>CM042428.1:16759707-18124707 GCA_023631565.1 Gymnocephalus cernua
CTTTCATCCCAGAGTAAGGCCAACAGTTGCTGTAAAGGACACTGGTTGCTGCCTCTTACTGACTGGTTAGAGTAACTGCACAGAGCTTTAGAAAATACAGTTCAGAGCAGCTGCTTTTCCTCCAAAAATTTAAATACATCTATGACAACCTTTGAGTGGCATCTGCTTAACATTTCAAAAAGACAATGAGCAACTAAAAGCATACAAACCCCAAAGACTGACACCTCAGGCTTTAAGGAGAATGTGCTTTTTTGCTAACTAGTTCCTCTTGCATCTTCTATCTCTTTTGCTACAGAGCCTTCTGAATCAGGAGACCTCGAGAGGAAAGCCAAGATGTGGAAGAAGTCAAAGGTGACCGATCAAACTGCCACTGGGCAGACGGGTAAGTGCTGAGTGACAGACGCCCTCTCTGGTTAGGTCAGTCAGGGGATGGTATTGCAGCTGTCGTATTTCCTCTTTTCCGGATCTATTTGACAACTAATCTTTATACAATAAAGATTCATGTGACATTGCATTCAAGGAAAACAGAACCTGCCAGCCAAGAAAACACCTGGGAAGCTTACCACATCAAAGATTACAGGTCGGTGTGTATAAGGCATCTTTTTCAAAGATGTGGAATACCCAAGAAATCTAAAAAATGCTGTATTATGTTGAGGGCTGACCCTTTCTCCTGAGAGAAAATGAAGATACTGTAAGCACCTCAGCTTTTTCTTTCGTCAAGTGGAACCAGTCCAAATATTATTCATGATTTTTCAAGAAAAGTCAACAGCAAAGCTTATTTTTGGTCAGGACACAGATGCTTCTTTTCAATGGAAGATCTTTGTTACCTACAAAAAAAAAAAAAAAACAAGCAGCAACAACTTTGAATGTGGCACTGGCCATATCATTCATCAACGTCTCTGTCCCAAGGATGTGATTGTGAAGATGTCTGTCAAATAAATAAACACAGGTGTCCCAGATGCCAGAAGATGAGATGCTCATACTAAATGGGAGCTAAAGTGAAACAAAAAGTCTTCATGACAAACAGTACAGTAGTTAAAGAATCAAAGAAGAACACTAAGACGAAGAATACAGCTGATGCCAACAGGGATGATCAACAAAATCAAGCAAGCTGCTACCACCATTGAAAATGAAGAGGTGTCCTCGTTTGATAGTGGACAAAATGAAGCCATCTATTTAATTAATTTCCAACAAGTTGCTTTTCCACAAAGTATTTGCAGATAATTTCTCTCAAGCACTGCGCAGGAATCATCCTGAGATGCCAGCAATAAGAAAATGCCTGAGCGAGTTAAGTCTAATCAGCAGTTGCACAGCACAACTATTTACATGCTGCTGTAACAACATATTGCTAACATACTGTATTATATTTTGTCTCTGACTAACCATTCTTTGTTGTGTGATATTTGTTCTGCCTAAGTTGTGTCTGTGTTTGTGCTTCCCATTCCTGGGTTATACTGTATACTGTGGTGTTTCATGTTAATTGTTTCCATAATCCTGTCGAAGTTCCAACCTGCCGTGGTGCTTCTGTCAGGATTAATATTTACCTGTCCTGTTCCCTCTCCTGCTGTCACGTTGCGTGTTTAGTCGACGATTCAGAAGGAGTTCAACCAGACGACAAAGGTATGCGAGCAAAAAAGAAATCCAATTACACAAACGACTCACCTTCTGTAAGTGCATGTCTCCACGTTGGGTGAGTTGCATGTATGATGTGGTCTTCATCACGCCTCGAAAGGTGTCATCTGAAATGGATGATTCAACTTTCAGTGTCACAACAGATGCATTTCATTGTGACATTTTAAACCATCTCCATATGAATACTAGCTCAAGGCTGTTGCTAGAGGGCACTGCGGTTGATTTCCATGTGTCTGTACTTGATCTTGTAATTTAAAAAGAAAATTCCACTTTTAAAAACTTATGTCCAAATGCTGATTACTCCTGTACAGTATGTTGGCACAGTTCAGTCTCAATAAATGAACTTGCTCTACAGGGACATCCCCAAAGCGGTGGCATGATCTCTCCTAACATCGAGCTAATGTGACTGGCCACCCGAGCGCTCCTTTAAAATCGCATACATCTTCAAGCTTTAACATAATGAACTTGTAAATTTAAACAATATTTATCAACTGCAAACGGCATGAAATTGGTATCAGTAAAAAAACACTACAAGTAAAAGATATTTGAGGCTGTATTTGATATGCTGAGTCACCTCTTTAAGTTACCATCCTTTCTGTATTCCCTTGAGATTTCCGGCCTTTTCATGCCTGACCCTCATGCTCTCCTTGGCTTAACTGTGAAGACCAGGACTGTCACAGATACAAAATTGCAATTTCTATGATCCTAGCAGTTCAAAGCAGGTCTAACAAAACCATGTGCTGTCAAGTTAACACAGAACATTGAGGTGTGGAGGTAATCAGCTGGAACGACACCCGGGACCTCTGGGAGCCCTTAAGCTTCACCCAGCCCCCGATATCTTCTGATTCCATGTATTGCTTTGACAATTACTCTGAGGGAATTTGGGGCAACAAAAGTACACAATGCTGTGAGGTATCAAATCATAGATGGCACTTGTCTTCCTCTGTTAACATAGCTGTGAAATAAAAAAAGGAAATTAGAAACTATTACTTTACTTCTGCAACAAGAAAACTGGTGGTATATTTGCAGTAAATCTCAAGAATGCTGTTATTGATGAAACCCAGGACATTTCAGACCAGTGAATCTAATTACATTGGGACACAAACAAATGAAAACACTTCTTCATGATTCACAGTCGGTGCTTTCTAGCTTCAAATTAAGAGAGTTGAACAGCAAAGAACTGCAAAGTTAACAGCCAACAATGGCAACTGGCTAAGGCTGCACTGATTAGAATAAACACATCACACAACAGTGGGAACATGTTGGTGAGTCAGCAGCTTTTGAAAAGCTTATCATTCATTCATGTATTTATTCGGCGAGACAAGCCAGGTGTATTTATGAAGCCCCTTTCATATGAAAAGACATTTCAGAAAGTGCTTTATAAGCCATAAAAGACATGGAATAAGAAACATTTAAAAAGTTAAAATAAATGTAAATGATGAAAGCACAGAGCAATAAACAGAGATAAGTGCAGCAGTGTGTAAGTGCTTAATATTCAGAGAGTTAGAAAACTTTAATATATTCTGTAAGTTTGCTCCAGCTCTGTGTAGCTTTGTGGTCAAAATGCATATGGTGCATTTCTATAGCTACAATTAGTGCAGAATAAAAATGACTGTACAGTAAATATAAAAAAAAATGAATGAATGAATAACAAGGATTGGGGAACACTTTAAAGCAGGGGTCCCCAAACTTTTTCCTGTGAGGGCCACATAACTTTTCCCTTCTCTGATGGGGGGCCTGTGTCAGTTTGTAACAGAAAAAGTGTGACGATCGTAGGGGAGCTTAAAAAATGTATTGTTTTCCAGAAAGCCACACATAACCAAATAACCCTTTCCAGGTTCTTTACAGAAAAAAAGTCAGGAAACAAATAAATAACACTATTAATGAAATAAATAATAACTAAATAATAATAACCCAAATAGTCCAAATAGAAAAATTCGATAACGTCTCTGGTAGTGTTCAGAGGGCCGGGCCAAATGTGCTGACGGGCCGTATCCGGCCCGCGGGCCGTAGTTTGGTGACCACTGCTTTAAAGCTTTAGTGCATCTCTTTTTGATATTGATGAACGTCCGTTACATTCAAGCCATTGCCAAATGAGTTGCTACCAAGCTAATTAAGACTATCAGCTCCACACAACTCTCTCTGTATTTCTCAGCATGGCTATGTTCAGAAGATTGTGTCGTCCGGTGACTTTCCCGCGCAGAAATTCAAGTGAAGATAATTACCTCTTCTGAAGAGTCCATCGTGTTTTTTTAATCCTCCGTGTCCTCCGTGGCTACTAGCAACTGGGTGGGGGAGGCGATCATGTAAGGCTTCTATCATGTGGACGTGCCGACAGTGTTAGTGTTAGTGTCATTACTTAGAATTCCTCATGGGGGAGACAGAAACTACGCACTAGAGCTTTAAACAACTTTTTTACACTCTGCTTTCATTTCAGTTGTTGAAACTGTAAAGGTTCAACATTTCTTTTTAAGGAATATCAACCCTGGTAACAATCTTAATCTTCATAAGGTCCAGGTACAAGAAAATCAGTCCATTAAACCATGATGCACAAGCAAAAAAAATGTTTGGGGTTAAAATGGCTTAATACTACTAAGCACCTAAGGGGACATAGGTGGAAGAAAAAGAATGAATGGATTAGGTCAGCATCATGGAGACAACCACAACAATGGAGAACACACACCATGGGAGAGGTTCATAGAATACAAACCCCAGCACCAGGGTTTGTATTCCCACTGCTGTGACTCCCGGCACTGGGGTTTGCACTGGCTGAATTCAAGGCGCTACAGCCGCTTACTGAAGGTTTGTCTCCGGAACTTCCATCCGCTATCCTCCCGGCGCAGTAGTCTCTTAGTGGTGGGGAGTAAGGCAAAGGGGCCGCTCATGGCCGCTCATCAAATTCAGTGCCCCATATGGCTATTTTCCAAGCTACTGTGCTGAATTGGCCCGGAAGTACATTTACTTTTTTCCCAAGCTGAAAAAGTTCAACAGGAGAAGTATTTTTTTCTTCTTCTTTTTCATCATCTATTTTTTTTTATAATAATAATACGTTTATTTGATATAGCACCTTTCGCAGACAAAGTCACAAAGTGCTTCACATGATAAACATTTGTACAAAACATAGTAAGTTATAAAACTAAAAAGACTAAAAACAATCATTAAAAGATTAAAACATGACACCAAAAAATGACATACATGAATCAAAAGCAAATTTAAACAAGTGCGTCTTCAGCTGCTTTTTAAAAGCTTCAACAGAGACTGCATGACATGAGAATCGCAGGATAACATATCACACAGAAACCCATCTTGTCAGACTTCAAGAAAATACGTTTGTGTGCACAGCAGTGGACAGAACCAATCAGCGTCCGGGTGAGGACCTACTGGCAGCCACGGGCGTGGTTTAGGTGTGTGTGTGCCGGCTGCGACTGTTCGTTCAAAACAAAAATGGTGGACGTGATAGACAGATGGTTCATCCAATCACCTGCCAGGTATTTTTTGAAAGTGCCTGATCGTTTCCAAACAGTTTCCAATGATGGCTGTGGTGGCTGTGATGGTTCTGTTTTAACAAACCACTTGGCGCGCAAGGCTATGTCTCCTTAGGGGCTCCGTATAATACACAAGTAAAGCAAGGACATTAAAAAAGTCCTACACTGCAACTGTATTAACAACGTAATAAAGCAGTTCAGTTATTTCAGCCATAGGCATTTCAGACGAGGACTGAAAAAACTCATCCATATGACAGCTATCAGGATCTTTTGAACAAGATACCAAGAGTCTGTTGATGTTTGTGAATGTGGATCTAATATGACTATATGTTGATATAAGCTATACAAGCACATACAGTACATCATGTTAAATCTGCTCAGGAATTACAGTTCCCTTATGAATCTTTCTGTACCAAATTTATGCTAATTATACTCCATGAAATACTTTTTGCTGACTGACCCATGAAATCAATGCCCGGCTTAAACATGCAGCTTTAACTACTGTTCCACATTAATAGGCTGATCAATATTTTCATGCAAATAAATTGCGAAAAAAAAAAAAAAACGACCAGCTTTTTAACAGCAGCAAAACTCATGCAATGTTATCAGTGCTCTGCCACATTCAGAACATACTGTTCTATAGCTCCTGCCGCAAGCAATTTACCTCTAATGCGCTTAAGACTGCAAAATGCTGGGGCACCTTGCTCATTTCTCCTTACTTAAACTATATATTCTATAGTTTATATTCTGCCTAATACAGGTCTTACATGCCAAGAGAAAATAATTAAAGATCTCTGGACCAGCTGAACCCCTGTGATCAGCATTAAGTGACGCCACCCTTCGGGATTGCTAAGGGTTAGTCCATATTGGTACTTTCAAGTGTTCTGGGACTTCTGCAAGGCACTTAAACCTGCTTCAATGCCTAATTCCGAGTTTTAAATAGCTTTACAAGTGAGCTAAGTTGGACTCATCATTTATACCCTGTGGACCTCTAGAAACTGCAGAGGGCAACGCTTTTTTCCCCACACAGACAACTTCTGGCCAACCTTCCCTGTTTTGAGTGCTCTCAATTTAGACTGAACTGTGCTAGAAATAAGAAATAATATAATACGAACATAGGAGGGGTGTTAATTAATTACAGACGTCAACCTTCATATCAGTAACAACTGCTGTGGCCATGAACTGCGTCTTAAGACTTAAACATATTCAAATGTTTTAAAGTCAAACAACTGCATTACATACATTAACACTAAAATGCAGGCTTCACTAGACTTGAAACCATCCATTTACAACATTTTAATGTGTGCACATAAAGTACGAAACTTTAGAAATGGACTTTAATGTAGAGCACACCATATACTTGTGCTCTTTGTACACACAAAAGTGAAGTGCTTTTTTGTCTTTATTACCTTAAATTTGCAAGCTAGAAATAAGATCTGAAAAACAAGTTGTACATGTATTCTTGTAATACTGTTTTTCTTCAGAGAAAAAAGTTCAGTTTTCTGCAAATTCATTTAATACTTCATCTAAAATAAACAGAGAGAAACACTGATTCAACTATCTTAAGCCACAATATTAAAGTGGAATGTGAATTGTCTCAAATTCTAATTAATGTTAACTCAAAGATCCACTCACGTTTTCAACATGACATAAACATTGATGTTTAAGGCCATAATATTGAATTTATTACAACACAGACTATAAGCTTACTAAGCCTGCTACTTACATAAATAAAGTCACTTTGGGGTGCATGTTTATATGAGGATTAAACACTCACTACTAATGACAAGTGGTCTATGAGGTGGAAAAGAAAAAGTACATTATTTTAA
Organism: Gymnocephalus cernua; assembly: GCA_023631565.1. Lineage (NCBI taxonomy): Eukaryota > Metazoa > Chordata > Actinopteri > Perciformes > Percidae > Gymnocephalus > Gymnocephalus cernua. The sequence continues at coordinate 16,766,654 of CM042428.1, forward strand.
AACTATATGTCTTCTTTTACAAAGTTGTCTTAAAAATGTGGTTTTACACATTGGAAAATTGTCTTGATGCATACATTAGATGGAAAGGTTTCTAACTTTTGACCATACTGTTGGTCGCACAACATATAGTTCTAATTATGAACTCTGTTTTGAGGGTATAGTGTAAGAGCAAAGCCAACACACAGGAGAGTAGGTGGGGCTCTACATTAGCTTACTTGCATTCTGGTCTGAAGAAGAGCAGAATCATTTTTGCAAAAATCAAGAACAAGTACGACTAACTTTTGGCAGGGTCACATTTAAGGTACCAGAGAGAATTATGCTAATTAAGTTCAGAACGTTTGCATTTACATATCCCTATTTACAAAAATGTCCCCCAAATCATACGGCCACATAGGTCATTTGTTCTTACCCTGTAATACAACCCATAGGAGCTATTTTACAAATTTCCGCCCCTAGCAGCGGCAGGAAATATGACCCGCAGGAGTGTTTTTCATTTCATACCTAAACGTAACAGGTACGTAAACATGTCGCAGATGGGTTAGGTTTAAGCACAAAACAACTTGGTTAAGTTTAGAAAACGATTGTAGTTTGGGGATAAAATCGGTACATTTGTTACGTTACTTCACTTCTTTGTATACGTACATGACTTAAAGTGCTCATATTATGCTAATTTTCAGGTTCATAATTGTATTTAGAGGTTATATCAGAATAGGTTTACATGGTTTAATTAAAAAAAAAACACCATGTTTTTTTTGTACCGCACATTGCTGCAGCTCCTCTTTTCACCCTGTGTGTTGAGCTCTCTGTTTTAGCTACCGAGTGAGGCATCTCACTTCTATTCCATCTTTGTTGGGAGTCGCACATGCGCAGTAGCTAGGTAAGGACTACTACCCAGTCAGAAGCAGAGTATGAGGGAGTGCCACGCTAGCAGCTAGACGAGCATTATAACGTGTTACAAAGTGGCGCAAGTTCGTCACGGAAGTAAAGGCTGGACTACAATAGAGCTATTTGGTACGGAAGCCGAGAACGGCCATGGATTCTTTTTTTTTTTATGCACTGTTATCTCGTGATAACGACTTATTAATTTGTTATCTCGATATAACAAAGTTTGTTTTCTCGAGATTCTTTTTTGTTTGTTTTCTCGATATATTTTTTTTTTTATGGATTTTTTTTTTTTTGCCTAAGACACCCTTCCATTTAACCTGGGGAATGGGGCTCCAAAAGCGGATAGAAATCTGCCGTTTCTCCCTCTACTTCTCTGGTCAAATACTTGGAAAAAAATCCCACTAAGACACCCTTCCATTTAATCCGAGGAAAGAGCTCCATGAGCGGATAGAGGTCTGCCGTTTCTCCTTCCTCTTCTCCGGGTTAAATTGAAGGCTGTTTTAGTGGGATTTCCTCGGGTTAAATGGAAGGGCGGCGTGGTGGGATTTTTCCCAAGTATTTGACCGGAGAAGTAGAGGGAGAAACGGCAGATTTCTATCCGCTTATGGATCCCCATTCCCTGGGTTAAATGGAAGGGTGTCTTAGGCAACAACAAAAAAATCCATAAAAAAAAACATCTCGAGAAAACAATAAAAATCTTGTGAAAACAAACTTTGTTATATCGAGATAACGAATTAATAAGTTCTTATCACAAGATAACAGTGCATGGAAAAAAATCCCTAAAAAATCCCGTAGTTTGGAGCAGTTTGTGAACAGTGTTTTCTCTGGAAGATGGTAAGTCCCTTTGGGGTGGACTTTGGGATTTTTCACTTTGTAAACCTATAACATGCACAAAAAAGATTTATAACACAATAAAGGAAAAGGAAAAAGCCAAAAAGCATAATATGAGTACTTTAATGACGCAGAACGTGACGTAGTTCCGTTTGATAACTAAAGTTAAAATAACTCTCCGTTTACTTTTATTTTCAAACGAATTTCAAACAGAACACGAACACCAGTCTCTAGGGTGAAAGTCCTTTGTTTGTTTGACCACCAACCCTCCTGCCCACTCCTAGCGTACTTTCTTAGTTTTAATACCACATGACTTCCTGCTTTGCTCCTGTCGTAATTATGACGGCCACTAGAGGGTGCCGCCTAACTATAAACTTAAATATGGGTCGTAGTTGCTGCTTGTACAAATGACCTATGGGGCCATTTTTTCAGGGAAGGCCAGTCTCCTATTTACACTACAACTACTGGATTTTATTAGGCAAAGAAGCCTTTAGATGTTTGAACCATTATTGTGGATATTTCATCCCAAAATATGTTGCGTGTTTACACTGACAAATGTTAACTGGGTAATTTGTCTGGGTTTTAGATTTGTGTTTATTATCCAAGTTGCAACTAAATCTAAATACAGTCTTAAAAAGCCTTTCTTAAAAAGCTTTTCTTCACTGATTCACAAAGGTGGCTCCTCTAAATAAGTCATTAACATTGTCATGTTAATAAGTACATTGTATTCTGTATCTTTAACTTGCCCCCTCTATAAATTAGGCTTTTCTAATTGTTATTATTATTATTATTATTTTTAATCAGGCATCAAGAAAAAGTCGAAGGTGCCCGGTGTCATGATAACGCAGTTTATGGAGGAACTTCCAGAGGGAATGACAACTCCAGATTTTACCCGCAAACCTATTGCTCTGACTATTCAAGAGGGTAAGTCTTCATGTTTTTGAGAGATAGACTCAAATCCATAATAACATTAAAAAAAAGATGATTTTTTATTTGTCCAAATACTTGTGTGCTGGACAGTTAAAAAACATATATTGACCTAAATCACAAATGGCAATAAGCAACATGTAGACTTCAGGAGGGATGAGCAGCCATCCCTACCACATACAGTATGTTGAGCTTATTCTTATTATTTAAGAAGAATTAACCTATTAAACATGAATTAACAAAACATTTCAAATAGAAATGTTTGTTCAATTATTTTCATGTTGGTAAAGTTTAAATATGTGCCATGTGTCTGCAACATACCCATTTTTTTACTGAAAATATAGAAATGAATGTTTAGTCACTGATACAAAAATCTACATTTAATTGTATTGCAGGTAAATTTGGATTCTTTAAGGCCATAATTGTGGGCACCCCAACACCTACTGTAACATGGAGCAGAGCAAACGGAGAAATACATTTTCACCCCGACGTGTGCCAACAAAAGTATGATGAAGTATCTCACGAACATACCATTGAGGTACGCTTTAGATGCAGTTGAGGTATAAACGATGACAGTCTGCAAGAAACAACAAAGGCATGGTCATATTATGTTTCCAATCAACACAATTTACCAATGCTCTAAAAAAGAAAGTATTGTCACGTTTCTGATGTAAACAGTGTATGAGGGCAATGCTACAATTTGTAGTCTGTGTGATAATGCACCAAATATAGTGATAAAACACGAGGTTGCAGCAAAACAGGAAACACATGCTTAAATGTGTCTATAGTTTGGGCTTCAATAGAAGTGAATGGGATATGGAGCAAATTTTTGTTCACAGGAAATGTATAATGACAATGCCTAAATACTAAAACAGCCTTTGGTGATTTGTTTGCATTTCATTAGTTCCCCAAGATCTCTCCAGAGGATGCTGACACCTACAAGTGTTACGCAACAAATGAATATGGAAGGGCTATTTGCACTGTTGTCTTGAATGTTATTGAAGGTAGGATCCTTATTATACTTGCGTCTCTCTAGTGTGTTATATAATTGTTGCATTATATATCATCTTGCTAAGTTGGCACATTTGTATTGAACTGTGACAAACAGGGAATTGAAACTAAGGCAATTGTTTCTACAGTTGGATTCTCTAAGAACAAGGAATTTCAAAAGCAATCAGAAGAAGGTGAGGTTTCAAATGCATGACCCGCAAAACATCTTTTTTTAGAAAAGTACTAGTAGTTCATGTTCGCTGGCTGTCAGGTCAAGGCTAACCATTTAAGGCCAAAGTCATTACAAAAAGAAAACCAACACTGCACCTGTCAGACACAAATAGCACTCAATATGCGAAAAACTAGCAATGAAATTAAAAACACATTCATCACATTTTTTAAAAAGACACATTCATGGAATTGGACAACCGTCTGAGTATAAACTTGAATCTAACCTGTCAATACTTGGAATGATGCAGCAGTTCAATTTCTCTGTGCTAGAACCTAGCCAATATATTTTCATAGCAAAATGACAGTTTATACATTAATTTGAATTATGTGAAAAAAAACCTTATGGAATGGTGCATCGGTCATATCAGTGCAGTGCCACTGTGCGCTGTCACATGACACATAAGAAGAAGAAATTGACTGAAAAATGTGAACATCAGCAACTAGAATTGTGCAGTATAAACGTTAATGTTTTATTTTATTAAAAAGAAAATAATTCTTATGGAGCTTTAATCAAACTATCATACAGTATGTATATTGCCAATGAAATGTAAACATGCTGATAGGAAGCTGCTCTTTTTGAATATTGTTGTAAAAAAACAAATATGACATATATATTCAGTGGATTGATGTTTTTCGTTATGGTTCCCCAGATGTAACGGACTTAAGAAAAAAGCTCAAAAAACGGTGAGTGAAATATTGTAAACGTAGCTGTTTGTCTCCTAAAATAACCTTTTATGGTAACTTTTTCATAACGTTGATTCATTTTCTATGAGAGTATTTATTTCAGTGAAAACAAAATGGGGTGTGGGGCTTAATATAATTTCTCTTTTGTTCTTCTTTCTACAGTAATCCTGATGGAACACGTGAGCAAAAGCCAATGGAGCCAGACGAGAAGGTCTGGGAAATTCTCCTTAGTGCAGACAAGAAAGACTACGAGCGCATCTGTGTAGAGCATGGTATCACAGACTTCCGCCGCATGCTAAAGAAACTCAATGCAATGAAGAAAGAGAGAGAGGAAGAGATTGCAGAGGTATGTGGCCTTATAACTATACTTTAATTATATCATAAGCATGCCCAAACATTTTTTGTCTTTCCAGTATTAGTTAGTTGTTGTTTTTTTGCAGACTCATTAAGAAAATCAAATAATGTGTTTTTTTCTCTACTGTAGTTTGTTTCACACATCGGTAAACTGAAACCTATTGAAGTCGATGACACGGACTGTGCAACAATTGAATTGGAAATGGACCTCAAAGATCCTAGCAGCAAAGTTTTCCTGTACAAGGTGAGGGGGGTTAACTACTAACTCCAGTGTTATCTTGCTGCATTTTATTATATATTATCAATATGGTAACATGCCCATAAATTCTGCAGAATGGCGTCATGGTTCCATTCACCACAGAAGACAGCGAGGCAATGAAGCATAGTTTGAAACAAGTTGGCAAGAAATTTATATTCAAAATTGGTAAACTAAGTTCAGAAGATGCTGGACTCTACTCAGTGGATGTTGGGGGCGTCAATGTATTCTCCACAGAATTTAAAGGTATGTTTTAAATCAAGTGATTAAGATAAGATCAGGTTTACGTAAATTCAGTCCAAGGATTACTGATATATTGTTGCAGTTCGCAGATTCTTTATAAGTGTAATTAAATGCACACAATGAGACAGGCCAGTCACCAGGGACCCTGTACAGGGGCGGTGGAACTGGAGCTGGGGGGCGGATACATTGAAATGAAAGTAGTCGCTCTCTGCTTACTTTTCATTTTGGTGTCTTTCTGTAACCCTGCAGTGCCCGATGTTGACTTTGCTGTCAAAATACAAGAGGTTACAGCAGAAGAACGAGGGGACGCCCTCTTCCAATGTGTCCTGACTGCCCCTCTGAATGAGCTCAAATGGTTGGGCAAAAGCACTCCTCTGACCAATGGTGAAAAATTTGAAATCACTGTATCTGAAGATAAGCTTATCCACAAGTTGATTGTGCGGGACTGTATGCCTTTGGACGGTGGTATCTACGCTGCTGTGGCAGGAATCAAATCATGCAATGCCTGGCTTATAGTTGAAGGTGAGAAAACAACTCTCTTCCTACTATTTTATCCTTGGGGATACTCTTCCTGCAGTTTTAAATTCAGTTTGCATCAGCCTGCTCTCATGAACCATTCGTTCAAAAACTTAAGCACCGTAATTCATAAGCATTCCACTTTTTTTGCTGTATTCGCTACATTGACGGCAGCTGTATGTATATCGCATGTATAAGTACGCGGCTGGCCGCGTACTTATACATGCGAAGAGGTTGGGGTGGATGGGTGGGCGTTAACATACAGGACTTTCAAGCCAGAGAGCAGAGTTTGCTTCCTGGGAACTAAAGCCTTTCACCCAGGAAGTGGAGGTCTGTAGTCCGGGTCACGAAGCTCTGTAGCAGCTTAAACAACTAGCATCTGCAGCTCGGCATCATGGAGCTTGTACGTCACGTGACCAGCCGGCGGTCTTTCGTAGGATATCATACGTTTTGGTGTGCGTACATTTTCGTACATCATACGGACCCGTTCATGAGAATGCGTTGGTTTGCATGGATACATATGGGATACCACGAAGATACTTTCCCCTGACACCAAATAATTGTTAAATTCTATTTTGATATTCAACTTAAAATTATATATATATATATATATTTTACAATTTTTTTTATAGCTGACAAAGATCCCGCAAACAAGGGCAAGAAGGCAACTCGCAAAACTACTATGGCTGGAGGCGGCAATGACGAAGATCTGATAAGAATTGCTAAGGAACAGCAGGAAAAATATCAGAAAGAAATGGAAGAGAAAATGGAGGCTGCCAAGAAGGCTCAAGCTGAGAGAGAAGTTACAGAAGCAGCTGCCCGAGCACAGGCTGAAGCAGCTAAAAAGGCAGCAGCTGAAGAAAAAGCTGCAGCTATGGCAGCTGCAAAGGCAAATAAGGCAGCAGGCGGCAAGGATGCAGCTGGAGGTGCTGGAGGGGCTGGAGGTGCAGGCGGTGCCGGGGCTGATGGAACTGGCAGTGGCAAAGGTGCAGGTGCTGGTAAAGGCATTGGAGCTAGGGCTGGTGGTGCAAGTGGGGAAGGTGCAGGAGAAGATGGAACTGCAGCTGGGGGTGGAGCTGGAGCTAAAGGTGGAGCTGGGGGTGAAGCTGGAGGTAAAGGTGGAGCTGGGGGTGGAGCTGGGGGTGGAGCTGGGGGTGGAGCTGGAGCTAAAGATGGAGCTGGGGGCGGGGCTGAGGCCGGAGCTGGAGCTGGTGAACGTTTGGGAGGAGGGGAAGATGATTCATTTGAAGATTTTGATAAAGAAGGTAAAAGAAAAGGAGCAAAAGGAGGAGAGGGAGATGGAGAAGCTGGAGAGGGAGATGGAGGAGAAGGAGATGGAGAAGAAGAAGGAAAACAAAAGAAGAAACGTGTGAGAGATGGCCCACTTGTTCCCGACACAGTGATAGGTAAGAAATTAATTCATACTACAATGTATGTTGACAGACTTAATGACAATTTTTTTTTTCCAAAATGTGGCCTGTTATTCTCTTAAATGCTCATCAGGATGTAATATAAACATCTTCTTAGAGAAACATCTTTATTTTGTAAATGTCGTTATTAATATCCTTAATAGTAGTAGCGTAGAAGGTATATGTATGTTGTCGTGTTTGTCGTTTTGATGTCTCTTTTTTCTTTTGTCTACAATTTGCAATACTCTTGATCTTTATAATGTTACTGTTTGTCTTTTCCATTAACTTTCAGATTAATGAAAAAAAATCTATTAATCTTTAATTCATATCTTTAAAAATATATTTAACCAACAATCAACGATACTCTAATAACATGCGTGACATTCTGAAATAAAGTGGCTATTTATTATCACTGATAGGAGATAGTATTGATGAGGAAACCACATATCAAGAAGGTGAAAATTCTGGGAAAAAAGGAAAACGTCCCAAAAAGAAAAATGTGGAAGTTGCAGAAGCTGTTGTTGGTAAGAGATGTCAAAGGCTGCATGCTGTAGACAATTTACTGACTATTGAAGTAATTTGCGAATGGAAATTACTTTGACATCAAAATGGAAGGAAATCCTAAACACTTCCTAACTTTGGTGCCGCTGTATTAAAGGACCGGTGTGTAGGGTTTAGTGGCATCTAGCGGTGAGGTTGCAGCTTGTAACCAACTGAATACCTTCTTCCAAGTGTGAAGCGTGTTGTGCAAGTTCTAAATTTAATAAATAAACATTTTCAGATTATTGCTGTTAGTGGGTTACTGTAGAAACATGTCGGTGCAACATGCCGAGTTGTGTGTGTAGATATGAGCTCATTCTCAGCTAACCAAAACACAATGATTCTTAGGTTCAGGTGATTACCGTATTTTTCGGACTATAAGTCGCTCCTGAGTATAAGTCGCATCAGTCCAAAAATGCGTCATGACGAGGAAAAAAACATATATAAGTCGCATTGGACTATAAATCGCATTTGTTTAGAACCAAGAGAAAACATTACCGTCTACAGCCGAGGGCGCTCTATGCTGCTCAGTGCTCCTGTAGCCTACCCCTGAAAACATTAACTGAAAACTGAAAAACTTAACTGAAATATTAACGGAGAACAGCGGACATACTGGTAGCGTGCGTGTGCGTCTTCTTCTTCGCTGCTCTAAACAGTGGTGGCAGCAGCGAAGAAGAAAGTGCGTGGCAACCATTGATGTATTAAGAGAACAACACAACTTCATGTGTCACCACTTTCTTCTTCGCTGCTCTAAACAGTGGTTGCTTGTGGCGACACAAGAAGTTGTGCTGTTGCCACAAGCAACCACCACTGTTTAGCGCAGCGAAAAAGAAGACGTACACGCACGCTACCAGTATGTCCGCTGTTCTCCGTTAATATTTCAGTTAACAGTTTTCTGTTAATGTTTTCAGGGGTAGGCTACAGGAGCACTGAGCAGCATAGAGCGCCCTCTCACGGCTGTAGACGGTAATGTTTCTCTTGGTTAATTTCTCATGGTTCATGTCAAATTAATTTTGATAAATAAGTCGCACCTGACTATAAGTCGCAGGACCAGCCAAACTATGAAAAGAAGTGTGACTTATAGTCCAGAAAATATGGTATACACTAATAAAAACATAATTCATATGCCAATAGAGCCCCCTACATCCTACACCCCGGTCCTTTAACAATAAATTAATATAACACTGACCAAATTAAACTGCCGACACTGACACTTTACAAAGTGCTAAACTGCTTCGCTTTGCCGATCGTACAATTAGATAAAAGTGTAAATTTCAAGACATAGTTAAAAAGGTCTTGTTAAGCCTCAGTGACAAAATGTACTTTATCTAGGATATAAAAGATTTTAGCATGAATTGAGAGTTATGTTTATTAATTATTCTTGGAGTTCTAGATCATACATGAAAAAACAGCACAGTTTAGTTTTTATGTGGCAGGAAATTTAATTGCTCATTTTCAGTCCAAAAACAATTGAAAACCCTGGGCTTTAAGTACTTATTTATTAACGATCTGCTTTATCAATCATTTTGCCAGCATTATTTATTAAAACAATTTTATACACACACACACACATATATATATATATATATATATATATATATATATATGTTTTTGTGCCTCTTCTGAGAAACAGACAGCAGGATAGCATGTATATGCTATGCTAAATTCAGCATTCTACTCCATCTAATCACTTTACTTAAATAAATATAGATATGTTCTATATTTGTGTTTTGTATGTATTATGTATGCTTTCATGTTTGTAGACTTGTGTCTTTTTGTTGTCATAAATACCTTGTTTGATTCATGTACAAGTTTGTTATGGGTAAATAAATGGAAAAGGTGACTTAGCTCTTAGCTCAAGTTGAGAACATAAAAGGTGCCTGGTCATAACAGATTTTTAGATTTGGTATTTTTAAGTAACAGAAATACTACAGTATATACCAGTCATTGGTATTACTCCTCGTGGTAAAATACTTAATAAACTTAAAGCTATAGTGCGTAGTACACTGTTGGCGCGTCCACATGATACAAGCCTTACATGATCGCCTCCCCCACCCAGTTGCTAGTAGCCACGGAGGACACAGAGGATTAAAAAAACACAATGGACTCTTCAGAACAGACTCTTCACTCGAGTTTCTGCGCGCGAAAGTCGTCGGACGACACAATCTTCTGAACATAGACATACTGAGAAATACGGAGAGTTGTGTGGAGCTGACAGTCTTAATTAGCTTTGTAGCAAATCATTTGGCAACGGCTTGACTGTAACGGACGTTCATTAATATCAAGAAGTTACGCACTAAAGCTTTAATAAAGAATTTATAATACCACTTGTTACACAGTATTCTAAGTTTTTGGGCATTGCTATTACTTAATAGCAAAACAGTTTTCACTGCAAAATGAAAAACAATCCATGACGCCCTTAGATTAATTAAGACACTTCACAATGGCACCATTATGGAACTCATCTTTTCCTCACCTTTTCCACCACCCTCTTCTTCCGTATTGAAGCTAATGCTTGTTTTTTCTGTTGTTGCTGCTGATCTTTTTTCATGCTCCATGTTGACATTGTATTTGTTATTGTTAATGTTTTCATTGATGTTATTTGTAAGGCATATCCAACAGAAAATGAGAAACATTGGATTGATGGTAATTACGATGATATCCCCTAAAACTGCAAAAGCAAAAAACACAGAAGCGAGTGGTGCCACTGGTGATAATGGAAACGGGCCAGCAGCAGGCTGTGATGAATCTGCTGAAAATGGTGAGGGTGCAGACGGCGGTGAGCCAGCAGCAGCTGGCAAGCGTTCAGGCCGTGCACGGCAAGGCCCATTGATCGTGGAGACAGTTAGTGGTAAGATTACTGGCGCTGCATTAACTGCTGCATGGGAAGCACTGCCGCTGAATAAAGTCATTTGATGAGCAGATGACTTTTCCAGGGTTTTAAGGGTTAACATAATAAAAAGTGTGTGGCGACTGAGTAGAATGCTGCATTTGAACTCTAATTGGTTAAATGGAGTTCAGCAAGAGTGGATTTGTGGACCTTTCAGAATCATGCTAATCAAATTTGATGCACTAATAGTTTGTCTATAGCACACAATTTAACAGTGAAATTAATCTAAACATACTTTAGTCTTGTAGAACAGCATTTGTTATTTTATTTCTATGACCTACAGGTTGGCTATAAGCAGGAAATGTGTCCACCTCAGAGTGAGTGAGTGAGTGAGTGAGTGAGTAAGAGTGAGTGAGTATTGTTTAAATGCACCTGTGCTCTGTGTTAACAATGTTGCTTGCCTTTCTAATTATTAATTCAGGATGAGTCGGTGCATTGAGGTTAATTATTTAAATGAGAAAACGCAGAACTGATCATGTTCTTGACGCAACTGCTGCTACACGTGTGTGTAAACACACTCTTACATAACTTGAAGATGGAAGACAACCCAAGCTGACTTTGGAGGATGACCACACAATCAATTTCTGCACAATGAAGACTGAATTCAGATCAACCACACAAAATGCTGATTTCTTCCACTGACCTAGGAAATGTCAGTCTTGAGTGGGATTTTTTCTTATATTTGTGTGTATTTCTTTCAAGAGTAACTAAGTGAACAGAGGCAAATGAAAGCCTCGCTTAAGGTATTCTTATGAGCCGCAACGCTAAAAAAACTTTCAAGATAAAGAAGACCACTACCAAACAAGACCGAATCATCAGGCTACTCACTGACTCACTTTCAAATAAATGCCAAAAGCGCTCTTCTTACATTCCTTACAAACTTGGATTATATAGTTTCTTGAAGTATGATATTTTCTGACATCACATCTGCATTTTAACATGTATTTTATAATTGATTATAGAATACATGACATCAACAGAAATAAAATGTGTGGTGTTTGTCTGTGAGGTAAGTGTGTACACATCCATACATGGATGCATTACAACAACTTGAAACAACAGCTTGTATGGAGATGTTAGCTGTTGGCCCTGTGCATTCACTAACTTACTGGTTGATGAATCCTCAGACCCAGGGGTTCACTTTCATGCTGGGCTTTCTGACTGCAAAGCCATTGTTGGAGAAGCAGCAGAGCTGGAGTGTAAAGTGAGCAGGGAAGACTGTGAGGGAATCTGGTACAAAGATGGAGATGAGGTAAGCCCAGTGTCTAAATGTGGTTATTATGAATAATATAGGCTTTGATGTAATTGCAGTAATATAGCCAAACAGGAATTGGAAATGAATGTATTCATGAAGGTGAGAGCTTCAGATGAGAGTTCATTCACATTTGTTGTGGTACCGTTTGTTTTTTCCAGATTAAATCATCTGAGGGTATAACCATTTCAAAGGAAGGGACTTTCCACAAACTGAAAATTCACAAAGTCACAGAGGAATTTGCTGGAAAATATAAATTTGAAGCAGATGGGCGGAAGACAGAGTCCTTGATTATTGTTGAAGGTAAAAAAAATTGTTTCCTTACAGAAATTTCTTACTTGCATAAACAGGTTGCATGACTCATTAGAAAGTGCCTGCAAGTCATGGCCGTGATAATAATGGATTTTTTCACTGCTTTTATTTTGAAGTTTATCTCAAGTACATAACTACTTGTAGATACAGTAGCATGACACTGCTTTAAAAAATCTGTATTGTTTTACCAATCATTTTAGATCCACCCAGATTTTCTACTGAGGACCTGGAAGCATTTAAAAGCACTTCAACCGTGAAAAAAGGACAAAAAGCTACCTTCAAACTACCTTATGTTGGACGGGAACCTATAAAAATTCAGTGGTACCTTGAGGGTGAAGAGCTTTCAGAAGAAGCAAATATTAAGTTTGATCACTCGGAGGGTTGCACCTGTCTGTTCCTAACTAAGCTGCAGCGCAAGGACAGCGGTGAAGTCAAATTAAAACTCAAAAATGAGTTTGGCACTATCGAGGCCTTCAGCCAGCTAGTTGTAATGGGTATGTATACAAACATTATTTTACAGTATTTTGTATGCTGTTACAGTGTAAGTGGCCTAAAAATAACCTAACTAAATTAAATGTTGTTACACTTCAGGTAAAGTGTTCAACGCAGATTCATATTCTATATGCTACTTTGTTTTCTAACAGATAAACCCACTCCTCCAATGGGACCTCTGGAAATTGTTGAAGCCTCCTCCTCTGCACTTGAATTCAAGTGGAGGCCCCCAAAAGACAGTGGTGGCTGCAAGATAGGCAACTATATCCTTGAACGAAATCAAGTTGGCCGCAACACCTGGAAGAAGGTGGGGCCAGTTGGTCCAGAGGCCAAATACAGGGACACTGATGTAGACCATGGCAGGAGGTACTGCTATCGCATCAGAGTGGAGACTGAAATGGGCACCAGTGAGCTGATGGAAACAGAGGACATTCAAGCTGGAACAAAAGGTAAACTCAGAACAATATTATAAAACTATGTTATCTTTTTTAGTAAAGGCTGGTCACACCACACATCATTTCACAGCAAAATTAATTTCAATAGTTTGCAAAGATTGGCAGCTTCAAAGTAGCAAAACAATATGCACAAATCTCTTGCATTGAGTTCAAAAATGGAAGAGGCCATTGTACCTTTTCAGTTGTTTTGCATCATCCAGTTTTATTTAACCCTGCTATTCCTAAGTATATTCTGCTCCACAAAAGAGGCATTATGAGACATTGTCCTGTTAGCTACTCTTCAATAACTATTTATTGAATAAAACAATGTACAATTCTAAGAACAACATCGCAGGGGAAAGTAAACGCCACATTACAGAGAAAATACAAAGAAGCTCAGAGGGCTATTGTGACTGCATTGCGCTTGCATGTTCTGGCTTGCTGGCATATTAGCCGTTAAATCACCAGCTACAATAGTTTACCAACCAGCCCTGTGATTACCCCCCACATCGCCAAGCCTCTACCATCACTTATTTCAATTGATCACACAGATGAATTTGATGAGCCACTTTCAGGTGTGATCTTGTCTCCCCAGAACAAACCTTTGTAATCATCAACACAATCACTTCTCCCACGGTACACAAACAATTCTACAGTTTTGACTAAGAAATGACTTAAAGAACCCAATTATTTGTGTGTACAGCTTACCCTGGACCTCCATCAGCCCCAAAGGTTGTAAGTGCCTTCAAGAACTGCATCAACCTCTCTTGGTCTCCTCCATCCGACACTGGAGGAACCAATATTCTGGGATACAAACTTGAAAAACGCAAGAAGGGCAGCAACCTGTGGGGCGCAGTAAACACACCTGATGACATGATCAAAGGTTACTCTATTATTCATACATTATATCTGTTTGATCATGTTGTAATAGTCTGTTACATAAGTGAATGTTTATTTGCTGTAGTTCCTATATTGCATATTTATTTTTCCCATATAGGTAAGGGAGTCGGTGTTAAAGATGTTGTCGAGGGCATGGAGTACGAATTCCGTGTGTCAGCAATCAACAACTCTGGAGCGGGTGAATTCAGTACACCATCTGAGTTTGTGTTTGCCAGAGACCCTAAAAGTAGGTGGACATTTACTGTAAAATAGTCATTATTTCATCAACACTTCATACAGTCAAATTGCAGCACTGAATTTGAATCATGTGTTACAGAGCCTCCTGGTAAAGTCATAGACTTTAAAGTGACAGATTCCACCTACACAACCCTGTCCCTGTCTTGGACCAAACCCAAGGACATTGAGGGGGTTGAGGATGAAGCCAAAGGATATTTTGTGGAGATCAGGCCTGCAGAAAATACTGAATGGGATCGCTGCAATGCAAATGCAATAACCTTGACTTTCTATACAGTGAAAGGCTTGAAGTCAATGGCCATGTACTGGGTGAGAGTCATTGGTACTAATGATGGAGGACAGGGAGAGCCACAGGAGCTGGATAATTACATCCTTGCTATGCCCCCTCCAGGTAAGAAAATCTTGATTACTACAACTCCACTGTATCAATACTTAAAGACCCAGTAGTAGTACAATAAGTGAGTATAACTTTAAAATCCTGATATTAGGCAACCTAAAGAGATTAATAGATACTCCACAAACCCAATTAGGAGTTACCTTGTTCAGGATCATTAATAACTATTAAATTAATCGCCAACTATTTTGATAATCGATTAATCGGTTTGAGTCAATTTCTTATTAAAAAAAATAAGATTTCTCTGATTCCAGCTTCTAAAATCTGAATATTTTCTAGTTTCTTCTCTCCTCTTTTGGACAAAACAAGACATTTGAGGACGTCATTTTAGGCTTTGGGAAACACCGATCCACATTTTTCACCATTTTTATAGATCAAACAACTAATCGATTAATCGAGAAAATAATCAACAGATTAATCGACTATGAAAATAATCGTTAGTTGCAGCCCTACTCATTTTTCTACAGTAGCGTAGGTACCAGCCCAGGGGATGCAATTCTTCCGGACCTGAAGGGGAAATATACGCCTACAAGTGTTTAAGTTTGCCGCTAATTGCTGGAGAAGAAGAAGAACGTCTACCAGCACAGGAAAACAGAGCGCCTCATCTCCGTTGCTGTGCACAACGGCTTTATTGCAGTCAGCCTCTGGCTTTACTGTAACGTTACATCAGCAACAGCTTTTCCGACTTCACCTGGAGCTCGCAAACCTAAAGTAAAGTCTGTTTTTCTCTCTGCCGGCAGAGACAAACAGACTAACTAAACATGCTTGCTGTCTGGGAGTTCCAGGTGAACTCATGGAAGACAGTACCGTACGCTGGCTGTGTGGTGATGCCAGGCTTCAAATCAGCGGGCTGCATGCTCAGAAGACTAACATTTTCTCCTGATTACATGTAAATCACACTCTCCTTGCCCCTCCACTCCACACCAAAACCGTAACGTAAAGTTGAAAATAAAATAAAAATGACACTGATAAAAGAGTGACATGATATGACATCGTCAAATGTTTAAATAAATAAATTAATGTTTAAGTATTAAATATTATTTTTATTTGTTTTACACACCGTGGTATCGACTTTGATATCAAGTATCGTGTATGATATCTTTTGGTGGTATCAGTACCTACCTAGATTTTTGGTATCGTGACATCCCTACTCTGATGAACTGGGTTTCTGGGTAGATCTAATTGTCTTTTCCATCTTATCACCAGTAATGGAAGTATCATACGATTATGACATACGACTCAAGTTAAGAATGCAACTGCAAATTCAGGATATATGTACATTTGCAAAGAAAATATTTAATTATATATTTAAAAAAACGAATAATAACCAACATAATAGTGTGCATATGAAAACCTTAGAAAAGTTTAGTTGGTTGGTGTAAATTTGTTTTAATTATAGTGGTGTGGCATTGTTTGAATCAGTAAAAAAAATAGTCCAGGTCAAATGAAGAACACAGATGATTGTAGCAGTACAGCATATTGTACTATAACGTAAAAGACAATTCATATTTTTGTAGTTTTGCAGTGGAATCAATGTGATTTTTCTGGTTTGCCCTTTATCTTGGAAAAGCAATTGTCAAGATCAAAATTAATGCTATAATGACCAACTTTCACCCTTCTGTTTACCTAGTGAGACCACGATTCACGGATGCCAAAATGAAGAGTTTCATGATAGTGAGAGCAGGAAATTCTGCACGATTCAACATTAACTTTGAGGTAATTTAGGAAGTAATTAAGAAGACATATATTTAGCAATGACTTTTTGTCCTGTGACAAAATTATATTTTCACATTCTTTGTAGGCCTCTCCTTGGCCTGAGGTCATCTGGCTGAAAGATGGAGTGCCAGTGTCTAAAAAGGTGACCATCAGCAATTCAGAGGGAACATCCCAGCTTCTGATTCCTTCTGCTGAGCGCACAGATACTGGAATCTACGCTATCATTGTCAAGAATATTGTTGGCCAAGAATCATTCAGCACTGAAATTAGAGTCACAGGTGAGTTTGGTAAAATACTGTATGTTTTTACTGTATGAATAATTTCCTCCCTTTCCATATACTGTAGATAAAAAGAAAAACTTTTGTATCTGAACTCCAGATGAGCCAAAGCCACCAGGTCCCGTGGAGACAGACGAAAATGTGCCTGGCACAGTGACCATTTCATGGACTGCATCTCCAGATGAGAAACGTGATGACAGGCTGCACTACATGGTGACTAAGCGTGATTCAACTAAGACAGCATGGCACACCATTGGAGATCACATCTTCAACAATAGATTCACAGTCTGCAACATAATGCCGGGCAGAGAATACCAGTTCAGAGTCTATGCAAAGAATGACATGGGCGCCTCCAAACCCTCTGAATCACAAAAGTGGCTTATTCCTACTAAAAAAGGTATGTCAATGCTTATGACCCCCCGGTTTGTCTAAAAAAATATCTGTATTTGAAGAAACATTGAATTTTTCACCAAGACAGGCTTAAAGCAAAACTAGAGAACTTGTCCCCCTACAGGTTGTCTGTTGTCTGTCGCAGCGCAAGCTGTAGTTCCAATGAGACAACCCGTAGGGGGACTGAAGCGGGAAAAGTTCTCTAGTGTTGCTTTAATCAAATACAGTACTAACATTTTGACCACACAAACACTAAGGCTACAAACAAGGTTGAATAGTTTGTGTACTTTTTTCCTTTTGCATCTTTCATAACAATGTACAAAGATTGCACTGCCTAATTTACTACTACTACTTTAAAAAGACTGATGCCGTTGGGCCATACATTTATTGTGTCAATGTACCGTTTTTGTACCATCAGTCTAAAGATCAACCCTTGTTTTAGCCCTTAACATTTATTTTCTTCTTATGTCAAGAGTTAAGAACAATAGTCTGTCAATATTCAGTCAATTAATCTGGCCGATATTTTAGCTTTTGAATTGATTTGATCCGGTCATCTGACCAAATATAGTATCTTTGAGATGTTTTTTTTTTTATATAGCTATCCATATCATTTTGATACCCCAAATCATTTGGATGACACTTTATCCATTAGCACAGAAACAGAATTAAACATTATTTCTGTTGCTATGCTTTAATACCATGAAGAACTGTACCTGTAGAACCACCCTCAGGTCAATGTTGAAATGTGTTCTCCCATTACATGATTACAATTCTAATTTGATGCCATGCATATCTAATTTCTTCCAGAAAAATTTACTATGAACATGCCAGAAACAAAGGCATGTAATCTACAGTGTCCTCCCAAGTTCATTGTCCCATTGAAAATGCACACTGCTCCTCAAGGGTATGAATGCTACATGAGCTGTGCTGTAAAAGGGGATCCAACACCTCATGTGACATGGCTCCGCAACAGTATCAGTCTGAATACCAACACTAACTACTTCATCTCCAACACCTGTGGAGTCTGTTCTCTGCTTATATTGAGGGTTGGATCTAAAGACTTCGGGGAGTACAAGGTTGTCGCAGAAAGCTCTCTGGGGAGGGCAGAGTGCTCCACTAAACTGACAGTCAGAGGTAAATCTTCACCAGAATGTAACTGTATTTTAAAGATGCCACTGTGTCACTATGTTCTGCATTGATATGCATGTTCTACAGTGATGACCTTTGAAATCTGAAACTAATAACTGCTGTTGTCTTTTTTTCCAGAATAAATGAACACGCTGAAGATGTTCTTAGAAGAAAACGCTCACAGAAACCAAGTTGTGGTACTGTAATTTGCATACTGCATCTTTAAGCAAATCCTGTCAAATGTAGAATGAATGATTATTTAATATTGCCTGTGATACTTTCCTTATAGGTCGTTAACTCTATGACAAATTCCTATACAGGCTGTCATTTATTTAAACTAAATAAAGTCTTAGGCCAACAAACTTTGCCGAAAAAAAGGTCATAAACATGTTTTGTTTGTTTTGATTTCAACTGTGCAATCCTCAATAAAATGGAAGCTTGAAATACTAGTGTGCAATTTGGCATATTTTAACGGTGCTAATATGTTAAACAGCAAAGTATTTACAGTACAGGACACTGTGTAGCAGTGATTCATTGATTTAAAGTGTTCATTTAAGGTGTGTGTCTAGCATCTGCTTGTGCCAATTACTTTTTTTAGATGTATAGTGATTGTTTGGTTGCAATTGTTTTTCCGTAACTATGGATTTACAATCTTCCTTTATAGTGAAACGGAGATGACAAAAAATAATGTTGACATGACAAATGTTTATGATACTGACTGTAAGAGTATGTTATACATATGAAAATGTGTGGGCTTAGTGTAAATAAAGACTCCAAACTGTTACTTTGACGTAGAATCTTTGATCTGAGCGGCATATCACTTTAAAAAACTGTTAACACTTAACAGAAATATATATATAAATTATATATATATATATATTCACAAAAATACTAATTAACTAACTAAATAAATAAATATAAATAAAGATGTATACAGTCTACATGTATGATCGACTTGAGCATATATTGCGGTCATGGGTCAAAGAAAGCAAGTATCGAAATCCATATCGCACGTTCATGAGGTTTTATGTGAATAATTTATGCCCAGTCTTCTTGTATTACCTCCCTATGCATGTTTTTGTAAGATCAGACACAAGTCCAAGTTTAGAGTCACTGAAGAAGAGAGGGTCAACAGTTGCAACCTGGGCTAAAACATGTCAAACCAGTGCAGGATGACACCTCTCATTTTCAAAGTGCCTATTACAATGTTATATATGCTATAATATGTATATTTAATACATGCTACTATGTAATTGTTTTCTGTTCTGTTTCAGTCTAACAAGACAGTAAAACATAACTGTGGCTCATAAGTATTGGAATGAGGTTTACGTTGTTGTTTTTTTGCTTATCGTCTGATATGTCCAGTCTCAATAAGTAAATAGGAACATTTATGCAAATTGTCTCATTTTTGGCATAGACTTCTGGCATGAAAATACGATCCATTAATTCAAGCATTTCTGAACATTTATTGTTATTACCATTTCCAACAAACGAATGGAAGGAGCTAAAAAAATAAATAAATCTGAATTTACTTACCTCTTGTTAAATGTTGGGATTAACATCAGGCAGCCTACATGTACAATTAAGCGAATGGAGAGGCAGCTCAGCCCATGACACTTCTATGTCACTTCTCATGAGACTTCTCATGAGAAGAGCAGTCAAAAGCACCCTGCTGCTGAAATTACACTTTTGAGGGAGGGATTAGAAAGCTTCACTCCTGCATTCCCTCTAGTGCCCCCTTTTCAGGAACCTATAGCACTAAAGGGCCAAAGTGAATGTCAGTAAACCTATCCCCTGGAGCCACAGTGAAAAAGCAGTGGGTTAGGTTGCTCCGAGTGTCTCTGAAAGACTTCATTGCTTCTCAAAACGAAAAGCCCACACTCAGGAATCAGCTGGAACCTGGCCGGCAACAGACAGCGAGAGAACAGTTCACTTGAAAAATAAAGAGTAAGTCAATTGACCGAGTACTGTGAAAATTCCTAATATGTGTATTTCATCAAAATCGTTATTCTGTTAGCCAATTTATGTTAATATGTATATGTTGTATGTGCTTATCTGACACTAGTTAGCATTTTACTGTATATTAACCTTTGGTAAACATGGTAATGAGACCTTCCTAATTAGCCTAAATGAGAATTTTTACTGAATGCTGACAGCAGTTTAAATTAGTTCAGTATCTCTAAAATGTAATATGATAAAAACTAATATGATGAGCTGTAATAATGTTGTTTATGATACATGTTTTTAGGCAAATGGAATTGCCTAAGCTAAGCAAAGAGTAAAAAGTTTAAAAAAAGAAGAATCACAATCAGACTAATGATTATGCAAGTGCAAGAGAGTAGTGGTAACTGATAGTCAAACTACAGAAACATACAGAGTTATTTGTTTATTCAATCTAAAATTGGTCCTTCACTTTCCTCCTGCCACAAGTGGTTACAGTACTTTGCCAAGCTTTAATGTGATATTTATCAAAAGAAAACTGACGAAGTAAAAGTATATGCACTGCTATACCATGTTGCTCCGAGATTTAGGACATGGCCTGACGGAACATTCATAAATCAGTTCACACCCTGAAGGCAGCTATTTTCTCTCTCAGACAAATATAGTTTCAAAGCAGTCACAGCAGTACACCAAGTGTGCAAAACTGCTAAATATGCAGACACTTCATCAACTGACAGGACTCTGCATAATGTATTTTAATGAAATTCAATATTAATAGTATAAGTGATCAAATGTAATCCAAGAACAAAAGGCTCTGTCATTAGACTAATGAGATCATAAACATGACGTAAGATTAACAGAGTGCTAACATTAGTTTATACTTGAGCCTTTAAAATGTTTTTATCACATACTGGTATATAAAGAAGTGATATGTAATCTAACCTCTCAAATGAAATCTAAATAAGAAAAAAAATCACTTTAAGTATAAATATTTATATAATATATTTTCTGAATTTCTTTTTAAACACATGATGCTATACATCACTTTGCTTATATGGCCCTTTTAGTCTTTGAGACTAAATATTTTGCAAAAGTACTATCCTTGACTTTATTACTAAATAACTAGTACCTTGGTGTAAGTAGTTTTTTTTCCATAGTTGCCGAAATGAGTATTTGATTTTTTCACGTACACTGTTTAGGCAAGTGGAGACTGGAGCTGACTTATTATACTCTTTTGGAGAAGTTAATTACAAATTATTTAAAATGATTAAGGTGATATCTCATCATCAAAATTGATCATTTTATAGTTTAATACATTTGATTTAATGACACAATAGAATAGGAAGTAGAAGGTTAGAAAAAGGGAAAAGAGGTTATTTTTTAACCACACAATGCAAAACGCAACCTACTTCCTGAAGAATTAGGCCTGCTTATTGCAGGAACCTACGAAACGAATGTTAAGCATTTTGTGATCACAGATAGTTACTAACTCAGATATCCTAACACCATTTGCGATATAGATCTTACTCTCATGGTTTTACACTGATGTCACACAACGCAGCATACACCATAATATTTGTAATTAGGGATTAGTAATTGAAGGGAGGAATACATTGTGTCTCATTACATCTTAACTGTCTCTCAAAGACAGGCTTTACTAAAAAATGCACCAATATTGTGTTGTTAAAGCAGGCATAACGCCTTAAGCCACTAGTTAAAACATTTATAAGTGATACCCATTACAGTTTCAGACTGTCTGGAAGATATTAACTGCATGTCAGACAGATGGGAATTTTTATGGTTACTAGCAGTGGTCGAGCCACGCTAACAGCTCCAGACTACATTGGAATTTTAGTATATGTTGGGCATTGATATGGGAGAAAATAAAGTGAAGACCAATTAAAATGTTATATAAGCAAACTAAACAGTGTTGCCTTATTAAATTAGTGTTTTAAAACTGCATTCTAACGTTTTTGCATTAACAGAGACGTTGTTGCCTAAATCAAGATGTTTAAAATACGTAAAGCTAAAGAGGAGGAGCCAACTGCTCCAGGGCAGGGTAAGTAACTAGAGTTTGAACACCCATCTTCAACAGCAAATAACTGCCAAACAATAAAATATGTGATCAAAACTAAATGCATAAAGTATAGCCTTTTGTGAGACATATGAACTTAAAGCTGTCAAGCCTACAGACGTTCTTCATAAGTGTGTAAATAATGCAATTTATCTCATTGAATGCCAGTGAGAATTAAAAAGAAGTCAAGGGTGCCTGGAGTGATGATCACACAGTATGTGGAAGAACTACCTGAAGGCATGGCCACCCCAGATTTCACTCGGAAACCCATTTCTCTAACTATTCAAGAAGGTAAGGTAAAATACCAGCTCAAATCACATGCACAACCTAATTTCTTCTTTCTATATCTAAGATAATAACATCCTGGTGCATCCCTGTTACCATTTCTGTAGGAAAAGTGGCAATCTTCAGAGCAGTCGTTACTGGCAAACCAACACCGACTGTAACCTGGGCGAGAAATGGTGGAGAAATTGACGACGAAAGGTGGAAAATGGTCCATGATACAAGTTCTGGTGAACACCAACTACAGGTGAGATCACTAACTATGTGTCACAAGGAGTGCTTATACAAATAACTTAAAATCTAAAGGAGACTGGCGGATCAATAAATACATCAGAATGATCAGGATGCTGCCTTGCACTATTTTTTGCAAAAATAATGATAATCATGTATTGATTGATAGATGCCTGCTGTAACGATGGATCAAGCTGATACCTACAAGTGTTATGCCAAAAATGAATATGGAAAAGCGGCTGTAACTGCTACGCTTAATGCTATTGAGGGTCAGTCACTTACTTTTATTCAATTCTTCCATTAAACCAAAACTAAGTATTAAGTCGAATTACATCTGTCTCACTTCACTGCATTTTTTTCTCCCATTTTAGTTGGCTTTAAGAAGACCCAAGCCATGCAGGAAGCAAGAACAGGTACACAGCTTACATTTAATCTATAATAACGCAATGTCAGTCATTGAATGAAAGTTGTAAACTGTTGCTGGCTTTGTTGTAGCTGTCCGACAGACACCTGAGGACTTCAAAAAGGCCTTAAAAAATAAGTAAGTAGTACATTTATGAATGGGAAAAAAGTACATGACATGTTGTTGTTGTTTTTGTCATTTATGACTATTACCTTAAAGTTTTTTTTTTCTTTTCGTAGGGTTGACCTTGAGGCAAAAGAAGAGAAGAAACCAGAAATCGATGAACGTTTTTGGGAACTGTTGATGAGTGCAGACAAGAAAGATTATGAGTCCATCTGTGCTCAGTATAATGTCACTGATTTTCGTGGGATGCTGAAAAAACTAAGTGAGAGGAAGATAGAAAGGGAGCAAGAGCAAGAAAGGGTATGTCTCATATTAATCCAAATGTAAATATAAAGCACCTACACAGCCTGGCATCTATAATTATATAAATGAAACAAACATTAAATTAGATTTTCTTTTTTACTAATTCCAATTACTACAGGTTGTTGAAAGACTATGTAACCTAAAGCCCATTGAATTGAAAGATGATGGTGATGCAGAGTTTGAACTTGAAATGTCACTGAAAGACCCTACCAGCAAAATCTTCATATACAAGGTGAGGTGTTTTATTTTAAAGATTAGCTTTTTTCTCAATGGTGAAAACAAAAGCACTGAAAGTTGTGTTACATATTCTGCAACGCGGACACATTTACATGCACACTACATATTGCTTGTTTATGACTGCTTATGTTTAAACAGGATGGAGTTATGATTCCTTATGATGTGGATGCAGAGGTAAAGCATGGACTGAAGCAAGTGGGAAAGAAGTTTGTGTTTAGCATCAATGGTGTTGACCCAGACGATGCAGGATTATACCAAGTGGAGGTTGATGGAGTTAAGATCTTCTCAACTGACTTCAAACGTAAGATGATGTGCCAAATTAATTAATTAATTATCCAAAAAGAGGTACGATTGCTACATGAGTTGTCTTGTGACAGGAAATTCAAAATACCATGTTATGCCGTTAATAATATTTTTGTGCTTCGTCTAGTTCCCCCTGTGGAGTTCTTGGTCAAGATTCAAGACGTGAAAGCAGAGGAAAGAGAAGACGCTGTGTTTGAGTGTGTCATCTCACATCCCCTGAAAAAGATCAATTGGACAGGAAAGAATGCCCCACTAGAGCAAGGGGACAAATATGACATCATCGTGTCAGAAGACATGCTGATTCACACATTGGTGGTGAAGGACTGCAAGCTATTGGACAAAGGAATTTATGCAGCTGTGACTGGACAAAACTCCTGCAATGCCTGGCTTATAGTGGAAGGTACCCTTTACACATTTTAAATTGGATCTTTTCAGACTGTTCAACACAAGTTTTGAAAATGTCTCATGAAGCATTAAACATGTCCCGGTGCTGTGTATTTTTTATTAGTTGACAGTGAACCAAACTCAAAAGGAAAGAAGAAAGCTCGCAAAACAACCAGAGCAGGTGGTGGTGGAGCCGAACTTTTGAAGATTGCAGAGGAGCAACGTGCTAAGGTCCAGAAAGAGAGAGAGGAGTTGATTGCAAAGGCAAAGGCGGAGGCAGAAGCAGCAGCTGCAGCAGCCGCCGCGGCTGCAGCTGAGAAAGCCGAAGCAGAAGCCAAAGCTAAAGCCGAAGCAGAAGCCAAAGCTAAAGCCAAAGCAGAAGCCAAAGCAAAGGCAAAGGCAGATAAAAAGGTAAAGGCTGAAGCTGGAGAATGCGCAGAAGCAACCACTGTTGAGGAGGAAGAGGATGAAGATGACGAAGATGACAAAGATGACAAAGAACAGGATGTACAGGAGGAAGAACCAGCTGATGCTGAGATAGAGGCTTCTGCTGAAGATGCTGATACTGAAGAAGGGGAGCCTGTTCAAGAGAAAAGAAAGCGAGCACGAGCAGGCCCACTTGTCCATGAAACAGTCATTGGTATGTATCAGCACACAGTATTTACACTGTACTGCTTTGTTGATTATATATTCCCGTTTCCAGCTAACAATAAGGTTAGTAATGTGAGGTATTTGCATTTAGAACCAGGAATATACTTCACCGGCGGACTGTCAGATGTAGCTGCAATCATTGGTACTGATGCAGAACTGGTCTGCCGGCTGAGCAGTGAGGACTGTGACGCAGTCTGGTACAAAAATGGGAATGAGGTGAGGAAGAACTGGTTTAGGAATAGCTTTCACCTTTAACCTTCTGAGATTTAAGTATGTTTAGGAGTGTGTGTTCTCATGAAATAGATCAGTTATCAGCATGCACCACCAAAAAGCAATTCATCAGTTTTTACCAGAAGCAAGAGCAACACTAGTACTGTTTTCACTTTGTGTGTGTGTGTGTGTGTGTGTGTGTGTGTGTGTGTGTGTGTGTGTGTGTGTGTGTGTGTGTGTGTGTGTGTGTGTGTCTGTATTTCAGATAACAGCTACAGATGATATCTGTATTGTTAAAGATGGGACTTATCGCAAACTAATTATCAAGAACTGCAAAGAAGAGGATTCTGGAAAGTACCGATGTGAAGCCGATGGGCGTAAAACAGAAGCTGCGTTAAGTGTTGAAGGTATTGTAATCAGAACTAATTTGAGATACTCCAACTAAAGAAACACAAACAGGTAGCCACTGTGAACATGTGTAAAACAATATTCTTTTCAGCTCAGCAATACAAGTCTCAGTTTAAAAAAAAGATGTGTTTTTCCTGCTAGATCCTCCAAGAATTAATGCAGATGACCTCACCGAGTTCATAAAACCTGTCATAATCAAAACTGGGAAAGACGCAGCCTTCAAGCTATCCTTTGTTGGCCGGGAGCCCATGAAGATCCAGTGGTATAATGAGGGCGAAGAGCTGTTGGAGGACACCCATATCAAAATCGAGAAATCTTCCTCACACAGCCGCCTGCTGCTTACCAAGTGCCAACGCAAAACCACTGGAGAAATTAAGATCAAGATTAAAAATGAATGTGGAACAACTGAGGCCATCACGCAGCTCATTGTGTTAGGTATGGTTGTACGCTACACGTTGAGAACTGCATGTTCTTCTGTTGTACAAAATTCATATATATATATATATATATATATATATATATATATATATATATATATATATATATATATAATACAAGATGTGGATATAACTGTGGTTGTTCTTTATGCATTTGTCGTACTGCAGATAAACCAACACCACCCCTAGGCCCTGTGGATATCATTGAAAGTTCGGCAGCTTGCATTGACTTCAAATGGAGGACTCCCAAAGACAATGGCGGTTCCCCTATCACAGACTACATCCTGGAGCGCCAACAAATTGGCCGAAACAGCTGGAAGAAATTAGGCAAGATTGGCCCAGAGGCTAAATACAGGGACAGTGATGTGGATCATGGAAGAAAGTACTGCTACCACATCAGGGCGGAAACTGATCAAGGCATCAGCGAAATGATGGAAACTGACGACATTCAGGCAGGGACAAAGGGTGAGCCTTCCTACAAGCACACTGAAATGTATTGTGTCTCAATTACAAAAGGCTTTGTGTGAACCAGTTAAAAAGTGACAGTTTTTTCATCATTTCATCATTCTTTCAGCTTACCCTGGGCCTCCTTCTACACCAACGATTGTTAGTGCTTTCAAAGACTGTATCAATCTTGCTTGGTCTGCACCCACTAATACTGGAGGAACCAACATTTTGGGATACAACATAGAGAAACGGAAGAACGGCAGTAATCTGTGGGGCTATGTCAACCCACTCGATGAGCCCATCAGAGGTACAGGGTTTACAGATGTAGCATTGTCAAGTACAAATGTTCAAAAGTAAAAAAATATATATATACACATTCTACTTTATAGTCTTAATGATAATTTTGCCATGCCAACAGAAAAAAAGTATGCAGTGAAGGATGTTGTGGAAGGCATTGAGTATGAGTTCCGTGTATCCGCTATCAACATTTCTGGTGCTGGAGAGCCAAGTGCGCCTTCTGAATTTGTGTTTGCAAGAGATCCAAAGAGTAAGCAATAAGCCGATGAAAGCTATATTGTTATCATCTCAATGCATAATTGCTCAAATCTCAATGCTTAAATGTTTACACTTTCAGAGCCCCCAGGTAAAGTTATTGACCTGAAGGTGACAGACTCCACATACTCCACTTTATCGCTGGGCTGGTCCAAACCCACGGAGGAAGAGGGGGTCAAAGATGAGGCTAAAGGATACTTTGTGGAGCTCAGACCAGCAGAAAACCCAGAATGGGGTCGCTGCAACTCCAATGCTATTATTATGTCCTCCTATACTATTATGGGTCTAAAGTCTATGGCCATGTACTGGGTAAGAGTTGTAGCCACCAATGAGGGTGGAGACGGTGAGCCTCAAGAATTGGACAACTACATTATTGCAATGCCTCCTCCAGGTTAGTAAATGGAAATTGTGAACTGTCTGCAGTCAAAATTTGATACATTTTACCTTCATTTAATCACTTAAAACTATTTTGTCACAGTAAGGCCTCAATTTACTGACAAAAACATGAAGAACTTTGTGGTAATGAAAGCTGGGAATTCTGCTCGGATCAACTTCAACTTTAAGGTTCAGTATAATATTCATACAAACATTAGGCACAAAAAAACAGTTGTTTTGTTCAATGTCATGTTTAAAATCTCAGATTAAAATACAGATTAGACACTTCTGCTCTACCAAAAAGTATAAACCGACATCCAAGTCCTGTATCTCCTGTTGTTGGCAGGCCTCTCCAATACCAGCTGTCAAATGGCTCAAGGACGGTCATGCGGTTCCCAAGCGTGTGACAGTGAGCAACACAGACACGTCATCGCAGTTAATGATCCCCTCATCAGAGCGCCATGACACTGGGATCTACACAATCATTGTCAAAAACCTTGTCGGTCAGGAGACCTCTAGTGTTGAGATAAGAGTCACAGGTAAAGCTGGGCGATATGAAGAAAATCAAATATCACAATATTTTTGACCAAATACATCGATATCGCGGCGATATTGTAGGATTGACAATTGGTGCTTTCACAAAATATTTACACAATGAGATTTTTTTATTACATAATCAACAGTAATGTGCATATAATGACTAAGTGAGTAAAGGCAAATAATAGAACATATAAAACAGTCTGGTAAGTTCAGAAAGTGCATCACTGTACTGTAATGCAGCCTTTAAAACCAGGAAAAGACAACACGTGTCATATTGCAACAATATCTAGCCTCATATATCAATATAATATCGACATATTGCCCAGCACTAGTCCCCAGTACAATGAAAAAAATAAAATTCCAACTAATGCATAACAAATGAAAGTTAAATGTGATATAATAAATTATCTTTTTAAGATTACTCCAAAGTTGCTTTAGTTTTTGAATGGAGCAAAAGAGGTACTCAAATTTACAGAATTACTAATTTAAGCTTTTAAAATATGTATGTTCTTTAAGGTGCAAAGAAAATTAAGTCTTATGTATAGTATATTTTTGTACACTTTGGACTTAAGGGATGTGTGGGGAAAGTTTAAGGAGAGCATGACTAATAGCAAGATATTAATAATCTATCCTACCTGTTTCTAGATGACCCCAAGCCTCCAGGCCCCGTGGAGCTGGAGGAGAACGTGTCGGGTACAGTGACGGTCTCCTGGACTCCCTCTCCAGATGAGACAAAAGACGACAGGCTGCACTACATGATCACCAAGCATGATTCTGTTAAGCGTAACTGGCAGACTGTGGCAGACCATCTCTTCAATAACAAGTTCACTGTCATCAATATCATGCCGGGAAGGGAGTATAAGTTCCGCGTCTATACCAGGAATGACATGGGGCTTTCCAAGCCCTCTGAGTCTGCGATCTGGGAAGTGAAGAAAAAAACAGGCAGGTTTAACAAATATGACACAATATTGTGTACTAATTTGAAACGAGTAGTTTGTTAGTCAATTAGACAATCAACTGAAAATTAAATGGCAACAATTTTGATAAGTGATTAACTGTTTCAGCCATTCATAAAGAAAAAATTTAATTCAAATAATTTTTTTTATAGTGTCAAATCATAGCAGATGTTATGTCAGGACACTTTACAGATAGAGTAGGTCTAGACAACAATCTATAATTTACAGAGACCAAACAATTCCTCCCAAGAGCAAGCTTTGGTGCAACAGCGGTAAGGAAAAACTTCCTTTTAACATTCAGAAACCTCTGACGGAACTGGGCTCTTGGTGGGTGGCCATCTGACACGACCAGTTGGAGGGAGGGAGGGAGGGAGGAAGGGAGGAAGAGGGAGAGAGAGAGAGAGAGAGAGAGAGAGAGAGAGAGAAAGAGAGAGAGAGAGAGAGAGAGAGAGAGAGAGAGAGATATGACTTATAATTATAGCAGTGGGTAAACTAAATGCCAGACATTTGCTGGTTTTGCTTCTTAAATGTGATAATTAGCTGTTTTTCTATATACTTTTAAATGTAATGTATTTGGGGTTGGGACTGTCAGTCAGACTAAACTAGACACGTTGAGATGTCACCTCAGAATCTCAAAACTTGTGATGGACATGTTTCACTGTTTGGTTCAGTTTTCATAGACTAAACATTTAATTGATTAATACTCGACAGATTAATCGACAATGAACATAATTGTTTTAGCCCTAGTGCAGTTTACAAGGCATCAACCCAGATCTAAACAGATACAGATGAGTATAGAGCTGCAAACAATAAGTATTAGTTGAGGCAAAGAAAATGAATCATCATATATTAATAACTTTAGTAACACCATTAAAAATGCCAAACATTTGGGGGTTCCAGCTTCTAAAATGTGAGGAGTTGCTGCTTTTCTTTGTCATATGATATTGAATGATATTTCTTTGGGGTTTGGACTGTTATTCTGATGAATCTACCAATTTAAACAGTCTGAGAAATTGTGGTCAGGTGTGATTTTGTTAACTTTTGACATTTCATAAACTAGATGATTAATCAAGAAAATAGTTGGCAGATGAATTGATAATGAAAATAATCGTTACTTGCAGCCTTAGATTTGTACAAGTGAACAGATGTTTGTAGTTAATAGGAGCATAAAAGGATTGACAATTTTGACTTAGCTGTCAAAAATCCCTCTGTCCCAAAACAATTATAGTGGCAAAGCGATGCATATGTTTAGAGCATACTGTATGGCAAACTGCAGTCGGATATCTTTGCTAATGACTGTTTTGTTTGCCTTAACATATCTCTGCATATTCTGCTATAGATACTAAAGGGAGATACACAAATACTACACCCTTTTAACTTTTGTTTCCATGTTCTTCCCTCCAGAAAAATTTTCTCTGAACCTTCCTGCCTCTAAAAACTGCAACTTTGAGACACCTCCCTCATTCTCTGTTCCACTGAAAATGCACAAAAGTCCAGAGAGCTACGAGTGCTACATGAGCTGTGCAGTGACAGGAAACCCCAAACCCTATGTTACCTGGTACAGAAATAATATTAGCCTCAACACCAACACTAACTACTACATCACTAACACATGTGGGGTCTGTTCTATGGTGATACTCAAGGTTGGGCCCAAGGACAGTGGGGATTACACAGTCATTGCAGAAAACACTCTGGGCAGAGTAGAGTGTTCAACTAAACTTGTTGTTAAAGGTAAAAACATATTCAAATGGATTTGTTACATTTATGCATTCTACTTCTCCGGCTATATGTCTGAACATTAACATTATATTCTCCCTCCTTCTTTAGATTAGGATGATGCAGTCGCCCTTAACTCCTGAAGATGCCTGCTCCATTTAAAGTATTGAACATAAAGGATTTGCCAATTTTGAAACTTGCGTTTTTGCGATTTACTGTATTGATGTGTTATAACAAAACGGTGGGGAAGAAAATAAAGGATAAAGAGAGAAGAAACAGAAAAGCTCTTGATGACTATCCACAAATGTTTTCAAGCACCATCAACAAATGAGACAGATTTAAATTTTAAAAACTTGATTTTTTTTGTATTTGAGTGCAAAGTTTACTCAACTTATCTACTAGATGCAAAGAGGACTTTGACAAGACACATCCGAGATTTAGCAATAATAATATGCTAATCTTGCACCCAAACGGGTTATTTATTGATCTACTGGTTTTTTCCCTGAGCTGTGATTATAATTTCCTCTGCTGTGTTCTGAGCAAGACAGAAAATCAGCTGGCTTCTCTTAAGTTCTGACCTCATGGAAAATTGAAGATATGACAATATGTCTGAGTATGTCTTAGTGTTTTGAATTATCAATGTCTGCCAAAATAAATAAATCCTTCCCTGTTTCACTTGTCTATCTTTAATATAAATGTAATCATGAGCTTGTCACTTAATATATAACAAGAGTCTACATACACTCTAAAGGCTCTGTATATAGGCACTAGGGGTGTGACGAGACACCCAGCTCACGAGACGAGACACGAGATTGGGTTCATGAAGTCGAGACGAGATTTTAACACTATTTTACAGAAAACTACAATGAAGAAATAAGAAAAATAGTCCTTTATTCAATCAAAAGTCCCAAAATGAAAACCGAGCACTGAAAGGTTTTGCCACAAACTCAGATAACTGGCTTCTCTCCTGTATAACTAACAGTTACACTGTTACTTATTCCATATGTATGGTGGAGAGAGTCCCCTCACTCAGAGAACCAAGGTTACAACATAACTAAGCGTTTTCTGGCAGTAGCTGAGACCAACTTGAATTTGTCATTGTACAGTAGACGGAGATAAATAAATCTTATTTTACTGTTGTTTCACATTGATTACGTTCTAAAGCACAAATAAATTACCATCAAACACTCAACAGATGCTTTTCTCCTCCTCTGCATTTTATTCATTGCAGCAATAAACAAGGAAGTAGGCTACTCTAGTATCGACATATGACCATTATAGGACGAAGGCAGAACATTTCTCTTTGTTTAATATCATTAAAAGTAAAGTTAGGTTTTGCTGTCCGCTTCCCGACTCACTTTACCAGAGAAAGAGAGTGGTCTGCGTGAGAGCGCCACAGAGAACTGCACGCTGCGGATGCGTGTGTGCCTCGGTCAAGAGAGGGGGAGAGAGAGAGAGAGAAAGAGGGGGAGGGAGAGAGGGAGAGAGAGAGGCAGCACTCTAACATTCTAACGCTGGGTTTTAGAGGCAGCTTTTTTCTTCCGCTATCGCTCTGCAAAGGTAAACTCAGAGTCAACTTTGGAGAACGGGCGGGAGTCTTCTATGTTAATTTCAAGGCTGCTGCTCTGCACTTGTGTACTGATATCGCAAGACACTTTTTACCTTGACGAGAAATCTTGTCACGTTTAATCTTGCTTTAATCTAATAGGCACTGCAGAGCTTTGAGCTAAATGCTAACACCATCATGCTACAGTAACACTCTGAATGACAATGTGCCATATGCAGATGTTAAGAAGGTTGATCATAGCAGTTTAGCGTGTGAACACGAAGTACAGCTGAGGCTGATGGGGAATGCCATTAGTTTTACATACAAATTAAAATGTTAACCTAATGATGGCGCTGGATCAAAACTTGTCTACGCCAAATTTAAATGCAATGCATCCAATTGTTGCCAAAACATTTCACTCTGAACCACATTTCAACCACATTTCATTTAAATACATGAAATTGTTACCAAGTCATTTCGCTAAAAAGAACTAAAATGTCAAAATCATGGTGGCAATCTATCTTAAAGGTTGTTTCTGTCTGGATCAAAGTGTCAGACCAACAGTTGCCATCCATACAGCCACGCCTCTAGTACAACCACAAGAACATGTCCTGGGGCCTGTTGCACAAAAGATTAAAAATTAATTAATTAAAATTAAAAATTAAGACATCCGGGATAAATGACTCAGCTGAGCTCAATGAAGCCAAAACATGTGCGTCCAGGCTTAATTGGTTGCACAAAGACCAAGCCAGGATGAGCAGACACGGATTCATTAAGCCAGGTGAAACCAATCCTGGATAGGTGCGCGCTCACGGCTCACTCAAATAGACCCCGCCACAGATCACAGATTAACTGATTTACCATGGCAACTAGAGCCGCGTACTTTTCCCCGTCGGAAGCACAAATCCTCATGGAGGCATACGAGGAGGTAAAAGATATAATTAAGAAGAAAGGCAACACCGCCACAGTGATAAAGCAAAGAGAAAAAGCGTGGCAAAGTATTGCAGACCGCCTGAATGCGTAAGTAGTGCACAATTACACACTCACCGCTCCGCTGAAACATCACAATTACAATTCAAATATTTAATTCACATCTCCAAAAACGCAGTTGTACTGTAATTATGAAACGGTTACATTTTTAATTGAAATGCACTGCAGATATGAGTGAAATTGTGTAAAGTAACTCCATCACACTGTATAAAGCTATGATAAATTATTATTAAAGCCTTACATTATTATTTAACGTTACTACGCTCAGTACGGTTTAATCCTAGCCGTTGTACTCTGCTTCTTATGTTGTCCACCGTTTTTTTTTGTGTGTTTCTCCTGCTTTCATTAATGTAAAGCTGCTTTGACAGAATGAAACAATTGTGAAAAATGCTATATAAATAAAATTGAATTGAATAAATAGATGAGCTATAATAATAATCACTTTAATTTATATAGCGCCTTTCAAAGGACCCAAGGTCGGTTGCTCACTGCACTGCAAAAATGTCTTTCTTACTTAGTATTTTTGTCTTGTTTTCAGTAAAAAAAAAATATCTAAAAAACATCTTAAATATTTTCTTGAGCAAAATTACCTTCCTGTACTCAGTGGGGGATGCAGAACAGCTGAACAAGGCCACAATTTGCTGCACAATAAGGAGTGTGTGTCTGGCTATCAAAGCATTAGCAGATGTCTTCATCTCCTTCCCTGGCCACAGAAGACTCCGTGACATCAAAGAGGAGTTCTATAGGATTGCAGGTTAGAGGATCTACAAATTACAGGACAACTGTTAACACATAGTAGGATACTCATTACTTTGTGTGACAGGTTTCCCCAATGTCATTGGTGCAGTGGACTGCACACACATAAGGATAAAAGCCCCCTCAGGTGCCCATGAGGCCGATTTTGTGAATAGGAAATCCTTTCACAGCATTAATGTTCAGGTGAACATAACTTTTTGACATTGTCCATTGACGAACACTCTGCATTGCCAGTGATGTGCATTGATTGGTGTAATATTCCTCATCTTATGATTTCAGATGGTCTGCAATGCTGACTGTGTGATCAGCAATGTTGTGGCAAAATGGCCTGGCTCAGTCCATAACTCCAGAATCTTTCGGGCCTCTGAAATCTATCAGTGCCTATCACAAGGTAAGCCACACAACCCCTATTTATAACCATCATGGCTGTGTCAAGAATATCACTGTGTTTATGAGGTAGTAATGATGAGATTTTGTGTTGACAGGTGAATTCTCTGGTGTGTTGCTGGGAGACAGGGGGTATGGCTGCCAGCCTTTTCTCCTGACACCTTTCACAGACCCCCAGGAAGCACAGCAGGCCTACAACCATGCCCATGCCAGGACCAGGGCCAGAGTTGAAATGACCTTTGGCCTCCTGAAGGCACGCTTTCACTGCCTTCACAAATTAAGGGTCAGCCCTGTTAGGGCATGTGATATTACTGTGGCTTGTGCTGTCCTCCACAATGTGGCCTGCCTGAGGAAGGAGAGGGCCCCCAGAGTGCCACCAGCCATGGACTGGGACAATCCGGCAATCTTCCCTGATGACGACAGTGGTCGGCTGCTGAGGGACCAATATGTGTTGAATTATTTTAGTTAGTATGTGTGCTTTCAATTTTGGTTAAATATGTCCTGCGGTGGCAGAGGAATATGGGTTTTTTTGGGTTCGTTTTTTTACGAATTCGGCCTCTTATGATGTTTGTGCGGTATACTGTGTGTAATACAAGGCTGCAGGGAGGCTACTGCATCCATTCATTTGTCTGTTCAGTTGATGTGTATGGATTTGTCCTGCATTTATTTTAGTGTGCAGACATGCATGGTGTGTTATATACAGACCTTTGAATGTGTATGTATCATTTTGTATAATATGCTTTGATTCTGTGCTTTCCATCTTGTAGAGTCACTGTGACTTCAGTTTCGAAAGGAGCTGATGGTTTACCTGCTTTGTTTTGTCCGTATTCAATAAAGGAACATAATGTTACACATTGTGTTTTTATATTCATATGGAATGTGTATTTGTTTATATAGAGTACTAGGGCCACACTGAAGAAAAAGGATAAAGTCATAAATTTATGAGGCTGGTTCTGGCTTTCTGCAGAAAAGCTACATATTCTTTTTACAGTTTTGATACTTATGACAATGTGATACTTAATATTCTGGCACATCAGCATGTCTTTGTTTATGAAACCATACTGAAGTACAATTTCACGAAATGCCCCACATCTGTCATTTTAACAACTGTCCTCCTTTAAAACAACTGGTTACAATATTATGACTTGTCTTTTTTTCCCTAATATTCTATCATTTTATATATAGCCTTATAGTCTATGGGAAACTGTAAATTATCTAATGATAGCAACATCATCTAAAAATCATTATTTATCCAAAATCATTGAAATTAATGATCACAAACATTTAAATAATGACAGTGGGTCTAGTTATATGTGATAACAATGTATAGTGAGCAGTGAAATAACTATTGGTTTCCATTTGTGGTGACGGCTGACTGACATTAGGGATGAGATTAAATAGATCCTGGAATTTAGCCTGGTCTGGAGCAGGCTAGCTCCACAGAATAAATCTCCATGGTAATTTATACCATAACATATCCTCCTGCCCCCTATCCAGCTTTAGTGCAACCGGATTACGGATCAATTGAGCCAGGATCACCAAGATATCCTGGCTTAATCCCTTATCCTAGTTTTGTGCAACAGGCCCCTGGCTACAATTTCTGTTCCAAAATGTCAATAAACAGACTCAGGCACTGGCCTTTGCCCATATTACTCGTTGCCTTCATGTACAATCCGACCATTCATCATTCTGTAACACCAAATATTCGCCAAAGAAATACCAGTTCTAATTTTTTTATATAGGTCTAAGATATCCTAGCTTGTTTCTTTTTTTGAACACAATAATCAAGTAATTATGTATATGATAATTTTAAGTTTTACTTAACCAGTACTGCTTGCTTCCTGCTATTACATTCCATTTACCACATATCCATGGCATACTGTGAGGCAGTTATTATGCCTTACCATTATGTAACTTCACATGCACCGCCTCTGCTTTGCAAACTGTCACATGGCTTCAAATTTTTCTTTTACTGCAAGCAAGTGTTTGCAATGCTTTCAGAGGATATTATGGAAAGTCATTAATGATTTTTAAAAAAAGTCATGTGCATGACTAAGTGCAACCCTGCGAACAACTGAGCATCCTAGGACACACTAATATCAGTGGCCACATGGCATCCTGTTATTTTAGACACAACGCTTTACTGGGAGTTTATAGTACTAGGCTTTGACATTTAAAAGCCACTAACCACATGCCAATAGTATTTTGCAATTCCTTGTAGTGATGCAAGAAAACATTACACATATTAGCTGATTTTATCATGCTGTACTGTACAAAAGAGGTTTCCTTTAATCGGACAAATGAAAAGACATCTTCCTTTTGACAACATAAAAACCTGGATGCTGTACATGATTTGTCACTACTTGGCCAGAAAATATTACACTTTTAGTGTAGTTTAATTATGTTATGTTTTAGAGGGCAGAATTCAAAGCTCCTGACTTGTGACCTTTTGCAATAAATGCCTTGAAGAATGGCAAGCCTCTCATATCAGCTTCCCATGCCTGAGAATGGTCATAGTTCCTACGGCCACGCATCTGCTTTTATTACACTGCTTGAAATATCCACACACACGTAATCGTGCTCAAACTAAGAATTGCTCTGTCATTACTAAGACCACAATAACTGAGTTGTGTTTTAAAGTGCCAGCAACCCAGACTCCATGAGGAATCTGAATAACTTTTGTAAGTTAATATCCTCAAGGTGAATTGTGTGTACAACGTATACATTATTGAAAAGTACTTCTCCGTGACCATTTCACATTTTTAAAATTACTAGCAAAAAAAAAATCGAAATTCATTTGAAGATTATTTTCTTTTTCTTATCATGCAGCTCTGACCCAGCACTGCTGAACTGTCTGTTAAGTGTATAACTGACTGGTGGTGTTGATTTCTAGAAACACTGGTTATTGCTGTGACTTTCATTCAGAATGAGATTAATACAGATGCTGCTCTGTGCTTAAACACTTTTGCTAAATAATCATAAATCTTATTACCTGTGAATTCGGCCTGCAAACAAAGTAAAAAAGTAGATCTAGCCGGTAGCAGTGAAGTAACAACAAAACTGATCCATCCAATTAAACCTTTTCCTTAATAATGTTGACAAATCAGAGCATATTTAGAGGTCAAAAATAAAGAGGAAATACAAGAGCTGCATTCAAGCCTGATGTGCTCATATTTACACAAGACTGGCATCACATCATTTTATTTCAGCCATCTATTAAAACAACAATCATTTCACAGCTGGTCATATCTACCAAGCTAATACAACTGGGTCTGTGCACAATTTAGGAGATTACACTTCTTGAAGGATTTCATGTATTCTAGTAACTGTTGCATGCAGAGCCTTCTATATACCTCTTTCAGGCCCCTAACCCCTAACACACCAATAAACACATTGTATTTTTAGTTGATGTTAACAGGAGTCATTAGTGCATCTAAATATTTACTTGTTTTGTACTCGTAATTTCACAAGAGTGTCATCACGAACACACTTGGCTGTCAACACACAGCTCTCGTTCTTACTTTCAGTGTGACAATACTGACAGACATAACTGACAAATAGACAGCCAAAATAAAGACAAAATCCCTAGTTGCATGGGACTAGTATTACCAGTAGACCTCATGTGATTATAAAAACAAAGTAAACTCAACAGTAAAATTTCACACAAGCAGTATAGCGGACAATAGCGCATCTTCTTATTGATATCATAAGAATGGGCTGAAATCCATTTTTCAGATGGAAAATGTATATCCTTCAGACCACTAATGACTAACCCTGAGGAAGGTCATGCATTTGTCAGAGGAAGCCAAAGCCACAGTCATCCCACTGTGAGGCTTGGCTTTCCCCCCTCCCACTTGCTGGAGGTTGTGATTTATGCCAAAAACAAAAAAGCAATCCCCTTGCTTGGCAGGGACCATGTCTGACAACGCGGGAGCTTGTCACAGAGTCACTGGCATTCCACTAAGGATTTAATAGCTTAAAGACCAAGGAGGCAACACTCAAATATCATACAGGGAAGCAGCACCACTCAAGAGGATCACCGGAGTACTGAGGTAAGTTCATCCTTCATCTTACATACAGCACCACTCTTAGATGGAGGTGTTGAGTATTTAGAGCTGGCTAAAGTCTTTAACACTGAATTAATCCTGTGGCAGAGTTACTCTTAAGTCCAAAGATAACACTGAGTTAATGTATCTAACTGTGAAAAGTGTTTGCTAGTAAACACACCTGAGTAGGCCTAAGTGCTCTCATACTGTATGTACAGCACAGTATTTTTAGTTATTTTTAGTTTTCCATCATTCACATTATTGAAAAGCTTACATGTAGTAGAATGGCTTCCAGATTGTGCTGGCCGAATGGTCACTCAAATGCGTACTTTTAAAATGTTTGTATTTTCTGTGAGGTATAAACTTTGTGCAAAATTAAATCAGGAGTCAAAAGGTTATCCAAGTCATTTAATACAGTTTAGAAATGCAAAAATGTGCTAATGTATAATGTACTTACACTAGCAACAGTGGTTTCTTACCACAGTTCAAATTAACTGCTCCTAAATTTCCGTGGTCACTTTTGTTGCAAGTTTGTTATTAATATTTATAATTCAATTGATACATTCCGTCACACAGTGTGTTAGATCATTAACATTTAAGCTATTTAAAAACCATTGACGACAACATTACCTTTGACGACTTCATGGCTGTTTTTTCTCTGACAGCTTAAAAGAAATCTACTTTTTAGAAGCATCCTTCTTTTATCAAACTCCAAGCATTCATTTTTATATTTAGCACAACATTGCCCAGTTCCAGCTTCATACGGTTTCTCCAATTACTGAAAAAGATACTTTGCAAACCATAAAATCTCTCTGTAACTGAGGCAAAAAGAGAGCTTGGTAATATCCCAAATTAAGTAAACCTGCCACTCTCAGCTGCAAATGCTCCCCGTAGATAGCCACAGGCTTTTTTAACATGCCCTTAGTAGTGTCTAGCTTTTAATCATTTTTATGATGCTCTCACGAGTCCCGTGCTGTATTTCAGCGCTGGTCACATAAGCAGCTGGTAGGTTAACAGCAACATGGGCCACATGTAATCCATAAAAACAAACCCTTACACGAAGGAGGCTTTTCTTTGAGGGCCATGTTCGAAGCCAGTCTTAAAACTAAAGAGCAGCTCAAAATGTTTGTTGAGCGCAAAAAAAATAATTTTCAACTTCTCACAATAAACAAAAATCCAGTTCAATAGCATGTAAATTGTAGTCATGTGAAGTGCTTATCATATTTACTAGGGGCGTCACGATTCTCCAAATCCATGATTCGATTTGACTTTCGATTTTAAACTCGAGATTTGATTCGATTTTCAATTGAAACACTTTTCTTTTTTCGCAAATGACGGCTATGCCATTGTAGAGTCTTGATACGTAAAGATCAACAGATCACTGGTTTAATGTCCTGACAACTGTCATTTACATTTTGAAATTCTTCTTTAAACAGATAGGCTACATGCTATCAGGTGTGATACAACCGCCATATTTTTGGGGGATATGTACTGTATTACACTAAGTCCATATAAATTGTAATAACAATAAAAAATACTGAGAGAATCTGAGAGACGATCCTGCTTTTCATTTTCGATTTAGAATCGAAATCGAGACACCCAGTTACAGCATTTTAGCACAACACTTTTACCATGTTAAAATGATTTATTCACTGATTAAGTTGCTGTATTGACAAAGTTAGGTACAAACTGAATACTATGACATGTCTAGAGTTGGGTTGTAATTATCAATTATATATATATATATATATATATATATATATATATATATATATATATATAACCAGAATAAGGTGATTCTGCAGTGTTCAAAATTGCATTACTGAGCAGTTTTAACCACATTACGTCTCACCATTAGGACTCACTCGTAATGTCAACAGTGATTTACAAGCATATTAAGATGTTTGAGATGGGATGTTCACAGTTTTATGTGGCATGTGACATATCATATGACAATCCAGTTTTCTCATCTTCCAACAGACGTGGTTCATCGACGCCCAAGAATATCACGCGCCTATACTGGGTGGTGTTAGATGTGTACAAATACTATACATGAGCGAGGTCAAACATGACAGGAATAAAAGTTCAATGTGTCTACAGTGTCAACAGTTTTCTAGAACATGAATTAATGCAAAAACAAATGCTGTGATTGTTTTTTTCAGGTTTATTTTATTTTAATAGTATTAGTCAATAAAAGGCCCATTTCATAAACCTGTTGCTCCTTATTCAATTAACTGACATTATTTTGGCT
The DNA here is from genome assembly GCA_023631565.1 of Gymnocephalus cernua. Classification (NCBI taxonomy): domain Eukaryota; kingdom Metazoa; phylum Chordata; class Actinopteri; order Perciformes; family Percidae; genus Gymnocephalus; species Gymnocephalus cernua. Next base: position 16,807,489 of record CM042428.1, read on the forward strand.
GAACTTAATTATTCAGTATTAAATTCGGAAATAGCACTTGCAGGTACCTCATGGCAAGAAGCTGCAGTACCATATCAGCGACACTATTAACAGAATAGAGCTCTAAAGGCAGGGCAGTCAGTAGGTCAGTTGGTCATATAGCTACTTAGCCTGTGATAGTGTGTGTGATCAGAAGGGTTGTTAGTCTAAAGCATGTTTTACAGTAACCGCTGGCAAACTGGCGCATCCAAATGTGACGTCATGGAATTGCCGTGAGTATTTATACTCGCGCGTGGAGGTCGCGACACTAGTTGCAGTCTTCTCCTGAACAGCGGTGGCGCTAAGGAGCAAAGGCTACCGATGTTTTTCTTTCTAAGGACTAGAAGAAGAAGAAAAAGATAAACAACGGCAGAACAGGCAGCAACAGTGCCGTCAATGCTTCGATTTGATTCAATGACCTACTTGGTGGGATCAAGCCTTTCATTCACCAAAAAATAACTCATCTTAACCCAGTAAGTTTACCAGAGAGACTTGCAGTCACTCTGAGAGTCCTGGCAAACTCATTCAGGCCTCCTGTTTCCGCTTTGGCGCGCGCCTCTGAAAAAAAGAGAGCCATGCGCGCATCAGCAATAATTATTTAATATTTCCCCAATCAATGTCTCACATTAACTCTCAGCAATGCACCTGGACTCAGTCTGAAATGGGATTGTTTTAATCAACTTTCAAATAGTTACAAATATACAGTATGTCTGTGTGCTGCTTATGTTAACAGTGGGTGCAAATTACAATCAATATTTGGGAACATGAGCATTTCTCCACCAAAGCTATATACCAAAGACCAAACAAAGGTTACAGCGAACAACAGGAAAGGTTTGCAGCTGTACCAGAAACTAGAGCTGGACAATATATCAATATTATATCGATATCGTGATAGGAGACTAGATATTGCCTTAGATTTTGGATATCGTAATATGGCATAAGTATTATCTTTTCCTGGTTTTAAAGGCTACATTACAGTAAAGTTGTCATTTTCTGAACTTACCAGACTGTTGTAACAGTTCTATTATTTGCCTTTACCCACTTAGTCATTATATCCACATTACTGATGATTGTTTATAAAAAATCTCATTTTGTAAATATTTTGTGAAAGCACCAATAGTCAACACTACAATATTGTTACGGTATCGGTATTTGGTAATAAATATCGTGATATTTGATTTTCTCCATATCGCCCAGCCCTACCAGAAACATAATGTAGCTCCAGGCAATGATCTGCCTGTTGTCACAGTCACCCTTATTACAAAACTAACAGTTTAACCTACACTGTGATTAAGATGAGTCACGCAATGGAATATGGCTGGGAAAAGATGAGATTTCAAGCAATTTAATGCTGCTAAATGAAAAAGTTTTTCTCTCTCTATTACCTGGTTTTGGGGGTCTACTAAATTTATTGACTAACTTAACATAATTCCCTTATAAGTTACACAATTGGCTATGCAACGTTGGCAAACTTGGCAATGATGCATGTAAGAGCAGCATAACAAATCATCATATATCATTTTGTTGACTAAAACTGTTTTTACTGTCATATCAGTAAATGTTACTGGATTATGAAGTCAAAGTATTGGAATGAGCTCATGAAGGCAATACATTATGATCTCTCTAAGTGATGAAAATACATACTAACTACTTCAAGTCAAATATTGTACTGTAGCTTTATAAATCTTTATTAGATGAATATTGATGACAATAACAGATGTTACTTGCATTGGTGTGACTGTCTTACACAGTTAATTTAAAAACTCCTAAATTCATAGTGCAATAAGCAGAATTGGAGAGCGAAATGTTTTTTTGGAAGTCAGTACAATTATGCACCTCAGTCATGTGAAATTAAAGCAATTACCGTATTTTTCGGACTATAAGTCGCTCCTGAGTATAAGTCGCATCAGTCCAAAAATGCATCATGACGAGGAAAAAAACATATATAAGTCGCACTGGACTATAAGTCACATTACAAGGCCGCCAGCAAAATCATTTATATTCATCTCCTTGGCAACTACCAGGCTGTAGAGACGAAACTGCACCGTTGACAAGCCTCTCCCGGCAGCGCGTTGTTCAAGCACCCATCTGTGGACTTGTTCCTCTAGCTCTGGCCATCTTGCTTTCAGCCCGCGATTTGCGAGTAACCTCTGCTTCACGCCAGTCCCTCACAAGTTTCTCACTCACTCCAAACTTTCTTTCTGCTGCTCGATTACCATTTTCGGCTGCATATTTTACTACCTGCAGTTTGTAATCTGCAGATTAGGATTTTCTTTTTGGGGGCATTTTGTTTGCATTCAGTCTTTCTCAGTTGTCTTTAAGTTAATATTTCAGTTAACAGTTTTTCAGTTTAATTTTTTCAAGGGTAGGCTACAGGAGCACTGAGCAGCATAGAGCGCCCTCTCACGGCTGTAGACGGTAATTTTTTTTGGTCTTGGTTAATTTCTCATGGTTCATGTCAAATTCATTTTGATAAATAAGTCGCACCTGACCAGCCAAACTATGAAAAAAAGTGTGACTTATAGTCCGGAAAATACGGTACAAGGAACTTCCATTTTGTGTTGATTTTGGCGGCCCCTGTGGACAATAGCGCTAGTGTTTTCATGAGCACCATTGCCTCATGGTGATCTGGCTTGCGTATGCATTTTTTGGGAGCGAGTAAATAAAAAACACTATTCATTTTGAATACTATTTTTAGCACATTTTTGCAGGATGATTAGTGATTAGGTTATGTATCTATTTGTGGTTATGTAAGATTAGTAACAGTTATATGACAAAGGTGAAACAAAGTCAACTTTGTTTTAGCCACAATGGTAAATTCATATATTGATGTAAAACCACCTCTTTCAATGTATTTCATAAATAAAATACCTGTCTAGAAGGAAGAGGGCCAATTTTTTCTCAATGTGTTGAATGACCATAGGCCAAGGTTGACTCATGTCATGGCCTGTACTCTATCACTGTCCCTTTGACCTTTTTTTTTTTTCTTTCTCTTTGCTGATCCTGCCCCAGAATCAGCCATAACCCCACAATTAAACGTCAAAAATGCAATTCTCGAAGGAAAAATCTCCTCTTGCTTCCTGAATAACGTATTACTTAGTGCAAACGTTTGTCTGGGAAATGTAAACAAAGGCTCTTCGGTCTGCGCGCCCTAGCCAATCTTCTCACCGATGGACTTCTTTGCTAATGTAGGTCATATAGAGGCATCAGTATTGAATTGAGACTTTCATAACCAGTAAATACCCATTTTAGCTGCTTTAATATCTATTTTATATTCTTATGATATAGCTGGCTTTCTAAACAAATATTAACATGTCTGGAAATCTCCTTAAGCTTCAGCAACACTGACTCCATTATAATTGATGTTCCATCAGGCTATTTTTGCAAAGTGACCTATGTCATCCTAAGTTTAGCAACCATGTGGGTAGAGCTTGCTATGGATGTACTAGTAGAGATCCCTGCTGTGACTGGATCTGACAGATCATAAAATATAAATGTTAATTTAATGAGCATGCTGCATCTTTAAGTGTCAACATAAACCCTTGAATAATAAAAGTTAATGCCTGGTAAGAAATTACATCATGAGGTTGACGAAATTCTATACTCTAGTTCTAATGTTAAAAGGATTTTAAATTTTGTGGACTGTGAGAACACTCAGCATACAGCAAGCAGCTGCATGGCGTGCAGCCACAGATGATCATGTTTGGAATCTTTTAATGTATGCTGAGTCTCCAGTTGAATCATGGCCAAAAGTAATGTTTGCCAGAGCTTTTTTTCATTTTTGACTGTTGCTAGCCAAATAGATTTGACTTGTGTTTCATTTTGTAATGTACGTGCCCGTTTTTGGAGAAGCTGTACCTTTCTTTTATTTAAATAAGTCCCTCCAGGAATGTGTGATTATTCAAATCACAATTAACACAATCTTAACTTAATCCTAGCGTTACCCAAGGTGGTTTACCATTTTTCTATTATCTTCACAATATCTCAACATACATGGAGAAGAGTACATTTGCAAATTCAGCCAAACTGCACATTTTTGCATTAAATTATCCAATAAAGAATCAGTGTAGGTCAAATCCAATCACACCTCACAGTCTTAAGTTGTTCAATGTCAAAGGAACTTTCTTGCCATCAGTTGAGGCTTTCAGGGCTTCTTCTGCCTGAACTGAATCTTTAAACTAATACAATTTCTTCCAATGATACTATGGCAAAAAAACACTTGGAAGCTACCAGTGAATTATTCATTGTTTTCAGAAATAAATAAGCAAATAATTCTGCAGAGCAATAAATACTGTACTTAAATGCCTTCCATTATCTATTGCAGTTGGGGAAATCATCCAGGAATCAAAGGACTCAAGATGTTTAGAAAATCAAAAGTGACGGAGGGGACAGCCACTGGCCAAGGTACGCACTGACGTGTGATCTCATTTTCTACAGGAGGAACGTCCGATATCAAGTTTACTTTTGTTCTTTCCCCTCCAAACTCTAAAGATAAATTAGAGACAAATAGGTGATGAAGTAGTTTCAATAAGTTTGATCTCTTGACAGACTCTGACAAGATGACACATTTTCAGATCAGAGTCTTGAATTAAAACAGAATTGATAGAATGAGGTTGGCAAGGATTTGACTGAACTGTTTTAAGTATGTGTGTATTTCTATGTCTGTCAGATGCTTTAAATGGTCAATTACTTGCTATTTAGACTTCAGCTGCCTTCCCTTGTGATACTACTTAAATCAGGCTGACTTTTTTCAGAAATTTCAAGGCTGCAATTTGTCCATTAGCAACCATGTTTACACTTTACAAGGTACATGGTCTACTAAAGGCCAACAGGAGCTCATAAAGTAGGTACATTGCAGAGTGATAACACTGTACACTGAGGAGCAAAGGAACTTAACAGGGTTAACGCTCCAGTGCACATGAAAATGAGAATCTGATATTTTCCATACTCATATGCGTCGTTATAGTACACTTATCTCATTGCATACTGCTGCAAGCTGACATGGACAGATGCTTAAAACATTACAGTACCTGTACTGCACCAAATGCTACTCTATAGTATGTTTTTTTCTTCCATTTCCTGTCCCTCATTTGTATTATTAAAAAGGTGCAATATGTAATACCATAGATTGTATAATATTAATGGACAGAGCATGTGTGACGTCACCCATTGGTCTGTGGGCCTCTGCTATGAGTCGTCGAGTTTGCCGTTACAGGTGCAGCCATCCTGGTTGCGGATGTGACGATTTTAGATTTTCTACGTTACACACTTTCACTAAACACCCCCTGCTTTATTACCGATTTTAAAATCAACAAGGCATAATTCAAAATATGAACATCATTCTGTATTGCAGCAGATTTAAAACTAGCGATTGAGACCATAAACTCATTATGAAAATGTTTACTGAGGTAATAAATCAAGTGAGAAGTGGGTCACTTTCTCAAAGACTTCTACAGAAACCAACCTCCTTTTGCAACCGCACGTGTCGCCCCCTGCTGGAATTCAGATTGAATGCAGGTTTAAGGCGCATTTGCAGCACTTCGCCAAACCGGATGCTTTGGCCATTAATATTATACAGTCTATGTGTAATACTGACAGCTAGTGCTTAAAATTACTGCAGTACAAAATCAAAATACTGGAGAGAGTAGTCTCCCCCGTCCCCTCCTCCCCAGACTCGAAGTTCACAGAGGTTGACAGGTTGAGATCGTAGCATCTGTACTCTTGTTTTGCCAAACGCTCCTCCAAAGCGCGCTGAAGGAGCATCCCCAACGATGTTGCAAGATGCTTGTCTCACATAGCCAGGCATTACTCCACAGCACAGCGGAGTAGCTAACGTTAGACGCTGGCTATATTGACAGACATAGAAGCTCGTGCTTACGCGGAGCTCTGTCACCAAACTGACAGACACAGTTTTTCGTCTTAGAATTACGGTAGGAACCACTAAAAACACAACAACCTCGCCGTCCTCTCCACCCGACGGACAGACACACTTCCTTGGCTTAGAATTACGGCAACAATCGCTAAACACACTGCAAACTCGGCTACGCCAGAACAGGCTACGTGTTGTAAACAGCCGTGGCCAGCTTGCCTGGTCCTCCGGTAAAAATAGCAGGGTTAGTATGGCGCCGTTAGTCAGGACCAGTCGGGATCACTATACTGGCTGTTTGTTTTTGCGAGTAACTAACTCGGGTACTCTAGCTATATAATTCAATGTGAGAACACAAATGTTGAAATGACATAAAATGCCCGTCCCTTGTAGCTGTGATAAATTAGCCTGAAGCTAATGCTTAGCTACCTGTTTAGGAGGAAATTAGCCAACTTGGCGTCCTTTTGGGCTCTAAGCCGTCTCCATCTTTCAAATACATCTCCAATATTAACTCTGGGTTTGTTACATCTCTCGTCACACAACTGTTAGAAACATGGCGTTTTTTTAGGTCGGGGAGAATTTATCTCTGTTGATCCCGTTTGTTTGCTACTTTCATGGCTGTAATAACGTTACAGCTGTAGCGCGCTGTGTTTACCTGTTTACAGGTATATCTGGCAACCCGGCCTGGCTGTCAAGCTGGGCAGTTGATAACAACACACAGACCAAAACACAAACAGAAATTCCATCACGGAACAGAAATTTCAAAAGGAGAAAATACTGGCATTAGAATTGTTGTCAGAAAAGATAGTATTTCAACTTAGCATGTTTCCTTAATATCTGATGACGCATTGGGGTCATTTTTTTTATTTATTTCATACTGAACTTTTAAGTCTAATCCATAATTCAAATGTTTATACCATGCTGACATGTGTGTTCCTTATCAGATCCTGATGCAGAGAATGGTAAAGAAGGTAGGCTTAGCAGACAGCAGAGAAGCCGTCATCAGCTATATTTTCCCCCCAGTGACTGCTCACAAAGGCATGGAGAACTGATATGCAATGGGTGTATTAATATACCGTATGAACGTACACATATTTTGTGCGTAGATATGTAGGTGCATCACTACATATCTGTTTTCAGGTTGAATTTTAGGCATGAATTCCGAAGAAGAAAGGTTAACAGGATAAAGTAATTGAAATGTAAATGTATTGAACAAGACAGCCTTCTACAATTATAAGTAACTTATAAAATGAGTTAACATTAAACATTCTAATACATTGTGTATTAGAATGTGTTTCGGCATGGTTTATGAGGGTGATTTGATCACAAAACAGATTTTGAGGGGTTCGATATGATCACGGTTCTCTTTTGAAGTGTCAAATGTGTTGCCGCTGACATTTCATTTTCCAATGTCGACAGTGGGGATCAAGAAAAAATCTAGGGTCCCCGGGGTGATGATTACACAGTTTATCGAGACGCTGCCAGAGGGAAAGAGCCATCCAGATTTCACCCGCAAGCCAATTGCTTTGACCATCCAAGAGGGTAGGATTGATAGCATAAGAATTGTTTTAAAGGTTAATATCACAAAATATTCAGAATAGATGATGGATGAAAAATGATTCTGCATAATGGATTAGATGATCCATGACTTTTGTGCAATGAGCCAGTAGGAGCAGAGTCCTGCCATTCAACACCCAGACTCCTGTGACAGTCAGATAAAATTAAACATATATTGACTTTAATTTAAAACCAGGAAAAGTGATAAGATGATCAAAGATCAATGTTGGTATCATTTTGTAAAAATTGACAAAATTTTCTAGGGTTAACAATGTACATAAGTGATGTTATGCAAGCATTGCATTCAATTCATACAAAATAATTTAAATAAATATATTTGCATATGTTTCTTCTGTTTCCAATAAAAAGAATATGAGGTGACCTTGACTGTCTTTTTGTTTGTTTTTGTCAGGAAAATTTGCTTTTTTCAAAGCAATTGTCACTGGAGACCCAGAGCCAACTGTAACATGGAGCAGAAATAATGGAGATATGTCTGATACATCAAGATATCAGACCAAATACGATCCCACTTCCAATGAGCATACATTTGAGGCAAGTGACACAGGCTAGCAAATCGCAATGATACTATAGCAACATGCTGATGTGTAAAGGAGCGTTAAAAATAGCACAGAGAAAGAAAGACGAAAAAGGAGAAGCTATTTGATGGCATCAATGCCAGTCTTCTAAACCATCAGTTTGCTCGGCCACTTACATTTTCTACAATAAGGGGATTTCACTCATCCTGAGAGGAGTACACTCAACACTCAGTCAGTCAGTTTCATAAAATTGACTGGGCACTTCCACCCACATATCCTGTCAACTCACAGCTGTTAGAAATTGAAATTGTCAAATAAAAGGCATGTGGTTACACCTCAGGAGGCCATCTACCAATCAAGCAGTAAGAAAAGCCTGTAACGTGTGGCCAGGTTGGTTCAGTGGGTAGAGCAGGCGCACATGTACTGAGAGGTTTATACCTCGATGCAGAGGTCCAGGGTTCAAATCCGACCTGTGATGATTTCCTGCATGTCTTCCCCCTCTCTCTCCCCCCTTTCTCACCTAGCTGTCCTATCAAAAATTAAAGGCGGAAAAGCCCAAAAAAAAATGCCTGTAACTGTTCTAGAGTATTTCAATCAAACTGGTCTGTCATGTGTAAGATGTCACAAAGGGACATGTTTCTTTATATACCTATTCATTGCATACTCTATAGCAGTAATTCACAACCAGGATTACAACCCTAGTTCCTGAGCAGTTGCCAGGGGGTACAGGGAAAGATTGTGGAGTAGCTCAGCTAATTTGAAAAAGAAAAAATAGAAATTATGATTTGGTAAAAAAATCTGCATTTAGGAAAAAAATAAAACACATGAATAGGATTGCTGGTGTTAGGCTGACCTTTCCTATTTGAAATAACCAATAAACTAGCTATAAAAGGCCAACTGCATAGGCAGCCTCTCAACCTGAATAACACGATAACAATATTACTTGCGATAAATAAACAAATATTAAAGTGTGCTCAGTTCTGCATTTCTTCTGCTTTCATTATTTTGCTAAAATACAAGAAATTGCTTGTTGAATTAAAAATAATTTTCAACATTTTTTATTGAACAAATTGAACATTGAATTAAAGTAAAAGGCACCACTTAAAAAAGCATAACAGTTCCATTTTAAAGTGCAGTTTTCTACCGATATTTTCTTTCAACTAACACGAAAAATCCCAGTCTTTTGCAAAATGTCGCAGCCTTTGGCCAAGTGTTTCTTTAAAAAACAATATATTGTGCAGCCCCAACTTCAATACTTTTTCTATACGTTTTAAACGGTGATGAAGAAGCAACAGAACTTAATAATCCTGCTTCCCTGAAGTCAGAGTTATGTAAACAACGAACGGTAAAGGGGACTTTATGGTGCATTCAGGGGCACCTCATGAACTCAATGTGCATTGAGGTGCACCTTATAAACTCTAGAAACTCAAACTGCTGTTGTAAAGTACCCTTCTGCCATCTAAAAGTGACTTTTTCTGTACTAGCGCTGTGCAGGTTTGTTTACACATTTTGTCTGCCAAAGATTTTTTTTCCCCTTTTTGCCGTGGTATTGAAAGAGGTATTGGGCCCTATTTTAACGATCTGAAACGCAAGTATCATGCGTGAAACGCAAGTAGCTTTGTGGGCGGAGCTCGGGCGCTGTTGCTATTTTACCGACGGGATAAATGAGTCTTGCGCCCGACGCAAATCTAAAATGGGTTGGTCTGAAGTAGCTAGATGTGGTTTGGGCGTAACATGCAATAAACCAATCAGAGCGTCATCTCACATTCCCTTTAAGAGCAGGCGCGCTTGTTCCATGGCGGATTTCTATTATGACGGCGGTTTTGCCTGGCGCACGGGTTCACAGCCGAGGAGACGTTCTCGTCAGGACTGGAGCGGGAGCTGTCCGGGATGCAGCAGAGTAATAAATGCCCGTCTTGACCGGGTGGCGATGTTGCTGCAGCCATGGAGCGTGGGCCTCCAAACGCACCACCTGCTCCTGTTGCCCTTCCTCCTCCCCCCCACTCCATCTCCGTCCACATCGCGCATTGCCACTCCCAGACCCTCAAGTGTCCAATCACACCGTAGTTCAACATCACGTCTCCTTAAGTCCTCTAATATTTCCTCATTTATGTCATCAACACATCCATGATTCATGGAAATGTGTAAAACACAACAAGCCACAAAGACTGCTGCGATGTTTCGAGGACTGTACTGTAAAGTTCCTCCTGACTTATCCAAACACCTGAAGCACATTTTCACTAATATTTTTCCTTGTAATTATGTATGGTTTGCAAAAATGGGAACTGCTGCGTCCGTGTAGATGAGAGAAGCAAAGTGTATGCGCATTGTGTACACGCTACATTAGGGCCAAGCATGCGCCACTAAAATAGCATCTGAATAACGCGCCACTGACTTTAGACCAGTTTTTTTCTGGTCAGGGGCGGAATTGTTTACTGAAACTGCAAAATAGCACCAGAGAACGTTTGCGCCTGAACACGCCTCCTCTTTTTGCTGAACCGCCCCCGGGAGCGCAAGTTCATTCCCTAATTTACCGACGTGCGTCTGTGGAGGGAAAAGTCCGCCGTGCGTCGGGTGCAAAATAGGAATGATACATGCGACGGTGTACAAAGTCAATTGCGCTGGGTGCAAGATAGGGCCCATTGGGTTAAAAACAATGATTCTAGTATTCTATCAATGTTTGAAATTCTGATATTGTGACAATATCATAACAAACAAGACAAAAAAGGTTGGAAACCACTGCTATACAATACAAAACGTATTGACAAGCAAACTACTTCACCCATTATATTAAGTATGTCTTATATCTTCCAGATGCCAAATGTAATGTCAGATCAAGCTGATACCTATAAATGCTTTGCCATAAATGAATATGGACAAGCCGTGGTCACAGTTGTTCTGAATGTGATTGAAGGTAAGAACTGTCTGCTTGCTATGGATATGACACATAATATCATGCAGATATATTTAATTTATCAAGCATTCTCCCAAATTTACTTCAAATTGAGTACACTTGGATCTAAATTTGAAATTTTACTACTTCATACCCTTGAGTGTATACTATAATATATATATATATATATATACATATATACATACATATATACATACATATATATATATATATATATATATATACACACACACACACACACACATATACATACATACATACATACATACATACATACATACATACACACTCATTCCAGTACATATCACTCTGCAGTCCCTCTTGTATGTTGTTTAATTATGTGATTGTACTAATAATGTGAGTACCCTCTTTTCTGCTTTCAGTTGGTTTTAAAAAGAACAAAGCCCAGCAAAAAGCAGCAGAAGCCACCGATGGGAATTTTAAGACTGTACTAAAAAGAAAAAGGTGGGGTTGTGTTACATGTGTTGCAATCTTCTGTGTTCCAGAGATTGCTTTGGTTCTCACACTAAATGATCCCTATATTAAATTACAGTAAGATTCGTCCGAAATCTGAGCAACCTGTAAGAAAAGAGGGTGAGATTGATCCTAAGTTCTGGGAGCTCTTACTTAGTGCTGACAAGAAAGACTACGAGAGAATCTGTACAGAGTTTGGAGTGACTGACTTTCGCTGGATGTTAAAGAAACTTAATGAAATGAAGAAAGAAAGAGAAGAAGAACAAGCTCAGGTTTGTCATTTGTGATATAAATAAATATAAAAAATAATATTGAGGTTTGAAGTTACTTAGATAAAAAAAAATTAAATGGCAATTCTGTAATTATTAATTAACTAGTAATTACAAAATAAGCTAAAGCTGCTTTCTGCTTAATATTTATTTCTTATTCTGTTCGTTTCCCAGTTCATCAAAAACCTGTCTAACCTGAAACCTATTGAGGTCAAAGCAGATGGTACTGCTTCCTTTGAGATTGAAATGGACCTTATTGAACCAAGCAGCTCCATATTCATATACAAGGTTAGTGTAAAAACAAAATGATAACTCGCCTAGCAGCCCTACGACATAATAGGTAAAGGAAGTTATCAAATAAATAAACAGGATTCATTCTCGAGGTAGCCTGATTGTTAATTCATTAATTTAACTGCAATTAAAGTTTAAAGTGTATTAGTTGTTGTTTTTTATTACTTTAAAGATGCGTCAATATAGCTTGTACTCGAGGCCGGGCTGCATGGACGGAGACATGGACCAACATTATTGGGCCCATCTATTATTAGTATACAGTATATACTAGATCTTATGGCTATGAGTTTGATGAAGTCCTGCTATGATACTTTTCATTTTAACTTAAAAGGTGCTTTAAGTGATGTCATGCGTTTTTTAGGCTACAACATTTTTTGTCACATACAGCAAACATCTCCTCACTATCCGCGAGCTGCCTGTCCCCTGAACACACTGTAAAAGACGCTGTCTCTGTAGACAGCCCAGGCTCCACAAATGCCAACAAAAACAAACTGGCCAACCTGCACCATGAAACATAAACAGTGTTCCAGCCAATAACCGACAACAAGGAGTTGGGGATGGGGGTTGGGAGATTAGTGTGCGGAAGGGAGGGAGAGGGGATGAGGAGGAGGGAGGGGCGAGCTAGCCTCCGTTTTCTTTGAACGAATACTTACTTTGAACGTCAACAAGAAGTAACGTCACCCAACATCACTTAGAGCACCTTTAGTGAGTTGTGCCATTTTCTTGCAGCTATGTTTTGCAGGCACAATTTGAAGTAAATTTGAAGGAAATTACATTGTATATTCCCCCCACAGGATGGTGTAATGGTTCCATATACAAAGGAATTGGGAGACAAAATGAAGCATAGCCTCAACCGAGTGGGGAAAAAGTATATTTTCACTTTGAAGGACCTCTTGCCTGATGATGCTGGACTGTACCAGTTGGATGTAGAGGATGTGAATATCTTTTCCACTGAATTTAAAAGTAAGTTTTACACTACACAAATTATTATAGCCAATTAAAGCAATGGAAGCCAAACACAAAATAGCCCTAATTGAAATAAAAAACAACAACTTTGTTTTTTATAATGATCATTCATGTAGATGTAACAAACAATTTTAATCTAAAATGCATTGCCTATTATGTTTCAGTCCCTATGGTGGAGTTCCTGGTGAAAATTCAGGAAGTGAAGGCAGTAGAGAGAGAAGATGCTGTTTTTGAGTGTGTCCTGTCAAATCCCTTCTCCAAGATTTTGTGGTTTGGCAAGAATTTGCCGCTGGAACAAAACGATAAATATGACATCGAGGTTTCAGAAGACAAGCTCATTCACAGGCTGGTGGTCAAAGACTGCATGATAGTAGACAAAGGAATTTATTCCTGCTGTGCAGGAATAAAATCTTGCAATGCATGGCTTGTCGTTGAAGGTAAGATTTTATATTTCACACAAAACACTTATATGATCAGATTCAGTAATAGTTAAGATAGTATTTTTAGATAGTTTGTAATGGAATAATAACAAAAAAGAACAAGATGCCAGATACATATTACCAATTATTGCTTGCATGTCACAATGCGGCATTTTAAGGTGGCGGTCAAAGCAAATCTATTTTCTTTTTCCCCAATTCAGCTGATAAAGATGCAGGCAAGGGCAAAAAATCGGTAAGAAAAACAACAAGGGCAGGAGGATCTGGGATGGATCTGCAGAAGGTTGCCCAAGATCAGCAAGGAAAATTAGAGAAACAGAGAGAGGAAAGAAAAGAACAGATTAAAGCTGCTGCAGCAGCTGCTCCTCCACCTGAAACCCCTCCACCCACGAAGGTTGAACCTAAGGCACCGAAAGACCCTGAGCTAAGTAAGAATCCCAAACACACACAAGGAAGCCATATTGAAAACTTCAGAATTTTAGTTTAGGCCAATACTAATGTGATCATCAAAACTGTAATTTTTGACATTAATATTGATCTGTGTGGTTATGTCAATACTTTTTTTCAACATCTTATGAAACCATGGGCAGCAACAGTAGAGTTGGATTTCGTTAAGTCCAAATATTTTCAGAAACTGCAATGGTTTGGGGGAAAAGTTCAAAATTTCAATCATGAGAACATTTTTTTTCAACCATTTGCATATTATAGTTGCTGTGATCATTTGTTGATATGGCAACCCCTAACTACTTTTAATGGTTGATAGAAATCGAAAAGGAACCAGCAGCAGTGGCGGATCCACCCGTTGTGGAGGTAGTAAGCACTGGTAAGAAACATAAAAACACGTGGATTAGAAATGTTGTTTGTCCCTCCGCTGGGGTCACTGTAATGTTTTATTTTATGTTGTCAGCTCATTATGTGATTGTCTGCCTCTTTAAGGTCAGGTTTTGCTTAATAGTATTTAGCTCATTTAGATTTACTGATACAATCAATATTCTTAGGATGGCTAAGCAGACAGGTTACCATGCTTCTACACAGCCAAGTACTGTGGTCTGCACCTTGCAGACTGTTTAAATCGTCATGTCTTGTCCTGAAAAATGCTCATCGTTAATTGAGTATTGCAACATGGAAATTAATAAATGCAGATTATTTACACCTGTCCACAACTAAAACTTCATCATATTTACTAATTAAGGAGCACCAACTGGTTAGGTACCAGTGGTGGAAAAAGTATTCAGATCCTTTACTTAAAGTGTAACTTTCGCCAAAATGCATCCTAGGGTCTTTTTGTGAATGTACGTGAGTCAAACTTTAGTTAAAAAGCATATTTAGGACGGAAGCGCCACTTTTAAGATTTACCGTAATCTCGTTTTTGGGTCAAATGGCCTTTTGAATGCGAGAGCTAGGGGCACTTTGATGCTAGCCTCAAAATAGCTATTTTTAAACACTAAGAAGGTTCGACACAACATGAAACTTTGCTCCAAGTATCACCAGGGGCTCTACACATTAACACAAGCATTGACAACATTCTTTGTGTACACAGATTTACTAAAAAGAAAGTTTTTGAACAACTCACAAACATTTTAATTTGTAAAGTAACTAAAGCTGTCAGATTAATGTAGTGGAGTAAAAAGTACAATATTTATCTCTAAAATGTAGTGGAATCGAAGTAGAAAGTGTGATTGTGTGTATGAAAAGAAAAGACTCAAGTAAAGTACAAGTACTTCACATTTGTACTGAAGTACAGTACTTGAATAAATGTACTTAGTTTAGATTTTTTTTTCCACAAACAGGCTGAAACAAAAGCGCTTGGTGTGTAGTCTAACTGTTTTAACTGTTATAGTTTGCCACAAGTCTTTAAATTTGGACAACATCTTGTGAATTTAGCTGCTGGCATAAACAAACCATCCTCTCCGTTGGATCAGTAAATCCACATGGCTACGTAATATGCACGTGAATGACGTCATCGGACTTATAATTGTATGATTTATTTTATTCACACTAGTCCTGGGAAATGTCCAGGCCCAGGCACTGAGCTTTCAATAGAAAAAAGGCATGGTACTTTGAAAATACTGCTTTGTTCTAATTGACAACAATATCAGAGAAGGCCAAAATCATCTGTGTGTCTGAAAACACCCTGGGACCCCAGAGGGATCGTTAAGTACTCGTATCGGTACTCGGTATCGGCATGTACCCAAATGTAAGTACTTGTACTTGATCTTTAAAAAAGTGGTATCGGTGCATCCCTACATAAAACATTCACCTGGTAGAGCGTGCACCCCATGTACAGAGGCTCAGTACTCGCGTGGTGGCCCTTTACTGCATGTCACCCCTCTCTCTCTCTTCCCTTTCATGTCTAAGCTGTCCTGTCAAATAATGGCCTAAAAAATGCAGTATGCTTTTTCAACAAAAAAGTTTAAACTACTGAAAATACATTAGCACATTTACCCCTTCACCCTCACTGAGCATTTGAGAACATATGAATATGATAATATGGAGGTGCCTTGAACCGTATTCCATCCTTCACCACTGCTGCTTTCAAAAATATAACTAGCCAACGCAGCCTCACACACAACACCCATCATTTTGAATAATGAGTGGAGGTGATTCTACTTAATTTTCATTCATCTCTGTATGTTCAAAACTGACAATATTATTGGACTGCAAAGTTGCATGATTCTGGAAGCAATTACAGTAGCGATAACGGCATGAACGTTAGCAGTTGGCAGCTAAAACAACTAGGAGAGCATTGAGAACTATTCAAGTTTTCATTAAAACAAAACTTTCAAATGCAAATTCACAATGGAGAAAACCTAGGCTCCACCCACTTCACAAATCTATGGCCATATGTAAGTAGGAAAAAACACTCGAAACACTATGACTTGCCGCTTGCTTTGGAAAATGGTTAGGAGTAAAGTGTACCAGACAGACAGACAGACAGACAGACAGAGACAGACAGACAGACAGAGACAGAGACAGACACAAACAGAGACAGACAGACACAGAGACAGACACAAACAGACAGAGACAGACAGACAGACACAGAGACAGACACAGACACAAACAGACACAGAGACAGACACAGAGACAGACAGACAGAGACAGACAGACAGACAGAAAGACAGACAGACAGAGACAGACAGACAGACAGACATACACAGAGACAGACAGACACAGACAGAGACAGACAGACACAGAGACAGACAGAGACAGACAGACAGAAAGACAGACAGACAGACAGACAGACAGACATACACAGAGACAGACAGAGACAGACAGACACAGACAGAGACAGACAGACAGACAGACAGACATACACAGAGACAGACAGAGACAGACAGACACAGACAGAGACAGACAGACACAGAGACAGACAGACAGAAAGACAGACAGACAGACAAACACAGAGACAGACAGAGACAGACAGACACAGACAGCCAGTAATGCATTCCAAAGATTATAACCCTTTATAAGAAAACGTTTCGCAAGTCATCAAACACAAATCATTAACGCAGATTAACAGGTATAAATCTAAAATGTTTTATTAAAATGTTTTCATACTGTCTGTGATCGCTGATAGGTCATTCAGACAAAACATCAACAGCACCAGCTGGAGACTCAGAAAGCGGTAAGAGAGACAATGGCGGAGTATGTTCAATTGAGGAAGTAATTTACTAAATCAAGTTGAAATGACTTACTGTTGTTATTGCTGTTAGGCCACTCAGCTGAGCAAGCCGCTGGCGATGAAAGGCTTGATCCACCACTTGCAGATGCAGGAGGCGGTATGCCACATATTGAATACTGAAAGTACAATAGTACCAGATATTAAAAGACTAATAATAATAATAATAATAATAATAATAATAATAATAATAATAATAATAATAATAATAAACTAATAACGAATCAATATCTAATCAAATTACTTATTCACTAAAACATCTTAGTTCTGTAAATTGACCATAGCTTCCCAAAATAAAATGCTAATTCATAAATGAGGTGTGAAATAATGACTTGCATGTGGAAACACCATTTTTAACATAATACTGATACAAAGACCCACACTGTTCTAACTTGCTAATGTCTTCTTAGAAAGTCTTGTGAGCTCACTGGGTTTCTGGTAACAAGGTTTGGAAATATTTGTTTGCTGCTTGTCATTGTGTTTGCTTTTGATGTCATCACTGTGCTCTGTAATGTGTGTTTATCATAATCCTTTAACCAGATCAGACTTATCTGATTGTTGAACCATGCATATATTATAATTTATAGTTGTAGTTTAGATTATGATTATACTCGTAATTCCTCACTTTTTACAGTGATAGAATGCACACACTTTTCAAAGTATATAGTGACATTAGCCTTTTTCTTTATGGAAAGCACAACTATGAACATATACATAAGAAAACATTGATTATTGATGAACCATTTACCTACTTCATCATTCATCACAAGCACATTCATGAGTAGAGATTAGAATTATATGTGTAGGTAATAGATTTATTCTTGTGTACTTTGATCAAGCACACATGTAGTCCTAAACTGAAAGCTGCTGCACATCAATTTGTCAAGTGAAGAGTAATATTGGTGTATGTTCCCCAGAGCCTGGAATTACCTGTGGACTCTCTGATGTTTATGCTCTTCGTGGAAATCCTGCTGAATTAACGGTGAAGATGAGCATGGACTGCGACGGTACCTGGTTCAAAGATGGAGAGCAGGTAAGGCCTCTGAATTAACATACTTACAATATGGGAATTTTACAAATTGAAAATTCTCATTTAGAGTCAATTGTGAGTAAAGAAAGGGTAAGAAAAGGATTCATTCCTACATTTTCAGCATTAGAAATGACGTAATGAAGTAGCAAATAGTCTTGTGTATTTGGATGGGAGATTTTTTTTGACATAACAAACGGTATAACGTTCTCCCTTTCACATTTGCTAGTTAAACTCGGGTGCTAGAATCCCCATAACCAAGGATGGAACCTCTCACAAGCTGACTATTAAAAGCTGCGGAGATGACGACTCTGGGCTTTATCGTTTTGTATCGGGGGATATTAATACACAAGGAAAGGTCACCGTTGGAGGTAAAATTGACTCCCCTCTTTGTAGAACACATGTCAAATGCCACAACAGTCGCTGTGCATTAAACTGAATTACACTTTGTGTTTCATAGGCGTACCTGAATTTGACCCAGACGATCTTCACAAGTTCTCCAAACCTGTGATTGTAAGAGTGGGCCAGAACGCCGCTTTTAAGATGCCCTTTCCTCCTCAGGAGTCTTTGGTGGTCAGTTGGTTCAAGGACGGCACTGAGATCAAAGACGGCGGAGGAGTTAAAATCGTGAGGGAGCCCAGTCACAGCCGGCTGCTGCTCAGAGACTGCCTGCGGACAGACACAGGGGAAATAAAGATCCAACTCAAAAACCCATTCGGAGTTGTGGAGGCCACATCTAAGCTTATAGTGCTTGGTACGAAAAAAAAAGAGTCATCTAATGAGAAAAATGAGATGAACTTACTAGAATAAGTTTACCCCTACATTCACAGCCACGTTCAAACATAAACACAACTTTCACCTTACTAAGCATCACTGTTATATTACATTTGTAATTGAACACGTTTTTGAAACAGATCGGCCAGGTCCACCGGAGGGTCCAGTGGAGACTGTTGAAACCACCTCATCTATAATTGAGATTAAATGGAACCCTCCCAAAGACGACGGCGGCTCCGCTGTCACCAACTATATTATAGAACGGCAGCAGGCACGACAGAGTCTGTGGACAAAACTTGGGGATGTCTCAGCTGACAAGACGTCCTTCAGAGACAGGAATGTGACTCATGGAAAGAAATACAACTACCGCATCTATGCAGAAAACCCTGAGGGCCTCAGCGATAACCTGGAGACAGCTGATAGCATTATGGCTGGCATAATGAGTGAGTGTAGAAAAAAATAAGTCTCATTTAGCATTCCTCAGCAAATCCCATGTTAATTTCCCTCAGGTTGTGATAAATGAAAATGCCTCTGGATGGTTTTGTGATTGCTTCAAATCGTTTGTCACCGGAACCATTTAGTCACTGTAGAAAGTCTGCCTTTTGTCATTGCTGTAATAATTGCTCCATCTCCGAGAGGAATAGTTTGCAATATCCTGCAGTGATAACATGTTGATGTCCTTGATTTAGTCCATGTCTTTACAGTAATTACTTCTCAATTATTAATAATTAGATTTCTTGATTGTCATTATGCTTTCACTCCTTAGTACTCTCCGGTCCACCTGGTGCACCAACATTGGTGAGTGCCTCTAAGACCTGCATCAAGCTGACCTGGACCCCCCCAGAGGACGACAGAGGAGTACCGATCATTGGTTACCAAGTGGAGAAACGAAAGAAGGACACAAATCAGTGGATTGCCCTGAATGCAGTGAATGAACCTATTGAGGGTTTGTCAAAAACACACACACAAACACTATTGCTCTGATGTAAGGTCATTTGCTTCGTTGTATTATTATTAATTTTTTTACAATGTAATGCATATTATTTTCAGATGTGAACTATGCAGTTAAAGATGTCACTGAGGGAGCAGAGTATGAGTTCAGGGTTTCAGCGATCAATGAGTCAGGATCAGGAGACCCAAGCCCTCCCTCTGAAATGGTGTGTGCAAAGAATCCCAACAGTAAGTAGTTTACTTCCTTCATGGTGCATATTAATTATTTAAATTTGTTATCCAGAGCAATGTCTGTTCCCTGTCTGCATTTCATGTTGTATGTGTTTTCTTCAAGTGAGACCTTGTTTTAAAGACCCAGAGGACTTCATTGTTGTCAGAGCTGGAAATTCTGTACGTGTCAAAATTTGCTATGAGGTATGAATAAGCCTAACATCTGGTATGTATATTGAGCCCTTCTTCCATGGTGTGATTCCTAAATCTTTTCAAGTCAGTTCCGCATTTCAGATTTTTTTCCCCCGACTCCAGCCATGTCATATTCTTGAGTGATGAGTTTACTACGGTGTGACATGACTGCATATGACTCACACTTTATCACATTTATCTGATATTGATATCTCCAGGCTGAGCCTCCACCTCAGATCACTTGGCTGAAGGATGATGAGCCAATATCCCCGTGGGTTAATGTCATCAACACAGAGGGAATGTCTCAGCTTGTTATTCCCTCATCAAAGCGCTCAGATTCTGCCATTTACACTATCAAAGCCAAAAACTCTGTGGGTGAGGCCTCTTTTGACATTGAGGTTAGAGTCACAGGTATGGACAAATTATGAAAGAGCAGAAAAGGTGTGATATTTTTGTATTGAAACTACTCTTGCCAATCATGTTGTGCTGATATTACCTGCATGCTAGTTTAACAATCCTAGGGTCTTTAAATGAAAAAATAATTTGTTGAAATTGAGGAATTAATTTAATTGCTTGCATTGTGTTCCTCTGGCCAGAGAAGAACAGCATTAATATAGACTTGAGTGTGAACAATATCATGGGAAAAATGGTTTAAAAAAAACAAACATCCTGTGGGGGTTTAAACAGTGTCGAGTTTAAAAGAAGTCGAGGTCGTCTGGAGCGTCCAGGGGCCTGTACTATGAAGCAAGATTTGGCGTTAACGAGGTAACTTCAGGTTCAACCCAGGGTTTTCTGTACCACGACGGTGGATTAGTTGTTACCGGGTTCAATCGCCGTGGTAACTTATGCTGAACACCTAACCTGGTCGGGAGCAGGTTATGTTGGAGATTAGAGATCAACCGGTGTAAAAGCACCGCCTACTGACCAATCAACACTCCATTGATAACGGCGTCACCGTTCTTAGAAGATCCATTGACTGAATGGGTGGAGTTCAGTGAGTAAAAAGACGAAAAAAAAGAAAAAGCTTGGTGCGCGGAGAGAGAGAGAGGTGCGCTCTTAAAAGTTAAAACATTTAGAGACCGACAATCCCGTTGACATTCCCTGATGGATATTGTTATGAAAGGTATAGATTTTCAGTGGAGGGAATTACGTATCTTTGTAAACTTCTTGAGCCGTGTGTTGCCAATCCTCGCATTGGTTTGAATTATGTTTTTATATTTTTTATTTGCTCCCATGATCGCTTCCCACTGCCAGGGTTGCAACTGAAATAATAGACTAAAGCAACGACAGTTTATGGAAAGGACAAGTGTAATTATGGTCAGATCTTGTGCCTGACTGATGGGGAAGTTATATTGATAAGCGTTGTAATTTACGTATTTACATCGTCGGCCTTTTTTTGCCAGCTTTCATCCTGTTTTAGGAAGCAGTGACTGGATTGCTTTTTGCTTGTAAACCGTGTCTGTGTTCTTCATATTTATGTTGAATTATAGTTTGCTCTTCTTATGTAAAATATGCGGCTCTGGTAGATGTTTGCGATTGGTCACGAAGTGCAAACACCGCCTCTTTTATGTATTTAGATTGGGAAACCTGGGTTGACTGAACTAGTTGACTTCGTGACACAGCTTATGAGGGACCGCGGTTGTTGGGGTTAGTGAAGCCGGGTAGCTGAAAGAAATCCAGGGCATGTTAAACTTGATTCGTAGCACAGGCCCCAGGTCTCTGTACTCGATGATAGACATTATTTGGTTAATATTTAGCCAAGTAAATGCCAATTTCACACACACGTATTGGCAACCCAATGTCAAACCCTAATTAACAGTGACAACTTCTAAATGGAATGAGAAACATGATTCTTACTGTGTAACATGCAGTAATAGGATATGATTAACATATAACAGCTGTCAAATGCAAATGTAATCCTGACAAAAACCCACAGAGAAATTAATGCCTCTCGAGTGTGGTAAGATTATAGGTTTCAAAGCAGCTACACTACAGAAATGTATGCTCCTAAAAAAAGGTGGAAAATAGGACAATTGTCGAGCAATGGTTTTTTTTTTCTCCCTCTCCTAGTAACATACTTTGCATCTTATCATATTTGTTGCTAGATGAACCCAAGACTCCAGGGCCAGTGGAGATTGAGCAAACAGTCCACGGCAAAGTGGTGATATCATGGGCTCCTTCTCCGGACCAGGAGCTTGACGACCGCCTGTACTACGTGGTGTCTCAACACGACTCCAACACCAGAGTGTGGAAGACTGTAGCGGACCGCCTCTTCACTAACACATACACAGCCAACAACATCCTTCCTGGGAGACAGTACCTTTTCCGGATCTACGCCAAGAATGATATGGGCCTCTCAGACCCATCTCGGTCACCTACATGGGGCATCAACAATAACAGAGGTGGGTGATTATAGTTTTCCCAGTTTAGTTATATTTTTGATTATGCTAATGTTTCCCGTAGGATTTTTTTTTTAGCTGTGGGGACAGATTTACCGCACCGGTAGAGAGGACAGTATGTTCAGCCAGCAGTTAAGTTTATAAGAATTTGTCCAAATTTCTAGATTCCCGGCAAACTAAGATAAACAGTTAGACTACAAACCGACAGCTTTATTTGTTTTAGTTTGTTGGTAAAAATTGGCTATTTGAGTAGAGCTGTGTTTGCCTAAAAGCGCGGTGAACGAGAGTGGACTATCGCTTTACATGTTTCTGCCGGTCTATACAGGTGAGTGCATTGACAAGTATTGACTTTTTACTCACGAAGGTTTTATTGTAGCCTACTTACAGTAACGAGACTAGCGTGAGTTCATCTTATTTATTTATATAAAAGCTCTAAGGATGGCAATGTTGGTTGGTCGATCGATCTGTGGGTTCGCCACTGTGGTCCACAGTGAAATGTCATTACAAATATTGAATGGATAGATTGCCATACATTTTGTACATATATTGATCGTCAAGTTGAGTCTTCTGGTCCCCAGAAGAATAATCCTTTTCATGCAAGTTAAGGTTTTCAATTATCCAGTGAAATATCACCACGTCTACCATACTTTATAGATTTGTGCAACATTTGGTACAGACATTAATGGTTCCTAGACACTGTAGCCTGATGACTTTGGTTGTACACACATTTTATTCTTGCACCATCATCCGGTCAAAATTTGTATTTGTCCAATAGTTTTGACCAAATACCTTAAAATATACTGACATTCCCATCAGCCTCAGCTTTACTTTTGACTTGTGACCATGATGAAAACATTATACCTGCTTACCATACGCACGTTAGTATAGTCACTGTATGCATAATGTAGGTTAACATTAATCTTGTTTTACATATTTTTCTCCAACTCCAAAGTTCAATTACAATAATGAATCTTTGACATCTCTGATTAGTTCATTGTGCGGAACCTATTATTTGAGACCTGGGTAATACAAACAAATTTGATAGGATTATCATGTGATTTAAATGATTTCAATCCTTTTTCTCTTTGATTTTTCCCATTAAGTTCCAATATCGTCACATAGAGTTAATTCATCAGAGATCTGCTTTGAGAGGCCTCCATCCATTTTGGTCCCTCTGAAAGTCCACACACCGCCTAAAGGTTACCAACTCTACATGACATGTGCTGTCCGAGGATGCCCTACGCCCACTGTATCCTGGTACCTGAACGACATCTGCATCAACTCAGACAACAACTATTATATCACCAACTCGTTTGGTGTGTGCTCCATGTTCATTCTTAGAGTCCGATCAAAAGACAGCGGTGACTATAAAGTTGTTGCAGTCAACAATCTGGGAAAGGCAGAGTGTTCTACTAAACTTATTGTTAGAGGTAAGGTTTAACTTGGAGTTGGAATGGTTTCAGAATAACCCGTTTTGGTTTATTTGTTTACTGATTATTTTTCTCACCGCTTTTTCTCCACAGACTGAAACGGCATGGAGGCTTTATGCAGCTTTTCCTCTTACTGAAATATTCTGAACAATAAGGAGGTGGAATGTTTTGTTTTACTGCATGGACTGCAATGTAAAGTTCTGGTAAAACGGTCTAATTTATTTGAAATGTGACTGATTTCCAATTGTTACCCTGTCATCAGAAATAACTATTTAGCACGAGTGAAGTGAAAAACCAGAGTACAAAAACATTTGTGAAACTTATTATTCTAGCAACTGCAATAAATTGATGATTGAAAATTGATAATTGTGTGTAGCGTTTTTTTTGGTCTTGTTTTCTCACTGAATTATGCTTTTATCAATAACTTCACTACAATATAAATATTATTCACTAACAGAAACAAACTCAGTGGCCGTTGTTAAAGCAACAGATGTTTCCAGCATGTTTCCAATAGCACATGGCTCAAACATCTGAGCCCACAACATCACGCTCATCACAGTACCACATTAAGCCTATATGAACCGAGTGCACATTTTCATAGTATTTCCATATCCACTTGAACTCCCTAGTAAATTGCCATTACAAGATCCTTAGCTGTAAAACTTAAAATAGTCCTTTTTATATCTACAGACAAATAACCATTAAAGGAAAAGCTTTCAGAGAGACAACTATGTTTAACCGCTGGTATGCATAACTGAAAAGAAGCATACTTACATGCAATCACATTGCGTACTATATTTTACAAGGCCATTCTGACAAGGCCAATACGAATAAGTCCATACTGTACATAGGGGAAGACCCAGGACTAGGTGGAGGGATTATATCTCCAACCTGGCCTGGGAACGCCTCGGGATCCCCCAGTCAGAGCTGGTTAATGTGGCTCGGGAAAGGGAAGTTTGGGGTCCTCTGCTGGAGCTGCTCCCTCCGTGACCCGACACCGGATAAGTGGACGAAGATGGATGGATGGATGTACATAACACTGTTTATGTGACATCTATAAAAAACAGGATTGCTGCTGGATATAACGTTTAGACTAAACACAGCCAGGATGCCTATTTTATCTGATGACATTATACTCACTGATGAAAGTGAAATATTGCAGCATTTTCCTTTTCATATATTTAGTGCAGTTTTTTTAATGTACTTGCTTAATATAGAGAGTGCTTACTAGGGCTGGGTGATATGGAGAAAATCAAATATCTAGGGCTGCAACTAACGATTATTAACATAGGCAATTAATCTGTCGATTATTTTCTCGATTTATTGATTAGTTGTTTGATCTATAACAATGTCAAAACGTGGAAAAATGTGGATCAGTGTTTCCTAAAGTCTAAGATGACGTCCTCAAATGTCTTGTTTTATCCAAAACTCAAAGATATTCAGTTTACTGTTACAGAGGAGAGAATAAACTCTTTTTTTAATAAAAAAATACTCAAACCAATTAATCGATTATCAAAATAGTTGGCGAGTAATTTAATAGTTGACAACTAATCGATTAATCGATTCAACGTTGCACCTCTACAAATATCACAATACCTCGATATCAATACCGAAACGATATCGTAGTGTTGACTATTGGTGCTTTCACAAAAAATTTGATATTTGATAAATAATCATCAGTAATGTGGATATAATGACTAAGTGGGTAAAGGCAAATAATAGAACAGTTACAGTCTGGTAAGTTCAGAAAATGACGTAACTTTACTGTAATGCAGCTTTTAAAACCAGGAAAAATAACACTTATGCCATATTACGATATCCAAAATCTATGACGATATCTAGTCTCAGATCACAATATCGATATAATATTGATATATTGCCCAACTCTAGTGCTTACCCGATTTCCTCTGTCAGGTCAGAGGTGACATTTGTGTTTATTCTCCCCTCGTGTCATTTTCATGCAGTTATGTCACAGTGTCTTTTACGAGGTCAGGGTGACTATTCAAACTGTCTGGATAAGACATGCTTGTTTGACCTCTGACAATGTAAACCAAAAAACCTCAGCGCGACGAGTCCATCACACTGTCACACCATGAGCAACCATCTTTTTATAATGCTACCACAGGTCCAGTGTGACTCACTGAATACCACAGGTATTATGTGAGAATTTCCGTTGATACTTTTGGAGGATAATTGGAACAGCCAATTCATTCATATCAACCTGAGATTATTTTACCAAATAAAATGTCTCATGTTAATGTTTATTGGCCAATGAAATCCATAGTGCAGTGATACTATTACTAGAGACCTTGTGAAGCTGTCAGTCAAAAGCTTTTGGTTAGATGCATGTAGGAAATCACTGTACATGGCTATTGTGGATAGATGAATCATAAAGCCTCAACCATCAACAACTAGGCTAAGTAATATTGATCAATAATTTGTCAAAGTTTAAATGTGACAGAATGTGAATCTTGTTATAATTATATAATGCACCTGGTGTTTTCATATTGTCATTAATGGTGGAAAACTTTTGACTGAGATGTGTCCAATACCAGATTGAATGAACAGTCATAATGTATTTCCAGTGCTAACTGCAAAGTGATCGCTTTCATAGGGATGGGTAAGACGAACCTCCACCCTTTACCACTGCTGTAATATGGGTTTTTAGCAACTACATTTCACCCATGTATGGATTTCTATGCGCTCCAAATTTTTATCACCGAACAAAAAGGGGTGTCTCCTTTGAAAAATTGGACAGTCAAAAGAGATCAAGCTCAAGACGGATAGCCGGTTGTAGATGGCAAAGAACTAAAAGTAAGTCAGATTTATTTATTTTTAACGGCAAATTTGGAAAAACTGTGTCAAGAGTTTTTTGCGAAATAATTTACTGAGCAAAAGCAACAGCAGCATTGTACATGGTGTGATTGAAACCCTTGGGCAGGGCGGTTTCAGTCAACAAGAGGTACAAGTCAGGGCAACTGTACGATTATTTGAATAAGGGACAACAGAAAGGCATAATTTGTTGAGAGAGGCCGATATTAGAACTGACAAACAGTAAACAGAGTAGCTGTATAGAATTGAATACTTTCTTCAGTTATCTAAATGTTTATTGTTGTTATTTTAAGACAAATAGTACTATAAGTGATAGGTAGGTTTATAAATGTAATTTTCTGTACATCATATTATAAAGTTAAGTACTAGGAAATATTTATCATTGATAAGCATTTGTTTATAGGCTGTCAAAACATTTGACTCTGCTGCTGCAACAACAACTACTTATCCTGACAAAAAGAAAATATCAGATAACCATTTTTAAATACTTTATTATGACCTGTTGTTAGTGGCTGATATGTTAGCATAGCCTCACTTACCTAGGCCATAACAACAAGACCTTCCAGAATATACTGTACTGTTCGTTCTGCCAAGGGCATAGGAGTGGTATCTACAAAAGCAAACTCTAAAACCTTTTTATGACATATTTCAAGAATTAATGCATTAAATCTGCAGGATTTTGATACCCTGTAAAATGAGAAAAAAGAATGGATCTCCTGAGATTATCCTTTAATACTGACAGTAAAGATCTCAACGGTATGCCATTTTTCAGTAAAGAATGTGACCTTACCAAGTTGCTCCCCATGACTAATAAAGTACTGAGCACACTATAATCAGTTTGCAGGATGTGTGCCACATTAAAGCCTAAAAAAAAAATCAATCATATCAAAAATCAAATATATATATATATATATATATATATATATATATATATATATATATATATATATATATATATATATTTGATTTTTGATATGATTGATTTTTTTTTTTAACTGGCTTATAGATGATCAAGGTCGGATATCCTTTTTGACATGGATTTCTCTTATGGTTCTTGAAATTAAAGGGCCATTTGAAAAGCCTTTTGTCCATTATCTTAATATAGAGCCAACTTAGTTCTAATTAAAATCCTCTCTTCAATGACGATGCTGAAAGAAAAAGAAAAAATATCATACACTAAGTGTGTTGGTCAATGCCATAAACTGGTAAAGGTCTCCTGGGCGACAGTCCAAGTCAAGTTTACTGCCTATATGCTGAGGACTTGGTTAAAACAAATCATGTATCTCATATCAACTCTGCAGTTTTTTTTTTTTTTTTCAAATTAGTAGTACAAAGTTAGTGATTTTCCACCTTCCAAATGAAAAAAAACTAATCCATGTGATTGCTCAGGACAAGCAGTTTGAGTTTAAAGTATACTTTCAGTCTTTTGCTTGTACAAAACAAGTGTACAAAACAATCAATAATGTTTAAGAGTTAGGGGCATAAAAGAGATGTACAGATATGTACGTTGGCTTAACAGTTTGTTTCAAAGACGTTCTGCTCCTTTCTAAGTTTGGATCCTGAGCAGTTAAATTGCTGGCACAGCAACTTGACTCCACCGGCAGTTGGGCAGAGTCAGCCTCTAGGTGGGATTTCACATTCCCCATTTACTATGTCCCAGCATGTCTCCATGTGTCTGCACGAGTCACGCAGGCATCAAGGCCTCCTCCACTTTGACAGGCTGATGTCATACGATAACATAGGTGACGCAGGAAGAGAACCTCCGAGGAATCCTCAAAAGGTTCCTCAACCTTTTTGGGCCTTGCCCCCATTTTTAGATCTGCCGTGTTCTCATGACTGTAGCAGTTACAGAATGGTCAAGTTAAATCATGTGACTTTGAGCATACTTAGGACGATGGAGCGAGCTCCAAATTAATTATATAAAAGTTGCTAAACTAGAGCTGAAACAATTAGTAAATTAATTATTAAGCCAGAACCCATTTTTGGCAACTATTTTCATAATCAATTAATCACCTAAGTCATTTCCTAAGTAAAAATGCATACAATTCACCAGTTGCAGCCTCTAAAGTGTTTTTTTTATTCTGTTTTATTCAAGTTGTTTTGTCTTATCTCATTATGGTACAATATTTTTCAGTTTCCCTGTTTTACTGTAAGCACTATAACTTCGTTTAGGAAAGTGCCATTTAAACCAAGTTTATAGTAAAAAGAATATCTATAATGAAGTGATCCTTCCTCCACAATTCATTACATTACATTACATGTCATTTAGCTGACGCTTTTATCCAAAGCAACTTACAATTCCTATATGTGTCAGAGGTCGCATGCCTCTGGAGCAACTAGAGGTTAAGTGTCTTGCTCAGGGACACACTGGTTGATGTATCGCAGTGGGAATGGAAACCAGCTCTCCCACACCAAAGGGATGTGTCATATCCACTGTGCCATCACCACCACAATTCCACAAATCTCTAACTTTTATCTAATACTTCTTTTGTACATTTTGTGTTGATTATAAGTCTTAAATATCTTGCAGGAACCTTTCTACTATTGAAATTGCTTCTATGCATAACTGCAAATAAACAAAATCTAGTTGGTTTTCCCCATACTGCCCTCCTTGTGTTTTTGTTCAATTTGAGTAAAAAACACATTAATTAAACAGTTGACCATATAGCACAACATTAGTTAGTAACATCATGTGAAAGATCTAACATTTAAGAGTATTTGATCGGCAACTATACAGCAGAAAAACACAATCTAGAAAACCACAAATTCAAAAAAGTACTTGTCTCGAACAGTGTATCATATAAAGTTCAGTTGAGTCATATCAACATGAAAACTGTCAATTACAAATCAATGTCAGCCTTATGAAAACTCTGAACGCTATGCTTGGTTCTGAATACTGACTAATACAATAAATACTGATGTAGCTACATCAATGTTTAGCTACAAACAAGTTTTTTCTTTGTGTTTCAGCCACAAAGCGATCCAAACTCTGAGTTGACAAACAATCGACCGACACTGCAATGACTTCTAAAACAAACCAGGACCCAAAAGCCTTAGGTAAGTTGGCAAATGTGAGTGTGTTCTGTTTGAAAATATTGAATGGTTGTTAATGGTTGACTACCATGCTGTATTATTAACTTATAATTTAGAGAAATATAGCATAAATTATACCAAAGTTCTGTAGTAGTTTAAAGCCCTTCACAAGTGTTGAAATATATATGGACAAATCCATCTGAATGGCATTAGCTTTTCTTTTTGATTTTCCAAAGCCTTATGCATTTCTTTTCAAATTTTTCAACAGAAAATACTTGAGATATGACTGCAAAAGAGAAAGAAATAAAGAAAAAAAGTGAGAAAGAAAAACACAAGTGCATTTTACGTAGGCCTATATAATACCACAAATAACTAATTTGCCTGAAGGGGCTTTACAATCTTTAAGACACCCTCTGTGGGGGCGACCTCTAGCTCACCCAGTAAGAGTGTGCGCCCCATGTTGGCTGAGTCCTGCAGCGGCGCAGAGTTCGAATCCGACCTGCTGCCCTTTGCTGCTTGTCTTGCCCCATCTCTCTCCCCCTTTCATATCTGTCCACTTTCAAATAAAGGGAAAAACCCCAAAAAATAATCTTTAAAAAAAAGACACCCTCTGTGACCTTTGACACTCACTTTAGATCAGCAAAAGTTCCCCCAAAACCTAAACGGAGAAAAGAATTGAAGAAATATTAGGCTTAGGGGTGCCTTGCAAAAACTGCGGTTTGATGAAACAGAGAAAAAAAAGTGATTCCCCCAACACCGTGTTCTCACTAGGCGTAATTACGTCACTTCATAACATTCCCATGGCAACAGGGGAAAATGGCTGCTCTTGTGTGAAGTAACCGCAACATTTTTCAACTTTCTGCTAAGATATGTGACTTTTTTGCAACGGAAATGCGGGGATTATGAAATCATGCAAGCCCCGCATATTTTGCATGGAAATCGGCAATTTATGTGGCGAAAGTGCTGCTTATTTAAAAAAATGCGGCCCCCGCATAAATATTCGGACTTTGGCTGATTATGTATTGAATTATGCAATAACATAATCACGTTTTTCTGGAGGGACTGACCAATTAAAAAAAAGGTACAATGTACGCATCATATAACCATACTCATACTTTGTATTGCAATTTTCATTTATTGCAATTCTATAAGTATTGGGATTTAATTGTATTGAGTATTGCGATTTTCTTTTCCTTCTTTACCAGAAACAAAAGTGGAATAATACACCTCTAGACACTCTCATTTATCATGAGACATATGGGTAACCTCAAAGTAACTCACATTGGAAGTAATGAAATAATACCTGTCACCCCTTAAGTTTACTGTATGTCAGTGCAAATAATTCATTTCAGAGAGAAGTGCACTTTGTCGCTGCATTCTTGTTATGCTATTGTATAGACAAAAAAGGGTGTTTTGAGCTGTTGAGCATTATCACCTGCCTTTTTACACGGGTTCCATTGTGAATTTGCAACCACAGCAGTACATAGGTGGTGAGGTGAAGGTAAGACATGGGGAGAGGGGTGTTGCTAGCAGAATATATTTTAAATTAAAGAAGTTGTGGAAATAACTAGTAAAATATCTACATTTGAAAATTAGAGATGAAACAGAATTAGCTTTAAATGTCTATAAAGGTTGTTAAATCACTGTCAAACCTGGTCAGCTCTAAGTACACAAAGGGCAGAGTTACTTAATTGAACAAATTGAACTGAACAAATTAAATGTGTGGCTTATTCAAATTGAATCTTAGATTGTGTGAAACTTGTCTAGTCCCATGAAATGAAATCAATGAGATCTATACATTTCATGAGCTGCATATGAATTGGTGATATTAGGCCATCAATCATATTTCAAAAACTGTTAGAATGGATGAGCTCGAGGAGCAGCCGTATTAAGTTGTTTAAAGGGATACTCTGCAGATTTGAAACAAGCTCTCCGTCATCTTAGTGTGGGCAATATGTACAAAACATAATTTCTTGTCATCCGGCTAATCTCAGCTTCTGCTGCTCCTCAGGGAGCTCCGTGCACTTCTGCCACAGAGTGAAGCCAAACACCGTTCATCTACACTGCCCACACAGCAAAGTATCCCTTTAAGTTGTGTCATTGCTGGTATTTTGTCTAAATATATTTTCTCTAAAAATGGCTCATTAGTGGCCCCTGACTCACCAGATTTTGCAGCATCCCATTGAAAAGCAATTTGTAGCTGGTGTTTTGATGTGATTTAAGATTTGTTATGGTATCTACATATCCTAGTTAACACTGCCACGGTTTAGAAACATATAATGAATCATAAGACTACAATAGTTCCATATCCCTTAAGAACGTATTTTACTACAATAATTGTGTGCCACATTCAATTTTGCACAAGCTAATTAGCGGTTTGGCCTATCTGTATTATGCAGCAGTAAATGCATGTCGAAGGTTCAAGCCCCAAGGTGAAGGAGTCATAACGAGGTGTGATGCTGGTGCAGAAAAAGGATTAACAGACAGTGGGTTGGAGTTTTTGATTTCAATAGCTGTTGGATGAACTTTGTTGTGTGCGTCATGTGAGTCATCCTACAGCTAAAATCCTAGGAGAAATAAGGCTGACAGAAAGTGTCACCCATCTCTCTTTGGCTGTCTCCAACACTACAGGAGGAAACTCTTAAGGGTTCCAAGGGTGATAGTGCTGTTGACATTGACTATGTTTACATGCACATAATATTCCGTTTTTTGCCCTAATTCTGAAAAAGACAATATTCCAACTAAGCTGCTTACATGGCTAATGAAAGTGAATATTCCACTAATATTCCACTAAGCCTGGATGGCCCGTGGACCGTGTGAACACAGCGTCCCTCTTTCATTCCTTCAACCAGTTCTTGAAAAGGTCAACGTAGCGATGTGTGCGCAATCTAAAAACCTGTTGATATCCAAGTCTTTGATAATGTTCAAAAGCAGGCTAGCTGTGTTTCTCCTTCTTATCGGGTCTGCAGCCTTGCAAACTGTTTGCTGGTTGGTTTGTGTACAGAAACCATAGCAACGCACAGAGCTGACCATAGCTGCGGTAAAAACCCTGATTGAGACACATATTCCGAATACGCTGTATACATGTCCAAACAATGCCTCTAACACCCGAATAATACCGGAATATCCCAAGTCTTAATCAGAAAATGCTATATTCGGAAAAAGGCCTTATTCAGAATATCCAACCAGAATATGCTGTTTACATGACCTGCATCAAATTCGGAATATTGTCATATTCATGTGCATGTAAACATACTGATTGAGGCACCTCCACTTTGCCATCATGGATGTCTTTTGTTTTACATAAAATGTACTAATTTATTTTATAATATAAGAATATTAGTTTTTAGAAATTTATATTAAAATAAATCCATGACAAATTACCACCATTTTAACTGAGTTGTTTTTGCAATCTATATGTTTGCCTTTAAACAAAAATAGATAGTTTAATCCAAAATACATCCTAATCAGCTCAGTTCAATAAATTAAAGTTGTTGCCATGTGTCAGCTGCAATGGTTGACAAAGAGAAAGTAAATACTGCCCTCTTGTGAAATTCTAGCATAACTGCAACCAAAAGTAAAAGCACTAGTAATGTGTGTAATGCCCATTTAAAGTCACTATGACCATTTTTCACAAATCTTCCATTAAATATAATATCACAGTTTTTAAAACTTAAAGCTTTGGAGGTTTAAATAATGTTATCACTTTTGAGATATATGGCAAAAAAAACTGCAGCTCAACAAATATTTTTAAGCATATCCAATCCCATGGTTATGCTCAGGCATATTTTAACAGTGTGAATACAATTCCCAAACTAACATTTTATGTTCTGTTTCTTTTGCCTATGTTTGCTTAAGACCCTCACACAGCAGATTCTTAATGGTATGTTCTGGTCTTAACAGTGGCTATCAAGAAAAGGTCCAGAGTTCCCGGGGTAATGATCACTCAGTATGTTGAGGAACTGCCTGCAGGAAAGACAACACCTGACTTCACTCGGAAACCAATGTCTGTGACTGCTCAAGAGGGTAAATAACAAAACCCACAAAGTAGAACTTTGGTTAACAACAACATAATCAAACACTATCTACAACTGTATCACTAGCTGCATTTACATGGACCCTCTTATTCCAATAATAATCAGAATAATGGCCCAATCAAATGGAAGAGACTGGCCCGATCCAGCCTGATCGGTAGGATTCCTCTTAATCAGGTTGAGAGGGCTGATGTAAATGTAATGTTTCATAATGCATTCAATAGGAAATATTAGTGCCTGATATCCATGTAAACGCTTAATTCAATCGTTTCTCTCTGGTTGGAATAAATGTAAAAAAATGTTTGCCCCACCGGGGGGGGGGGGGGGGGGGGGGTTAACCTTGGTGACGTTGCTTCAAGGAGGGACAGAAACATGACAGGCAACACACATCTTATCGGATCACTTTATTTAGGGTCCATGTAAAGAGTTGATTTGGAATTTCTAATCAGAATGATTTCAATTGGGTTGAAAAAATATTGACCATGTAACGGCAGCTACTGTTGTATGGCTCTCTGTATTTTGATTTTTCAGGTAAAAAAGGATTTTTCAAAGCTATGGTTAGTGGAGAGCCTGCACCAACTGTAACATGGGGGCGTAATAAGGGCGAGGTTGATGACCCACAAATATACAAGACCAGATACGATGAAAGAGCTCAAGAGCACATTCTTGAGGTGAGAAAACAGCATGCAAATAAAAATGCTTTACATCTCGTGAAAAGCACAAACGTAATATGTATTATACCAATGTATCACAATCCAGTCTCCTGTACTGCCATACTTCCTGATTTGTATTAAATATGTAATTTCCAGACAATTGTTTAAAAGTACACTAAAGTGAAGTGCTTTGATTTGCTCTTAATCAAAGTACTTCACAGTACTTGATTAATTAGAAAAGCTCAGAAACGTATATCTAGCAACTAAAAATGCAATCTAACTACGATAAAATTGCTCTATCAGATACTCAAGATAAAACCAGATCAAGCTGACACGTACAAATGCTTCGCCACCAATGAGTATGGAATGGCTGTCTGCACTGCAGCTCTTAAGGTTATTGAAGGTAAAAGACAAATTATTACTATGCCATATGTTCATTGTAAATAAATCAAATTAAAGTATAATATACTGGAGCTTCGACTATTCACTAATGATTTCTTGTTTGTATTTGTTTCTCTTCCAGTGGGCCTTAAGAAGAAAGCCCAGGCAGGTATGAAACTAGAATTAGAAGTAGCTTAAGTTTTATCTTTCTATCAATTTCTTTTATAGAATTAGAGAGTTCCTGATTGTTTTTTTTTCCTTCTTGAAATTGGACCTCATAAAAAATACCAATGTGTGTTGAACATGGTAATAAAATACTGAGATCTATGCTGTAATTTAAAAAAAAAAGTGCAGAGCAAGACACTATGGATTTAAAGAAACACATTTTATCCAGTGTCTTTTGTATGTTTTTACATTTTAAAGGTCCCATGACATGGTGCTCTTTGGATGCTTTTATATAGACCTTAGTGGTCCTCTAATACTGGATCTGAAGTCTCTTTCCCGAAATTACAGCCACTAAAGCCAGTCCCACAATGAGCTTTCCTCAGAACGTGCCATTTCTGTGTCTGTAGCTATTGAGGAGGGGGTGGAGGGTGGGGGTGTGGCCTTGACCAACTGCCACTTTGCTCGTTTGAAAGCCATGATGTCTCTCTCTCATGGGTTGGCCAAATTCTCTGGGCGTGCAAAGCAGAGAAAGGGGAGGTAACCTTGCTTGTTATGATGAAATAAGGAGGAGATTCCAGAACGGCTCATCTGAGCTTACTTTTTCATGAGACCTATAAGGATTTGATAGAACCATTTTTTTCAACAAACAAACAAACATTTTCAAGAGTTTCAACAAATATGTTTGTGGATCATTTGCCTTTAAAAACAACAATCTCATTTCTCTCTTTTTTCCAATTTACATCTCATTTTCTTTTAGCAAATGCAAATGAACCCCCACAAGATTTCAGAAAAATGCTTAAGAAAACGTAAGTTTAAGTCAGAGTCATTTTTTTGTATGCACTGCTGCTGTATTTAAAAAAAAAAAATGTACTGCTGTAAAACCCCAAAATACATGTTACTCTGTTCTTGTCTTTTCAGTGTTGTCGTCAAAAGAAAAAAACAACTCCCACCAAAAAAAGACGGAGAAATTGATCCTAAGCTCTTGGAACTGCTTATCAATGCACCAAAAAAGGACTATGAAAAAATCTGTGCAGACTTTGGTGTTTTTGACTTTCGCTGGTTGCTGAAGAGACTCAACCAGTTGAAAAAGGAAAGGGCAGATGAGCAAGCAAAGGTACTGTACTGTTTGCAGTATGTAATAACTGCACATGAATTCTGTATAATGTATTTTGAAGTCTGCAAAATGCTGGTGAGGTTTTAAATAAGACAGGGCTCCACACTAACTTTCTGCCTTGGTTGCATTGGTGCGCCTAACTTTTTTATTTAGGTGCACCAGCACAAAATGTAGGTGCACCCACATTGTTTCCTTGCGTCGCCATTAACGCCACAATTTCAAGGTCACCATTTTATCACGCTCCATATACATTCATTTATATTATGTAAATGATTTTAAACAAGAATAAGGTGTAGGTAAATACTTTTTAGTTGAAGCCCAATCATACTGCATATATAAAAAAAATGTTTAAAGTGCTTCACTGAGCTGCCAAACTAAAACATTTAGAAAACTAAAACTAGGTCTCAACTAAAACTGAGACCTCACATTTCATGGCTCAAAGTCATATAGCGCCCCCCCCCCCCCCCCCCCCCTTGCTGTTGTATGCCCCTCAGATGGCCAACACTTGTAATTTGGCCTTCTTCCCGTTTGGCCTTGGCTAAACCAGCTTGCCACGCTCCATAGCAGAGGTGGGTAGAGTAGCCAAAAATTGTACTGAAGTAAAAGTACTGTTACTTCAGAATAATATGACTCAAGTAAAAGTAAAAAGTAGTCATCCAAATAATTACTTGGAGTAAGAGTAAATAAGTGCTTGGTGAAAAAACTACTCAAGTACTGAGTAACTGTTGAGTAACGTCTGATTTATTTTTTATTTTTATCACATCAAATTTGGATATATATATATATATTAGGGTGCATCAAAAAACACAATTCTTGAATTTTGATATGGCTGGGTGCTAAAAGTGTTCCAATATATGTAGAAACAACACATGCAAAATATTTTTCCAGTACATGATGATTTAGGGGTGCCACCGCACATCTGTTTTTGTTGGATAAAGTGGTTAACAGTGCTCAATGGTCGCCATGGAGATCTGAGGTAAACAATACTACAGCTCAAGAAAACTGAGGTGATCTTTCTGTTTGAGGTGATCTTTCTGTGTTGGGTATGTATTATTACATATTGCTATCATATCTGTAGTTCTGTCTTTGTATACTTATTTATTATACGTAATTTAAGTCATATTTATAGGTATTTAGTGCTCATTACATCTAGCTAACGTTAGCTAGCAACACTTTGCTAACCACAGTTAGCTATCTATGTTAGCTAAGCATCAAGCAGCAGGTGTGGCCAAGAAAGCCAACATCCCAATGGTAACATCAATAATATTCAATGTCATATTCAGAGTATAGATGTCTCTTGTTTATTGAGAGTAGCATTGTAGTTGTTACAGTAAATTAACATTTTAAATACAAGTATATTTGCAAGCACAGCTAGCTACTCTGGTAGTGATGTAACGGTAAGTTATGATGAAGTTAGACTATGTACAGCTAAAATTTGAGGCTTATGCAAGAATGTTTTTTCATAATTGAGTGATATGAAGTATGGTAAGATATAATTTTAAACACTAGCCTTGAGCTTGTATCCTTTTCATTCTCAGGCACTGCACAACACAACCCACCCCAGGATCCAGCTCTCCTAAGATGCTGCCCTCACCAACTGGTCCCTGCCAGACTAGCGGTCGCAGCCTGGTCTTTGGTCTGGGCCCCAGCATCACCAGTGAGGATGGCATCATCACCGGTGAGGATGGCATCATCACCGGCGCCAAACTGCCAACTGGTCGTCAGATCTTACGCTGCATGCTTGCCAAGAAACCTGGTGCAAATGGAGCATTGTCGCAGTTCGAAGCAGCCAAGGTTGTCCTGGAGCAGGTGCGGCCAAGAAAGCCAACATCCCAATGGTGAGCGACAATGAGACTATGGAGAAACAATTGGAGAAAATGGAGTGCAGACTTGGTGCCACATTTCTGATGTGGACTCCAAATGTTGAAAAGCTGATCGATAACCCAGAAGACCTAGCTTTCTTGGCCAGCATGAAGACTGACAGAGTGGCCACATTTGGTGTATTGAACAAAAAGCTGCAGCTCAAGGTGAAGTGGTGAGAGGAGCATCAAGCTGCCACAGCAGCCAGGCAGTCCCGCTGCGAAAAGGAGCTGGAGGAGATGACGGCAATGTCTAGCTTGAAGTCGGAGAGTGATGAGGAGTCAGAGGAGGATACTAACACAGTCTATCCACCACAAGACTGGAACAAATGTCTTCATTCCACATGACATCCTGACGTGAAGGAATGGGCGACCAATGCTGCGTTCAAAAAAAGTGAGGTCAATGTACGTGCAATGAACATGGTCAATGACTGTGCCAAGCGTGGCGTCAAGCTCACATCTGACTTCGGCGCAGTGGCAAGAAAGGAGCAGCACCTGCAGAATGTGCTGCAGGCAGTTGAACATGACCGCAACCAACAGCCAAACCTTCGCTGCTGCAAACGCAAGCCAATCCCTGAATAGGACGGTTACTCTTGGGTGGCGGGTGGGGAGAAATATCTGGGGGGAGACGCACTGGCTAGGTTCAGAGTTCAGGTTCCATTTCCTCTCTCTTTCTCCCTGGTGATGTTGCTCAGTGGAGCAGACTCTGGCACAGACTGAGCAATTAAGTTTGAAGTTTAGTTAGTGTCAGCTCTTACCACTAGGCCCTGTTAGTTGCCAATGAGTTAACCAAGAGAGGGTTTGTTCTTTTAAGTGTGTCAATATCGCCCCTTGTGTTTAACAATAAAGTCAATTACACTTCATATGTGTGTCCGTCATCCATCACTGCTGCACAAAATTCAGGGTAAGGCCACGTGAACATGTCCCATTGACTTCCATTCATTTTTTCTATAGGACAAATAAATGGAGAATCTTGAAAGTTGAATTCTGAGAAATTCCCAAGTTGCCCAAAGGGCAAACAAATAACTTTTACTTTGATAACCCTATAGAACATGTTAATGTATAAATGTTCACTGTACTAAACATTTCCAGGTCAACCTTTTGGCAATTAGACTAAAAATTGCACATTTTTCAAAATTTCGCCAAAGTTCATGTGTTAGGTGGCACCCCTAAATCTCAATGGAATTCCTCAAAACTTTGCTAAAGTCATTTTTATGTTAATTGGAACAAAATGCAATGCCAGCCAAATTGATATTTTGAAATTAAAATTTCCCATTCAAATTTGATGCACCCTAATATATATATATATATATATATATATATATATATATTTCCCAGTTATCGTGGCTCAATTTAGCCTCGACTCGGTTTCACAAAAGCAGAGGCAACTGAGTTACCATGGAGATTTATTCTGTACAGCTAGCCTGCTCCTGACCAGTCTAACAGCCAGGATTTATTAATCCTGGAGCCTTTTCTGTTCACTCAGCCGTGCTTTTACCTTATTATTATCAGCCTGCATTAAAGTACAACAGGTGCATATTGCTGTTCATTTAAGTACTATTATTATTATTTAAAGTTGTGACCATTATTTTTCATAATTAGTAAAGTGACAGTCATTGTTACTGTTACGTTGCTGTATGAAGACTGCTGTTCATATTGTTGTTAGAAGTTTGGTGAATATATTATGACAGTTGACATAATTAGAAAAGGCTGATAAAGTTGCCAAATGTGTTTTAAATGAAGTCAGTTACTAAGGGCAATATATAAAGTGCTGTACATGTGTGTTTCTATAGTGGACCAATGCACCTTAAATTATTTTAGTTGATTAATTTTTTTTTTGTATTCTGTAACAATAAAGTATTCAATAAAATGGCATTCTTAGCACACAATTTGTGTTGACCAGTAAACTGGGACTATAATTTGGGAGAATTGTACAATTATAAAAACCTATCCTAATTGTACAATCCTCCTTAATTATAGTCTTAGTTCATTGAACCAATAACTATATAGTGTAGACTACTGTACATTCATGTAACAACAGGGAGCAGACACCCCAATGGTTTTTGACCTTATATTTTGCTGGGGGGGGGATAACTGATGAATATACTATATATATTACATTCATGTTTACAGTGTGCTTTATATTTATCACTTAATTATCTTTATAGTTTCTAGATTTTAGAGTCCAATTTCTTCAGTGTCTTTCTTTTCTATGTCCATATATACGAGGGAGCAAAACATATAATATGTAAAGAAGGAAACTCGTTTTCTGTAAAAATTAAAAAAAAATAAAAAAACGTGAGAAAAAGCGTGGCAGATAACAGCTGACCGACTGAATGATAGTCTAAAAATATACATCTACGAACTACTGGTCTTAACTGAAACCATTCAATGAGTTACTTGTCATTTGCAAAAACAAACAGTTGTAGCCTACACTTTGCATTAAAAGCGAGCAGTGGAAGTTAATATGACTTATTCAATTTATATTTTAGCCCATGAGAGAGAGGGATAAACAGAGCGAGAGAGATATTTACGCATCATATTCTAGCGTTGTAGAAAATGGATCTTCATGGTAAATTTCCTGAGGAACATTATCTTCTGCTTACTTTTAAGACAAAGAGTAGGCCTACAACGGTTAATTTGTGCAAATTATTAGTAGCCTAATCCTTGAATGGTATGATTACGGTAACGGTCTTAATTCGGAGCAGTGGTCAGTTAATGTATATATTTAGGCTGCTTACGCATTCAGTTCCTCAATCGTCTGCCAGGCTGTCTCTCGCTGTTTCATTACAGCGCCCGTGTTTCTTTTTTTACAAATGTGTTTGATGCTATCATAGGCTACTTCCACAAGAAGCTGCTGCTCACTCTGTATCAAGTATGAACAATGCATATTCTCCATTGTAGCATCAGTAAATCTGTGATCGACCTCGCGGTCTGTTAAGGAAAACCGTGAACGTTCATCTATCCGAATTACTTCAGCCCGTAACGAGCTCATTGTAGCCTAATGTAGCGGAGTAAGAGTACAGTTTCTTCTTCACAAATCTGCTCAAGTAAAAGTAAAAAAGTATAGTGGTTTAAAACTACTCCTAGAAGTATCATTTTTTTCAAAAACTTACTCAAGTAAATGTAACGGAGTAAATGTAACTCGTTACTACCCACCTCTGCTCCCTAGCATCAAAATTATCCAAACTGCCGCCCCCACACACACACACACACACATTCTTATCAGATCTTCCACTAGTCCAGGACTAAAAATCATATCTCTGTATTTTTTACAAAGTGGGCTAAAGTTTTAAGTCAAAGCCACTTTTCACAAGCTTTTATGAAATGCAAAGACACGGTTTACTTCTCAGTTTGAAAATATACAGCTGAAACACATGTAAATGAAAATGATCTGAAATAGACTAGGATATATATATATATATATATATATATATATATATATATATATATATATATATATATATATATATATATATATATATATATTAGGGCTGTCAAATGATTAAAATTTTTAATCAAATTAATCAGAATTTTCAGTGGATTAATCATGATTAATCACTATTTGCAATTACACCTGAATCCTAACCATTTTTTTTCTGAAATGCATACCAAAAGATACTAGTGCTGTCAAGCGATTAAAATATTTAATTGCATTAATGTCATAGTTAACTCGCTATTAATCGCACATTTTTATCTATTCTAAATGTCCCTTGATTTCTTTTTGTCCCATTATATTTTCTCATTTTAATTCTCTCATCAGCATGGAAAAGTAGATTGTCTTGCTTTGTGACTGTTTTATACAACTGTCATATACGTTATGTTCAATTTCACACTAACATTCACACTTGGAACTAATAATCTGTCACATAATGTAACGCTGTTACCTCGATGTTCCATTGCAGGTAGTACTGCAGATAGTCCTGCAGATAGTACTACAGGTAGTACTGCCTCATGCCTGAGGCGAGCGTGGCCCGTCCTACTGTCTATGGGCTCATAGCGTCGTCAGCGGCATAGCCGTCGTCATAGCAACTGGTTTCCCGTGACTCATTTCCTGGTTCTCGTTCTCAACCAACATAAAATCAAGGAGAGGGTTTTCCTGCTCCAGGTTTCCCACCGTGGTCAGAAAGAACAGAGGAGACACTTTGTTTCTCTCACTGACTGTAGAGTCACTACTCGCTCGCTCTGAAGATAATCGCCGTCACGAGCCTACAAGCTACGCGGCTAGCAAGCTAAAACCGGCCGAGGCTTGTGTCTGTTTTGTTTGCGGTCTGCGAAATTACAAGACCCGCCCTTCAATCACTACTATTGGCCAGGCGTCGAAGGTAACGTAACTCCATTTGTTCAGGTCCTATCCCCTGACCAATCCACTATCCTCACCACTCGCTTTCCTATCAAAATAAAGGCCGAAAATGCCCCCCTCCCCCCAAAAAAAAATAGAGAGAGAGAAAGAGAGAGAGAGAGAGAGGCGTATGCTAGGCTACTCACACAGTGACGGCTGACTCATTATGAATGGGTCCAGCACGGGTCAAATGCTTTGGTGGGTATGAAATGTCTGTATCGTCACTGCGCTGCATTTTTATGAACTATGATATTCTGGCCACATCTCTCGCCCAGGTCCAGCAGGCTGCGTCTTAAGTTAGTTGCATTCAATAACTTTGTCTGTGTTTTTCGCCACGCGGCGGCCGCAGTAACAGTTACCAGCGGAAACACTGGTACAAATACAGGTTTCCCTCTCATGCTTAACAATAGAGAGCTGTGTTAATAACAATTAAAACTGTAGACAAATGTGGCAGTGTGGACCGACGACCAAATTGGTCGCACTCTCGAGCCCTGTAAGGTCAGAAAAAATAAGTGCATTTTGAGCTGTGAGAGTTTGTAATATTTGCTTATAGTGTTTTAAAGCGGGAATAGAAAA
Source organism: Gymnocephalus cernua (assembly GCA_023631565.1). Taxonomy (NCBI): domain Eukaryota; kingdom Metazoa; phylum Chordata; class Actinopteri; order Perciformes; family Percidae; genus Gymnocephalus; species Gymnocephalus cernua. The sequence goes on from CM042428.1 coordinate 16,850,468, forward strand.
CCTGGTGCTGACTTCAAACAGTAAGTCAACACCAGTCTGTAAAGTATTGTTCCACGGTCTGGTTGAAAGTTTAAAGCCCGTTTCACCTCTGGGTGTAGTCAGAAGTGTGCACTTGTAACCACACCAAGTAGTGATGTCACAGGATCCTGGAGTACACATGTACATAACTGCAGCTTTGGATGCACTGGATGTCTGAAAAACAAAACATTAAGGGGGTGTTAAAGCTATAGTGCGTAGTTTCTGTCTCCCCCATCAGGAATTCTAAATAATAAAAACACTGTCGGCGCATCCACATGATACAAACCTTCCATGATCGCGCACAGCCCCCTCCCCTCCTCCACGCAGTTGCTAGTGGCCAAGTAGGACACGGAGGATTAAAAAAACACGATCGACTCTTCAGAAGAGGTCAGTATCTGCACCTGTTATTGTGCGCAAAATTTTGCCGGACGACACAATCTTCTGAACATAGCAACACTGAGAAATACAGAGAGAGTTGTGTGGAGCTGATAGTCTTAATTAGCTTTGTAGCAACTCATTTGGCAACAGCTTGACTGTAACGGACGTTCATTAATATCAAAAAGTTACGCACTAAAGCTTTAATTTACTCTTTAAAAGCATATCTCTCATGAAAAAGGATTTTTAGAGGATTTTTCCAAGTTTTGATATGATTAGTTTTGCCCAAGGCTAAACCAGCCTTAACATCCACTGTTCAAAGCCCACTTTAGTTAAAATTGTAATGGCTTCAGCAGTGCAGAGCAATATTTATACATACATAGGAATTATTTTCTTTGTTTTGTAGGTTGTAGAGCAACTGGAAAATGTGAAACACATAGAAGTAAAACCCAATGGGAGAGCTGAATTTAGCCTTGACATGAAACTACAGGATCCCAACAGTGCCATTAACCTATACAAGGTGAGTTAATATGTATTTAAAAATAAACTATTTAAAACCAATCACTCAAATAGAAAAGAAATCAAACAATCTAATCAGTTTCTCTAAAAAGGATGGGGAATCCGTTCCTTATGGTGATGATGAAAATTCAAAGCATAGCCTTAAGAAAACTGGGACAAAGTACGTTTTCAGCATCAAAGATCCCCAGCCAGAAGATGCTGGCTTTTACCAGCTTGATGTTGAAGAAGCAAATGTCCTTGCAACTGACTTCCAAGGTAAAGTGCAATTATTGCTACTGTAATAAAACAAGATGATTTTACTGGCATTTGGTGAGACAACTCAAGGCACGTTTAGGAATGAGAAGTCACTCAGTTATTCCACCAGTGAAATTCAAATCCACCCTTCCTCCCTCCTCAGTGCCTGATGTGGATTTCATAGCCAAGATTAAGGATGTGAAGGCCTTTGAAAGTGAGGACGCCATCTTTCAGTGCGTATTATCAACACCTCTCACCAGAATTACCTGGTCAAAAGAGGACTCTTCACTTGAACATGGGGACAAATATGAGATCACTGTCTCAGAGGACAAGCTAATTCACACATTGAGAGTTAAAGACTGTAAAATGGCAGATGATGGGGCATATTATGCCATTGCTGGAATAACAACCAGCAGTGCCTCTCTCAAAGTGGAAGGTAGGATATCTTCTCTTTGTATATACATAGGCCTAAATAAAATAAAAACAGTCTAATCTTGAAAGTGTGATCACACTATCAAAAGTAGAAGATTCATTTTCCCTACTTTAATGTGTTCACGGTAATTCAGCTGATCCAAATGGTAAAGGCCGCAAGGGCACCGAAACTGGGAATCAAGATGACCTGATTAAACTAGCATTGGAACAGCAGGCCAAGCTACAAAAACAGAAAGACGACTTGGAGGCAGCCAGACGAGCACAGTCTGAAAAGGACGCTGCAGATGCGGGAGATGGAAGAGATGGTTCTGGTGATGGTTCTGGTGATGGTTCTGGTGATGGGACTGGTGGCAAGACTGGTGGCAAGACTGACGGAGACGAGGGTGATGGAGACGGCACGAATAAGAACGTCCTGACAGATGGAGATGATGGAAATAAAGGAGATGAAGCAGATGATAAGAAAAATAAGCGAGTACGAACTGGCCCTTTGGTTCCTGACACAGTTATAGGTAAAATCCTTGCATTGTGTGAAGACTGAATAATGCTCTGGTCATTGCTATCCTTGATTTGCTTATGCCGTAAAATAGAAAACTGCATCGTCTCTACCTTTTTTTGCTCTGCACTATTAATTATTAACCAAATACAATGCACACATTTTGATAGTTACATTTGTTTTACTTTATTCTTACTGTTTCAGATTGTGGTGTTCAGTTTGTCAGTGGGCTGTCAGATACTGTTGCTAATGTTGGTGAACGGGCAGAGCTGTCTTGCAAACTAAGCAGTGAGACCTCTGAGGGACGTTGGTATAAAGATGGGAAGCTGGTAAGTCAACTATTTTGGGAGAATTATGAGTATAGGATTACTGCCATGGATCTCTCTGTTTCCTAGATTGCAAAGCCGTAACGATCTATCATAGCCAAATATATATAGTGCATTGCATACCTCAATTTATGAAAATGTTTGTCTGATGAATATTACATATTTCTATCTGACAAGCTAACCAATGAGGATGGTGTAACAATCATCAAAGATGGAGCCTGTCACAGGTTGATAATTGATTGCTGTAAAAAAGATGATGCAGCTGTGTACCGCTTTGAAGCTGAAGGCCGTAAATCAGAAGCAACACTTCATATTCAAGGTCAGAATAAAAACGAGTAAGAAGGTTTAGTATCAAGTGATACATTTTCCCATGGGTTAAAACGGTTTGGGTTTTTGACAAAAACTTTTTTCTCTAACATTGAAGATCCACCAAAAATTGACACTGATGCACTAGGACAATTCACAAAGCCAGTCATTATAAAGGCAGGTGAAAATGCCGAATGGAAGCTGCCATTCTCAGGCGGGGCACCGATGAATATACAGTGGTACAAGGATGATGACGAGCTTTTGCCCGCTCTCAATGTGAAGATTGAAACATCAGCTACTGAAAGCAAACTACGCCTTGTTAAGTGCCAAAGGAAAGATGGTGGAGAGGTCAAAATAAAAATAAAAAATGAATTTGGTACAACTGAGGCCATTTCCAAACTTATCGTACTGGGTGAGTTGACAATAAGAGACTTAAAGCTTGCCATTGTTCTGTACGTAAAGAGGAGATCAATGCTTTTTGCTGTTAGTATGACTGATTTTCATTTCCTCAACAGACAAACCCACACCACCACAAGGACCTGTGGACATAATAGAAAGTGCTGTAACATCTGTTGAATTCAAATGGAAACCACCAAAAGACGATGGTGGATGCCCGGTCACAAACTATATCATAGACCGCCAACAAGTTGGCCGCAATAAATGGTCAAATCTTGGTGAGATCCCTGGAAGCAACCCAAGTTACAAAGATTCAGATGTGAACCCTGGAAGGAGATACTGCTACAGGATCAGAGCCAAGAACTCAGAAGGCATCAGTGACTACCTGCAGTCAGAGGACATACCAGCTGGTGTATTACGTAAGTCTTTAGTTGGAGCCATGTTTGCTGTTGTCTGATGAAAACCTCTTAAATTCTAGGGAAGCAGGAAAACTATTATTTTAAAGTGCTCATATTATGCTTGTTGGCTTTTCCCCTTTCCTTTATTGTGTTATATATCTTTTTTTGCATGTTATAGGTTTACAAAGTGAAAAAGCCCAAAGTCCCCCCCAAAGGGACTTACCATCTTCCAGAGAAAACACTGTTCACAAACAGGTCCAAACAGCTCTGTTGTAGTCCAGCCTTTACTTCCGTGATGAACATGCGTCACTTTGGAACACACGTTATAATGCTCGCCTAGCTGCTAGTATGGCTCCTCATGCTCTGCTTCTGACTAACAGGCTACTTACTGCGCTCCCAACAAAAGATGGTACAGAAGTGAGATGCTTCACTCTGTAGCTAAACAGAGAGCTCAACACACGGGGTGAAAAGAAGAGCTGCAGCAATGTGCAGTACAACAAATATATGGTGTTTTCTGAAAATTAAACCACGTAAACCTATTCTGGTACAACCTCTAAATACAATTATGAACCTGAAAATGAGCATAATATGAGCACTTTAAGAAGATGCAATATTTCAGGATTTCTGATCCTATTGTAGGACGTCATTTTTAATACTTCCACTAAGAGTTGCCAGGAATCAGCAATGTACAAATCCTACACCTCGCTGCATTAATCACACCTGGCCTGATTTTCCACAATGTACAACAGTAAAAGTTTTGACTTTGAGAACATACAGTGAGGTGCAGACCATTGTGTGTCCATCAAATTTAAAACTATCTTCTCCAGCACATCATGCTTTATTCGCCAAACACGTTATAGCTCTCTTGCTAGTTTCAGCTATCTATCACATTGAGTGATTTGGTTAATAAAGCATGGAGTACTGGAGTTGTGCAGCCTGTAAAAAAATAGAGCAACATAACATAATACCACAGAATATTTAACATGTCACGTTTCCCCCCACAGGTTATCCTGGATCCCCAACAGCACCAAAAGTGGTCAGTGCCTTTAAAGACTGCATCAATCTGACATGGTGTCCTCCATGTGACACTGGAGGAACCAAAATAGTGGGATACAATTTAGAAAAGAACAAGAAAGGCACAAATTACTGGAGCCTTGTAAACCAAGGAGGGCCTATTACAGGTATCTGACTACTAAGCTGCAGGAAATTACCAAATAACAAAGTGTGAAAATGAATGCCTTCTATGCATCTGCCCACGTAAATGAGCATTCCTAGTGATAACCATAGTGATATGATAACCATTTCTTCCTTTTCCACAGATACAAAGTTTGCAGTGAAAGATGTTATTGAAGGGGCAATGTATGAATTTAGGGTGTCTGCTATTAACCTATCTGGTGCTGGACATCCTAGTCTTCCATGTGACACAGTAATCGCAAGAGATCCAATGAGTAAGGCTGTCACAATGAATTCTTACATTCTACTGCAGTTGTCTTCAATGAAGATTATTCAACTCATGCTGACATGCTGTTGGACAAAATGCTGTTTCTAGCTCTTTGGTAATTATAAAACACTGCAACATTGAGCCAATAACCTCTAATTACTACACTTTCAGAACCCCCAGGCAAAGTCACAGACCTAAAGTTAACATCCTCCAATTATACCACATTTTCACTGGCTTGGACGAAACCTAAAGAAATTAAAGGAGTAGAGGATGAAGCCCAAGGCTACTATGTGGAGATCAGACCAATAGAAAACATTGAATGGACCCGCTGTAATGCCATCCCAATTACTCTAACATCCTACAACGTGCCTGGCTTAAAGGCAATGGCTACCTACTGGGTGAGAGTAATTGCCACTAATTATGGAGGTGATGGAGAACCTCAAGGCTTTGACAATTACATCATTGCTATGCCTCCTCCTGGTAAGATTTGAAATTTAAATCAAGAACCTGACTGTTTCTATATAATGTCCTGATCAACTTTTATTTAGTATCCGCATGAATAGCAAATAATCAATAATACATGTGCACAGTGCACCCTTTGCCTATAATAACCCTATGCCTGTCAAAGGTACAGCATAGCTCTGAACCAAGAAAATATAGCCTGCATAACAGCTTTCCTGTTTTTCTATAGTGTAGTTACACTATATATTTTTTCATATCCGTGGATATTGCAGGTAAAGGGTACATTTGTTTTGACAAGACCTTTAAGACAGGAAAGGGCTTAACTGGACAGCCCAGCATGAACAAAATACTGAAGTTAAAATGCAGGTTGGGCTTTCAACCAACCGTAGCAATTTAAAGGCATGGCACAACAATAAAACATCACTGCAATAAAGGTTTAGTCCTTTTTTTACCAAAAGAGTTTCATGCTTGAGGATATGTACGTATTGAAACTTGTTGTTTTTGTTTCTTGGTTTATTTGGTCACCTTGTGGTTGTGGATCATTTGCCACACTGAAATAGGTTCCAGTAACAGATTGCAATGTGGTATTTTTCACAGCCGGTGTACCCTATCTATGTCTACAGGAATAGAAAATATTCAAGAATTCAAACAAAGGCTTTGATTTCTTAATAATATATGCAATACAGTAGACATTATTTAAAATATCAGAGACTAAAAATATTATTTTAAGCAGAATGAAAAACTTCTAGTTTGCTAAATTATATAATTACAATAATCTAAACACTGTATTTTAAATTTCCCCCTCACAGTAAAGCCAAAGTTTAAAGACCGCAAAATGAAGACCTTTGTGGTGGTAAGATCTGGAAACACAGTCCGTCTGAACATCAACTTTGAGGTATTGTGCCAGACGTTTTCCTCCTAATGGGTTCATTGGAGAATGGATTTTATTTTGTTTACAAATTAATGTGATATCTTTCTTATTGTCTACAGGCCTCCCCAGTGCCACAAATCTCTTGGCTAAAAGATGGTATTCCAGTGCCCAAACATGTAACTATTACCAACTCTGATAAAGGCTCTCAACTGTTAATCCCCACATCTGAGTGGTGCGACAGTGGCATCTACACCATTACTGTCAAGAACATTGTTGGCCAGGCGAGCATCAATGTTGAAATCAGAATTACAGGTGAATCTCAGTGTGCATGGCCACGAAGTACTACTGTTCATGGCTTGATATATAAAAACATATCACAAACACAGTGAGGTTACAGAGACTGAATGCATACTCTTTTATGGCCTCATTAGAACTATTATTATTATTAGAACACTTGACCCAATAAATACCACTTGGATTTATGGAATGCAAGTGTTAAACTGTAAAATACATACAAACATACAGCAAAGAGAAACTGAGCTGTATGCAGATACAGTACAATATATGGTACCGTTTGTTGCACAGACAGATACACTTTTGCAACTCAGACCTCTGTATTTCTGTGCCTCTAAATCTGGTTGTAGATGATCCCAAGCCTCCAGGTCCGGTGGAGCTGGAACAGAACATCCCAGGAACAGTGACTCTGTCCTGGACTCCCTCTCCAGATGAGAAGAGGGATGACAGACTACACTACATGGTATCCAAGCGGGACTCTTTCAAACACACTTGGAGGACAGTGGCAGACAATCTCTTCAACAATAAGTTCACCGTTATCAATATTCTGCCCGGACGGGAGTATAACTTTAGGGTATTTGCTAAAAATGACATAGGTCCTTCACCACCTTCTGAATCACCTGTGTTTGGAACCAAAAAGGAAAAAGGTTTGTGCCTGATACCGATACTTAAAATTTTAAAAAATAAGACAACATGGCAAGGACACTGGTACAAGCATAGAACTGAACTAATATAATGCCATTGAACCCTAACTTTAAGCATTTTTTGTGTTTCAGGAAAGTTCAAACTAAACATGCAGGAGACAAAATCCTTTGATTTTCAGTCACCTCCATCATTTATCGTTCCCCTGAAGAGGCGCACAGCTCCACAAGGTTACGAGTGCTACATAAGCTGCGCAATAAAGGGTGATCCAGCTCCACGTGTGACATGGTACCACAACAACGTCAGCCTGAACACAAACACCAACTACCACATCACCAATGTATGTGGAGTCTGCTCCTTGCTCATACTAAGAGTGGGACCCACAGATGATGGGGAATACAAAGTCGTCATTGAGAACAAACTGGGGACATCTGAATCCTCAATGACACTGAATGTCAGAGGTATTAACACAAGTATAAGGTTTAAGAATCGCACATTTTTCCATAAAGAGACTGATGAACTATTTGAGTGTACACTACAGTATGTAAATAAAACTAACTGACAGTATCAATATGTTTCTTTACAGAGTGAAGAGCTGCAGCTGATGGACAGAAACTGAACCAACAGATTTCCTACTGTTTTAAATTAATTACCCTACATTTTTGTGAAAAATCATTTCCCACTAGTGTGATGCACCACTATTTAAACACTTTAGAAAACTCCAAAAAACCATGAATTGTGTCTTTTGGTAAAATGGTATATGTGCTGTACTATTAAACTTTGGAGATATTTCATCATCCTGCTTCTATTTACTGAAGATTAGGTCAAATACACTGCAAAATGACACACATTGTATGGTTTCAATTGTTTTGAGGTTCACTATGTTCATTGATTTAATTTAAATTACATAAAACAAACCGACTTAAAACACTTATATTTTATTTGTCTCATTTGTTTCAAAGTAACAATGATTTAACACTGAGGAATGCTTGACCACTAGCAGCCCTATTGGGCAATGTGTTGTTGTTATCTCATGCATAAGTATACTACACACATGTAACACATAAAGCAGCTTAATGTTAGACTAGATTGAGTACAGGGCTTCGTAAATTCATGTAAAAGTCTTACATGATTAAACAGACTGCACGGTTTCATCTTGATGTCTGTATGTTCTGTTATCCACTTTCCTATGTAAGTTATTTCACCAATTAAATAAAAGACTTATTGTGAAAGGTGCAGAGATTGACAATTAATGCCCACCCTGTTATGTAAAAAATATATGTTGGAGAATAAAATAAGAGGTCAGCAGCCAAGTTGCTAAAATGAGCCTACTTCACAACAAACTCTCATCACTACAACACGTCACAGTATACCACTTGACCATGTTTGATTTTGCATCGAATCTGCACGCTGTGTGACAGAATGCAACATATGACCGTCAATAATTATCTATAATTATGTTGCAATTCTTTGACTGACCCTTGCTGTCCACCAACGCTACGGTTGCGCTTGCTTTATCTAGCCTGCTATTCGGCTCGATTAACACTGGTACTGGCCGGGTACCACAGAGGAGAATTTCGTGCTAACCGCAAAGAGAGTCTGCATGTATGTGGTGGCACATTGCCAAAGTAGATCAGCACCGTGAAGTGGACATTTACCAAAAAGTGGTGCTTTCAAAGATAAGGGGGTGAGGAGAGATCAGCTTTTTTTATGACAACAACGCCAACACAATAAGTGGCAGCGTTTGCCACAGGTACTCGACAAATATTGCCTTGCACAGCAGCTGGATTCTCGTGATATTACGAGATAATGCAGCTTCAAGTAATGTGTTTGTGTCCAAACCACAATGGTTCTATTTCTGACCAACCTGCGCTTTGTGGGGAGCTACTGGCAGCTACAGCCTTGGTTTAGGTGTGTGTGATGACACTTTATGTGAATTTCAGTAGGCAGGTTACAATTCAAAATATACAAATATATTGAAATATAATGCAGTAAGGGGCTTTAACATCAGGGAACTGGGCCGAGATCAGAGTGCACTTGACTCCAAAGTCTAATTTGTTTGATAAGTGTGTGAACACAAGGACGACTGCTAAACGTTTCAATTTCAGCTCCACGGAGGTGGTTGGCATGATAAGTGCCACCAGGTGTGGGAAAGTAAATAAGTAAATATACTCAAATGCTTCACATACATAGTTTTGAGGTAACATTACTTGGAATTTGCTTGAGTGTCTTAATTATCTACCAACATTCCAGGAAAGATGATGATGCTGTAATTGTTAGTCCACTACATGTATTACTTACTCACCCATGTACCTATGCACTTGTGTTTGTTTTCTGTGTAGTTTTTAAAATTGTATTTTATGTAATTTCTAAACTGTATATTCTAATGTATTTATTATCGAGCCCTCCTTCCCTTTCCCTAAGTGGCTATGCCACTTGTCAGGCCGCCTTTGTAAGAACCTGTTCTTAATGACTTGCCTGTAAAAATAAAAGGTGAAATGAAATAAAAATGAAATTATCTAACAGCCTCAATATAGTGCAGATATATTTAATGATATAGCTAAGCTATCTTCAAATATGCATTAACCTTACTGAAAATAAACAACACAACAGCAATAGCCTACAAGTTAAACTTTGACCAGCTTATAACATTTGAATGCTGCTTACACATTTTAACACTTAGCCAAGTTATGGAGGTCTTCTTAATTGTCTTGCCAAAATTGATTCACTTTTATTTAATTAAAATGCAGGAATGCATATAATGGAGTGTTGTACCATAGGATTATTTCTATGGTTTTTATACTGTGGTATTATATTTTAATGGTGGATATGTGCAATCCTTCCACCACTGCAGTTAGGCTACATAACATGCTGTCACGCCCCCCCACCCAACAATATACTGTCTATGGTTGAGTAGCTAGGTCAAAGAGCCTAGCTAGCAGAATAAACAACGTGATACCTTTTCAAATGCAGACTAGAAGCCACACTTAGCTGAATCCATTTAACTGAAGACACGCAACTGTTAGCTCGTCCAAGTCCGTCCAGTCCTCCTCTCCTCCTGCCATGGCCAAGCGCAAGTCAAAGAAACCACAAGAAGAAATTTACCTCCATTTCGTCGGAGTCATCAGTATCACAGTCCAGGAGGAGGATAGACTCCCATACTTCTCCAGCTTTGTTGTTAATTATTTTCTTCACAGTCGGGGCCTCTATAACGGGGTGGTTTTTTTGTACAACAGCAGCACAGTCTCGACGATCTGTCAGAGTATGTTTACAACAATGCAAAAGAGAATCACAAACCTCCAGCAGGTGATAAAGATGGCGGACGCACAATTAAGTTAGCTAACTTTCACACGTGTGTGTTTTTTCTTCTGCTGCGCAGGACATTGTGAAATACTTTAACAGATTTTGTTTGAACTTCAGTTCGGCGGTGCATGGGGGATTATCTATTGTCACTTTCACAGCATGACAACATGGCTGTGCAACGGCTGCGTTGCGTTTGAGTTCGCTTGGGAGCGCTGTGGAGAGGTCTGCCAATGCGAGACGTTTAGCTAGCTGAAGAGAACGTAAAATACCGGACACTGGTGAATTGCCTTCAAAGTAAACGAATTACGTTTTCCATTTTTGTGGTTTTATTTTGAAGACTGTCTTACAACCTCATCTTTTCAAAATAAAATGTCTTACTAAGGCATTAAAAATGACACCTGTTGTGTAAACTTGTGTTTGTATTTTTGGCATACGTTTCAGTGACATTGACAGCCTGGCTATTGTGTGAACTATTAATAATAATGTTAATGATGTTGTACATCATTATCAGTAGGCTAATCTGCTAATGATTGTCATATTACACGTATAATTTTGTATCACAATATTAATATGGTGCATTTTCTGGATAATCAATTGAGAAACAGTTTGAAATGTCTGTGGTTAGTTCAAGAGTCCTGCAGTGATTTGTAACACTACCCAAAATGGCCTAATACACTAAGAGATATTCATAGGACCACGGTATAAACAATAGCCCATTTAAATTTCGCTAACAAATTTATATTGTCTCATGGGAGACTGTATATTGTCATGCACAACCCTACTTACACCAATATCACATCTCAGTCTGACATAAATCAATGACAAGAACAGATGTAAAATGTTTAAACTAAAAACCACCATGGCTAAATCATTTCTCTTACTCGCTAGACTGATAAATGTTTGCGTGTGGAGGAGAAGAGCTTTGCGCTGGAGGAGGCCAAGAAACAGGCTCGGGAGAAGGCTGAGGTTGCTCTGGCCACGTCAGAGAAATTTAGGAACTCTGACCACCCCTTGCAGCTTTTGACCTTTCGTGATGAAATGGACACCCCGTTGATAAAGCAGGTCGCCTTGTCCATCACAACTCTCCAGGCCATGTCCAAGAACCAGAGTGAGGAGTTTGAGGCTGTGAAGGAGAGCGTTAGTGGCCGGTTTGAGCTCCAGCTCAGCACTGGCTGAAAATGTGGCTGGGCTTACCAATGCTGTGGCCCGTGCATATTTTCGAGTATAAGCAGGTTGCATCAGTGGATTCTCTCAATGTACAGTTAGAGGGACAAGCTTAAAGACTTAAATGAGCTGAAACAGTCAATGTATCTTTATAGAGTTTGATTTCACAGTTAAGCAGGCTAGGCATGCCCAGGCACTGGAGGAGATGCTCCGTTCAGTGCAGATGACTCTGGATGAGCAGTTTTTCACTTCACAGACCATACACAGCAGCGTCATCAGCCGCAAACCTTTCACACCCAGGTAAAAACCTGCTACTCTTACTAAGACAATTCTTTCTAAAAGCTGATTAGAGTATTTTGTGACAGTGTACATTGGGTTTCAAGTTGCAACTGCTGAATTCCATTAGGATGAATAATGAATAAGCTATTTGTCCATCTCAGTTGGCAAATGCTCCTGCTTGGTCAGTGACACTTAAGTCAAATGAGGAGGGTCCAGCAGCAGAGGAGTTCAGCTCCGCTACAGCACAGCTAGAAGATGTTGAGGAAAAGGATGAGCAGCAGGATGAAGATGAAGCAGAGGATGAGGAGGACAAGGACAGTCAATGCAGGAAAAACAGCCACTGGAACAGGAAGTAAAGGGGGGGGGGCATTATAGAGGAGAAAAAAGAAGACTAAATGACAGAAGAGGAAGAAGGAATTACACCAGAAGAGCAAAAAAGATGAGAAAATTACATAACAGAATAAAGAGCAAGAGGTTGCTGGGTTGACGCCAGAAGAGGAGGTCACAGAAGAGGCTGCAGACGGTCACGTTTTGGCCGAGTTTTTGGAAGGGGAGTTCTCTGAAGAAGTTGTGGAAAACTGGGAGACTGTAGAGGAAGAGTCAGCTGACTTATAATATAATAGTGAGCTCTTCATGGACAAAAATGAGGAGGACAGGTAGTGTTACTTGAAATGCTCCAGTAAATAATTAGTTCACAAGACTGTCTTATTGAGATTAATAGGGACCTTTTTTACACGCAGCACACTCTTGCAAATTATTTATAGTACGCGTTTTATTCTACTTGAGTGCGATTGTGACCGCATACATTGTGTGTGTCAGGTGTCTATTACTGAAAAACACAACGGATTTTGTAGAACTTTGATAAATGAATAATTTATTTTCCTTCTTCAACATACATATGGTCTCAATAAAAATTGCTTAAATTGTATTAATTTAAGTTTTGACAACAGGTATTGATATATGATTGCTGTTGTTAGTTCAATATGAAATACATAGTTTAGTCAGCAGAAACATGGGAAGGGTTGAAAGTAAAAAATAAAAGTCACATAAAGAGCAACAGGTTACCGAAAATAAAGGGTTGATGAAAATTACATTAGTTATGTTAAGTAATTTTAACAAACTTTCCTATCACTCTGTTGCAGAATTGGCATATCACAAAAAAAACATTTGAAATTTTTTTTGGAAATTAAATGTATTTTATTAAACTCCACATGACAAGATGAGAGTATTAAATGTCAATAGTTTTCTTGCAATATGAAAGAGAACATGAATCTGACTGTACTTACAGCTTGTAATTTATTATATGATTCCATTGGTACACACTGTTCTGTCATGAAGCTCTTTTGTGAAAAGGTTAAAGTTCTGTGTTCTTCCAGCAGGTGGTGCCTGATCACTACTATAATGATGAAGAATAATCAACAAATGTGAAAGAGGAACCAAAAAAAAAAAAGTTCTTTCTAAAGAGGAGATTTGATCATGATTTTTATTTTGGTTGTAAGATTACTAAAAGGGGAAATCCAACAACTAGCTACTGTACATCTGGCTTCATACATTAGCCTTCTCATGTTGTGTAGACTACAGTTATCCTTGATTGTGAAGAAACAGCAAACACATGTCTTTCATTTGAAATGACTCTTGGGTTGCCATGAGGTTGCATTTTAAAGACTTAAACACTTACGTAAGTGTGGCAACTCTGCCCAGACACCATTTTACAGTTTATGGTCTTTTTTTTAATTTGTATTAATGGGAGTAATTACACTACTTTCTCAGGACAAAACATCAAAAGGGGGGGGGGCTGATAGCCAGGTGGAAACAAGCTGACAGGTATATTCAATGAAGAACAGTTATCAGGTGTTGTAAGGCAAAACCTAATGGTAGGTTTTACAGTTGAATGTTAAATGCATAACGTTTATATCTTCTAATGATGACATGCTTAAACAGTGTTTAGCTCAAAATATGGGCAAGAATAGAAATTAGTGAAATGATCTGTCATATTTAATTCTGTCATTAGATTACAGCAGGTGCAGGGCAAGGCTTGCACTGCCAGCCTACTCTGACTCAGGTTGTAATTGATTAAAGAGACATAAAACAATGCACGTGTTGTGTATCACCACCTGGAACACTAACAGTCTTGTCAACCTTCCAACATTCAGATCGTTTAACATGTATTTTTAACTCTTATCGAATATTTTGTGTGAAACCTTTTGGTGTACTTGCTATATGAAATGTATTTGTCACATTGCATACGCATTTACAACATGAGTCCCTTAGGATTCTCTTTTTAGGGTAACAAATTGCAAACAAATGACCTGTGCTCACATAATGAACGCAACTATGTCACGGAACATACTCCAAAAGGTATGTAAACTTGTCTTAACTGTCAACACATGCAGCCTCAGCTTGATTAAATTAAAACAACAGCTCTAACCCTAAGCACAGTGTATTTGTGCGTCTGACCAACCTGTTGCTTTTTATACACTCTTATCTCACTCTAAACACAAACCCATGTGCGCTAGGCCATCTACTGCATGCATTTACATTTGACTTCTACTTTCTGATATACCTTCTACCAGTTGTTTTAATTGAGGAGTTACCATTCGTTAACCTGTGTTTTCAGGTGTGTAATGTAACTTAGTACATTTACATTAGTACTGTACATAAGTACATATTTGAGGTACTTGTACAGTACTTGAGTATGTCCCTGTTAAGCTATACTTTATACGTCTACTCCACTATTCAGAGGGAAATATTTTACTTTTTACTTCATTACATTTATTTGACAACACTATACTTACAGATAATTATTAATACAAAATATAATCAACCAACTAATAAATAATTATGTATTTTTTATAGATTACTGTAAGCTACCCAGCATTATATAAAGTAGTTCAAACTTTACCAACTGCAACATCAAAGTGATTATGCACACAATGCATCATGCATATAATTAATAATATAATATACATTGCTTTAACTTTTGGTACCTTAAGTACACTTTGATGCTGATACTTCTGTACTTTAACGTAAATAACATTTTAACAACAATTAAGGACTGTTACTTTAGGTCTACTTGTATTTAAGTAAAATATCTACTTCCTCCAGTTGTTTCTCCTTTGAAAAAAAAAATTCTAATAAATCACTTATTTTTAATGCAAAGGGAAGTACAGTGAAAATGATAAGCACACTTTCCTAAAGTACCAAAATGAAATATTCCTGAAAATGAAATACACACTATGTAAGCAAAGTTCACGTTTAGGCTTCATCTAAACACTAAGACTAATGATGCTTTTCTTTTTCCATTTTCGGCTGAATGACCCAGAGTCCCTGGAGAACCCGTGTGAACAATACTGCTGTCAGATCCTTGTGTCTACACGTACACACTACAGCCCGCCTACTCCCCAGTCCCACCACTTCCTCCACAGCTCTCACATTTGTGCAGTTCTTTCACCCTCATCAGATATTCAATGTCTCACCATCACATGAAGATCACATTTGCCACATACATTCATATCAGTGGATTATAAGTAGGTTGTCTATCTTTGCTGCTTTTTTTGTTTAAAAAAAACAATTGGAAATACTTTGGACCACATTAGAGCTGCATGCGGAGGCCAGCAGCTTGGGAGCGATGTCATCTCTATTTTCTCACAACAATGATCAGCCACGCATCAGAAAGTCGCTCTCTGACTCCTCTCCAACTTCATCTACCACCAAGAGCCTGAGGGTAAGGCCACATTGTCTTTAGTCTTTCCATTGTCTGTTTAGTTAGAGGAAATGCCATGGTTGACATAATGCAAACACTAACATCAAAGCTTAGACATTGTCAAATTTGTCTGCAACAAGCCACAGAGGTTTTCGTGTGTGTGTGTGTGTGTGTGTGTGTGTGTGTGTGTGTGTGTGTACATTGGCAGATCATTTTAGTAGCCTACATGATCAATGAAAAGGAATCCCTTTCTTGGAAAACACTGTTTACACACACAACAGCTGTTGGAATGCAACTAAAGGTTGTATCTAACGTCCTCTAATCCACTTTACTTTACACTGCCTATGGCACTATCACTATTGCAATACGTTCTTTATATTGTGGTGCAATAAAGACACAGTGTATACAAGCGGAATTTCTCAAGAGATTATGTATTCGGCGACTCTTCAAGTGTTTCCGTAAAGCTATGATATCATTGTAGGCATTTATTTTTATACTTTAATTGACAATTAATCATATACAAAACAATTACAAATGGTGTTTCCATTTGCCAATTCTATCAGTGTATTATTTATAAAAGCATGCTGATTTGAATGACGCTAATCTTTGTACAACTTAAACTTTAGAAGCATGTTAATGGATTAGATTATAAAACAGTTTGTTTTGGGGGGTTTTAAATGTTGTTTGGGCATTTGCCTCTATCCCTATTAGTGTTCAATTGTAGTTACATGGTACGCATCTTGGACCCCTATGCCACCCCAGATAATAAAGGGTTCTTTTATCTCTTATAACACTTTGACATGCTTCTAAAGGTTCATAATAACTCACATTAAGTGTGAAACAAAATTGCATGTTCATTGCACTGTGAATGAGCATGGAGGAACAAAACTTGCAAGTTGTAACGATCAGTTAGTCTTATTTGTTTATGTTAACTAAGAATCCACTTGGGAAAGATGGATGGAGAGACACAGAGAGAGAGAGAGAGAGATACAGGAAGAAAGAGAGAGAGAGAGAGAGAGAGAGAGAGAGAGAGAGAGAGAGAGAGAGAGAGAGAGAGAGAGAGAGAGAGAGGGGTGAAAGACTGACGGGGAACAGAGAGGAGGAGGGGTAGAGTGCTTAGGACTGGCTTGTGGGAACTCAGAGGCAGTATTTCTGGATGTTTATCTCTCTGCTAGTCCTACGGGAAACTCACATTTTCCACTTGGGAATAGCTGGTCAGCAGGCAAGAAGTTCCTCACAGGATCTAGAAAGGCTGGAGGACAGCTTAGTGACAGAGTAGGCTTTTGTGTCACATACATGGGACACAAAAGCCTACGTTTCCATCAGCATCTGTTTATATGTGCTGTTGCTTAATCTAAACCAGAGCTTTTTCCAAGTCTGCATACTGTATATCATTAATGACCGTTTACCGAGCATATCCAAGTGTCCAGAGAGAGTCTTAAAGGAGCTGACATCAGATTCTGGGGAAGATCCAGAGGTCTTGTAAATGTCTGAGCAGAGGCATATCACTGTGTTTACACATAGTGTCTGCAACTTAAAGCCCTGTTACTTCTTTATTGAAATCCACTTGACATATGATTTAGTTAGATGTGTAAGTGTTGAAGCAGTGTTCACCAGTCAGATTTTTGTTTTAGTTTATGTTACTGTCAGAATAAGTTTCTATGTCTAAAACAATAGAGTACAATGCAAAATGAAATTGCATGTACTGTCTTAAAGTTATGTCCGGAGCAATATTCAGTGCAGCAACATAATTACCTCTTCTTAGTTAATACAAACTGTTTTGATTGATGGATACCATTAGTGAATATAATAAAAACAAAAAGAGCAAGTCATATATGCTTTTCCTATGAATAATATGATGAAAGAGCGTTTAAAGATAAAGGGGATGGTTTCAGCATGTTCAGAGAGGATATGGCAACACTGATTTATCCCCGCTGTGTACTGTTTTATATCTTAAAGGTCCCATATCATGCTCATTTCAGGTTGATACTTGTATTTTGGGGGTTCTACTAGAAAATGTTTACATGCTTTAATGTTCAAAAAACATTTTTTTTTTTCATTTTAGCGCCTGTCTCTTTAAGCCCCCCTCCTTAAAGGTGCTGTAGGTAGGATTGTGAAGATCCAGGACTTAGCCAAAACAATTTAACATCTGCAACTTCTCAGTCCCTCCCCGCTTTCCGCTAAAGCCCAAAAAGGTCTTGTAAGCCCCTCCCCCCACAAGGGAGAATGAATGCATGTGCTGGAGCTGGATTTTTGTTTTAATTACCTGCTTCATGTAGTTCTACTGGAACATAGGGTCAGTTTCAGAAAATATGACAGAAAGTTAGTTTCATAAAGCTTACCTACTACAAATAAGGCATACCTACTGCAAAAAAAGTGTATGTAATCATACACTATGACCTTCGCATGACCAGATGAAAACCAAATGGAACAGAGATTTGCTCCAATGTGTTAGACAGCACTCTCTGCCATCATCATCAAAAACACTAAATAAGAATGTATTTGGAAGAATAGTGTTCAATCTATGCTAGCAGTTTATGGTGGTTGAACACCGTCTTTACTAGCAGTGTGAGTAAAAGCAGTGTTGTATCATGCTACATTTTCTCATCTTTTTAAGGGAGTGTGAGTTTTTTATTGTTTAGCTGGTCTTCCATTAGAAAATGTCTCACCAAGGAATCCCTATAACCCTTCCAACTTCAACAGACAATAATGAACACATTGTGAAAGCCACTGCCAGAGCTATTACCTTTTTTGGATGTGTTTAGTTATCTCTGCTTGTCAGTTTACTTAAGGGATCACTTCCTCTCTCCTTCTTTAACTTGGCTTGGTATTTCAGACTGCCATAAAAACCTTTCTTGGAAAACTGTAAAAAAAAAAATAAAAAAAAAATAATAATAATAATAATAAATGTCTCATGAGGAATTCCTGGTTATGTCACTTCAAAGAATCACTGTGCTTTGCTTTCTTGATCTATTGATAATGAATGTACTTGCTGATTGTGAAATATTAAAATATGTCCTGTGTGCATTGCGACTGCATGTTTACAATATTATGCAGAGGAAATGGTCAACATGGTACAAAATACAACCTCGTTTGTGGATTTGGTTCCACATGGTACCTTATAAATCTCACATCGCGACCAAAACAGCCTGTCAAACAAATGATGAAGTCAAGCTGTGTGATGTCATTATTTGTGCAGTAATGAGCATCTAGACGGGTCATGATGGGGTTGAATGACTTGTTTAGGCCAAGTAAGGTTTTAGTTAGGACTAAGTACCTTGGGTAAGATAATCAAGATTATCCTTACAAAAAAACAACAACGTTAAGAGTGGTTGCATTTTTCATTTTGGTCAGATAGCCAGTTCTAAAACATTTCTCCTCTCTTTTAGCACGAGAGACTGTCGAGGTAAGCAAATCGAATTCACACCATCAATACATACAAAAGAAGATTCAATTATTGCCTGAGAGAATCAATCAGTGTCACTGTGACATTAAACTGACAGTAACGGAGAGAAGCTGAGTGTTGAATGGTTAAAACCTGTCTTGTGTTTTCAGATTGAGCTCGTCTGATGACACATCAACAAACCACGCTGAGTCCTACTTCTTACGGCGGGAGAACAGACTGTCTGCAAGGAAGAAGGCAGAAGAAGAGACAGCGAACAATGACTACAAAAAGGCAGGTGATGCACTTTGCATGTTGATAATATTTGCTAAACTAACAAAGGAACTAAATATGATCACTTGACAATTAATAAACCCTCTTAAAGGCGGGGTTGGTAACTATTTCCAGTATACACTTTTTATATATTGTTTACACCCCGACAGCAATAAATAACATACGGGCTCTGAAAAAGGAACGAAAAAGATCTGTCATCTGTAGCTGCTGTAATCCTGTAAAAATACCCACCAATCACTGTATTGTGGTCGGGTTTGGAAAGAACCAATGAAAAGCCTCCTTGCGCCGCTGAGTTACCGCTGAGTTACCGCTGAGTTACCGCTGAGTTACCGCTGAGTTACCGCTGAGTTACCCATCCCCTGTACGAGCCTGAGCTCAATGCGCATCATCGCTGCTTTGCTAACAGTATAATTTATGTTTTAAACATTTGGTATGATAGTATTAGGGGTTTGCTTACCGTTGAATGAGAAATGAAGTAAAATTGCGTTCCTTTCTCCGCTCTGAAGCAGCGACACAGCGGTGGTCGTGCACATCTGTGTGTGGGTCGGAGTCCCGAGGGCAGGGGGAGGGGTTAGACAGAGCCGCGAGGAGATGCTACTTTCAAAATCGCTTGCTAGCTTTTTAACATTACCATCCCTGCCTTTAGGGTCAGCATTTTATTCAACCAATGATTTTCAGCACAGGGCCTT
Source organism: Gymnocephalus cernua (assembly GCA_023631565.1). Taxonomy (NCBI): domain Eukaryota; kingdom Metazoa; phylum Chordata; class Actinopteri; order Perciformes; family Percidae; genus Gymnocephalus; species Gymnocephalus cernua. The sequence continues at coordinate 16,870,489 of CM042428.1, forward strand.
CATCATGGAGTGGATAAAAGGACATCCTACACACACCACAAGATGGCTGAGCCTTTGAAAATTATCCAATGAAAATTAGACACACAAATATCCAGCCTCCAAAGGATGTTGCACCGCAAACACAGAAATTTTGAAGTAAAAGTACACAACAAAATGTTACATAAACAATGAAGCAAAAATTAGTTGGTGCACAGAAGAAAAAACTGGCAACAATTTTGCTAAGGGATAATCCGTTAATGTCATTTATTAAGCACATTTTCTGGAATTTTTTTGTGTTTTATACATTGGTTTTTATACCATTGTAAATCTTCATCTGTGGCCTAATGTTCACAAATGTCTGCTGTGTTATGCCCAAGAGGATGCAAACAACAACCTCTTGTTATCAGTGAATGAGAGCTAAACAAGCATGGGATGCTGGTTTGAAAATAGATATTCGCAACAGTAACCCAGAGAGTTAGACAAGTCGATACATACCCTTCTCATCTCCGTGCGTGTCATAACTCTGTCTGACGGCTCCACCATTAGCTTAGCCTAGCACAGATCCTGGAGGTAACCGGCTCCAACTAGCCTACTGCTCCGAGTAAATGACAAAATAACATGCAAGCAACATGTTCCTATTTACATGTTGTGATTTGTATAGTCACAGCGTGTACAAATAACAACGTCACTTGAGACACAGCCATCTTCTAAAAAACTGGCAACAATTTTGCTAAGGGATAATCCGTTAATGTCATTTATTAAGCACATTTTCTGGATTTTTTTTGTGTTTTATACATTGGTTTTTATACCATTGTAAATTCAATATCTTTGCGGTTTTCTGACTGGTGGTCGACCAAATAAATGAGTTTGAAGACATTATCTTGAAAATTATGATAGGTATTTTTCTCTATTTTCTCATGCTTTATAGACTAAATGATCGGTTTATAAATCAAAACAAGCAGTCTAAAGTCATGTGAAGCTACTTGGGCACAGCGGTGCTTTGAGCTAACTGCTAACATCAGCATGTTGACATGCTCTCCATGATAATGCTAGCATACTGATATTCAGCAGGTACCATGTTTACCCTGCTCAACATCTTAGTTTAGCCGTTAGCATTTGCTATTTAGCACCAAACAAAGCCAAACACAAAGTATAGCGAAGACCGATGAGAATGTCATTAGTTTTGCGAACAAAGATACACACCTGTGTCAATCCAATCAGTAGATGTTGAGATATTTCACTGGATAAGTGTAAACTTTGACCTGTGCATTGTAATGGACATTTTGACTTTGTCATAGTAGGAAAAGCACAGCTGAAATTGATAACCTTAACAATGGCTCAATTCCATCAAGTGTCCCAGTGAGCTATTTCAGTGAGTCAGCATGCACAATACCAGGGCCTCTCCTAAGTGGTATGCAGCCATCATTACTGGTTTTGGATACACCTGTGCTTTTCCTACTATGACATGTCAACACGTCTGCCGTGAAAAAGGTCTATAGATACAAATGTTGTGAAACAACCAAAGTCATTATAGGATTCATGATCTGGGCACCATTAAAATACCTGTACCAGATTCCATAGTTGTCAATGGGGTGATCAAAATGTCAACCTCATGCTCAACAATGTCTGTGTGCTGTGAAAACAATCAAACACTCATTTTAAATGCTGACAAGTGCATATTTTATGATGTAGATGTATGAAAAGGCACTGGCTACCAATAAAAGACTCAAGTCCAGGCTGGAAACAAGTAAACAGGAACTGGCCATGATTCAAGACCAGCTGCAGAGAGCACAGGTACGATACACACAGTTAATGTACAGTACCTAATTCAAAGTGTGAAAGAACTGAAGGAAATGGTTGCTAAAGAGGCAATTTAAAAAGTACCCAAAGGTTTCTGCAATTCAGGTTTTTCTTGTGACACAGAAATGTATCCCATATATTCTATGTTCTTGTTTTGATATCAGGTAATGTAAGAGAAATGTGACATGAAAGATAGAAGTTATACAAGGAAGCTGCAATGTCATTACTGTCAGATTGGAGGTCTGAATTTTGGAATAATAACAGTGAGCCGCTTTAGAGTTGCTGTGTGCATATTGGATTTTTTTACAACAACACTTGGGATCACTTGTTCTGAAAATGTAGCACCCATAATCATACAGTTTCAAGGATTTATACTATAATCTTTTGATGATAACCTGTCATTGTTGCAGAGGGGAAGAGTGGGAGATTGCGGCTCCAACATGCTTGAGACAGAAAAAAAGGTAACAACTCAGCATTATACTAATACTTATAACCATGTTTTAATTCAAAGTGTTTATCTTGATTTCATATTTTTATTATTTTTATTGAATGTTCTTTTTTCGTAGGAAAGTTGGAGTCTAAAAAAGAGGATATCAGATATGGAAGAACAGTTAAAGGTAATTCATAGTTCTATTGTTATTCACCTTAATATTCACTTGATTATTTTCATTTTCTGTCTCCTTAAAAAATATATAGTAGTAGTAGTTGTATAATAGATAATAATGTAGCAAGATCTCTTATCCAGGACAAAGTTAAGCTTATTTGACATGAGAAAAACAATGAACAATCAAATCCAAACAGTGTAAAGGGTCTGTGGGACTTGGAGCCGTGGCGTTAGCAGCTCTGTCTACGGTGGTTTAGCTGACATCATTTGTCACCATTATGCTCTGCTGGCTGTGGAATGTGTGAGCACTTTGACACTGCAGCAACCGAGCCGTCAGTATTCATCTGTGGCCTAATGTTCACAAATGTCTGCTGTGTTATGCCCAAGAGGATGCAAACAACAACCTCTTGTTATCTGTGAATGAGAGCTAAACAAACATGGGATGCTGGTTTGAAAATAGATATTCACAACAGAGAAGCACTGTTATTGTGTGCATTTAAATTAGCAAGTCTGGTCCATTTGTGTCTGTGTGTGTAAAAGATTATGTGTGTTTGTGTAATTGTATTTGTTTTACCATAATGAACTGCCAAGATTTATCCAAATCAGATGACTCTTTTATCATAAAGCTAATTTCCTTTCTGGATTAGTCAGCAGCAGGAACAAAAGTGAGAAATGTAAAACAGTTGGACTAGAGCCTACGTATAGCTGTTACAGTGACTCACAGTGTGATAGGATTTTGGACAAGGCCTCAAAATACTAAAGGATGTTTAAAGGAACACGTCAATTTATTGGGACATTAGCTTATTCACCGTAACCCAGAGAGTTAGACAAGTCGATACATACCCTTCTCATCTCCTCGCGTGTCATAACTCTGTCGGACGGCTCCACCATTAGCTTAGCCTAGCATAGATCCTGGAGGTAACCGGCTCCAACTAGCCTACTGCTCCGAGTAAATGACAAAATAACAGCAACATGTTCCTATTTACATGTCGTGATTTGTATAGTCACAGCGTGTACAAATAACAACGTCACTTGAGACACAGTTATCTTCTAACAATATATAAACTGGGAACTATATTCTCAGAAAGGGAAACAGTGCTACTTGGGCAGAGTGATACGCTGCAGCTCTGAGCAGAGCTGCAAGCATATCACTCCGCCCAAGTAGCGCTCGGAGATGAGAAGGGTATGTATCGACTTGTCTAACTGTCGGTGTTACGGTGAATAAGCTAATGTCCCAATAAGTCGGTTTAGTTGAGGGGTGGCGCCTGGGTAGAGCGTGCAGGAGGCCGGACATAACGATTACACCGTGGTTACAAAACGCTTCGATATTAGGTCATAAACAACTGAGTCTTTTGCTGGTCCTTGATTTTGACTCCGACGTCTCTCCGGTTAGACATTTTCCTTGCTGTCTTTGTGTAATTCATCCTTTATCTTCACTGATTCGGACATTTGCGTTCTCACATACAGCTCCACCGGGTAATGACTAGATAAGTTCAATGACCAGTTTAACATGTCCTCATACAACGGTTCTAATGATAACTTCTGAAAAGTTATGCAAAATATTATTTGTGTGTTATCCTAAGAATGTCCAGCAACACGAGTGATCAGAGCGCCTGCGCAACCCTTGCAGTATAGGCAACAAAACTGCTTGTTTAGGAAGTATGTTTGTTACATAACTAACGTACATGATGTTAGTCAAGTAAGTTACGGTATGGTAAAATAAGGTAAAATAAGTCAACATTGACTTTTTGTTTCCTGTTTGTTTGACCCATCCATCTACCCCAACGTCGTCCTCACATCCTAACCCTCCAGGTTCTGAGCAATATGGCATTTTACATCTGTGCCCACTTTAGTTGCCCCATGCTCTTTTCTTCAGGTTAAAGCAGAGCTAAATATGGAGAACCAGAGACTGAAGGACGAGAATGGAGCTTTAATCCGGGTCATCACTAAACTGTCCAAGTGAGATAAGAAGCAGGAAGGATGAGAAGAAGAGTGACGGATACCAGAAGCCATATCTATACCTGCATTCCTCCTATATTCATCCTATCATCAAGTTTTAACTTTGCCTTTTGAGTAACTAACATTTGCAGGGATAAAGACACATTTTAAATCAGACGTGTAAGCTTCATGTTACTGTACTGTATCTAAAGTAGTAGCACCTTCCCTGACAGAAAATAAATATTATATATATATATTCATAAAATATTTCTGCAAAAAAAAGGCAAATGCCAACACAACCACTTCATGTGTTTTTCTTACATGAACAAATTGTCCAGGAGTGAGGCATTTATAAAACTGCGTGATCACTTCAAGAATATCCCTAGATACATATATGGACAAAATATTGCAGGTATTTCCACGGAGGTATTACCATGGAAACTGCAATATTTCTTTTGTCCATTCCATATGCAGACCTTGAAAATCAGTTTTTTTGTATCCGGGAAAGTGGATGATGGATGAGCTACATTTTTTTTAGGACCGTGGAAGCGTCATCTCTGATTTAAGAGCCTTAACCTTGAAGTATGATGTCACAATTGACAGGCTTCAAGTTCAAAACTTAACTTTAAACCCCGACTTTAAACTCAACATGAATATAAGGTTCTGATGAAGATCGTGTTACATGACCCAAAGCTCCAGAACAGCCACTCAATGAACCCTGAGGTGAGACTGTTCTGTCAACTGCAGTTTTAAATGTCAAGAAGAAACTTTGAAGCTAAAGTACAGCCAAAAACATCCCAATGAAATAAAGCGAATTCTATTTTATTTATGTATATCACTTTCATTTCATGATCATCACGACTCAACACAAAGACCTGTTGTGTTTATGTTATTATGTTAGCTTTAGAAGCACCGGCCTGGCTGTAATTTATCTTCCCATTCATATTCAGAAGATTTAATGAGTCCCATTTACAGGATCCCTGCCAGACTGAGATTTCATTTTCTATTCTGTTCATATTTACTTTGGATTATTATATATTATGAATAATTTCAAGGACAGCCCTCAAATTAGTCTCCACAGTGTGTTTGCATATATTTTAGAAACACATACAATTGCTCGCATATTACGCATGAACTCAGATTAACACAAACTTCAGTCCAGCATCCTCGTTCATCATTCTGGTGATGTGTTGCATTTTGTTTGGTTTGACAACATGTGCTACTCAACACTCTTCCTAGTATTTTTCTCATGCTCTATAACATGATGCCACCCACTGACCAAAAGTGGAAAAGCACCATCTGATTCCATTTACACACCACACAGGACGAGGCTACTTAAAATGCCTTTATTTTCCTAAGATTACATTTAGACAACACACAGATATGTCCTGACCACATCCCATATTTTGGTTCCCTTGAGTATTTCAGTTCTACATAGAGTGATATATGAGTACAAGTTTTGTGGTCTTTTTGTTCCCTTTTTTTTTTTGCTGGAAAACATGGATTTGTGTACGGAAATAAATCATGCAGTTCACAAAAAGGCACACCTATTGACACACCTCTACAACAAGACAAAAACAAGAGTCAAGAAAGCTGTTCAAGCATTTCCCTCGTCTATGTCGCTCGGAAAGTGAATGCCTGATGGAGTAGGTCGGATGAGAATCAGGCCTTTGGATGTTCTGTATCATGGCTATGTTCACATAAGAGGACTAAAGAGGAACCATTACTGAAGCAGCAGGTTGGCAGTATTGCATTGCGAATGTTGTTCTGCACTGTTTGGGTCTGCTCTGTGCTCAAGATACCTTGTGAGACCCAGGAAGACGGGGATTTTGTTGCCTGCATTGCAGAATCGTGAAAGACTCATACAGTCCATTTACACAACACCATAAAACAAATACAGGCTCTATTGGTCCTATTGCAAATACACAAAAAACAGGAGACAGAATCTGATGGGAGGGCATATATATATATATATATATATATATATATATATATATATATATATATATATATATATATATATATATGTACATAAATACATAGATGAGGTGAGTATATTAAATGACCCCCAGGAAAGGATGACCTGACACACATTGTAGAAAAGGATGTAAATTGGCTGTCCTCCATGATCTGAACTTAAATTTGACACCACATTGTGGAATTGAATCTTCAGAATAGACTCGACATTGAAAATGAAAAATGTGTCTGGTATGTATTCCTCTCAGCCCCTCGTACTCAGAGAGATAGCTGCATTATACTCTAAAAGATGGACTGTCATAAAGATTGTTCATCTTCATGCACTGTAGGTTGTAAATAAAGGTTTATCTGACAATAAATGACAGTGACTCAAAAACAAAAAGCACACAGGGTTAACAAATCCCCACATTAGAAATGCCATAGTGGACACATCATCAATATCTCAGAGCATGCACAAGTGACAAAACACCAGCTCATCCCATTGCAATCCATTAGTCAAATTGTGTATTCATTCATGAAGAGACATTTGGAATGAAAATATTATTGATTGCTTAATTACATGACTGGAGCTCCTTAAGAGGACTGCATCAATAATATGCAGTCATAATATTTCACAGAACTATTCTGGCAAAGAAATAGTAATAAAAACTACTGTATAATGACATTAAAAGTTTAGTTTAGTTTATATGCACGTTACTGAATTATTTCTTATGTTAAAAAATATAATCAGACATATGCGAGCAGGTTTATTTGAATAGCAATAAGATGAGAAGGTACAGTTTAATGAAGAAAAATGATTAAGTCGCCCACTGTAACTACATCTGGCAGGAATAAATGAAGGCAACACTTACGGTACACTGAGATAGAAAATCACGGAGCCGGCAAATATTCTCCTTTTTTGAAATATGTACAGTTTACCGGTCAGCAACCAACACATACTGTATAACATGTGCAAGCAGAAATGAACAATAATTACATGACTTGTAGCCCAAGCATATCGTAACACTGGATGGAGTTTAGTTTTGGTTTAGAGGACACATACAAACGATGACAGAAAGCCAGACAACCATGCAGGATTATGGCAAATGTGGATTTGTTTTTTTGTTTTTTTTTTACATATGATACACAAAGCAACCTTGCTTTAATCATACAAATGGAATATTCAGACATACCTTCGGTCCCATTCAGCAAAATACATACACTTTGCAGTCAGTGCATACTCTTTTTTACTCCATTTTATTATCAAAAATGACACAGAACACAAACACACATACACAATATAATTATGGTTCCTCTTTAAAACATGCTACTATTTACATCATCTTGTGAATACATGCTGTAGCTTATTAACAAATTTGCGCGATGCATAATGTTAACAATAGGAGGATGTAGTAGGCTACTGTGCATGGAGCAATCAGTGTGCTGTTTAGCCTCCTGCTGAATTATTTTACCTTCTGGTGAGAATATGGCCTCAGTAATAATTTGAACCTTTGGATACTGAATACTTAATGTTGAAATTCAAATACCACTGAAATTACGGAATTTAAATTTTTATTTTGAAAACCAACTTTCTGATTTCAAAAAGTTTGAATTCCCCTCGTTGACTTCATTTTGAAAACCGTTTTTTTCTTTTAATTTTCACCAATTCTGATTGACAGTGTAAGTGTGCTAAATGTCCCATCTCTCATCTCAGCTTCTCTTTATATTTTACTCCTAGAAGCTAATATGGGGATTTTTTTTTCTTTTCATCAAATCATAATTTTTCTCGATCAGTTCTGCTTTGGTAGCCAACATTTTCAAGATTTAAGTTTTCATCCTGAATTTTGGTGTCTAAATGAGCTGTTTTCAGATCCAAAAATGACCAAATGAAGTTGAGCAAGTTGTGTATAGTTTTTAATGTGAATTCATTTAAAATAATTTAGTCAACATATGTCATAGGACATATTGGACTCTTCAGAAGAGATACGTCTCGAAAGCCATTCCCACTCCCTATTGCACGTTCTGTCAACCTGAACAAACTGGAACCTTCCTGCATATGGTCTGGGAGTGTGAACAAGTGCATGAGTTCTGGAATAATACAACATCAATATCATCTGATGTGACAGGATGTTGAATTCCTACTGACCCGATTGTTTTGTTATTTAATGACGACTCTAAATTACACCTGCTTGGGAGACAGAGGAAAATTCGGCTAGCCGGCCTGCAACCAAGAAAATGATAGCTCAGTGGTTGACGTATTTTCTGGACATAGTTATGCTCGAGCTCTCTACAGCAAGGATTAACAAAGCCAAAGTCATCAACTATCAGCCTATGGGAAAGCGCAGCAGCACAAATATCAGACATAATGACCTCAGCGCCACAAGAATTAGAGGAAAGTGATTAGGCAAGGTGTGATTTCTGTTTGTTTGTTTTGTTTTCCTCGAGACCGCGCTGTTCTGTGCACCATCTGCTATTGCCGGTCACACGTTGTGTAATTTGTTTTGTATGTCTGAAGGTGCCAATAAAAAAACTGTGTCACAAAAAAAGGTTAAATATTTATTATAAATGATATAGTATTATAATGTCAACATTAGGTATTTAGTAGTAATGAAACTTTACGATTAGTTGCATATAAGATTCAAATCCTTATGGGCTTTTTTTGCCTCCGTACCTCTGCACATCTGTGATGAAGTTGTAACACCACGATGTTGCAGCACTTTGGCCCGAGGTTTACAAAGCTTTTGGCCGTTGAGTGAGCGATCTCAACAACATGAAATACTGCGCGGCATGATACATGCTAGATTTTGCAGCAAAATGGTCCAACATATGTTTATTGTATTATATGTTTTGATGTAACACTTGCCCTGTTGAGATTCTAAAATCTTGCAATTTGTACTTGAAATCACACTCTCTTAAAAAGTGCGGCTACATCTTCTACATTTCAAATTTCAGTTCTTTATAAAAACATTTTGTCTTTGACAGAAATCCTCATGTTGCTCCACCAGAAAAAAAAATAACTATTGGTGTATTGGAGTGTACTGCAGCATGTTTGGTAAAGCTACAACATCTGTCAAAGAAAGACATATAATCCGTTTAGTGGATATCAACCGAAAAATGAGTTAGGTGGCACTGTTTATCGCAAGCAAGAGCAGAATTTAAAAGAAGCATAGTCATAATTGGTTTGAACATCATTGATAAGCCTTTTCGTATCCTTACTTTGTCCATGGATAAGTAAGGTTTTACATCCAAGTGGTCAACCCAGCTCAAGACAGATTCCAGATGGCACATTCACAGTGTCCCAGGCTACTTCTGAATGATTTTCAAAAGTTTCCCTTCGAAATAAAACAATGAAGCTTACTTTATTTCTCAAAGTATCATATCGGGAAAGGCACCCTTGTATTCCTGTCCTACATTAGATCTGTCTGAAGACACAGAGATGTGTGTTGGACCTAAATGCATAGACGCGCCTTCATGGCAACACAAAACAAGCAACTCAGATCAGACAGCTGCTCCGTACTGTGTTATGTAGGCTACTGTTTGTATATGCCTCTCAAATGTGAGCTGATAAAATGAAGACAATCATTCATGCAGATTTATCTTAAAAATATATTGCAACATGGATCTCCGCATTCAGTGATTTTGACCTCATTCATTCTCAATTAAATATTTTTGCATTAATAGACTTAAACAGACTCTATGCAGGAAATAACCCAATACTACAATACTTTCTATTGCAAGTTAAAGCACACTTATTAGCAAGATACAATACTGGGCATGGTGGTGTATGCAGAGCAATGGGGAGGTAAGTAAAGCATGCTCTATAAACTAAACTAAAGCTTTATTTCCAGCATTGTCTTCACCAAGACTTTCGTTCAGTGTCAGCACCCTAAAAATCAGTTTCTAAGTTTCTTCAAATGAAAGAAGGACCAACAGTCGATCCTTCATGAACCAGTCACCTGATAACTCATCGCCACTCTTCTCAGCATACACTAATGTATGAAATGTGATGCTTAAAAAGAGTTTTTTTTTACGACTTAACCATGAATGAGCGGATATTCTAAGATGTCTCTTTTTTGCTGAGCAGGTTCCATGACGAGTCGTCACATGTTAAGTCATGGGTTTCATGCAAAGTAGGGGTGGGGGTTGGAACTCTGAGTTAGTACATTAGCTGGTTAGGGAGCACATTACTTCTTTGCATTCAATGATGCTAGCTGACCATCGATATCTTCCTCTGGCTGCAATGGATGCCACTGGGCAATGGGGCGGCGGGGATTAGCCAGCATGTCGGACCAGTGCTTCAGACCTAGGCCACTCGCCTTACTGCCCACGAAGATCTTTCCGATGGCGTCATTCTTACCGATCTTGTCATAATCAAACACTGTGACTGCCACCAAGATTTTCTAAGAAGGGAACAAGAGAGTGTGTGTGTAATTTCTTATAATTGATAAGTCATCAAAATATGTGTGCAAATTACTTTTATTGTGGAGAAACAACACTTTGCTTTACCCACAGCTGTATATAATTAACTGATAAAGGATACATATTTTAGTTTGACTTGTACTGTACCTGCATCTGTTCCAGGGGGATTTCAAAGCTGAAGGATTCATTATAGTATGGGTTGAGGGTGTTCTTCTTCACTGTAGTCTTCTTTTTCTTCAGGCGCTTACCCCCCTGCAGCAGCTGAATCTTCACATAAGGATCTGCAAAGGGCGTCATTATGATCAGCAATAGAGAACTTCAAGGCAGGTGATTGCAATGTACATTAGTAGTTCCTGATGTTTCGAATATTTACTTCCCTTTTGTCACTTCTAATATGCATTTCAATTATTTGATCCCCTGATTACTTCCTGTATTGCTTTAGGCTCAGTTTTTGCGATATACGGTATGTCCTATGTTTTTGATTATGCTGAATTTTAATTGTGAACTGAATTTCTCAAGTGTACTTGCATGACAAAGCACAGTCAAACTCTGAGATTCCCTTTTGTCAAAAAAATGTTTTAGGTTCTAGGGACCAATCTTTGCATTAAGCTGAAGTATGCAGAGCCTAAGCTTCTTTTCGCCATGTTATTATCTCCACATATTTCAGGCCTTCTTTCAGGTCTTCTTTTTAATTGTTATATCATGCATTTTGAAACATCATTCAAACACAAATTGAAGCCTCAACTGTAGTAATAATACTGTAGATTCAGTTTACAACATTGTAATGTTTCTCTACCAGATAATCCACAGGCGTCCATCTTCTTCAGGTTCTTTGCCTCCAGGATGCAGACGGTGAGTTTCCCGGCGGTGGGGACGTAACGGAGGGAGATGCAGATGTCTCCGAGTTTCTCAGGCTGAGCCGTCAGCACAGAGAGAAGAGACAGAAATGACACATGCTCATCAGCCGACAACAGAAAACGACTCATTTTAGAAAATGATGATCGGCTAAAGCAGAATGCGCTCAGCTGCTGTCTGCTGTATACCGTGCATACATTAAGGGCTTAAATTAAGGTATTTTTGTCCTGGTGGTTTTTGCTTAAAATGGTTAATTTCAATTGCAGTTCTTAAGGAGGGCAAGGGGGACCCTAGCCTGGTCCTACCAGACTCTCGTACATTTTGTTTGTACAGAGGAAAATGAAAATTGTACGTAGGAGGGCGGAGCCAGGCTAGGGGGACCCCCCTCTGGCCCCCCTAACTAGACTAGTTTAAGACTCGTCTTAAAGAGGCTGTACCACTTTAAAACTATAGTGAAGATATTGGTATGATATGAAACTAGACGACTTAACTCATCAATTGGTACCATCCATGTCACACCCAAAAATTGCTGCTACAACAACACACTATCTTAATGTTTTAAGCCCTTATACACTCTAAACTTTCCAAATTTGAATAGGTGGAGCTGCAGTGGGGTATATTTGGTACACCTAAAATCGCATTGAAAATTGCATTCTGTATAAAACAATGTCAGATGTCTCAGCCTAGAATTACAAGGTCTTGTAATGTTATCAAGTCAAGATCCCTGAAAATGATTGTATTGTATATCAATCAATTATCTCAGTCTTCTAAGCATAATTTCCAAAGTTCTGGTTCTTAACAGCACCTCTTCTTGATCTGCGCTTTCCAGATCCTTCCACTCCTCAATCGGCCTTCCGAGGTCGATGGTGTTCATGGGAATCTTCACCTCTCCAATGACGTCATGTTTGGAAAATCGATCGTAGTCATAAACAGACATCGACAGAGTCTTCCCGCCGAGCTCCTCGTAGGGCACCTGATCCACAGACACAACGTTATGTCGTTTTATACCTTGATGCCTTGTATGTTTTGCCATTAGTGATTATATGACTATAAAAGCAACGTAAATCCTCAAATAATGAATGAAAAAAGGTACAGTAGAAGAAATAAGTTTCAGAGTTGACTCTAAATGGTTATCTAATATGTTCAAGAGGAATTTGAAAATTCACCCCATGTTCGAATTTCTTCTAGCTGGTCCAGTTTTCTTAAAAATGCAACAACAGGTAATCCAGGTTGACTGGAAATTACATTATTAATACATGTTTATGGTTTACTTTTCGCTACTATGGAAAATCAGTAAATGAGTGAAGACTTGAAAGCTGCCAAGACTAAACAAAGTTGAAATTAAATACAAATTGTCGATTTGATACAGGGGAAGAACAAATAGCATTTAAATCAATTCCATTAAATTGAATGATATTATTAACCTTTCCTAAATGAAAATGAAGATCATTCTATACTCTACCAAAACTTTTCAATTCAGAAAGTAAGAAGCAACTCAAATACACCTTCACAGTGAAACACTAAATGTGGCAATGAACATCTCCTTAGCTCTGTTTGGAAGAGAAAAGTCAGTCGTTCTGTAAAATAGGATGTTTTCTTTTGTTGCTGCAAATTTGCAGGCAGAGCTTCCAGCGAGACTTGTAAAGTCTCTGTGGGCTTTATTAGCCAGGACAGAGCAGCATGTACTGTAGGCTGCACAGCCCAGGCAGTACACACATTGTGAGAAAGGGACACGCTGGCAGTCAGTAAGGAGAATTATTTGTGCACCTCATTTTATATAAAAACACAAACTTCCTTACTATCTTCCATAAATCTTTGATATACTGTATATATGCCTCTCTTTCTGTTTACAGCTGCATGGATTCATATTGAAGCAGTGCAGACTGGAAATCAGTATGCACACCTCTTCTGCACCAAATTCTCCAACAGTAGAAGTATTTTATCACCGCACATATTGGCAAGACTGACCTTGAATACAAATGTCTCATTGAAGACAGGGTTCAGTGTTTTCTTGTGGACTTTGGTGTCGTACTTCTTCTTCTTCTCAGGCAGAAGCTGGACTTTCACGTAAGGATCGGAGGTTCCACCTGAGTCCATGGATATGAGATCCGCAGCTTGAAGGATGCCAACTGTGAGCTGTGTGCAGAGGTGTGGACAGGGTGTAAGGGACAAAAACAAGAATTTGATCAGGCAAAAAAAAAAAAAAAAAAAAAAATCTAAAGTTTTCATTTGTGTCAGGGTCACTGCTGCAGAGATGGGTTATATAACATAATCTGACAATTTAACTACGCAATCAATCTCACACAAACGTTTTGCCCGACTGGAGCCGTTTCGAATGTCAGAGGGATTCTTCAGTGTCACACAACTGTCACATTGTGATTTTTCTGTACCACAGAGGTGTGTACAGTGTAAGTTTGAGCTAGTACATTAGGGACAAGAAGATCAGACATATTTCAAGTATACATTTTATTTCAGTCGTTGCTGCTCTGTTTTATGTTGACTTGATTTAAGGGATTTCCTCTTTGATTCAGCACTCAGAGCCTCATTAAATATTGTCAAACCACTCCATATGCCGCTGAGAGCATAACAGTAATGATGATAAAGTTACTGAATCTTTGACAAATGCGTTCCCTTTCTCTAAGCCATAGTTATTGCAAAACCATTTCTTTCATAAGTCATTTTTCAAAATTGATCATTATGTTGCTCTGCAAAGGTTTTACAAAGAAGCTTTCTAGAAAGTTTCAAGGTTCGGACCATAAAGGAATAGTTTGACATTTTGGGAAATACGCTTTTTTCGCTTTCTTGCCGAGAGATAGAGAGGAAGATGGATACCAGCCTCATATCTGTCCGTTCAAAATGCCAGCCAGTTAGCTTAGTAAAAAGACAGGGGGAAACAGCTAGTCTGGCTTTGTCTGAGGGTGAGAAAATCTGACCACCAACTCCTGTAGAGCTCACTTATTAACACATTAGATTTTGAGATTTAGTGGTTGCTGGCAGAAGGATTTTGTTGTTCTTGGACAGAACTACGCTAGCTGTTTCCCTGCTTCCAGTCCGTATGCTAAGCTAACCGGCTGCTAGCTGTACCTCTGTATTCAGCCTGCAGACATCATTCAATCATTTTTCACTCAGCAAGAAATCTGATCAGTGTATTTCCCAAAATGTTGAACTATTTCTTCAAATATTGGAAAATGTCATGTACATAGGATATAAACAAACATTCCAAATGTGAAACACTCTCTAAGAATCCATCTGAAATTGTTCACAATGCTTCAAAAACACAATTGCCAATGTGTGAATTTACAACCACAGACCTTTGCATTTTCAAAGTCATAATCTATAGAATATTGCAGCTTCCCCAGTTTCTCTTCTTCTTTCTCCTCTTCCTCTTTCTCCTCCTCCGTCAGTCCGGTCTCTCCCTCGTCATCATCTTCGTCGTCCTGGTGTATCTGTGGTGTGAAGGTAACAAGACAGGACAGGGTGTTAAAGGCCAGGGCATCAGGGATCAGACTACAGGGCTCCCCATGACAGCCAGCATGCCACAGACACTGGAGCTCCAGGTGTTTTTACGTGGGAGATACATGTTTTGGTTACTGCTTACCTGCACAGCACCTGATGATAATAACCAGTGATTTATCATTTACAAGGTCACAAATCTCTATTGGTAACACATAAACACGTTTATACATATATATTTTTTTTATAATTCGGCACAGCTTGTTCTCTCAGTGTTTTCTTTTTTTAACATTAGGCAATTCCTTCAACATGCTTGCGCAGTACAGTGACAGCCAGAGTCAGTGGAGGCTTTGCATGCTAGTTCCATCAAGAGAGATGATAAATGCAACAGTTTTCCAATGAAATAAGGTATTAGCATAGCTCTCTCTTTTGTCAAAGGGCTTTGGTTTTTTTACTGAATGAACAAGGAGATAAATGTTTATATAAAAACCCCTAAGGAACTAGCTCACAACAGCGAATGCCAATGCATACTAAAACGATAAAAGGTAAATAAGACATAGCCAAATATTCAGTGCAGGGAGCTGGCTTTCAAATATACGGCTTTTTTTTAAAACCCTACATTCACAACTTTCATATTTCAAGATAAAATTCGAAACTTACATGCCAGTGGTGGAATGTAACTAAGTGCATTGAGGTACTTGTACTTTACTTGAGTCTTTTCTTTCCATGCCACTTTCTACTTCTACTCACACGCTACATTTCAGAGGGAAACATTTTACTCCATTACATTATCTGACAGCTTCAGTTATTAGTAACTTTTCAAATTAAGATGTTTGCACACAAAACACATGTAGTTTATAAAATACAATGTTTTATTATAAATTAAACTACCCAAAAATATAACGGCCTACAACATTTAGTTGATTGACAGAACTGTTTTGATCGTTTCCAGTTTCTAAAATGTGAGGATTTTTCTGCATTGAGTACTTTTAATACTGTAAGTACATTTTCCTGTACACACTTAAGCATCATTTTCAATGCAGGACTTTTACTTGCAAAAGAGTATTTTTAGAGTGTGGTATTAGTAGGCCTACTTTTACTTAAAGTGCTCATATTATGCTCATTTTCAGGTTCATAATTGTATTTAGAGGTTGTACCAGAATAGGTTTACGTGGTTTAATTTTCAGAAAACACCATATATTTGTTGTACTGCACATTGCTGCAGCTCCTCTTTTCACCCTGTGTGTTGAGCTCTCTGTTTTAGCTACAGAGTGAAGCATCTCACTTCTGTTCCATCTTTGTTGGGAGTCGCACATGCGCAGTAAGTACTGCTAGCTAGTCAGTTACAGAGTATGAGGGCGTTGCAGCTAGGCGAGCATTATAACGTGTTCCAAAGTGACGCACGTTCGTCACTGAAGTAAAGGCTGGACTACAACAGAGCTGTTTGGAGCAGTTTGTGAACAGTGTTTTCTGTTGGAGATGGTAAGACCCTTTGGGGTGGACTTTGGGCTTTTTCACTTTATAAACCTATAACGTGCACAAAAAGATATATAACACAATAAAGGAAAGGGGAAAAGCCAAAAAGCATAATATGAGCACTTTAAGTAAAGGATCTGAATACGTCTTCCACCACTGCTGCGTGCCTCTTTTCACCTTTAAATTTATGTGTCACCAAAAAAAGCCTCTCTTTTCAGCTCACCGTTATTACAATAAATGTTTCAGCATTAAAGGCTATTTGAATAATGTAGAGTCTTATTGCTGCAGTTTATTATTGTAGTTCAATTAAAGCCTCGTTGCCAAGTTCACCTTGACTTTTAATTGTTTTTACTCTTTTTTTTTCAGGCCATCCAGTGTCTCCACATCCTACCTCCTCCTTGAGCGCTACAATGAAAAGGACAGATTTGCGAGTAATTGGCACTTCATGCAGTTTTATCATCACCGTTTCCATGTCTCCCAAACAACCAACCATGCCCTTTATCACATGCATAGATTAATAGTGTTAAAAGTGTCTTGCATATCATCTCTTCGTCCAATACTTTCCATATTGGTGTGAGTTACAGTTACATTGTCCCCGGAACAATGCGTTAGACTCTCCTCTCTAGGGGTTTATGGAGCACATCATAGCTATCCATTGTTACATTCTCAAGCTGTCATAACAAAATTAAAAAAAAAATTAAAAAGAGTTGCAAAGGAAGCTACGACTTTCATTCCATGAAACCCCCTCCGCCCCGGGGGCCAGAGAGCGTCAACATGAGCTATCCACCTACCGTAGAGCGGGGGTCCACCACAGTCAAGAAACACGAGGCACACACAAGACAGACACAACGCAGGGGGGAAAGAAGAGGAGGAGAAGGAAGAGATTCAACTCACAAGACACCAAACACACTACCAAAAGAGAGGCAGTCAACACCACCACCAACACCACAATTATGATGAGAAATGACACTTGTTTTCGGGGGGGGGGGGCTCACATTGTGCTTTAATTAATTGTCAGTTGAGCTCAGGACAATTTAGGGTGATGCTAGTTGATTAGTTCTCAAAGGAATCACTGGCTTTTCTAACATTTATCCTTTGATTTGCTGTATTTGGCTTCCAAAATCTCACAACATTTCCTCGGGAGTCATGCCTTCATCCATCATCTTTGATTACAAAAATGCTGCTTTTTGAACTCGTCAGACCAAACTCTTCACTTCATAGTGCATCATTATTTTTTGTCACCCCAAACAAAGTGTGTCATTTTTCACCATTGGGGCCCACGATGGAATACGTTACACGTTCAAAGGACCACAACAACAATAACAGCGAATAAATGGAGGGGAAGAGAGCTCTCCTTGTGTCCTCTACAGCCTGGGCTACAAAAGCTGCTGGTAAAAGATCAAATTTGGTTAGCTAGAGACATATTTAAATGGATAAAAACTCAGCAATTAATGGCATAAATAACAATTAAAACTGGAATGATCAATTGTTGTAGAAAAGAAGAGGCAAAACATCACCCAAAACATCCTGTTACCCTGACTTTTTCAGCATGTAGAAGGCACAAGGCGTCATACCTCGCCCTGCATGTTCTTCATGTTGAAGCCATCCTTGCCCTTCTTCCCTTTCTTGTTCTTCTTCTTCTTGCAGCAGCATTTTTTGATTATGCAGAAGCAGCAGGTGAGGATGAGCAACGCGGCCACCACAGCGATGGCGATCAAAGCCCAAGGCGGCACTGTCAGTTTCAAAAAACAACAGAGCAATGATTGACTTGTGAAATTGGGGTTTCTCAAAGAAATTGTAACGTTTTGTCAAATAAAGAGCATTTTGAATTTGTCCAGCAGGAAGTGGGGATGCACAGCAGGATCACTTACATGGGATTTTATCAATTTCATTCAAGAATTTGCTCTTGATCTCCTCAAACATGTCGTTCTTGCTGATCTCTGTGTTGTTGGAGCCGGAGGTGTCCGGCACCGAGGTGGAGATGACAGCCGGAGTGGGAGCCATGGTTACGGTGGTGACACCAGTGGGCTCAGCGGCCGCCACGGCCTGTGGCCTGAACAAGTTGAACTTCATTGTCAAAGACTAGGCGCAGCGTCCCTGAGGCACACACAGATCAGACAGAAAAGGAAGATAAGATAAAACTAGTGCTACGACCTCAGCGGTGACATTTGGAACAAACGTGAAAGATAATAAGTATTTTCTTGTATTAAAAGACTTTCAGGATATACTTACTTCTGAGGCTCATTGTTACAGGTGTTTATTGAATTTTACTGCACTTAAAACACAATATATTGTATCATTGTAACAGTTTATTTTGGCTGAGTGGGAAACACCAAACTGATGTGTATTACAGACTAGAAGAAAAAACATAAACGTAGTGCTGAAAAAACCAACAACAATTTTGGATAATTTATTTATTTTTTAATCTATTTTATTAAATTAGTTCTCTTAAATGTGAAAAATAGGCCCACCAGCATCTCTAAAGCTCACTAAATAACAAAATGCATCTTTTCGTTTCATCATTACACATGATGATACAATACAATGATAGCATACATCCCTTGGTTGCCTGGCAACCTCACAGTGACAACAAGACTCTAAGAAGACTTTGTGAGCCTTAAAGTGCTCATATTATGCTCTATTTCAGGTTCATAATTGTATTTACAGGTTGTACCAGAATAGGTTTATGTGGTTTAATTTTCAGAAAACACCATATTTTTGTTGTACTGCACATTGCTGCAGCTACCCTTTTCACCCTGTGTGTTGAGCTCTCTGTTTTAGCTAGACATCTCACTTCTGTTCCATCTTTGTTGGGAGTCGCACATGCGCAGTAGCTAGGTAAGGACTACAAGCCAGTCAGAAGCAGAGTATGAGGGAGTGTCATGCTAGCAGCTAGGCGAGCATTATAACGTGTGTTACTAAGTGACGCACGTTCGTTACGGAAGTAAAGGCTGAACTACAGAGCTGTTTGGAACAGTTTGCGAACAGTGTTTTCTGTTGGAGACGGTAAGTCCCTTTGGGGTGGACTTTGGGCTTTTTCACTTTGTAAACCTATAACATGCACAAACTTATATATATAACACAATAAAGACAAGACAGAATTTTAGAGGTGTAGCATACAAAGACATGAGTGGGTATGATTTGCCATGGGAAACTGAGGCAAAGATGCATCCGCCCGAGTTGAAAGTGTTTCAACTTGAGCACAAAATACAGGCAACCCCTGGGCTTTATGAGTCTACTTCATCCGCACACAGAGATTAAAGGAAAAAAGTGGAGAGACTGGAGGGAAATAACAGAAAGAACTGGAGTTAGCGTCTGAGCTGAGCACAGACACACAGGTATTACTCCTACATGTACAAAGAAGCTTACAGCTAATGTATGTACAGTTAACACATCGGCTGTTTGGGGCGAATCAACACAAACTGCACAAAAGTCCAGCAGTCAAATTCAGGCAAATGGCGTACAGTGAAAATGTTCTTAGCTACAATCTGAACACACCGAACACACCTTTAAAAGTGTTCAAGAGAGCCAGGCTGAACTTTTCCCCGTTCCAGTAGTCTACCGTTCCAGTAGTCTGAGTATCATACTCAGATTCTAGTCAGAATCTGAGTATGATACTGCTCCACTGGGCTGTGATTATGGGGCGTGTTTCAGCCAAACCAGGAAAGAAAATGCCTCTGCACTCAATTGGATAGACTTGCAACCAATAAGAGCAACAGAGTATGTGACGTATGTCCCCCATCTTCTTAGCGACCATCGGGGCCAGCTGATAAATTCAACTTTTGCCGAATCCCGTGGGAAGGACGGCAAAATCATCTTTCTGATCGACAAATGCCTTGATCGCGGTTCTCTGTTCCTCTTTTAAAATGAATGCGCTGTCGATATCTTCTATAACAGACGCAATGGCGGAATCTACACATCTCAATTCTCCAGCGGCAGCCATCTTTGTTGTAAACAAATTCAACCCAAGCGCTCTTTGGTGACGTGGTTGATTACGTTACTGTTGATCATCTGTCCATCATCGTATAAAGCCCGCCCTGCCAATTTGATTGGTCCGAACTGCTCTGGTTCGAGCATAGCTCCACAACGGATCAAGTCCAGACCAAACTTCCCAACCTCAAATGTTGTGGCCGGGGCTACATTCGGTTCATCCAGGCTAAGAGTAGTCTATATCCACATGCAAATCAATGAACAAGAGACTGATTCTTACTGTTTGTGAGTTCACCAAAATATCAAACTTTTTTTCCAAACAGTTATCAGGATACAGACAACGGGGCTTTTGCTTGTCAGAGCATCGGCATAAGACTTTATTGGTTCACATCCGTAATTATAATTATGCTAGTTTAGCTAACTTTAGGTATCAACAATAACAGTCTTTGGTTTGGAAAGAGTAGGATCGCCGCTGTTTGTTATAAATTGACCTGTGATTAGGGATATATGATACCACAGCCAGCTAATCTCATTCACTTGTACAACAGGGATACAGTAGCGCACAAAATACCCACGGTTACCACACATTGATCGCCTGGCGTTTACTCGCTCAGGCGAAGTGTTGCTTCCTGTGTGAAAAGCCCTTTACACTGTACATGGATTGGATTTAAAACAGTTTTTTAATCTGTTTTTGTGATGTTATAGTTCCATTTCCTGCGTTTAACCAAATGCATGCTGGGATAGGCAATCCCTTCATGACTGTAAATAATAAAAAAGAAGCTGTTATGGAGTCTGTAAATGAAACTTAGATGGCAAGTATGCATATAAAAAATGATTTGGATTTTTGGATTTAATTGCTGACATGTAAATGTATCAATAAAGGAATATGTTGTTGAATACTTGATATACTATATATACTTGATATAATGCAATAAAAGAAACAGAGCTAAAATAATGAGCTGATCAATAAGTTGATTGATAGAACAGGAATTGCCTATACTTTTATAATTGATTAATCTTAAAGCTACATTGTGTAAGAATTTCTCCCATCTAGCGGTGAAATTGTATATGACAACAGCCCCCCCCCCCCCCCCATTCCGAGTGCGTTATAACTCCTACGGTGGCCGAACCCGAAATTAGCGACAACCGTCCGTGAGTGTCCCTTCCAGTGTAATAATAGTTTGACGTTATTTTGGTACCATTTCATTGCTAACATCAGCTATCAGGTTCCCGAACATATGCAAGCTAATGTTAGTAAAGTATCAGTGCTATCGTTATTCTGTATATTGTACCAGATTAATAGTGTAAGGTGATGTTTACAGCGTAGGAGAGAAGCAACGGAGGTTTGTGTTTTTAATATATTTCTCTGAGCAGCATGAACAATGTCAATGAAACTGAAATGATCTCTTAGTGTCTCCATCGTTTACACGCAGCTGTTCTAGCTGTAGCTAGTCTGTGTTACAACTGTATGACGTGCGTTGTCTGCCAGGGAAATCACGGCACATATGGTTAAGTTTATGTTACAAGGTAGACAATCCTTTTTCATCATTGACGCGAGGAAAATGTATCCTAGACGCTGTCTAGCATTATGCACAACCATGCTATAGTTAGCCAAGCAAGTAGCAACTATAAAACTTCTAATTTACACAAATAGGCAGAATTACCTGTTGAGAAGAAAGCAGGCAACTTCGGCGTCCCTTTAAAAATCCTTGCTCCTCATCAGCTCTTTCCATCTTGGAAAAGCCACAACAATATTAACTTTGGTCTTGTTGTTTTGCCTGTCACGTTGTCATTTTAATTTCCTTGGCGACTCAGTTACATGTCCTCGATAATAGACGCAACAGGCTTTCAAATCTGCCGGCGGTGAGTTACAAGTAATCTTCTCCCCCTCCCTCCCCTGGCATACGTCACAGTCATAGACAGTAAAGAAAACAGTCGGTCACAGTCAGTGCCACTGAGTGAAAAGTGCGAAATGCGGAGCAGTATAGCCTGTATGTCCCTTACGGGCTACCGTATTTCAAGATGGCGCATGACTATGGAGTGTCTACCCCAGTTCATGTAACAGTCCCTCCAGAAAAACGCGATTATGCGATCGCAGAATTCAATGCATAATCAGCCAAAGTCCGCATATTAATGCGGGGGCCGCATTTTTTCAAATACGCCGCACTTTCGCCGCATAAATTGCCGATTTCCGCGCAAAATATGCGGGGCTTGCATGATTTCATAATCCCCGCATTTTCGTTGCAAAAAAAGTCACATATATCTCAGCAGGAAGTTGAAAAATGTTGCGTTTACTTCACACAAGAGCAGCCATTTTCCCCTGTTGCCATGGGAACGTTATGAAGTGACGTAATTTCACCTACTGAGAACACTGTGTTGGGGGAATCACTTTTTTTCTCTTTTTCATCAAACCGCAGTTTTTGCAAGTTCCCGCAAGTTCCCGCAATTTTTGCAAGTTCCCGCATTTTCATCGCATAAAATGGCATAAATATCCCGCATATTTCATCGCATTTTTTAAGAAAACGTGCCGCATAATCAAGGATTTTTGCCCGCAACAATCACAAAAAAACTCCGCGTTTTTCTGGAGGGACTGATGTAAGCGCAAATGTAAAATTTCAAACCAATAGGAATACTTGGAATTGATGGTGGTGGTCAATATTCATAAAAAAGGACAAGTTTGTGAAGGGCAATACAGATTTTGATAATAAACAACTACAAATGTTACAAATGGGGCTTTAAGTCTTTTTTTAAGCAGAAATTTCAAACTTTCAAAACGACATCTTCATTTGCAATTCTCTGACATTTGATAAACCAAGCATTTGATTAATTAGTTGCAGATTAATCACTAGTTGGAGCCCTAAGGAAGAATAAACTAAACTGTAAAAACAAGTAATGAGGCTGTAATGAAAAAGCGGTTTCATCACATTCTGAGAATAGCAATTGTCTTTTCACAATGGTTCACCTTTTTATCCTCTGGAAATTTAATCCATCACTAAAAAGCTGACAAAATCAATTTACCTCCCAGCCCCAAGCATAACTGAGAGCGACACCAGAACGCCATTAGCATTTATGAAGGTGTCTAAATTAGGCTCCCTGTTTGTTTTTTACAAAACAGAAAAAAATATATGCTGCAGATAACTGGACATATCTGACAGCTATAGCATCAACTCACTTTGGATTAAATTAGAATCAGTGCATTATAATTTTGGTGCAGGGAAAAATAAATCCTTTTTATGGTCACTTATTATATTACTTAAAACAGAGAGGTATATTACATTAGTAAGGACAAGCCAGGCAAAAACTGTTAAGTGGATTAGGTTCTATCAGCAACAATATTTTCACTGCAGAATGATACATTTCTGGGAGCTACTAGTGTGACAGACCGACTGGTATTATTTTCAGTACTGAACACTGTGATTTGGACGCTGCTTTAATGCTTTCATGACCCCCCCCCCAGCTCAACGCAATGCTAAAGAATAATTGGCAACTTGACAACCGTTTTCTTGTTCTGCAGCTATAACGTCTCCATGTTTGTTTGTTTTTGCTTGGGCGCGTTGGGCGGGTTTTCACAGAAAAGGTCACAAATTAGTAATACATTTTCAGACAAGTAGACAAAGCATTATGTAATTCACTCCTTTAAAAAAAAAAATCCTTAGTAGCTTAATATCACTTTGTGCCACTGTATGAGGAAGTAAGTATAGCATAGAAACAAAATAAATGAAGAAAACACTCAGCATGAAGAAAAGATAAAACAAATTGGGTGCATGTGTCTTAGTGTGTGTGTTCGTGTGTGTGTGTGTGTGTGTGTGTGTGTGTGTGTGTGTGTGTGCGTGTGTGCGTGCATGTGTGTGTGTGTGTATTATCACAGCTCTCAAATGTTCAGAGCTATCCAGAGGATTTGTGTTTTATCTCCATCTAAAAACACTAAAGAAAATGATCTGTCTCCGTTTAAAAGATGGACTATTTCTATCTGCTGTGTAAATGAGCAAGGACAACAGCTGAGTGCAGGGTTTCACAGACGTAAACACACACAGACACACACACACACACACATGCAAACATTGAGCTTATGTACCAAACCAGATCGATATACAGTGAGTCTTGTGCTGTGGAGACATTTTTATCTTAAGAAGCTCACAGTGCATGTCAGGATTTCTGTATCGCAACATGAAAGTGAACCAGCAGTCTTCTCTGTCAACGTCTGGCAAACACAATCATGATGTAACCTCATCTCCATTGACTCAGAGAGCATTGCATTCCAACATGTGTATTTTTCGCGTGGACTTATACCCTTTCTCTCATCGTGAGGTAGGGCTTGTGGTCAAATCTGTGCCGTTCACATACGGTACAGTAGAGGCCCGTGTGCTGTGGGCTGGCAGATTATTGTTGCTAAGCAATTCTGATAGTGTCTATCACCTATCCAGAATTGCCCACAACCTGCCTATAGCCCAGGTGACCAATTGACTCAAGGCTAGCGTCAAGTCACTGCCTGAGTGGTGGGCATGGGCATGATACGAGTGCCGACTGCTCTGCTTTAAACAACGATGATTAAAGTTTTAGCTGCAACAGGGGTCCCTCCAAAAATAAAACAGTTACTTTGTCTGTACAAGAAATCATCACTCAAGAAACCATCACCTTTAAACACATCTGACAAAACATTTCTGCAGCTGTAATAAACACAACATTCAGGAAAATTTCTGCATTCCAGATTCAAATTAGGAATAACTCAAGACTCTTACTTCCATAACTTAGCATATGCTTTCTGTTTCAGGGATGAGGTTATCGGCTGAATACTAAATACACCAAAACACATCCATAGGTCCGCTTCTTGTTTTAGCTTGGTGTTTACCTCTGTGCCATCAGCACTCAGTCCTTATCTGCCTTTGATTTCTGCAGCTCACCACTGGCCAGCATCACTCAGACGCAAGAAAAAGGCTCTGACACATCCTGATTCACAAGGATATTCATGTACAGAGAATAAAATCACAGTGTGCAGTAATCATAATAGTTTGTCGTGACTCACTTAGTTGCAGAGGAGATCCTCTAGCCATCTTCTAGTTATACGTTTTGATTGTACTCATGTCACATAACCGCCCCTTAATTAAAAAAAAAAAAATCTCCAAAACAAGACTCACCTGTCAGATGTGGTATTCCCCTTCGTGAGGTGGCCCATCCAATATCAATAACTACAGCTATAGCTACAGTCCCTCAGAGCTGTGGTAACATAGTCTGATCTCTCCCATAAGCAGAGACTGCAGTCTCCTCTCACTTCGCTCCACTGCAGCACTGCACCCCTCCTCCGCCTCATCCTCCTCCTTCTCTTCCAATGCACACATCACCCCCATTTTCCACCCTCCCATCACAGACCTCCCTACTCCCTCTCCCGTCTCTCTCCTCATGCATGCAGCCTCCTTAGCTCTTTCTCCCCATCTCTCTCTCTCTCTCTCTCTCTCTCTCTCTCTCTCTCCAACCTCATTTGTGATGCTGCTCACACACCTGATTGCAGCATGCCATTCTTTGGGGTCTGGCATTGGAGGGCAGTTGTAAAGATCAATATGCACAGGCTTTGGTGTGTGTGTGTGTGTGTGTGTGTGTGTGTGTGTGTGTGTGTGTGTGTGTGTGTGTGTGTGTGTGTGTGTGTGTGTGTGTGTGTGTGTGTGTGTGTGTGTGTGTGTGTGTGTGAATAAAGCCACAGTTTGTACAGATCAGAGCTGGAGAACAAACAAGGTAGGTAGCAGGACAGCTGACAAACTCTTAAGGGTGTGCTGACTTTACCACATCAGCTCCAAATAGTATCACAATGAGCTCATATAATTAATTGGATCCCTATACAACTGATCTCAGAAGTGTGATATAACCCTCTGGAGAGAGCTTTCCTCGTTAAACCCATTCCGAACGAACAACTGAAACCAACAATGATTAGGTCAATTCGTCTGCCTTTCACTGATTGTCTGCCTTTCACTGATCCCTCAGGAGACTCATCAATGATGATTGAAATTGAGCAGATTGCAAAGCATCTTCTCCAGTTACAATACAAAACATGCAGCAGCCCACAGCGTTGATGTAATGTAATCATTCCATCATGAAACAAGTGATATGTGACCAAGAAATCTATGCATGCATACATAGAGGTGAGAGTATTCTTGAATATGAAAATCAGGGTAAAAACTGGAAGTCCTCATAGGCATTACATTCATTCTGCACGATAAACTGGATTCAAAACGTCCCTCATGTTGTTACTTCTGTACATATTTGAGCCCTTTTCAATTTCAGCATTTAATCCTCTGTCCCTGCTCACGCTCCTTGGGGAAATACCTTTCTGTGTGCTCATGTTCAGCTAGCAGCTGTCAGGAGCCGGCGTGAGGTGCCTCCTCTCACTTCAGGTTACGCTGCAGGGAGCTTCTCCTGCCAGAGGGGGGCAGGGATCTCACACAAAACTGCTGCATCACAGAGATTGCTTTTTTATTGCTTTGTCTATACCATTGATATGTACAGAAGAGGATTAGGGCCACATGTGAAAAAATTTATTTGAGTTCTGAGTTTAAAGTCAGAATTCTGAGAGTCTTTTTTTTTAAGTCTAAAATGTATTTATTTTTAATTGAAATGTACCTTAACTGAACAGCTTCGGAGTCATTGGAATGGTTATATGACTTTTTTTTAGTTGAGTGGTGGTCGTCTCGCTTCCCCCTAGTGCCTGTGAGCTGAAAAACCACGATTGCAACTTTCGGACTGCAGCCTCAGCCGTGAAAGAGTCAAAGCAGCGGGTGTAGGAGAAGTTCGGAGAAGACATGGAGAAGGACTTTCGGTCGGCACCAAGACGCTTCTGGAAAACCGTTCGCCACCTCAGGAGGGGGAAGTGGGGAACCATCCATGCTGTGTACAGTAAGGACGGGACGTTGTTGACCTCAACTGAGGAGGTAATAGGGCGGTGGAAGGAGCACTTTGAGGAACTCCTAAATCCAGCTGATGCGCCCTCTTTGTTAGAGGCAGAGCTGGAGAATGACAGGGGATTGTCGTCCATTTCCCTGGTGGAGGTCACTGAGGTAGTCAAACAACTCCACAGTGGCAAAGCCCCAGGGATTGATGAGATCCATCCAGAAATGCTGAAAGCTCTGGGTATGGAGGGGCTGTCTTGGTTGACATGCCTCTTCAACATTGCGTGGAACACTTCTCAGCCTCCCTGGTAAAGTCTACTCCAAGGTGCTGGAAAGGAGGGTTCGGCCGATAGTCGAACCTCAAGTTGAAGAGGAACAATGCGGATTCCGTCCTGGTCGTGGAACAACGGATCAGATCTTTACTCTCGCAAGGATCCTGGAGGGAGTCTGGGAGTATGCCCATCCGGTCTACATGTGTTTTGTGGATCTGGAGAAGGCATATGACCGGGTCCCCCGGGAGATACTGTGGGAGGTGCTGCGGGAGTATGGGGTGAGGGGGTCCCTTCTCAGGGCCATCCAATCTCTGTATGACCAAAGCGAGAGCTGTGTCCAGGTTCTCGGCAGTAAGTCGGACTCGTTCCAGGTGAGGGTTGGCCTCCGCCAGGGCTGTGCTTTGTCACCAATCCTGTTCGTAGTATTTATGGACAGGATATCGAGGCGTAGCCGTGGTGGGGGGCTGGGGATCTCATCGCTGCTCTTTACAGATGATGTGGTCCTGATGGCATCATTGGCCTGTGACCTTCAGCACTCACTGGATCGGTTTGCAGCAGAGTGAAGCGGCTGGGATGAGGATCAGCACCTCTAAATCTGAGGCCATGGTTCTGAGCAGGAAACCGATGGAGTGCCTTCTCCAGGTAGGGAATGAGTCCTTACCCCAAGTGAAGGAGTTTAAGTACCTTGGGGTCTTGTCATGAAGGCTGGGTCATGACCGAAAGAACGAGATCCAGGGTACAAGCGGCCAAAATGGGTTTCCTCAGGAGGGTGGCTGTCATCTCCCTTAGAGATAGGGTGAGAAGCTCAGTCATCCGTGAGGAGCTCAGAGTAGAGCCGCTGCTCCTTCACGTCAAAAGGAGCCAGTTGAGGTGGTTCGGGCATCTGGTAAGGATGCCCCCTGGGCGCCTCCCTAGGGAGGTGTTCCAGGCATGTCCAGCTGGGAAGAGGCCTCGGGGAAGACCCAGGACTAGGTGGAGGGATTACATCTCCAACCTGGCCTGGGAACGCCTCGGGATCCCCCAATCAGAGCTGGTTGATGTGGCTCGGGAAAGGGAAGTTTGGTGGTACATTATACAGCTTCTTAACAAACGCTTCATTGACAGTACCCTTTGTCATTGTCCTTGCACTCACTGCAGAAAAGCAGCATCCTTCCTTGCTCTGCTGCTTGCAATATTCTGCCTGTCATTTATATAAATAAGAATACATACAATAAGTCCTGAATAAGCAGTCACTCCAACCTCCTCTCTAAAGCAGCTGGACATTGTCGAATGTCACGATTTTGTGCGTCAAAGTTCAATCAGATGGATCAGATAGATGGAGATGAGAAGATCAATAACATTCTCATGTTGAACGGACAGATATGAATGGAGCCTAGCAGCGTTTAGCTAAGCTTAGCATAAAGACTGAAAATGAGGGTAAAGAATGAAAACGAGGGGGAACAGCTGTCTGAAGGTACCAAAATCCACCTACGACCCCCCCTAAAACTCACTAATTAACACGTAATGTAATATCTTGCTTGTTACAGAAACTGAGAAGTAAAAATGAAAGATTGTCAGTGTTTTCCCTAGGTTTGTGGAAGAGCTAGGTGCACATATTGACATCATTTTGGACCATTATTACCACTATATCTGTGTCTAAAACATTGGAAACGTTAAAGCAGATAATAAATAAATAACACTAAAAAAGATTAAAGATAAAACTTGCTGAAGAAGTCCACTGGGGACTGCAATCGTTATATTTGAAAAAATGTAGTTACATTTATTTGGCTTAGGTGCTGCCCAAAACGGCTTGGGTGCTGCACCGAAGCCTTAAAATGGGAGGAAAAACCCTGATTGTGGTTTTTACAAAGGGTTATGTGTCAGACTATTTTGTGGCTGCAGCGTCAAGCTTAAAGTGATTTCCTGGAGCTAATTGTAAGCAAAATTAAGAGGCGCTGGTAGGAGGATTTTGTTACCTTTAGACGCAACCAGAAGTTGTCTCAGATTTTCTTTCTTAATGCAGTTCTAGTTGTTTTACGACTGGGAGACGAAATACGATTGTTATAACGGACAGATTCTGTCTCAGACAATTACACACAGCTTTAGTGACCCCCTTTAAAGGTTAGGGTGGGGTATACAGAACAGCAGAGTGAGTGTTTGCTGTAAGGACTCGCTCACTCCCGGTTCATTGTGCTGTCTCAATGGAAAGTTCCTACAGTCAGTAATGGCATTTAATACTAAGAATGGCAGCACTCGCTGTAAATCTGCATTGGCAGAGGAGGAAACTTGGCATCAACAATAACTTAATTCACTCGAAAGTAGATTTAGGACACAGTAAATCCAGACTCCATTGTGAAATAAATCGCAAACAGGAAGAATGGAGGAAATGTTAGAAGGGCAGAGAGCCAAACTAAGCGGCATTCTACAGATAGAGTCAATAGATATCTGATGTAAGACACATTATTCAAAGTGAAGTCAAATTTGACTTTGCTTTGTAGAAAATCCTGTAAGGCTGCATTATGAGTGATTAGAAAAAACATTTGAAAGACATTTTTTAGTAAATACAAAGATTTCATTGTATTTACCTTCAATATTTTTAAAGCATTTTAAATAGATGGAAAGCAGAAAAGATGATAGATAAAAACCTCTTGTACAGTAAGTTTCAGCACAAGTTCTTTTAACAAAATAAAAAAAAATAAAATAAAAAATATATTTTTTAATAATATATTTTTTATTTTATATATATATATATATATATATATATATATATATATATATATATATATATATATATATATATATATATATATATATACACACAGTATATCCCTAAATAAAAAGCAACAACATTTAATCAGTGAAAGAGTTTTGCACCAGCTAAAAATTCTCTGTAACTCCTGCAATGCTGAAGTGTTTATCAGATTTAAAATGTTCTAATGAAGTAATTGTCAGCAATTCTTTTCATATAACATTCATATATAGATTAAATAGCAATAATATCAGCAGCCCTGAACATCCATAGGCATGAACAAGATCAACACAAATTTAACATTCATCATTAACTTATTATCAATAGCAGCCAGATGACACGTTTGTTAATGATAACAAAGTAATGTTTCAGATTTTTCCATTCCTCTGGATGCGGATGCAGATGTAATCAGCTAATGTTCTCGGCCAGATTTGATAAATCACTTCTGCTTCTTGACTCAGCAGCTTTGGTGCCTGGCAGAGTTTAGTGCAAGGTCACAATTCAACTGCATTATCATCTTAAGTAGTGATAGTACAGTAGGATTGGTTCACTCGGACTCCCAGTGCATTGTGGGATACTCCAGCTCTTCCCTGACTCTCTCATTTTCTCAGAGCATCTGCGAATGAGTAAAAGTCTCTCTCTCTCTCTCTCTCTCTCTCTCTCTACTAGTCGTCCTCTCCACAAAGGATGAGTCAAGCCTGAGGACTGTGCTGGGACAGCAAATAAAAGCAACACAACCACTATCAAAGCCCCAGATAGCCAACATAAGCCGAGGACAGCTGCTGCTGCCGACGTGTGCTGGGACGTTTTGGTCGAGATTATTCGTCTCCTCTGAGGCAGCAGAGAGGATGTAGAAAAGACTGCACCCTCTCAGCTCCTGCAGGTAGTGCTGCAATGCAGGGGTGTACGAGAGAAACACAAAGCTTGAAGGCAGTTTGTTCAACTGTCAGCTGCTCACACTCTTCCTCCATTTCCTGCCATGCCTCGCTTCTTCCTCTCGTCATTGCTTCATTGCATCACACACGCACGCACGCGCACGCGCACACGCACACGCACACGCACACACACACACACTCACACCCACCCACACCCACACCCACACACAACTCTGGCCGGTCATTACTGCAGCGTAGACAACAGTAAACAGAAAGCACCATATGGTCTTAGTTGGCTCTGTACATCAGTTGCAGTGTTTGGGTGTCTTCCTTGGAAGTAGCAGTTAGTCAACAAGGTGACAGCGTGTCTGTGTTTGCCTCTATGTTTGTGTGTACATGTCCGCAAACACTGAGGGGATTTTTTTATGGAGTGTGTCGAGTGGGAGGACGGCTGTCGATGAAGACCTCTCGTGCTCTGACAGCAGCTTTTCACTCTAACTGCGTTACTGGCATGATGCTACTATACAGTGTCAGTCACCTACTGTAAGTGAAGTATAGGAGAGCTGTCAATATCAACATGATCAATATCAACTGATCTAAATTAAAAGATTTGCCCCCAAAACATAGTTTATTAACAAAGCAAACAAAGACAATTATTAGGGCAGCTGCATGGACTATCAAAAGCTCAAACATGTTGAAGGTGTGTAGAAAGATCATTGGAGGGGGAAGTGAGTAGGATGACTAAAACTAAACAATTAGTCAGACTGTACAAATATAAAATGACATTTAAAGCTGTATGTTTAAGGACATCCTAGGCCTCCAGTGATAATTTGATAGTGAAGAGAGGACAGGAAATGAGAGGACAGAGCTGGACTCAAACTATAGGCCTGTTGCTGTTCTTGGTAAGCACCTTAAACCTCAAAGCAACATTATATTCATAATTATATTCCTTTATACATGGCTTCCCTAAAACTGGCATATAAGGTTTATAACAAAACATTTGACTTGTCAACATAACAGGAAAGGTGGAACTAATAACATTAACAAGGGCTCATTTTAAGGCCCTATACACTCACACACGTAGCTGTTTTTTTCTTTCTTCTATAAATTGTGTTACTTGTGTTGTATGTTGATGCTTTATGTAAATCACTTTAAATTGCCTTTGGGTCTGAAATGTACTATATAAAAATTGCCTTGCCTAACATATTCTGAATGATTAGACCTCCTGTACAGGAGCATCGTTGAACCCATCACTCTCTTCCACATGTTACTTCACCATGCTCACTTTCACCAACAGCAACAAACTCCCTAAAATCACATTAAATTATTCCTCCAACCCTCATGGACACTGGCCATCACACGCAAAGCACTCACCACAGCAGACGACCCCACCCACCCCCTGAACTCATGCTTCACTGTACTCCCATCTGGCCGCTGACACAGATCTCTGATCTGTAAAAAAGCATGCTACAGATGGCCCTCTGCCATCACTGCCCTCAACAAACTGCAGCAATAATACTCAGTGGACTCATGTTCTTGTGACTGTATTGTGTTCCTTGTGGCTATGTTTTTGAGATTGATGTTCCTTAGTTCTTATGTGTATACAGAATGTGGAAACAAATTTACCATACAGCTTTCTGTCTGTCTGTCTGTCTTTAATAGGTACAATGAAACTGACAGTGAAGTGATTTACTTTAAATGAAGCCCTGTTTGTACACACCACAAATTCCGGAGAAGACATCCAATCAGGAAACAAAGCCTAAGTAAAAACACCTATGTGGGTGGACTATGGGTGTCTTTGGTCTAGTCCACATGTACAAGGGTATTTTCCTTCATTCGTTAAAAAAAAAGAAGCCCATCCATAAATTCACTGTTTAGAATAATCTCCATCCACATGAAAACACAATTGAAGAGTCAAGAGCATGCCAACCAACAAGCCGTGATAAAACCCCAGTCGTGTAAAGAAGAAGAAGAAGAAGAAGAAGATGTTGGCCAATCAGAAGCCTAAAAAAAAGCAGTCTGTTTCTTGTTAGTGTTGGATTATGTAGCAGTGACCTCCGTAGTGCATTCTAACGCCTCCGTTCTACAATACAATGGACGAGTAATTGTAAATGTATGTGTAAACATGTCAAAAGTCCTGCTAGCAAGCCTGTTACAGTACCAGCACTATTTTGACCACGTGTGCCATTGCAAGAAATGTCGGAGATAAGGCGTAAGGAGATAACTTCCACACACTGACGTTACAAGGCCAAAATTTCGTTTTCCCTGTCTACACGACAACACACAAATGGCATTTCTAAAAAGTTGGCGTTTACAGTGACCATAAATGTTGTCTCCCTACTAACAGGCTCCAGGCCTGGGTTAACAGGCTCCAGGCCCCCCTGGCTCCCTCCCAAGCCCCACTAACAGGCTCCGGACATGGGTAACATGCTCCAGGCCCGCCGGTCTCCCTCATAGAACAAGCTATGTTTTGAAAAAATACCTGTGTAGGTGTGGACTAGGTCTTAAGATGTTTCAGGAGGCCATGCCAGTGAGCCATCATGCACTCATCCAGGGCCCTGGAGTTGGTTAAATTAAATGGGATAGTCATTATTAATTCCTGCTCTAATATGTCAAAATGTCTCTCATGTAAAAGGGGCCATTAAAGGTGCAGTAGGTAAGCCTTACAAAACTAACTTTCTGTCATATTTGTTGAAACTGACCCTATGTTCCAGTAGAACTACATGAAGCAGGTACAGCCTACAGCCTGTAGTGTGATTTTCAAAAATCCACATCTCCCTGTTCAGCTGCACCAATCAGGGCCGGGGGGGGTCTAACTGCGTGTCAATCACTGCTCATGCACACGCATTAATTCTCCCTTGTGGAGGGAGGGGCTTAGGAGCAGTGCTCGAAGTGGGCCGGTACTCACCGGTAGGCAGTACCGGCTACTTCTTGCATGCGGCCGGTACTCTACCACTGACAGAGAAAGCGTCAGTGTCAGAGAGATGACCCTAACGTTACATAAACTACACTACCCAGAGGGCACTACGTGTTTACATTTTAGATCTTGACGAATCACGTAAAGGCAAGCAGTCGGGCCACTCTATCAGAAGTTCGCTTCTCCACGGACGCTAGTTTGAAAAAGCTGTCAGCCTGACTGTAACATATTTTTCACTGCTGAAAACCTAGAAACTAAAAATAAGTGTTGAGTTTGTAAGTCGTTATGTTAGCCGCCTGGCTTCAGAAAGGTACTAAAAGAATTGCGTGCCAGAGCCAGACACGTCAACAGAGGTCCAAGTCCAACCAGAAACATCAGGAGGTAGTAGGCTACGATTCATGAGCTTCAAGCTAACGTTCAAGCTAATGTTAGCGTTGATGTGAGCGACAGCTGGCGTTAATGAGGAGTCTGCCGCTACCAACCTTAACGTTACCTTACTCAATGACACCGACGTCAACAATAACGTGAGTAATGAAACACACGGATGGCCTGACTGTTGGTCAAAGGACCAAATGATGTATTATTGCTCCACGAACAGCTGGCTCGTTTTTAATGATAACAAACTGGGCTGCAAAACATGTAGCAGCATCCCGTCACTAGCTGCCCAGACAGAGAGGGGACTGAAGCTGTCTGGCATAAACCCTGTTCCCCCTGTCTCTGTGGTGTGTGTGTCCCTAGGGATTGTACAGTTCCAATCTCACCACCACTGCAGACTTGGAGTAGTTCCGTTTTCTCACTCACTCACTCGCTCGCTCGCTCGCACGCACACGCACGCACGCACGCACGCACGCACGCACGCACGCACACACGCACACACACACACACCCTGTCACTGAGAGTGACTGTTTGTTTTGCATCTGTTTGAGCACCAAATTATTGTTAAAATTAATAGTTTTGATGAATGAATGAATGAATGAATCTTTTTTTTCTTAACATGAATCCAACATATTAGCAAATATAAATCAGCTTATTTGTGGAAAAAATAAACAATATCGATACTAGCCTATATGTAAATTAGTCACTTAGGCCATCCGTAGATAGTTAATAAGGATTCACTGTGCCACATGTATGTTTAAAATGAAAACAAGATTTTTTTAATAGCTTATGCACATAAGTTAAACTTGTTTAAATAAATCCATACATTTATATTGTTAATAAATGACAATAAATTGTTGTTGTACCAGCAATATCTCCAAGTTTTGTTTTTCAGTATAGAAATCTCAAATGTCATAATGATTTGCCAATGCAAGAGAGTACCAGCACCTTTTTTCCCCACTTAAAGCACTGCTTAGGAGACTTTTGGGCTTTAGTGGAAAGGGGGGAGAGACTGAGAAGTTGTTGATGTTTACATTTTTTGGCTAAGTCCTGGATCTTCACAATCCTACCTACAGCAACTTTAAAGTAGTATGTGTAGGATTTGAACATGTCTGAGTTTGCCGCCCCTCACTGGTAGTATGAATAAAGACAATGTGGCAGAAACAAAGCTCACTGCTAAGTTCGTCATGGACTTAGGGACACTGACAATAATGGGCTGAAAGCATACAGACCTCAATTTTCACAGGGGTCATATCTTTTTTGCATAAATGCCATCTGAATGAGACTTTTTTCATAGCACGTTTTTACTTGTCATAGTAGGAAAAGCACAGGTGTTACTAATAACATTAATGATGACTTTTTTCTATTCAAGTGTCCCAGTAAACCATGACAGTGAGCCAGTATGCACAATACCAGGACCCTGAAAATGGATTCAGCCATGATTGCTTTTATTATTTACACCTGTGCTTTTTCTACAGTGACATTTAAAAATGTGTCCTGATGTGTCATTCAGGCATATGAGCTTTCTAAGATCTGCCAGTGAATACTAGTCCTTACAGGGCAGACAATCTCAATCCAAACTTTTCTATTCTAACTTGCTTCAACTAAACTTATCCCTAACGATAGGGCGTGGGAATGATCAGTGTCAGCAATTAAAGCAATGCATGCATGTGTGAAATATATGAGGTGTGAAGGTGCTGAATATTGTCAAAGTGAGAAGAGAAGAGAAGATCCAGAGTAAGCTGACAGTCCAGATGCCAAGGCTGACCAGGTGAGATACAGAACAGCTGACTGCCCTCCCAGGTCAGACATTTGCCTTCTGAACTCAACCAGGACTGTCCACTACAGGAGGGAGGTACCTTAAAATTAAAAAAAAACATGAATACAAATGTAGCTCTTGAAGATACCCATTTATAAATCGTAAATGCCACAGTATATTACCATCTGCTTACATCATGAAAGAACGGAAAACAATTCTAATCACAAGGGTAAAACTAACAAAAGTAATTAACTGCATAATGTCTTTCTACTTAATTTCCCCTGTGAGTTGGTTCACATACATTCGCTTAAAGGCAAACCATAACGCCCACAAACATTTCCCTAATGAAAAATTAAACAGGAACATCTTCAAAAAGTGGAATTTTATTTATATTGATTGCTGTGATTTTCCCTTATTATTTGCTGTGATGCTGCTGTGGATTATTATTGTGTCGGATTATTGACAACTGTCAACCTTTCACGAACTGCAACAACAAACACTAATTGACACACCTGTAGAACCCCGTTCACGTCAGCAATCTAACTTGCCAGTTACTCAGACCACTCCCAATAAAAGGATGCAGCGCCACACACAAACCTCTTGCTACTACTATTCCTAGCCATCTTAGCTGCAAAAAGCTTTATAACTTACAAGTTCGTAGGCAACAACAACTCCACAAGTCAACTCAAGCGACTGAGTGAGCAGAGAGACAGTCCAAGACCGGTTATTGGAACTTCCCGACCCGCAGACTCAGAGCCGGAAGCTCGCAGACCATGGGATTCACTCGAGAACTCACAAGCCCTCAATGACTCGTGAGTCCTCGATGACTCGTGAGTTGTCGATGCTTGCGCAACTCAGTCAATCGCGCAAATTAGCCGGCTATGAGTGGATCTGACTCAGACGAGCGAGTGAAGTCTCTCCTCGAGTAAGGATAAATCACAACAAACACCATTCTTTCACTTCTGAAATAACATACAATGTTCTGCACGTAGCCTAGCTAGGCCTACTGTAAGTTTTGGTGTATAAATGTAGTATGTTAAAATGCAATTAGGTCGAGCAGACAGTCCGAAACATTGCAAGTTCGCCTCGGCTCGGCGACAACTCATGAGTTGCCGACAACTCACGAATTCTCGATGACTCGTGAGTCAGTCAATCCCGCGAATCAACCGGCTACGTTGTCATGATTGGATCTGATTCAGACGAGCAAGTGAAGTCTCTCCTCGAGCTCGGGGTAAAGCAAATCAACAACAAAAGCCATTCTTTCACTTCTGAAATAACATACAATGTGCTGCACATAGCTTAGCTAGGCTTACTGTTGGTTTGGTGCAGGGGCGATTCTAGGAGGAGACCTTTAGGGGGGCTCAGCCCCCAATGAGAATGTGACACTGATATATAGTGCATGCAAAAGTGTTACACACACAGGATATTAAACCTGTTTCAAGCTCTTTGAACCTGTAATTGTTTATCCTCTATCACTAACAGACAAGTTTGCAACTCTAACTTTAAGCACCAAAGATTTTTTTAGAGGGGCTGAGATGAAATGTAGGGGGGCTTGAACCCTCATCCCCCCTCCCGCCCAAAAGGGTCTAAAATCGGCCATGGTTTGGTGTATAATGTAATATGTTAAAATGCAATTAGGTTGCGCAGACAGTCGATTTAACAAAAACAAAATCAGAATAATGTATTCACTACGGGCATTTATCCGTTACTGTTTCTATGTCTACATTGAAAGCCTATATATTGCTTAGGCTACACTACAATAAATAAACAGTCTGGCTCAAAATGCTTTCTCTTCCGTGACTAAAGGGCTCTCTTGTGAGCAGCTGCATGAGGTGGTGAGTGGGTGTGCGCAGTAGGACTGAGTTTCCTTGGCGATTTAGCAATACTGACTCAAGTACTCGCGCAACCCAGTTCAGTTTAGTGAGCGACTCAGAATAACCCAAATCCTTAAAAGGAACCCGAGTTTGCCAGGCCTACCGCTGACAGAAGCACAGCGGCTCCATGGAATTCCTGGCTTTGGATTTCTGGATTGGAATAGGCTACTCGAAGCCCCGCTGAAGCAGACTTCCTGTGCCAGCGCCAAGGGTAACAAGGAGCTGACTCCAGGCTGAACTGGACTCCAGGCTGGACTGGACTGAAATCAAGACAGATTCAGATACTGCATGGCCTATTTCTCACTTAAAATGTTTTCCGAAACACGTTTCGGTGAACTATTTCAGTAAAATATGAAATCGTATTCTGAACAAGTCTGGCTTTGAATTTCCGGATAATCCAGACCCACGTGACACGTTCGTCCAATCAGCTGCCGGTTTTCATTTTTTGGGCGACAATACAGATTAGCGCTGCCTGCTGTTATGGAGACGTATTAAATGCTCGGGTCGGCGTTGGACCTCGGGGAGCCGACTAATCAGTCCGACTGCCTTTTCTGCCAACGGTCGGCCGTCGGGTTAGTGTGTCAGGGGCTTTAGAGACAGAGAGGGAGAAATAAGAGGAGGGAATACATCTATCCATCAGTGTGTTGCCCAACTGCACAGATCTGGGGCAATATGGCGGAGTAGTACTGAGTAACAAAAAGCAAGAAGGGACACGAGTACAGTGAGTAATTATCTGATCCTTCTTTTCCTCTGGCCTCGAAACCATTTCACATCAGATTTTATTCGAGACGCTTGCTAATTAAACAGTGAGCAGTCATTTCCCTACCACCTGCTGTGCCTTGTTAAAACACACATTAAGTGATGTGGATGCATTTGGAAGCAAAACATTTTAAGGGTGTATTACTAAACTCTCCAGGCCAAAGGCAAAGCAATGAATACAAGAACCAGATGTGTCAATTGTGGCATCTTCCATTTTCTGCTCCAGCAAATTTCTAAATCTGTCAGGGGTTTCGTGCTGGGAGAGGAGAAGACAAATTGGTATCATTAAGAAAGCCCTTGATCAGCAAAATGCCGCATCAACCCAGAAAAAAAGGCAGAAAGATCCTGTTTGTTCTGTTATAATAACCAATAGATCACTTTATTTAATGTGATGTTTTAAATATGTTTTTCAGTTCAGAAATAGAAATAGTATTTCTTTAATGTTGTTTTTATTACTGGTTATCATGCCTCTGGATGAAATGAGCTAAGAGTCAAGCACTCAGAGTGACCAGTTGAGGGCACTATATATACACAGGCTTTCTCTTACAGAGGTTACCACTGTCAGTAAAATGGCTCTGCATGCTTCAAGGAGACTTCATGCACATCGCAGTATGCACAACAGAAAGTCGTCCCTACAGTTTTTACACCTCTGGCCTACCAGTGGGTATCAAAAGTGTCACTTGCTGTATCACTGTTAACAACGGAGTGCAATTTAGTGGTAGAGCGTACTTGAGTATTAAAATACTCTTTGATTCTTTACCACTACATTTCAGATGGACATATTATACTTTTTACTCCACTACATTTAACTGAAGCACAACTACTTACAAAAGACAGTATTTATTTGGAGCTCCTTGTCATGTGTCAGATGTCTATGAGTTGTTGAAACATTTCCCCTCTAACCTTTGAGGCCTAAAGAGATAAAATTATCCATTTATTTTTCAGAAGATTAGTGGAAAAATACAAAATATGAATACTAATTTGTGTCAGAACTTTATTTTTTCTTCTTTTATACCACATGAATCTTCAATCACATGATTTATTATCAATCTGAACATAAAGTCACCTCGACCTGCTACCACAGTAGAGATGCATTACTATTAACAATCTAATACCAGTAATGTCATATGTAATTATATATCACTCACTAACGAGACTTTTACTTTTGATATTGTGCGTAAATTTGGTTGCC
This sequence comes from Gymnocephalus cernua, assembly GCA_023631565.1. NCBI lineage: Eukaryota > Metazoa > Chordata > Actinopteri > Perciformes > Percidae > Gymnocephalus > Gymnocephalus cernua. The sequence continues at coordinate 16,910,525 of CM042428.1, forward strand.
AATACTTATGTACTCCTCCCTAAGTGGAATTTTTAATGTAGAACCTTTACTCTTAAAGGAACACGTCAACTTATTGGGACGTTAGCTTATTCACCGTGTGATTTGTATAGTCACAGCGTGTACAAATAACAACGTCACATGAGACAGCCATCTTCTAACAATATATAAACTGGGAACTATATTCTCAGAAAGAGGAGCAGTGCTACTTGGGCGGAGTGATATGCTTGCATCACAACATGTAAATAGGAACATGTTGGCGTTATTTTGTCACTTATTCGGAGCAGTAGGCTAATTGGAGCCGGTTACCTCCAGGATATGTGCTAGGCTAAGCTAATGGTGGAGCCGTCAGACAGAGTTACGACACGCACAGAGATGAGAAGGGTATGTATCGACTTGTCTAACTCTCGGGGTTACGGTGAATAAGCTAATGTCCCAATAAGTCGCCGTGTTCCTTTAACAGAATCATTTTACATTGTTGTATTGTTACTTAATCTTAAAGCTGCAATAACTTATTTTTTTAGCCACTAGGAGGCAGCGGAAACAGGTTTTGGAACATAACATTGATATACTGTCACCTTCTAAGTTGATATGAACTTGTTAACCATTAGTTTCCTATGTAAACATCCAGCAGTTACAGAGCAACATTGCCATTTATTTTAAGTTGTGTTTCTGGCCTCCAATATCACTCTCTTTCAGCTCTGCTTTGGTCTCTACCAACTCCTGAGAGAAATATCTGTCTCTTTAGCTGCAAAATGCTCCACTATGTTCACCAGCTAATCTCTAACTGTGTCTGTCTGCAGTTTGATGCTGAACAGGTAGAGTACAGAAGGTATTTATCTTTTTCTCTGAAACCAGATGCCTGCTGCAGCCTGAAAACGACACTATGGGAGCGGTGAGAGTGAACCAAAACAGCAAAGTTGTGTGCCACACAGCTAAACAATGAGTTGAAACTCAGTATAAAGCTCTGTAAAGTTAAGGGGAGCTGCAAATTCAGGTGACATTGATACAGTGTTATTATAAAAAAAATACTGATAATAGCTTTGTAAAGGATCTTAATACTTAATCCAACACTGATACCAATTACTCAAAAGCTGAGACAGCTGCTACTTATTTGGTATGTACTTTACTAGAAATGCAAAAATGTTCCTTTACCTCCTCTGACATCAGTTTCAGCTGTTAGCTTTGAAGTATTACTGCATGTAGACTGTCACTGACTAGAGTAGCACAGAGATGCACACATACAGTACAACTACCCTACTGATTGTTGTCGCTTCAATCTGGTACTTAAATATATGACTTCACCATGAAGCAGTTCATCAAAATTGATCTGCTGAAAGATATTGATCCCCAACCTCTGCAAGAGACTGCAGAGGTTGGGCTGAAACTGACAGTCAATACAGTCATGTGCGTACTGTAGTCTTCACTGAAGCAAATAAATAAAGCACATGGCAGACCATTGTACTACGGTAATATATCATATAATGTTTGATTTTTTTTATGATAATTCTTTGGGCATTTTTTAGGCCTTTATTTATATAGGGTAGCTGAAGACATGAAAGGAGAGAGAGAGGAATTACATGCAGAAAACATTTAATGGCTTGTTGATTGTGTTTGCTCACAATTTGAATGCAGTTCGGCTGTGTAATGATCCACATCACCTTTTCGGTCGAACCTTAAAAGAAATGGATTCTACTGTATCCTCGGGCAGAGAAGTGTTGTCTTTATAGCATCCAACTGACAGGAAACACAACAGTTCAGCAATTTTGACAGGGATTTTCACTATTTACACATGCACAACATCCAGGAACATTTATTTCATTCTTGCACTATTTCACACATGCCATGGCTATGTCGGAATAGATGGGACAAGGGACAGTCCAGCAGATGGCAGGAACAATTGTGGATGCCAACTGCCATAAAACTCAACAGTAGAAGAAGACGGGGCAAGGCCAGATGTATGTCTACCTGGTGGAAGCCATCTCTTATTATTTTAGTAAGCGAGCGAGGAGCCTTTTTGACTGGTGCCTATGTATTGTATTTAATATTAAACTAGTTTTCCAGAGTAATTGCGAAAGCATTGGCTTGAATGCTAAACCATAAACAAGACGTGAATTCAAATACGTCATCAGCAGAGTTTTGTGATTGGTTCACTCACTCCACATGAAGCAATTTTCTTCAGACGGATGTAACCCTTTACGTGCTTGTCCCTGCAATGCTAATGCTTTCATTTACAACACAGGGCTCCGTATCGTCATTTCCCCCGAACTGTTACGAAGTCTTGAGGTGGGAAATTGGCAATACAGATTTCCCCGAAAATCAATCCCTGTTCCCATTCACACACAACCCCAAGCAGGAAATGTTCCTGAACATTTCAGGGATAGACGGCATGTGTTAAAAGGGCTTTGTTTTGTTGTTTTTGTTTTATTGATGATCCAGGCATACTCTACATAAATAAGTATAAATGAGAAACATCATCAGTGTGCTTCATGTACAATGATGCACCTGACAGCCTGTGAAAGAGGATCTCAGTGAAGACAGGATTATATGCTGCACTACAGAATCTCATTTCATGAACCATCAAGCAGCAGAAGTCCTCTGGGCATGAACACCTCGCCACAGGAGGAGCAGTAAGGTGGAAACTTGAAGGAGCTCAAATGAGGCATCCTGACAAACTGCAAGAATTGTCCACAACATGGACTGAAACCTCATTGATATTTAGATTTCCAACATTCCTCAACTGATTTCACTGTCACCAAGCCACATACAGTCACATGTGGACCAGTAGGGGACCAGTAGGGGCCTGCCAATCTTGCTGGTAGGTTCAGGAGGCTGATATCAACCATTAATATAATTTATCCAATGTGGGAGGAGATCAGTGGGCTCAGACGTTGAAAATGCAAACACAACAAAATAAAGAGTGAGACTACAGTCACGCTAGCAGCTCTGTGAGTCTGTGCTAGGCACAGCGGTGCTTTCAGCTAAATGCTAACATCAACATGCTAACATGCTCACGATGACAATGCTAGCATGCTGATGTTTAGCAAGTGTAATGTCCCCCATCTTAGTTTAGACTGTTGGAATGCTAACATTTGCTAATAATTACTAAACACAAGTACAGCTGAGGCTGAAAGGAATGTCGTTTTGCAGGTGTGTGGTTTTTGACATGATGATGGAGCAAGATGAAAGGTAAGGTAAGGAATCACTAAAGCTGTTACAGTTCATCCTGAGGGGGACACAAATTTCTGAACTAAATTTAATGGTAGTCCATCCAACAGTTGTCGAGACATTCACTCAAAACCACCAATGTCAAGGGCTAAAAGCCAACAGATCATCGAAGGAACCATGAAATTCTGCACAACATTTCATAGCAATCCATCCAATCCACAATCCAATAGGTGTTGAGATTCCAGTATGGACCGAAGTTGTGAGCCGACCCTAAAAAAGATGTGTGCTTGCTTGCATATATTTGTCAAGGATTCTTATAAAAGGGTCACCCAATATAATCTCATCTAAATGACGTAATGCTGACTTCACCACCAGACACCAAGCACAGACTGCAAAAACTGTGCGGTATGATTAATCCTCTCTCAGTGTACCGCTGAATGCAAATTCAGCAAGAAACCACATCTTTAGATACAAAATGATAGAGAGAGAAGGTCTGTCATAGTCCAACACGCCTACAGACAGTTTAATAAATATGAAATATGCTGCTTAGTACTGTGCAATTAATCTTGTGCTCTCTTTCTAACCCTTTTTAATTAGTCACATTAGCTACTTAATCATGACTCTCTTAAACAAAAAAGTAATAGAGGGAAAACATTGACAACATTTAAGCAGCATACATTTAAGCAGCATTTAAGAAGCATACATGCTCTCGTATTGCATTATCAGGTCACACATGCACTGTACTATCTGCGATATGAAGATATGCCACTTTGAACCTGTTAAACATCTATTGCAGCACTAAATGCACCAAGGCATGGACAAACATTGTGGAAGAGGAAAGCTGTGTCAGTATGTGTGTGTGTGTGTGTGTGTGTGTGTGTGTGTGTGTGTGTGTGTGTGTGTGTGTGTGTGTGTGTGTGTGTGTGTGTGTGTGTGTGTGTGCTGACCATACTGCAGCTACACACTCCCTGATCCATCTATGCTGATGCCAAAAGGAAGTCCTCATTTGGCTCACACACTCAGGAGTGTCCCAGGCATGTACTCAAAACATCCCCACGGAATAAAGAAACCACTGCACCACCTGATCTGTCCATACCACTGCATCATACTCAGCCCAGGAAAATATAGTACCAACATGGATCATTCACTGAAGTCTAAGATATGTCTTAATCGCTTTTCTGTGAGGCCAAATAAAGAGTGAGCTGAACTAAATGACAGGAAAATGAATCAAATGTCAAGCTTCAATGTATTCAGTGTCCATCAGAGGCTGTAATGCGCAACATTTAATGACAGCTTTATCTTCAACCAACTTCCACTACAGTCAGTAAACGGAATGTTTTTACTAAAATGCATTTAAAGAAACGGCTGTAATGGACTTGGCATACATTCACTGGCTTAACAGATGCATATGAACACAGTGAGCTCTGCAGACTCTTACGTGGGCCCTTCACTCTTGCTGGCTCAGCAGATTTGACTATACTCCCTCAGAGCTTTTACTGTATAAGAGTGAGCTGCCTCTCATCCTCCATCCAAAGACTGACACACTGTAAAAAGCCCCAGTAAAGAAATACAGATGAAAAGAAGTGAAAAATGTTACATTTTCTGAATTTTCAAATTCAAATCTCTCTCACTTTTAATCAATTCCCACATATCCAGATTATAAATTGCCGAAGAAAAGTGCCATTACTGTTCTTTCTATAGTGCAAGAAATCCCAATCTTAAGTTCTATCCTCACACATACATAACATTATACTGTAGCACTACAAGATGCTACGGTGCTTAAGCATGACGGCATGCTGTAAAAGTTCCACTCTGGCAGATTTGAGATTACTTCAGGAATCTCTGCACTAAAATGAGAAGCGACTGGCAAAACGCTAACAGTGTCTGCTCTAATTACCCCTGAGCTATTTATTCTCTCTTTTACCTCTCTGCCGAGCTTTTTTTCCTCCACATTCAGACAGGATGTGTGTAATGAGGCTAGGTGCCTCTGTGACAACCTGGCACGCAGCAGAGCCCCAGTAACTGATGATGCTATCTTGGACAGAGAGGGGAGAAACACATGCTGCTTACCTGGAAGAGAGATGTGCTGCCTCCCAAACAAGGAGTGGAAGCAGAGAACAGGGTCAGATATGCAGGAAGAAGAAGAAAATATTAACAATCTGCACTCTGGTTTATCCTACTCTCAAAAGACATCTCAAAACCCCAGAGCTGGAAGGTCCCAGTTTCTCCTGGGGGGGGGGTGTTTCTGTCCAAGAAGCAGACACTCTCAAGACTTTTCTTGGCTCAAGGTGCTGCTGACGTGCATTCAGATCAGGCAGAGAAGAGAGGAAACACTCACACAGATAAATTTTTCTCACACACTGAAATCAGCGCAAGCATCAGAGCCGGTGCAGTTCCCCTGCTGTATTTCCCGGCACTGTTCACTCATTGGCTGAGGAGCTACTCAATAAAAACCCTCCTTGTCATCAATTGGGTAGGTAGGTAGAGGGGGGCGGGGGGGGGGGGGGGGGGGGGGGGGTAGTTTTTTCTGTGGCGCACTAACAACCATGCTCCTCCTCTTTTCCTTCTTGCTCCATCACTTCTTCCCTCAGCAGAGGCAGCCAGGGAGTGCTGAGCTTTGAAAATTAGACGCAGGAGGGAAGGGAGCAAGAGAGCAAGGAGAGATGAGGGAAACAAAAGCAGTAAAAATCAGTGAGTGGTCAATGGAGAGGTGAAGATGGTGACCAGCAGTCTGCAGTAGCTCTCACAGATTTTAGCACCTGTGCCTCCCTGCTGCAGGAGCTCAGCAGGAACCTGAGTGCAGTGAGGTGTGAGGACCAGAGAGGATAGAATGAGAGAGGGGGGAGGGGGGGGGGGGGATGAGTGAGGGGGTGTTACCGGTCTGCTCGGGCTGGTTTTGCTGCAGTATAGAGGCAGGCAGAACACAGATGGGAAGTTTTTTTTTTTTTTTTTTTTTTCAGCAGCAGTTGATGTAAAGCTCCAGCAGACTCAGCAGCATAAACAAGGCAACTAGTTCCTCCCTTTCTTGTTTACAGGCATCAAACATGTGACTGGTGAATAATTTAAAAGAGCGGAAGGTGATGAGCTACAGGACAGACACAAATCATCACTACTGCTGCTGCTGCTGCTGCTTCATTAAGGAAACTAGAGATTACAGAGTCGTCTAATTAAACAAAAAGTGTAAAAGTCAAGCAGGAGTCAAACTGTATGTTGTTGAAGAGCGTTGAATCTGGCACGATGCCGCCTGCAGACACAACATTCAGTTCTACGAGCGTTTCTTTCAACATTGGTCACGTCAGGTGAAATATCAGCAGAAAAGAGATCTAATTAAACATGCCTGTTGGAAGATGTAGGCAATTTTTTTTCTCTCGTTTTTAATTTCCTTCCCACTCAACAGCTCAGTGCCTCAAACAATTAAACAGACGTAATGAAGTCTCATTCTGCCATCTGAAATCAATAGACTACCATAGTCCTTATACTGGACAGCTGGACAGAGCTGCATCACACTGCCACTGCGGGTCTCTCTGGGGAAATCCATACAGTACGTGGCTGCTTTGTGGGAATCACTGTTTACATCAGCCAATGTGAAGTAGCCTGAAATATAGACAATCTAATAATTTCAAACTGTTTTCGATATTATAACTGAAGGCAGATGAATAAGAGATCTCAGGGACAATATTTGGCAGAAAGGTTATTTAAGCTGTTCCAAAAACTTGTGAAAGAATGGCTTAAACTATACATAGCAGTATCACCTCCTCATATCACCTTAACTGCCCAAGTCTTTGGCAAATGAAGAATGTACTCAGACACTGATCCAGCTGATTTAGCAGCGAAACATTTGTTAATGAAAAGCAACGACAGGACAGTGGTGTGAGTGCCAGGTACACCATTACACATATTAAACCTTGTGGGAACGTTGCCAAAATCTCTGCCTCAAATAGCAGCGAGGCTCCCTTTAAGGACGACACACCATTTCACTGCCTTTGGCGTTACCCTTGACATAATAGCGGCCATGCAGTGCTCAGTGCATTAACGACGCTTAGACCGCCACATGAGTCAGAGATGCTGCATCACTAAAGCATTGTGCCTTTTTATGAACTTTCCATCCCGCTGTGCCTATTTGCATCCCGTTCGGGGGAGGGAGTGGTGATAGAGTAAAGTTTTGATGGGATCCAATTTTTTAGCCAGAGGATATTTAGTGATTGACTCATGCTGGACTTCATAGCAATAAATCATACTAGATGAAACAGAGAGATAATTCAGCATAGAGATTCGATGTGCGCCTGAAGCACCTTTCATAGAGGTGAACCAGGAAGTCTAATGAGCCTCAAATATACTAAAATGAAAGAATAAAGCCATGCTGATGTTGCAGGTAGGATAATGTTTTACATGTTCACCATCTTACTTTGGTGTGTTGACATGCTAACATTTGCTAATTATCATTAAACACAGTGCAGCTATGGCAGGTTTTCAGTCATTAGATATCAGGTATTTGGTCATAAACTAAAGTATTGGAACCATTCACTCTGACAATGGATATAAAGTCAGAGGATCCCCAAAGGGATTACAGTTCATCCCGAGGGGGACATGAATACTTACGTAATCGATTGTTGAGACATTTCACTCAGAACCACAAATGTGAACCTCATGGTTGTGCTAGAGGAAAAGTCAGGGGATCACCAAAGTCAGTCACTTTGTCTGGGGACCATGAACGCCTGTGCAAAATCAATTCATCCAACAGTTGTTGAGATATTTCAGTCTGGACCAAAGTGGTGGACCGACCCACAGATTCAGACTCACGTTGCCATCAATAGAGACCTTGCACATTTGACATTTTTTTTGCTCAAATGAAACTCTCCCCACAAAAAAAAACAATAAATCCAAACATACAGTAAGCGAAAAATGCAAACATCTCATCTAATCACCAGCAAAAAGAAAATTGAACACTGACATTACGCCTCTTTCACCCAATTGATTAAACATTGTGTGTACAGTGTGTGCAGTTTACTAACATCACGTGACATTATTTCTCATTTCATAAGTCAAGGTAACTGCAAGAAAAAAAAATTAAGATTCAAACATATGACGTATATTCAATATGTGCACTTATTACGTTATCAGTGATTTAATGATGGTTTTCATTGGAGGGAGGTTGGAAGCTTTCTCGGTACAGGACCTAAATTAGACAAAGTCTCTCGCTCCATGACCCTATTGCAGCCTCCAGGGGCCCACCAGAAGTAGGCCTGAGACCCATTATGGCTCCCAGCCCACAGGTTAAAGCTGAACGACACAAATTGTGCAAGCAGACGGCACAAAATGTCAGAAATATCTAGTCAAAGGATTGTAAATCAAATGGGCAGTCACTTGTCTTGATTTTTCATTTAAGTTTTTGGATGTGGACGTAGAAATTTATGAATGTACTCACATCAAACAGCTCTATCAATCCTCCTGCAGGTGTCATTTCTCAGTTGTAACACTAGAGGCCGCCCCACTCGAAGAGTCAGACTCTAGAGCTGGGTCACTCATTATGCAGCACACTTCCTTACTATCTCTACACAGTGAAACTAAGGGTGTGTACTACTAACAAACAGTATTCTTGCACAAAATCTGCCACCAAACTCTGGTTCATACAATCTGAACATGATGAGGGACGGAGGGAGGGAAACAGTGGTGGTTTGGATTCTTTAAATTTATTTGTATCCCCCCCCCCCCCCCCCCCCCATTTTCATCTGTGATTTTCATTTCCCTCGCTCAGGTTTTCTACGGTAACATACTGTAAAAGCACATTTTGTCGGTCGAGCCACTTGTGCCCAAAATAAACCGAGCGAGATGGAGCGCTGAGGCTAATTTGGTCAGCCTCTGTGTGAACCCATGTGTCTCTGTAACCTGGATATCTCTGGCATGCTGCCCCACATCACTATGCAAGCAACTCTAAGTCAAATAGCTACAAGATCAGTATTATAGACTGCTATTTCTATTATGAAAGTGCAGGCATACTGTGCTGTACTCGTGGGTCCGTCTGAGCCAAATGAATAGCTTCTGCTGTCTCCAGACTCTCACTCGTTTGCTGCCAAAAGGTCTTCATATGTTCAGCAGCTGAGTGAAACTGTAGTGGAAAATAATTCAATCAACTTGGAGATATAGTAGCTTTCTGCTTTAGAGTAGAGTAGTTTACAGTGCTTTCTGAATTCTATTCTAAATTCTTGGTAACCTTTTACTATGAAAATATATTTTAATGTGGTACTAATTATGAGGAAAATAGAAATGTCCTTTAAAGAAAGGTTCAATTTAAACCAAAGTAAATATTCATTAGTCATTCAATTATTATTGGAAGCTTTATTTGCTATATACAATGTGCATGCATGTGGACACTTTTTCCCCATTCTTGCTTGTGTGTGTTGCTTGCTTGTGTAAATTAGTACCAAATGACAGTTCTTTCCAGGAAACATGTTGGAAATGATTAGGGAATATATCAAAACCTAGAGAGCTATAAAATCTCAAACTTAATGCAGTAGTTTATTTAAATATGTATAATTACTATAAACCAAAACTATGAAATACAAAATCTATTTATAGGACTTGCAAGATTGTCCCTGTTTTCTCATTCAAACTATGCACAGATAGTCATTTAGAATAGTTGTTTTTCTCAATAAGCAAAATATTAAGTTGTCTTTTTTTTATACCTTTTGTAGCCTTTACACTACTTCTTCTGGGGATTTCAGTTTAAATAACACACTGTATTGAAAAAAACAAAACCAGAAATAAAATGATTTATTGATATAAACACGTAGATGTTACATGTAGTTCCCTATGAGGAACAGTAAATTGCTGCTGTAGAAGTCTTGGTGTACACTTAGTTAGACTGACGAGATGATTTAGTTATCATGGACAGTATCGTTGGGGGGGAGGGGGGAAAGCTGATTGTGGACACGGATATGGACTTAATAATGTAGTCAACGATAAAGGCATGAAGCGACAACAATTGTTCATCATAACACAGGGTAGTGTGGTCACCATCCATATATACATGTTCTTCCAGGAATCCAGCACCTCCCTGTAAAAGAAACATTTTAAACGTTAAAATCTTTATTCATCGCTGTGGGCCGACAGTTTTAGAAACGCTAAAAGTGTCACGCACCTTATGCTGCAAAGACCTCATTCCTTCTGCTCCTAAATTGGGATTGCAACAGATGAACAAATAACGACATGTGTTAGAAAGGAGTCGGTACTGCAGTTGCACAGACTGCAGCGATTCAGAATCACTTCAAAAAGTAGAAGGAAATAAGGCGTACAATAAAAAGAATTCTGTATTTGCTTTTTAATATTTGTGAAAAATAAGCTTTACCCAGCAATTATTTATTTATCCAGTTACCCAGATTAAGGCTCCAAAATGTAGAAAACTGTGTTAATGTTGAGCGAGTAACCTGCAAATAAAAGGAGGCTGCTGCTACTGCTGAGTTGAGGAAATGTGATAAAGTTACCTAACCGAGTACACGAGGAGCCATTACAGATTTAATTTACGGGTGCTACCTCCTGGACTCGTTCAGTGGCAGAGGCCACCCTTTCCAAGTTTAGCACCCTCCATGTATGGAAAGCAAATCATGGAGAAGGCCGATGTCACCTCAGGACTCATATAGATCAACCTATCCAATAAAGCCAGTTTCATCATTAAACTTTTACTGCATTCATTTTCACAAATATCCATGCTGTGCAACTAAACTACAAGTAACAACTTATCCAAACAAAATAACTTACAATAAGACCATATTATCATGTATATGTTTTAAGGTTGATAGGCACTTTTCCTACCCATTTCTGACCTGTGAGAATGTGAATGTTGACTTATTTCTTCTCTGCATCTGGAACCACTGGCTCTGTTTAACACAAAGACAAGTTGTATGCTTTCAGAGGTATGCAACTCAAACACTTGTACTTAAAATATCATTCTTATAACCATAAATAGAGAGGTTTTAAAGATATATATTTGTAAGATCGTTACTTACGTTTGACCTCCAGCTTGCAGCTGACAGTTGCTTCTCCGAGAGTGTTCTTGGCTTTGCAGGAGTACACACCTCCGTCAAAGTTACCAGGCTTACGGATCTCCAGAGTGCAGATTCCCTGGACGCAAACCTGCCTGTACTTGGGGTCGTCTCCAATAATCATCTGGTTCTTCATCCATATAACCTTGGGCTGTAGAAAAAGAAAATCTGATTAAAACATGTGAAAACTATCACCTGAAAGGTACTTTATCGTCACATACATGTAGCTAAATTCATTCTCTGCATTTAACCCATCCCTCAAGGGAGCAGTGGGCAGCCAATCACTGCACCCGGGGACCAACTCCAGATCTGAGCCAGTGCCTTGATCAAGGGCACTGACTGGAGAACATGTTTTTGATGGTGGGGGAAACCGGATCACCCGAAAAAATGGGAAATACAGAAAGGCCCAGAACGACCTGGATTCGAACCCAGCACCTTCTTGCTGTTAAGCCACAGTGCTAACCATTGGGCCACCATGCAGCGGTGTTGTTTCTATTTATGTTTGTGCTAGAGAAGCCCTTTTGATTGAACAGCACACAGTTTGGGAGTTTTAATGTCACTGACAAGGGAGGACCTCCTGGGGCGCCGCAGGGAATGTTACATGACCCCGCCGATCTGTTCCCCCCTGTGGCCTCTTCTCCTCCTCCCCTGCTTCTAACGCAAAGAATACCAATTCGAGCCTTCTTCAAGACCATCTACACTGCCGTTCTGTTAACCCGGTGGGATTATGAGCCCCAACAGGAGGGGAGAGGCTCAGACAGCTGGCTAACAAGGCCAGGAGAAGATCTTACACATTCTCAGCTCAGAGCTAACACACTGACAGCAATGGATGAGTGAGGGAGGAAAAAAAAAACACTCACCAGCCGCAATAAAGCTGCAGACAAGTAGTTTGAGTATATTTGTCATATTAATTGAATTATTCTTGTGTCAGCAGTGAGCAGGGTTGTTTTGAAAATTCTACCTTGGTGGTGTGTCCAGTGATACTCAAATGATTTGGTAGCTAAAACACATTGTGAGCTACGCTGTCGGGAAATCCAGTTTGGAAGACTAACTACACGCAAGCAGAGGTGTTGTTTAAAGACAAGAATCGGCTGTGGTGCTAGTGTTGGAAATGGAAGAGACATGGTACTTTTCGAGCATGCAGAAAGAGTTACTGTACTTTTGGGAATCCCCTGACGGAGCACAGCAGCTTGGTGCTGTAGCCGACAGTGGTGGCTCTGTCGTTCAGAGAGGTGGTGAACTTGGGCGCCTCGGTAAAGTCGCGTTCCTTGTACTCAGGAGGCTTGTAGTCAATAGCTGGAGAATGGAAGAGAAACAAACTTGACCATAAAGATGTATGTATGTATGTTAATAGAGTCTTATTTTGGCCCATCAATTTGACATGCTCATCTCAGGTACTACAACAGTTCTTAGAAATATGTGTTATGGACCTACTATATATGAATAGATCAGTCACATGTGGATCTGTAACCTTAGAATTTAAGCTCAAAGGTCCACTTACTTACTTTCTAAGCTTTCAGAGTCTGCTGAAAGCAAACTTTTGATGGTAGGTTATTTATGGTGTTTTTCCATTACACGGTACCTGCTCGACTCGCCTTTTTTGGTTTTCCATTACGAAAAAAAGTCCCTGGTACCTGCTAACAGGTACTTTTTTTTTAGTACCACCTCCGTCGAGGTTCCAATCGAGCTGAGCCGATACCAAAAGGTGACGTGAAAGCGACAGACGGGGGTGTCCTGAACAAACCCGCCATTTTTAAATAGTTTAGCCAGCTGTGTTTTGTTTTTTTTGCTGCCTCCAGCTTCATTTGAAACAAAATATGTCTTCTGGCTGTGGCAACAACAACACACCTTCGACATTTTGTGTGTGTGTGTTGTGTTAGGTCACGGTGGTTTCCTGCGGCGGCGCTATGAGGACCAGCCACGCTCGCCTCACACATGAGGCGATACTAATCTGCAATGGAAACAGGAGGACGGGGCACCGCGGTCGAGTTGAGCCGAGTAGAGCTGGTACTAGCAGTGGAAAAACGCCATTAATTGCGCATACTGTTCCATGCCCAAATGTTTATGTATTAAGCGGAGTGAAAGTCTACTAGCAGACAACGCCAATATTAATATGCCGTCAGTCGTTAAGAAACTGTCAAAACCAAAATCAGAAAGCTAATGAGTTGAAAGCTTTAGGAAAACAGGGGAAAGAGTATAAAGTAGTAAATGAATTCCTTCATGTCCGTTTCCCTGTTGGTCTAGGAACAAAATAATAGAAAGTTACCTGTCTTCAAGATTTGGGCCTCCTCCTTTGCAACGGTAGCGCTCTCGCTTACTCCAACCTTGTTTTCAGCAAACACTCTGAACTTGTAGACGTTGCCCATGATGAGGTCAGAGATAGTGGCATTCAGTCTGTGGTAATGATCCAACACAGTGAACCAGTCCTGCAGACACACAACAGGAGGAGCTTTTAAGGATTCAAGACATACTGTGTGTAATGTCAGTGTGTATCAGGGGGGCATCTTCCTATTGATATCATCAACATGTATAATGCATTATGACCTTGCAGACAGACACCCTTTGATACTGAAACACTTACTCCAGTCTTTTTGTCGGCCTTCTGGACTGTGTAACCTGTGATTTCTGTGTTTCCGTTGTCTTTGGGTGCAGTCCACTCCAGAGCGACATTGAAGCCCCAGGTATCAACAATCTTCACACTGGCGGGAGGCCCCGGCAGCTCTGTCAACAACCAACACTTTTTAAATACAGAAAACTAATCTTTCTACGTATTATTCTTCACCGTCATTATATTTCCCTCTGTTTGATGCAACATTTTGCTCACCAACAATTTGAAGGATGAGTGAAGCCTTGTCTTCGAAGTCCTCCACCTTCACACACATCTCATACACGCCAGAGTCCTCTCTCTCGGAGGTACGGATAAACAGGATGCTGTCTCTGTCAGTGCTGCGGATGTTCACCCTCTTTGTGTCCAGGGGCTGCCCATTCTTTGTCCAGCTGACTACAGGTTTGGGTTTACCCTGGTGACGAACACAAAAATATATACAGTATATACATACATCTCAGACAGTGAATTGGGAGGAGTTCTGTAGTTTTATTTATTGTGCATTTACAGGATGATACAGTCATCTTCAGCTTACTGTGAAGGGGATGCTCAGGTTGATCTTCTCTCCAACGTGAGCGACGTATCTCTGCCTGAGGAAACGTGGCAGGCGGACCTTGGGACGATCTAGAGACAAACACAACCGACGATTATTATAGTATCAGCGGAGGAACAGTGACGACAAGACACAGCCTGAAAAGGATTGTTAGGATCTGTAAAGAGATTTCTGGAGTGAAACAAAAGGATTTTCATTTTGCTTTTGTGGCCCACACATCCTAAAGAAATCGATAAAGCCACTGAGCTGGTCTAAGCCCATGTTAGCCCAGGGATTTTCACTGGTGCCATCAGGGTATGTATGGGCTTTAACTGGTTGTAAAAGTCGTTTATCCCCTGTGCTTTGCATCTGTCTATTCACAGAAGATGGGAAAAGTAGGACTTTGTATAGATTATAATAAGGGTAAATAAAATCAGAAGTTGCACATAATATTGTCAGGGACAGGAACCCATGTAAAGCATGACAGTCAGTATTTGTGTATGTTTATGTGAATGCATATGTATGTATGTTTTTTTTTCCCCTTAGTTTATTTTAGTCTGTTGTCCTATGTGCAAGTTGACACATATAATTGCCTTATTGGGACCAATTGAATGGAAATAACACAGGAAATTGAAAAAGTAGAGATGTAAAACTTGCATGTAGGGAATGTAAATCATTTCAAATATAAAGAAGTGGGAGAATACCACAGGTGTGTGGTGCCCTGGTGGCTCATCTATGCTTCCCTAATCTCCCCTCTCTGTGTATAAGCTTGTAAAAAACCCAATAAATCATCCTAAAAAGAAAATGACGCGGACAGTTAGCCACTGTGACGTTTGCAATGATACCATGCCTCAGAAGGATCTGTGCTGAGGCTCATTTGTAAAAGTGATATGGTGAGAGGCACCACCTGCTGAGTCCAGCAAAGCAACATTTGTCAGGACTCTAAATAAAGAAAGCGTACTGTAGTATATCACCTCCCCTCATGACGCACGATCGGGAGATTCAGTTACTGAAACTCACGTCAGAGTGCATTCGAATCCTAGATAAGTTAAGCAGGGAAGCAACTGATTCGGAAACATAAACTGGAATATAAATGATTTAGTGTAAAAAAAAAAAAAAAAAAAGGAAAAAAAGTGAGATGTGCATCTGTATGTTAGAACACATATACGGCATGTTAAGTGTCTTATCACTTGACTCAGGGAGTCAGGGATTATGCTTAATGAGATTTCTCCCTGTAAAGTCCGTGGCATGTTTCAAAATAAACAGTGCATCTCTGGAAGCGTCACCTGAGAAGTTAGCTCCATATCCACCACCCCCACCCACTGGAATTTACCATCCACCCCCTTCTCCTGCCCCACAGCCCCCACCTGCTTGCCGTCAGATCACTTGTCACCATCGATCTTCACGCTCCCCCTTTGTATGAATCCTAGCAGGGATCACAATGCAATGCCAACCCCTCCTCAGAACAATCTGGGTTAATGGCGGGGACATCCCAGCTATTTTTTCCAAAGCTAGGTGGTCATTTTGCCGGAAACCATTCATGAGTGGTTTCCGTATGTGGTGGAATGCCTGCTATGGCGAACATGAGGGTGAACATGGACGTGTGAGTATTGAAATATTGCTGGCTGAGATCAAGTTGCCATTCCTCCCTGTTCGACTCTCCATTCTGCATAACGATGATATATGAGCGAGAAGAAGTAACGCAGATCCTCTTTTTAAGGCCCCTGGGTGCAATCGTCATTTTACCGCACATCACGTTAGATATACTGTCTATGATTAACACTGTAAGGTGTACGGCATCAGTAAAACCCGTCTACTTTACAAGTGCATAATTATGACACTGCGGTTAGGTGGATCAGTGTTTCAAGTCAAAGTGGAAACGAGTGAGAAGGCCTCAGTTTTATACCGTTAACACTGCAGGTATGTGCCAACAGGACACGGACAGCTGAGACGAAAACATTGCTGAGCTGCTTCAGTTTGACTCCTGCACTTTACAACTCCCCTTTAATAAATGGCTCTATGAAGTTCAGTCCAGACCTGTGTCAAATAGTACAGTCGCATATTTATGTATCTTTACAGATGGATTAAGATAATCATGTAGCATGTGAGATCAAACTTAATCCCATAAGATTACTTGGAAACTCCCTGATGTGTCCTAATGTAATAATCCCCAATTTTAAGTAAAGATTTATTTGTCTTAAAAAAATAGATAGCGATTTGATTTTAATTTTTAAATTTTTGTCATGGTGAAGTTAAAATCCAGATGCATGTCATGCCTGAGGCCAACATTTTGAGAACCATATTTAAAATAATAAATTAAGTTAATGGCCTAATGATTACACTCCGATTTGTCACTCATTCGTGGTCATTGTTTCAATACACTTTGTAGGTACTACGTTTGTATGTATGGTGTATGTAGCATTTAATATTTAGTAGATGATGTAATTGTGCATATATTATTATAATAGTTTTCTTACTATTCTGCATTTAGCGGCTCTGCTCCTAATTATTTTGTATATTCACTGACCCGTTTGGGAAGTCTTTTCCCACTGTTTACTGCTCCTATTGTATATAGCATTCTAGTATTAGTTTTTTTTTTAAAGCTTATGTATATATCCGTTCTTGTAATTCATTTAGCTGCTGTGACACTTCAATATCCATGTGTGGGATCAATAAAGTTTATCTTAAGTGTCATTTGTTTGTGATAAAGTGGCAAAATACCAGAGGAAGTAGTTCATTTTGTGTGCTTATTACTATATGTTGAGTTATGTTCTGTGCTGAAATGGGTCTTGCACACTTCTTACTAGCGACCTCCTTCACCAGGACAGCCTCGGGGAGGGCGATAGGCGGGCTGCGGCCGCCAGCATTCACGGCCACCACACGGATCTTCAGACGGTCGCCGGTGGTCTGGTTCTTGATAACGTAGCGGCAGGACTTCTGCAGATCATCATTGACTGCTTTCCAGTCCTCAGCTGAATGGGGAGATTATACAAAATGAAGGCCGAGCTCTTGTTCATCTTAGTATTACAGGATAAAGACTGATCATAGAGCGTGCTGACTGTGAAAACTGCAGGCAGACGGAGAGGAAAACATCTAATTCATACAGCATTAATGAATCACAACAGTTAACACAGCTTGTTGTGCAGCTCTGTAACGGAACTGGAGTGATTGCGTTTGACACCAATTATCTTTGTAGTATTAGACATGGAATTGCTGTTGCTGCCTTGCCCCGTCTGCTAAATCAAGCCTGCATTGAACTGCTGCTGATATTAGCTTAGGGCTGTTAGTCTAAAAGCAGAACCTCCAGCAAGACCACAGCAACTCCTGAAATGCCTCTTTCCTTGTAGGGAGAAGTTAGGTAGCTCATGATATAACTCTGGGAGTGACATTTCGGGGACAGCTGTAACAGATATGGCTGACCCACATTAAAACAGCAATTTAACACATTCCTGGGTGTATTTAAAAAAAAAGCATTTAAACAGTAAAGACAGCATTATAGATATTAGAAATAGGATGATACTTTCTGTAAAAACCCTAAAATGAGCTGTTGAAATAAAAGCTTTCAAAATGATTTCTAGGTCAGCTGACATTTTTGTCACGGTGTATTAATAATCCGAAACCCCTTTTGTGCACATGCCGGCATTCAGTGCACCTGGTCGAAAGCAAAAGCAGGACTTACTTCCATCCTTGCAGACTTCAATGGTGTATCCATCCAGACCGGAATCGCCGACAACCTCTGGCTGGCTCCAAATGATGGTGACTGAAGTGTCATTCTTATCCTCAACAAACAGATCCACTGGGGCACTGGTGGGCTCTACAGATGCCACAAAAAAAAAAAAAATGTATTATTCATCTGACATTTGCAAAAGGTAGCAATGCACAAAGTCATTCCAATCAGAAGTCAATTCAAAATTGAGGTTCATAAGAGATGACGAAGTTCTTTTTATATAAACACTGTAATAAAAAAAGAGAGATGAAAGTCAAATCAAATCACTCTGAGAGGACGTTTCCTTTCCGAATAGGCCTTTACCTTTGGGTGGGGGTGGGGGTGGTGTGGGCGCTTTAGGCTCTTCTGGTGCAGGAGCTTCAGCTGCTGTGAAATAGGCATTTGCATTATTATTGGCAGCACTTAATCAGCAGAGCGATGCTACAGCATCAAATTAAATCCAGTTACTGTATGTACCTTACAGCTCTCCGCTTCACAATGCTATATACTGAAGTGCTTTTAATCCAGTTTGTCTAAAAATGAATATAATCATCTCAGATACTACAGAGAGAGGAGTGAACAGGAACATGTTCTGTTTTACCATCAGCAGGTGCTTCGGCGTCAGCAGCGGGAGCACCTTCCTCTGCGGCTGGAGCGGCAGCAGCTATTATTGAATGTTAGATGTGAATAATTAGTGCATTAAGCAGATGAGACATGTTCGTAACAGATGATACGTGTGTTGGGACTGCAGACTGTGATCAAAGTGTCATCAAGTAGTTAGTGTTGTTAGCTTTAACGTACGAGGTCGAAGATTCAAAATGTAATAAAGTTAGATGTCTGTGGTGGCTCATGTGATTTCTGTAGTGTGTGGCTGTACTGTAGGAGAAGGACCGTTCCAAGATTTAATTCAACTTATATAAAAATGTCCGTTATTCCACTCTGTTCTTTACCATCAGCAGGGGCCTCAGCGGCAGCGGGTGTTTCTTCTGTAGCAGGAGCGGGAGCTGATATTAGAGGTTAGAAGATATCGGCATTAGATATTAGTGCAGTTATCTTTTAGTGTAGGAGGTTCAAGTTTTAATCATTTGTATAGAAGATCTGTGTTAATACACCGATAGTCTGTTTTACCATCAGCAGGGGCCTCAGCAGCTGAAGTGCTTTTAATCCCTCTGTAGCGGGAGCTGATATTAGTGGTTCGAAGATACCAGCATTAGATATTAGTGCAGTTATCTTTTGTGTAAGGAGTTAAAGTTTTAATAATTCTTATACAAGATCTGTGTTAATACACTGATAGTCTGTTCAGCAGGGGGCCTCAGCAGCAGCAGCAGCAGGTGTTTCCTCT
This sequence comes from Gymnocephalus cernua, assembly GCA_023631565.1. NCBI lineage: Eukaryota > Metazoa > Chordata > Actinopteri > Perciformes > Percidae > Gymnocephalus > Gymnocephalus cernua. The sequence goes on from CM042428.1 coordinate 16,929,914, forward strand.
CTAACAGGCGGAGCAGCTGATATTAGAGGTTAGAGGAAATCAGTAGATGCATGACATTTGGAAAATATGACATTTTCAAAATGTTATGAAGGAAGTTAAATCTATTAAAATAAAAGGGGGAAGTTAAAATAAGCAGAAATGGTTAGAGCTAGGTGGTCACTGAGATAATCCTCTCAGGGTCTCATACCATCGGCGGCTGGCTGGTCTGCAGCAACGGGAGCAGCAGCCTCATCAGTGGGAGCAGCTGATGTAGATATTAGATGTTAAATATTAGAAATACACACTATAGCCTAGTTATAGCCAACGGACAGCAAACCAGCGCCACTACCTTGAGCAGTTTTGATAGCTTAGCCTAGATATTAAGGGGGTTATGTGTGCTTGTTAGGGGTCCAGGTGGAGCTTTTACTGAAGTAGCCTATAAAAGCGCATATAGGCAACAATTGTACAAGTGAACATCACACAGTGTTGGAGAAGGAATCCAAGCAGGCGGTCTGAGCAGTTAGCCTACCATGCTTTTTTTCCGTTTTACCGCGAAGGCTACAACTCCTTGCACACGGCACTGTCACGCTGTGCGCGCGTGCGGAAAGGTTACCGCGGGCTTACCATTGAGCTGAACCGACTACTTCGGCTTTAATTAAAAGGTAAACCAATTAATCCAAGGTTCATCCACTGAGAAATAAAATGAAGATGAACTGTATGCTGTATAATGGGTAACTCGTGGCTCACTAGCCGCTGCGCTCGGTGCATTACCATCTGCGGGTGGAGGGGTGGGCTCCTCAGCTGGCGGGGCAGCAGCCTCAGCAGGTGCAGCTTCCCCCTCAGCGGGGGCCGGGGCGGCTTCGGCCGGGGCGGCCTCGGCCGGAGCAGCCTCGGCCGGAGCAGCCTCAGGAGCCTTCTCCTCCTCCTTCTTGGCTGGTTCTTTCTTAGCCGCCTTCTTGATCGGGGCAGGCTTGGACGGCATGTTGACGGTTGCAGCTAATTCCCAACGCGGTTAAGTCCGACCTTAAAACTGAATCCAATGCCGACATTCCTGCGGGGGTGGCAGGCTTATATAGGACCCGGCAGGTTCAAGCACCGCCTCCTAATGAATTACATGTAACGGAGCACCACGTCTGACTCAGACCTCTATGTCTGTTTGTCAACGACTGTTCCAATAGCCTACATAAACTATAGCCCAATTCAATTAAATTGGGTCATAATTAATAATACAATCATGGTCAATTTAATTTAATTTAATCATGCTATTCAGTGGTATTTATGATCATGATTATCATGGTAAAAAGCAATATCCTACAACATTCACATGGCCTCTATGATCATTTAAAGCTGCAGTAGGTAGAAAACCGCAGGAAATTGAAGTAGTGAGACCTGCAGCTCTTTATCTCCTCTGTCACAGGGCAATGCATGGCAGGACTCTGTAATGACCTAATGACCTGTGATTGGCCAAAGTCTCCCGTGACGTCACGCAAAAGTCTAGTTTTCTCTCAGATCACTTGAATTACAATATGCTAAAAGATTGTTATGGATTTTTTTTTGCCCAATGACGCCAAAAATAGAGTTCCTACCACAGCAAAAAAAAAAAAAAAAAAAAAAATGCAATACTATATTATTTTATAGTTCTTATTAACAGGTCAACACTGTCAAACTGATAAACAAGAAGAAAACAGAATAAATATAACATGTATTTTATTGATTCCAACAACCAGTGATAGGTGGATGAAAGCCTTCAGAAACATGCCTTTTTCCATGTCTTGGACCCAACTCTAAAGAAATATACCTTTCTCTCAAGCATGATTTGTTTTGTTTCCCCGTCCCGTAATGATTGTTGCCGCATCCAGAATGCTGACCTATTTACAATCTTTACACTGATGTCCTGTACAAAATAGAGAAATTAAGTTTTACAAAGGATTCTTTAGAAAAAGAAAAAAGAAATATCAAATATTTGGAGTATTAAAAGGGAAAACATTATCTAGAATGATTTTCCTAACAATACAATAATGTCAGCTTTTTTTCTCATCACACAGCAAGTTTACATGCATTTACAACACTTAGAAACCCTTAACATTTGCACTTCAGTGACATTAGATATCGCATAACTTTTTTTTTTTTAAATCTTCTTTTAGTACCCACAACAAGCTTTGCAAAAATATGACTATTCAGCAACCTGTATTGGCTAAAGAGATCAAATTCCTCTCTTTATCTGGTTTGATTCTACATCAAATTAACCATGCAAACAGTGAAGTGCCGATTTTATCGTCATTTGACCATTTACAAGTCCAGTTATGATACTTTTGTTGCCATTCATAAGGACAAAACACATGAAACAGCTTCCAAAGTGCTTAATTTCTTTAACTACATCTATGAACCCTGTTCTCAATGCAACGCCACTCAAATCCTCCTCTCTGTGAGGCTCAGTAGCGCCTGCTAAAACAACCTTCCACTTTTGTCCTGTGGTGCAATTTGGTCCAAATTAGGAACTCAAAGACAGACCAGATGAAAACACACTGCATTTGCACGTGAGGTTCAGACATTTGCTGATTGCCAACACCAGTAGAAGTTGCTGCATAGTCCTGATACACTAGTAAGCAAACACAAATCACAGCTACTACAGAGCAACAGGCACAACAACCAGTGAATGGGATGAGAAGCTCGAGCTGATGGCTTTAGTTAACCTGCAGCAACAGACCAGGGTTGGTGATACTGTCTAATACCGATATATTTACAATAACTGATTTTATTCTCAATCGGCATGTGACCAGTGTGAGAGTCACTGGTCATTTGGTATCTTTTTGCTCTTTGAGGTCTTTAATTCCTTTCTTTCTTTTAGTTTACATGTGACCAATCAAAGCTGCGGATTAGCTTGAAGTTTTGTTAACAGCCTTATGCAAAGAGTGCAATAACGAAGCAATAAGCAGCTCAGATACAATTGAAAATGTTAAACTTTCTTATCGAGCTGTCATTAAAGTGGTCTGACATTCATTTACAGGATTTATGTACATGTGAAGTTTAGTCTGAGCACCTAAACGATGACAGGTGAATTATTTTGACAATACTTGCCCAACCACGTTGTCTGCCATTTACTCCATTAGGGCTTTATTTTTGTAACTTTTAAAAAAAAAAACTTTTTTTACAAAAATCAACACAAAGTACCTTAAAACGTGTTTAAATTGTTTGCTTTTTACTCTTGCCTTAGAACAACTACTCTCCATAGTCGTGTACCCAAAGCGTTCTCAGATATGAATACCGTACGACATTAACATGGGCATAACACCTACATTGTCTCACATGACTTCACTGTCTACAAAATGTCTTCAACACTTATTCAACATGTCCTAAAAATATCAGACATCATCTTCCGGATTTATTCATTTTACATTACTTTAGCGTTTGACATTTCTACCGTATGGCACAAAACTCTTTGCTAATCTAGCCTGGACGTCTACGTGGTCTTTATTCAACACTAAAACAGTCTGGGACCTTGTTAAAAAAAAAGAGCACCACGCGTACCTAAATGATGATAATAAGCGCGAGAATTAGACTTTTTATTTAATTCTGTATGTAGTGCATGAACTGTTGTAAATGATAATGGGCAAAGGTAGCTTTAAAATCACTCTCAGACATTGTTCAAGATGTTTTGCAGTGGAGCTTTGCGATAAGGCTTCTTTTAAAAGCACCTACTACATGAGTGATACTATTATATGGTTGTTTTTATAAGCGTTTTCTATACATTCATAGTTGAACTGAAACCACTAACATGACAGTCAATACACATGATTAAAGGGGCGCTATGCAGTTTTGGCAATTTCTTCGCTGTTTTCACTTTTTGCTCGCAGGTTTCTCTCTTACAGAGAGCTCCCCCTACAGCTTCAGAACAGGTGTAACTGCTGACTCCTCGCTCGGTCAGTCTGCCGTTTCCTCTTTCTCTGGTCCTCCGACAATGCTCCGACCACCATTCAACCCGAAAAAAGTCATATAACCATTCCAATGACTCCGAAGCTGTTCAGTTAAGGTAAATTAAGCTAAAAAAAAAAAAAAAAACTGCATAGTTCCCCTTTAAAGTACAGTATTTGGTCCAGTATATTAGATATTTGCACCAACTAATATAGATAAAATAACTTTGATGTAGCCTGATTGTATGTACATAATATATACAGTAACTACTCTGAATATGGGGTGAAAGATAAAAAAAAAGAAAATGGACTCTTTCCTAGATAAATGTTACAGAAAAAAAAATCTGAATTGGATTCAAATAGCATTTGCTCAATCTGTTGAGTCAGAGGGTGTTTGTTATGTTACATAATCCCTGTGTAATAACTATCTAATACCTGATATATATGGCAACATTGGTGACACATGCTTTACATAAAGCAGTTCATAAAACTACATCAAGTGCTTGGAAATGATGGTACTGTGCAGCGACAAAGTGATGAACTCACATCACTAATAAATTGGTTTTGTTTTATGCAAAAGAGTATGACAGCAAGTTTAATTAATCAATTTATAAGCCATAGCAATGATAAAGAAGACGAGAATATGTGAAAACAAATAGTGATAAGTGATCCTTTAACATTTTGTATTGTTAAAAAACAAGAAGATTAATGGAAATAAATAATGTAGAGGGTTGAAGAAATAACTGATTTCTGACGGTCTTAGCTGGGATGACATTGATGAAAGCACCAGTGTACTCTGCTGAAGTTGAGGTGACATTGACGTCTTTGTTGTTAAGGCATTTTATTTGTTTTACCTGCTCATGTTGTAAAGTTCAGGATTGCATATGTATAAGATTTGGCCTTCAAAGACTTATACAGTCGATATGTACCAAAAAACTTTGCAATAAATAGTAGCATCTGTCATGCTGTCATACTCGTTTCCAAAAATGAGTCACCATAATTAAGAATAGCTCCTGCTGACAAGCACTCCATATCCCATATTGCACTTGAGCACAACACAGGATGGCCTGCAAGGACAGAAGTCACCTGAAGTGAAAGTGCTGAGACGATTCTTAGTGATCTCTTAGTGAGCACTTATCTAAGAGCACTGAGTGCTAATGTGGTGGTAAAAGGAAACTGAAGTGAATGTCATCCAGTCAAATAAACAGTAAAGTAATATAGCTGTTCATTCAATACTTGTGAACAATCTTTTGAAAATACTGTATATAATAAGATGATTTGTAATTACCCAGTTATACATTGAACCTACTGCGGGCGGAAATTTCCGAGGGGTCCTTTGTTCCTGAATGTGCACTGCATCATTACAGTGGACAAAACATCAAATATGAAGTGTTAAGTGTAAGCTTTGTGTTCAAAGTCTAGGCAGGCTAGGGTCTTCTTTGTCTGGGGATTCAATGTAATTGGCAGCTTCTTGAAGTTTCAAAAGCATTGCCATCTATAACAAAGAAGAGAGAGTCGAGAAATCAGCAATACTGAAGGATCCATTTCAGTTTGTAAGTATTTTACAAAGCTGATAATTCTGAAAAAATAAAAAAATCATGAAGTGCTCTCTTACCAGGGGATCAGATTCCATGGAGCTGGGTGGAGTCTCCTTGTGCGGCCTCTCCTCGCAGGGCTGACCGGGGCTGCTGGAGCCGATGCTGGGGGGAGGCAGGTGGAACAGCTTTGCCTGATCCTGCTGGGCAGACGGCCAAGGTAGGGTGCCTCTAACCCACTCCACTGGGTCCTCCCATACCGCCTTCTGGCCGTGGACCTGGAGTGTCACAACACATATTACCAAAACGGTAAAATTAGAGCGTAACAATTCCTGTGAAAGGAGAAGCCACTAGCTGGAGACCATTTTCTAGATTTGTTGGCTGTGGTTTCTTACCTTGATGCCGTCCTTGGCCCCCTCTTGCAGGTAAGGAATAATAGAGTGGTTCCAAAGGTCAATGAACCACGATCGAAACTCATCCACCGTGACCGGACAGGACAGGAAAAAGCAGGGGCCTGAGGGGACACGGGAGGAGAAGGAAGAACGCTAAGGACACATCACATGACATCATTCACACCAAGGTTCTCAATATTCCCTATGAAATCAAAATGCAGCTTTCTTCAGCCCTGAAGTCACACCCGGTCCCTTCTGGTGAGAGCGTGTTTCATACCAATGAGGAAGTCCGACGTGCTGTGCTTCTCCAGGAAGGCGTGCAGATGATACCACAGCTTGGGCACCCAGTCCAGCACCCTGATCAGGTCCTCGTTGGTCAAGCTTCTCTCATCCTCCGACTCCATCAGCTTCCTGTGCAAGTAGCGCACCAGGAAGCCATTGGCTGGCTCCACATTGTTGGAGAAGGTCACCATCCTGTGATGATGAAAGGCACGTGCCAAAAAGTCATCTCAAAACACAGACTTACGAGTGTGTACATCAGAGGGCATTTCTATAGCCACACATGGGATTAGCTATGCCATTAGCCCTCTTATCCACGTCAACATTAGAGTTTACAGTCTAAGTTAAACCCATAGGGACGGTCTGGTTGAAAATTAGATTGAGAAATGGTACTTCCTATATTTTGACTGAGGAAACCCAATTAGCCAACCAAAGTTTTGAATTCATAATGAATAAACAAGTTCTTATTTAGGTCTTGTTTGATTTAATTTCCATTTGGCTACATCATCTTCCCTAATCAATGTGACAGTATCATTCAACTAAATGTATATATATAAAAAAAAAACAGTTCTGCTATTGGAATCGATCATAATCAGTTTGATTTAACAAAATGTTGTTGCTTTGACCGTTTCACAGTCAAATCCTGTATTTTCACATCTTAGGACCCCTGTTTGATGTGTCCCTGTTTTTGGGAGGATGGAACAGGGGATTTCAACAGTAACAAGTTTATACAATTCAGGATGTTTTCATTGCTCTGATATAACAATATGTATTTTGCTTTATAATATTTGTTTATGCTCGTCTTGTGTTGGACCCCAGGAAGAATAGTCTTCACTATGGCAGTGACTAATGACGATCCTTAATAAACAATAAACAGTAGGTAAAAATGTTGCAGGTTATAGTGAGATGTTTGTTTATGTTGCCCAACTTCAGACTGAAAGCAACACAAGTCATTTACAAAAGTGCATCTAGGGCTGCAACTAACAATTATTTTCATAGTCGATGAATCTGTTGATTATTTTCTCGATTAATCAATTAGTTGTTTGGTCTCTGAAATGTCAAAACATGGTGAAAAATGTGGATCAGTGTTTCCCAAAAGCCCAAGATGACGTCCTCAAATGTCTTGTTTGGTCCACAACTCAAAGATACTCAGTTTACTGTCACAGAGGAGAGAAGAAACTAGAAATTCTTCACATTTAAGAAGCTGGGATCAGAGATTTTTGACTTTTGTCTTAAAAAATGACTCCAACTAATCGATTATCAAAATAGTTGGCGATTAATTTAAGAGTTGACAACTAATGGATTCATCTTTGCAGCTCTAATTTCAGATATGTTAATTTACAGTGAATACAATTTGTTTTTGTCACCAAGTCTCAACAATAACGAAGTAAACTCAGTATTGGTACTCATGGCACTGAGCCAAATCAAACTGTATTATATCATGCTGTATCAGATCACATATAAACAAGTCAACTCACATTTTACTATTGACCTGCTTTAAGAGGATTTTTAATCTATTGACTTGTTGACTCCACAGTGAGCTTCAAATCTTACTCCAGTGTAATCAGGACAAATTCACCCAGAACACCCAAGACAATACTGCAGGAGATGAAAATACTTCCACAACCGTTCCTTCAACCAACCTGAAGCTGAGATGGAGGCCGTGGTTCGCTATCATCTTCACTGGCTGATTGCTTGTTCCAATAATGTAAGGACTAAGGAACAGGAACAACATTAGTGTAAGCTGCGTTAAATGATCACATAAATACTCTTGCAGCTAGTTTCAGTCTGTGCATGTGGAGCGTACCATTTGTGATATTTACAGGTGAGAGCACCGTTGACAAGTTCGCTGATGGAAGCAGGCCCGTGAATATCATCCAGAATAACGACCAGCGGTATTTCTGACGTGCTGGTTTCCCGATCGATGTGATTGGCCAGGTTGGAGAGATAAAGCTGCAGATCCTGAGGAGAGAAAGGTGAAATACAGAAAAAAAGAGAGAGAGAGAGAGAGAGAGAGAGAGAGAGAGAGAGAGAGAGAGAGATGAAAAGAAGCGGACAACATGACGCACCAAATAATCCGGTGCTGAACAGTTTCATACAGGCCTCAGCTTTCTGTCACCTTGCATGATTGGCGGTGTAAGTTGAAAGTGACCACGATGCCATCGGTGACTTCGCGGGCGCTGCGGTCCACCAGGTATTCAGCCAGCCGGGAGGCCAGGTAGCTCTTACCCGTCCCGCTCGGTCCAGACAGAATAAGACGGCGGTGTTTGAGCAGCAGGCTGATGTAGTGTTGCATCATGGGTTTGGGAATGAGCGTTTCGAATACCAGGCTGTCCACACACTTCTCCTTCAAACCTGAACATAGTGAAGAAAAGTGAGAATAGACTGTACTGTCATAAACAATGAAGTTGATAATTATCTGGTAATTACCCAGCAGAAATTAGAATTGGTGATCAACTGCAGTTTGATACTTGATATTTAAAGCTACATTGTGTAAGAATTGCTCCCATCTAGCGGTGAAATTGTATATGACAACCAACTGAATTTCATTTTCTAGCTCCCCCCCCGATTCCGAGTGCGTTATAACTCCTACGGTGGCCGCACCCGACAACCGTCCGTGAGTGTCCCTTCCAGTGTAATAATAGTTTGACGTTATTTTGGTACCATTTCATTGCTAACATCAGCTATCAGGTTCCCAAACATATGCAAGCTAATGTTAGTAAAGTATCAGTGCTATCGTTATTCTGTATATTGTACCAGATTAATAGTGTAAGGTGATGTTTACAGCGTAGGAGAGAAGCAACGGAGGTTTGTGTTAATATATTTATCTGAGCAGCATGAACAATGTCAATGAAACTGAAATGATCTCTTAGTGTCTCCATCGTTTACACGCAGCTGTTCTAGTAGCTAGTCTGTGTTACAACTGTATGACGTGAGTTGTCTGCCAGGGAAATCACGGCACATATGATTACGTTTATGTTACAAGGTAGACAATCCTTTTTCATCATTGACGCGAGGAAAAGTATCCTAGACGTTGTTCTAGCGTTATGCACAACCATGCTATAGTTAGCCAAGCAAGTAGCAACTATAAAACTTTTACACAAAAAGGCAGAATTACCTGTTGAGAAGAAAGCAGGCAACTTTTAAAATCCTTGCTCCTCATCAGCTCTTTCCATCTTGGAAAAGCCACAACAATATTAACTTTGGTCACGTTGTCATTTTAATTTCCTCTGCGACTCAGTTACATGTCCTCGATAATAGACGCAACAGGCTTTCAAATCTGCCGGCAGTGAGTCGCAAATAATCTTCTCCCCCTCCCTCCCTGGCATACATCACAGTCATAGACAGTTAAAGAAAACAGTCGGTCACAGTCAGTGCCACTGAATGAAAAGCGCGAAATGCGGAGCAGTATTGCCTGTATGTCCCTTACGGGCTACCGTATTTCAAGATGGCACATGGCTATGGAGCGTCTACCCCAGGTGGTCAATATTCATAAAAAAGGACAAGTTTATGAAGGGCAATACAGATTTTGATAATAAACAACTACAAATGTTACACACTGGGGCTTTAAGTCCCCAGACGCTTTATGTGGCCGTCCACTGCTCCTAATGCTTAGAATAGGTTAAATGCAGAGATTGAATTTAACTATACTGTACTGTACAGTTGTATGTGACAAATAATAAACTTTCTTCTTCTTGTAAGTGCTTGCTAATAATTCTGTTCATATCTAAACCCAGGGTTTCTGCAGATTTCACCAAGTCAAATTTAAGACTTTTTAAGACCTTTTTAGGACCATTATAAATTAAATTTAAGACATATATCACAACATAAAAAAAAATAAAATCAATAAAGTAAATCAATGTCAGAGTCCAGAAACATCGCTAAACTTGCACTTCCCCATAGCTCAATAATAAAAGTTGCATGTTGGTTTCATTTGTAGTCATAATGCAACAAATTATATCTAGAGTAGCGAAAGAAAGAACTACAACGTCATGGACTAAAAATAAAAAAAAACATTGTAAAAAAAATAATCAACGCCTGTTTAAACTTATTTAAGACCTAGAACACAATTCTTCAGCGAATGTAAGGCTTTTTAAGGCCTAACACTTTGATTTTGAAAGGTTAGACTTTTTAAGACCCGCGGAAACCCTGAAACCAAAACGAATATACAATAGGAAGAGTTCAGGTAAGAAGATGTTGAGAAAACAGATTTATATCACCTGCACCTCGCATGTCCTTTAAGCAACATGGAGTTCAAGCATTTAGCTCTGAAAATAACTTTGCATCAAGTGTAGGGAGTCTGTGCACCCCCCACCAGCCTGCAGGAGTCTAATGTTCCACCTTAAAATCTATGGGGCCCATGTGCTTGAGGCTGGTCGACCAGCTGGGCCTGGATGCACTGAGATCATGTTACCCAGAGCCCTGTCTGGGCTGCCGCTGTTTCCCAGCTCTGCTAGCACTCCACTCCTTGCATTCCTGCATGCCAAATGTGCGGAGGGGTCGACTATTAAACCGTCGACTCTCCTCACTGATCACCGTTCTGCTTTAGAATCACTGATGGGCTCCATGTATGTGCAAACTCTCAAACCAAAACACTGCAGTTATTAGAAATATAATGTATTCAAGTCACATACATCTGTAATAGTGGTGACAACGTTACGTTGGATAGATAATTAGACCAAATAAATCTGGAACTGTGGCTACTTCCAGAGGAAAAAAAAACTCCGTTAAACTGATGAGTTCATCAGCTGCCATGGGGTCATTTGAGTTTATGTTTTGGTGAATGATGAGGCCAGCTGACAGACATGAGGATTTGCACTCAGCTGAGACTGGGATAAGACTGTTGAACTCCTCGGATAAACACTCAATGTATCATATGTGTGTGTGGACGCAGCTTTCAATCAAAGGATTTGTGGTTTCTAAATTGAAGAGTGACGCAAAAAAACGACAGCGACATCATCTTCTGGTGGACTTTTGCCGACAGGTGAGCGTGGAGCTCCGGGCGCTGGCGCCACATACTGTATATACTGCCCGCTACAGTGAAACAGAGCCGGAGGTTGAAAAGTTTTCTCACATAAGAACATAGCAGAACATAGCAGAGCCTAAACAATTCTGGAAATGATCAACCACTAAAAGCAAGCAGGCAAGGAACCGAACTAAGTGACATGTTTTCCATGGGTTTCCTCCGCTCCGTTTTAGTACCGCACACACACACACACACACACACACACACACACACACACACACACACACACACACACACACACACACACACAGCCCCTGGCACACACACAACAAACAGAGCTATCCGCCTGAGAATATTAACTAACAATAATTAATGTTGATGCATAATGAATAATGCTGAAATACTATTCATTATTGCATGGGCGATTTTTGCGGTAATGTTGTGAAATGATGTGCTAAATAAAAAAAACTTCCAACAACGACGCATTTGAATACCGATTTAGACATTGATTACTATGATAACGCATTCGGGTCAGCCCTATCTCATCCGTCACATTTGTCCACAGACCTTTCAGGGCCACCGTGATGCTACTGGGGCCTCGGGACATGCAGCGAGAGGGCTGGGTTTCTGGACCTTCTCCTCCCAGCACTCTCTTAATATGGCCCATACTGTAACTGTAGATGGAGTCTGTAGACAGGCCCAGACTAGAAGTGGGGTCCACCTTGGCTATGTACACCTGGAATGAAAAGAACAGAACAAGAGAACCAAGTAAATCTGTCCAAATAGGATTTAGTGTTTCAGCACTAACTACCTTCCAATACAGGTCAATGGTGAGACCTGGATAATCTTGTTAAATGACCTGCCAACCTCCTGAAGTACCTCTTTTACTAAGGTTGTGCCTCGTCATAAATCAAGAAGTTGAACATGATTCCATATGCTATTTCTGCATCGTAGTGTGCAGCAGTGGAACTCTTTGAAGGAACAACATGCTAAATTTAATGTGACAGCTGAATCACGCTTGTTGCAAACTGTACATTCAGTCCTTGGACCAGTCATATTAAACAAAGCTGTCAGAAGCAGGGAGACTCACCTTGAAAGCCTGGCTGACAGCTGAGTCCAGCATGGGCCAGTCCATCCTGCCATTCACCCTGACAGTGCCGACAAAGAAATCCTGCTGTTTAACCTCCTGTTGATACAGAGTGCAACGGACAGGTGAAACAGACATTTAAAATCATGTTCATTGGTCTGAAGAAAGAAAGATGACAAGTAACATACTTACATCTTTAAAGACGTGTAAATCCGCAACACAAATCACCACCCTAACACGGTGATCATCCCTCTGTGAGGAAAGACTGAGGAAATCTGCAGAGTGGACGTCTGCTGAGGAGTAAATACATACAAATAGGACAGAAACAGAAAAGAAAGATTATGTAACATCTGTGACACAAGTTGAAAAGAAAAAAAAAAAATCAAATATTGCACAGAATGCTGAACCAAAAACATTGCTTAGCAGGTTGTAGTGGTAAATTCATGTGCACAAATCTGTAAACTATGAGGGATAAAAAAAAATTAAAAAGCAAAGGAATTTAGGAACAAGGAGCAATGCTGTATAAATAAATCTTATTTTATATGGCCATCTGACCTTTAAAATACAAGCAGGTTTTATTTTAATTATATGATTTGGCATTTCATTTTCATATCCTAAATAAAAGCACTGATTAATAATTGGTATTGGAAAGATAGTGAAAACACTATGTTAGAATATATTTTTTGCTTGAACATGGTGAGATGATTTACAGGCCAGGAGTAAAAGTACAAACTACAAATATCTACATTACACACATTTGCACATAAAGCATAACACAATTATTAAGTGCAGTAAATGTGGTATAAGAAAGGCAATCCAATCATTACGTATTTTCCATTCATACTGTACTTTCAGGAACACACCAGATGGTATTTACAATGAATCCATTTTCCATTACATGTGTGTGTTATACTAATCTAAGTGCTACGCCTACTTGTCGAGCACAGTGGTGTCACCATTCTGACTCCACACTGTCAACAGGTCAGAGACTAAACTGTACCTGAGCTGCCCCCCTCACTCAGCCCTCTGCTGTAGCTTTTGGGCATGTGCATGGCTACGGACTGTCGAGGTGATAAACTTCCCAGAGCAGTGAGACCCGAGGACTGGGAGACGGAGCTGGAGGGTCCAGGAGATGGACAGGGGGACAGACCACCCGTCTTCAGATGGTCGTTCTCAGCCTTCAGGTTCTCCACTGTCGACTACAGACAAACATCACAAGTGTTACAGGATTTTTCTTAAATCGCAGTGCCACTTCCATAATACAGCTTTAGTGATGTTTTTCTGAGTGCATGCTAAAAAAAAAATCTTATATTGGAGAAACTGGCATAACTAAAATTGAAACACATTACCTATCACATGACCAAACAACAAGAGGGAAGTTAGACTTGAAAGATCACATACATACAGTACATACATGCCAATCCTACCTATCATAAATACAAAAGGTTAATCTCACACACACACACACACACACACACACACACACACACACACACACAAACACACACACACAGGCAGTAAAAAAGACATAAAATATCAAAGGAACATATCACACATACCTGCATGTTGGTCATGGCCTCCTGCAGCTGCTCCAGCTGATGGGCGGAGCTCAGAGCCTCCAGGCGGATGTCTGTCAGTTTGCGCTCCTTCTCCCACAGCTCTGTACGCAGTTCTGTTACAACCTTATCATCCCCCACCTCATCTCCTTCACAGAGTCTGGAGATATTCAGTTCAAAGAGGACAAAGTTAGAGATGTGCGAAGGTAGCAAGGATCATCAGACTGACAGCTAGACACGTCATTTTTAAATGCTAACTTAAGGACTAGCACAGCTAAAGCTGTATTAGAACCACTATTGAATTCTCTTCAAATTAAAACACAGATACAGCAACATACGTGTGCAGACAGAATAGTCTTGTCATTATCTACTGTGTATCCACAACCATTTTTGACAATGATATCTAATGTATTGCCTTATAACACGATATGTTGGGATTTACTGAACTTTCTAGTTTAAGAGATTATTGCAGGGAGAAGTTTACCCTGATGATGATGTAGAGGCTGATGATTTCATTGACAATGGGGGGTTGTTTCCACCATGGTGAACTTTGGGGGAGGAAGGTGCAGAGGATTCTGGGGTGGAAATTTCCTCAATGTCAGCATACGGCCCTGATGGCTTAGAGCCCTTCTTACTGAAGGCCTTGTTAAAGGAGCTGCGTAACTGTACGGAGACGAAACATGAGACAGATATAAATGATATTACAATTAACAAGCAATTCTTAAAAGCACTTGTGTTGAGCTGCTCAAACAGTATCTCTCTTTCCCCCGCCACGTTTACAAACCCCAGCCAACAATGCTGCTTATATACCTTTAACAGTTTAATATGATCAAACACTGTACAAAGTGATTCAGTAAATCAAGAAAGACACAGACAACAGAACGTTTCCAAAGGTTTCACAAGTATGTCTCATAAAGTGCATGCAGACTGGAGAAGGGGAGCGGGTTCAGGGTTTATTTACCATAGCAACATCACTTACCTCAAAGACCTAAAATAAAAAAAGCAGGGCAGCATGAGGGGAGAGACCAGAGTCATACTTAATAACAGATCTGGAACAAGATCGGACGAGAATGACACACACACACGCGCAGGAAAACAAAATGACGCAGCTGACTGAAATCTGTTTTTGGGATCAAATATAACATATATCAGATCATATAAAACAATAAAAACTGATAACAGCCCCACAGCTCATCTACCCACTGGGCCAATATAACCGTATCATTTTAATACTTATTTATGATTTGTAATCCTTTATCATACAGTTTTCAATCTATTCTACCCGTTATTCTTTATTTCACACTAGCCTTTTTAGCACCCTGCATTTCACTGCACACATTGTACACTATGAGCAAAAAAATTTGATAGTAACAACTATCACTAAATGAGCTCAAAGTTTGATGAATTTGACATTGATGAGATACCTGACCAATTACAAACCCAGCTTTCATCCCTTTCTCTAATGAACTGAAGAAAACATCTGATTCATAAACCACTGCAAAATAAGAACAGGATTTCTAAGCAGTGGGAGCTCTAGTTTCTGCCTGTGTGCGCTCTCTCACCCAGCCCTTTTTCTTCTTCTTCTTGGCCTCCTGCTCTTTGAGACTACCCATACTAGAGTGGCTGGAGTGGCTGGTGTGGCTGGTGTTGCTGGTGAGGCTGGAGATGCTTTCGGAGGAGTTCTGGCGTTTGATCAGCAGTTCTACATTCCAGGAGGGAAAAAAAAAAAGAGCACACTGAATATCGGCAGGGGAAGCTTTTTAAAAGTCCCACCTTCATCTTTGCATATGTCTGGTTTTTGTACATCCCCGGCACATTCTGTACCTTTAGGTGTGATGTCCGGATTACTGAGAGCCCCCTGAATGATTTCTTGGGCCTCTGTGTTTTTGACCCTCAGAACCTCGATAGTATCCTTCAGCTCAGTGAGCTCAGAGTCCTGAAAAAGGAAATCATCAACATGCGTTCATACTAGCTCACAGTCTGGTAACTGAACCAACATTCTTCTAAACCGAGGATTGTAGAAAGCCTATCTGCTTCAAACACGGATGACGGGGTTGTGTTCAATGGCTGATGACAAAATGGAAATCCTGCTATACGAACCTTTGACCCACAACTCATTTCCAGGACAACTATGTCCCCTGGTAGCTTCTCTTTCACTGACGGGATCTAACATAAAGCAGTTCAACCATGATCAGTCTAATGTTTCAACATCATCATCATCATCATCATCATCATCATCATCATGTATTTGTTGAGTACAGTATATAGTGACACTATTTCTTTAGAATGATATTCATGGCTTGTGTCCTTAAGTGTCACGGTTAAATAATAAATGCAAACTGCCACACATGTCACAGGAACAGTCATTGGCATCATGATAGATACCTTTTGCTCCGAGGAGACCGACAGGGTCTGCAGGCGTGCCGTCATCAGCGCCAAACTCTGCTCAAATGCTGCTACCAGATTAGCCTTTAGAGGAAGACACAGAGGTAGAAGGAGGCAGAGAGAGAGAGAGAGAGGCAGAGAGAGAGAGAGAGAGAGAGAGTGGGGGGGTTGAAACAGCAGACAGGTATGAGTCACCGGCTGCATGGAATCGGTCTGCAGCCTCACAAGGAGGGAGGGGATGGAGTAGTGGACAGCTGTGGATGATGTCAGAGATGAAAGAGGACATTCGGGTAATGGTGGTGAGGGAGGAAAGCGATGCTGCGCTGAGGGACAAACCTGGTCAACCTCAAGTAGCATGTTTAACATTTAGGCTCGGACGTCTTGCACTATTTCTGCCTGATGATGGAGAGAACGATTAGAGATCTTCTAAAAGCCATGGCTGACACCATCGTAATGAATATGTTAAGAAATCAAGACTAATTCTACATGATGGTTTGTTGGAATGATGGTTCAGATAGTCCTCTTTTAGCTGCTTCATGTTTGTTGGGTTTAGTTTCTTATTTAGGTTTGATAGTTTCCAGGTCTGAAAGCACATTGTGTGGTGGGCCTGGGTGTGTTCCCTTCTTTATTTAAATATGGCCAGCCTATCATTCCCTTCATTATCTCTTTTTGTGGGCAACTTGCTTTGGTATTTTTTTACACGGTTAGTCGTTGAATCTGTTTGATGTTATTGACCTAGTAAAAGCAAGCTTTTCAGGGGGTTGTAACAGTCTTAACGACTCAATAGAAAATGCAATCGGCTATTCACCTTTTCCTATCAGCAGCATACCTCCACATGGCGGCTTTAAAGTGTGCTACATCACCTGAAAGTCCTAAGTCCAATTTGCTTAACTGCATTTCTCTCTAATGTCTATAAGTTTATATTTGCTGTATCTTTTTAGCCTTTAAATCTAAGAAAACTATCAGGAATCGTCAGATATTGGTGCTGAGAAAAATAGAATGAATAGACAATCATTTTGATAAATCGTTTGAGGAATTTATAAAGCAAATATGCCAAATTTGCTGTTTTTCGCAGCAGATCCTCAGATACAGTATCAATGTAAAATGATACTGTAAAAAAAAAAACTGTTGGTCAGACAAAACAAGTAATATAAAGACACCAGCTTGGGCTCTAATAAATTATGCTGATCATTTCCACTTTGTTCTGACATTTCAGACACTAAATGAACTGAAATGATAGTCAACAGATGAATAGATTATTGAAAGAAAATGAATAATTAGTTGTCAACATGTCAACATGCTTCAAGGTTGGTGATGAGGTCAGCTGTTCCACGCAACGAGCCCAACAGAGAGGTCGGATGACAGCAACTCGTCAGCTTGACGTCCACTCACAATCATGCAGAGAGCTCTCTGGAAGCAACAGTCCAACAAACCTGGCCTAGCTGCTACACCCAGCATCCAAAGGTGCGGGTCAGCGGGAGGCAGGCAGGGGGAAGCAGCGAGTCCAGCAGGCAATACGTCCAAAAACGCAAAAGAGAGGGACAGTGGCGTTAGGCGTGGGATCAAACTTATTATACGTATAGTAAAAACATAAACAGTCACTTAGTACAATGGTTCTCAAACTTTTTTCAATAATGTACCCCCCTTTGAAATATTTTTTAGCCAAGTACCCCCTGACGAGTGCAAAGCATTTACACATTACAGCTCTGCACCATTAGTGTCTGATTTACTTAACAAGCTTGTAACTGAAACACACTTGTGTTTACTTCAACTGTTTAGAATCCATAACTAAATGAACACAAATGAGAAACAGTGACTTAGGATGTTCAAAATACCCAGGTTAGTTGATAGTTTAGCAACGGCAGTGGGTTAGATGTGCTGCAGTTCATACTGGTTGTCTATTAGATCAGGATCAGTGGTGAGGTGGTGTTAAAGTAAAAGTTGAGTGTGATGGAAAAAGCCAGACTCAAGCATTTAGAAGCTGCAGGGTGAGAAGAAGCAGGGGCAGACATTTTTTCAGCTGGTTAAATCAGTTAAAAGAGAACTGGAAATATATCATGTTTGCAGTAAGACCAAAGTTGTCTAGTGGTTTTGGAGCTAACCATAAACCGCGACTGGGGACCTTTTTTTTGTATGTTGCTTTCCCTTTGTTTACTGTCATCATCCTACTCTCAGTCGGCTATCAAATAAAGGCATAAAATGCTCAAAAATATAATTCAAAACAGCTTGTGTTGGGTAGGTTGGTAGATATGTTGCGACTGGTTGTCCTTGCTCCCTGCAAGTCCGACCGAGGCCAGAGTTATGCCTCAACATCCAGAGTCATCTAAGCGATCCTGTTTTTTTTTTTAAGTGAGCAGGGATTCACGCCACATCTTTCCCACATCTCACCCTCACAAAAATGCAGTGCAGATATTAGACGCACCTGTAAAAAGGGGTTTCTCAGTTAGTTGTGGGGTACAAACTCAGTGGTTGGGTCTGAAATTCCATACTAACATGCTATTTAGTAGGCTAAAACAGTACGAGAGATTTTTTTTAGTATGTCCGAAATCTTAGTATGAAACCAATAGTACGTGAATTGCATACTATTTCCGATGAAATACTAAAGTGTGCAAACACTGGACACTACGTCGGCATAAGTATCCCACAATGCAATGCCGTTGTAACGACAACGTTCGTAACAGACAAAAGGACAGCAACCAAGGCAGCTCTGCAACGTCAATAACGCTCTCATTTACATTTCTACACAGAGTATGTGATTTCAGACGCAACCAATGACTTAGAGGAGGTGTCATCTACGTTTTGGATTGATCACACTCTGATCGAGGTTCTGGCATTCATCCAACACACAAACAAATTAGCTTACCAAAAGAGGCCAAAGGGAAATCTTAAAAAAAACATATATATCATACATACATTGGCACTAAGCTGCATGGTCAAGTCGGCAACCTTTTCCTGGGAAGACTCCAGCTCTCGCCTTAACTTGCGGATTTGCTGTGGACAAATTGAAAAGTAAGCCCCAGTAGTATGGACAATGTAGTATACAATACCTTGGACAAAAATGCAGAAGTGTTGTTAATAAAGTTTTGATTATGATAATGCCGCAACTGAATGTGTTGCTTTGTTTGGTTAGCTAAATAAAGAATATGCAAACAACAACATATGAAAGACACCGACATGACAGTGGGTAAAAACACACTCCAAACCAATAGAAAATGTTTAATCAAGGGATGACAGTGGATTTGAGCATGTTTCTCATGCACTGGGAATTGTATGAGGTCTGAGAATGTCTTTACTAAATGTTAGCAGGTGGTGCTGATGGATGAAGAGTATCAGGGATAAAACAACATGAAATGAGTTATGAGATCCTGAGTTAAGAGATCCGTGGTCACAGACTTCACTGAGCACTGTTAACATCTGGTGAATGGACCCGTTTCAACAGGAAATGACCGACAGATGATGCAGAGAAAAGGAACAATGTGAGTTGAAGAGTCATGGCACGTTGGCCTTACCTCCCCTTGTATCCTCTCCTCATTCTAAAGTAGGCATGGTGAATGCAAATGAACAATAAAGAAGGATAGGGTAGAGCGTTAACTTCAAGGGCAGTTACCAAAACTACTTATCCACAGTAATAAGGGACATCAGTGAAGTTTTATGGAGACAGCTATGTTGAAATACACAGTTGGAATAGGTAACGAGTAATTGCCCAATCACAGAATGCAATACCAGGTCACTAAGAGGTTTATAACCAACTAGGGAAGACTGTAAGGTCACTTCATATAATGCATGCAAGGTTCCCCTACATGCTAAAAAAAGTCCAAAAGTCCATGAATCATTATGATTAAAGCAATTTTCCTGTATTGGAGAAAACGATTATATGCTGTACACAAGCTTTCCTAAATGATCGCTTTGCTTCTTGAAGACACAGGACAGTGTGTCAACAGTAGTCACAAAGCATTAAACTCCAGCAAAAGTAAAGTAGGACTGGACTGTACATATGACTGTATCTACTCACCGAGGAATAGTTGGATGAAGCATTGGACGCCAAAGAGAGCACAGAGCCGTGCACTGAAACAGGCAAGGTGGACATTTGACTTAATATTAAAAGTAACTTTTATTTAAGGCAATTTACTAGGTTACCCAAGTACTTAAGATATGCTAGTAATCCGTGATGTCGCAAATAAATCATTGTTACTACTGACAACCCTTAAGGCAATGAAATATATCACACTCAGTCGCACAATTAAAACATATAAAACAGGCACATTCACAGACATGATTTAAGAGTTGGATGTAAACCTTTGTTATCACATTGAAATACATTAAGAACTTGGAGCTAGTGTGTATAAAAATGCCTGCAAATGATCTGAGAGTGAAAGCAGGTTTAAATTATTGGTGGAAGGTCTCCGGTTTTGTTTACATTTGGACCACAGATAGTGCCTATAACTCCTTACTACCTTACATAACTTACTATTAATGTAAAATGAAGGCACCAAGACTCCTGTTCTGACTGATTAATAGTATGTGTGCTGTAGGAGCGGACAGCTTTGTTTCATTTGAGGCAATGTTGCGCGACTCCCCTGCAGAGGGGCCGGCTGAGCAGGCTCACCATCATCTCCGGGTTCACGGAAAGACCCGCACCGCATCATGCTTTTTGGCCGGTCAGCCAGGGACATACTGCTGCCCAGTGGGGAGGATCCATAGAGATCGCAGGCTGACTCACTAGGTGGGCCTATGCTGTTGGAGCGCGATATCCTCGGGCTGCCACTAGTAATTGGGGCAACTATTGACATAAAAGAGTGATGTTTGGAAACTTCGTAAGTGACACAGATAAGACTGTAGGATGCAGTTCTGTAGAGAAGTACACACACACACACACACACACACACACACACACACACACACACACACACACACACACTCTGGGTATAGCACCCTTATTCTGATGACTCAGAGAAAGGCAACACTACGGTTCCACAACAGTCAAAGAGATAAAAATAGCCTGACATGACCCTCCATCTCCAGCATATTTCAGACTTTAACTCAAGTCTTTTTCTTTTCCTATCCCATCTTAAATAAGTGCAGATGCAGTATAGTTCAGCATATTGAAATCTGACACCATAATAATTTGCCATCACTTCACGTTTCAGGCACGACTGGATCCATTTATTGACAACTTGTGTCAACATCTCTTAACTGTAAAACTATGCCGGACTTTCCTCTCCGTGTGAACTTAATATCCCTG
Organism: Gymnocephalus cernua; assembly: GCA_023631565.1. Classification (NCBI taxonomy): domain Eukaryota; kingdom Metazoa; phylum Chordata; class Actinopteri; order Perciformes; family Percidae; genus Gymnocephalus; species Gymnocephalus cernua. The sequence goes on from CM042428.1 coordinate 16,951,246, forward strand.
TCCTTAATAATAAGATGGATGGCTTATCGACCTCATTAGTTACAAAGCTCAAACAGTGAGTGTTTTTAGAACTTGGCAGCCAAATGGAGCAAGCAGACTCACCCACGTTGGTGAGGGGAGCCTTGCCGGAGGAGGGGTGGAGAGGGCGGGTGGGAGAAGGCAGCTGAGGGGGGCTATCGCTCTCTGTCATGCTGACTATGGTGTGGGAGTGGCGCCTTCCAGGTTTGCCGTCACTCTCTGACAGGCTTGAGCCATGGCGTCTGAGAAAAAGAATAGTCATTTTAACTCCAAACAATGAAGATATACTGTATCACAGTGTGAGATTTCAAATAGATGCTTGGACGTACTCTATTCCTTTCTTTGGCAAGGTATTTCTGTCTGTCTGCAAGCTGTAAAGAAGAGAATAAAAAACATTATTCGTAGAGGATAAACAGTCATTGTGAATAATTCTTCTCAGAGACTTACATAAACGCTATAATTAATTTATTCATCTCAAGTTTTGTCATAGGACCTGCATAACACCCAGATAAGGCATATCAAGGGTTTATCTTCTAATACATTTTGTCCATCTTTCCCATATGGCACACTGGGCCCTTTCATTAACACAGCGTGGGATTGGCTAAAAGTAAACATTTCTTGGCAGGAAATATTTCAGACCATCTCCACCTTGACAGACAGGCACCTTGAAATTTTCCGATAGATCCAGCCCTCCATCTTCTAAATGACACCTCAGACTTTCTGTTCCCAGAAAAAGGCACATAAAATATGGTGGGCTGGTATGTCTGCTGCCAAGAAACTTATAGCCCAATGTTGGATGTCTTCACACTGAAACAGTGGTCCAACTGTCTACTGGACATTTTGTTCAGCTGCTAGGATAAATGCAGACTACTCCTAGTATTGGTTCATAGGGAGATGGAAAAGTGGCATTGAAAGGCTTTTTACTCAAACAACTAACTTTCTTTAGTGGTTAATTTACACCTTTGATACCTCAATGCTAGATATTTCTTGAGATGAGACATACCTATCTGTGAGGTTGAGGGATGTCCTGCTTCCAGCTCCCCAGGTTCCCGTACCCCTCTCTTCCTTGTCATGCATCTCAGTTCTGACAAACCTCGCACTGGAAGCCACGCTCATCTGGAGGGGCAGAGACTCCATGCTGCGGTGCATGCCAGACAGCTTGGGGTAGAGCAGCGGTGATCCGCTCAGACTCAGGCTTTCACTGGTGTAGGAGCTGGGGGAATTGATGTGGAGCACAGGCGCTGGGCTGGGGGTGAGGCGGGATGAGGTGTGGGAACCAGCCAGGTCCTGCAGCTTGGAATATGGGGGGACTTTGGGCGGGAGGTCGCGGATGGTCACACAGGAGTCAAGACTGTTGAAGTTCATCTTGTCCATGTGAGCCAAGCTGGTTGGACGACCCAGAGACTTAGTGTTCAGCATCCTAGGGAAAAAAGAAAGATGATGAAATATAGAAACTAGGCGGATGATGTGTATTCATTTCAGTTCATTTTCTAACTTCTCTACGTTCAGCCATTTATGTTGTTGTGGTTGTATTTGCAAAGGACACTGTTTGTGGAAAGAGATATTGCTATTGAACTTTTCAAAATGTGATTTTTTTTAATGCTGCAGTCTATCGTGGTGGTGTATTAGGCCGAAGCAGAGATCTTGAGCATACAAAACCAAAATTTCTGTACCTGCATAGCTAGATACAACTAGAGAATAAAAACTGATGGAAAAGTAAGACCTCGAGATGCCACTAGAGAATAAAAATGTTTGGAAAAGTAAGATTTCTAGACGCCACTAGAGGTCAGAAAGATCTTAAGTTTTTTCTGTGTAATTTGGGTAAACCAACCCTTTAAAGTAATATTTAAATGAGACACCTTGGTGTGGTGGGTGATGACAGTTCAGGGTATTTGCTGCTGCCGGTCCGTCTCAGGCCGTGCAGTTTCACAGTGGACTCTCCTGTGGACTGAGTCTCTCCTTTCAGAGAACCACAGTCTACGTCGGCACCCACAGCCTTGGCTTTGGCTCTCTCCTTCTCCTTCTCTCGGTCTGTCATGTTCACCGGGCCTGTGCTCGTTCTGTTAGACATCTTACTGCCGCAGCTACTGGGCTCTTTAATCCTGGGGCCTGTGGAGGCCATGGGCACAGGTTTCAAACTCAACAGACTGGGGTCAATGGTACCGCTGACAGGCCGAGGTGCAGGGCGACCGATCACACTGAGCGTGCTCGATTTGGCCGGTCGAGGCAGGCTGCGGTACTGAATACTGTTTCGGGCGTTGGGCCCCAAGAAGCCCTGCTCACTGCTGGCGTCAAAACTGTTCTTTCGACCCGACGGTGTACCTCCTCCCACAGGCTTCACAGGGATGCCAGAGGACTTGGGGGTTTTCCCCACAGTAGCAGAGCCACTGGAGATGGTGGTGCCCCCTGCTGTCATAACAGTGGCGGTACCGGTGGCCGTTGGTTGTTTCTTGTAACCAAAGGAGGCTCCAGCTGTGGGTTTAACTAAACCTGACGGGGGCTTGCGGTGCTCTCCGTGATGATCCCTGCCAGCGTCTGAACGAGACCGTTGTAGACCAGCAGTTTTGAGGGAAATCCTGGATTTATCCAGTGGCTTCTCACTTTTAGGTGCTACATAAAGAAAGATGTTGTATAGTTGAATAACACCATTATGGCAATTTAAATAACAATTACATGTCTTCTAACGAAAGCAGCAAGAATGTTTGGGCTGCTCGGTTTGTCCTGTTGCCACCATGAACCTGACATCAATAAGCTACTCAAAAACAGGATAGATGATAAATGGATGGACAGACTGAATGGGTTGATGGGCCAGTAAAACCAGTAGTTTGGGGCTAACAAAAATGAAAACAACCCCACCCAAATAACTGAAACCAAAATGGATAATCACCAGCACCATCATACATAATTTGTCTTTAACTAGACACCTTCACATAAAAGAAAATGTACATATCCTTCCAGCCACTACAGCTGAGATCAAATATTAGCAAGAAACATCTGTATTTACTGTGCTTAGAGAGCGAAATGTGACCTACGAACTGATTCTGACTAAAAAATGGTCTTACTTTTTTTTATACCATATCATAAAGATACATCCAAGTGATATAATCAATCAAAATCTGATCTGTATGGATCATTAAAGTGAAAGAACAGATCTGGCAAACATGTGGAGATTGAAATATTCATTAAAAGATAGGGGTAAAGGAAATCTTTTTTCCCCAACATACATACAATCATATCTAATGTTAATCACTTGTGTTTGAAGCAGAATTTTAGCTTTAGCTGAGGAAATTAAAATGAAAGGCCAAGAAATGTTGGTACTTGAACTAAATTTTAACTTATCATTTAATCATGGCATGTTTTGTCGGGGATTAAATAAATTGAGTTGCTGCAGATGGCCGACACAGTGTCTCTGCAGACATGTACAGGAACCGGCTTTTAGATAATTGCCGAAACATGGCTCAGGGCTTTAAGCTGCAGTTTTTTTCATTTTTTTTTTTTTTTCGCAAATCAAACCCTTTTCAAACCCCTTACTCTAAGGGGGACACTTCTGTAATTCATCTTGACACTAAGCAGATATCTGCCTTGGCTGCTCTACAAACAGTCTGGTTTTTTTTTTTTTTACATTTGGATACAGCATACAAAGAGATAACGGATGACATAGATTTAGTAGTTGGAAGAGATAAACCAAATTCCAATAGGAGAGGAATAGTAGAGAAGAGAAGAGGCTGATAAAAAAGAGACACATAGATGAAAAGTGAGAATATACTATTAGATCTCACCTGCAACTTTTAACGTGCTCTGAGAGGTATGGGTTATGGGGGAGGTCACGCCTATAGGAGGATTACGACCTTTCTTGAAACTTCCTGGATGACCCAAGCTTTGAGGCTTCTTCAGTTCTCCTTTACACCCTGTATCTTCACTAAGGCTGGGAGGCTTCTTTCTCCACTTGCTCGGGGCCTCCGTCTTGAGACTCCCCGTGTCATAGCTGCAACTATCAAGCTTGTGGACGGTCTTACCATCCTCGCTGTACCAAGAAAGTCCACTTTCCACCAGGGAGCGCTTCTCTGCATCAGTGCGGAGCTGCAGAGAGAGGAGAAAGGAAGAGGCACAGTGTGGGTAACCATCAGACATGGTCTGTGTTATCTAAGGAATTGAATGTTCTCTGTAATCTTTGCTGCATCTCAGCTGCATTCCAGTGGGAAGGAGGGAGACAGACTGATATGCCCCAAGCAGATTAAAAAAAACCCACAGAGGAGGACAAAGGAAGGGAAAAAGAGAAGAAAGCAAAACGTGTTTATGGATTTAACACTTTTAGAGAAAAAATGTACACATTAAAGAATATTACAGAAAATGTAAGAATAGAGGACAGCTTGAGCCTTTATTTTTGTAACGCAAGACAGCTCCACTGTAATAGAAAAAATATCGTGGGGCGTTGCGGAGGTGGCACTGAGGACAGAATTGGGCATGCTGCTTCTTGGCACCCTATTAATGTAATACAGAGCGACAGATGGCTCATTGAGAAGCACTAATGTTCATTCCTCCCCCGTGAGCATTCTGTAAGTAAGCAAAAAGATGAAATGTTTACCTGTGTGAAAGGTAGAAACCACTACCACTTATCGAAGGTGAACATGAACAAGTTTGATCAAATTTAACGATTCCATCCAGACATAATTTAACATTTGACATTATTTGAAGAAAAAAAAAGTTCATTTACCTTGTTGAAACTTTTTGAAATGACATCTACTTCTTCTCCATTATTGAAACATTCTAAATATTTCTGACTAAATCGTACCCTTAAATGCATGTCGTGTCTTAAAGTTTAAGGGGAGCACAGAGAAATAAATGGTCCACCTTCAGATGAACCTCCTAGTGTGAAACTCTACACATACATCATTCTGCACAGTGCAGCTCAAACATCCAAGTGAAGAAACAATAAGCCGAAGAACACATTTTTGAGTGAATAGGGGCTTTAAAGGCTCCGTGTAACTACCGGAAAGTAACTTGTAATTTTCTGAAAAGAACAATGAGAGAACAGAGATTCTTTTGCAGTTTTAAAGATCGAGATTCTCTGTAGTTTCAGCTTAAAGACAGATGTGAGGTCTGTGGTGCCTTTTTGCGGCCTTGTCAAAACAAAGAACCTGCATTGAACACACAATACAAAGCAAATCACAGAGTGGAAGTATTGAAAAAAATGCTTCAAGTAAAAAAGGCCTGGGTGACGAACTTTAGCACTGGTTTCACACAAAAAAAGCAAGATCAAACGAAAGCCAAACACTGTCACACATGGTTAGGTAGAGTATTTCAACTCACCATAGCAGACGAGTTGCGTCTGGATCCCAGGGGTGTGGTCGGGAGGGAGTTAAGGGAGGAGCTGACGTTGAACTCCTCTGAACTGAGGTTCTCCGAGCCATCGCCGTCGCTGAGCCCACTGCTGATGGAGCTGCTCTCATCCCAACTGAAACAAGACGGCATGACCACTTAGCAAAAATGGCGTTATCAAGTAAATGGCAACCATATGAATCAACGTACAGTAAGTAAAGCAGGGAGAAAATGCTGGCAGCAGCAGTGATACGTCCATCTGTCTGCAGTAAGCTGTCTCTGGAGGAGGCCAAATGCTCAAACTAGCAGGTAATTCCAACATGGCTGCAGCTGCTTTGATTCAACTAATCCATCGGAGCATCCAGACCATATGGTGACCAAAGCTTCTACAGCAGAGCTTTCAGTTTTAATGAAATAAAAGTATGAGTTCATGATCCATTATTGCCGCTGCCATGTATTTGCTCCAAAACGAAAATTAATTATTTTCTGGTATTTGCATATATAGCTTTGATTACGGCGCCAGAGGTTGTAAACTTTTTCATTCATTTTGAAGAATCCAGAATCTGTGGCTCCATATAATCCACGCACGTGTTTGGAACTTTCTTCAGCCAATATAATTTACCGTTCCCAAACTTTACAAAGGTGAATGAATGAAGCTTTTATAGTGCATAACTAGCAGTTGCAATAAAATGGTCAGTTTGGACATTTCATTTTAAGTAAAATGGTTAATATATATATAAGTTTAGCTATAATTTAATAAATCCCAATGACAGCAAAGCCATTTTTTTTATTTAATATAATGATTATTTGTTGGGCTTTTTCTGCCTTTAATGGACAGGACAGCTAGGTGAGAAAGGGGAGAGAGAGGGGGAAGACGTGCAGGAAGTCGTCACAGGTTGGACTCGAACCCTGGACCTCTGCGTCAAGGCATAAACCTCTACGTACTGTATACGTGCGCCTGCTTTACCAACTCAGCCAACCCGGCCACAGCTAGCCGTTTTTAAACAGGGGTCAGCACACTGCAATCTTGAACTGTTCTTCAAGGGGAAACTTCACAGGATATGCTGATAAATCACGCTGTATGAAAAGTATGGCGGCTGACAGCTCAGGGTTTAAGAAAGCAGTCTGGTACGCTCTAAAGAAGCAGGATGAAGGGAAATCGGAGTGACATGCTTCTAACCCCTCCCTGACCTTTCCCTCCACCCCACGATGAAGTCCTGCGTCGCCCTGAAACAGATGCTGCCAGACTGGCGTCTCGTGTGAGGAAGACGAGGACAGCCTAAAGAAACGGCTCACTGGCCATCAGGTCTCTAGATAGATACATGATGATATTTGAATACATTTACAATGCAGATCACTGTGTGGAGTTCAACAAGAGGTCTAGCCTCAGTCAACCAAGACATCACATGAGGATAAAACAATACAGAGTCAGGGGGGAGTTTAAAATTGAAGAGGAAAACATTTTTTGATGAGCTTTAAAAGAGAAATAATGCCATGTTGAATATAAAAAATATCTCCAGAGAGCTAAATGCGAGTCCAACTCAGATTTGTATAATTACGTTCCCCATCATTACTACTGGCAACCACAGGTGGTAATCGAATTTATGTTGGCGCACAAAAATGTGGCTCAGTGGAAAAGGTAAATTATTAAGACCCTTTAAAGCCGAGTCACTGCATGAGCTGAATTAGTTATTTTTGCTTTCCTCACTAAGCTGAAAATGATCTTTGTGGCTCTGCAGGCTGCAATTAGCAGAGGCATGGAACACGGAATTGCATAGAAAAACACAGCGAGACAAAAATGGCCCATACACGTTCAGAAATGGATTTAATCACATGGCTGTGGCTGAGTTGTAGTCACAGTTGTAAAACAAAGAAGAAGCTTACCCTGACACTTTGGTTTTAAGCATTCTGATGCACAAAAGCAACATTTGGGTGAAGTGATTTGTGGCCGTAGATACATGACCTCAGAGGCGGAGTTTGACATGAACAGGGAAAGACCGAAGATTAATGTTTGATTTGAGAATTTAAAAAATGAGCTAACATACCATCAGTAAGAAGAATCATTTTTGATTTACATTAAGCCCAGATGTTTGTGGTACGTTTGAACAATACCACCTCTGTCAGGGGCGACAGAAAGGCCATGAATAACCCCACAGGGATGTCAGCCTAAGAAGAGGCAGGAGGGCCTGTGGGCTGTTGATATTACAAGCCAAAAGTGTCTGCTCTCAGGGGTGAAATCTAGACAGGGAGAGGGTGGGAGTACACAAGCAAAGTGCATACTTCATACAGAGGGTGGCAATTAACTTTTTTGTTTTCTGTGGCACAACTCCAGCGTCTCTCTGATTTGTGTGTCCGTTGCTATTATTTGAGTTGGGTTGCAGTGAAAATGTTTGAATTTAAGAAGACCGCGGGATGCAGTGGAGCAGGGTGGGGACATTGCAATCATTGTCCAGACCTGGATCACACACACACACACACACACACACACACACACACACACACACTCTTTCTGCTGGTAAGACTTAGACTTGTAGCACACTGCTAGCGTTGGGCAAGTTGCTTCCAAAATGTAATACATTACACTGCAAAGATACTGTAGATGAACACAAAAAACAAGCACACATGATATTCTATGGAGATTTAGAGCTTGAACTGCAAGGCTCTACCCTATTGTAGCTATAAAACCAGTAGAAATAGTACACAGTAAGAAGAAGAATGCATCTTGCAGTTCACTTCTGGCACTGTCTATTTTCTGCATAAAGGACAGCAAAGACAAAGCTCCTGGGGCACCCCAGGAGCTTTGTCTTTGGGGTGCATGCCTATGGCTGAGTTAAGTGGCGAAGACATCCGCTGCAGATAGCTGTGGTAAGGTTAGCAGCACGGCCGTACGTGTCCTCCAACAATAAACTGGTTCCACAGATGTTAGAATTCCTCGTGCCAAATCATTGTCAACATTCGTTCCTGCACTTCTCAGTGTTTTCATTTCATTATGCAAAAGGCTACAAAACAACTCCATCCTCTAGGCTAACGTTACTCAAGAGTATTTAATCGACACATGGTAAAATAACTTGCTGTAACGTTAACTTTACCGTTAGTCAAACGCCAGGTCATACTTTAAAGCCAACGAATAAATCGAAAGTTATTAGGTAGCTCACAGTCAGATAAACAACCATTGACGATAGATAGAGTGTATTTAACAAAATTCGCAACAAAAAGATGTTCAATGTGTCTAAGGGAACCCCGTAATGAATGAAATATCATCTATAACGTTACCTTGGCGTAAAAAGTAAAGTCCTTTTAGCTCTTGGCATCGACTGCAGAGGAGGCACTTTCCCGATCAAAACACGACCGCTCATTTGTGACTGATTCGAACACAACTTCCTTGAATTATCCGTGTGCTGCTAATAATAAGATTTCAATTCATATCCTCCGTCAGCAATGACCCCTTTTTCTCCCATTCAGCGAGCAGAAAGAAGCAGTCCGCGCGGACAGGACAGGCAACACCCCCCTTTAAAAAAAGAAAAGAGAAGCAGGGATGACGAGACCAGAGACCCTGATGTTCGTCTGAGAGATGATGGTCAACGGCTGTCGGAGGGAGCGGTAACCATGGTAACCATTACTCTGGTCTAAAACGTTACGTTTACTTTACTGATGTATGTGGTTATTTGTGTATGGACTATTATTTTAGCAAATATCTCACCAAAAACGTTATGTGTGCCGTTTTTTTCTTTTTCCAAATTAGCCAGAGGAAAACGGCATAAAAGTTAGCTGTCTAACCAAATTGCCAGATACCAAGACTGTATAAAACAATTATATCAACCAAGACTACAGAGGAGAGATAGCTAAAAGCTAAAGTTTTTGGTTGTGGGAACGTTTCTGAACGTTCCCTGAAGGTTAGGTTTTGGTTAGGCTACATCAAACGTTCCCAGAACGTTCCCCTAACATTGCAACCTTTAGGGAACTTTTGAGGAACGTTCCCCTAACGTTGCAACCTTTTTTTTTTTTTTTTTTACATTCCCCTAACCTTAGCCTACTGTAAAGGGCCATCCACACCAACAATGATAACTAAATCGTTCCAACTCTAGTGGATGGCGGAGTCCGCACCACAACAGTGGCGAATGATACAGTTGGGATCACTATGAAGATGAAAAAAAAGAGTCTATTCTCTATATTTTTTGGCTGTAGGGATAGCTTTCCAGTTTGACAAGATAACCCCAAATACGTCATCAGGGTTAACTGGCTTGGTCGTCAGACCTTAAACTTTTACAGAGAGATCCTGCATTACAAACTGAAGGTGTGGGGTAATGAGGCTGCTGTTTCGGTGCTTGAACTATATAAAGTCAGCTCATCTCTTCCTCTGCTGCTTCAAATGTGGAGCATAATTCTCCTCATAATGATCTCTTGTGAGTCCCCCAACTTTATGGAAGTGGAATGGTAAATTGCTGGAAAACTTGTTTAAGCAAGATGGTGCATATTAGCCTACGTCAAAGCCTGCCATTCAGCCCCATTGTACCTATTTTGGTTGCAGTTCCACCAGAGTTCCACTGGGGGTGATCACGGTCCAGTGCAAAATGAATGGGACCCTATGGAGCTAGACAGCTAAATTTGTCTCTTTCGCCTGATTGTCGTTGAGAAATCTCAGATTTGATTGTAGTTTTTGCAAGTTCAACATGGATTATAGGTCAAAAGTTGAATGAACGAGTACTTATGCTCTTTCGATTTGTTACAGGTTGAGTCGTTGTTGCCCATAACACGCTAGCATTCTGCTAATGAATGCTGATTGGTCAGTGAAGGACTGATTACGATCGGAGATCCCGCTTGACGGCATCCAAAGTGGTGCCAGAATGTCAGAGTGAATATTTCGGCGTGGTCGTTAAAACATTAGCAAACCTCTTTCTAGCATGTGTATTGACAGGGAGAGTCTAACCTGTCAGCTGTGTTGTCGATGCCTCGAGAGTAAAAAGGAAGCGACTCAGAGCTTGCCGTAAACCAGTATCTCTAGCCATATGTGTAGGCTTTTTTAGAACAAAAAAGCGACTTTAAAAAAATCTAACACCCAGCAGTATGTATTTTCTTTGCTTCCCCTTTCGAATGCAACATTCAAATTACTAGACAAAAAATGATATCCTGAGAAAAGTGGATATTTAGGGGTATAGCTCCATAGAGTCCCATTCATTCTGCACTGGCCTGTGAGCGCCATCTAGTGGAACTCAGAACTCGGAAGTAACGAGGGAGTGGAACTTCTTCCTATATTAGAAATTCTTTGCCTACGTATAGCAAGCTAGTGAACTGTATTACAGCACAGTAGCTATAATGTATGGTGTAGTATTAATATATAGGGCTGTCACAATATGCAATAAATCAATGAATCGCATCATAAATAAAAATTTGCTTGATCATTTGTAAATGGAAATTATCGCGGCCAGAAAAATGTCCATTTTATTTATTGTTTTTGGTTGTTTTGTTCATTTATTTTGGATAATTAAAATGTCTTCCAGTTCCAGTATTAAATATTCTTTAGAAATAAAGTGTATTGATCTTTGAAAAGGTGTACCTGCATTACTATGCCATTAGCATTATATTAGATGAAAATGGTCTCAGAACGACAAATTATCGCAACAAATTCTGGGACATTTTATTGTCCAGCAAAATATGTTATTGTGATAAGCCTATTAATACAGCCAATTAACTTAGCTATATTCTTGGATACAGTGTGCTACCTGTCACTGGGCCTACTACAAGTAGGAGGTTGTTGTGAGGGTGGTGTTATTGAGAGTTCCTATGTCACTATGCCATAAAATAACTTAAAATATGATGAATTGGGCAGATAAAGGGCTCATCTAGTGATGAGTGCTGAATGGTGCTTATGGTTTGTATGATATTCACTGACTCCTGTGTAAAAAGTCCATCTCATACTCTGCAAATGCTGTGAAACATAGCTTAGTGATTTAAATTAGTGTAAGTGCTTTCTCAAGTGAGTCTTTGGAGTGATTGTCAGGGTTTTAAACAGACCTTTAACAGGACATTACATGTAAAAGCCCAATAAAAGCCCACACAAATAAACCTTTCTGGAATCAGAACTTCATTTACATTAAAGAGATTACCACGATGAATGTCCGCAAATAAAACATGTTCCATCTCCATTCATTACCTTCTGGGGTCTAGATGGAAAAACTCAGTCCAAGGTAAGGCCTGAATTACTGCGAGCACAAACCGCAAAGCCACAGATGACAGGAAGACCTCCAGTGAGGCATGAGTAGCCTTGGAAAACCTCCCCCCTCTCATTAACAGTGGAACAGGGATGATCTCACCAGATCTCAGCTCTGTAAACTAACCAGGAGGTCCCACACCCTGTCCACGTCTTAGGCCTCAATCGGTTCAGTCTACCGTTAAGCCAAGCTGGACTTATTTTGGTTCAAAATGTAGTCGCAAAAGATTGAACATGACCAAGTGACATGAATCTGTGCTCCTTTCATCCTGCAGGGGATCCATTACAGTGCAGAGAAAGCAAAGATGCAGGACATGACAAAAGCACATAATAATAACAACAACAACAACAACAACTTTATAAATTATTTATTTATTGGTTGATGCTAGAAAGGAGGGACATTAGCACTGTCACAATAATTATTAGTTAATAATAGTTAATATATCAAACATGAGAACGTATTGACCCGTATGATGTATTACAAGTGTGAGGCTCTCTCTGCGTTTCCACATCGGGCCTCATTTTGTAATATAAATAACAGAGTCAAATGGAATTTAACTGTGGTTTAACACTTTATTGAAATGAAACAACTGTTTTGCTGACAGTGTATACCTGTCGGGTATACATACAGGCATTCCTCAAAATATCTTTCTCAGAATGAGATGCTAGTTTGATTAAACGATTGTTGTGTCTGCCTCCATCTTTTGTCACTCTTCTCTGAAAAAGAGCTATGCGTCTTTGCCTGTTGCCCTTTTTGTTTTGCGCACAAACCTATTGGTTACTTCAAAACTTTATTTTCTAATAGCATAACGGAAAACTGGACATGCTTGTATCTTTGCCCAGAATGATGAATGATACAAATCGTTTACAGAGGGGGGAAAAAAAGAGAACTGTGTTGCTCTTGTCTCCTGTTTATCTCAGCAAGGCCACAGAGCTGCTAAACAAGCTGTCGTCTGAAAAGCCTTGAAGTCATGTTTGTACTGCACACAAACAGCTGTCCTACACCGATAACCAAATGGCTTGTGTCAGAAACATCCTTTGCATGTTTGCATGTTGCCTGTTGGGTTATTTACAAAGTGTTAAAACAGAGATTCAACCCATCTGTGGGTGGGCAAAGCACCACGAGAACCTTCTAGGTTACCGAACAAGAAACCCTTTTCGTGATCTGACCTTTACTGTAGTGGTGACTGATCTATCGGTGATGTCTGCTTCTGATGCAAGAAACTGTGCTGCAATGTGCAAGTCTAAAAATGCATTTAAAAAGGTATTGGAGGGTATAAAGGACAGAGAAATAAAATCTCAAGATCTCCAAGGGACCAAAGTGGCCAAAGTGAAAAAAAATGACACCCATTTTGATGGTTGTAAATCTCATAAATAAACATGGGTATTAATATGAAACTATACAACAGTCTCTACTCTACTAGGAAGGCGTTCTACACGATTTGGGAAGCTGGCTGCAGTGATTTGCTCCCATAAATCCACGAGAGCATTAGTGAGATTGGGCGCTGACGTTGGGTGATAAGACCCGGCTCTTTCAAACCTTGTTGTTCCAGTTCATCCCAAAGGCGTTGGATGAGATTGAGGTCGGGAATCTGTGCACGCCAGTGACGTCTTCCTCACCAAAACGTGGAAATCCATTTCATGGTTTCATGGACCTCGCTTTCTGCACAGGAGCGCTGCCATATTGATAAAGGAAAGGACTTTCCCCAAACTGTCACCACACACAATATTGTCTAAAATGTATTATTAAGATTTCCCCTGACTTTGCCAAAAGCATTAAAACAACCCTAGGCCGTCAAGTACAGTATGTGGAAAGGGGAGACGTATAATGCATCTTCCAGCCTCAAAGTTATTTTTAGATGGCACTAGTCCATAATCAATAAGAAAACATGCATTGTGAGCAGGTAAAACTACACCCAAATACAAAACTTTAGTTAATCTTACAGGAGATAAAATAGTTAACCTGGATGAATTTGAAGTAAGTTGCTGTCACACAGCCAGTTTCCATGTGGTGTCATGACATTCAAGTTCCAGCAGGAGGCACAATGAGTCAAAGCTGTGCCTCCTATGCCTACAGTTTAGTGTACATGCTCTCCAACTGTGTAATAAAGAAGGCACCGCTTGGCATTTAGAAAAATAAAAAAATAAGTGAAGCCTTTGATGCAGAGAAAGAGCAGACATTTCTCTGCTACAGTGGATTTGATTCATTGGTACAATGTGGGGAATTATTTCATAGAAAAACACTGTGTTCACTGATTTATGTCTGTTTACGTACCATTCATTCAAAAAGGAATACAGGTGAAAAAGCCAGCCGAGCTTTGCTTCTGCACATCTCTGATCATTCTGGGGCCTAATTTTGATCTGTATTGAGCTTGACCATGGCTAGGCAAATAGGCTCGGGCTTCATAACAGAGCACTAGCAGTGGTATATCAGTGTAGTAAATGGGTCTGAGGTGCATCAGTGACTGCGTCTGGGAGTTCAGCCGGCCGCCCCATCTCCGCAAGGCCCCAGAAAATGGACTTGTCCGATTATTGGACTGGAAAATGAATGTACAGTCTCCATCAGCCTCAGACAGGCAACTCCCCCCCCCACAGATGTAGCCACAATACAGCTGATGCACACTTCATCCTGAGACCCACAGTCTCATGCGCTGCCACATTTACAGCCTGATAGTCTGGAATACTCTGCTGTTCAGGTATTATGGTGTTGTATTGTCGTGCTTTGTTTTGTTTTTGTCGTAGCCACACTATTAATATCAATATGATTGATATGACACTTAAACACTGAACTTGAACTGACTCTGCTTGCTGTCAGACTAATGCAGATTTGTTGTTATTACGAACTTATCAGAACAAACCAGACATCATTAGCCATACTTAAAGCAGATCATCTGACATTTTTGTACCAACTTCAAACAAACAGAGATAAATGATGGATTAACAGGTACCATGTGATTCACATTTTTAAAAAAGATAATACTGTGAGCCAAAACAGTATCGCATTTCCCACCTGGGGCTGAGTATTATGCACTGGGGGTATACAAACTGCACACCCAGACTTCAGCTGACCACACACAGACATCATACAGGGATGATTCATACTCCCTGGGGAGATGCTGTAATGGTCCATTATTCACGTGGCTGGGGGTGCTGGTGGAGGCGGGTTTGGTGTTTAGGTAAGTTTTTCACTGACCCTTCCACATTGACCTCAGATGTGTGTGAGCTGCACAGGCTCCCTGTGTGTGCTGTATGTCTGGGTAACAGTAACACATAGCAGGGTCTAATGGAGTGGGTGCTTTTCATTATGGCTCTTCCTTCAGCCATTTTGAATTATGAAAATTACAAAAGCATTTTAAAGTGATTAGCGTATCACTGTGTGTGTGTGTGTGTGTGTGTGTGTGTGTGTGTGTGTGTGTGTGTGTGTGTGTGTGTGTGTGTGTGTTTCAGAGGCAAGAAAACAACATCACCCCTTGCAGAGCAATAGCTCATGAAGGACTGACCCCAAGTGGTGGCCTCACTGAATTGTAATCCAGCAGCGACTGCAGAGAACCAGAGCAAAGAGAGGCCAAAACCCAATTTTTGTGCGGATGGGTTTTAGTGGGGCAGAAAATGCGTGAAACTTCAATAGTAAGGAAAGCACTCTGTGACGATAGAAAGGTCCAACCTGGGCAGGAAAGGGGAGCTGAATGCAGACTGCCGGAGGCACAGATCCAGGATCAGATGACTGCAGAAAACCCTTACAGACTGTGTTTGTCGATACACTTAGTTTCCATGAATGAGGCTGTAAGGTATTCCAATATTTAGTAAACTACAAACACTCACTTTCATACTGTACATGCCAAGCTTTGAACAGATCCGCTCACTGGACAAAGCTTTATTATGGTTACCATGGAAATGACATTGCCAGAGGAGCAAACTAAGCCAAGGGCTTAGCTACAATACATAGCAATGTAGGCAAAGATAGCAATGGAATGCATTCAGTGCCTGTGAGGGATAAAAAAAAATATATGTAATTTTTGTCTGCAAGATGCAATTGTATGCTTTCGAATTCAACATGTTTGGTCTTTCTGGGTCAATCAAACACATCACATTTCTGAACAAATTGCTTGAATGAAACAATTTCCCACAACCAGTGCTACTGTAAATCCTGGCAATACTAGTAAGGAAACAAACAATAGCTTTTTAGGCAGACTGCTCTCCCCCACAATGCCAATTACAAGACAATCTAATTAAGTGGTTAGCATGCTGTCTTCACACCAGTCTGTCTATTTGTGTCACTGTCTCTGATTTTATCTGTCTGTGTTACGCTCTCTCTCCATCTCACACACAAACAGGCAGTTGAGGCACAAACGCACACATCCGCCCAGCAGCTATCTCACTGACACACAAGGCAGACCATCAGCGGGTCAGTGGAAGACGGTTGCCATGGCAGCACATCCCGAGCCATGTTGCCGCATGATCAGAGGTGTGATGCTGCTGAACCCGCCTCCTTTCTCTGCTCTGCATTGCTGTCTGTACGCTGCTGTACAGAAACACCAAATGGTACAGTCCACTTCCCTAGATGTCCACATCCTGCTCCCAAACCAAACCCCTCTGTCACCTTGTAGAGTACAGGACAAGCTAGTTTGTTTCACCTGCACCACATCTTTTTCCACAATACTGTATGTAATCTACCTGCATCAGCTATGATGAAACTGCGGCGTGTTCTGTGTCATGTGTGAGGCTATGAACAGCACATGGTGCCGTCGTGAAATCTAATACATTTACCAGATGAATACTGTTGCACATCTAACCTAATAAAATAAAACAAATATCATTCATCAGTACCGTAAAATAGATTTGTGTCTCTTTATATGCCATATCATATTTATACTATATTCTTTATTACAATTATATAATTATTAGGGCTGTCAGTTTAACGCGTTATTAACGGCGTTAACGCAAACCCATTTTAATGCCGATAATTTTTTTAACGCACGAGTAACGCATAGAGAGAGCAACGGGATCTGTTAGTCCACTTCTTTAGCTGTCTATGGCCACGCCATGTCCCGCCCTACGAAGCAGCTGATTGGTTTGGTTTAGGCATTTCACCGCGAGTGGTGAGGATAGTGGATTGGTCAGGGGATAGGACCTGAACAAATGGAGTTACGTTACCTTCGACGCCTGGCCAATAGTAGTGATTGAAGGGCGGGTCTTGTAATTTCGCAGACCGGAAACAAAACAGACACAAGCCTCGGCCGGTTTTAGCTTGCTAGCCGCGTAGCTTGTAGGCTCGTGACGGTGATTATCTTCAGAGCGAGCGAGTAGTGACTCTACAGTCAGTGAGAGAAACAAAGTGTCTCCTCTGTTCTTTCTGACCACGGTGGGAAACCTGGAGCAGGAAAACCCTCTCCTTGATTTTACGTTGGTTATGAAAGAGAACGAGAACCAGGAAATGAGTCACTGGAAACCAGTTGCTATGACGACGCTATGAGCCCATAGACAGTAGGACCAGCCACGCTCGCCTCAGGCATGAGGCAGTACTACCTGCAGTACTACCTGCAGGACTACCTGCAGTACTACCTGCAATGGAACATCGAGGTAACAGCGTTACATTATGTGACAGATTATTAGATCCAAGTGTGAATGTTAGTGTGAAATTGAACATAACGTATATGACAATGTTGTTTTCAATAAAAAAACATTGTCACAAAGCAGCTGATCTACTTTTCCATGCTGATAAGAGAATTAAAATGAGAAAATATAATGGGACAAAAAGAAATCAAGGGACATTTAGAATAGATAAAAATGTGCGATTAATTGCGATTAATAGCGAGTTAACTATGACATTAATGCGATTAAATATTTTAATTGCTTGACAGCACTAGTATCTTTTGGTATGCATTTCAGAAAAAAAATGGTTAGGATTCAGGTGTAATTGCAAATAGTGATTAATCATGATTAATCCACTTAAAAATTTTAATCATTTGACAGCCCTAATAATTATACGTTGTATATTCATATTTCGTGAGATATGATATAAGAACCGTTGTACATTGCAATAGGTGTAACAGCAGCCGTAGGTCTAAGCTTGTCTTATATGATAAGCACTTTAACTATGAGGAGAGGAATGAAGTCAGCCAGTTTTATACATCTAGCGATTTGGAAGTGACTTTCAAAATGTAATATTGCCCAAACGTAAACAAGTCTTGGTATTCCAGTGTATTTCAGGTTTTAAGCGGGCAGGGCTTAAAGTGAAAAAAAAAAAACCCTGAGCCTTTTTTGGGAAAGGGGGTGGGGGTGGGGGCAGACAGGAGTCAAGTCAATGTAGATTTCCATATTGCAATAATATCATAATCCTACAATGAATCACTTTCTAGATGTTGTGTTGTTACTTTGGCCAGTTCATCATCAACAAAAACTAATTAGTACATTCATGATTTTGTCCATGTTGACATTAGTTGCTTCATGTACATTTATTAAAAACTTGGCATTGTTTATCTTTTCATATAGCTAGACGTGTAAACTCTGGGACAAGGCCGTTATGTTTAATAACTGCCATGCTGATTCCAAACGGACAGCTTTGTCAAGGTACGTAGTTTGGGCTCCAGAGAGCTTTTACACAGTGGCCATGTTAATGACAAGTCGTGTTTCGCTAAGAACGTGCACACACGTATCGTTTGTATCACAAGCACGGTCGGTCAGTGAAGGCGCAGTCGCAGCGATAACTATGGAAAGCCAATGAGGTCAAAAACATGTGAATTCTAACACGTAGACAACACGTAGAGCTTTGTGACTAGCAAGCCCTTTCTTACCGCTGCTGTACAGTCTCTTTCTTCATCACACGCTGCAGAAGCACCCGGCGTCCTCTATCTGAGGCACCAAGTGCTAAGGGCTTCCCGTCTCCACCCGTTTGCTCTTGTCCTCTATTCATGCCCAGCGCCATTTGTTTTCAACTCCTTTCTCAAATAAAGCTGTATCTACATGCTCCAAGTTTGATAAACTTTGCCTCCATTTTTTTTAGCCGTGTTACCACGGAGACGGTCTCCGGCCCATACCGCACTCTCGCTTTTCAGCAAAGACCCGCCCTACTTTGCATCTGATTGGCTAGAACTCGTTTCATTGGTAGGTGGAAGTTCGATGATTGGTTAAACCCAGCGCATCAAAAACAAATCCCATACAGACTTTTTAATTTATCTATTGTTCTAAAATAGTCATACGCCAGAAATCCGGCACCAGGCCCAGTACTTGAAGCCCTTCGTTAGTTAGAGCTGCGTTCCTCTCATATGATTGGTAGGTGAAATCAATTGACTCGAAAATATTAAACCGCGTGCAAGTTCCCAAATATATTTTTATTTTTTTCCCCCTCACAGCCGCACGCCGGAGATCCGGCACGGTGCCGGAATATTTTAAGCCCTGAGAGGGTGATGAAAGAAAACATGTAGTGGAACAAAAACTAGCCCAAAAGTTCAGCTTCCTATGAGGCATTGGAGTCATCAATAGCTCTTTATTGGAGCTGAGTGCCTTTTGCTGCTTCTCTCCCCAGTCAGCCAAAGAGTTTGGAGCCAAACCAAATGCTGAAAGATATTTGCCTCTCTTTTCCCGATGAGATCTTCCAATTTAAAAAGGTTTTAAAACGGTTAATCTGCCAAGATAAAACGTAAATCTGTCAGATACAATAATCATGTTCAGGCAGATGGGCCTCCTGTGAAATTCACATTCTGCTACAAACATTAGGCTTGCATTCATCCCATCAACTAACTGACATTATGGAAAAAAACAAGTAATCTTTCCGGTGAACATCTGTATTAGACATGAACAGCTAACCTGTGCTTACATACGCTACAGCTGAATGCCTGTAAAACATCAACCATAATTGACTGAACACCACTAAAATGACGCTGATGCTGAAAAGTAGTCATCATTCATACACCAGTTATGGAAAAAAACCAACCATACTCCAGCAATATAATGTGATTACTGCTCCACTCATAAACCAGCGTTTTAAATATGGCTTGCAAAAGGATGACATCATATGAGTGATGGTGAAGCCAATACGGTGTGAAGAATGGAACCACAGGAAGCAGTTATGATTCTTGACGTGGTCAGACGTGGTCAGGGCTAAATAAGAAGCCACCTCAGCACTCATGTGACAGGAAACACAGTCACTCAGTGAAGGAGTGGAACTCACTTTCATACAATTTAGTGAAATCGGCGAAAACTTAAAATATAATTTAAAAATATTAAATGTAAGCCAACATTGCAAGGAGACGCAGTGTCTACTGAGGGCAAGACGGGAAATGATGTATGATTCTAATATTACACTGAATATAATGGCAATTATAGTTTGAACTAAAAGTAATCCGTTCTCTATATTTCCACATGTGAAGTGAGAACAGTTAGAAGATGTGTACTGAATGACTACGGTATATAATGCAATTTAATACAAAAGCGAGACTCCACCGCCTGATCACTGCTGCACAGACTCTGGCTCCAAATGAGCAACAATGTGTTGCCCGTATCTGGGATATTTTGGCTTCATTTTTGTACTATACAGTAGGAGGAAGAGGGGATGCGCCATCCGTCTTTATATACAGTCTATGGTCTCTTTGCAATATTGTATGTATAGTAATACTTGCAATGATAGCAACTGGTTAGAGATGAATGGTCCCAGTTCCCCAGAAACAAACAGGAAGGCCACATTAATTATGGATAAAACACGCTTCTTAAATACTTTTTTCCTTTAACTGGGACAAACCAGATCAACATTAAGCTGTGTGTTGGATGGGAAGATGGAGCTCTTGGGGAGATTGGGGGATGTATGTGGCATCAGATTATTGATGTGGCAGACCCACAGTAGCAGTGATTACCGTCAGTGTGTACATGTTTAGCCTTTAGGTAGCCAGTGCTGTCTGGTGTGGATCAATCAATATCCATTAGACATTGAGCATCATGCTGTAGCTCCATCCATTGATAAACAACATGCATTGTGTCTTATTATTTCCCCAGTAGATATATTTGTCCTTTTTTGTCAGATTGTTTTAAGCGTACATATACATAGTACATATACATACTTATACATTATACAAGCATTATATATCGAGAACTACAACAGTATTATTGATTGGCAAGAGGTCTCACTCTACCATTCAGATATAGTTAATTATATTTAGGGCTAATTTAAAACCAATGAAATGTATGAGCATGTAAAACTGGGGCTCCAGTGAAAGGGAACAGATATTGCGCCTCCGTACAGGCGATTATCAGCTGGTTTCCATGGTTACGCAGGAGGAGGCTGATCTATTTTCAAGAGCTGGTAGCTGATGGTTCTCAATGAGCTGAACTGTAAGTGTGTGACAGGGAGTGTACAGTGGAAATGCAAATGTAACAGAATATGCAAGAGGATACTGTAAGAGGAAAATTAGAGCATGTGCCTGCTTCAAAAACTGGATTAGCTAGTTATCTACCCCAAAGATTGTTGGCACATTTCTTTATGAGGCAGGATTAATTCTTTATATAGAGAACATCATTCCAGGATTTCTGCAGGAGAATCAAAACGCAGACCAAAAGGCAGAAATTACAGGAGTTCCCACAGTGTTGCATCTTCCAAATTTAAGCATACAACCTACTCAAGGTCAGAGAGAAAAAAAATAGCACCCAGCCACAATAGCCTATAATTACTCTGGAGATATTTCCATGTATGTATCCAAACATACCATACCATACTTGGTGTAAATTGTAATACTAATTAGTCCCACTTTGCCAGACCTATCTCCACAGCACTGTGGAGTAAAGTCTGGCTACACCACATATAGGAGGAAAAAAAAACACTCAGTGTTGTTTGCATTTCTTTAAACCAATCATCTTGGGCGGCGCTAAGCTTCGGACGCAGTGACGGTGGCTCTACAAAACGGTCTCGCGAAGGAACTTGTTTTGGTGGAACATTTGCACCCCGCAAAAGAAAACGCCTCATTAAATATTAATATTAAGTTAACTGTTCACACAATACAGTAATATGAGCTATTTAAATTAGCTGGATACATGGTTAAATGTAATTTGCAGTGTGTATTTTTGTCCATAGCAAATCCCCGCAAATCAGTCCCAAAACGTCCCAGTTAGATAATAAATGCAGTAAACATATTCTTGTGTAAATCGTTACAGTCATTCCCCGAAACAACCAAGCAGGCCTGCCTTGTTGCACTATCCAAATGTTCTTTAAAACTTGCCATTTTCAGTGTGTAGCTTGCTAGCTCGAAGTTTGTTGTCGTTTCCCGAAGGGAACAGAGTTTGAGAACGGCAACACACAGAGAGCAGAAGGTGAGGGACATGCAGATTAAATACTCATAGACCAGGGGTCTTCAATGTTTTTCAAGCCAAGGACCCCTTAACTGAGAGTGAGATGGGACAGGGACCCTCTATTACATCCATTGTCTAAAATTAAGTTGCATATTAAACTAGGCTGTGGGCGACCTAAAGCCTTTACATATACCTGTTTAGTGCATTGAGTACTAAGCTATTAAAATGTTAAAAATAAATGTGGTACAGTGAATCATTGGGATTAACCGTATCTGTGGATGGCTACCCTACCTTACCTATACTACCTTACCTATAGGCCAGTAAGCCTATCATCAAGTTTTTTTTTTTCACAAATAGGCCGATTTATATTTGCTAATAATATGTTGGATTCATGTTGACATTTTCATTTTTGAAAAAAATTTCAAAAAAGTAACAATAATTTGGTGGCCCCCTGCAGTAACTGTGGAGGACCCCCTAGGGGCCCCGGACCCCCTGTTGTATATCTCTGTCATAGACTGTAAAAAATAATGGACGGGGCTTCTGGGCCTGAAAATTTAAGCCAATGCAGAAGTGCTTTAAACCTGCATTCCGTCTCATTTCCAGCACTGGTTGCAAAAATTGTCCAATAAAATAAAAGAAGTCCACTTAAAAAAAGAAAAAAAAGAAACAAAAAAACGAATTGCCAAATTCAAGGCTTTAACGGGGCAGACCACAAACCAATGGGTGATGTACTGCTGCTACATATACTATTCTTACAGTCTATGGTAAACTGCTGTAGGGGCCTGTTGTGCCCATCAGGATGACTTTGAAAGCATGACATTGGTGGCCTAACACTAAGCATGATGAGGCATTTTTTAAAACCATACATAAAAATGATTAGCATCTTTGCTGCCTGTAGTAAGCAGAGGCGACGAGTCCTCGTGCTAACCTCTCACATAAATCTGAACCACCACAGTAGAGCTGATGCAGCGAGGGACAAAATACAGGGCAGATTTAAATGGATTTCGAGTGCACGGATGTTACTGTGAGGAATCGACCCATATGACATAATCCCCGTTTAATCCTAACCTTATCAGGGTTCTGCTGTCTGATCTCTTTCACCTCCCTCCTAACAAAATGCTAACCCTTTACACATGGTTAGCATTGGTCCATTTTTGTTCAACACAATGCTTCTTTCATATCATTCGTGGAAGCAATCTTATCATGCCGTTCTGATTTACCTCATCTCCAAATTTGAAAGAACTTCAATTGACCCATTTCACACTTTTTCGTCATTGCTCTAATTTTTACTCATCTAAATGTGTCCGATCCCTTTTCTTGTCCTTACTGCACTCTGTAGTAAGAACGTGACCTGGCTAGCAGGGACTAGTGAGCACTCCAGGGCCTGAGCTTAAATCCCAACTGCATGTGCAACAGCGATAAAGCTGCTAAACCACACTAGAGAACTGTCCTGGATTCTTTCTCTCCCTCCCTCTCCCTGGCTCTCTCTGTCAGCTGTCAACTTGGGAGAGGAAATTAGATAAAGACACACAAAAGATGTGAGAGGGGGGGAGGGGGGGGGGGGAGCGAGGGGGAAAGGTGAAGGAGGCAAAGAAGAATAGGAAGGCAAAGGAGACAAAGAAGAAGACGAGAAACAAATAGAAAGTACCGCCTGATCTAAACTATTTGTTGCTTCTGTACGTGTTGACATAATCATGTTAAATAATTCACAAGATTCAGAAGCTGTACCGTTTATAGCAGAGCATTTATTGTGTATCTGAGAGGACACCTGATGACTTTTCAAGTCCTTTCCTGTGGAAAAACCTCTGACAATGTAATGGCCACTTAAAGAGCTTAAAGAGAAAAAATCCTTAAAGAGCAAGAAAAAAAAAAACGTTATCAGCAGGGACTGCTGATGTAAGCTCTTTGATAGGCCTCTCGAGTGCAGAACATCAGATACCAACACAAAGCAGAAAGCCACGTTATCGGCATGAGAAGTTTCCTTCGCAAAACTTTTTTTGCATCACTGCTGAATGTTAGAATGCCCATATTCTATGCATCCTAATTAAATACTGAAATACAGCATGTCAAACGCAAAGTGACAACAACTTCTAGCTGCCCTTTTTAAAGTCACAAGGTGGAGGCCTAAAGCACAAAGGAGCCCGCAGCCGTCCGCAGTCAGCGATTGGTTCATGTTGTCATGGTAACAACGGATTCAAACCCATGCTTATCTGAAGATGCTCTTACCCATTAGCCAGGTTGTCGTCGTCGTCGTCGTCATGCGGCAGGCTCTTTCCTAGGAGGTCGCTGTCACTCAGGTAACCAGACTTGAGGTCGGCATCATCCAACCCTTCGATGAGCTCGATGCGAGACGTGCTGCTGAGGCGGCTGGAGCAGCGAGCTGGCATCGTATGGGCTGTGTACTGGGAGCCAGTCTTACTCCCCTGGTATCCTCCGCCTGTGGAGGACGGGGCGTCGCCCGCTTGAAGACGGGGGCTGGACTGGCCGTGGCGCCAGGAGAGAGGCGATGAGCGGTTGGACAGGCTGGATATGCTGCGAGCGTTGGTCTCATCGCTGTCATAGCCCACATTACTGCTGTCCATACAGCTAGAGAGACACGGGGAAAGGTCAGTGTGCGTTAGGTTTATGTACTTGAGGCATTTAGCTGACATTCTTGTCCAGAACGGCAGATCAAATCAGCATATCAACAACAGCGCAAAGACACCCGGCAAAACATTTTTCTCTCTGTCAGAAGTCCTTCAAAAGAAACCCACAGTGGCGTTGAGTCGCTGTTGACCCAGTTGTAGCAGTTGTGTCGTATCGTCTTCAGGGACCAAAGATATCAAAAAGAAATGCGGCCTCCCCACAACCCAAAGACAAAGAGAAGGATGACCTGATAGCTCTGTGTTAACATAATGTAGCAAACAGTATCGGTTATGTCTCTTCGCACAATACATTCACAAACCGCAAGGACTTTGCTTTGCATGACATGCCCAAAACTACAGCAGACCTTTCCTAATTACCCGTGTAAGTGGGTCAGGGTTAGAAACGTCCTCCAAATGGCTGTGAGCGTCTTCTGTGTCTGCCGATTATATAACTATATGTACCAGCTCACCCCTATAAATATTGCAATGGCTACGACCATGGAAGTATTTTTATCCATAGTTGATGGATAATTCATCTATATGGAGGCTAACTAGTGCCACTCCAGTACTGAATCTGACGGAGTGAGAATAGTTACTTTTGCCAATGAGAGCTGTAATATCTAGACTGGGCAAACCCAGCCCGATCTGCCAGCGATTTGATTTCTGCCTGCAGCTCAGGCTGGAAACCTGCACATTTATCCATCCTGCTTCCGTTACAATTTGTGGGGACCAATCATAAACTGGCTTATCCACCTGGCGCGCTATTTATTGTCGGGTTTAACACAATAACGATAGAGAAGCGACCAAGCAGCTTCTTGTTTACATTCAACAAGCCGGCCACCGAAGCGCAGCAACCCGTCGATGCCGCTGTCGCTACTGCGTCACCCGGATTGTTGGTCTGATTGGTTGAAGGACTATCCAATTGCGTACAGAGTCATTTGAACTATGCCCGTTGACCACGCCTCTTGTGTTTTAGGGTAGCATTTTGGTATCTAGGCCTTTAGCTTTCTTCACTAGCTAATCAGTAACTGTCTTTTGCAGAAAACAGGTGCCTACTGGGGTTCATGAGAACGGCTTAAGAGTCCCCCACAAAATCTAAATAGTAAGCTAAAATAGGCTAAAAAGCTTCATAGAGCTGCAGAATTGAGTTATCATTTTCTATGTTAATTCAAATTACAAATAATGCAGGTTTAAAGACATAAGCAGAATTCGGTTCCTGCTTGTATTCATGCTACACAGGATATTGCATCTCCACTTTAATGTCCAAATGAACATTTAAAGTAGGGGACAGGTCTCCACCAGTGCCTTAGGTTGTTGTGGCTGTTGCAACAAATTACTGCCTGGGCCTTTTGCCTATGAGAGTCAAACAGAGAGATTCCTAGAATGAAGTCATGACCATTATTGAAGAAGGATGGAAGCCAGATGTGCACCAGGTGGCAATTCTCCAAGCCGCCACAGCACAACTGTTTACACATGATTGTGTTATGTATCGATTGAACAAGCTATCCGTTGCTTCTACACTTAAGAGGTTTTTTTTTTCAGTTTAAACCAAAAACAGAATTTTATGATTTCATGAGCAAAACATACTTTGGTTTATATATGATATTAGGAGACAGCATTATGACACAATATAAAATTAAATGTTTACAGACGAATGCACTTACCTATGACTAAGTTGGGAGCCCCGCAGACTCGACATTGTATCCTCCAAATTCTGGCGGAGGTCAAGAACATTCTGCACAGTCCGCTTCCTCTGGGACTCAGGGTCTGTGGGTCAGTCATGCAGAACAAAAGGTTATAAAAGATTTGGTGTGTCAAAATAAAACTTGTTTTATATGTGTTTGCGTTTTAAGAGAATCTATGTATGCACAAACACACACATACACACATTTCTGCCTCCGCATGCATGTGCTCTCGCCTGCAGTATTTGTGTCTGGACTGATGTGACAAGTGTCTTCCTTGTAAGCACACAGCAAACGTATGTTCACATCATTAGGCAGACAAATTTCACTCCACGGGCTCCCTCACCATGGTAACCTCAGCTCTACCCCGCTTCTGCACTGACAGGGTACATCCTGAAAATGAAATACTGAAAGGTTCCAACATTCATGCCACATTAGGATCTCTTTCAAGGAGTTTTTTTTTTTTTTTTCCAGAGCTTCTGTTTTAAATGAAAAACATTTTGTATAGAGCATTAACTCAGAGTCGTTCAGTTGAAGTTTTAAGGCTAACAATTAGCTGAACTGCAGCCAGAAGGATTTCAGTGCAGGTCAGCTAACTTGGACAAAGCTGCGTATGATGTAAAGTGTGCAGTCAGTGGGTCAGAACTGTGTCAAATCAATATTACAGTACAATTACGACTGTTGTTGTGCTAGCTGTTACAAATCAGGGAAACCACCCCATCTCAAAACATGATGACATGGGGCTTTCCACTGCAGTGTGTGGAGGCAAAACTCCCTAGCGAAGAAAGAAATTAACACTCAATGCATTTGCTGGAGCAGCTAGAGGAGAGGCGGTGATGTCAGGGGAGCACACGTCAAATAATGTGCTGCTCTCATAAAGGGATGTTGAACTAATTCAGCAGGGTGTGTAGAGGGCATCAGTCTCACACACATGTACTGTACATACAGTTCACACATTTGAAACACATTTGCAAACCTGCACTGGAGATTTAGGGGGACGAATCTGCAATGAAACTGAGGGCAGGTTTATTACAGAACATCGACACATTAGCTCGTTTCAATAGCATATATCCCAAATATATTAAATGTATGGCATCAGTGAAAAAACAATTAATAGCTTTCTGAAAACGTGTGTACCCACTGTGCACAAAGTATAACCCAATATAGGTCTGTATGGTGTGTATACAATATTGACAAGCACTGTAATTTATGATTTATAAGTCTGTGAGAGCCGAACTAAATGAGATATTGAGTTCATCTTAAATAGTATGTTGATGAAAACTTGTCTGGGCTCAGCTATAATTAGCTTTGAGGAGAGATTCTATAGTGCAACTTGATTTATATAGTTACAGCGTTTTCTCTGGGTTTCTAAGGCCTATCAAAAATAATACAAATCTAAGTGTGGCAGTCAATACATCGTATAATACACACCTAATAGCTTATTCTATAGGGAGCAGCAAAGTGGCTAGATGCTGATTCAAATGTACGGTTATTTTTGCATCTATAAAAATCTGATGTTTTGCATTATGGGATTGTTAGCAGAAATTAGACATCAAAATATACTCAAATAAATCATGGACAGTGAATATAGTGCACTTATCTGGTTCTATCGCTTATCGTTTCTTATTAATATCCTTTTTTTAAAAATCTAAATCTGTACAATTAGTTTATAGACTAGAGACCTCCCTGGGAAACCTTGTATCCTAGATACCTGTAAACAAATGTTTTCCAATTACATTATGGTGCCAAATGTGATCACTGCCTGCGTTATGTTCATATACAAAAAACAAAATTGTGATTTTAATAACATGTGTATAAAGTACATTCTACACTCTTTGTATTGCTATATTTCATATTTAGGCAGGAAACAAATTAAATATGTTGTAACATTTTGCCGATACATTCAGTATTGACTTTTTTGCAACTTGCTTATGTTAATGCAGTAGAAAACTTAATCTGGGTGGCATAACGTCTCCATCAAAACATATTTGCTAATGCAAATTGTTGAATATAAACATCATTTTTAGGAGACAGGGTTGTCCCGGAGAGTCTCCACCACTCTAAACCAGCCTATGTTTGGATGGGAAGCTTCCTGTGATCCCAAACAGGTATTTAGATTAGTTTATTTGACATTATGAGAAGGGAGACATCTACTTATTTCAATGCTAACGCAATGAAGTCCAACACTTATTTCCACTGTAGTGCCTGAACGTCCTCGAGTCTAGGAATAAATCTTTTAGTCACGTCACAGCTACAAAATTCTGGCATACTACTAATTTATTTAAGATGAATTCCTGGGATTCAAACCTGAATCGTGGAACTGAGGCCATGTGTATCACAGCTGTTTTGAGTGTAAACTTGATGCATTATGCACTGTGTTCCTGTGCAGTGACTGACAGAACTCTGGCACCCTGCATTGCAGGGATGCCTACAATACAGGGAAGGAAAGCTTGGACAGAATACTGATGCAGATGTGAAATCGGGAAAGACCTATGAATGATGCAACACCACAGTCAATGCTCTATAGACAGATTAAAGCGTGGCAACATTAATTAGAAAGTATTGTTAAAGGGCCTCCAGTTACTACCTTGCAAATGCAGCTGAATCTAAATTAAAAGGTTGTATGTTGTGCCCCAATTAATTGAGACATAAGTTTATAGCATATAAGTAATAGTATAATTTCCATTAACAATCAAGACGATAAGTAAGAGCAACGACAAGTCTCTATTGGCCCTTTACAGTTCATTTACAGGACCTTGACAGAAAAAAAGAGAGCTTGCTTTATGGCACAAAACCAGAAGAGGATGGGTTTTGTTTCTTTTTTTTTCTTTTCTTTTTTACCTCAAATGGACCTAGAGCTTTTCAGAGTTTCTCACATTGGAAGGTGATGAATACCGGTGGGAAAATAACTTTCGCTCTCCAATAAAAAGAAACACTCACAGTGGTGTCAGAAAGAGGTAGAAGTGGGCGATGTATTTTTTGAGGGCCGCGTAGATTGCTCATAGTGAATGGCTCTCACTCAGTGGGTAGAATAATATGTTTGCAAATTACATTTTTTCATATGATTCTTGGGCCCAAATCCACTGCTTCAGTCTTCACTATAAGCTGAAACATTCACTCATGTTGCAGCTTTGGCTAATGGCTTTGTCAAATGGCTTGTGATCTGAAAACTGCTGCCACCCCCCCCCCCCTCCCCCCCCAAATAAAGATGGGAGACTTTTTTTGACAAAGATACTCACTCTCAATCCCAATTCCAACTCATCTTTTCCCCCCCCCCCCCACATACTTTACAACTTGTGTTCAATGGAATAGAGAGAGATTGTAACATAGGCTGCCTGCCATTTCAACTGGGGTATTCAAACAGTACATCAGTGGGCCATTGCTACGTTGGAGATCTTGCATAACATATCACATATAATTACAATAAAATGAGGTTTGCTCATCCCCCATTTTCCTGCTGTCTGTACTACTCTATTATTCTGCTTTCTTCATGGATATATCGTCCTAATGACCTGGAATCTATTTGTCATGTATGATAGATTCATGGCCATCGCAAAGTACTATTAATAGTACTTTCATCATTTTGAAAATAATCTCAAGCATCTGATATAGTCTCTTTTTTTTTAAATGTATAACACAGCAGACAGTTGCTCTGCATGAAGAGGAAGAAGAGCTGAGTTAAGTATTTTATAAGATTATTAAACCACAAAATAAAAGCATGGACATTCTATTTGATCTGGATGAAGGTTTTTTATTTTTGTTTTATTATCTGCAGCCTTGTCTTGTGATGAGGCAGTAGTAAACGTTGTCCCAGTACTGCAGGACAGCGATGGAGCACAAACTTACATGGCGAGTTTAATAAATGAGCCTTTTACGTAAGTTCACTATTCTTGATGTCATGTTGGTAAACAAAGAGACCCTTTATGGCCAAAAATAAAAGCATCCTTTCAGCGAGCTTATAATGAGATATACTGCAGAAACAGAGCACAGTATTAAGCATTAAGCTGCCTTGAATGTACAGCAGATAATAAGATCTATTTACAGTTATAAGCGTGTTCACTGTACATGCCGAGTAAGGAAGAAGGTTCCAGTCCAATACGCAGAAAAGAGTGTTCAGATAATGCTGCCATCAATGCAAAACATTATTACATAAAAGATATGTTTCTCCATCTTGCTGATCAATTTAAGTCAATAATCAGTGTTGCGATAGTTTTCCGCCTTTCTATCACCATGTTTCGTTTCCATTTTTTCCTTTAATGAGCACAAAGCACTTGTCTCGTGTCAAAGGCCCACATGGGATCACCATCTTAAATGATGATAAATAATTCATAAACTCCCATTTTTAAGGAATAACGACTTGACTTGGAAACACCATGGAGGTCAAAGCGTTACATTGAGGAGAAAAGATGGATCAGCTTGAGGCATTTTGCAAATGTTATGCAATTAGGTTAATAAAGCAGACGTGGGTGTGGTGCCGGATTCCACAGAGCATTTTCAAATTCTGGTTGTGGTTTCATACTCAAACACACACACAAAAAAAAAAAAAACAGTGACGCCATGCTTTTAGCTTTGCCATTGTTTACAGCTCATAGTTGAGTTTAGGTGTGATCAACATGAGTGATAGACATCCATATAGGCTAATAAGGCAGGGATAACGTTTTCAGTAAGATGCAACAGTGAATATGCTCTTCTGATGATATTGGAGCAATGGAATGAAAAACAATTGAATAGTACATGAAATGCATGTTGGTATATGGCATGATTGCACAACAATTGTCAATGATAGGACTTTAGGAAAACATTTAAAAATTGTAAATGTTTGAGAAATGTGCACTATAATATTCCTGTTCTTTAAATTACAAAATATGTGAAATATCGAAAGTGTTCATCATCAGTTTTATGCACTAAAGAGAGTATTGTCTTTCTAACCAGTAGTTACTTAAATTACTTAAATTGCCAATAGATTTAAGGTCTGAACTGTAAAATAACTCAAATCTAAGACGTCAAATAACCTAAACAGAGGAAAACTTGATTTGAATTGCACTGCATTTTTTAATGGCAAACTTCTACAAACAATGACACCTTTTTGGAATACAGGTCATAATTACCTCCGCCAAGGAGGTTATATTTTCTGCTTGGTGTGTTTGTTTTTGTGTCAGGAGTATTACGGAAAAACCACTGGCCAGATTTTCATGAAACTTGGAAAGCTGTTACACGTTTTGGAGTGGATCCGAATCACGGGGCGGATACACAAATTATGTTTCACTTTTGTTAACATTGTAAGATATAGGCCATTTGTGCTGCATTCATGTGATGTTGAAATAATGGGAAACGTGTGTTCAACAAAGAGGCATGCTTTGATAAACAAAAACAAAAAAATAAAAATAAATGATCGTCATTAGAATCCACCATCACCACCATATGATCAATACCCTTACTATTCATCACGCCCCCCCCCCCTGTTGATGAACCTGACCTACCACCTCCAGAGAGAAAGCCATTTTCTCTTCCATTTGCACCACTGTAGTACACAGGGTATAAACCATCTGTCAGTGCTCCACAGATGAATGGAGCTGGGAGGAGGCTAAATACGTGTCTGTGTGCCTAAAATGAATTCAATATGGCATGCCTTCTTTTCCACCACTATTTTTAAATGGAAGCCTACGTGGAGCAGCGGATGGACTCTCAAGTGCATCGGCACATGTTGCAGCAAACAAGGGCTTTAGAAAGGAGATCAGTGTGCCGGTAATAATCCCCAACCCGCAGGCTTTTTTCATGCAATCAGCCAGGAATGCTATGATAGGAAGCAAGTATATTTCACATAATCAATGGCCTCAGACACCTGAGCAACATGCTGAAGGAATACGAACAATAGAGCATCACCATAGCTTTTGGCTAGAATACCAAACTGATGCAGCATTCAATAAAATAAAAGGAAGAGGATCATGCTTGGCAAGCACAACAAGGATGTCTTCTTTTTTTTTTTTCCTGTCGATGAGCTGCATTAAATCCGTTCAGGGGGGAATGTGGGTCTGCAGCAGCAAGCAGGTGCCGTGTGGTGGTTGCATCAAAGGGGGCGTGCTGCCGAGAAGCACTGAGAAATCTTACAAGCGGGGCGTTTGGTTTGTAGCACATGGCCACCACACGTACTGTATGGGCCATGGGGTGGGTGAGGTATCAAGACCGCTCTGCTGTACTCACCTAACATCTGACTGAAAAGCAGCTGCTCCAGGTCGCCCAGCACTGTCACCACCAGTTCTGGGTCCACCTTCAGGAAGGGCTTGTCCCCCCCTTCCTCTCCTTTGGAACCGGACTCCCCTCCGGCTCCGGCTCCCTGCTTCTTAGCGTTGGCCTTCGCCTTGCTGGACAGGATCTCGTCGTCCGACTTCCCATCCTCAGGTGCCTTGCTCAGGGGCTTCACCTCGGCGTAAGGGGCACGAGGTATGCGGCTCTGCTTGCTCAGAGCAGATGGAGCGGCCAGAGGGCTGAAGGGCTTGGGTTTGCCCTGGAACAGCGAGTGTTCAGATTTGGATAGGTTTCGAGAGAGAGGGCCACCCCCTCCGGCACTGCTGCCACCCCCTGCGGTCTTTGGCTTGCCCATTTTGCTCTGCCCTGCTCCATGCTTGGCCATGTCATCACACCACTTGGGCTCATAAAGGTGCAACTTCTTCTCAGCATCAGTGAGTACAGCTAGGTTTGTCATAGACCTCTGCTTGCGAAGACTGGCGGGCACTGGTAACCTGCCGTCAGAGCTACCTGCCCGGTAAACCTTCAGTTCACCCCTCGGTGTGGTCTGGGGCACTCCAGACTTGGCCCTCTTAACTGCCATGCCAACTCCTTTGCCATCTGCTTGGCCGTATGCCTTTGTGCTATCCGCCCTTTCCATCTTGAAATCTCCTTCTCTGCCTTTCACACTATTTCCAAGCATGCCTCCTGCATGAGACCATATAGAAAAGCATCAGCAAAGAGAAAACAGGCTTCCGTATCAAACCCTTTTTCTTGTGCAAAAACATACATAAAAATGCTTCCTCTAAGGCAATCCTGAAGCCTTCCCTTTCTTCCCTCCGTCTCCTTTTCTCCCTCTTTCCTCCTGACAGGCTGCTGCAGTTGCAGCTGTTGCAGTGCTGCCCAGGCACTCCCTTTCTCTCCTTTCCTCCCGTCCTCCTTTCCTCCGATTTTTCCACACTCCTCCCTTCAGCACACCCTCCTGCCGCTGAAGCGCGCAGCAGCGGAATGACAGCGGCAGTAACAACGCTCCCTCCTCCCCCTGCTTTCTGCTGCCTCTCTCTCGCCTCCGACTGCCCTCCCATCCTCCCTCCCTCGTTTCTTTTTCTCCTTCATTTAAAAAAAGATGCTTTGCTGTGTCTCAGCAGAATACGTGAAATGCAAGAGAGCGATTAGAAACGATCAAATCTGGCTTATAAAACCAGGCATCATTCTCTTCTCACACGTTTTCCCACCATCTCCTCTGATTCCTTTGTTCTTCCCCTCCCCCTCCATCACCTCCAGTGTTCCCTGTTCAATACACTCAACATGATGCATGATTTGTAATGTTAGCGGACGTGTTATTAATGTGAGTGGATACACATTTTGATATGCAACTACAGACCATATCATACATTTTCATCACTGTCAAAAATCCCACACAATGCATCAACTGGAGCATCCAGATTATCTTTTGATCCTGTTTGAGCTTCCTTACGATATCAGTTCCAGATTAACAGCTGGATAAATCATATGCTAAAAATCAGCAGTGTGTTGACCTGCCATAAATGGACAACTGCATTCTCGTCAAATAATATCAACAATGATGACATGATTGTTAAAGGCTAATGTACATGTATAATATGTACATAGTAAGAAAACAAAAACAAAAAATATAGTGGGATGTTAATTCAAACTGTTGAACTGACAAAAAAATAATTGGGTACTTTTTGTCCACGGTTTGAAATAAAAAAAAAAAGAGAAAAATAGTGTACTAGCCAAATGAATGATTTCACTTCAGCAGACAGAGAGCAACAAGATGTGCCAGTGAAAGAAGAAACACACCCAAAACCACACTTTGGAAATATCTTCAAGTGAGCATAAGACCCATGTACACACGCACATGCGATTGTGTTAAATTGAAAACCCAGTCACCTTGTTTGTAGGCATGTTTTCTGTGCTAACATATGAGTGCAATTATCTTTTAAGTTATTCCTCACTGCTGTCTCTCAGGAGGATCGAGGAGGCTCGCATGAAGCACTGCTCCATGGAAACCACCCTCTCTCATCGCCTGCATGCCATTTGCACCAGACTTCACTACACCGCACAAACAAGAAACATTTACCTTTTCCATAAACTACTGTGATACAACCCTCATGTTGTTATGTGCTCATCAATTGAAATATCTTCTGTTATCTGAATCCAATGCTGGTGAATAGATTTATTTTATGTTCTTATTAAGTGCATGAGTTGCTCTTTCCCACAACACAGCATGGCTGAATACAAGCATGCTGATCCCGTGGATATGATTGACCTGTTAGCTGCAATGCTCTCTCTCTCTCTCACACAATGGCCGTTGCACCACACTCCACTGCTTTTTTTATTTTGGGTTTCAAGGCACCCTGGGGTGGCTCATGGACCAGTGAGGGTGTTTGATCTGGCAATTAGTTTCTGGAAACAAAGTCACGTCTTGTTCCTCCACATCATGAGTTCCAAGGCTCCCCTGCTGACTCCAGAACCACCGGCTGTGACCTTACTCCCATGATGCATTGAATAGCTTATTTTTTTTGGAGAGCGGGAATTCCTTAAAGCCCCAGTGTGTAACATTTGTAGTTGTTTATTATCAAAATCTGTATTGCCCTTCACAAACTTGTCCTTTTTTATGAATATTGACCACCACCATCAATTCCAAGTATTCCTATTGGCTTGAAATTTTACATCTGCGCTTACATGAACTGGGGTAGACGCTCCATAGCCATGCGCCATCTTGAAATACGGTAGCCCGTAAGGACATACAGGCAATACTGCTCCGCATTTTGCACTTTTCACTCAGTGGCACTGACTGTGACGTATGGCAGGGGAGGGAGGGGGAGAAGATTACTTGTAACTCACTGCCGGCAGATTTGAAAGCCTGTTGCGTCTATTATCGAGGACATGTAACTGAGTCACAGAGGAAATTAAAATGACAACGTGACAGGCAAAGCAACGCGACCAAAGTTAATATTGTTGTGGCTTTTCCAAGATGGAAAGAGCTGATGAGGAGCAAGGATTTTAAAAAGGGACGCCGAAGTTGCCTGCTTTCTTCTCAACAGGTAATTCTGCCTATTTGTGTAAAAGTTTTATAGTTGCTACTTGCTTGGCTAACTATAGCATGGTTGTGTATAACGCTAGAACGACGTCTAGGATACTTTTCCTCGCGTCAATGATGAAAAAGGATCGTCTACCTTGTAACATAAATGTAATCATATGTGCTGTGATTTCCCTGGCAGACAACTCACGTCATACAGTTGTAACACAGACTAGCTAGAGCTAGAACAGCAGCATGTAAACGATGGAGACACTAAGAGATCATTTCAGTTTCATTGACATTGTTCATGCTGTTCAGAGAA
Source organism: Gymnocephalus cernua (assembly GCA_023631565.1). Lineage (NCBI taxonomy): Eukaryota > Metazoa > Chordata > Actinopteri > Perciformes > Percidae > Gymnocephalus > Gymnocephalus cernua. Next base: position 16,986,965 of record CM042428.1, read on the forward strand.
ATATATTAAAAACACAAACCTCCGTTGCTTCTCTCCTATGCTGTAAACATCGCCTTACACTATGAATCTGGTACAATATACAGAATAACGATAGCACTGATACTTTACTAACATTAGCTTGCATATGTTTGGGAACCTGATAGCTGATGTTAGCAATGAAATGGTACCAAAATAACGTCAAACTATTATTACACTGGAAGGGACACTCACGGACGGTTGTCGCTAATTTCGGGTTCGGCCACCGTAGGAGTTATAACGCACTCAGAACGGGGGGGGCTACAAAGTGAAATTCAGTTGGTTGTCGTATACAATTTCACCGCTAGATGGGAGAAATTCTTACACACTGGGGCTTTAATGAATCATAAGATAACAAAGTCCCGACGTGCCAAATTTACTGCAAGCCTTTGATGTTTTCATGGAACATCTATGCGTAAATCGGACGGAAACTAAATCAACACCTCTATCACCTATCAGGAGTTCATTCATTTTAACATCTCGATTTTTACTTTGCTCTAGTGATGGCAGCTACTTTACGAACTGATGAATCCTATGGACGTCAATGATCCTGTGAGTTTTTCTCTAGTGCCACCATAAGGTTAACATTTTTTTGTGTGAAATACAATTATTTTTGTATTATTTACAACTATCGGATGACTTGCCGTACAATTTGGTACATATTCATTGTTCCCAGAGTATAAATGGCGAGGCCTTTGGTGATCCCCTGACTTTTCCTCTCGTGCCTCCATGAGGCTGATATTTATGGTTTTGAGTGAAATATCCCGACAACTATTGGACGGACTTCTGTAAATAAAAATGTAGAAACCATGAATCGTCACCACTTCTCAGGAGAGAGGAAGGGTGGAGCTGCATCTTTGATTTGGTCTCTTTCACATCTGGGTCTGATTCTCCCTTTCCAACTGGCCATCTAAGTAATATTGTGTGTGTGTGTGTGTGTGTGTGTGTGTGTGTGTGTGTGTGTGTGTGTGTGTGTGTGTGTGTGTGTGTGTGTGTGTGTGTGTGTGTGTGTGTGTGTGTGTGTGTGTGTGTGTGTGTGTGTGTGTGTGTATGGCAGCACAGTTACACAGCTGTCTATTACACATTACCCTGGACAGCACATGTAATCATTTTGGGGCTGCTCAGCTGTTGTAATGTAATGATTCAATAACCTCCGCATGTGCTCAAAGGGGAAAACAGCAGAGAACATCAATGGAAATGTGCAGATAGTCGAAGCAGAATTAGTAGGTCGAAGCATGGTGTTAAGGCACATGTAAAGATAGTGTTTGTGCATGGTGTTGAAGTCATGTGGTTATTATATTATATACAAAACACCCCTAAATAGAAATATAATAGAATCACTGTGCTTGCTGGAATGGGAGCAGCCTAAGGGATGCAGACCGACCTGATCAGTTATGAGGGTGTCTTCATGTGCTGAGCAAATATCCCATTCATGATGAATTCAAGCTGCTGGAAAGGATTAAAAAAGGGAAGACTAGCTTGTTTAAACATTTGCCAGAGTGATTCATTTGCTGTTTTGTATGAATCCTGGAGCAGTGAGTCTCCCCACTGTGTAACTTCAGATATTTGTAAGGAAGATTTCTCACCAGAGATCCTAACCAAGCTTAAGTGTTCCGCAGATGTTTCCAACTGAATGGAACTGTCATTAAAACAACCCCTTTTTTTTTTTTTTTTTAAATCTTCCAGCTAACTTGTAGTTCGTGCCAGATAACAGCTTACAAAGACACATCTCTGCTCTATGGTCAAAAACAGAATTTAAGCGCCCCTCAAGTCCGTACAGAGGGGACAAGAGGAACTCCCAGACAGGAGGTGAAAGCCGATCCTCCCATCAAACCACTCAATCTCTCAGTCCTGCATCTGTCCATACTCAGCTGAGGACCACTCAGTCTCGTCTCTCCCTGAGGAGGCTGGCTGGAGGCTCTCGCACCTTCAACGTCATTAAGATAATTAAGGAGACAGACGGTTTATTATACGGCAATTATATAAGGTCATTTTCTAACAATTCTGCACGTTGGGTAATCAGGAGCGACAAATATATCAGACATGTTAGCCAAAATTACCCATAAAGTAATTCAGGCTAATAATTTAGGTTTTGAACCAACTGGCCTTTTATTCGATTGCCAATGACTCCCAAATCAACATATATGAACGTTCTAGTGAACGCTGTATCACAGCCGCACGGTGGCCGTTTTAACGTGACGTAACACGTGACTGCAATGGCAGTTTAAATCACAAGACCGTCCAATAAAAAGGTAACAGTCGCGGTTTTAAGCACAGTTTATGTTGTGAAACTGAGCAAGTTAAGTTAAGTCAACAAAAACCCTTAGTTAGGGTTAGGGAAGTCACGTAAAACTACTAAAATGAGGGCGTCATAGACTTAGGTCCGTAAAAGTCAGTAAATTCCAAAAAGTGACCGTTGACTTTTGGTTTCAGTCCTGGGTTTGTTTGACGACCCCAACCTGCCTCCTTACGCAGAGTTTGGTGCGGTTATACTTCGTCTCATTACTTCCTCGTTTTGCTCCAGCGATAATTGCTACAGCCACTGGAGCCTAACAACAAACCTAAATATTGGTTGTTGTAATCTGCTTTCACGATCGACCTATATGGTCGTTTTCTGGGTCAGGAAGGTCTGTTTTGAACATACTATAATGCTGCTGCCATTTAATTCATGCATTAATGCATTTCAGTTATTTAGTTTGAGGTTTGGGAAAGAACTTGTTCTTTCTCCAGCAGTGAGTAGCAGCATATTTTAACATGATGAGGCTTCTGGAAAAATTACTACCAATGTCTTGATGTGAACTCAAACAACAAAAATGTTTAAGCATTAACTGTTTTGTGGTCACAGCTCTGTTACCCCTGAGTCGATAGTGTCTGCTTACTCACTTAAATCAATATCACGTATTCACAGCAGTCTTTAATTATGTAATCTCTTTCTAATTGGAACTAATTGATTGAATTGTTGTGGTTGTATCTGCTAATGGAGAATTGCCTTCACTCAGCGAGAAATTCAGACAGCGAGAGTTCCTTAAACTAATGAAATATTGACCAGGCAAATGATCCAATTGTCATGTTTTGTATGTCAGTCTCTAAGCAACATGATGTGTGAGGTACAGAGTTGTTGCAGGCATCAGAACAAACAACACTGACAGAAATGACGTAAATATAATTACGACGGTGCACCAGAGACAGAACAACGTTGAGTGTGATTTGAGGGAAGTTCTCTCTGCCAAGAATCTGGGTTTTCCCACATATGCACATAGAGAAAGAAGTGAAGTACTTCAGGAAATCCTGATGCACATAACAGGTGGTACATACAGTGAAAAGCTTTGGTTGCGAGTTGGCAGCAGCTCTGGTGAGAACAACTGTCACGCTGAACAGAGTCCAGTGTCAACATTCAGCCGTATTAAAGCTCGGGTGTTACAGGATGCAATATAATACAACTGGAAACAAAACTGGGTTTTGCATAATTAACTGGTTGAACTCGGTGAACTGAGTGAAAAAGTTTGCTTTTTTGTTTTCAAGATTTAAGTAACTCGTTCTGATACGACAAGTACTTCGGAAGGACAGAGGGTGAACTCCACTGTTAGTTGATATAGTGATTAAACTTTATTGACACCCTGCTCTTTTTACGATCCTGGATGATATCAGATATCACCCGGTTTTATCAGCATCAGAGTTTCTGCTCATTGGTTTACAGCAGTGGTTTCCAACTTCTTTTGCTTGTAAACCCTCGTTTCAGGCTGCATATGTCTGAGCAGACGACAATTCTTTTATGCATGTATTTTTTTTGGGGGGGGTGGGGGGGGGGGATTTTATGCCTTAATTGGATAGTCGACAGGAAATTGATGACAGGAAACGGGGGGGAGAGAGATGGAGAATCTGGTGTTAACAAATGTCCCCAGTTGAACAAAAACCGGGGACGTTGCCGTCATTTGAATAATTTCTAGAAGAAGAATATTCAGTATTTCACAAAAAAAGAACAAAGATTACAAAAATGTCAAGGAACATGTTTTTTTTTTTTTCCTTTACTACCCACTCAATCATATTGAGACCCCTTTGGATGAGTCCAGATGTGCAGGTTAGGAACCAGTCGTTTAGAGCATCAGGTGTGTCTGTACTCCCAAAATATAATATCAGTGGGAGGAGATTGAAAGAGACTCACCTAGATCGTCACAGCAGACCTCCATGGAGTCAGAGGAACAATCACTGAGATCATCAAGGGAGGGATCTGTGTCCTCCTGGACCTGAAACCTACAGGATAAGAAAGAAACATACAAATGACAGATTCAATTTTGATGAAGTGCTACTAAAAGCGGAAAATTATTTATAAGATGAGATGCCCTACGGTGCATCATATTCTAAAAATAATAATAGACAGTCTGTCTGCAATGCAGCTTATCTTCCCATCTTAAAAAGGTGAAACACTGCCCTCACCTGAACCTGAAGGGAGCAACAGCGGCCATGTAGACTTTCCCTGGCTCACTCCCTTTGTGCTGCATGTTGAATGTGTGATGAGAAGACTTTGATTTGTTGTTGGACACGTCTCCTTCTGAAGCACCCAGGCGCTGGTTGGAAATGTTCCTCACCTTTTTTTTGGAGTTGCCCATTCCAGCTAAAGACACGCCTGATATCTCATTCCCATTTGCACCTTCAGTATAAAAGAGACGGCCTCTTCCGTGGCCTAACTGGACATTAGCAGAGAGCCGGCACAAGGCGGCATCCTCATGTGCGTTGTCCACACTCTTTAGACGATATTTCCCAAAGGTCCAGTTTTTGTTGGTGGTTCGTCTTAATTGGAGGTCTCGCAAAGCCTTCTGGTTCAGCGTGCTGGCGCGGAGGTCCAGCGTGTCTTTAGAGCGTCGGACTTCCCTCTTCGGTATCTGAGGGCTGCTGTACGCCGAGCACGTTCCATCAGTCCGCTCTGTAGCTGCTGGGCTTCTATGAGAATTCATTCCAGCTTTTTGCTGCAGCAGGTGGTTCTTCAAAGCTGCACCCCTCAGCAGCTCTGCAGGACCCGAGGAAACAGAAGATGGAGAATAGGAAGGCCGTTGTTTGGCGGCGTGCTGATGCTGAAGTGTGGGATTGGGGGCCCCGCTGTAGTGTTTGGGATCCATCTTGGAGAGAGGCAACATGCTTCGAGGTAAAGGCAGACTCGAGATGACACCTGTGTCGCTCTGACTCGGAGATATGACTTTGATATTCACTCCACCGCTCATGGTTGGGCACAGTCACTGGACTGAGATCTAGAAAAGAAAACATAGAACAAAATCTTAGAATACACATTTCTTATGCTCCAATTGAGATATTTAACGTTACTAGCCAGCAGCTTCAGACAAATTGCACTATTGCAGTTTTACATATACAATTCAAAATAAGAACATAAAAAAGCAAATCTAGCAGAACAGAACCACAGCTATAATACAAGATTCATAGTATTCTACGTGCAACATCCTGAAATACACAAAACAATCATCACAGAGACGTGTTTGTTTCAAGGTTTTACATTCTATTCAAAGAATATCATCAGAAACAGGCGTACGTGGTTCCTACATACTACATAAACCTTCTGAACTTTATCAGACTGAACAGGCAACATTTCAACCCTCTTCATCAGGCAAATGGCTGACATCACAAAGGGCAAAGTTAATTATATAGAGTAGCCACGAAAGTGATGACTTAATGGTGATGTCATGGTCAAACAATGCAATCAGTCGAATGCTTTCAACTGAACACTTCAGATGCGTTCTCAAAACAGAACATAATAACCATTAGTTATTAATTTGAAAAGACCGACAGATGCACAAACATTCAACATTCACAGCATAATGCAAACAACTTTAGTTATTTGCAAACGGCTACTCAAGAAGCCAGCCGCCTGCCGACTTAGCTGAGTACAAAGACTGCAAACATCTAGCCTGGCTCTGTCCAAAAGGTAACAAACTCCACCTACTGCCACCTCTAAAAGCTCACTAATTAACACGTTACATCTCCTTTGTTTAATCTCTCTCTGCTGGTTCCCACTCTTTGTACGAAGCTTAGCTATAGTAACCAGCTTCTGGCGACTGGCAGTAGCTTCATGTTTTGCATACAGACATCAGAGTGGTATCAATCGCCTCTAACTTTTAACAAGAAAGCGAATAAGTAACTTGTCCACAAGTCCAAACAGTGAGATGGCCTCATTGTTTGGAGTTTGGAGTTACCCCTTCCGAGCTACTGCCAATTCCATACTATCAAAATGACCCTACTAGCATTAAATAATAGGCTGATTAAAAAAAAAAAAAAATTATTAGAAAACAAGGTTTTGAAACATGTGTAATTTAAAAAGGCAAATACTGTATGTTGGTTAATGAAGATTGTGGGGTGCATGTCTCTATATAAAGCCCTGGTTAGTGGGAGGTAAGGTATCTATCTTAGCTGTGTATTGCAGAATGGATAACAAGCTTTCATGTAGGATGTATACTGTAGAAAATACTGTAAAACAGCTGTGCATTCCAGGGCGTCCGCCTCACAGAGAGAAGCTTTCTAACCACAGAGGTACTGACTGAATGTGGATGGAAGCGTGTGGGAAAGAAGAAAGCGGAGATGATGGTTTGAGGGGAAGGGCCATTATACCAGTATGTATCAGTTACGACATCAAAGTGACCCAAAGGTCTGAGAACCAGACTAATCACCACTTCAGAATCCTCAACCGGGAGAAACTGTCGAATGTTGTTTTGTTGCAGCACTACAGCAGCTGATCTAAGGCAAAAGAAGAAGAAGAAAAAACAAGGTTAAATAAGGATTAAAAGAAACCAAATCTTCTCAGGAAGATTTGATTTAAATCACGTATTTAAAATAAGATTAAAAATAATCAAACGGCACAACACAAAATCAAAGCATCAGTTAGACTCTAAAGGAGACACCATATGTTTGAACAGCTTTTCCTAATGTATTCCTGGTCCTCTCGCCATAACCTCCACTGTGAGACGTGCTGTGAAAGCCAGTGGCAGGCTGACACCACTTGGCACATGCAGCAGGAGAACGGCTCCTTTCAGGCCATGCCAACACCGGCTGTCCCCACCGCCACCCTGCAGAACACTACCTCTCCTCCAAAGACACAATGCTGGGGGCTCCGTCAGTGCAAGATGACCATGATCGAAAGCAGGGGTGGCGAACCTGCGGCTCCCTTTGCCTGCTCCTGTGAGGCTCTTACTGTGTGGTTGGGGGCTGTGGTATCGATGGTGTTTGTTTTTGTTGTTTTTTTCCTTTGTGTAATATTTTAGATAAGTCTAATCTGCCAATACATTTGCCAATAATTTAAAAATTAAAAATAATGCAGCAGAGTTTTGAGGAAATATTGTGCAACCTTATGGCGCTGACCCACCAATCCGATAATCGGCCGTCGGACAGTCTGGCAAGGTCGCTGACTCGAGTCTGTTCGGTGTGTTCCGTGCCGTCGTCCATCGGAGGAGCTGTCGGCCTTCATTTTGGCCAACTTGACGTGCTCATTTGGAGGACGGGCACTGCCGACAGTTGGACTCAAATGACCAATCTGATTGGTAGAGTGCTAAGCCGGAAACAAGGAGCGGGATGAGCGTAACTAGAGTCTCTCAAAATCGCACGAAAATCTTTTTTGCCGGTTTTCATTTTTTGGGCGATAATACAGAGTAGCGCCGCCTGCTGTTATGGAGAGTCTAGTTAGTGTGTCTCTTTAGGGGGAAAAGTGGCCACAGATCACCTTCCTCATTTATCCTTTCACAGTCTCGAGACTGTTTAAAAGCCCCTTTAGTGACAAACGATGCGGCCTCTCAGCTGGAGATGACTGACAGACTGAAATGTGTGTTGAGAGAAGGAACCAGAGAGTTCTGGAAAACAGTGCCCACAGACTGCACTCAAGCTAATGTCAATGTTTGCATCAACTTATGTCTGTGAATCAGTGTTTTTTACACTGAAACAAGATCAATCAAAACAACGTTCTGTTCTTAGGGACACACACCTGAAAGAGTCGCTTCGAGCCAGACATGAAAAGGATCGAGGATCACAAAGACTGTCAGGTTTCCCACTGAGTCAATCTAGGTAAGATTGACACTATGAAAACTGTTATGTATTATGTCATTAGTTTTGGAAGTCACTGTTCCTGCTGTAGTGTGGACGGGCATGCGTTGCGTGGCTCTTTGCTATGGTGTTTTATTTTTTTGGGGCTCTTTATGCTGAACTGGTTGGCCAGCCCTGATCTAAATTATTAGTACTGTCACTGGTAGACAAATACCACTTTTCCCTGAATGCATATTCTGCATTTTGCAACAGTATTTCTCTTAAAAAAAATAAATAAATAAAACAACACACAACATCTTAACAAATCCCACCAGTGATTGAGATTTACTCCATATCTTCTTCAAACTTGCCGGGACCGGGAAGCTACGATACCCATTAGCAGCATTAGCAGCACCTGTGAGTTTATCATGTGACAGCAAAAACGCGAAAGGCGGAGCAGTATGTCCTGTATGTCCCTTACCGGCTAACGTATTTCAAGATGGCGCATGAATATGGAGCGTCTACCCCAGTTCATGAAAATGAAAAAGGTCAAGTTTGTGAACGGGCAACACAGATTTTGATAATGAACAACTAAAATCGTTACACACTGGAACATTAAGCTTTGATACTTTAAGGTTCTTGGTTGAGCAGTGTATTATCCCCATACTAAAGAGCACTATAATAAAGTTCTGTTTTAAAGAAAGTGGTTTAATAAACCACAAAACTGGAAATGTACTAATTTTGAGTTGATGAAGGGATTATACTCATGGAGATCAATCTATAAAAAATGTGTTTAAATGATGTCTAAATGACAATTTTATTTATTAGTATTATTATTATTATTAGTAGTAGTAGTAGTATTCCAATGTAAGCTCTAATATGACAATAATATTGCAGCTACTTCGGTCTACTCTGTTCATTTCCTCTCGTTTCTCCGATGTTTTTAACATCTCTTCTGCTCCTCCCATCATTTCTAAAGCGAAGTAAAGCCTCATAACAACCGGACATGAGCACAAGACAAATACTGACTCATAGGCTCATACATGTAAATAACTTAACGTGTGCATGTAACGCAGCAGAAAATGACATCTGAAATTAATGTCACAACATTAATACAATATTGATATGCAGTAAATTGCGATAGGGAAATGCATGCAAATTCCCATATTAAGCAACAATTTAATTTAATTAATTGTGTTCCACTGTGATAATGAATTGTTATTTGTTTAACAATTTGCTTGGAATCATTCATTTGGACAACAGAGTTCTGTAAAATGAAATTACTAGATAATATTATGCGACAGACAGTTGATAATTGATAATACTGAATTACATTGAAGACAAGCTTAAATAAAATCAAAACCGCATGCTTAAGGTTTCATCTTACCTGAGTAAATACATGTCCAACATTAGTCAGTCTTCAGCACGGAGACGACAAGAAGACAACAGTATGGTGAGGTGCAGACTAACTTGCTCTCCACAGACACGAGCTACACTTAACAGTATGATGCAGTTAACAGTAATACAATTTAGACCCACGTGCTGTTTTAAAGTGAGTGGGGGCAAATTGATGCTGGACGGCAAAAACGCCAATGAGAGCTGAAGAGAAACTACATGTCTTCACATCTACAGACCCACACACTTCCTCCTCTAGCGTCATTCTCTCTCACACACAGACACACACATTTCACCTTTTCCATTATAAAGAAATGCATTAGTGACTCATATTTCAATCTTTCTTGGGTGAGATCATGCTTTATTTGCTCCCTCGGGGTGTTTGAATGTGACTTTAAGGTCCTGTTTAACATACCAGCCTTTCAACATGTCATCTTCAAAGCATCCATCCAGCCAACGTGTGCAAGGAGCTAAAACTGCCCCAGTCCTCCAAACCTATAATCATCCCGAGGGCCAGACTAAAGATACTTGTACAGACCAACAACATGTCGGCGCAGGATCACTTTACTCTGGTGAAGCTTCCAAACTCCAGTGCCAAAGGGTCTGATAATACACTCATAAGTCACAAGACACCAGTAGAGTCCTAAATGCTATAAATCCATTTTGGGGAAAAATGAAGGACTGTTAAAATATAGTTGACCAAATCTGGAGCTCATCATCATTTAGTGGATCGTTTCAGGGCTTATAATGCTTTCTGTAATTATTGTTTTGTTGTGCCAAATGTCATCTTGTGAGGTGTCACCTTATAAAAAGGTGAATGTTTCCTTCCACTTGCAGATACTCTTCAGAGCTGATTTTGGCCCTGTTGTTTCAGTCTCTTCATGCTCCAGTTTCTCTCCATTCCAGCTCAGCACAAACAGATAATAGAGTTGAACGAGTGCATCATTATCTACATAATTCAATTTTCTCAAGACTGCCGTACTATCTAGTTTTACAAGAGGCCTGATCTCATTATTATATATAGCACCAAGTCCCAGATTCCTGATTTTCACTGCTTCCTCTCATGTCCTAACTTTGTTGGAGAGGAATTCTGTTGGGAATTTACAGTGTACCAAAAAATGTGCACGCATGTGCACACAAACAGCACACAGTGACGCATTCACAGATAAACATGCAAGTGGCCAGAAGTAAAGCTTGGCTCTTCTTCCATCTGTCTGAAGGCACACTGTTAGGTGACACCAGTGCAGACTTTGTGCTTCTATTGTTTGCAGCGGCTGAAAGGTACACTTCTCCTCCAGCACACAACAAAACAGTTTATAACTCAAAGCTTTTTGGTAAAGCATGACTCTTTGCTAATAAAAGTATGAAATGTATTATTTCAGTCAATCTAGTTAATTACAATGAGGATTTGTGGACAAAGCTGCAAATGAGCGAACTGGAGCCAGAATAGCATTTGATAAATCTTTTTCATTTGCTCATTTAAGACATTTGACATTAATGAATATATTTTTAGCGCTGTGGCTACAGGGATGGCAACATCAGCTGGTCGGTCCACCACTTTGGTCCAGAATGAAATATCGCAACTATTGGATGTAATGCCGTGAAAAGCCACAGGACGTCTTTTCTACCAGTGGCCATGAAACTGTACCACTCCCCCATCTGCAGGAAGGACAGCTGACACATTGGACACAGAACCATAATATTAATATAATGTGCAATAATATTTTATTACTTTTAATATAAATTGCCAATATTAGTTTACTTATTCACATTTTTTATATTGTATTACACACAGGCATTACTCCTTATACACTTTACATGTATTACTCTATTGTTTTTATTATGTTGTAATTTTTGAACAATCTCCCACACAGGAATTTCCTTCAGGATTATTAAAGTTCCGTCTTATCTTAAATTGTATACACACATTCATGGTCCCCAGAGGATGGAGCCTACTGACTCTAGTCATCCCCTGACTTTACATAGTGTGCCACCGGCAGGTCTACATCACTGTGCCCAAGTATAGCCTAACAGAGCTGTTAACTTGTCTGCAGACTCTATAGTCTCATTAAAGTCCTGGTAAGGCAAACATAAATGTGTTCTGAATCTGTGACCCACCCCACAGGAAAATGTGTTTAACCCCTCAGCCAAATCTCAATGATTAAAAAAAATGGCCAAGGATATAAAATTGGGTTTCAAAATCGGTAAAAATAAAAGCAGTATTCTCTGCTCTGAGACACTGGGAGCACTGAGCCGAAGAGTTTGTCGGTCCACGGGCCCGACAAACTCTAGCTGTGTTAGTTCGCTAGCACATATACTACAAAAGTGGCACACAGTCTACAGCACAGCACACAACCACGAGCCGAAGATCGTCAGCAGCAGCTAAGCCCAAGAAGAATGCCGCTTCACGGCGACAGACGGCACAAAGCACACACCCACAGCAGTGAGCAGTAACTGCCGGCGGACATACATTTGTTGTCATGTCTGCAGAACATCAGTTAGTCAAAGATTACTATAAACCATTAAATAATGACATATTGTCTTTTCCATTAGACTCAGCCCACTGTACTTTTTGTGGCAAACGAGATTAGAGTGAGCATTTAGGCGGGCAAGTTAATCTGTTGGCTCCTTACAGGGATTTATCCCTTATAAGTCACTTCAAGTGATTATCCATGGTCAGTAATGCCATGACATTATCAACACACTGAATAAAGTTTCATTACATTACAATAAGCTGATGCTTTTATGGCTATAGGGACGCTGGCGCTTTTATCCAAAACAACTCACAATTGCTAGAAATATATCAGAGGTCACACACCTCTGGAGCAACTAGGGGTTAAGTGTCTTGCTCAGGGACACATTGTTTGATGTAGCGCAGTGGGAATCGAACCCATATCTCCCACACCAAAGGCATGTGTCACATCCACTGTGCCATCACCACCCAGGTTTCAGCTTCAGGCAGTTGTGTTTGAAAACACTAAAAGGTTAGAAATAATGATCTAACAGGGTAAAAGTCCACATTGGATCGGGTTACTGAACATTGCTGAAGTACTCTCTCTATGGTATATTAAAGTACTTCTGGCCACACCCCAATAAGTGATGTCACAGCAAGTAATTTACCACTGTGCCTTGATGGGGTGCATCATGCTCTAAAACCAATACAGAACAGTACCACAGCAAATGCATCTTGTTCATCCCTCCATTTACCATTTAAAAAAGCAGTTTTCAGTCTTCTGGACTTGAACCCCTGCTGGTTTTTATTTCAACACGCCTTTACGAACCATTACACACCTGAACCGCAGAGATAAAATAAAGTGCAATGAACCACCTGTGGCCTGGGGACCAGCTTTGACAGCCACTGCATAAACAAAACGTACTCACAGTGAACTACAGGCTTCAGGCACATACAGTATAACAACATTTATGTATCTACATCATTTTCTACATCTTTGTAAGTGCCAATATTTAAATTTGAATAACTGTATAACATCATTCAGTGTGGTTGCTTCGAGGACGTTTGTCATTTTTGCTTCAAGCTACAATCATGCAGTGACCTGATTATCCTTTTAAAGAAACACCAGCCTACTGCTTTTTTGTTTGTTTTTTAAATAGAAGCACAATTTCAATTTATCAGAGGCCATTTAAACTAGCAGTGTCTGCAGCCTTAAAGCTGAACAGGGTCAATGAGGCCTATCCACATATAATATAAATCGCTGCTCTGACATTAATTATTTCTTTTAGCTTAAAACAAAAGTAGACATGGATCAGAAAAAGGATCACAAGCAGCACGGACAGGATGCACAGAATGCTTTATTGTGAAATCCCTTAAGCACACTGAAACAACCTGCCTCTGCAGTTATGCTGCAGTTATGCAACTGACACAGTTGTCTGACGTGAACTGTAGCTGAGGAATAGGAGTGCGGTTTACAGAGCGTACTGCAGCGCTGTGATGAGTCGAAGTGAGAGCAGTTGTCTGTGTTGGACCATCAGTCTTGCAAACTGGGTCATTAAAACAGATAGGAGAAGAGAAGTGTGTTGGACATACATTTGAAAACTCTTCAAACTCTGCAGCAACAGCACCAAAAATAGTCCAAGTGACTCAATTCATGCATAAGCAAATAAAAAATAACACGATTTTTCGCTTTCATCCTAGAGCACACGTGTCAAACTCAAGGCCCGAGGGCCAAATCCGGCCCGTCGCAGGTTTTGATCCGGCCCGCATTTCAATTAAGGTTCTCAATTAATTTAGGCCCATCTAGTTTTTGTCGCTTTTTCCAAAGTTTTGACACCTTTTCCAGCAGTTTATGTGCTTTTTTCAATGCTTTAGGCAACGTTTTTGACGCTTTAGTCAATGTCTTGCCACTTTTTTGGCGTTTTTTACGATGTTTTTGGCACTTTCTGACGTTTTTGTCACTTTTTCAGGCAATTTTGACGCTTTTTTTCGTCCTTTTTCCAACTTTTATGGCGCTTTTTTCAACGTATTTGTTGCTGGCTGAGGAACTTTTTTGCCGAACTTCATGAGGCCCAAAATGTAAATGAGAAGACTACAGTATATGAGACATGCAATAATACAGTCAAAATAAAAGCATGTCAATAAACTCTACATATCTGGCCCTTGATGTGATTCTCATTCTCCAGTGTGGCCCTCTGGGAAACTGAGTTTGACAACCCTGTCCTAGAGGCTTTTAAGAAAAGACATAAACTATAGACTATAAAGCAAATGCACTGTCAAACCCTCATTCATCTAAACTGCTTATAATATACTTAGTTATTGATTTTTAGACCATACTTTTGGATGGTATGTTACTGATTAAAGCCCAATGCCATCATTATTTTTTAGCATGACCATCGTTTTTAGTAGTGTTATTTTAAAATGTGTCTCAAATTTTCTATGCACTATTTAGAAGCGTGTCATTGAAGGTACATACTTGATAACCCAAATGACCCACACTACACCTCTATGTACAAACCAGAAAAAATATAAATGGTAAAAAAAACATGCACACACATTTTCTACAATGTCAGAGTCAGAATGACAGAAGTCCTTTTTGTTGCCACAGTCATTCACAGTTTTTAGGACCTATTGAGCATCTGCTCTTCTCATTCCTGAGAGCTGTCACCGCTGTCAGCTCGTCTCAAGAACCAGCGGAGGAAACGACAGCCAGCTTTTCTTCTTCCATCAAGCACATGGGACAAAAAAAAAAAAAAAAATGGAAAATAGTATTGCATGCCAGGGTGCTATAGCATAACAATATGCTGAGCAGACATGTATGGAGGTTTCCATCAGAGACTATTCATTGTACTATTAACACACCTTTAGCCAGAAGGGGAGGAACTAATCAGTGGCAACAGTTTAAATGGTTGGAGTGAAAACCTGCGTCCATATGGCTCCACAGAGCTCGGTCTTTAACACTGCAGAACCAAAACTGACCAACTGAAAAGCGGACGCTCTCCATCTGTCAGTATTACCCACTTCAGACTTCTTTTTAGGAAGCACAGGAATCCTAGTGGAGTCGTTTAAAGTCAGAATTTATTATTATTAAGTGTCTAAAAAGGAAACTGGATGAGGGACAGTCCAACATGGTGGGTTATACCTGCTACATATACAACCTCCCTGACTGCCTGATGATCTGTCCAAATCTGACTATGGTTAAAGCTGAGCTTTCTGAGCTGAGATACACAGCTGTGCATCAAATGCACACACACACACACACACACACACACACACACACACACACACACACACACACACACACACACACACACACACACACACACACACACACACACACACACACACACACACACACACACACACACACACACACACACAAAAATAAACATCCTTGTCACTTTCAACTGCTTTTATATTTTAAGCAAACTTAACATATGCAAATATTTGTATGAACATTAAAAGATTTAACAACTAAGACATAAATTTAACAATTTTCACAGACATGTAACTAACAGAAATGGAATAATGTGTCCCTGAACAAAGGGGGGGGGGGGTCAAAATCAAAAGTAGCCCTCAGTATCTGGTGTGGCCACCAGCTGCATTAAGTACTGCAGTGCATCTCCTCCTCATGTACTGCACCAGACCGGCCAGGTCTTGCGGTTGTTGTTGCCATCCTGTACCTGTCCTGCAGATGTGATATTCGGATGTACCGACCCTATGCAGGTGTTGTTACACGCGGTCTGCCACTGCGAGGACGATCAGCTGTGCTTCCTGTCTCCCTGTAGCGCTGTCTTAGGCGTCTCACAGTAGGGACATTGCAATGTATTGCCCTGGCCAGGCACATCTGCTGTCCTTATGCCTCCTTGCACCATGCCTAGGGCACGTTCACGCAGATTAGCAGGGACCCTGGGTGTCTTTCTTTTGGTGTTTTTCAGTCCGTAAAAAGGTCTCTTTACTTTACTAATTTTCTTATAACTGTGACCTTAAAAGGGATACTTCACCGATTTAGCATTCAGCTTTGTATCAGTAGAAACCCGGTAGTATTTCTGAATGACCGTGCGTCCCTCCCTCATATCCCTCTGAGACAGGAGATCTCTGCATTGGGGGTCTGGAAAAAAAAATCTTCCGATGACGTAAAATGACGATTTTTGCGTCATCGGAAGATTTTTTTGGCCAGAGGCAAAGGACTACAGCCAGTAGTAGGAGCTACTTCCGCATGTTTTCAACCCGCCCATCACCCGAAGCGAGGCGATCTCGTCCGGAAAAAAACGAAATGTCAGCCATCTTGAATCCTCGCTAAACAGGGCTCTCTCTTCTCAGCAGCAAACTTTTACAACAATTATGTGCATTCAAACTACCGCACACGTGTACCACCGGGATACATTGGTACAGGTTGGAGAATATGCAGGAAACATTATTACAGACGGAATAATCAGCACACTACGAGAGCTTGGCCTGCCACGGAGACCAGCACGGAGACCAGCACGGAGACCAGCACGGAGACCAGCGGTGTCGCTCGATGCCCCGAGCCGGGTAGGGGACGTCCTCATTGGCTAGGTGGGAAGCTAACGCCAGCCGGCCACCTGTCCCATCAATCCTGCTTGCAAGTGTTCGTTCATTAAACAACAAACTGGACGACATCCAACTTCAACGAAACTCCCAACGCGAGTTCAGAGACTGTTTTGTGCTTTTGTGGAAACATGGCTGAACAACAGTGTACCGGACTGTCCAGCTACCAGACCTGCTAGCCCTCCGAGCTAGAGATGCTCTGTCGCCTGGTAAGAGACTTGTGAAGGTGACCTGTGTTAACACGGACTGGTGCTGAAACGGGGTGATTTGTATCCAACTAACTGATAACCGCTGGAGTTTGTGACTGTTACATGGCGACCATTCGGCTGTGTTTATACTCTGTGTATAGCGCTATGCTAGTATGCTTAGCTGAACTTTACGGAGCCTATAATGTGTGTGTGCACTAAATGTAGCCTGTTTCGTATGTCTTTTATATAATGTTGTTTTATATATATTTTAAATGTGTTACGGTGAAATGTTGTTTTGTGTATATGGTTGAAATAACAATAAAACACATAGAGTTGAATGCCTCTGTCTGTCTGTCAAGCGGTAGGCGTGGCTCGGGAGTGGACTCAAAGTAGCGAAGCGATGTGCATTCTGGGATTTGGTGTCTTTCATCCATATGAGCCAAAAACACATTTTCTGGCTTTTCTCGGCCTAGAAGGCACCAATTAAAAAAAAAATTCACATTTCTGCTACATAAGTGACCCAATTTAAAGATATGCTCAGCTTTCCAGCGGTGAAATATGCCTTTAATTGCCTACCGCCTGCAAGCTGTTATTGTCTTTTTGACCGTTCAACCGGTGCATGTTCATTAATTGTTTATTGAACAAGCATGCAAAACATTGTTTAAACCCTTTACAATGAAGATCTCTAAAGTTATTTTGATTTTTACAAAAGTATCTTTAAAATGCAGTGTCCTGAAAAGGGGGCTTTTCTTTTTTGCTAGTAGGATATAAATGGTAACATTTTTGCTAGTAGGATGTAGAGAAGTCTACTTATTTTGGATCAAAACAAGCTTTTGACCATGTTATAGTGTAATAGTATGTTATAAGCTGCAATAAAACATTAAGTCGATAATGGACCAATCCAAGATGTCATTTTGCAATAGACTCACCTCATGTTCTGAACTTAATCTTCAAATAAACCCTCCTTCAACATGTTCCCTGCCTCCTGGACCTGTGAGTTCATTTGGTTTTCACCTGAGAAAGATGGATTAAATTCAACAGAACACGGGTCAAAACTTCAGAATAAAAATGGTCTAGGAACTTGGAACATAGTAAAACAGCCTCTACAGTAAGTAACTGGTCGGTATCATGAACTAAACTACGAAAACACAACATCGGATCTAAACGTTTCACATGAAACAGAACAAAATTAAATAGTTCCACTACTGTTGCATAATTCTGTCACAGTGGAGCTTTCGTCTACAATATCATCGACGTGGGACTGTCCTCATCTGGGATTCAGAGTTTGTGCTCATTTCCTGGAAATTGGGGAGACTAACTTAAAACACAGTCAGCTGTTCAGCCTCATACCAACAGAAGAGGACCTCCACTATGGGCACCACATCTTGAACTAAAGTTCACAAAATCAGCAAGGTGGAATCTGTTAAAGGCTAAATAGCATCCATATTTTCTGAAAAGATTCCCATTGAGCCACCGTCCGAGTTTATCTAAACTGTTTTATCACCAAGAGTGGTCTGTGTCCTTCCATCAATGTCTCATTGAGGGGGGGGGGGAAGCTGAACTGAAATGTCAGTTCTCCAGGGAGATACAGTGGCTGCAACATGTCACTCAACAGCTGTCAAGATTTTTACTGTGACATTAATTGTAACCTGAAGACTTCAGACTGGAGACCTACACAAAGCACTTTAAAATGTGCCTCTATGTCGTTAGACCAATAAGCTTTCAGCACTTTAACTGTGTTTAAGCCATCCAAACAAAGATAAAGTCAGCCCTGCACGTCTGTACAACAAGGGAGGAGTCATGTTCACCTCATGTCGCATCTTTGTATCTGATCTCTGACAAATCTCTGTTCTGAACAGTCAAATATTGTATAAAAGTTTTTTATGGAACATATAAAATGTGTATCAGGTTTTCCGAGGCTGTCATTTTGGGTTAGCCAAGGTGGAACATGTCTGCCACTGGAGCGTGTCTGTGGACGAGACTTTCCAAACCATACACACACACACACACACGCGCACACACACACACACACACACACACACACACACACACACACACACACACACACACGCACAGAGACGTGGCATCTACGAGGGAACAAAACTTGCCCTTTGAACATGAAGCTTTCCGACATTTTAAAAACATCCCATCATTAACATCACTATACTACTGTATATCACATAACATCACAATATCATAATTGTCATAATTATTTTAATATGTGTAATTTGCAATCAGCTATGGATTTACTGTACAGTAGCTTAATGTGACCACAAAGCTTGCTCTGATGAGAAGGAAGCTGCAAAGCATCTGCTTTAAGTATGCAGTGCTTCTCATAAGTGTCTTGGATATGATGCAGGCTGTTAGGCTGTTGACAAGAGAGAAAATTATGCCCTCAGCAGCATTCTTCACCACCATAATAGTTGTTGTCTTATCGCAGTACACTATTTCTGTGTTGTCATACATCCAGAGTGAGATTAAAGTTAGTTAAGTTCAAAAGTGCAGCCAGTTGCACACATGACAGATCTGCTTTATTGGCAATGACATCACCTACCATTAGTGGTATTCCCAGAGCCATGCATGGACTCCCTATCCAGAATTGAATTACTTTATGGTCTGGATTTTGTGCATTAGTGCGTGCTAGGGCTGGGTATGGAACTACTTTCTGGTACCAACTAGAATGTGTCATGGCGAAACACAGAGCATCGAAAACAGTCATGTATCTAAAGACGAAATCGAATGCTTTGTCAAATTCTCTCTTTACTTTATTTGAAATGTCTGCTACATGGATTGGTATTTTAACAGACAGTCATAGTTCCCAGATGATGAATGCTTATGCTCAAGTTCATTCACTGTTTGATCAAACAGCAACTCATGAATGATCACCGTCTACTGTACAGTATGTCACTGTAAACTAAGACGATGAGTAGTGTGAAGTGTGAGCCTGATGCAGTGGTAGCCTGGTATGAGTCAGCAGTACATCCCAGACAATTACTGGGCACCCGACTCCCGGTCCCCAGCAGGACAATAAAAGTCCAGCATGGGACCGCGAAGTCTTTGCAGGAATTCGTTCAGCAGCCTGACTGTGCCCCGTTTCCCTCTCTCTCTGTGCCTGCAGTCATACACATGATAGAAATATCTCCATCAACCACAGGACTCTATATTGTTAAAGGTCAGCCAGCTGCTCACACACACTACTGTACATTGTGATGCACTTTGTAGCAGTGCACTTGTTTATCTGAGCAGTTTTGGACAACAAGGTCATTATAGGGAATGGAAAGTTCAGATCAATAAAATAATTAAAAATCCATTTTAATTAAAAATTCAACTGTGCCGATGCTCACCAAGAGTCAAGTGCAATATAATATACTCTCGTAGACAGTATTCATCTTCAGTATCCAAGAAGGAATTCAAACTTACCTGAAATGAGGTTGATAAAACTTAAAGAGTGCAAGCGAAGCCGAGTGATGAGCAGGTCTCCATCAGTCCGTCCCTCTCATGATCTAACTGTGCGGAGCGACTGCTCCGAGCACTGTGCTAGTATAATAGTATACTGCATGATGGAACAGCAAACAGCAGCCTCCAGCTCAAACGGAATCAAGGACCAAAGCATCCCAGCCTCCGTCCGATGTCTGGATCAATGTGGGACTGCTCCCTTCCTGCTTGCATAACAATACTCTAGACAGATTCCCTGCTGCAGTTGGTGCCTGTGCATCAGACTACTTAGCGCTCTCTGACTTGCAAATGGACCTGGCGCTGTTCCAGTCCCAAGTATCTCTGAACAAAAGTGCTGAGCTAAAACTGGGCCATATACCTGGTGAAACACTCATAAAAACTGCCTAATACTCTGCACTGTCTTGTCTCTCTCCTATGTCACAGTTCTGCCTGGCAGGTTATGTATGCATCTTATTCCGCCTGGCGCTCTGCGTCCTGAGTCACCGCCAGAGCCAGTGAACTGGACTGATTTGAATTGTCACTGCATGTTTGTAGTTGGCTGCCTACAGGGCACAGGCTCTCTCAGTGGGAATCTGGGCGAAAGGAGTGTCAGGAGTGTCGGCTCAGGAAAAAGGAATGACAGGAGCGATGATATGGTAACAGCATGGGCTCACACACACACTTTTCCTTTCCATAATCTTTGAAGTGGGGGATTACAAACTGTGACTAAGACAACCCCCCACTGTGTGTTACGTGGCCAAATATTGCAAAATGACTCACACAATCAACTTACAAGGCAGAATGTGCGCAGGCCAAGGACATGTACAAAAGCATGACCAAATTTAGCGTGCGCCGAGAGCAATGAAACAACACGCACACTGGTGTGAGGATACAAGGCAACGGGTGGTGTGATGTTATATTCCCCGCTTCCACATTTGAGAAAATGGCCTCCCCCTGAAATTAAATTACTCGACAGGATGACTAAAGTTCATGAGGGGAGATTATAGACTAGGGGCAGTTTGGAAATTAGAGCCCTATCCTCTGTGTTGAGTCACATACAGGAGATAAGTGAGGATTACAGTCGTTCACTGGCTGAACACAGAAATGTCACACACACACACACACACACACACACACACACACACACACACACACACACACACACACACACACACACACACACACACACACACACAGAGAGAGACCTTGAGAGATACAAATTGCTATCTACATTACTACATCTCTTGTACGGGGCGGAACATAATCGCAGCTTAATTAAAAGGTGCCAAGATAAAGAATCAGTGGGTTGAAAGGCAGGTGCAAACAGCCCAAGTGAACTGTATTGATAGCAAAGTCCTTCATCCCTCACCCTACTCTGACAGCTTATTAATTGTGCTCTTCACACTCCGATGCGTTCTGTACATTCTGCTTCAGTTAATAAACATGTCACCTTTAAAGCGCCAGCACATCTTACAGCAAGGACTACACGCCAAGAGGCAGCCAGAAGGGAGAAAATCAGGGTGTGTCTCAACATCACCCTTAATCTCTGCCCATACGTGACCTCTACTGACTAATTTATGAAACTGCATCTCTTCACCTGTCATTATGGCCACAGTGTGTGCTGCAGAGCAGGAGTCAGCAGAGCACGTTAAACTCGGTGAAACATCAAACTGCTGCTTGTTGAATCAGAGAGGACCCAACAGAGAGGGTCGTCCAGCTCAAACTGTTTATTTGCTGAAATAAAGGGTTGTATTTTCATATCCTAATCCATCTAAATTACATTATGTGAAACATATCTGTGTCTGTGTTTGAAAAGATTACTTTTGTTTTCTCATAAACATTGCACACAAATTAGACACAACACAGGGCCTGAATTACAAACATGCTCAGGACGTATACATGCTATCACACTAATGGATCGGCACTTCGGTCCGTACGGGGACTTGAACCAGAGACCCTCCGGTTCCTAACCCAACTCCCTACAGACTGAACTACTGCCACACCCTCTAGAAAGAACAGGAGCTTTATTATAATAAAGTTAAATTTAGGCAGATTAGTGACTTGATTACTGACGTCCCTGGAGAAAAGGGCATTTAGTTTAATGAGTGGGATTTGTCACTGTTGACCAAATACAATATTCAAATAATAAGTCAGCAAAGTAGGGGCTGACGCAACTAACGATTATTTTCTTGATTAATCTGAATATTTTCTCATTTAATTGATTGGTCCATAAAAGTCAAAAGTGCCCTTCAAAATTTCTCTAAGCCTAAATTGCCATAGCATATGTCTTTCTATTTCTATGTCTTGTTTTGTGATATGTGGTTTAATATCCTAAAAGATGAAGAAAACCAGCAAATCTTTTTTTATTTTACCTTTATTTAACCAGGAAGAGACTCATTGAGATTAAAAATCTCTTTTTCAAGAGTGTCCTGGCCAAGACAGGCAGCAGTACAACAACTTAGAGAAGCTGGAACCTGTATATTTCAGCTTTGGGACTTTTTATGATTAATAGATTCAGCAAGTACCAAAATACTTGCTGAATCATCATCCTTATTCCTCGTCGCCATTAATTGACCAATTGTTTCAGCTCTACAATAAAAGTTAAAATATGCATACACAAACATTCACTTGGAAACTGGTTCCTTGAGATTATTCTGGCAGTAATAACACACAACCGACATGAACCAAAGCAGAGACATCAGCCGCAGTGGATTTAACATGAAACACCGCCGTGCAGAAAGCCAAATACACTAAACCCACAAGTGACGGCTAGTTGCTATTCAAAACACATTCTCAGCGTGGAGTCAACTCACCTCCTCCAGCTCTTCCTCCTCACCTGACAACTTGGTTTAGGCTGTTAAAAAAAAAAGAAAAAAAGAAGAAAAAAAAAAACGTTGCCATTACCAGGGTAGGAGCCCTGGCTTCAAGTCAGGTCAAATGCAAAAAAACAAATATGAGACTGCTGAATTCCTCCATCAGACTCCAATAAGCAAACAGCACTCCTCCGTACACTGACGGATGGATCGCAGCCCAGCCTCGTCCCTGCCTCTTATCCCCTCCTCATTCTCTGGATTAAATCCATAGAGTCTCTGTCACTCTACTCCTCTCTTCCTCTCTTTTCCCTCTCTGTCATGAGCATAATCCCATGTGCACATACTACACAGCAAGCCAAAGCGGAAGTCCACAGAGCAGAAAACAGAGGGCTAGTGTTGGCCAATCGCGGGCTATAAATAGGCTTCTTGAGTTCATCACTGTCTCTTTGCATGATGGTGAAGAGCCTAGAGGGCTTGGAGAGAGGGAGGAGGGCAGACCATGCAGCATCACTCTCTGCTGGCTTTTACTTCCCTCCTTGTATCGACTTCACTCTCCCTATCAGTTTCACCATTCCTGATTCTCCTCTTCTGGGGGGGGGATATCTGAGCCAAGTTGGAAGCGCCAACATCCATCTGTTTCTTTTTTTTTTTTTTTTTTTAAATAAACTACTAAACAAAAAACTAGGAATAAATGCTATAGAATACAGCAGGATGACTTTTTAGTTAGCCACTGACCGTACATCAATCTTTCATAATGTAAAAGGTTACGTGTGGTGTGCTCTAATAAAGTGTGATAAGACCGTGAATGTCACAGTGGATAAGATCAGTTAAATGCCAGCAATGCCCTCCATGTAGTATTGTGTCATGCTCAAGTCCACATGCACTTATAAAACACCCAAATACTATTGCAGTGGTGAAATGACTTTCATTCGCTGTCCAGTGAAAATCGTGCATCTCCAAAATTGGTGATTAAATTAAATTTGCCACAAAAGAGGTTCCCTACATAAAATACAACTTGTGTTTTGTATAATTGTCCAACAACGGTTCGAACCAAAAGAGTAGTCAGTAGAGATGAGGGACATTTTACTAAAAAAAAAAAAAAAAAGGTATATTCCTTAAATAGTCATATAAAAAGCAACACAGACACAAAATGAACTTTGTCTTCAAACTCTCCTAAATCACACAAACACAAAAACGTTTTTCTCTACAGGGAGACGCAACTGTGCACACGTGAGAAAATGGGTTCCTAATTTAGGTTTGTACCAAACAACCTCTTTCCTTTGTAATATGTCGTAATATGTTTTAAAAAAAATAAAACATGAATCATACAAAACCTCACTACTGTACGTGGTATGGTACAGTATATGAGCAAAGAAAACATAGTGCTAATTTTCAAGTACATGAATGACGATGATTCAATTTAGCTGAGATTTACTGTTGTTGTCGTCAATATTTGTGAGCTGGTCACAGCTAGGTACGACACATGCAATAGGCTATATCTATCAAGAGAGACATGTCTAATTAACCTATTGCCCCCATGAGTCACACAGCTCACTTAAACTTATCCAGAAGGTCTCTGGAGACATTGAGTAATCCACTGAGCAAGAAGGGACATCCCATTCTCTCAGCAGAAACACCTGTAAGGCATTTCTTTTAATATTGGACAGATTTATAGCACGTCCACTCGAGAGATTTCTCCGCTTTCTAAATTACTAATGGTTATCAGACAGAGTAGCATTAGCAGGGAGTACATACATCCAAGTCATTATTAGTATTTCATGGCAACATATAATGTATTACCCTCCAGACAAATCCAGTGCAGGATCTGACTCTCAAAAAAATACAGTCCTTAGCATGAAATAAAAGGTTGATTGCCCATTAGCAAAACATGGTACTTCGTTTTTCTATATTTCCACATTCAGTTAGCCTACATAATTTGAATCCAATGCAGCCACATTGTACTTTCTGCTTTAAGGGTGTTTGAGGTTGTTCACATCTATATTTGGTGCAGTGTAGGAGCTGCAGCACCTTTGTTTCTTTATAGTTCCCCAATTTTTCAACAAGACAGCAGAACAATGAGTCCAAACTGACGTACAAAGCAACCAAGGAGGGTTTTAGAGCCAAACAGTGGAATGCTTTTGCTTTGCCAAATCTGTCATCTGACCTCAATCCTACCAATCATGTGTTTAACCTGCTAAATACCAGACAGATGAAACAAAAATAGAAAAGAAAAATCCCACAAAACAAGCAAGAAGGAAAGATGGCTGCAGCACTGCACTGGCAGAGCATCACCATGGGGGCCTGCTGCTTACACACTAAGCATTTTTTGGCCACTTGGGGGCAGCAGAAACAAGCTTTAACACAACATTGACATCGTTTCACCTTTTAAAAAAGGTGCTCCAAGTGATGTCACGTTTTTTAGGCTACAACATGTTTTGTCACATACAGCAAACATCTCCTCACTATCCGCGAGCTGCCTGTCCCCTGAACATACTGTAAAATAAAAAATAAAAAACACGGTCCCTGTAGACAGCCCAGGCTGCACCAACCTGCACCACCAAACATAATAGTGTTCCAGCCAATAAGCGACAAGAAGGATTTGGGGGTGGTGTTTGGGGGGTTAGTGCGCAGAAGGGATGGGGAGTGGATGGGATGGGGAGGAGCGAGGGGCGAGCTAGCCTCCGTTTTGTTTGACAGTACTTTGAAAACAACAAGAAGTGACGTCACCCAACATCGCTTAGAGCACCTTTAAGCTGATATGGTGGGCTTGTTAGCAACAGTTAACTTTACACATCGAGCAGACATGGGGCAACATTAGCATTCATTTGAAGTCGTGTTTCTGGCCGTCTGACGAATACAAGGCCAATATTCACTCTACTTTTAGCTTCGTTTTGGTCTCCACCAGCTCCTGAGGGAAGTATCTGGCTCTTTAGCTGCTACAGTAAATGTTTCACTGTGTTCACCAGCTAGTACCTAACTTTTTCTGTCTGCTGTTCAGTACTGGGCAGGTAGCGTACAGTGGGTCTTAAGAGATTTTTCACAGATAAAAGCTGCCTGCTGCAAATGGAAACAATCCAACAAGAGCAGGGAGTTTGCCAAAGCAGTAACGCAACCCATATAGTGCAAGCTTAAGAATTCCCTCTGTTGGACCACAAGGCAGAACTACTTCACAGTAGTCTACAGTCTACAAGTGGAACAGTTAAATTAAAGCTAAATCTCTGCACTTCAACCTAATTGTTATGATACATTTCAAATTCAGCGTGCTTAATAATGTGTGATTACAGAGCCAAGACAACACAAGACTAACTGTGTGTGGCTATAAAGTCCTTAATAATAATAATAATAATAATAATAATAATAATAATAATAATAATAATCTACACATCTATAAATACAAAATAAAATAAAAGAAACTTGAGTGTGGCGCTGTATCAGTGATGATCTGAGCTTTCGGAGCAAAACAAACATTTCAAACATTCATTTGAAGTATTCAACAGAGAGAAATTTGAATTAATCAACCTTACATTTAATAATGTCTTGCTATGTTACTCTTGGGTATTGAAGTCCTCATGACAGTTACCTCTTCTTTCCATTTGGGGTCGCTGGTGTAACCTTTATAGACAAGTTACCATCCATCTGCTTCTTGCTTCTAACATTTAACTCTGACTGTTTTCTAGCAGGAACTTCTGGGATGCTGTATCGATGTTTTCCCCCACCCCTATTTCATACATGGAGACGGCAGATCTCTCCCTTTCAGTCTCCCACCCTCTCGCCCGTCCATCAATAACCACTCTCACTATCTTCCTCCTCCTTTTCCTCCCTACTTCTCTTCCCGTGTCCTGACTCCTCCCTCAGTCCAGCCTGGTGTCCACTCAGCCTCCCTCTGCTCACCAGACCAGTGTCTCTCCTCACCTCAGTCGTCTCTTAATATTACTGAACGAATCCACAGAGAGGATCAGCTTTTCGCCTCACTACAGGTAGGTGTGTTTAAGTTATGAGGATGCAGAAAACATAGTTCAATATCTCTTTACACTTGTAGGATTTAACAGTATAGTGTCAAGTTGTTCTTATCAAAATAGTCAAATCAAAAATAAAACGTAATGAAAGCAACAACAAAATGTATTTTAGATTTTTTTAGACAAAGTGACTTTAATTTAAATAACTATATCAAGTGTTGCTGGTTTGCATACAGTTAAGAGGCCTGTGTCTTAAAGTCGGACACTTCCTGTCATTGTCTTGGATAGAATGAATTTATGCTTCAGAAGTGTTTCCTGAAACTCAACAGGAAAGCCATCAGAGAAGAAACAACCAAAAAAAGGTGCCACTGCCACTGCTAAAACACCAT
The DNA here is from genome assembly GCA_023631565.1 of Gymnocephalus cernua. NCBI lineage: Eukaryota > Metazoa > Chordata > Actinopteri > Perciformes > Percidae > Gymnocephalus > Gymnocephalus cernua. The sequence continues at coordinate 17,014,193 of CM042428.1, forward strand.
TAGCAAGCTTTTTTTATTGTAGTAATACTTGGAGACTACGCTGAAATAATCCCTAAACAGGGTTTTTATAAATCATTTTCCAAAGATTGTTTGAGGACCACAATCTGTATTGTAGCTTTATTTTGCACACAACAGTTGTCTGAGGCCAAGGATGTTAAACATGTGTGATTACTAAGTTAAAATGCAGGGAATTTCCTGTTTATCCAGAGCGATCTACTAGATTGTTGACTTTCTGTGTGGATGACGACCCGTCGCCATAAAAAAAAAAAAAATAATTGGTGTGGCTGTATTCTGTCATCATTTTATCTTTGATGGAGGTGGTTTGGTGCTATCTGAGCAACGCCAGCAGGTATACTTTGCATTTTACAATCAGGGATGAACTGTCCACTCTACTCATGTACACTTAAACAAGACAGGGGAAAGAAAGAGCAGCGTATCAAAGCAAACTGGTACCTCTCCTTTTATAGGTATTGTTGCATCTAGCCTCAAGTGTTGCAGATGGCATCCGTCTGCTAAGCAACACTGATCTGTACTCAAGTAGAGAGATGTTATATATACAGTGAATGGAAAATGTACACAACAGGCCCGTCTCCTACATGCTTACAGAATGCCTTTCGGAGGAGGAAACAAGTGCGGCTGCTGCCAGAAAACCGTCTACTTCGCTGAGGAAGTGCAGTGTGAGGGGAAGAGCTGGCATAAATCCTGTTTTCTGTGCAGTAAGTATTTAAGTTCTCAGGTAATCTGTTTTATTCGTCCACTGACTCCCAGCGCATAAACGACTCGGAAATCACAAGAAGTGCCGGGATGGAATGCAGAGTATTTGGCATCAGGGTATGAAAGTGAGCATCTGCAGGTTTTCGCTCAGACATCTCAGCCCTTATTTGGATTCAGTGGAAACATGTGACAAAAGGCTTGGTCTTCCTTATATGGCAGAGGAAGGTACACATACTCCCCCCTCCAGCACAGACAAGTATTTATCTGAGCCAGCCATGCACATAGTTGGTTTCGTTCTTTAAAATGACACGCATAGTTTGCAGTAATGTCACGGCTAAATATCTGCCTTGAGAGTTTAGTTTGTTTGGTTTGCTGTAGATGCTTGTGAGAGTAAATAAAACACAATTAGACATAGATTTAGATTTCTAATTTGTTGTTGCTTTTCTCCCCGTCTTTGTTGTTGTAAGTGGTCTGTAAGAAGAACTTAGACAGCACAACAGTGGCCGTCCATGTGGATGAGATCTACTGCAAATCATGCTATGGCAAGAAATATGGGCCAAAAGGCTACGGCTTCGGAGGTGGAGCCGGCACTCTGAGTATGGACACAGGAGAAGGACTTGGAATCAAGCCTGAAGAGTGAGCAAAACAATACTTCCTCCGGTTATTAAACTACTGAGAACAGTATAAAGCTATATACTGTAGCATCCTGATTATAGAAGGACAAAGTACATTTCATATAATGTTTAAGTTTTTGAAACAGAAAAGTGTGCACAAACTAAACAACTTATACACATGTTGTATTAAAAGTCACAACTGAGGGATGGAACAGAAAAAAGGAACCACAGGATCCGTTAGTAGCTCTTAACACATTTAATAAAGCAAAGTCTTAGAGATTTCGTCCAGCTGTTCAGTTTCATCCCTTATTGCCTCCTTAAAAGATCTGTTTTTTCTTGACAGACAAGCTCCTCATCGCCCTACAAACAACCCCAACGCCTCAAAGTTTGCCCAGAAAGCAGGGGGCTCCGATGTGTGTCCTCGATGTGGCAAAACAGTGTACGCAGCCGAGAAGGTTGTCGGAGGAGGCAATGTAAGAAAGATCTACGTATACAGTTATCTCAGTGTATAAATTGTGCTTTAAATTAAGAATAAAAGTGGAGGATTTGTCAGTTCTCTGTATATTTTTAAGCTTGAACCAACTCTCTTGCTATCTCATCAGTCCTGGCATAAAGGCTGCTTTCGCTGTGCCAAGTGTGGCAAAGGACTCGAGTCCACCACCCTCGCCGATAGAGACGGGGAGATCTTCTGTAAAGGTGCGTATCAATTAATTCGATTTAGGGCTGGATGATATGACAATATATATTGCAAACGGTATAAGAATGTCTATTGTTTGTTTGTTTGTTTGTTTGTTTATTTGTATGTATGTTATCTATCTATCTCCTTTATAATCGCGACATTGAAAATCCAGTGGCCAAACTGCGTTATGGCAATATCTACTCCATTTGGACGCAGATTTACGCTCTAATCCTTGCACGTTATGTTTATTTTGCACTAAACTTCCTAATAAAGAGAAATTACTCAGCACTTTTCATTTGTCAGGTATTTAATTCACACAGGAGTATACAAAACAGGCTTTACCATGTGGTTATTTCATATAGACTATTTACTGAATTACCAGAACACATGCTAGCCTATATCGTGATATGTACCGTTAGAGATATGAAATGACCAGGGAAGTCACAATTTTGAAATCAGGCCCCCAGTATTTTTTTGTTGTCTCCGAACCCCAGCCTACTTGCACGCGTCTAAAGAAAAAAAAAAACGAACAAACGAAACGACACAGCGTAGCTTAGTGGCTTGTAGCATGCAGCTTCAGACACAGCATAACGTTAGCTTACCAGTAGCCTGCAGCTGCACTACACCATGGCCACTGCCGGAGTCGGAGATGACAGACAAACAAAACTGGAAAATCCACCCACTTCGCCGTCAAAGACACAGTCACATTTTTCCTTCCCTGTGAGTCATACAAACAAGCAACGGTAGAGCGTGTGGGCTCCGACGGGACTTCATGATGGATTTGGGTGCCCCTTGTTAAACTTATTGTGCATTCAACTGCACCTCGTAAAAAACTCAAACTGGTGTTGTAAAGTACCCTTCTGCCATCTAGTGGCTCTTATTGTGGCATTGCCATCACTGCTGAACCTGTGACCTTAAAATCGAAAGTCAAATCGAAAATTGGATTTGGAGAATCGTGACACCCATAGAAATGGATGGGATTCATGGCCGGGTTGATTCAGTGGGTAGAGCAGGCGCACATGTACTGAGAGGTTGATGCCTTGATACAGAGGTCCAGGGTTCAAATCCGACTTGTGATTTCCTGCATGTCTTCACCCTCTCTCTCTCCCCCCCCTCTTTCTCAACTAGCTGTCCTGTCAAAAATTATAGGTGGAAAAGCCCAAAAAATAATCTTAAAAAAAATTTAAATAAAAAAAAGGTTGGGATTGAAGATTTTGGCCATCACCCAGCCCTAGCTGTTACTAATGAGAAATTATTTCTAGTATTGTTTTTAAACAAATAAAAACTGGTAAAAATTCTCATCAGTGAATCAATACTGCATTACTGTATTGCAGTTGTTTTGGAACGGCAGTGTATAATTGTACAACATACAGCGCTTCAGAGGTTTAACTCAACCAGTGGCATCTGAACCTCAACCTGCAACGCAGAAGCAGTTGCTCTTAATTACTTAAGACAGAGGCCCAGCAGGTCAGCAGCCCCTCTGACCTTTAGCCATTTAGTTGTTTTTTATTCATATTTGATCATGACTTCATGTATAAATAAGCCAGTCGACAACTTAAAAAAAAAACATAGTTCTGATTATGTGGCTCTGCAAAATCGAGGTTAAATAAATTACTTTTGTTTAGGTTGTCTGGCAATGTTTTATGCAGCGTTTCTCAGTCTTTGTAATTTCATTCACAGGTTGCTACGCAAAGAACTTTGGGCCCAAGGGGTTTGGCTTTGGTCAGGGTGCAGGAGCTCTGGCTCATTCCCAGTAAAGCCTGAAGCCTCGGCCTACCTGGAACTGACATCGCTAGGATATCATCGCTTCCAGGATCCTTCAGTCAATATCCTGCCAGTTTACTCCAGCTATTGGCAAATAGAAATGGAGAAGCACACAACACAGCTTTTTGTACGAGTTTACCAAGTAGATGTTGCTCTATGTTTTGCATTTGAATCTGGATTGTGATGCCCAAGCATTTGACTGCTTGAAAAACAAGATATGCTATATACAGTATTCAAAAACGCACTAAATTCTCACTGTGTTTGGATGTGCACGTTTAAACTTAGTGGTTAACAGGAGAAAACTAAACTAAACTCTGTGGTTGCCATACTAAGAGACACTTGCACTGTGATAACAAAATTGAGTCTGGCAAACTTTGAGTTTGATTAACATCTGAATCAGTTGAAGTCTGAGAGAACAGAACAAGATTAACATTTTTCAAGACAGAAAAAAAAAAAAAAAAAAAAAAAAAAAAACACAGGCTCACATTTAGCTTCAGTTACACTTAAGATTTTCTCCTTTCTGCTTTACACGTCAAATGGTGTACATACGGTCTTAAATGCTTTGTTGCTAAGACACTAAATAAATATCAGGCAAACCAAACAATGGAATTATTTTCTTATTCCCAGTGATGCAAAATTTGGCATGCTCTACCCAATTGTCATTGTTCTTTTTATGGTTCTGGTCTGATGAAATCATTGTTTGTTTATGTGGTATTGGGTGTGCTTGTTATTCCTTCCAAATCACCATCAAACCGAGTAAAATGCCAGCTGTTGTGATGAACAACGGCGGCGTAGTGCTCAGCCCCGTCTCTGCCTGCGCCGAGGAGTTGGCACACTGAGCAGAGTGCCAGGCAGCTGTGGCGGTGGGCGCAGCAGTTTGTTTTGGTCCTGACTACAACATGTGTGAGTCACATCGACAGCCAAACTAGCTCTGAAATCCACACAAAGATGAAAGTATTACTCTGGATCTGTTGCAGAGTTGTTATGCGTTTAGATTCATAACAAGTGGAACAAAAACGTGTTTTCATCTTCACCTACATTTCATAATTGACATACGGTTGCTCTAAATGTTCTGCTGCAAGTATGAAAATAACATGGACATGTAGTTTATTTCCCATCATCCCTTTACCCACCAGAGGGCAATATAGAGACCTGATCTTACAGTGGGAGATCAGGTGAATGAGTCACATATTTCCACATAGTGAAAAATAAAGCCAATATGACAATTTGATTTTAAATATTTTATTTATTTTTAATACAAAGAACTGCATCACTTTAATAGAAATGTTTTCATTTTGCCATTTTGTATCAATTGCATTTACATTTTGTGATAGGTCTTGTATCTTTATATCAAAACTAACCCTGTTTGCTAAACCCCTCCCTAAAATGTCCAATCATAGCTTTGCAATGGTAGCTAGGCACTGCAGGTCTATCTAGGTTTGGATTTCTCCACGTGTTGAAGTGGTCTGTTTGAGGCTTGTAGTGAGAGCAACACTCTGAACATTTCTAAAACCAAAAACACAAGAGCAACTATGTAAGGAAAGGATTACACACCGTTGGTCTGCTCCAACAGTTAGCATGGGTGGCTAACTAGCTTACTAGCCTACAGTAGTAACCGAGCATTGCTTCCAAGGAAGGGGTAACAGGTAGGGCTGCACAATTAATCGCAATGTTATCAATATCGCAATATAGCCTACTCCAATATCCAAATCGCAGGGGGGGAGGGCGCAATATTTGTAAAAGGCAAAATATGTGGCAACTCATTCTGAATGAAGTATTGTTTATTGCTGCAAGAGACATCCCAGACAAATCATATCCTACAGACAAAAGAATAATAATTCTTTGGTACAGATCCACCCAAAAATCACACTATAATCATTTACATGTTTTCAACGTTTTTCAATGAAAATGAGAATGACACAAAAATTATCATTCCCTCCAATATGATGAATCATATGACAATCGCAATATCAGTCAAAATAATTGCAATTAGATATTTTTCTCATATCATGCAGCATTAGTTACAGATTACCTTTAAAAAGAAAAAAAGCCCTGTTCACAACTATCATATCCACTGCCATTTCCACGCTGGAAGCTGATCCTGGATGCTATCTGAGTTTAGGTCAACGTTAGCATCTCTGTCCTGCCCTGTATTGGATTTGGGGAAGTTTACACGTTTCCGTTATAGCTTTATTAGCTTTAGCGGCAGTTGCCATTTCAGCCAGCAAAAAGAGTCACTAGCTAGAAATGAGAAGTCTGCATTTGTCTAAAATCAAGGACCCATTCTTTTAAAAAAAAAAAAAAATAAATAAATCACTATAAAAATCAGTTCCTGTTATTACTGTAAACTGCATTATGTGTAAGAACGGAAAGCAACAGGAAGTGATAAGAAATTAAACAATATACTTTACAGGAGAGTGCTACTGTACTGTAAAATGACTATGTAATCCACTGGCATCTGGATATACGAGTCAGTGTTCAGTTTCCTAGAGACAGTCCAGCAAACACACACACAGCACTTAGTTAATCCTGCTGCCATAAATACTGTGGAATTATAATCAGCTGCCATGAGCCAACAGCCTGGATCTCAGTGTCATGAATCAAATCAGCCTCAGGGACTTAAAAGTGCTAACTCAGCGAGAGTAAAAGAACAGTCTGGCAAACTTTAACAATCTAACGCTACTACCAAAAGAAATATACGGTATATAAGAGGATACGCTTACAGACAGTGCAAACCATGCAATTATCTTTATACATCCAGATTAATTTCACTAAAGAGAGAGTATTTCCCATGGTGGTGTCCCATCCTTGATGGAAGTTTGAACAAAGCACAGTGGCCTCTATAAATATGAAACCGTAATAAATAGCAGGGCTGGTGGCCTCAAGACAGTGGAGGCTGACAACTCTCCACTGTAAGCAGGAGACAATGCAGCAGACACACATATGTTGCCACATATGTAAAGAGTGTGTTCAGTGTAAAGTGCAGGAGATTTACAGTAAAATGCTGTCATTTGGCAAGCAATATACAGACAGGTAACAAATTAAAAAGGAAAAACTTGAATGAATGAGTTCAGAAACACTGATTTGAGGAGTATGAAAATAATTATCTCAAGCCTATGACTAGGGCTGCACATTCACAATGAGAAAAAAATATGCGATAACATGATTGAATATCGCAATCACAATATTACCAGTGATGAATTGACAGATAAAGTGTACTCTGTTTTGCAACTAATCCATTAATTGACTAATCATTTGACAATGTTTTACTTGATTTGGCAATATTAGAAACCCTTGAATGCAAGGTTTCTCAAAATGTATGAAAGAGTGCCTACTGGGGGGGCAGCATGATGAAAGGCCGCAGAGTAAAAATGCACACACCTCACTTTCACATTAAACTCCTGGGTTTTCCACCAAAAAAGCTCATTTTAGCAAACAGCACTAGCACTGATGACAACTGCGCCACTCGCCGGGTGCCACTTGTTGCCATGCAACCAGTAGCTTCCCACAAGTTGTCATTCCTAACCTGACAGACGCTTGTTAGGGGCGCACAGTTTGACCTCTAGCAGAGTAGTGTATTAAATGTGAGCAATTGAAAGTGAAAGTACTGAAATGGCCCGCGGATTATCCAATATTGTAAATTTGGCGCCACACAAAATGTTTGAGGGTCGCCATTGGCCCGCTGAGCTGCACTTTAACACATGTAGTAAACACAAACCAGACACATGTGATTTTGTGTCCTTGCATGAGTAAACTGAACACTTAAGTGTGTTACACATTCATCTGCGTTTACATTTTGCTCTGCTCCCACAAACTCCAAAGAGCGTCCACACGTGCAAGCTGGGACCCAGAATCAAAGAGTGGCAGCATCGCATGGTGCTGCAATTTGTCTATGTTTAGTTGTTGGCCTTAGCTAAATGTATACTGGAAACTGCATTCCTGTTTTAAAACCACAGCTTAGCATTGTCTGCAGCTATTATCCTAATCAGACCAACGGGGCCCGGCATACTCTGGGGGGAACAGGGCTCGTCTCCAACATCACTCTCAGTACCCAAATAAAATCTCAGAAAATCATCTACAGCTACAAGACAAACTGTTTTGCTGCTTGAAGTTTGTTTCAATATGAGAAAAAAAAAAATAAGCTTGCACTTTCTGTATACACAGCGGCTGTCTTTTAGGATGAACAAAGCTGGTGTACCAGAGTAGATCCTACCTATAGAGCGTAAAATAGTTCACACATGTAAAAGCATAAAACTGATTAACAAGTGACTGAAAATCGCTGAAGTAAAAAATAGACGAGGATGTTGTTTATCCCATCCTGGCGCAGACAAAAGTTCACACACATTATTATGAAGAGGCAGAGAGCCGTGATCTGTCAACACAACACAGGCATCACAATCACTGTTATGCTGAGACCACCCCGTCTCATGGTGAGTCTCGTTGTGATAAAGGGGAGGGGCAAAAGGGAGCAGGAGATAAATATTCTGGTGCGTTCTTCTCTCCATCACTTCGTCTGTCTGCATCCATAGCATCAAAACAAGAAAGGTAAGGCCACGAATCTCTGCTACATTTATTTAATCAAACTGATAGTTATAACCCCACCCCCAGTCAGTGATACAGGTTGTGGGGGTTTGATCTGAGAACAGAATTTTACTTTGGATTCCATCAATTAGACATTTAATGAAATATTGCTATCTGGAATCAAAGTATGTAAAATAGTCAAAAGAGTAATAAAACATTTGTTCTACAGAATGTTATTAAATAGCAATAAATGGACATCACAAGTTCCCAGAGCCCCTGGTGACGACATTGTCAGACCAACAGTCCAAAATCAAAAGATATTCTGTTTGGTATCATAAAAACGCAATAAAACCAGCAAATATTCACATTTGAAAGGCTGGAACCAGCAATTTATTTTTTGCTATTTTCTGCCTAAAAATGTATGAATTAACAACCAATCGTTTCAATTACATTAAAAAGGTTTAAATGGAAATCACATTGCTACAACTATGACTAAATCACTGAATTTAATAAATCACAAAGACCACAAACTATTTAACTGTAGAACAATATGCGATATTGATAGTATTGATATAATAAAAGACCAGCTAATTAATCAAGATAATAATATAATAATGAAAATAAGTGGTATTTTTAAACAGTTGACACATTTATATTGTCCCATGGTAGACATCACCCGAAGCTATGTTAAAAAAAAAAAAAAAAAAAAGCACATTTGTATCCTTTTTTCCTCTTTATAAACATGTTTGGGCCTTGGTAAATTCAGCTGGACATTCTTTTAAAGTAAAAAATTTAAAAAAGGGTCAGTACTGTTCTGAGAATTAGGGACCCTGTCTATATCTGTGTCTTTATCCAGGAAAGTGGGAGTGAAAGCAGGAAATGTTATCTAACTGGAATAGCTGCCATGTTGAGGCATGCTTCTCCCCGTCTGTCATCACTTTGCTTTCTGGCAGATATCAGCACTGGGAAGTGACTGGATGATTTTGTCCAGCAGGTCTTTCTACGAGTAAGAAATAACAATGCACAAGAGTGGCCAGGTTAGCTCAGTTGGTAGAGCAGGCGCACATATACAGAGGTTTGCTCCTCGAAGCAGCAGCCGCAGGTTTGACTCTGACCTGCGGCCCTTTGCTGCGTGTCACTCCCCCCCCCCCCCCTCTCTCTCCCCCCTTTCATGTCTTCATCTGTCCTGTTAAAGTAAAGGCCTACAATAATAATAAAAAATTCTCTTTCAAAAAACGAGACAAGTCCTTTAATAATTTTATATATATAATACAAATCATTGTTAAAGAATAATGAAAGCAATGGGGTTAACAATTACAGCTTTAAAGGGATACGCCACCGTTTGTTGAAATAGTGCTTGTCACGGTCTCCCCAAGCTGTAGACAGGTGGGCCAACACATTTTTTGTCTCAGTGCTTTTACTCACAACATAGGATTCCATTCACTACACTAAGCTAACTAGCAGCAGCGCTGCCGGTGTTGCACCGCACTAAAACAATACATGCATAAAAAATGTGTTGGCCCTAGGCCTGTCGTGATAGTCAAATCAATTCATCGCATGATACAAAAAATTCATCCGTCAATCTTCATCCGGCTTATCCGGTGTCGGGTCGCGGGGGGACCCGACAAACTTCCCTTTCCCGAGCCACATTAACCAGCTCCGACTGGGGGATCCCGAAGCGTTCCCAGGCCAGGTTGGAGATATAATCCCTCCACCTAGTCCTGGGTCTTCCCCAAGGTCTCCTCCCAGCTGGACGTTCCTGGAACACCTCCCTAGGGAGGCGCCCAGGGGGCATCCTTACCAGATGCAAAATTTGTTATCGTGACAAGCCTAGTTGGCCCACTGATCTACAGCTAGGGGAGACCGTGATAAGCCCTATTTCAACAAACAGTGGTGTATCCCTTTAAGATCAATATATCTATATATGTATATTTCCATTCTTGTAACACTATACGGTCGACTGTGTGGTGGAATGTACGTATAGTGGAGCTAAAAGGGAAACCACAGTTAAGACCCATTAGCAAACAGTTTCGTTTTTGTCTTCCAGAGGGAAATAGCCAAGATGCCTGCAAAAGCGTAAGTGTATTGCCTTTCTGTTATTGTTTCCATTTCCAAATCAGAGTATCAGTTTCATTTAAGAAATGAGATTTATCTGTAGAAACACTTCATGAAAAATATAATATGGAAACATATGGACACTGAATTAAACGTTTTGTCATCTGCAATTTAATACTTTATTTCTGTGTCCTCTATTTTCTACTTACAGACCGGAGGTAAGATTTCAAGACGCTACTCCCTAAGAAATCTAATACTTTAACAGGCGCACATATTAATATTGTTGCTGCACCACTCAAATGTCACACTAAATTAAAAGAAATTATATATTTTTGCAGAGGAAATCTAAAATCTCAGCTTCTCGCAAGCTCATGCTGAAGGTGAGTGCCTAGTCCAATTTGCACAGACTGTATCTTTACAGTAAACCAAAGAAAGGTACATTTACTTTTTGTGTGTGGTGTTTTAGAGCTTGATGGTCGCCAAGGCCAAGGAGGAGCTGGAGCAGGAGATGGAAGAAAAAGAGGAACAGAAGGCAAAGTACCTGGAAGAAAAAGCACCTCCTATACAGACCAGTGGCATATCCTTAGCAGAGCTACAGGTAGAATTTCACATTTACCACAGAGTTGTTCATATTTACAAACTAAAACTGAAATGATGCTGCTAAAAGATCTGTTATTTCACTCAGGAGGTGGTCAAATTAACACCCATTTCCTCTTATTTTCTTTTTAGATATTATGCAGAGAACTGAATGCCAAAATAGACGTGGTGGACGAAGAGCGGTATGATATTGAAGCCAAAGTCTTGCACAACACCAGAGAGGTAACTGAACACTAGTTGAGAACAGCTTTGATAATTTCCACATTGACAAAAAAATAAATAAACATATTTCAAAGCATCACACTGATGTCCAGTTTAGCTTTAAAGTGGACATATTATGCTTTTCTGTATTTTCTGTCATATCTACAATGTTATGTCAGATTTTCATGGTTAACGTGGCCAAAACCTCCCGAAATCCTCCAATAAGGAGGTAAACCTATTTTAGAGAAATCCCTGTGAGCTAAAACGTTCAGATTTCCAACCGTTTTTTTCTACTGTTGGCTAGCTAAGCCGACCTTCTATGATTGGTCATCTGCTTCAGGTAGGCAGGACTGGAGTGTTTTTTACTGCAGTGTTAACATTGTCGCATGTAGCTGCTACATGCGAACAGCAGTAAAAGATGTCATCTTGGCCGATTTGTTAAATTCTCCCCAATTTCGGGTCGCATTACTGCTGAAACATGTCCTTTGTGTAGTGTTTGGTTCAGAAGCCTTCATCTGCCTTATTTAATCTTTATATTTTTGACGGTAGACAGTGCTGCTTCATTCCATTATAATCTAACGTTAGCCTAGTGCTAGCTAAATATTAAGTAGCTGCATGCTAACGCGAGATAGCTGTAATCTTGGCGGCGCATCTATTATCTATCCATCCATCCATCCATCCATCCATCCATCCATCCCGGCTGCAATGACGGTGCAGAGACTCCGAGAGCGCAGACGAGGAACACCCAAAAACACTGACCAATCTGACTGGGCTTAAAGAGACAGGCGATAAAACGTAGCGTTACAGACGGAGAGTGAATGTTCAGACAGACAGTGTGAGAAGAATAATGTGTTTCTGAACACTAAAGCATGAAAACATGTTCTAGTAGAAACCCAAAATACAAGTGAATCAATCATGTGAATCAATATGGGGACATTTAAATCAACCGATTCTACAATGGGACAGTTGAATAGCTGTCACTGTCTGTGGCAAATGACCTAGATTAACTTCCTCTCTACTTTCTCCACAGATCAAAGACCTAAACATCAAGGTACTGGACCTGCGAGGAAAGTTTAAGAGACCCAACCTGAGAAGGGTGAGGGTCTCTGCTGATGCCATCCTGCGCTCCCTACTGGGCTCCAAACACAAGGTCTCTATGGACCTGCGAGCTAATCTTAAATCAGTCAAGAAGGAGGACACAGAAAAGGTGGGTTTTAGGAAAAATACAGAAAAAGACACGTTGCTTTTCCCAAAAAATACAATGACACTATCCTGTTATTTCCACATGGCACACAAGGTGCAGCTTTGGCAGAGATGTTTTCCATGGTGATAATTTATTTGCGCTTTAACCCAGTTACTGGTGTCCATATCCAGGGTGACTGACAGAGTGTGAAACTGATTAATGAGCTTTCTTAGCCTGCATAAACAAAATTAAAACCACTGGTGCAAGGCTCAAGATATCAGATTATGTCTAACAAGGATTCCTATATCCCAAGAGTGTTTGTTTCATGGAGAGGCTCTGGCCGGATAGACATTTCATCATGCATCCAAAATGTGCAGAACACCTTTAGTCCAACACACCACACTGGGAAACACATTACAAAAAGTCTCTGTGCTACTCTCTGTGCAGGAGAAGACTGTGGAGGTGAGTGACTGGAGGAAGAATGTGGAAGCCATGTCGGGCATGGAGGGCCGCAAGAAGATGTTTGATGCAGCAAAAGGCCAAAACCAGTAAAGAAACAGCTGGCTTTCATCTTACGTCAAATACCATTACTTGCAAACCAAAGAGTGCAGAATACAGCATAAACTCAGAAGGAGCACTTCACAGGGTCACAGAATATTTTGCTATTTTATAGGCTATTCAATACATTTTCACGGTTTCATTATCACTGAAATAAACACGGGATATGTATCTCTTTGTGTGTTCTGTGAATATCGAAAGAAGGAAAGCTTTGCATTCACACAACCATCAATCAGGTGTGATAAAATGTCACACACACACACACACACACACGTTTTTTGGGATTATGAACATCCAAAATGTATTCCAAGTCAGACAACTCAAACGTTGCTCGAAATGCATATTGAAGAAGACCCAGTTTTCATCAAAATAAAAAAATAACAGCAACAACTAAGCTATAATTCAGTATAAAGCTAACTAAACAGAGAGGGAAGTCAACATGCACGTACCAACAGCACATGTGCAGTAATTAGCAGCGAGCTAGACCTGCAGGAGAGCTAGCTACTCAAAGTATGCTAGCTAGCACAAGCAGTAGGCTAACGTTCAAAGATCTATTCTAAACCATCTCTGCATGCATACCTGCTGTAGCCTGGTGTGAAGTGAAGCTCGAGAGCTGGCACCTCGGCGTTGAATAAATCATTTAGGAAGGGAAACTTATAACTCCAGCCTGAAGCTCACTTTGTGGCAGGAGCTCATTTACCGTTATTACATCCACAAATCTGTCCTGGAACAACATAACTGGACTGTTAGCTTCTTCATGAAATGCTAAATGACCAGCGGAGCATGCCGCATGCAGCTAAACAGCAGTTTTTAAATGGCCCGCTTCATTGTGAGGGGTGCGCTTGATATATTCTGCAACAAGTAAAGTAGTTCATGTGTGTGACTGTAGCAGGGCAACTGGTTGTCCAAAAAATGTTAGTCTTTTAATGTACTACTGCATTTAAATTGACTATAACATTTACTAAATGAATAATCACCAAACCCACAGTTGAAAAGGTAAAATATCCATATTGTTGGAATTTTTTTGTAATGACAGGTGGTGTCGTCGTGCCAACATTTAACTGGGATGAGGGTTGGGAGTAGCCTAATGTTAATTAATTATTATCAATATTTTAAATCTTTAAATTACAACAAAGACTATCTCATATGATATCATATTTACAAGATGAACAAATAATGATATTCGGTATCAATAATAGTCGATTATTTTCTTAATTAATTGACGAATCAGCCCCGCCCACTCTGCCGTCGATTTGATTTCGCCCTTGAGCTTGGTCTGGTGATAGCCAGACTAGAATGAGCCTTTAAACCGTAAAGAATAGAAATGAAAAGGCTAACTAAGTTGAAGTCTTCAAAGTGCTTGCGTTATCCTCAACAGTCCAAAACACAAAAATATTCAATGATTTTAAAAAAAACACACATTTTGAGTTTAGCATTTGTGCTTGAAAAATGTCTTAAATAATTAGGCTACTCAATTATCAAAATAGTTGTCATTGACTTTCTGTTTTGTGCTGGTCAGGCTGATGCTTTTCATTTCCGCCACCAGGTGTCAGTATCAGCTCACGGTCAGCAGCGCCCTTTATTTAGATAAGGGCGCTGACAGTCAGTTTATTGAGATATAATCAACCAGCATGTTTCAGCAACATAAAATAAAAACACGGATCAAATTATTGTTTGTGTCCAACTAAATGTAGCTACTGCTTATTTAAAAAGAGTATATTAATAACATATCTTAAAGACAGTGAGTCTTTGACCTGAAGATCCTAGTCAGGACAGGTGCCATGTCAGGATTAACCAGTATTATTCCAAAGTGCTTTCTGGTGTTTGTTTTACAGTAGTTGGCTCAGGCTCCAGACAGGTGGGGGTTGCAATACAATCACAATCAAGAGGAAAAGTTTATTCAATAAACAGAAAGCAGTTGAGCTCAATACTGTGATTGTGTGACGCTTTTGATGTTGTTGCACAGCACTTAACAGATATTAGTAAAGTAACACAAACTCTAGACATTCAAATATGAACTTCTTACATTAAGCTGTTTTATTAAGTTATAAAAAGAAGAATATCTGCGTCACATATCAATGTGGTTGGCCTCTTCAGTCATTCTTACATGCATTGCAAACATTGTTCATACATTGTTTATATTACATAGCCATATATATTCTGCTCTTATAACACTGCAATATATTTCTTGTCCTGCCTATGCACCACCTGTCTATACTTGTATATCGCATTGCTTTTTTTTACACTTCCGGTTGGACGCAAACTGCATTTCGTTGTCTTTGTACTTGTACACTGCACAATGACAATAAAGTTGAATCTAATATAATTTAATTCTAATCTAAAAACATGTTAAAACACGGAGAAAATAGGCCATTTCACTATTTGTGTTCAAACACCTCAGGGTTTTTTGGAGCAAACAAACATTTCTGTTTTCTCTTCTATGTCCTATGACCTTTGCAAAGGGAGTTCTCAGATGGGGGCAGTATATTCTAATGAGCCTGCATGTGACATGACTTGTTGAATCCCATGTTTTATGATCTAGGCAGCCCACAAATAACTGACTAGGATTTTCTTATTTTACAGTGTGTGGCTTAGTAGGCACTCCAGATACCCAGATGTATGTGCACACTAAACAACTGATTTCTTTTTAATATGTCCTCTTTAAGACTTGAGTCAAGTCTTGTGATTACATCCTCCAATGCAGCAATGATTACGAAAAAGTATCTACACACCTGAAATACTGAATTGCTGTATTAGAGCTTTTGTATGGGCTTAGTTTCAATTATGTAAAAACACTAATAACATAGTTTTGAATGGAAAATGTTTAAATACTCTGTCATCTTACGTGGCAGCCTTCAGAGACCTGAAACACTTGTTTTTCACTTGCGTTTAGCTTCTGAAGACTTGACTGATGTGACTTGACTTTTATTAGCCACCAAGGACTCAAGGACTTGACACTTAGCTTGGGACTTGCTTTGACATCATTTGAGACTTGATTTAAGATGTGAACTTACCTAAGAAGACTTTAAAACAGCATTATACAATTTTATTTATTATTATTATTATACAATCCATTCAATCATAGTTACATTTTGGCTTCAGCACAGGAGAGACACCTGATGAGTCATAATCCTGACTGTAGGGTCAGATACAATTTTAACAGCAAAGAGGGAGTATCAAAGACTTGGCACGGTCTTTAAGGGTGTTGTTTATAGCTTGTTATTGCATGTGAGGGCAGAGATTCACGATGAAAGGCAAGGTGCAGAAGACGGTGCCAATGAAGGAATTTAGTTTTATTTTATTCATTCCCTTGGCAACTTGCTATGGGAATAGTACGCAATCAAATGAATGCATAACACATCCAGTTTAGGGAATACATCATAGCTGTTTTATGATGCTGTTACTAGAATAAGTAAATAATGTGTTTCTTTGCTCATAAATCAGAGGAGCTTTGTGTATTTCATTGTGTATTTGTCTGCACACAAGAGGAGGTTTACAAAGATTAAAATCTAACCTTCCACTTGTCTGCCAGACCTGAGCAACCACTGAAACCTTTTGAGAGCAATAATCCTGTGCTGTTCAGTCTAGGTTTTGCCGTGTAAAAATAGACAATGCTAGTCCATGGAGAATGCATGTTTTCCCAGTCTAGTTAATGCCATCTGCCATCTGTTTGCAGGTATGTGTCTGCCCATTGTGGACATGGTAAGTTTGCCGCCATGTGACCCACTGCTGGGTTTAAAAGCTTATGGCCCAAAAGGGAAGGGCACAGTATACAATTTCCCATTGAGCCCAGTCAGAAGTACACATCAAACTATCTGGGTAAGTCTGCCTGCTCTCTTCGTATGTGTTTTTAAACAGTGAATGAAGACATGTGGGTTCTATTTGGCATTATTATATCAACTCAGGCTGTTGCTGGTGCAGTATCACTCACTATCCCCCTTTGAATTGGACTTACTTGTGCAGGTGCTGCATCTTAAACATGTCAGACACAGAAGATGCCCCGTACGAGTGAGTAAAAGGATCATTTCTGTAGAATAGAGAGCAACGGTAACAAAGTGATGCCAGCACAGATGGAATCAATTGTAACAAAAATATTTTTGATGTGATTTTTTCTTCTTTCAGGGGACAAGGTAAGTCACTTTGTCTGTTCGAGATGAGTATTCACAGTTTGCACTTGAAGTTTAGAGGCTGCCGATTCAGACAGCTGCTTGTTGTCAGTAAGACATTCTGACGGGTTAGATGCTACACAGCTGCTTCACGTGAACGAAAAGCATGAATATTGTGATTATGCTGCATGTATATGTATCAGAATTGTCTATGTTTTAATATACTTGTGAAGTACATTGCCATAGCTGACCTCTGCTCTTTACCTCTCTTTGTGTGTACGGCGTGAAGGGGACGAGAATGGTATGTACTCTAACTCAAAAAATATCTATTGAAAATAATATTTATACTAAATGCTTCAACAAACATGCTGGTTGTATTTTTTCTGCTACATTGTTACCTTGATCTTTGCACTTAAAGTTACTTATCACACTGCATCTGCTAAGCTGGTGGCTTCACCATACAGCATACTGTATTTTTGGCGTGTTTGTGCCACTGTAGTAGAAGCAGCTGCTGTCCGTGAGCTTTTCTGCCAGATTGACCTTTGTCCTCTGAGTCAGGACTGACTCTGTCTGAGGCTGGAGACAGTTTACCTTGGATTAACATCCCAGTGGATCTGTCCTTTCAATTCAGTGGGTCGCCATCAAAGAGATAAAGGGTCATACCTCTATTTCTGTCTCCTTTGTGAGGCTGTCCATGCGGGCCACTGTACAGCCAGGCTATCTCACATGAAACTAAGCGGCACCTGTCCCCCTCTATGTGGAGTAGAGTCGCTGTTAGAGAGCCATGTAGGTCAGCTTGTGTTCTCAATAGAGGACCTTGGGGACAGCCACGCGGGACAGCCAGCGACACTAAATGCAGGTTGGCTTACCTTCTTTGTAGTGGAAAGAGGTTGAGTTACCTAAAGGAACTCTGACTAAAGGCCCAGGGTCACTTTTTCCTACAGAGGCCCAATGTGCAGAGAACTGTTTGAAAATAGTGCAAGACTAAATGCAACTGTGGGAAAGCTGCTGGCAATGATTTCCCAAATGATATCCAAATTGTATCGTTAAGATGGAAATTGGAAAGTCTTTGTCTGCACAGTTTCATAAAAAAAGAAGGAATATTTAAATGTAAGTGTCATTTAATATCTCCATAACCAGTAACTGCATATTTAGGGAATCAGTAGATCCCCTGACTAAAGATTCAAATGCAATGACAGGTTGTAGAATATAAGAAAATGAAATACAAGTAAGAATATAAGAAAATGAAATACAAGTAAGAATATAAGAAAATGCTGTGTACAAATGTTTTTCAATTAAAATATTGTCCAGGTTTTGAAGGCACCGTCAAAAATACAGGTATAGGTTGCAGAAATGATTTAGATCTAAATGCTGTATGATATTTTCACATTGTTTGCTTGCTAACTCTACATGCTTGCTTTGCACAGAAGAGGAGGAGGAGATGGTGGAGGAAGAAGTAGCAGAGGAGGAGGAGGAGGAGGAGGTAGCAGAGGAGGAGGTAGAGGAGGAGGAGGAGGAGGAGGAGGAGGAAGAAGAGGTAGAGAAGGAGGTAGAAGGTAGTATTGCTTATGCTAATATCTGTTTGCATGCCAGCTATAAATAAATATGGCTTTATTCTTAACACACTGCTGACAACCATGTAGTCTGATGACACTACACGTGTAAAAAGAATATATTGTCACTGTCATAGAAAAAACATGTTTCTCCAAAACCTGCCAAAAACTGTTTATGAGCTGAGAAAAACAGTCATGTATTTAGCTTTGTGATAATACAATTGCTACAAACTTGCACTTTACACTCCAAATGATCACACAGGAGATTCATGATTTTGCTGGACAGTGATTATATGTAAGTCTGGGAGTATGATGCAATGCTATCTCTAATACTATCAATTTACCTGTATGCCTCCTGAAAATGCAGTTATAGTTGAAATGTCCATTTTGAGCTGTGCAGTGCAGTTTATAAAGGTACATTCAACACCTACATATACATCTGAAATCATGTAGATGCAGAAGAATTGGCTTTCTTTGTGTCTTATGTTATTTACTTATGGGCAGGTTTACTCTCTGCCTGTTTTTGACTGGGCTGGAGACAACACATGAGTTATCTGTGATGATAATCTAAAGCCTGCTCTAAACTGTCAGAGAGTAAACATGCCTCCATTCTCTGGCTGTGGTCAGCTATGTTGCCTCAGTCCACTGCTATGTGACTGTGATGTTTCCAAGTCAACATGTCATCAACTATGACACTGAGGTATGTGTTTATGACCTGCTAAAGCAGAAAGGCTTTAAAAAAAGACCTATTTATATTAAGAAAGCTTTTTTTTCTCATTTTTATATCAAACTATACTCCAAAATTAAATCAAAATTAAGACACATTATTATGACCATTTTCAAAAACCTTACTGAGTATCACCTGTGACCCTGTTGATCTGTTGTGTCATATATCTCTACGTCTGTGTGAACTCTGCCTTTACAACTTCACTTAATGTTGACTCTACACTTGCCCTGTCATACTTCAACAGATATTGCAGGGGAAAGTGAAGGAGGTATTGACAGGTTATTTATGAACTACAAAGGTCATGTGTGTGCGACAGAGGAAAAATGTTGCTCTGTGGGGGTTTTCATGCACAAAGGGTTTCCTCATAAACTAAAGATCTTACTTTCCTTTCCTGATACACAGAAGAGGCAAAGCGCAAGTTAAAGTAAGAAACAAAATGAAAAACATATCCATATAACTGAAATTGAAACACAACTCTTTTGTGAGAGACATATTAAGATGAAAAGATAGCAATTTTTTCCATCCTCCCCCCTTAGGCCTGGTTTTGTGCCCGGCTTGGCACCTCCCAAAATCCCAGATGGAGAAAAAGTGGACTTTGATGTGAGTTCATCTCAGGACAGATCACAGTTACAAGCTGGCTTTTTTTTTTTTTTTTTTGATTGTTGGGTAAGCTCACATTTTAACTTCTTGTTATGATTTCAGGACATTCATCGAAAACGAATGGAGAAGGACCTGACTGAGCTGCACACTCTGATTGACGCTCACTTTGAGAAGCGTAAGAAGGAGGAAGAGGAGCTTCTTACCCTCACAGATCGCATTGTATGTTCACATCGCACTCTTCTTCTGCAATATAACACACGTTAAGTCACCCAATTCTGTAGCGTAGGGATACACCGATCTGATATCAGATATCAGGCAGATACTGACTCAAATAGCTGGATCGAGTAACGGTGGCAACGTAGCTGATCTATTTAATTAAATTATATGTTATATACTATATACAACCCCAAATCAGAAAAAGTTGGGACAGTATGGAAAACACAAATAAAAAAAGAAAGTAGTGATTTCTAAATGTACTTTGACTTGTATTTCATTGCAGACAGTACAACAGCACATAATTTAATGTGTTTCTCATGATTTTTATTCCTATTTTGGTTCTTGCAACACATTTCAAAAAAAGTTGGAACAGTAAAGCATTTACCACTTTGTAATGTTGCCATTCCTTTTCACAACACTTAAAAGACGTTTAGGGACTGAAGACATCAAGTGATGAAGTGTTTCAGGTGTAATTTTGTCCCATTCTTGCTGCAAACAAGTCTTAAGGTGGGCAACAGTACGGGGTCTTCGTTGTCACACATTAAAGCCACACATTCTCTATTGGAGACAGGTCGGGACTGCAGGCAGGCCAGTCAAGTACCCGTATCCTCTTCCTCCGCAGTCAGGACTTTGTAATGTGTGCAGAATGTGGTTTTGCATTATCTTGTTGAAATATGCATGGATGTCCCTGGAAAAGATGTCTTCTTGAAGGCAGCATATTGTGCTCCAAAATCTCTATGTACTTTGCTGGTAACAGTTTGGATGATCCTTTTCTTCTTTGGTCCGGAGCACACAACGTCCATTTCTCCCAAAACATACCTGAAATACGGATTCATCTGACCCCAGTACACGTTTCCACGGTGTGATGGTCCATCCCAGATGCCTCCGAGTCCAGAGAAGTTGACGCCGCTTCTGGACACTGTTAACATAGGGCTTCCTTTTGGCACAGTACAGTTTTAACTGGCATTTGTGGCTGTAACTACGTCTTGTGGTACTTGACAAAGGTTTGCCAAAGTAGTCCTGAGCCCATGTGGTGATATCGCTTATAGATGAATGATGATTCTTGATGAAGTGCCTGAGGGATCGGAGATCACAGTTGTTCAGCTTAGGCTTGCGCCCTTGTTCTTTACGCACTGAAATTCCTCCTCATTCCTCGAAACTTTTAATTATGTTATGCACTATTGAAGGTGAAATAAGCAAATGTCTTCCTATCTTTCTTTGAGGAACATTGTTTTTAAACATTTCAATAATTTTCTCACGTATTTGTTGGCAAACTGGAGATCCTTGGCCCATCTTTGCTCCTAAAGGACTAGACCTTTCTTGGATGCTGCTTTTGTACCAAATCATAATTACAATCACCTGTTGACATCACCTGTTTCTAATCACATCATTATTTAACCAATTTACCTGATTACTAGCCCTAAATTGCTCCTGTCCCAACCTTTTTTGGAATGTGTTGCAGGTCTGAATGACAGGAAAAGATGTATATTTACAAATGAAATTAAGTTGACCAGACAAAACATGAAATATTTTGTGTTCACATTGTCTGCAATGAAATACAAGTCAAAGTACATTTAGAAATCACTACTTTCTTTTATTTGTGTTTTTCATACTGTCCCAACTTTTTCTGATTTGGGGCTGTACAATATATAAATGTTTTGACCAATTTGTTGCTATAAGACGATTTAAGATGAAGATTCTTTACAAAGTTGCTGGTGCATGATTTATCTATAGGGACTCAAAATGTCTGCTTGGTGCGTCCCTAATTAGGTGTTCTCTTTTAGTTACATTTTGAGTTTTCAGGATTTGCTTTGGTCTGTAAAATGTATTTTCTTTCCTTCTTCAGGAGACACGCAGGTCAGAGAGAGCAGAGCAGATGAAGATAAGGGCAGAGAGAGAAAAAGAACGGCAGAACAAACAAGCTGTATGTATACGAAGACAAGTAACACTTACAGAACCGTAACTAGATAGACAAGCTTTCTAAACCCTGCAAGAAGCTGTCAGCCTTAGGAACATTTTAGAGACTGGCTTTTAAACATTGTGCCATTTAGTTGTACTACCCCAGGCCAATCCCACCTATTAATTATTCTTAAATTCAATTAAACCAACATCAGACAATGTCACTCATCAAAATACTGTAAATGAATAACTAAATGTAGCCTACCATGACAGGAAGAAAAAGCGAGAAAGGAAGGGGAAGAGGCGAAGAAGAAAGCAGATGATGATGCAAGGAAGAAGCTGATTCTGTCCAACTTGAGTTTCACTGGATACAAGGTGAAGATTTTCTTCATCTTTAAAAATGTCATAAACAAAATAGAGGCAAACATCCTGTGTGTGTGTGTATATATATATATATATATATATATATATATATATATATATATATATATATACACACATTGTCACATTCCTCTTCCTGACCAGACACAACCTGGGGCAAAAAAACAAACGGAAAGAGAAAAGAAAAAGAAGATCCTAAACGATCGACGCAAAGAGTTACACGTTGATCACATGAAAGAGGACAAACTCAGGTAAAATAAAACACTCTCTCTCGTCTCAATTCATTCCACATACTTTCCATGATCAAGCACTTTCTTGTCTGCCCCGATGCAGGGAAAAAGCCAAGGAAATGTGGGAATGGCTACGCCAGCTGGAGGCTGAGAAATTTGAACTTCAGTATAAGCACACTAAGCAAAAGTATGAGGTACGATATCAGATATGAATTCTTGTCATTCATGTGTACATCACCAACCTGTCTTTTGATTCTGTGATGAAGGCCATGACAGAAAAATGAATCAGAACATTTAAGGCTTCTTACATTCTTACACGCCACAATGTGACTACCAGTTTCTGTGAAAGTGGAACTCAGCCAAATATCACTTGTGTATGAAATAATGATAGATAAAGTAAAAAAAAAAAAAGTGCAGAGTGAGAGGTTTAATGTCTACTGCCCTACAAAAGCAGAGAGCTGTAATAACAGAAACAGTGAAGGCCAAACTGTTTACTATATTAGTTGTAATATCTAAATTCTAGCTGTATGTTGAACTAATTACCTTGTACAATTGATTAACCTATAATTTAACGCATTAAAATATGTAGCATAGCAGAATAGCAGAGTCAGCGGTTGGCTAGTTTAGCAGGACTAGCTAGTTTAGCAAGTGTTGCCTAATTCTTTTTTCTCCATCATGATGGGGTTCAGCTACTGAACTCATGTATGTGTAATGTCAAACAAAATTACTAATATGTAAGATCAGTAAAAAAAAGAATTTTTCAAAATAAATAAAACAGGTTGGGAAAAGTTGATCAATTTAGCTACAGCTAACGCTAGCCGTGGCTATCACACCAGCTAACTTAAACTTAAGCAATTGAGAATGCCTGCAGTTTGTACATTTTATATGCTGTTTTTAGGGCACATTTATATGGCATAACCCATTTATTTAATGGTAAAACAAATCAAAAAGTCAGATTCAGTCAGATTCAGATTCAGTTTTGACAAAATACAGACCAATTACTACATTTTGGCTTCAGTAGATGTTAATAAACTTTTAATCACATCTCTGCACAGGTCACCGTGCTGAGAAACCGGGTCAGTGATCATCAAAAAGTGTAAGTCTATTGTGTTATGAATGCTCATTAGGGTGCACATATTATTATTTTTTTTTTATTTAGTGCCTTCTAACATATGTACATGGAAGCAAAAAGTGCTTCAGAAAATGAATGCATTTTTGTTGTCTCGAGTGTGACATAATAGCACGTAGCCTATAGCCTATGCAGTATCACCTATTCAGCTATTCTTCTGTTGAAAAGAAGGTAATTTAATGCAAGTGATGTAGTAGGCTACAATTTGTAGCTACTTAGCTATAATTTACTTGAGTATTTCAGTTCTCTGCTACCTTATACTATTCCACTCATTTCAGAGGCAAATATTGTACTTTTTACTTTACATTTATTTGATAACTTTTGTCACTAGTACGTTTGCAGATTCAGATTAATAATAAAAAACATAATAGTATATAGTATAGTATATAGTAGATTCAGAAAGGCAGAAAGTAACACTAAAGTAAGCAATAATCAATCATTCCCAGCTGAGACTCATAAGCCTGCCCTGATGTAAACGTTCACCTACTGACCTCATCAGGTTTCCACCTCCTGTTTCACCTTCCCTTCAGCTTCTCTTGCTACACTGATCTCTATTAGTTTGAAGCGGCTTCAGTTGCAGCTGTTAGTGCCAGCTGCCCGACAGCAGGACTAAAGTTCCTGAGTACCCAAACAGGACCGGGAAAACAAAAAGGGGGCAAGCACATGAGAGGTGTTTTGACAAAGGGCAAGCTGGGGTATCTGAACAACATATGCGCTAAGTCTCGAAGGGATGGTGGGGTTGTAATGAAAGCACAACAGCTGGGAGATCTTAACTGCTATTTGATATCATCTGTGTTAATGTAGCTCACAATAAAACAGTGATCGGGTCCTACTGCCATCCAAGTCCTGTGGATTCTTCCTGCTGATCCCATGTAGGCTGGTCTGCAATGAGGGCTCAAGGTCTAAACAACACTTTAACAAGCTGATATTGGGTTTCCTGCAGAGTATGATATCGGCTTTGCAAACCAGTAATACTGTCACTGATCATTTCAAACGAGTATCGTTTTGCAATTAGTATTTTTATGCTATTCAATTTCAGAAATTTAATTTTGACAAACCATGAAAAAACAAAATTTGTTACAGTTTTACATAAGATGTATAAATGTATATATTCATAGGGAAGCTGCAGGGGTGAGGTACATCAGTGGCAACAGCAGATAAAGATAGCAGCAGACTACTGGGTAGCAAATCCTTTTACAACAGCAGACAGCTATGAAAAGCTCTCAGTGAAGTCCAACAGAAGCTTTTAGTAGAACAGTGGTTCCCAACATGGGGGTCGGGACCCCTGGAAGGAGTCACAACACAAGCACAAAACCCTGTTTATTTTTTCTCTAATCTTTTCTATTTTCCTTTTGAAATTCTGCATAATTTGGACTCTTTGTGCCACTAAAACTATTCAAATGAAATACAACTATGAAAATTGTCATCTGATAAAGGACAATCACTTGCATATGCACACTGTCATGAGGGATCCCAACAAGCAGATACGGCTTTGTGGTAAAAGATTTGGGGTGCTGTAGAGAACTGATCCACTTTGGGATAAGACTTTACATTGACCTGATGGGATTGTAAAAAAGAAAATTGTTTTAGGATGCCTTATTAAAGAAATTCTGGTCTGCAGTTGTTCCATGTAAGTGCGAGAAAACATTGAATGGCCAGATTCTGAACTATGAGCAGAAAATGCTGCAAATAAAAGGTTAATGACAATACATCCAAATGTTAAGAGTGTTAAGAGAAGTTTGTGGTCTCATACAATGGTAAGCTGACATTTCCTTTCTGTGACAAGAATTTCCCTAAAATAATTTAAATTTCAAATGCAGCTACAGAGAGTGACTTATTTGCATCAGAAAAACAAAAGAATCAAAAGATCAATTAGAACTTGCGACACACAGCTTAAATTTTAGGGTTCAACACACAAATGCATTTTCAATGGGAAGCTAATATACAGGGTTAAATTTGAATTACAGATTAGATCTCTGTGTGACGGATCTTTGCTGACTTTCACTTTATTCTCAGTCCAAAGGGTAGCAGGAGCAAGTGCGGCCTGAGGAAGTAACGCCTGACGTCAACCTGAGGGAATTTGGCAACACCTGACATATATTGCGAGTAACATAAACCGCATTACAATGTAAAGATTAACAAAATGACAAGATTGGTAATCTAAATCTATGTCCTAGCACTAAATCTGTCATTTTTAGAGTACTACAAGTGAAGTTGAGAATAATTATTTGGTTCTTGTGTGTACATGTACATGTTTTGTGGTCACAATGAATAAAAAGAACATAATTTAACAAACCAGAAATAACGCCTCTTTCTTTGAAGTCTTTGGTTCCTTTCACTTGTGGGAACTTTTTAGATGAGCAATATCTTGGAGGTAATTATAAAAAGCCACACCTTCTATAATAAGGTTAAAATTGTCTTTGAAGAATCCAGGCAGCCTTAATGTGAGCCTGCAGTATTTAAGATTATGTTTTGGGGCTTTTCCCTTTATTTGAAAGTGTATAGACATGGAAGGGGGAGAGAGATTGGGGATGACACGCAGCAAAGGGCAGCATGGGGCAAACGCTCTTACTGGGTGAGCTGGAGGCCGTCGTGAGTATTACCGGTCCTCTATAAATGACCACATATGAGCACATAAATCTATCAGTGCAAAATTAAATGATTACGAGGCCTCATAAATTTAAGTATCACCCATGACACCAGAATTCCCTCATGGCTGTTGGGTGGATTACGTGGTTTGAACTGGGGAGGACCAAAGTTGAAATCTGGGAAGCAATCACATACCGGTAATGCACCGAGTGCAACGCAACAACAGCTGCAGTGTCTGGCTGTAAGAGCTAGTTCTTGAGCCTCAGGAAATAAATTATAAGGGCGGAGTAAACAGACTTAGGAACCTGCCCAAAAGCTTTTCAAACTCTGCAGCCAAAAACCTTGACGCATGTGACAAGATGTGAGCGAGGCTTAAGAAAAATATGCTGCACCAGTGATAATGTACTCACATTCTTAGATTTAGTGACACATTTACAGCTGGAAGACTAGATCAATGCAAGCTTTATTTATTACACTTTTTTGGGACAATACAAATATTTCAAGATCACACACATACATATGAAAAAAGAATGGATACACACTACCAACAAAAGTTGTCTTTACTCAATGTAAACACACATCACTGCTAAAGACTGTGTCAACTGTTTGTATATAAACGTATGAACTCCAACAACAGAAATAGTTTTCTGTAATGTATGTTCATTTTACATAATCAATCCTTTTTTTTTTACAGTGTTGTGTCGTGATATTAAAACAGCAATCTCAGTGAATTATAAAATCCTACACCCTTATGTTATTATCTAATGAAGCAAACTCATGGTAGAAGATTACAGACATTAAAAGATATTTGAAAGCAGTTACAACTAGAAAAGCAAACAATGACAGTGTGGTTGCTAACATGTTACATCTTACGCTTCACAATGTTTTCCTACAAAGGAAAAGTAACCTGCATTTACAGGGCTACTGTATGTGGATGGAAACATGATGTGGACACACATATTGAGACACCTTGTTAAATCTTTGTGAAATGGGTAAGGATGCTGCTCAGCCTCAGTGTGTTTACGTCCCGTAGATGTGCAGAGGACTTGCAGGGGAGTTACTCTGGGGAATTACTTTCAGATATCCGTTTAAGCGAGTCAAGTTAATCAACAACTTGAACAGACTTGTGTGCTGCCGTGGTGATGTCGTTCACAAACGAGGACTTGCTCATCCCTTGCTGCAGAACAAATAGTGAACAATAAATCATTGCAACACCTCAGTAACCACACTGAACTGACAGTAAGTGACACATTGACTTCTTGAGTTGGTGTGGTATAATGCATTATGCTAATGTGCTGTCGTACATGTGCGAACAAAGTCCTGCCAGTGTTCCCTCGAACCTGAGCTACTAGATTCCTCAGCCGTATCACTTTCTTTCTCTGGGCATCTCCTGACTAAGCTGCTTAATCTTAACCCTTCTACCCCTGTTTCTCAGAAATACCTGAGAGAGGTGTGGACACTTAAGTTGAAGGAAGAAAATCGACAGGACACAGCCAAAGCCTGACAGATCTTGGCAGCTTCTACTCACCTTTTTTAGGAAGCTCTGTAAATCTTTATCTGACCACAGGTTGTAGAGAAGCAGGGCTGCAGCTTTGCTGGATTTGGGGAAATATCTTAATGGAGGGAAAACAACTGTTAAAGATCAGTTTGGACTTGTGGAAAATGGAATGTGCATGCAAAATGTAATCCCTGGTGAGTCATAGGTAGTTCCCATTATCTTGAATAATCTTATCTATTCTTATACATACACAAGCAGCACACTGTCTTCTTGCTCACATGTAAACTTACCCGTTGTGGCTGAGATCTTTCAGTGAGTTAATCAGGTTGTTGTTTAACTGGTGCTTGCCCATTTCAGGTTCCTTCATAAGCAGGCAGTTGGAGGTCTGACAGGCCATGGCCAGTGTGTCATCAGACTCATTTCCTTCCTTAGTGCCTGCGCGGAGGATGCCCAGCAGCTCTGGGAGGGCTTTACGAGCTTTAGTGACAAGGCAAACAAAACCCACAAGCTATTTAACACAAGCACACGCTTGTAAAACCGCAAATGATTGATCGGGATAATGCATGTCAAGGTACCGACTCAAATCTGACATCTACTCTGAAGCCAAACGTATTGTAGATTCTAAATACATTGTAGTATTATGCTTAATAATATTTTGAAGTTTGAAAACAAGCAAGGGATATGGTTGTTGTTTTTTCGCAAATGAAGAGGAAACACTGTTTGAAACATACTACATTGCAACTGTGTCTTACCTATGGCATTGTGCAGGTTTGGGTTCTTGGCCAGGTTTGCCACCAAAGCCACAGTGTTCTTCTGCATGGTAACTTTATTAGATTTTAATAGGGGACTGATAACTTGCAGGCCATTCAGTTTTTGCACAATGGTCTGGCTCATTACACCGGAGACCTGTAAATACAGAAAACGATATAAACTAAGAAAACATCAGTAATCAATATCAAAACATGTATAAATAAAGTTGACATACAGGATTTAATGGTAGAAAAAATATTTACAATCATTTTAAAGTTATCCAAACTAGTGTGCAAATAGAAATCAAATGTATTATTTGTTTTGTCCTGGTCAGTGTGTAACAGCATAACATATGTTTTCTTACAACGCCTTTATTTGTGGTGAGGTTCTGCAGGGCTCCACAACAGGCCTCCTGTGTTTCTTCTCGCTGGCTGGTGCAAAGCAAAGACAGGTAATTCTGCAGAGTTTTGGAGTGGATCAGCCAACCGGCCCCATTAGGATTTGGATCCTCAACGACCGGGAAGTCAAAGTGGCGCTGAACAAATAAAAGGGAACCATCGTTGTCAACGTGTAGCCGTTACAGCATTTACTTCTAAAAAAGAAAACATATCATCCTAGGAAACATAAGTTAAATCTGAATGATTTCCAAACACATTGTGTCATGTAATAGATAAAACATGCTGACATGTTTTACCTTGTGTACATTTTAACACAAAGCAAAAGATAATAATACCTTTTTTTATCAAGCTAAGCCTTTGAAAAGGTAGATTGTAATTACCGGTTTAACTGACATAATGTTGGTACCAACAATGAACAAATTACACTGAGGAATAGGATAAATGACAGACAGACAGACGCACTGACCGTTACTGTCTAGACAATATGCACTTGATATGCTGTCATAATAAAAAAGTAACCCTTTAGCCCTGGTCTATATCAGTATATACGTTTTTCTCTGCTGTGCACCTTCCTTGTCTCACCTCTTGTTCTGACAACTTGCTTTGGGGACTGAAGCAGCCGATGGCGCCGGTGTCACCCTGAACGTGGTCCCTGTTGACAGTCTTGGCCAACGCTGTGATCCTGCTAAACAGGGCCGGAGCCTCGGCCTCCAGCTGGAACGTCAGGTTGTGCAGGATGCACACACAGTTTTCTACACACTGTTTCAAAAGGTAGAACAACACACAACGTAAGGGCGCATGTAAGTCTCAGACACAGAAATTACGACACCAGTGCTAATGCCCAATAACCCTCAATTTCTTATGAAATATTGTACATGTGTTGCTGTTACTTTGTCCCTTCCCCGTTAATTAAATTGCTGTAAATAATTGCAGAAAATAAAGTATCACTGCCTATTGTGCATTGAGATATTTAGCCAATTATTAAGCTGTAATAGAGAAATGAGTTATATTAAATGGCAAACATGTTTACTGCCTGTAGAGCACTGCCACTGCTGCAAGAAATTCATAATTACACAAATTAAGCAAATAGATGATAGGTCCAATATTATGCACATTTTTAAGGTTAATTTAGATATTTTGGGTTTACATGCTTTAATGTAAAAAAAAAGCAACACATTTTTCACACAGTGTCTATCTGAATATACCTGTATTGTCTGAGACGCTCCATTTTAGCGCCTGTCTCTTTAAGCCCCCCCCTCCTGAAAAGGTAGTCTGCTCTGATTGATCAACAATGGTCCGCATCTGCGCTCTCAGCGTCTCTGTACTGCAATTGCAGCCGGGGAATGACTGTAACGGCACTATCTACCTATATATAGTATAGTATCACAGCATCACAACTGTACGGATGGCCAGGCGGCTCGTTTAATGGCCACTGTTTCTGAATACGGGCTGTGTGCATTTCTCTGTAGATTGAGTGTTTTGATTCTTTCACTGTATTTATATAGCACACGGAAATCTCTATTTTCACAATATAGGTCCTTTAAAGGAACAAGCTGACTTATTGAGACCTTAGCTTATTCACCATATCCCCTAGAGTTAGATAAGTCCATACATACCCTTCTGGGAACTATACTCAGAAGGCGAAGCACTGCTACTTGGGCGGAGTGATTAGCGCAACACCTGAAAAGCACCATTGTTACTCTCTGCTCCTCACCACGGGGCTTCTCAGGTGCTGCGAGCAAATCACTCCGCAAGTAGCAGAAGTAGCAGTGCTTTGCCTCTCTGAGAATATAGTTCCCAGTATGTATACGGTTAGAAGATGGCTGTGTCTCATGTGACCTTGTTATTTGTACACGCTGTGAGTATACAAATCACATATACAACATGTAAATAGGAAAATGTTGGTGTTATTTTGTCACTTATTTGGAGCAGTAGGCTAGTTGGAGCTGGTTACCTCCAGGATCTGTGCTAAGCTAAGCTAGCGGTGGAGCCGTCAGACAGAGTTACGACACGCACAGAGATGAGAAGGGAAGTCCAAATAAGTCGCTGTCTTCCTTTAAAGACGGGAGCAAAATAACAATACAATTTGTTGCATTAAATTATTTTGTTGTGTCAAACGAAGTAGTTATTCCTCTTGAGAAGTCTTTCTAGTGTCCCGTAATCACAGCATTTAAATAATCCACAATACAACATTGAGCATTACTAGCCTGTCTATATGTAGGCTACTGTTCAAATCATTAGTCTGTACACATGAGTTTATAAAGGCAACACATTATGTGTTAGGTACATAGTCTTCTGTGCAGATGATCACATTATGACTCAGCTGTGCGTTTACAGTAATTGCAGGAGAAGTGCTCTTTGCAATCTACAACAGTAGTTGGTTGACTTCCAACTGCAGCTCCTCGCTATAGCGACAAATGTTTTTTGTTCACGTTCCACATGAAGGTGTGACATCCGTGTGAATGAGAAAAACATAATTAAAAGAGGTGCAGACAGACAGAGAGACAGAGTGCAGAATTAACAGACAGTATTAAAAGAACATTGTCTCTCGCTTACCTTATCATCTGGGTTTCCTGCATCCACACAGTCTTTCACATAACTGACCAAAGAGTCGACCAAACCTCGACATTTTCTCATCGTCTGTCTGTTGCTTTGCTTCGTACTGCTTAAGTTTCTGTTGAAAAGAAATACAAGATGTTACACAATGTTTCGATGCATTAAAGAGTATACACAGACTTGAAAAAGGATTTGGAAAAACTTTTTGTTTTGTCTTCAGTAGACATAAAGGTTGGTGGCATAAAGGTTAGAGAAGCGAGCCTAAAAGTTAGAGAAGCGAGCTCGGGACCGGGAGGTCGCCGGTTCAATCCCCAGACCGGCAGGATAAAATCTGGATGGGGAAAGTGAAAGAGCAGCACTTGTCCCTCCCTCATCACCACCACTGAGGTGCCCTTGCGCAAGGCCCTTAACCCCAACCACTCCAGTGGAGCTGCTCAGTGGCCAGCAGATCAGACTGTGGTTGTACTGGGCAGCTTCCAGGTATGAATGTGGAACTGTGGGAACGTGACAGGTCGTCGTTGCAAATGAGAAATTGTTCTCAATCGACTTACCTGGTTAAAAAAAGAAGAAGGTGTCTTTATAGGTCTCCCTAAAAAAAATCAGCTGCAGCTGATTCAGAAGACTGCTGCTTGAGTTTTTAAACTGGCTTCCTGTCCACAGACAGGAAGGAGCAGCGTTCAGTTTTCATGCACCACAAATCAAGGCTGAAGACTTTTATTTTTGATGCTGCTTTTCTTCAAATAATTGTTCATTTGTTATACTGCACTGTAACTTTTATTCTTGTATTTTATACCTGTCTTGTTCTATTTTAGCAGGGTTTTTTTTATATATATATTTTTAATTGTTTTTAATGGCTCTTTAATGTTTTATGTAAAGCACTTGGAATTGCCTTGTTGCTGAAATGTGCTATACAAATAAAGCTGCCTAAGGACACAGATATTCTAGGCAAACACATAAATTGTTTTTATATGAAGATCTTAGCCCCTGCTATGAGCGTGGTAGTGTATTATAAGTACAGCAGGTATTGTTTTGTTTTTTTAATGATTCAGATTGAAACAGTTACGGAAACGCCTCTTAGCGAAAAAGGGATTGACTTGTCTAATATTAGTTGGACCTGGCCTTAAAAGTAAACAATAGTAGTCTTGTTCAGTCAGGGAAATGATTAAAACCAAGTCAAACAGTTACAGCTTTCCCAGAATGACAAAGGAAGGCGGTCAATGTTTTACACAACAGCCATGTGTTTGCTGATGTAGTAGATAAGATTATAATGCTAATATCACCTGTTACTGTGGTTTTATTGATGGTGATGTTATACATTTACATTCTTATTTACAACGCCTTCAGACTCTGCAGCCTGTCACTGTCTGCAGGCCCTTAAAGCATCAGCTCTGACAGAAAAGCACTAAAGTTAATAAAACTAAAAGTTATCTTTATTGTCAATTTACACTGAAATTCATTTTGCGTTACCGAGCAGCTCTGCTCAAAAAGAAAAGTACACACAGAGTTAGACAACAGTTACACAACGATAGTACAAAGATGAAAACACATCAACAGCAACGATAAGATCCTTAGCCTTATGAAAGCTAAAGCAAAGACGCTGGCATGATATTGGGCGCTCAGTTGGATCTTTTGCTTACCTTAGACATCCGGTGGTGTTGAAGAAGACCTCAGGGTCTTGGCTGTTACTGCTGGTCTGCTTAGGACCGCTTATGTAAGGCAGGATCACACGCTCCACAAGGACAGGCAGAGCACTCTTTAGCAGGTCTGGCTTCAGGCTGTCTTCAGAGGACAGATTCCACAGGAGACCTGGCGAGAAAATGAAAAACTCCGCTGTTTAAGCAGCACCTCAATCAAATATGTATTCACTTCCTATGGTAAATATATAAAACATCATCATTACGTTGATTTTTGAGGTTTAAGGTGTGTGTCTAATCTATCAGATGTTTTCATTACAGGAAACCATTAGTGTTGGCCTGGTAACAGATTTAAAACTTCAGATCTTTTTTGGATGTATGTAATGTGCAGATGCAATCATACAGTAATCATTTAACACATTCCAATCTAAATCAACAACTGGCTTTATCATACAAACAGTAGCAAGGTGATTTTGGCAATATCTTTCAACACTTTGCAGAATGCCAGCACTCAAGGAATAGCTCAGTGACTGACAGCAGGATTTTAAGAGGATGTTATACTACACACAATAGGCTCTCTGTCTGACTTAAGTGTGTGTATTTAAGCGCATGTATATAATGTTGCATATATCAAAGCTAACTTGCACCTGTCAGCTGTTTCTGTATCTCTACAGAGTCTGTATTTCTGAGCAGAGCCACAGCCTCCGTGATGCCACCCGAGCGATGTATCTCCTCCTTGTTATTGTTGCTTTTGAAGGACAGGTTACGGAGGGCAGCCAAGGCTGTCTCGTTGACTTGTAAACTGGAGCTGCGTAGCAGATTCACCAAAGGATAGATCCCTTTGAGCTTCAACACCTGCGAGACGAGAGGGCTTCAGGAGTTAGCACAGTAATAATTTACCACAGTCCCCATGGTAGCTATTTATTCCGTACGTAGCTTATAATGGCTAGAATGGATTACAATGAGTTAAATAATACTTTGCTCTAAGTAAAAACCTATGTCAGCAGTAAGGCTGCAATAAAAACTGGGAAAAGCAAGCCACTGCCAGGGACCCTCCAAAAAACCCAGGTTTACTGCATGTTAAAGATATAATCCTTAAGATTTTCCGTCTGTCAACATGATATGAAGATAACAAGACAAACCACCTCCTCTTTAGCCTTGTCGTCGATGAAAGTGTTGTGCTGTATGTAGGAAGCGCCACAGTGCTGATATGTCTCATCCTCGTTGGAAAGTAATTGCACAGCCTCCTGCATAGTGATGTCAGCAACTCCACTGTTGTCATTTGACCTGCAAGGGCAGAAAGCAATCCAAATGCTATTTAAAAACACAGTGCATGCAAGAATCATTTGCACATTGAAACATTTGATTCATCATCATCGTTTGAACTTAGGAAAATATGCCACGCGAGTCTCGCTCACCCAGACTCTCCTTTGCTATTCGGAGCACCCACGGTAACGGGAGGCTTCGAGAGTGTTTTGGTCACGTCAACTTTGCTGCACACAAGCTGGCTGTTGGATTTGGTCTGACCTGTGCCATTCATAGTGTACAGAGGCTGAAGCTGAGGCTGGGATGCGGTGTTTGTTGTAAACATACTGGTGGCCCTCTCTGTCCTGTAGGTGCCCCTGTTGGAAATGAGTCTCTGCAGAGGAACAGGGTTTTTTGGCATGGAGAGCTGCCGGGCTACACCAGGCTCGCTACGGCTGGTGTAGGTCTGACGGACGGCCATGGAGCTGACCGGGGCGTAACCCCTCTCATACTGATAGGTAGAAGCTGCTGTGTTCCTCTTCACACTGGATCCCTGTTTGTTGTTGACTAGTTGCCGATTGTTTTTCTCTACGCTGAGCTGCAGAGCCAAAGAATACATTTGTTTGCAATTAAGGATCATTGTGTCAGGCTAATTTCACCAGTGACTAAGCAAGGAGACAGAGTGACTGACATTAAACTGGCAATGGCAAATCACATGTTGAAAGAACTATCTTGGTGTGCAGCCTTGCAGTTTGGTTATATGGAGAGCTGTCAGCTTATGGGAGAGGCTGGCAAAGAAGAGACAGAATGTCTCTGGAAGGATCCAGAAACAGGTTTTTTAGAAGAAGAAAAAAAAAATACAGAAACAACTGGGGTCAACCAATCTTTGAGCCAGTTATTGGTAACAGGCTCCCACAAGTTGGTAAATACAGTGCCATACTAAACTGCCAAAGAAAATGCATGCTATCACGTGTGTTTCTTGTGTTATTTCTGCACCAATCATGCATCAACTAGTGTTGAAATATAGCACTTTCACTTTGATTTACTGGGAATTACAAGTCGGTCGGTTGTGATGTAGTTCCCTCCAGACCAGATAAATATAGACTTTTTAGATTATTTAATGTTTTCACATTTATTGATTTCAAAGTTGCAACATGTAGTCAATTGTGTGATTAGTCAGTAAGTTGGTAGAAATGTTGTTGTTTTTTACCTGCAACTATTTTATAATCGTTTTAGGCCTCTTCAAGCTCACATGCCAAATATTAGCTTGTTCCAGGTTTTTATATGTGAGTATGTTCTACTTTTCTTTGTCATATGATAGTAAATGTTTTTTTTTTGACAGTTAGTCGGACAAAACAAGCAATTTAAAGACGCCACCTTGGCCACTGTAATGGACATTTTTCACAATTTTCGGACACTTTATAGACAAAACAATCAATTAATTAGGGAACTAAAATTGTGATTAATCAATAATGAACATAGTTGTTAGTTGCTGCCCTAATCTAAATGGTGTTTTAAAAACATCTACTCACTGTAATAAAAAATGTTTAAAGATGTTAAATAAGACCAAACTCAGCTTTACAAAACACCATGTGTAATTTGTGCAGAGTTGTAGAATAAACTCTCTGACACAATCCTAAATGGTAGCTACGTCCCCGTCTCAGACTCGCATTATTTCCTCTATGACAACACAGTGATGATAAAACAACCAGAAGAGTCACTCTCGCCAGTCAATGGTGTGACACAAAATATAGAGAAGCTCCATAACTTACAGTTTTAGAATTCACATAGAAGAGGCCTCCACTAATTTTGCTGGACGGTGAGTTCGGAGCGTCTATGAACACGGAGTCAAACGGAGGGGCTGAGGAGAAATGTGGACGGTTATCCATTTGATACCTATTCAGTTGGTCTGATATTTTCTTTATGCTTAAAGGTCCC
Source organism: Gymnocephalus cernua (assembly GCA_023631565.1). Taxonomy (NCBI): domain Eukaryota; kingdom Metazoa; phylum Chordata; class Actinopteri; order Perciformes; family Percidae; genus Gymnocephalus; species Gymnocephalus cernua. Next base: position 17,050,528 of record CM042428.1, read on the forward strand.
ATGGCATGAAAATTTCACTTTATGAGGTTTTTTTTAACATTAATATGAGTTCCCCCAGCCTGCCTATGGTCCCCAATTGGCTAGAAATGGCGATAGGTGTAAACCGAGCCTTGGGTATCCTGTTCTTCCTTTGAGAAAAAGTAAGCTCAGATGAGCCGTTCTGGAATCTCCTCCTTATGTCATCATAACAAGCAAGGTTACCTTCCCTTTCTCTGCTTTGCACGTCCAGAGAATTTGGCCCACCCATGAGAGAGAGACATCATGGCTTGCAAACAAGCAAAGCATGGCAGTTGGTCAAGACCACACCCCCACCCTCCACCTTGCCCCCCCCTTTCTCCTCCTCAAGCTCTACAGACACAGAAATGGCACGTCCTGAGTAAAGCTCATTGTGGGACTGGCTCTAGTGGCTGTAATTCTGCACCAAGGCTGAATTTTGGGAAAGAGACTTCAGATCCAGTATTAGGGGACCACTAAGGTCTATATAAAAGCATCCAAAGAGCACCATGTCATGGGACCTTTAAAGATAATAGTGTCCATGTTGTATTAAAAGAGGAATTCAGGTCCTAAAACAATAAAAATGTGAAGGCAGCCAACACTTTAGACTGGTACAGAAAATAACAGGAAGCAAAGGCCCAAAAGTGGAAACATGAATTAAAGAAAGCCTGTATAGTTTATTGCTTAATGTACAGGTAAACAATTGTTTTTTTCTCACACTCCGAATTACAAATCACACTGAATAAATATAAAATGCATGTGAGGGCGTTGTAGAAACCTGCAATGGCTTATATAAAAAACCACACCCAAAGGACATGCCGAGGATAACATCTAGACATACAAAATCATCAGCACATTTGAAGTATTAGTGTTCTAAGGTTTCATATAAAATAAGTGTAGAATTATGAAAGGAAAAGGTCAGACTACAAATCTTATTTTGATAATCAGCATATTCTGTTGTCATTTTTCAATCAATATTCACTTGTGTTCTATATTTAGATAGAAACCTATTTGGTTTTAAAAAACTCAGACATGGTGGACATGAAACAAAATTAAATAAATTATTCGGATTTTAAAATGTTTCATCCCAAATTTTCATATACAGACAGGTGTCAGGTTTTAAGAGTCTTCCATTTTTTCTTTTTCTTTAATACATTCTTATTTGTTCTCCTTGTAAGTCACTCTGGATCAACATGCTTTGGGGTGAATTAGATTCAGAGATAAATGGGCCAGAGGAAATTCCCCTGAAATCGACAACTTTGAGCTTTGGCTCTATTTTCTCTGCACTATTATTAGTCCCAGAGAACATCTATTCTTTCGAAAGAACTTCCTGGGAAATTACAGAAAAGTTATATAAAGCATTACAGGTTAACTTCCAAACATAAAAGTCTAAATCACATGTGTCAAACTCAAGGACTGTGTGCCAAATCTGGCCCCTCATATGATTTGATCCACCTGCATATCAATTTAGGTTCACAATGCATTCTGGGCCGCCCAGTTTTCAGACTGTAATTAGGCGACACTCAAAGCAGAATTTGGCAGATTTGGAGACTCTTTAATTCCCACAGAACCAGAGAATTTTCATATTCAGGCCGTGAAACAGGTTGCTGTAAAACATGTAATCATTGTTTTGCTTGATTTGTTTAATTCTATGATAGCTAAGGAACTTCTTTTACTGACTTTTTACAGCTTTATGTCGACCAAACTGTAAGTGAGAAAGCTATATGAGACATACATAATATTGTTATATAATAATACAGTAACAAATATTTGACTTTTGATTAAATAAAAGCATGTCAATAAACTCTGGCCCATAATGTGATTCTTATTTTCCAGTGTTTGACACTACTGGTCTGAATGGTGTTACAAAGCCTTCTCCACACTAACAGAAATACTGAATCCTGTATGGGAAATACTACAATCAGCCAAAGTAGAAAATACAAGGTTTTCTCTTTAATCCTCAGAGTCCTGAGTTGTCTGTACGGCCCTGGCCCTGGTGTACTGGCTGCTCTTACTTGTTGGAGATAAAGAAGTAGATCCACTCCTGCTGCTGGACCTCTTGGACTTGGTCCTCCGGATCATCTGCACTTGTTCCAGGACGCGCTGTTGGCCTGATCGGCACTGGTTACCGGACGGCAGAGCCAGCGACGTGTCGTCCACATTCCCGATGGAAATAACCGATTTCAGCGGATCCAGACTCGTCATTTTTTTTGTTCAGTGTCCGGGTGGCCCAACAAGATCCAGAGTAGGCAGTCAGCTGCGGAGAGTCGGTGTTACCGGAGGAAGGCTTATACATGCGCACCTTGCCCTGTACAATTAGACCGCGCCCATCCAGGCACAATAGACCTACACAACTCTACACTTTCTCTTACTAGTCTTGGCCTAGTTTCTACAGTCTATGGTCTTGATAAATGCCACTCAAGTATGTGCAGCCTTTCCCCACCGCCAAACAGTACCTGGACGTAATAAAAAGTAACCATTCACTCAAGTAGGCTATCTCAACAAATTAGGGTATTTAAGTAATGCAATAAAAGTGAGTTATATAACTCAGGGTATATACCCTCCACTAAGGTTGGACCTGTCCACAGTGCACATTATTCCTCTGTATACCTGCCACTACTGCAAGAGTTGGTGCCATATGACTTCACACTGCAAGACCAACACATTATTAAGAAGTAGGTCATTAGCTTCATTCATTTGGTTTTGCAGTAATGCCAAACAGGATAATATATAAGGATAGGATGCAGGTGAAATACTTTCAGTAAGGATTAGCTTTCTTAGGCCTAGGCTAGTACTATAACTTGACGTAAATATCATGCAAGAAAGAGAAATATGACAAAAGCAGAATAGTAGGGTGCAAAATGTAAACATACTTACTGAAATTGTGACTTAAGAAAGACCAGGGTTGCACAAGGGATGTGTGACATATGCATATAAGTATTTCCATTGGCTCTGGCCAAACAAATCCTCTCAAATCCTGTTCTCAAACACGGCTTCATTCTTCTCGCTTTTCCAGTAAAACTGTTTTATCAATCTTTTTGTGAAAATTCAAGGACTGATTTTGGTATGCAAAATAAAATTCTTGAGCTTCAAGCTAATTTACATTATGTGTAGTGTAGCCTAATTTACATACAGCATATGTATTCGTCGTCATCAGGGGCTGTGTAACTCGTAACTCTTATTGGGGTCCTTCATTGTGATAAAGCCACAGTATTCTTTTAACTTTTGAAATGAGTGAGTTAAATCCATTGATGTGGGAAACAAATGAAAAATGTTAATGTGCCACACCCATGGGTGCTCTTGCTCTGAGGGCATAGCTTGTAAATTTGGCTTGTCTTGTAATTCCTGGTGATGGGCCATTTGGAAAGTTCACCTGTCACATGTCCGTATAGTGCTCTCTAGTGGTGGAGGTGTAGAACCCATCCTACACTGACTTATCGGACTTATCCAGAGCCACAGGAGTCAGGAAGTGTGTGAATAAATTCTTTATTATTGCTTTCATAATCATGCCCATCACAATTTCAAGTTGAAATAAACATCAGGTATTGTTTTAAATTCTAGAAAACTTTCTGAAATTAAGAACTACCAAGTGATTTTCCAACACTGAGGTGAAATAATAAAGTTTAAAAATTAGAAGTCTTTGTTAGGCTTTTGCTGAGTCATACACTGTCTTACAGCAATGTGAATCATTAAGTAATTTACTTTCTTACATAAAGGGAAGTGGTTTATCTGGTTAGTCAACTAAGTGCACTGCACACTTACAGTATAATATATGATATGATATATTAAGCATTTGTAATTTCCTACACTACGTGAGGTCTTTTTAAGTTATTTTATTCACATGTATACTTTGGGAAAAAGGAGTGCAGATTGTCTTTAACATGAAGATACTTTCCGGTGCACGACAGTGAACATGAGACATGCAGCTCAAGTTTGTCCCTTTTCCTACAGAATACTAGACTGAAAAGTCTTAACTGGTGCATGAGGATTTTTGTTTTTAAGTGCCCAAGGAAGTTCCCAACAATCTGTCCTGCAGAGAACAAATATTACTGACCAAAATGTAAACCGTCAACATTCGAAGTGTCTGTGTCTTCTGTGCAGTGCTTCTTTCTGCAAGTCAATCAGCACACAGTCTGGACCCACTATGATTGTGTGGTGGACTCTCCAAATCACAAAAGGGAAGCATGAAATTAAAAACAGAAACTGGTCCCGCTGGAACTACTGGTGGGTGGAATGCAAGTCGGACCTGAGGCTAGAGACACAAATGGTCACATTTACATTTATGACCATCAAGGACAGCAGTAGCACAGAAGTACTATATTATGCAACAGGAAGCGTGTTGAGGTGCATAGAGGGAAATGTAGGGGTAAAAAAAGGCTAAAGACGATTATATATAAAAAGTATTAAAAAAGGTCAAAGCATGTGTCCTGCACTACTTTCAGAAACATCCTTCAAAAACTCCTTCACTGTGCAGTACAAATCTTAATCTCAAGAGCATGAAACACATTCAGAGGATGAAGGACTTCCTCAAACATCCATCTTAAAGCCCACTTCAAAGGCTTCTTTCAGTGAGCCCACTTTGACCCAGTTGGCTCCTGTATTACTCCTCTGGGTCAAAAGCACTGGGCTCATGGGCCTTTGGGGGCCTCCGCTGGGTGTTGTGCGGCTGAGCCAAAGGAAAGCCCCGGAGCTTCTCTTGCAGACTTCCTACAGCCAGCCTCATCTGGTCTTCAGCCCCCTGAAGAGATTTCAGCTCTATGGAATAGAAGATGTACAGCAGAAAGGTGGTCAGCAGGATGGCGAAGCACAATGCAGCCAGCAGGTAGAAGGAGGTACGAGGGAAAGGTTGTTCTGCTCCCAGGGCCAACCAGGGCACGGTGGCGATGGCCAGCTCCAGAAACAGCAGAGCCAACCCCATCACCCCGGTGCGTTTGGCTGTGTAGCGCATGCTCTCGGCACAGTGCAAGCCCACTTTGACTTCAGTACGGGCCTCCGTCACAATGTCGACCAACTCAGCCAGCTTCCCTGAAGACATGAAAGGGAGGGGAGACAAGGAGCAAGTCAAAAATCTTGCAAGACTTGATAGTTGACTTCAACACAAGCAACATTGGTGTATTTAATACAAGTAAGAGTTTACAGCCATGCTAGCAGCTCTGTGGGGCTGCATTTAAACCCCATTCCAACCGGATTAACATTACAACATAAAACATTCACTGTGTTCCTTGTTAATTTAACAAATCGTTCTGGATAGCATTTTAACCATGATGGAATTACAGGATGTGGTCTAAAACAGACATGGACTAGCCAAAAAAGAATCCCGGTACCTACCTGTGGCTGACATGACAACAGCCCATTTGATGAGCTTTCACGAGGTCTTGCTCTCCTGATGACTTAAAATTTCAAAAAAATCAGTCGGCAACCTTTTTAATACGAAGTGCCATTTTAAAATGTTCATGTCAGTCAGTGTGCCATATCAGCATTAAGCCTGCAATCATCTACCGAGCCCGGTCAGGCAGTGCTTTTTTCCCTTTGTGCCGCATTCTGTGAACGAATACTAGCCAATCAGAGACAGAGTAGGGCGGGTCTTCGCGGAATGCGTGTGGGGGAAAAGTCAATCAGCCAAATAACAGGCTGTGCTGCTGACAATGGCTGTGGCATTTGGATTTGAACATTTCCAAAAAGATTCCCTTGCACACTTAGGCTACTGCTAGTGTGCCATTGGTTGAGCTACCTAAGCTAAGGTTGTGGGCTCCTGGTTTAGATAGTCCAGTCCCTAGAGCCACCCTGCTAGCATAGCTGGAAAACATACCTGCAGCAGAGTCCTTATTCTTTGATTGCCTGTCACCTCCGGTCTCAGTTGAAGTGCGTGTCTCCAGCCTGAGCCCAGCAGTCAGAGCCTCATGGTCGGAGTATGGGAACGGATGGTCAGGGACGGAGCCATTGGTGGTGGACATGAAATCACAATAAACGTCCGTTTTGGAAGAACCCTGAGAATAAAAAAAATAAATAAAAAAAGGGAAATTCGCTTTGGGGGTCAAAATACATTACAAATTCATCTGAGGACTCCAACATCTTGCTGTGAACATGAGGGGATATAAACACAGCAGGTGTGACGACATAAAGCTTTCACCCACCTTGAACAGGATGTAGTCGATTCGAATTCCCTTCTCAAAAGGAAGAAGCTCCTTTTTACTGATAAAAGGGTTGTCAGCTATGAGAGTCATACCATCCTCACATCCCTGCAACGGAAAATAATGTTTAACATTCATAAAATAAAAATAAATAAAAAAACACAAGTTAAAAGAAAAATGCATTTTTTATCCTTACAACCTGCCTCTTGTTTTCGTAGTCTTGACATTTTTTTCTGTCAGTGATGACATTTAACTTACAAGCTCAACTCTTTAGATACGGGACCACAATGACACTGCTGGATACAGCTTTACAACTTTGCAGAACTACTGCCACTACTGAACAAGTGTACTTGAGGTTGTGCGTGCAAGTACCTTGAACGATCTTAGCCAACTTCTAGGGTATGGCCGCCTTCCTTTTACATCTACATCAATGGTTTAGTGAATGTGGTTAAACTGGAGAGTTGTTTTTTTTGTTGTTGTTTTTTTAAACCTGTCTGTATACCACTGTCACTGTGCCTCAAATTTCACCATGAACCTTATAAAATGTAAAAAGAAAACTTTAAAAAGGCAAATGCTATCATAACCAATACAAATGATGGCCAAAACTACAAGATCAAGCTCCATTTAAAAAACTGAATTTTCCTTTAATTACTGTGCAGACAAAACAATCCTAATAGCATTGTTGTCACTACCTACATCAAATTTAGCGGTCTCTAAATAAGAGTCTCGGAGTCCAGTGTAAGACCTCAGTAGTCTGTTGCCGAGGTCCTCGGGGTGCATGTTGAGGTCCCCACCTAAAATCACCACATCTGCTCCAGTAGAGGTGTGGCTGATAGGTAGAGAAAAACACATTATTACCAATGCCACAAAACAAGATGAAACTTGATTAAAAAGTGAGTACTGATTAGGAATACTATCAGGCACTGTAGTGCTGCTTTAAACATTTTCAGTAGCTCAAGACAGCACCTCACCTGAGAAAAATAAGCAAATATTACACCAGCTCAAACTCTTTGTGCAGAATTAACAAAGACAAACTACCGAATGAACTGCTGCAGCTCCCAGGCCTGAACCACTCTGTGAGGTAGATACGAGTCCTGGTCTCTGCAGTACTCTGCGTGCAGCTTAAATCAATACAGAGAAACAGAACATTGGTCAATAACTGTATGTATATGTATATGTATATATATATATATATATATATATATATATATATATATATATATATATATATATATATATATATGGTTGAGAACTGATATTAGAAAACCTTACATGAGTAACATAGACGTTTGCAGTCAGGCTACCAATGTTTACGACGGCCATCCCAACAGCTTTACCTCCAAACCAGTCTCCATGGTGAGCCTAAATATCAGGAAAAACACAATAAGTTATGTGAGAAAAGGTGGTATGCTAATCTGCAATGAGAGGTTGTAACACAACTCTGAGGGTGACAATGTCTAAATGTCAATTCATCTCTACATTGGTTGCCTGTATGTTTTAGAGTGGAATTGAAGAAGGAGTTTAATGATCACGTATAAGACAAGTATAGGACCGGCTCCTCATTTTATTGCTGACTTGCCAATCTCTATAAACAGATATCTGCATATGAATGTAGAATATGTAGGCAATGGGATAACATTTTGGTATGGGATGGGTTTTGGTTGCATGCAGGTAAACAGTCCGTGTGGAGAGCAAAAGAGGCAGATGCACACGCATTCATTCTCCCTTGTGGGGGGAGGGGCTTAGGAGACGGTTTGGGCTTTAGCAGAAAGGGGGGGGGGGATAAGTTGTCAATGTTCAAATTATTTGGCTAAGTCCTGGATCTTCACAATCCTACCTACAGCACCTTTAAGTTTAGGAATAAAATAGAACACTAAAAATATAAAATAAAGTAATATAATTTGGAGAGTAATTGTGAATAATGAACTAAGTGTAAACAGTAATGTAGTAAATGTATATGAGGGGTGTCAAGATTTCAATTTCAACTATCGAAATCAAAAACAGGATTGGTGATATTTTTCTCTCTCTCCACCCCGCCTTCTTGCTTACCAATAGCCTGCAGATGCTCTCTTCCAGACACCACGGCCACTGCCAGAGTCGGAGATAACGGGAAAACAGAACTGGAAAATCCTCCAGCTTCCCTGAAGAAACCGTTATGGCAATATTTTGCCTTCCCCGTGAGTGAGTTATGGAAACAAACAACGAAGGTAAAGCATGTGGGCTCTGACAGGACTCCATGGTGCCTTCAAGTACACACATTTAAAACTAATGGTGCACACAACTGTTGAAGACGTAGGCAGAAGATTGCAGAAGTACCCTTCTGGCATTGCCGTGACTGCTGAATATAGTTTTTTTTTTTTTTTAATTGAAAATGGAATCGAGACCTTAAAATCGAATTTTGGATTTGGAGAATCGTGACACCCCTAATATTTACACACACACACACACACACACACACACACACACACACACACACACACACACACACACACACACACACACACACACACACACACACACACACACACACACACACACACACACACACACACACAAATGTAGTTAATTGGTTTTATGTCTTTTGTGAAGCACTTTGTAACTTATTGTGTAAAAGTGCTATATGAATAACGTTGTGAGAATACTTTTTGGCAAATATTTAGATTAGATTGATCAAGATTATCTTTTCAACCATTTTGTTTACTCTTCTTCACTTTCATCAATACATACTTGGAATTTACAGTACTAAATACTACTTTCTGTGTCTCAGGCTCTCCAGACTTACCATGTAAGGATAACCATTCAGTGAGTAGCGAAAAAGAAATGTATCGTAGATTCTGTGTTTGGAAAAAATGGCCAGTCCACTGCCGATGACTCCACTGGAGAAAGAGAGAAAAAACAGGACATGAGTAGAAGTTACAGATTCAGAAGTACATGATCATCATTTAGAATAGAATACAATTACTTTATTGTCATTGCAAAATGAAGTAGAACGAAATTAAGTAGCAATCCTGACAATGCATACAGTACACACATGAAACAGTAATTAGTAATAGAGAAAAATATAACTATAGAAACAAAACAAAACAAAAATATAAATATATGTTAAAGATAAGAAAATATGCATTTGCTATGACTAAAACAGTAGAAGAATGAGATATTGCACTTCTGGATATTGCTCAGTATGCAGGTAATACTGTTGGGTTTAAAGAACAACTCACATTCCTGGTTTCCATGTCGATCTACATCTTCAGTTACTATGTCTAATCTGTAGTAAATGTGAGAATGTATCTACTAGAGTTGACATTTCTGTGAGCTGCAAAGGGGATTAGAAAGGTAAGGACTTTGATTAATCTCAGTCTTGTGCTTTTGTATGGAGGTCAAGAAAGAATTAAGCTGCATTAAGTTGTGCCTAGACTTCAGTTACATTTTGGGTCTTTAGATCAATGTCATGCAAGTACATTTTTCTGACAGAGGGGCACTTCAGGACCCTTTTGAAAACAACTTGCTCATGAATTTTAATCTTAGAATGAAAGCCATTAACAGGTTCAGAAAAGATTGCGCAGCAACCTTGGGATTAGAGTGAAAACATTACCTTTTGAAGTAATGAGAGTGAGGATGACTACAGGCAAGTTTCCTTTTCAAGGATAGATAGTCTTTCTCACTCCACACCTGGGAAAAAAAAATCGATGTCACAAATTAGAATACCAGCCATCTTTGCCTAATTAATATTGTTCATACGAGTTTACAGGATGTATGACCTAAGGTTGGTCTTCATTGCAGAAAACACAAAACCTAACTAAGATCAGGGATGACTCTGCAACTTTATAACTCTGTAAAATGGCTGCCACCAACCTCTTGCAGTAAGACAATATCATGCTCTTCCCTGCACAACATATCTCCAATCATGGCATAGCGCCGAGGACAGTGTTTGCTAAGGTAGCGGATCCCCCTGAAAAAAAGAATCAGAGAGAGTATGGACACTGTGATGCAGACACAACATGCATGCAGACAAACTAAACCCCAACATTAAGAATAACTACAAACCACAGCCACTGACCAGCAGTTCAGAGAGAGGACCCGGACATTGACAGAGTCTGTGTTAGCCATGCTGGCAGATCAGTGGATCAGTAGATGTGATGGAGTGTCAGATGGGGCAGCTCCTAATGTGACACATAAACATTATTGTTGTTAGAAGGTGTTGTGTTTGAGGTCAATTTCTGTTATCTAATCCCACATGGACATATTAGGTAGCATGGCGTGTCTTGGTGTGCACACAAACTTCCAGCATATACTGTACAATACACATAACGGGAGTAATTCAACAAAGTAAAGCCATTTAAGAGTTGGACAACTGGACAACTTATAGACCAAGACACACACATGAATTCAGTTCATATACTTTATAAACTGAAAAAGCACACAATCACGAGTCTGTGGTAAAAGTAAACACAAAAATAAACTGCATAGTAAGCGCCAAAAAAGGCAAACCAAGCAGACAGCAGCCTGACTATAGTTCCAGTTCCTGGCCATAAATTGTTTTGTTTGTAACAGAAAAACTGCAAACAAGTCTTATTTGCTCTTCTGGAATACTCTAATCGTAAACCGTGAATACAATTCTCTATACTAAAATAATGAAGTGACACCTTTAAAAGGTTTAATCAGGTCTGAAAATAAGCTACTATGTTGTTGTTTTTAAATAATGTAGGCCTATGACAACTGAACTGACCCTCACAGGCCTCACTGTGTGTTTTCTTCCAAAAAGAGACAAAGTATAGAGGCGATTGCAGTCACTCCTTTCTCCTGGGAGGGCAACAATACACCAGTCCAGAACAGAGTGCTGACATGGCTTTGCTCTGTCTGGGGAGAAAAAGGGGGAAGCAGCAATGCAGTGAAAATAATCAAGGGGCTTTAGTGTCATTACAGAGAGAGCAAACAAAATAAATAAACCATTCCTTTGCTATTCTAAGGCTAAACATTAACAGTTGTACAAAGCGTCCACAAAGGAGTGTACAGACAGTAGATGTCGTAGCCAGGTAACAGCTAGTGGCACCGACACTGGACTTCAACTCAAAATAAGGATAAACTTACTGACACTAAAACAAAAACTCGTAAATGCTGTCACCTTTATAGCCTGCTTGTGCCCTTGGTTTTGCACAGCCAAATTACTCCAGATTAAAGTTAGCTACATGTGACCCAAAATGCAGGTTGTTTGAAGGTGTTTTGGGGCAAGAAATGCAGAGGTTGAGTAACGTTGGCATTGCAGACAAGGTGGATAAAGTTTTAGCTGACAGCAATGCTAACGTTACACCTAGCTAGCCATCTCAGTGCTTTGTTAGTGGATATGTTGATGAAAACGTGAACAGTTACCTTCATTGCTGTAATATTTGTCCGTTAACCACTTAGCGTAAGATAACGTTAACAGCTACTAAACAATAACGTTAGCCACTTGACTAACGTTAGTCACTGTAACGTTAACCGGGAACGTCTCCGGTTACTGTTGACTTGTTATAAATATGGTTTATTTATTCAACTCACCTCACGAGCCTGTTGACGTCAGCTGAAGTTAACTGGACCGTCTGACCGTTATTATGCTGTAATGTTAGTTTTGGCTTTGCACCCAAACACTTCCCTTTAGCCGCGCGTGCTAGCTAGCTAACTATTCATAGTTATCCTAGTTAATTATTATCAAAGTCGGTTGAGCAGCATCTCAAATAACGAACACGGTGACACACAACGGTAACTTAGCGGTGTTGGGCCACTTCCATTGCTGCGTGCTATTCCTACAAGCGAGGGATACAAATATTTGTGTTGATTTCCGGTAAAACAGGAACTAGAGTCGCGTCCGACTATTCCCTGAACACCTCTATGCTGAACACGTGTATAGAACATATTTTGAAAGGCGTGAGTAGTAATTATGAATTACTTATTTGAAAAAACACCATCTCAAGTAAACAATAATTTATGTTTGTGTGAAGGCATTCACCGAATATCCGGTGTTATTTTAGCTAACTTGACATCTTTTTTCCGGTTTGATTCAGCCTCAGTTGCAATTACTTCTGGGAGGTGAAGTTCTTGTAGCCATACGCTTCCCACTCTATGTTCCCACTAGCAAGTAGCAACTCCTTGATTCAAAGCCCAAAAAGAACTGAATATAACCCTTGTTAGATTATTAGACTATCAAAAACATTTTGTGTGACCTTTCTAAATTTCATCAAGACATCACTCTTTGATGGAAACATGATAAAAGGCCCCAACTAGACACTGCTTTTTAATAAGGTGTCATAAGATATATATATAAAAAAAGTTGGGAACCATAGGTTTACTCTTTAGCAATTAAACTTTCTGTGTAAAATCCTAATCTGAAAAGTAACCAGTAACTACAGTACATTTGTCAGATAAATATAGTGGAGTAAAAAGTAAATTTCCCTCTGAAATTTAGTAAAGAAAGTATTCCAAAAAGGAAATACTAATTGTGAAGTAGGCTACTTCAAAATTGCACTTAAGTACAGTAGGTCTACATGAGTAAATGTGGCCTACTCTACATGCACCAAATTTTGTGACCTGATTATGAATTTCCCACTGAACATTTTATCATACTTTATCACATAGGCTACTCTACTAGCCTACTAATCTGGTGCAACACTTGGGAACCCTAAAATGAATGCTAAGATACACCTTTCATTCAGTAAAATGGATAAAAAATAAGTTTGAGCAAGATCATAATGCTAACTTGTGGGAGCCAACACTAACACAATATTTGGCTTCATATTCGTCTGTGATATCAGTATGAAAAGAACCACCATGCAAAACAAATTTACAAACATGTTTAATGGGGGAAAATGGCTCCAAAGGCACCATGCGTCTTTTATTGTTAGATACATTTGTTTGATTACATAGTCCAACCTCTACTTTGAAGTATAAAATTGCAATGCACAATGGTAACAAAGTCAACAGTAAACCACCTTAAACCAAAAACAAAACAAAATCTGCCCACACCATTCAGAATATGATACATAACATTAGATATCTCATTATTAATTATCAATATCAGCACAATCACACATTATTTTCAGTGAAGCATATGGCAAACACTGAAAGTCAAAAGACAACAGAATTAAAAAAAAAAAAAACATGAATCTTGATAAAGGCAAAAAACATGTCTGTATAAAAGATAAATTGAGAAACCTGCTAGAGGAGGAGTGTTATTGTATCTAGCTTGTGAAATATGACATTCAAAGCCAGGTGCAATTATTATTTTAAAATTTGAAAAAAACTTTTATATCACAATTGTCCAGTGAACCACACAGAGTAGACACTTGTCTAGCAGGATCCATGGGATGACAGTCTCAAATATGTGTCCTGCAATACTTTTAACATCTCCATCACAGTGGAAAATGATCAATACATCTCCAGCACCCCACCCTGCCCTCCCAGTATTTCTTTTCCAACCCTATAAATAACAATCAATGGTCATACTCCACAGCACAGAGACAATAGCTCTCATTCAAGACAATTATTTCGTTTGATTTTCTAAATTATTTCATGTTTAATGTCAGTAAAAAAAGAAAAAAAAGAATTGCCTTAAATATCAAAACTGAACTTCTATCAACGGATGCAGCTTCTCCACACATTACAGCGGAGAAGGGTGAAGCAAATGAACCGGCTTCACAGCATACAATCTCTTTTTTAAACAAAAGAAACAGTGATCAACTTCTCTCCACTCAAACCATGGTCTCTGTGCTGAGTTACTTGATCACAAATATGAATATAAAGTGCCCCACCCCCCTCCCCCCCAAAAAATACTCCTATGTAACACATATTCCTTTAGCATCCACCGACTCACAGTACAGAAACAGTTCATTTTTTCATTTAGGCTACATAACAAACTCAAGGCAGAAAATAAGCACTGCTGTTGCTTCACCTCCCCTTCTTGATCTTTTAAGTGCAACCAAGCACACGTCTTCAAACAGAGAGAATTAACAGGGGATCTCGTAAGGATGGCAAAGCCCTGGCTTTATGTCAGGCTAGCAATGGTACAAGGCATCTTTAGTGTCAAAAGTCAGTTATAGATAGATGCTTGTAAGACCTGATTCTTAAATTGTGTAATAAAACATGAAAAAAGCAGAACCTAAATAGTACGGTAACACAATAAACCTTCTCCCTATACACGTGGACTGTAAAACTTGGGACAATCTTTTTGTAAAAACAACAGGCTACATGAAAATTAGTTATCCCATCCCATTCCTCTGTGTGCCCAAATACAAAAAAAAAAAAAAAAACGCCTCAGAAGATGTTTGAGAGGTTTCTTTCCACATTTTCTTTCGGACAAAATACACCAGTCTGACTGTTTACTGTTCGTTTAAAAACAAGAGGTAGTAAAAAAAAAAGGCAATCAAAAGTGGCAGGCAATGATATAATCTTTGGAGAAAAGGCACTTGCTTTCCTAACCAACCTACTGCAACAACACCACTTGGCTCTGGTTTTCCCCTTCTGTGGTCCTGTTCTCTTTCTACTTCTTCAATCTTATATACACTTCTCTTATTCCGAGTGGGATCACCTTGAATACTATAGAGTCTTTTCAACCCTAAGCACATTCTCGTTCCCTCAATAAAAACATTTCAAGCTCCATCAATTACCTTGGCAAAAGTGACCCACTTCATCTAAAGCATGTTTAAACACATGGAAAATAGTTGGTTGTTCGAAAAATCCGTAATTCTTCAAAAATTCTTTGCGCGTTGGCACGTTGAGATTCACTCTTTTTTTTTTCCTTGCGAACAAGACAACTTCTTTTAAAGCATAAAATGTGTCCATGTTAGTTCGGTCTAGCATTTTTTGAATGTTTTTTGTTGTTGTTGTAGTTTTTCCTGGATGGTTGAGCTGGTCGAAGAGAGATTGCGTCACGCTTTTGTCTGGCTTTTCCAAAACCTCCCTGAAGAGCTGTTAGTCTTTAACAAGTCTGTAGACATGATACTGAGCTCCATGTTCACTTGTAGAAACCTCAAAAACAAACGCTATACAGAGCAAGGTCTCCTGGGTGTCGCGGTTCGTCACCACCTGAGGGGCAGAAGGAAAATGTCAAGTGAGAAACAGTCTGTCTAGAAATGCTGCAGTGACAAACATAAATTCCTGATTTCAATAGTTTGACTTTTTGGGAAATACTTGCCGAAAGTTTGATGATACGATTGATACCACTCACATCTGTACCCTAAATGTAAAGCTACAACCAGCAGCCTGTTAGCTTAGCATAAAGACTGGAAACGGGGAAACAGCTAGCCTGGCCCTGTTTGAAGGTAACACAATCCTCCTACCAGCACCTCTAGAGCTCCCTAATTAACACATTATATCTAGTTTTTCGTAATTTGTCCAAAAACCAGTGTAAAAACAACAATTGTTTTTAAGGGGGGTTATATGCTGGGCTAGCTAGTCCAGTCTTTGTGCTAAACTACGCTAAGCTACGGTACATTTACCGTACAGACATGAGAGCGGTATCGATCATCTCATCTAACTCTCTGCAAGAAAGCAAATATTACATATATTTCCCAAAACATCAAACTATTCCTTCAACAATCCAATATTATCGAGTGTATGTTACCTGTAGGATAGTGAAGTTTTCAAGAACACTGTTCATCATGTATTTTTCAGGCAAGTGTTTGAGTTTGTGGATAAAGTTGATCATGTACTCGCACATAGGAGAGCGGTGGATCCTGTAAACACACCTTCCTCCCTCCATGCGGGCGTATTCTGTCTGTAAAACACACACACACACACACACACACACACACACACACACACACACACACACACACACACAGTACAGTAGTAAGATTAATAATGAGAAGCTACAGTTGTCTGAAAGAAGAATACAGAATCAAATGAACACTCTTACCTCTACTTTCTCCACAACCTGCTTGCCAAACGAGCAGACTTTGGTTGAAACAGTGATGGTCATGTTCTCGAGGCTGCTGTACTGGCTGCTGACACCGTAGAAAGAGCCAGGGCCGTCCTGCATGCCGCTGCTGTTTAGGTCCGCCTGCAGAGGGCAAACATTTCATCAGATTGGTGATGATCATCACATAACTTGGATGTAACTTAAATGTCCTCATAGCACATTAATTGTGAGGTTAAAAGTAGGGCTGCACAATATATTGTTTTTTATCATTACAGCGATATCAACTGACGCTATAAATCCTGAAAGGCAACAACATAGTTATGTTAGTTGAAAGAAAATGTCAGTAGAAAAGTGCCCTTAAAAAATGTTACTATCATTCTTTTTTAGTGGTGCCTTGTATATTCAATAGCAATAGCAGAATACTGAAAGCAGCAGAAATGCAGAAGTGAGTACACTTTAATATCTGTTGATTGATCACAAGTAATATCGTTATCGCGATATTCAACAACGTTATCGCGATATTTATCTCATATCGTGCAGCCCTAGTTGAAAGAACATTTTAGGGTGTTTTGACAAACATCTTGAGACTAGATGTTTTGGGACAACATAATATGTGCAGATACAGTTTACTGACATAAAGAGAAATGCAGTGTAGATGATGAAGCAATCCATTGTGAAATGCCTTCTATATAATCTTTTTATCATAAATTAAAATTTGCTAAGTCCACCACTGTGTCATAAAAAAGGAAGTGGTTTGCATACTTTGCTACCACTTGTGTCACTCTAAAAGTGAGAAGTTGTAAGTTAAAAAATACCTGCAATGGTCTCAATATAGGATGAAAATGTTGATGTATGCCTGCCAGTACACAATGAAGTAACTATTAGAAAAAATATTAGTAATGTAATGGGATTCTGTCAGTAAAATACAATTGAAATACAATTTTATAACAATTCTTGCATATGTTTTTACATACTTGTATACTACACGGAGAACTAGCTAGTAAGATTTTTGTAACATTTTCTGTTGTTGTTATTGAGCTAAAACGTTGTGCTCAAAGATTTCGCACTTTTCTGTATTGGGGTAATGTGCCATCAACCAGACAAAGTGAAATACAAATGCATAATAACAACTAATAACTGGTAGATGACAGATATAACAGTAACAACTCACCCAGAATTTAACAAGGAAGAAAGCATTCTGAGGGCCTTTCTCATAAAGCTCTTTGAGGCCGCCCTTCTTCTCAGGGAACTTGTCGTAGATCTGCCGGATGTCCACGGCCTCGAGGAGCGGGTCGCTGTAGGAGGGGTTAGTCTGTCCAATGTGGACAAACAGGTGTTTGCTGTACTGCAGTGGACAGAGACCGAAGAGACAAGAGAGGATGTGGTTAACCTCAGGAACATCAGCTGCAGATCTTAATATGACACTGTTCACTCTGGAGAATAAGGAAAGAGCAGAGTATTCGGTGGTCACACCACTAAAATATTCTGTGGTTTTTACCCTTTGTTGTACAATAGGTACCAGATAGTTTCACCACATGAGGACAATCCAGACGGGGCCAGAGATACTGTCCATTACTAAAATCACATGTTTTGTTGCTGTGTGCATGGACAGACTATGCAGGCCCCTGAGCACAGACATGTACTGTAAAGGCCTCCCACCCCTCCAACATAGGAGCAAGACACCTAGACTTCCCATTTGTAGTCATTTTATCTCTTTTGGTGATATTCTGCAGGGGAAACAGAGCTCTAATGGCCCTGACACACCAAGCCGATAATCGGCCGTCGGACAGTCTGGCGAGGTCAGTGACTCGAGTCTGTTCGGTGTGTTCCGTGCCGTTGTCCGTCGGAGGAGCTGTCAGCCTTCATTTTGGCCAACCTGACGTGCTCAGTTGGAGGATGGGCACTGCCGGCAGTTGGACTCAAATGACCAATCTGATTGGTAGAGTGCTAACCCAGAAACAAGGAGCGGGATGAGCGTGACTAGAGTCTCTCAAAATCTGACGAAAATCTTTTAAACTGACCTTTGTCGATCTGAAATGAAGACAGATTCAGCAACTGCATGGCCTATTTCTCGCTTAAAATGTTTTCAGAAATACGTTTCGGTGAACTATTTTAGTACAATTTGAGATCGTATTCTGAACAAGCCGCCATGACAGCCGCCATGACAGTCTGGAGAAACCAGACCCACATGACGCGTTCGTCCAATCAGCTGCCGGTTTTCATTTCTTGGGTGACAATATAGAGTAGCGCCGCCATATTACGTCTCCATAACAGCGTCGCTTCGGTGTGTTCCGAGGCACTTTTTGGACCTCGGGGAGCCGACTGATCAGTCCAACTGCCTTTTCAGCCAACGGTCAGCCATCTGGTTAGTGAGTCTAGGCCTTAAGGTGCTGCTGCTGGTTCAACAACTGCACAATGTGCAGGCACATATGTAACGAAATGTAGGATGAGTCTCCATCCTCCCTGTGGAAAGCCTTATTGTACATTTTCACTCACGTTGTCTGGGTCTCTCTGGACCTCCATGAAGGCTGAGTACTCCAGCATCCGCAGCTTGGAGGAGGCGATGGTCCGGTCCTGCCACACTGGCACTGCAGTAGCAGATGGAGGAGGAGGAGGTGCCAAGGGCTCATAACCTGAATGGCACACACACAAACATTTATAATACAGTCATTTTTAGTTTCAGTTTTTACAATATTCTCACAGAATTTTTACCTTATACTTACTTGGTATAGATTGTTGTACAGGACCTGATAGGCTTGGGTATGGGGGCTGTGCAAAAGGTTTGATACTGAAAGACAATAAATAGAGAATGAGCTCTCCTATAAACTGTCAGCAACAGATGTTTGTAGCACATGGGTCCTTCTATATTTGTATTTCAAATAAAGGCTTTTTATTGTGAAAATCTGTTAGTGTCAAAGGCATGTGTTGTTGCACCAGCTAGGCGTAAGTCCACCTGCTTCATTGCTTCTTAATGATGCAAAATAGCATCAATTAATTGTGATGAATCTAAGAACATGGATTAAAATATTTAGAGACTTTAGTAGTTTTTCAGTGAACGCAAGTCATGGAACACTATGCAGATTTATCTCCCATGTTTATTTTTTCTCAATCAAAATTTGAAGCAGTTAATTTGGCCCGGTGGTGGTTTACATCAGTGCAGGAAACATACAGTACAATACAGTGTAGAAGAAGAGTTAGTTCGGCTTTGTGCTCACAGCTGGACCTCGGCTAGGGGGAACTTACGCAAGGCTGGTGCGGCCAAGCCCAGGAGTCCTCCCCTGGTTGAGATCTAGAATCAGCCTGGTGTGCAAAAATGTGATCCGTTAAACATGCCCTGCAACACCGACCTGACATTAAACCTAAACCCCTGCGCTGACTCAGTCACTCTTTATGTACTCTTCTTTCATCTCTAATAATAATATTAATACCTTTTATTTATATAGTGCCTTTCACGAAACCCAAGGACACTTTTCAGAATTACGGGGGAAACAGAGCTAGGGGAGGTCGTAGGCCAATCTCTCTCTTCAGATAGTAAATAGGGGGTGTGATGTCACCCCACAAACATCTTGTGGGTTCATTAGAGGGGTCTACTTACTCCTGAGAAGGTCCAGGCTGTCCTGGGATAGCGGGCCAGAACTGCAGAGCAAGAAAATATTGTTAATTGTTTTGTAGGATTAATTAAGGTATTTTTCAGATAAAATCCAATGTAATTTTTATGACTGAAAAATACAACAAAATGTGTTTATGTGCGAGAGAATGAGCGGTGGGCTAACTCTGGGTGGTTGGTAGGGGGCAGGAGGCAGTGGTGGAAGGTGATTCTTTATCATACTCGGGGAGACGATCTGTGCAGACGACAGTGCTGCCATGTTCTGCAGGGCTTTGTCTTTAGACGCCTGATCCTACAGATTGAAACAGAGGAACAACGGGAGTCAACCACAAGGTGGCGCCACAACCTAAACGTTACCTACTGCTGTAGTAGAGGGCACCTGAATTCTGAAATGAATATGTTTGATAATCTTGAGGTGAGATTTTAAGCGTTACGATAAACTTGACATGAGTTTAGCTTAAGAGTCAATAAAAACACTTATTTTTTTATTATTCTCAAAACTTAATGAAGAGAACATTTCTTGAAAGAGCAGCTTGACATGACAGAATGAAGCAAAGAGTAGAACGGAGAAGATGAAGCCGCACTGGTATTTAAGCTTGGGTCACACGACTAATCGAATGTCAGTGCGTTACCAGGATTACCACAGGAAAAAGAGAATTAAGAGAGTGCTTTGGTTTGAAATGCAGATTTGCATTTGTGTTGCATCGAAAAGTGTACATCAACAAATTAAATTCCTGATGAAAGTAATACTATGTCAGTGAAAACATTGCAAAGGATAGCCTATACAAAGCCAACTAATTCATGTCCATGGTGCATGACACATATTGCAAAGCTTTTATTTGAATACACCAAACTCAGTTTAAAATGCATCCTTTTGCTGTTTTTCATATTTGCAAAAGAATGCACATAACTTAATAATTAAGCTATGCCTTTGCAACCAAAGGACAGATGCCTCAGAAGCGAGAACCCAAATCAAACACCTTAATGCAAAGCAAGCAAGATTTGGGGTTTTTGGAATATGCTGAGGGGATTACAGTTACATCAGGCAGGATGTGCAGCAGTCTTGGGTTCAAAGTGGGGCTGCTTCCTAAGCATTGCTTCATTACAGGATAGTAATGGGGCGGGGGCGCCATGCCAGCAGAGGGCCATAGCAAGGGGACAGTGCACTGTTGCTGCCAAACAAAGGAAGGAGGGAAGCATATTGCACAAGTCAAATTCACTTACCAAATTCATCGCCTGAATCAAAAAAGAGAGAAACCATTAGTACGGTGCAGTTCTAACTGTTGTGTTAAGATTACTTTGTTCAGTTTTGGTTGAGATAAATCCTGGTGTGCCTCTTCTGGTTTTATGCCGTAGACTTGGTGTGCAATAACAGGTTTGCTCTGGTAGAGAGCTCACAAGGTTCACTAGGGACTGAAGTATTGCTTCATTACAGGTTCATGACAATATTATATATTTAATAAGCTACTATTTATAAGAAAATTTGCCAAAAAACTTTTACATTTCATTTGGTAATGTGAATTCTTGTTTTATTTTATTTCATTTCACTAGACAGCAGTAAAAGGTTGAAATAACACACAATAATTAATGCAATTTTCGTCAAAATCATGTATAAGGAAGTGATTTTAAAGGATATTCTTTCAGTAAATACCCAATACAAATCTGTAGTGTATACAGTAATTGGGGAGCACATTGCTTTATAACACTAAACATTTTCCCCAGTAGAAGACCGACAGAAGAAAAACATGATGCAAATAGTAAAAACTGAAATCCTTGGAGGTTTATTGCAACACAAAGCCTTCGATGTACACCTGGTACTACAGTGTGTAGCTTTTTCAGTAGTCACACTTTAACTCCCTGTTTGTTCAGCTGAGGCTACAATTTCCCTTTATTCCCGAGAGGAAAGAGTTGCTCTTTGTCAGCCATTTGAACTTAAAACAGTGGCTTGGAAGCCAGTTTGTTAAGAGTAAAGGCTTGATAAAGACTTGAACAAGGCGTTGGCATGGTTACAACTGCATGTCCAGTAGTTGATATTACATGTTTTAAAGCTACAGGAAAGAAAGATAAAAACAAGAACAGCATTGAAAGTGCCACTACCATCATCCAACTAAGGTGAACTCACAAAGCATAAAAAAGCCAAATGACTGAACTAAATTACATGCTGACTGACCAGTTAAAATGAAAGTAAGATTTTTTTTGTAAATGGGTGATTACAAATGTTTGCATTAATATTAATTTTGCTAGAAATATGTGGAAGGAGACAGGTGGTCGTGTGAGCAAAAAAGTAATCAGAGAAAGAAGAGAAGAGAACATGATTAACCCCTTCAGCGGAGAGGATTAAAGTCACCACACATAATATAAGCTTTGACCTAAAACCTGATCTTAATACCATTATACTTCTGCCTGTTGGTCCATTTTTAGAGCACACGTTGCATGAGTTGTATGAGTGCCAATCAAGTGTATGGTTTAGATATGCGGAGCCCAACAAAACAACAACATGATGAAAATATGTTTGGAAAATGACGTTAATTTTAAGATCTGCAAACGTGTTTGAAACACAATTCCTGACGCCATAATGTGACCGTGAGAAGAGCAGGGAGGATAATGTGGCGGCCTTGCTTTATAAGTCCTGTGACTTCACTAGTGAGGACTTCTAACTTTCAAACAAGAGAGTGAAGTTTTGGCTCACTATGAACAGTCCTATTACTTGTATTCATGTTGACTTTGGCATTTGTGGACAGCTCAAAAACTTGTGTCACTGGATGAACAAGTTGAGTCCTCCTACTTAATACAATCACTTGTCAGGGTCAACGTTTATGTGATGTAAGAAAATAAACACTTCTTGAGTCTCTGCACCGTCATTGCAGCCGGGGAATGACTGTAATGGCACTGTAGCAGCACTTTCTACCCATATATAGTATAGTTGCAACATTACAACCATACAGAAGTATGGCTCGTTTAAAAGCCACCGTGTCTGAATGGGCATTGTGTGCATTTCTCTGTGGATTGAGCGGTTTGATACTTTCACAATATTTATATAGCACCTCGACTATTTATATAGCACCTCGACTTAATAATAATAAAAAAGACATGGATATCTCACTCTTTACAATATGGGAAATTTAAAACAAAATGTGTAATTTGTGGATGCTGGTCTCCACTGTAGGATTAGTCTGCATAAAGGAGTTAATTTAAGTTGAAGTTAGCACTACAGAATGCAACAATGTCTTCTGTATTTTACACACGTCTGCATTATGTATATGTGAATATGCAAAAAGGATAAAAAGCATGAAGAGAGAGCAGAGGGATTGAAAGAACTACAAGACAAGACATATGATGAAGATTAATGTGTGTTTTTTGAATGTTCAGTTTCACAAAACACATCACAGACAGACACATTAAAGGAACTAGAGGTATCGAAGTAGAGAGCATTTTAGGGAAAGAGGAAGTCTTAGAGAAGTACAGTATGCTGCAGAGGCATAGCTGGCACAGAGGACGGACACAGAGCTGGAGCAACATGCGGCTAAATGACAGTTTGCTGGGCTCATCACAGCAGCTTGTGCTGCATTCCTTTAAAGCAGCTAACAACTTTCACTACTGAGTGATGGGTTAGTCTCACAGTAAGTGCAGCTCTGACCTACAGTAGAAGTTAAAAAGCGTTATCTACTTGTGCACTGCATGCATGGCACAGAAACAAGACTGCGGTTTTATCAGAGAATTCACTCCTTAAGAATGTTTGTAATATCTGATTTATCGTTTAAAAAAAAAAAAAAGTATTTTACTTGCCAAGCTTGCATCCACTTATCTAGCAGGACCTGGCCTTGCATCAAAGCAAGGACAGATAATGATATGCAATAATTAGGTGGTTAGTGCAAAGCCAAGCCTTTACCAGCCCCGCCGAGCCCGCGGTGAAGCGCATACCTTTAGCTTTGACTGGATCTCGCGAGATTTTCTCCGGGCGAGAACCTGCAAGTGGCTAGAAACCTGCACAGAAGAATAGCCAAGAGGAGGGAAGAGGAAAAGGAGACAGGGAGAGAAAAGACAAGGGAAGAAAGAGAGAGAGAGAAGCCGTAACCAAAGAGGAAAGAGACGCCCAGTCAGTGTTGCCGGGGGGCAGGTTGGTGGCACCTACCTTTATACCCGCCTGGTATTCACGAACTTTCTTCCGTGCTAACACCTGTATGTGACTAGACACCTAAAGGGGTGTGAAACAGTTTTTGAGCATAAAAACAACATGCACTCAGATGCATGCACACACATACGCATGCACTTGCAGATACACATACTTAAAGAGATAACACACAGTGAGAGCTCTAAAAAAGTTCATGCAAACAATAAAAGTTGATTTAAAGTCTGGTGATATTCTATATTTTTCTAATTGTCAACAAAACCCATAAAAAGACCAAAGCCATGAATGGACTGATCCTCCCAGCATGTATTGTCTGTGTAGCCAAAGATATGATATAGTTTATTTCTTATAGACGTCCATTTGTGTTCAAAAACTATTTAAAATATATAAATGAGCCACACTGTTGCAGAGGGTGACATGTTTCCATGGACATTATAGAATTTTCCCCACATACACCGACCTGCTGTAAAAACTCATTAGAGCATACAATGTGTATTTATCTGCAGCTGAAAATAGTCCCCCAACTATAGATTATCTTGTAATGGGATCACATCAGCCAGTGGTGTAAAGTGGCCAATGGCCCCTTCCCTACTTCCTACCCCTATACTTTGAGTATCCTCGCACGGAAGCTGTAAACTTTCGCGACTGCATCTTGCACGGTTGTGACGGTATTGCACTGACAAAATCTGTCTGCAGACAGACATCTAAACACCTGGCAAAGCACTCAAATTCACCTAGTAGTTCCTGCTACAGTAGGTGTTTCCAGAACCACATCTTGCCATGGTCACACACACACACACACACACACACACACACACACACACACACACACACACACACACACACACACACACACACACACACACACACACACACACACACACACACACACACACACACACACAGTCTCTGTCCCAGATGGTTTGAGTAGTGTTTGCTAAAAACAACAGTGCCCAGCTGTTTTAGGAAACTACTTAGCCTTTTCAAACAGTTAAACTATATTTGTGTGCCCCACCTTTAACAATTGACATGTTCAGTAGGAGTAGAATGGGCTTGGGGGCCACAGACAGGGTAGGTAAATCGAAAGCTATTGAAAGACGCTCCATCACATTTTTGGTCTTGGCCTTTTCATGGGATTTGTTGACAATAAGAAACATATAATAAAACCAGACTTTTCCTTGTAATATGTTTTAATATAGTTGTTTTGTAATTAAGCATGACATCAGAAACTACAGTTGTTGCAGTTTTTTTGCCCTTCTGATGGTGAATTTGTTTGTCCAAATTGGTCCCCTCATCCAACCCACTCCAGCACCATAGACCTTTGCATGGGCACCCCTGGCCTTGGGCTGGGGTCATCTGTACCCTTCGTCCACCCCTCCCACCTGCTTGTACTGTCAGTAACTAAAACTAAACTCATGCATGATAATTCTAATCCAATCATCAAAACTTGTTTACCTGTTTTCTTGTGCGGGTTTTGCCCGTCCTCAGCTTGATGTACCTTGCTATCAATTCATTGCGACCTGGAACACAAAACAGAAAGAAAGGTCACAAACAAAAGCCAGTATGCAAGAATACATGACAGCAGATTAGTTAGCATTTGTACATTAGTGATAATACCCTAAAGTGGACAGAAGGTGGCCCTCTTGTCATACCTTGAGTACACGTCTTATTACAGCAGTGTGACATTTCCTCAGAACCAGGGCAAACACACTTTTGACACAGGCCATAATAACACCTCAGTTTCCTATAGGAGACCGTATTTAAAATTCTGTTTCATCTTTAAAATAAGACATGTATTAAAAGCTTGATTTTCTACTTTTACCCCAAAGTTTTAATTAGCTCGTTTTACACCTCCTTATTGTGTGCTCACGTGGCCCTGAAGCCTAATTATAGAGAGGCCTTGGAAAACAGAACCATGTCTTTCATGACATAACATCTCCTCTCGACATTCTGCACAAACAGGTTGTGCAGAGAACAGGCTTCTATTCTGGACGAGCATCAGATTTAACAAGCACTGCCTTTTCAGCAAAGTGCAGCTAGGACCAAGCAAAAATCATCTTTGGTGTAGAAGAAGTGCAAATGTCGAGGGAAAATCAGTCCATCAGTCTGTTTTACTTATTTTCTTTGCCAAGTCACGTTTACTGGGTTTCTGTGGCTGAAAATTGGGCCAAAGGGAGAGGTTGAACCGCTCTATCATTATGAATAATGACCTTAACTCTTCTAAATTTGCTGACAGAAATTTACACCAACAAAAACTGGTCAAGATGTGCCTTCTTAAACACACACACACACACACTACACTGTGTGTAGGAAGTTTAACAGCCTTTAGAGTACCCAGACACATAATGACAGGAGAAACAAGTCCTGTTTTTTTCACACACTCTTTAGTACTCCAGAAGGCCCTGGTTAGTGCAATTACCATAAAAGTACTGCAGGCCATCTCAAGCAGGCTTGCAGCACTCACCGTACTCTCAAACCAGTTAGCCCGGCGGTCGGCCAGAGCAGAGCTGAACTGCCTGCCGATACTGAGCTAGCCCGTCCCCCCTCTGCCCCAGGCCAAGGATGGACACGCCCGCTCCAGCGCCTCCGCATTCCTAGCATTCCTCTAAGCCTGTCACATCTGTGCTAGCCAGTCTGATTGGCCTGGGCCTGCGAACACAGCCAGAGCTCGGGCGAACACACACATTCACTTCCAGCTTTGGGAGACGCAGGGGTTAGAGCCGAGGTGAGGGCCATTAGGTTGGGTTAGGGGGTCGTCGGTTAGCGGGGCAAAAGGGGCAGCTGATGCTGTAACTCTTGGAGGAAATACAAAGCCATAACTGTCTCTGCCAACAACTGCCACCTGGCAGCAAAGCAGCCCCCTTTTCCCAAAACAACACCACCGTGTGACCCTGCACCCAACGGACAGCAGCACCTGCTGCCGGCCATCCCAGCACAGGATGGCAGAGAAAGAACAATGCCAGTTTGACCCCCGCGCAACTGTCACTCTCAATCTCTTCAGCTGAGGAGCAGAGGGGGGGGGAAAAAACATTACATCGAGCCAACCACAGAGTTCTGCTATGAATTTCACAGATAGCTCATTGCAAAGTACTGTATACTGCGATACAGTATGAACTACAGTTTGACTAAAAAAGATAAGAATTTCTCTGACAGTGGTGAGGTGGACTCAGTGTTAGACTCAGTCTTGCTGGCCAAACCGTAAATTCAAAGCAGACTTTCGGGACCCTCTAAGCTGGGGTTCAGTAAAACTGAACTAAATCTCTTTTCTCACAATATTATGGAAATGATTTCAAAATAGCAGACCACATACATTTTTTGTAACTTCCTTTGTAATAGTGTTGAGCACAGAAATGATATTGCGTGCTAAATCAAAAATATGTTTAGTTCATCGTTTGAACAGTGCAGTTTTGTGGTTGTGCGCTGAGATGATATCTCCAGTTTTCCCACAGCATATGGTTGGTTTTGTGATATTTTAAATAACAGCTTTTGTTTTATGTGATACAGTTTTTTTTGCAGCAGAGACACTTTTAAAAGATCGGACAATTTACTCCAAATTTCAAAGTTTCAAATAATCTTTTATAAGTTGAATGTTAAAGCGATTTGGAAATGAAACTGTAAGACACATTCTCAACTGCTTTTTTTTCCCGGCTCTTTGGAAAAAGACAAACTGGATCATGATACCACTGCGACATATTGAACAGAGCCTTTAAAGTTGATCAACCACCGCCTCCATGAACGCACTAATCACAAAAAAGAACAGTTGGCCACAGGGCGAAAGCAAGGATTTCAGAAACAGAGGTAATCAGTGCCAAATCCCTCACCCTCCACTTCACACCCTTGCATCAAATTTTGAAGACCAAAGCATACAACACATTTTTAGGGGTAACATAATCACTCGGAAGATCTGTGTTAAACCCCAGTCCTCAGACACACGAAAACAACTGCTGAGCAGAGCTTATTCAACAGTAAAATTAGGAGTTCATGCTTACAAAAACAAAACCTGTAGCTGGATGTAATTCACTTTGTTTAAAATACAAAATCACAACCTGACATAGAATATAAAAAATTTAATAAAAAAAGGCTCCAGGACTTCAAAGCAGCAGCTGCATGGTCTGCACATGCACATTTCATGCTGGGGTTTTCTTAGAACAGGAATGGCTATATTAGTCGATAATCTTTTAGACATATTGCTCTCTCGCAACCCCAACAGAGAAAGTATAGAGGACGTGATCTGTGTTGTCAATGGCAGCTGCAGCCGCAGCAGCAGCCAACATCTGCTCAGACTTGACATGGTGGAGACGGTGAAAAGGCTGGTCCACACAGCAGGGGGACATGACAGGTGACAGACGCTGACACACACAATAGCATTCACAGCCTCACTCGTCTTCTGACAATCGCTGTCTTTCCATCTTTCTACCCTCTTTTTGAGCTGCTTATGATTCCCTTGTTGATTGCTCAACACCCACTCTGATCGCTGCGGGCTGCCACTCTTAACCTCTTCCCCCGATAGGACACGCCTATCTTTCTCTTTTAATACATGACTGCTGGAATTTTCCACTTCCACGCTAAGATAGCGGGCAAAAAGATGATCTCTCGTCACTCTCCGTAACTCCGTAACCCCATCCCCCTCCCTCTCATCGGATCTCCCTCTCTGCTAAACCCTTTCTCTATCCATATTCCCTCCCCTCCCCTCCTATTCTCATAACATTGAGGTAATCCTAAATTGCTAACATACTGCTCAGCCATGACTGAAAACATTCCTAACATCTCAGTGAGGGGGCTGACAGGGAAGGCCCGCTCAGTCATCATTACAGAGCGCTCAGCCCCCTCTCTTATATACATCCACACACCTTTTCTCACAACTTTACACATGCACCGAACCTCCCGCTAATTC
The DNA here is from genome assembly GCA_023631565.1 of Gymnocephalus cernua. Taxonomy (NCBI): domain Eukaryota; kingdom Metazoa; phylum Chordata; class Actinopteri; order Perciformes; family Percidae; genus Gymnocephalus; species Gymnocephalus cernua. The sequence goes on from CM042428.1 coordinate 17,079,172, forward strand.
CCAATGCGGCCTTCAAAAGGTCAAAACAGACAAAAGCCTCCCTCTAGCACTCAAATCCTTCCCTTTTTTCGTACACAGAGTGCTTTGCAGTAGTGACAGCTGCAGGGCTGAGAGAGCGAGAGAGAGAGAGAGAGAGAGAGAGAGAGAGAGAGAAAGAGAGAGAGAGGTGTGCGCTTGGGGTTTGACATACCTGTCGAGGCCAGAAAACGCAGAGGAACATGTCTGCACAGCCCCAAAGCAAAACAAGACAGGCAACATTTTTTCACACACACACACACACACACACACACACACACACACACACACACACACACACACACACACACACACACACACACACACACCTCCCGAAGACACTTCCTCTGATCTTAGGTCGTAAAATGCGCCAACTATTCAATTTCACCAAGACAGAAACTATTCTTTGAATTTTGGACAGTAAGGGCTGATTACTTTCTGAATGAAAAAGTGGAAAATTTAAGGAATTAAAGGTTTGATATTTTAGGAAGTATGCAAGTGTGTATGCAAGTGTGTTTTCTTGCAGAGTAAGTACTACAGCACATAAGCTGTAAGTAAGATGAGAAGATTGATACCATTCTATGTTAAATATAAGGCTACAGCCAGCATCTGGTTAGCTTAGCTTAGCATAAAGACAGGGGAAACAGCTAGTCTGCTTCTGCTCAAAAGTAGCCAATCCTCCTACCAGCACCTCTAAAGCGCAATGATTAACGTGTTACATCTTGTTTGTTTAATCAGCACATAAACTGAATGGGGTTATGTACCGGACCTTTTTTAGCAAGGGGCAGATACTACCTGGTCTAGGAAACGACCACCTATTTTTACACAGTTTTTGTTAGGATTGTTAATACATGAGTATAAGAGTTTCTGGCAAGTGGGTTTGGTTACCTATGGACAGAGCCAGGCTAGATGTTCCCCTGTGTTTAATGTCTTTATGCTAAACTAAGCTAAGCTAAGCAGCTGCTGGCTGTAGCTCCATGTTTACTGTATGTTAAAAGTAATACTGGAATCGATGAAATCCTAAGAGTTGTGGTATATAGATTGTGGAAGATATGTAATATAATGCACATTTTATGAAAAGGGTTCAACAGATCCTCAACTACAGTTCAGCTTATTTAAGTGTTGTTCATGTTCTGGAGTGATTATTAACATGTGTGACTTGACTGAAAATCAAGTGTTATGCTCCTTCGAACTCTTTGTCACCCCTGAGCTATGTAAATGACTGGAGATGCTTCTGGGAAGTCTAGACAGGTTTGTAGGACAAGGAACACACATGTATAAAGCAGTCATCTCGCTAAGGCAATGGAAATTAGCAAAAGGTTTCCCACCAGTTGAAGAAAAAAAAAATCCTGGCAGAAAAGGTGGAATTCCCAATGGGAGGGATGACTTGCCTTCTTTTGGAGGCCACTGGCAGTCTGAGACTGCAAGGTAGACAGTATTACACACAGTGCCATCGTTAACATTCCCCAAACTTCACGTCAGGGCAGCTTTTAGATGTCTTAGGTAATCACCTTGTGAGACGGCTTCTTCTGGGGCATGCCTTGGCACTGCCAGCAGAGCCTCAGATGACTTATTGTAAATGGAGAGTGTTTAGTGCTCTAGAAAAAAAACAAGCCTCTAAAAGGGGTCCTGACAGTTCGTTGCTAAAGGGGCAGGTTTGCCCTATTTGTTGACATTCTCATGACAAATGTATGGAGCCTGCGACACAACACTGCACTGCTAAACAGGACTGTAGAGTTATTTAGGTACATTTAGAGATGCCTGCTGTGACTTGTGCTCAAGGTCTGTACACAAAAGCATGTTGTAAACTAGTTTAGAAAAAATAGAATAGAACAAATAAAATAATACTGGTATTTTTAAGCATACGTCCCTCAAGTCTGCCTAAAATGACAATTTGAATGGTTTTATTAATTAAATGTAACTAAAAATGACTGCATTCATTACTGAATCAGGTCAGAAATGCTTGGTGTGAACAGACTGAACATGGTATCATTAGTTTAGTCTGTTTTCTCATGTTAGATTAATCTGTCAATTTAGTCTATAAAATGTCAGAAAATAATGAAAAATGCCTATCATTAGGTCCTTGAGTCCAAGGTAATGTCTCAAAATGTCTTGTTTTGTCTAACCAACATTCCAAAACCCAATAGGCTAATGTTAAAAAAAAAAAACTAGGCCTGTAGCGACGCGTTGATGACGTCAACGTCAAAATTACGTCAACGTCATATTTTTACGTCGACGCTTCGCCACACCTCGCCATACACACATGGCAGACCAAAACATTGCAGAATGGAGGACGAAACAAGGTTAACGTTAGCTAGCTACTGGCGCCTAGACAGCTGTGTTTAGCTAACGTTAGTTATCATCTAATGTTGGCTTGAATGGTAGCTAGCTTACGGCTGCAGAACACAGCTATCTATAGTAGCTAACGTTAGCTAACGTCAACGTTAGCTACTAACCTAGCACGAACAAACTGCACAGAGAGCTAAGATGCATTTAGCCTAGCACCACCAAAGTGCACAGCTGCTAGATCTAGCTAACGGTAGCAAGCAGATTGCAGTAGCTTTTGAACAAGAGAGTTATGTTGGTACTGTAAAAGAGTAAACAGGCTGGCCTGTCATTTTGTATAACAGTAAAATTATTTTATTTATTTTATTTTGTGTAAAGCAGAAGATTTTGCTGCGCAAACTGAATTCTTTGGTATTTATTTGAGATAAATTATTTTTTATTAATCGAGCAACAGAAAAATAATCGTTATATTAATCGTCCAATTAATTGTTTAATAAATAATCATTTACCCCCAGCCCTAGTAAAAACAATCTAAAACGGAGAAAAGCAGAAAATAATCATATTTGGGAAGGTGGAATGAGCAAATGTTTGGCATTTTTGCTTGATTAATGACCGACATGGTTAATGAACAAGAAGAAAAATTGCTGTTGGTTAATTTTCTGTTGACTAATCGATCGATCCACTCGTTTGCTCGCTGTTAGGGCTCCTTAAGACAGGTTCAGAGTAACAACAGAAGCTGAAACAGTGGCTGAGTTATCTCAGGTATTTGCTTGTCCTTGAATATCCAAATGTGACGAATGTGAGGATGAGATTCCATCGCGGGTGAATCACGCCGAAAGAATTCCATCTGTCAAGAGCCGAAAAGCAACCTCAAAAAAAGAAAAGAAACGAGCTTTGAAAAACAAACACTAATGCTTCGAAAATACACAGCCTGTCTGAGACTTGAGTGAAAATGATTGATGGTTTTTATGGTTGCTCTGAAGCCTGAATCAATTGCAAGTTTTTGAGACATGGTGGACAACAGGGGAGTCTCACAAAGCACGGCTTGAGGCAGTTGAATTACGATGGTGAACATAACATCATTTCACAAAAACAAAAAGGTTTGTTGAGGATAACCGCATGTAAAACAGTAAAGAAGGCAGCACAGTTCCCCTCAATCAACATTTGTTGCTGTTCAACAAAATCCCCAGCTTCAAATGCTAAATGTAATTAGGAGAGCGTGCTCTGTTGTAACAATAGGAATGGGAAAGGATCAAGTGGGATCAAAATAATGAAAGACAAATGCATTCAATTCCCTACACCTGCATGTCAGTGATTCTACCAAAGAACTTGCCAACATCACCATCTGGAGGTTTTCAGGGCATTAAAGTCTCAACACCTGCAATTTAATGAACACACGGCAGGAAACAGCATAACTGTTCTGAAACCATATGGATGTTTAAAATCTTCGACATGCCATTGTGATGTTTTTTGTTCCTGAGTCTCGATTCACGCTGTGCTAATTATTGCCAATTTAACCGAGCCATCCAGCATCAAACGCAACACTTCTCCACAAACCAGCGCCAACCAGTCACCTACAGGCAAAAAAAACCCTCTTCCGGCGATACCTGTTTGTGGAGAAACAAGCACATGACGTTCGGCGATAAAACACAAAGAGCAGGTTTTGCGACTGCAAGAGTAACGAGGAAGAGAAGAGGCCATAACACAGTGGGGATAAAGTACAGGCTGTAAATAAAAACACAGAAGAAAAGAGACATGTGTTAATCAAAACGGAGAGGAGCTGAGATGCTCTCAGGACAGCAATAATCAGCTCTGAGAGTGCTGGTGTGACTGGAAGAACCTGCCTCTGGGTCACAACTCAACAGGTACAGACTTGTTAAAGAGAGCTCTGAGTGGAAAGAAAACATTCACTTCAGTGTCAAAGCTATGACATGAGTACAAGAGGAAGAAAAGTATTTTTCTCATTTCTTTTGAGGGCACTATGGTGGGTATTCGTTTTCTTTGAGCCACAAATCTCTGTGGAATGGGTGGTTCTCTCATTTTCGTGCATGCATTATGGGACGGATTTCCATGTAATTGTTGTTCTTTTGTTGGCACTGTTGTTGGCTGTTATCCAGTGTACTACTCACCATACATCTTCCCCTCATCTGACAGGATGATTTTCCTCCTGCCACAGGGAGGGTAGATGGCGAGGGCCTCCTGGAAGCTCTGCTCGATGTCCGGGCTCCACACGCCCTCGGCGTCCCCGTCAATGGCCTTGTCCTCGTTTTCCCCATCCAGCCCATCTTCTGGGCTACCGTTGGCACTCCACTCGTTGGACGCAATGGTGGCGGCTCCCCCTGGGCCCGACCCCGAGCCCCAAAATCAAAGGATCTGTAGGAGACCTGTGAAATGAAGATACAAGTTTAGCTTAGCTGTTTTCTTTTATTTCATATTGATTTGAATTTAGCAAATGGTATTCATTGAAATCATAATTACATAGCACATGAAACCCAATCACTGTTGACGGTTTGAAAAACAGGTAGTTTAGCCTTCTTTACCCAGACAGCAAGTGAAATTTCTTAATATCAACAAGTCCCATGACAACAGCAAATGAACAATGATTGGACAAATATCGCCTGTGCAGTCAAAGCCTGATATAGCTTATGTGCTGTAGAGCTCCACTGTTGTCTTAATAGCATTCAAAACACATCAGTGAGCCACATAGTTGCAATCTGGTTCATGTTTCGTAACTATGAGCATGAGTACCGTGAGTCAATCCAAACACACACTATCCTGGTGATGTAAATACTCACAAGCACATCAAATCTGTATTGATCTGGAGCTGCAAATAGTCCCCAAGAAATGTACTCCTGTTTGAGAATAATTTGTCATTACTTAGGCTCATTTAAGAATGAAACTTTATATTTGTGACCCATGTTTAATGATTTATGTCTCTAAGTAGGACTTAATGGGCTTCAGTCTGAATGCCACCGAGAGGGTAAGAAACGTCAGACAGTTCTGAGAGGCCTACCGACGCATTGTTGGTTTTGTTCTATTCATGGGATTTGCTGCCAGAAACGAAAATCACCAAACGTATCCTTTAATGCAATCATTGTTCATCTGATCTGAAAACAATCACCACCGAGTTATCAGAAGTTTGCTGTATTCAGCGATGATTTCATATTTTTAATCTCTGCTTAAACCTTGATATGTAAAGTTTAGCAACACTAGAAAAGTCAATAAAAAGTTGTGTTTTCATTCAACTGTCAAGCAGACTTTTGAAATGTTGCAAATTTTATATTAGTAGTATTGGAGCAGAAGTGGCTACGCATGAGTGTAATCCGCCAGTAAAAAGAATAGAAGAAGTAGAGGCTGCTAACCGTAAACAAAACTACAAAACTAGTCGCCTTGGCCATCTAACCCATCTACGAGAGAAAAATGGAGAGAGGTCTTCAGGAATTTGGTTCAATTGAGTACGTTTTTCAAGTCTACTAATATTTGCCATGTTTCATGCTGTTTGGAGACGAAGACAAAATAATTAAATATCTGAGAAGACGTCGACAGCGGGAAAAAATGATGATCAGTCATGTAAGTTAAACGTTTTTGTGCAATTGAGGAAGTTTTATCGATTTTAACGATCCATCCAGCTTTTCTAATGCGATACTTTAAGATGCATGAATGGAAACACAGAAAATCCCCGAAATAGTGTGTCAATTTTCGTCAGTCAGAAATGCCGGTCATGTGATGCCATGTGGCAAACAAATCCATTACTATGAAGAAAGTGTCTTGTCTCATACTGTATAAGCCACCATTTGTCTTATTAACATATTATTTAAATTTTTTGGCATTCATGTGTGGTGGAACTCAGCCAGAGTATGCAGATTCCTGAAAAACCTTATTTGGTGTTGTGCTGGATGAACAAGTTTCATGAATCTTGGAAAGATATCCTCAGAATACATCAACTGTTGCTTCACCTCTGAACACAATGAACTGTGACAGCAACCAAGCAAACAGGTCAGCACACTGAACGGCTTTCTTATTTTACTTCCTTGTTTTCTATTTCTGATGCAACAGTTCCGATATCCCCGAGCAAATCTCAACCAAATCATTCAATAAGGCAATACAATCCAGGATATTCAATTCAATGTCTACAACTTAATTAACATTCCATACTATGTGAATTAAATCCCTGGTACATTTGTCTACGGTTTTTTTTCTTTAGAAAAATACATAAAGTGAATTATTTGTGTGGCCCAGAGCTGTGTGAGTTCATGTAGAGCATAATGAGACTCAAATAAGTAATGTTATTCATCCATAGGTCACTACTTCGGCTTTCTTTGACATTTCCTTTATTGCAGTCATTAAATTTGTACGAATAAACAATGCTAACCGTAATTTTTACTATAATTTCCTAGATTCTATTTCTCTGAAATGGCCAAATGAATTCAAGATATTCCATAAAACAAAGTTTAAAGACCTCACTAATCAGCGCTGGCCTCAAAGAATTCTTGTGGTGTGGGAACTGTGTCCCAGTGTGGTTGGCTTATGGCTGACTGCAGGCAAAGATCTTAAGTATTTTTCAAGCTGCCTTTTCAGCATTGTATTGTTTCTGAAATGGAAGTCTATGAGGTAACCACGATCCTCCCAGGATGCTTGTGTTTCTGCTTTAGCATTTCCGCAGATGCTGACAAAATTGAAGTATAATTGATAAATACAGAGTTATATTATATTGACATTTAGAGTCTATATGGTAGAATGTTACATGATCTCTTTTCAGCTGTTTTCTTCCATTATAAGTCACATTTGACCTCTCTTATGAGATTTTGCACAGTTAGGGAGTCCAATATTAACAGTATGATTTATGTAACAAAAAGATCAACCCAGAAATTAAGTTTGTCTTAAAATGTGATTTGCACTTCCAAACTTTATTTGGAAAAATAATATCAAACATTTTGAAAAAAAATCAGTTAAAATCTTGTTCTCAAGGCCACATACTGTAAGTTTGTATGGGTATTCATACCAAAACTGTGCAGACAATACCTTGTTTTATTTTATCTGGTTATATTATTATGATGATGATGATGATGATGATGATGATGATGATAGCCCTGAAATCTCCCTCAGCTTATGTCTCAGTATTTAGAAAGATTCTTTATGATGGCTGCGAGAACCACAAACAAGAAAAAAAGCAGACGTGGAGGATTAGTGATGTTTCCTTTCTCTTCCCATCATCAGGAATTACAAATGTTCATGTTATACAGTGATATTCTACCACACGCCACATACATCATGAAATTTGTGGACGTCACTGAACCCAAACCAGAGTTTGACACACATCCACAAGTCAAGCTGCTAATTTTAGCTGAGAGGGTATTGGTCATGGCAGACCCTTTGCACCCTTACACCCTTTGCAACAGGGTCACGCTGTTAAAACTCAACACTGAAACTGAGCACTCATCAGCAGCTCCAGTGATCCATGTCAGTCCTCACAGATCACACGGCCGGAGTTAGGGTTAGTTTAATCATAATCTGTACTTGTTCTGACACTTAATAAAACTCAGCATCCCAAAGACAATAACAACAAATACACAGTCATGTGGATATGCAAGTAAATAAATAGAGCTGCAACTAAATATGAATTAGCATTTTTGAAATGCCAGAAGTTATGTGGTTCTGGATTCTAAACTTTGAGAATTAATAGTATTAATAGTCTATAAAATGATAGTTTGAATTTCCAAAAGCCCAAGATGACGTCTTAAATTTTCTTGTTTTATTCAACCAACAGTCCAAAACCCCAAAATACTCAGTTTACTATTATGCAAAAAGAAGAGCATCAAATGTGAGAAGCTGGAACCAGCAACTATTTGTAATTTTTGCTGGAAAAATGACAAACAATTCAATTATCAAAATAGTTGCAAGTTTACATTATGTCACCTTCGACTCTGAACTTCTTCTTTTTTTGCCCAAAGCACACATTATACATGTGTTGACATGACATTAGCCATAATGATTTTACTTATTATTTCATTGTCTGGCTGTCAGCAGCCTGTTCGTTGGTATGAATACAAACAAAATAATAAATATCTCTTGGCACGAAGAGCCATTAACATCAAGTGTAACCCTTACATGCACATTTCTTTCTCAACCTCAAGCACAGCAGATGCAGTTTGTGTTGCAAGGTGTGAAAATGTCTTTCAGGCTGACCAAAGTATTTCATTACAGAATGCACAGGTGCTGTGGGGCAACAGCTTCAGTATAGCCGGGGCATTAATCAAAGACTGGTGGCACAGTGAGGGAGGGAAGGAGGGTGGGCCGGCCGGCCGCTCTATTGTTTATCTCCAATTATAGCAGAGAAAACATTGCAAACCTCCTCCGCACGGCGAGCTGTGAAGAGCAGCACACGGCGCTCAGCGTAACACGGAGATCTGACGACCTCAATGGAGCTCCGAGTGCTCACGGCAGTGTGTTCAAGTGAGGGGCTAAAAGAGAGGCTCTTCGCCGAGAGAGGGGCCTGAATTCCAGACATGTCCTTATTAAGAAAGGGCTGCGAGTGCTCACTGTTTCTCCTCCTGCCTCCCTTGTGTCAACCAAACGCCCTCCCTCCCTCCTCCGCCACCCCCCTTCCACCCAACGCTCAGAACGTCTCTACCCAAATAAGGACAGGAGACCAGTGGATGCATGTATGGGAGGAGTGGGTGGGTGGTTGGGTTGGTTGGTTGTTGGAGAGCAGGGGGGTGGGGGTGTTGTCCAATTTAGGCGTCCACTTTGGGGTCTGGAAAACAGTGGGATTGTTCCAGCTGGAATGCAACATCAGCAGTGAACACGCTCAGAGCTCAGACTAGAGGCAGGGCATTGTCAGTGGAGCCATTTTTCAATACATCCTCTAGTGGAGTCACAGGATTTCAAATCTGGACAATAGTCACGACTCCATGATAAAAGTGAGCGGTAAATAAAGTTACGAAGACAGTTTTATGGACTCAGCAACTGCTAGTTTGATTCAAGACGGAGGCTTTGGAATTCAGTTCTCCGACACGATTTACTACCAGCACGTCATTTGAAAAGAAAAGCTGTTGTAATTAACATATTGATTACATTAGAAACACACTGTATTGTCCCTTTGAGCCAAGTTTGGGTGAGAAACTCCACAACATAGTAATGACTCACACAGCTAAATAAACTGCAGACACATAGAGCTGAACACGCAGTACAATACATATACACCTACAGATAACTTTAAAACCACATTAATCGATCGTCAGAAAATGAATCTGCAGCTGTTTTGATAATCAAATTAATCATTTAAGTCGTTTTTTCAGCTTCTCTATTGTGTGGATTTGCTGCTTCTCTCTGTATGTGATAATGCATTGAATATCTTTAGGTTTTGGGCTGAGGGTCAAACAAAAAAAAAGAAAATTTGATGACACAAATTAGCCTTTACGAAATTCTTATCTTCTGAACTTTTGTCACTATTTTCATATGAACTGAAATGTGTAACGGATTGATCGAGAAACTAATCTCCAGATTAATGGATAATGAAAACAATTCTTAGCTAAAGGCCTAGTCCCAAGCACAAACCTGTGTGTGAGACTCCTTCAGGCGGCTGCCAGACGGGAGGGTTTATAGAAGATCTCGATTGAATGACACCCTGCTCCCACATTTAACACAAAAACCAGGGACACACCTCCCCTCCCGCTTTCTGGGAGTCAGGCCATTAGAGAAACATGCAACAGAATTCCAATGTGCAGCAGGAATAACGCTGCAAAAGCTATGCGCCTCGCACATTCATTCAAACGGCACCATTCATGCACCACAATCCCTCTTCCCATTTTCCCAGCCCTGAACGGAGCGATCGCATTGCAGTCTGTTTTCAGCAATCGGCTTATCTCCGCTACGACTCCATCCATGAACCAACCAGAGTTTATTGGCACCGCACTGAGTTTCCTTTTTTTCTTCCTAGACAGGATTGTGTGCGGTGAAATGTCCCAATGAATTCCAGTAATTCTACTGAGTCCCTCTGATGCTGCCGGGTCACATGGAAGAAAGCTGTCGGTATAACCTAAATCAGGAAAGGGATTCCAGCGCAGGCATTTGTTTAAGTGTGCCACAGAGTGTAGGAAATCCCTTACAAACACCTACAGGCAGGGACACAAACGGAGCCTGTGTGTTTCAGTAATAACAAGTGGATGGCATGGCATTCAGGAGTCGACACAATAACACGTATTCACTCAGAGAGAGCTGGGGTGTTTTTTTTTCACATTGCCAGATTTTATTCCTCAATTTTATCTTCCAATGAAAATGAGATCATCTTGGTTCTCTCAGATGCACCGACCAGATGGGTTTTTACTTACGCAGTGGAATTCCAAGACTACAGTGGGGCAAGACCTTGAGTCAAAATTACCCTGTCATGTCTCATGATTTTTATGGCCTGATGGCAACATCTCTTCTCCAGTCCCTCTGGTAAGAAAGGAAGATTTCGTCGAAGCTCACAACATTTTAAGACCAAACAGCGTGGATCATAGACATAAATTCGGAGATAAAACATTTCACCGTGAGAGCCATGCGAGCCCATTGATCTGGGACAGTAGTATGAGTACGAAAAACAACAGTTAGGCAGAGTGTGTGTACAGTAAGTGACTTGTAAGTTCTATGTTTTATGCTTCTGCTGTTAATTTTACACATTTATTTATTTCATTCTGAGGATAATTGTTTCCAAACTTTAACTGTGGTTTGTCAATGCAACTGAGTTTCAACAGAAACTTCTCGTCAGCAAAACAATAGATAGAGAAACTTTAATTTGAATGATGTCGAGCCAGCCTGAGCTGGATGCATACAGATTTTTGATGTTACTCCATAAAAAAAATGCTGTAAATACCAAAAGGCTACACAAAAAACATATACGTACATACAGTGCTTCTTGCTTTGTGGGACGGAGCAGGAGGCTCAACAACTAAAAGAGGCTGCCATGTTTATGCACCTGGTCCATTTAGAACTTGGTGTTAAAAGATTAACATTAAAAAATATATTTTTCAGATAATGTAAACTTGTAGTTGTTATGGTAGAAATTTTCAACCTGTTTTAGTGCATCAGAGTAATCTAACATTGTTATTCACTAAGTACGTGCGTATAAAGAATTTGTTTTGGTGCTAGTGTTAATATAGTCTATATATTGACGACGATTCATTTAGGGGATTTAGATCCGCAGGATGCCCTTCATTTTCGGCCGGATGTCCGTCACATTCCGCTTTCTTTGTGTTGGCATTCTAAACTCGGGTGGATTTATGAGGACTGTGGTTAACTGCTCCTCAGATCTCTGCAGGGTAAATACAGACAGCTAGCTAGCTAGACTATCTGTCCAATCTGAGTTTTCTGTTGCGCGACTAAAACAACGTTGAAACGAGCACATCTTCCACCAAAACAAGTTCCTTCCTGAGGCGATTTTGCAGAGGCACCGTTATTGTGTCTGGCGCTTAGCCCCGCCTAAGACGATTGTGATTGGTTTAAAGAAATGCCAATAAACCAGAGCACGTTTTTCTCCCATCCCGGAATGCTGTGTGGACTAGCCAGACCCTCCTCCACAGCGCTGTGGAGGAAGGTCTGGCAATGCGAGACTAGTGTTATTAAAATACAAGTACAATAAAAGCCGCATATAGATAAAACTTGGTAACTTAAACCTGCATTAACAGATTTTCTTTCTCTCCTTTCAGCTCTGTTTTGGTCTCCACCAACGTTTGAGGGATATATCTGGCTCTTTAGCCGCTGAATGCTCCACTGTGTTCCGTGACTAGTTGCAAACTGTGTCTGCCGTTTGGTGTTGAGCAGATGGTGTACACAGTGGCTTTATCAGAGTTTGTTTCCTAAAAACAACGCTGATGAGAGGATTTAAGCTGAACCAAAACAGTAAAGAGCTTTTCTGTAGGCGATAATCAACACGCTGTTCATCACTATAAGTCAATCCTTCAATAAGTGAGTCCTTACATGGTAAACGAGGTCATCAAAATATAACATGCAGATTGTAACAGCTTTAAGATAAGAAGAAGAGAAGAAGCAACATTGCTTTTACTGCCTTTGATTCATCCAAATCGTTTTTGTTATTTCTTCTTATCACGGTAAATATTTAGTCATATCACAAACACTACATGAAAATCAGCCTCCCACTCCTGTCCGCAACTCTGGACACCCCCATTACCGTGACTCAAATCTAGTGACTCATGTCCCAAAGCAGACTGTTAACAGATTCCCTTCAAATCTGTCTCTTCCACTGTTGAGCCATCAAGCCTGTTTGTGTTTGTCTCTCCATCACATGGCTACTGGCATAATGTATGTACCTCCGTCTGTTTGTTAACCAATACACTACAGGATTTGTTCCTCTCTTTACAAATGCAGCCTTTGTTAAGCTGCTGCTCGAGTTGGGACACCTGTTGGCAAAGAACAGACCCCTGCTGGCAGCCGAAAGCCCCCCTGCTTAGCTGAGAGTTAAACACACCTCCAACAAACTTAACTTTTTATACACAGTAAAAAATCCACAGCCTAAAAACTCCTCCACACGTCTTGTTAAGGTTGAGGGGCGCTCACAGATGTCACACTGAGACCCCCCCCCCCCCCCCCCCCCACACACACACACACACACACACACACACACACACACACACACACACACACACACACACACACACCGACAGCCATACAAACACACTCTTGACAGGGGAAACAACAGGACTTGGTGGCAGAAGGAGCAGCTGCTCTCTAAGGTCAGATTACAGATAAAGAAAACATTTTAGGTTCCAGGCCAGGGAAGCTGCTCTCTGACATGAACTGGAGACGCTGCCTTATTCCTCCTGACACACAGAAACACACACAGATGCATTCACAGCAAATGCACATGCTCCTTCGAAATTAAAGGTGATGAGCTGGCTTAATGTAAGTGTCAGCCTGTCTGCTCAAAGATTGCCGCCACTGCTTTCTTCAGATTCATGAAAGCAAGAGCCCCATCTCCCAAAAAAAAAAAAAAAAAAAAATCAGAGTCACATCCCTCCCCTCTCCCTTTTGTGTCTGTGTTTGGCCCTAATAAATTCTCTCCAGCTCCTCCAATAACTTCCTCCTACTTCCTATCTGGCAAGGCGCTCAGGAAACAATCAGAGCTGAGAGTGAGAGGAGGGCTGGACAGCCAACAGCTCACACGGCAAGAAGGCAGAAAGAGAGGCAGAGGGAAAAGTTGAGACAAACACACACACACACACACACACACACACACACACACACACACACACACACCACATGCTCCCCTTGTCAAGTCAAACATTTGCAGTTTGATACCAGCTGCATACCCAAGAAAAACAATAATGTTCAGAGTAACGTCTTGCACGCACAAATGAAAATGTGTGAAAGTGATCTGAGTTGGAAGAGACTCACATACATTTTTCAAACATTTACATCATGAAACTCACCACGACTGATTCTTATTTGTTGTTTTCTTGTAAACAAATCACACCGCATGGAAACAGGCTAACTCACTCAGAGGTAAGGAGAGGTTACTGGTTTCCTTCATGAGTCACTGAGAGACTCAGGCGGATAAATGAGTATCACACGTTGAGCGAGAGCCTGAACATAAGGCCTAATTCATTCATTCATTGTTCTATTATAATGCTGGGTGCTGCTGGCTATGTGGTCTACCTTGAATTGTCACACTTTTAAGAGAATTAAGCCTAAATCCAGCTGAAAAGGGAAAGACTGACACAAAATGGGGCGAGTGCGCCAGAATGCTTTTCTTTTTCTTCTTTTTTTTTTATAGCCTGAATCAGCATTTTAATCGGAAATTTTCCAGAGAACGCAGCGGAGAAGCCATTCTAGTCTGAATTGGTCATTTTGTGGTGAGGGGAGCGGTTTGAAGCCTTAATCTGTGAAACCTTTAAGACATGCATAACTGCAGCAGAACGCACCAGCCAATAAGTCATCTAACCATATAAATTGTGGAACAAGGCATTAAAAGCAGTCATGGCTTTGATCAGGGCCATATAGAGGAGATTTTCACAAGGAAAAACTATGATTAGACATTACAAACTGAACCAGAGAGGAAACTTGTTGCATGTATGTACATACACTCATAAAGGCCCAGTCAACCTTAAAATCCCTGGGACACCTGTGTTTTTTTTTTTTTTATATATATATATATATAGGAGTAACCAAAACTAATAACTCTGTGCTGCAGACAGATATCTTCCACCAACCCAAAACACTCTGAGCAAAGGGATTAAAGGGGTTTCACATGAGTGCCCTTGGGTCACTGGAGCTCCAGTGCGACAAACAGGCCTCAGATACACACACACACGTCTCTGAAACACCAGAAGGGCTTAGTGAGCCTCATGTTATCTATAATGGAGGCTGGAGGAGCCACAGACGCTGGCAAACATACCCTCACAGACATTTCTTTTCAGAGCTCTTCTTCTTTAGAGCACATTTATGTGGAACATCACTCCTAACAGTTGGTCGTCAGAGGAAGAACAACTAAAACGTTTAGCAACTTGGGGACATCTGACACAAAGACTATACTGTTCTGTCTAGGCCACTCCCCGGCTCCTCCCCTGAGTGGTCCGAATAGGAGGCCAGAAAGCTATCTGTTAAAACCTCATGGTTTGGAGGATATGTAAACATGTGCAGTGCATTAACGTGAATACAATGTTGATGCATTGTGTTACTGGGGACTTTGAGAGTGAATTAACTGGTATATGTTTAAAGACATATTTGATTGGTGCTAGAGCATGCAGCACTTTTTTTGTTGTATCGCTGTAATAAATAGCTCAAAGCACAATATGCTCTTCATCGACACAACGGCACTCTTTAACCCAAGCGCTGCTAGTTAGTGTCTGACTGCATATTGTCTTCCAGATTGTCATTAAATGCCCTTCTGCTGAGAGCTGCAGGCTTTTTCTCCAAGGCCCTCTGTGTGCTCACCACGCAGACATAAGTGGTATTTGTTCAGATCTGGGTTGACAGAGGGGCAAGTGTCCACCATTTGGACGAGCACTTCTGGGGATGGTGCTAAAAAGCAACTAACGTCTGAACAAATGGGGGGGGGGGAAGCTCATTAGCCGCTCTTCTGTGGGTTTAACACAAACGGGTGAAGCTGCCGCTGACAAACGGTCAACAGACCTGCGCCCGAGTAAACACACTGCAGAGCAAAGAAAGGATGCACTTTAGCGCTGGAATATGATTCCAAATACCTGCAGTTTCGCTACAGTACAGTTTCTGTTTAAACATAGGTTTTAAGAATCAAAAACATCAGGAGCACAACAGATTTCTTTTTTTGACCTCATGAAGAGAACACATGCTCATTAACTCTTTTCTTCCGATAAACAGCCCAAAGGAACACAGCTGGGGAGTAGAGGGAGAGAAAACGGCCACTTTAAGGGGATATTACCCCAAGTAATCTAATTGACCTCCATGACATGGGTAAAGCTGTAAAACTTTCCCTTCGCATTTAACTCTTGCACGGTGTACATGCTAAATCCACAATGGCTGAGAAACATAAAGTATGCTCAAGGAGTGGTGGTGGTGGGGGGCAGGGGGGGGGGGGGGGGGGGGGGGGGGGGGGGGGGAGACCACAATGTACATTGGAAGGCCTGATGCATTCATGCCGCATGAAAACAATGAAGGGGAATCTGTCGGAGCAGCAGAATGCTTAATCCTTTCCAGATTTACCCATCAGCATCAAAATCTATTATTAGCTATCTTGGCGTGTCTCATTTACCAAGGACACATTGTTTGGTCGTACTGGTTGGTCGTTTCGTTTCAGAACATCACTTCCACATGTTAATAGAATGTAATCCTCAAACTTGTGGATTTTGCCTCTCAACCGTGACCTAACGTGACCAACAGGCCTACGATATCTGATCATCCTCTTCATCAAAGACTGTAGCCTCAAACACACACAAAGAGCTCACCAAAAGCCTGTCGTATTTGCACTCACAGCCATATGGAATAAAGATAGAGCTGTGAAAACGCCTTCCCTTGTTGCACAACTTTGTTTCCCCACAAACTTGGTGAATAATACTAAAAGAATGTATGAAATATTAAAATGAAAATATCACATTTTTATAACTTTGAGGAATGTTGCTGCCGTAAAATCAGACAGCAAGAGACAGGCAGCAGGCAAACAGAAATGTTAACAGGTTATACTGCTCGCTGGGACCAACCTGACATACTGCATTCTGTTGTTTAGTCAAACCTGTTGACTGGCAGTGACTAACCGCTAACATGTCGTTTTTTTTTCTTTTTTTACAATTTCTAATCTGCCAACACATTTGGCTCTGTCATAAAAATAACTAATAATGTTAACCTGAGCCGTGAACTAACAACACAGACTGAGAGCAGGTGTAGCTTGACGTGGCCCTTATATAATTATACAATTAGCTCGCATACATATCAATGCATCTCAAATCCTCACCTATGAATTATGTGCTTAGAAGGACTTAGCAGAGTATCATCGCTTGCTCTGTTTATTGGCATGGAAGAAAGAAGTAAAAAGGAGAGAAAGAAAAGACAGACAGACAGACAGACAGACAGACAGACAGACAGACAGACAGATAGATAGATATAAATTAAATATCTATCTGCTTAAAATTTAAATAATGGCATGCTAAACAAAAGTTATTAGAAAGGAAAAAAAGAAATCAAGATACTATTCATCAATACAAAGGCCATTATGTCTGTGCTGTAATTCTTGGTAAGCAGTCACAAAAGCCTATTTCTTTTTACATAAATGTTGTTTATCTGTCACTTATTGCTTCTTATGGCTTCAGAATTTCTTTTAAATGGACAAAAGTAAAACGTTTAAAAGAAAAGAAAAAATCATGAAGGTTTTTTTTTTTTTTTTTACTGTGATCAGCTTATAAACTAATACAGGAGCTTTGGTCTAAATATCCACATAATAGCAGTGACGCAACATAAATCCTTTTGGTATGCAGAAGTGTAGTTCCAAGCCTACACACTGGCTTTACTTTATACTTGCCATTTGTTTGTAGATTTGTAAACCTGCTGGTATTCTGTAGTTCACACTAGACATTGTGCTCTGTGTTCATATCTGTCTGTTTAAAAGATTTGTTTTCTAATCTAAAAACAATAAGATAGTAAAATGATATTGTATAAACGAGTGTCTTGATAAAACATGTCCGTCTTTAAAAGAGATGAAAATGTAGTGAAAATGTAGGCCTAGTAAATTTAAATCTCATCACTGCCAGACCAAAAAAACTAAAGAGAATGTGCATGTAGCTAAAACAGATTGTTTCACAAGAGTTGTATTTCTCTGTAAAATGTTTGTCGTTTTCTTCTTCTTTGTCTAATAAATTGCTGTTTTCTGGTGAGCGAAGAGGACTATGCTGCTTCCCCTTCATTTAACTATGCTGACAAATCAAGAACTGGTCTTACCTTTGGGTTGCAGAGGTCCAAACCAGACTGAAGTTGTGTATTCCTCCCAAATCGTTTTTGCTCTTCTCTCTGTTCTGTGCCTGTAGGTAAAACCGTTGGATTCCTCTCGAGGAACAAGGCTGGAAGTGTCGGATGATCCAGGTATGAACTGTGCGAGACAGACAACAAAACATATTGGCCCCCACTTCTCTGCTGTGCTGTCAAAAGAGACGCTTTGTGTTTCTTTTTTGTAATAGTGTGTGTCAATGAGCGGGACTACCGGTGGGAATATGATTGTACAGAGCCTGTCAAAGATATCCCTGCACACTGGGAAAGTCACACACAATAGACTATCAATCAGCAAATGTGTTCTTCCCTCCCAACGCAGGGAGCTCCACGGAAAAATGTAAAAAATGACAATGATCTGAAAACTTCACCGAGACAAGCGGCATGAAAAAACTCACCCAGAAAAAAAAAGGCTCTAACAGAAAGAGGGCACATTACTGGAGAACTTACCTTTTTTTTTTTTTAATTCTGGCAGTCACCTTCTTCCTCTCACTGAAAGCCGCTGGTCACCTTAGTTAGTTTATTATAATTTGGCGCCTTGTTTTTTTCCGTAATATTTCTCAGAGGTTTGACAGTATAAGTGGAATGTTAAGTATGACTTTGGTATGAAATCAACGCACTACACTGGAAAACGAAGGGGGAGGGAAAAAAAGACTTGCAAGGAGGAGCCATTGGTGCGCGTCAATCAACAAGCTTGGGGGGCAGTGACTTCACTGCAGGCCCCGCCCACCCCAACCCTGCAGCCCACCCCAACCCTGCAGCTTCCTGCCCTAAAACCAGTCCTCAGTAGTCTACACCTCCACCACTCTGTTACGGTAATAGGGAATAACTCATAACTGATTCAACTGAAGTACATGGGAGCAGTTTTCAAATACTGATACTTTAATGCCATGTGTTGGAAGAAGTACTCATATCTTCTACTTAAGCAAAAGTAAAACCGTGTCGAAATACTCTGTTACAAGTAAAAGCCATGCATTCAAAGAGTTACAAAAAGTACAAAAGTATCAGCATAAATAAATATTCATTATGCAGAATGACCCATTTCAGAATAATATCTATTAAATTACTGGACTATAATTATTGATGCATTTATGTGTACATTGCTTTAACTGGTAAAGGTGGGGCTTATCTTTACAAATATATACTGCCAGGTTGTGTAATTTATAATACATTATAATTAATTTGTTCATGATATTTGGTATTAATAATCTGAGTGTGCAAAGTAACTAAATATATCAGATAGGAGTAAAAGGGTAAAATATTTCCTTCTGAAATGTAAAGCTAGTGGAGTAGAAGTATAAAGTAGCATCAAATAGAAATACTCAACACAAGTACCTCTAAAGTATTCTTGAAGACAGTACTTGAGTAAATGTACTAGTAGTTATTTTTCCACCACTGCACTTTTCTTACAAACATTGTATTTTTCACTACTGAGAATGTCTATCACTATAAACAATATAAACCTAGACCTTGAACACGTCCATCCAGAAACAGCTCCTTCTGTTGGTCAGCAGCATGCTTGCAACATTTGAATAGTACTGAGACACTAAAAGCAGAGCTGCTGTCCATGCAGATGGTGTCAACAAAACCACTCACTCTTAAATGCACTTACTGTATTTATTCAACCTTTACAGAAAGACCTGTGTGTTGAGCTCTCCGTTCTAGCTACAGAGTGAGAAATCTCACTTCTAGTCCATCTTTGTTGGGAGTCACAAATGCGCAGTAGCTAGGTAAGGACTACTAGCCAGTCAGAAGCAGAGTATGAGGGCGTTGCAGCTAGGCGAGCATTATAACGTGTGTTCCAAAGTGACGCATGTTCGTCACGGAAGTAAAGACTGGACTACAACAGAGCTGTTTGTGAACAGAACTGGAAGATGGTAAGTCCCTTTGGGGTGGACTTTGGGCTTTTTCACTTTGTAAACCTATAATGTGCACAAAAAAGATTTATAACACAATAAAGGAAAGGGAAAAACCCAAAATAGCATAATATGAGCACTTTTACAGAAAAAGACAATGAGGGAAGAAGAACTCACCTTACAGCATCTGTGCAGAAGAGCTGCCAGCTTCAGGCTTCATTTAATCTGCGAGTTTGGACAACTGCCTGAGCAGGTTCAGGCAGAATACACACCTCTCAAGGCACTCGGCTTAAACAGGTTTTTCATCCTGAGTGAAGCTCTCCTCTTCAACATGTCAGACAATTACTGGAGAACAGTGTGGGTGTCTCTCAAAATCTGCACCTAGGAGTCTTTCTATCTGATTATCTGCTGGCTCATAGAAGATGATTCTGTCATAACACTTATTTTATTACTGTTCTAACAGTTAACCAACACCTACAGTACAGGGCCTTAAAGATGTATTGGGGGTGAGTTTTTTGTCTTAAAAATGGCAGCACACATACAGACAGGACATGCAGGGGGAGATAGAAGGGGATGAAGTGCAATAAAGGTCTCTGATCCAATGCATCACTTATCTATTGGACGCCCAAAATCCATTAGGTTTGATTGCATTATTGTAATATTTAAGCATTTTGGGCCACAGTCACTACAAAGTTAGTAAGTGAGAAACAAGAAAAAGTTGACAGAAACATATATTCCTACAATAAATGTTGACTTCAAGGGAAATTATTAGTTTAGTTTATTAAATGTATTTGTCAGGAATGTACAATGTACAAAAACATTAAACTCATACTAGGAGAAGAGATGTACTAGATTTAGCTGCAAGCTTATTTCCATCTATAGTCCCTGGGCAGTAGACACAAACAAAAATGTAATTAATACAAATACAAGTTCAAAAGTTCACATGCTTTGTTAAATAATATTATAACAATAAGCCTAGAAATGCAACAAAGGCAGTGTTCAGAAAAGAATACATTTTACAAAATATTGGAACCAAAAAACACATAATAGAAAAAAACCTACAGGAGCACGAATCATCTGAGATGGGAACTATTCTTAGATTGAATGTGTAGTCACAAAATCACAATAACACCAGATACTAAGAACTAAAGATCCTATTCCAAAATATGACACTTATGTGTATGCCACTTTAACAATGCCTGATAACTGGCTTATTGGTATATTAAATAAACAGCAATACGATACAGCACAACAAAGCCAAAACACACAGTTGAACTTCTTTTAATGATGTACCATCATCCCCTTAAAAAAGTCACTGAAGTCCTTTTTAAGTAATGTTTGTCTGTGATTAACAGATATTCTGAGGTTTCCACTCAATTACTGGGACAAAAACCATGACTCTCCTGTGCTATGCTGTGCAATCTCAGATTGAATCCCACGCCCATAAAGTTGACAGCACAGCAGCAGGGATGGTCACGTTCAAGGAACCATCATTCGTTATCGGCGTCTATCACAGGAAGTAATACGGGCGAGTCCAAAGAGTTGTTGTGACGTGGCTGTGGGCGTGTTGCATACTGGTTTCATTGGGAGTAGAAAATTAGACAAAGATCTTTCTGTTATTCGCAGGCAATTTTGCCATCAAAGCTGGAGAGAGCGATGGCGAAGGCCTGCACGGCACACAACGGGTACTTGAAGTCCAGAGTGAAAATGTCATCAGCTATTCGTCCAAATTGCATCACAATGTAGTCCACTGTAAAAGGCAAGGATTCATTTAAATAGCAAGATATGAAAGAACGAATTTTCATTTGTTGAAATTAAAATATTATAGGATAACATTAAGTAATGAAATGCCAAGTGAAAGTTGTTATAAATGTAGTCTGGATCGACGACGGTTCATTTAGCGGATAGTTCCAGCTCCGCCGGAAGTTCCGCCACATGTCCCTAACCTTCTGTTTAATTTAAACTCCGGTCGCATCGAGGAACATTAACCGGAACCTCTGAGCAACGTTACGCGCTGAAAATGGCAAGTTTTGAAAAAAAATTGAATTGTACAACAAGGCAGGCCTGCTTGGTTCTTTCGGGGAATGATTGTAAAGATTTACTAGAATATGTTTACGCCATTTACTCTCTAACCGGGACAACTACTAACTGGGATAACTATGGACAAAATACACACAGTGATACACTGGTAAGAGCACATTATGTTTAACCATGTATCCAGCTACTTTAAATAGCTCACGTTACTATACTGTGTTAACAGTTAACTTCATTTAATATCGTACGTGGCGCTTTCTTTTGCAGGGTGCCAAACAAGTTCCTTCCCGAGACTATTTTTACAGAGCCATGATCGCTGCATCCGGAGCTTAGCGCCGCCCAAGATGATTGTGATTGGGGTTAGGTTACATTTGCTGATTAACACAAAACTCAAAGTAAAGCTGAAGCTGATGGGAATGTCATTAGTTTTGCATGTATTTGGGGATCGCCATCCATTCCGACATACCCCCACTCCGACGTTGACGTCTAATTGTAATAATAGCAACAACAACTTCTTTTTCTGACTGCTTTCAATGTGTCACTTATTTCTAATTGGGTCAGAATTTCTTCTGAATTGACCAAAGTAAGTATGTATGTAGTTTTTTTGTGATTAGCTAATAAACCACCACAGGACGGGTGGTATTTCTTAATAAGACCTGTGATGTAATAGAATTTTTTTGATATGCAGAAGTGTAGTTCCAGATATTTAAAACAAGTTTTGTTTTGTATTATACGCAAACAATGGTAAAATAGGATTTGTTTTATTAATGAGTGGCTTGATAAATAGCCTTTGAATGTTTGACCTATTTATGAGGATTCAAAATATTATGAAAATGGTTGTTCGTGGTCTACCTATAGATTTAAATCTCATCTTTTCCATACAAAACCAAAGAGAAAGTACATCCACCTAATGGATCTTTGTTATTTTACAAGATTTAAATATGTTTAGAATTTTTGGGACTTGGCAGTAAACTGCTCTGTATTTCTTTGTCTAATAACTTAAAGCTTTAGTGTGTAACTTTTTTATATTAATGAATGTCCATTACATTCAAGCCATTGCCAAATGAGCTGATACAAAGCTAATTAAGACTATCAGCTCCACACAACTCTCTCTGTATTTCTCAGCATGGCTATGTTCAGAAGATTGTGTCGTCCAGCGACTTTCTCGCGCGGAAACTTGAGTGACGATAATTACCTCTTCTGAAGAGTCCATTATGTTTAAAAAAAAAAAAAAAAATGTAATGGCTACTAGCAACTGCGTGGAGGAGGGGTGGAAGCTGTGCACGATCACGGAAGGCTTGTATCATATGGACGCGCCGACAGTGTTGTTGTCATTACTTAGACTTCCTCATGGGGGAGACAGAAACTACGCACTATAGCTTAAACATCTAGTGGTGAAAAGACAGAAGTGTTTGTCTTCATCGATAGATTGAAACTGTTGGTTGACAATACTCACCGTCTTTGCTATGGACTATCTGGAAGTTTTTGATGGAGGCCTGGGTGACCCTGCCGTTAAAGTTGAGAACATGAGACGCAGTGTCTTCGTTCCACACAGGCGTCTTGTTGTGAAGCTCGATCAGATTGTCCATCTTTCTATACTGGTGCCTTATCAACAAGCCGTCACATTCCTGCCAAGAATTGGCAAAACAGAAGTCAGAAAAAAAACACCAGAAAAGTGTCATGTGATTTTACATCTTGGCCTTGTGTTCCTCCCATAATACATACAACATATCATAAATCAAGCTTCAAGCAGTATGGATATCATTTGATGACATTGTGCATAGCAGCGGGGGATTCTGGGATGCCTAATTTTGGTAATGAAATGGGTGGCAACCATTATGCACACCACTTGCTTTTTCCTCTATTGTGTCGCCTCCTTTAATTCCCACGAAGATCCATTTCCACAGAGAAAAAAGTGGGGGAATTTTCTTTTTTCTTTGGAAATGATTTTGCTAATGGGTTATCTTATGGTTTCATGCACATGAAGTCAAAATACCCACAGTTTGAGATGCCTACTTGACAATCATACTTTTACATAGTATCAAATTACACTTTCTGGTGTAACACCCTGGTGACGTGGTCTATTCAGCATTTTATTCTATTCATTTAGCAGTTTTTTATGTTCTAAAGCAATAAAACAAAAAGATACAAAAAAAACATATCTCACATTTCGTGGTCGGAGAGGCACTCGTTCATTGTTCTTGTCCATTCCTGGAATGACAACCGTCATCCTTCTGGGTCCTTTCATCCCTAAGACATTTGTTTCCTGATGACAGAAATAATTAAAATCAAGATGTTTGTCAAATATTACGACTTTTGTTTTTAAATCAAATGTACCCTAAAACATTATTCGTGAAATTGAATGTATATAATTTATGATGAGCTGTGTAAAAACGTACATAAATGATGCCTGCTAGTTCCTGCCGTGCATTAGACAAGTCTGGAAGAGCTCTATCTGGATTCAGAGCGTTGTCAAATATGGTGAACTTAGTCCCCATTAAATTGGACCTAGATAATATAGTAAATAATTAAAAACTCACGGTAAATTAATACTTGTCTGATATTACACATTTCAATGCTGCTATTGAATGAATTATTTTTGCAGTGTACCTCAGCTTTCCAACAAAGTTCTCTCCACCTCTGGATAAATCTGTGGCATCAATGGAAATGAGGTAATTTGAAGTTGCGCATTTCTTTCTTTTCCTCCCAGCCAACAGGAAGGTCTACAAAGAAGAAGAAAAAAGGCAAATACTCCTGTTACATTTAAAGAAAGAGTGCAATCTATTATACACAAAACCCTAACATGTTCATTTCAGTGCTATGAACTAATGAACTAATTAAATGAATGGAACTACTGACAGAGTTTTTTTTCATCTTGTTTAATGGTGTTTTTGTTCATTTACTGTTGCTGTGATTGCAAAACGTACGGATACAAATATCTGCTACATTCCAAAACTATCTATCTATCAATATCTATCTGCAATAACTAGGAAATCCCTGACCTTCTTTGCATTGTCGAGGTGGAGGTAATACAGAGGGTAGAGGCTCTTGTCCACCCCTCTCTGGTCTCGAGTCACTCTGCATTTGACGGTCACGCCCTGCGGAGCCGGATCCATCACAAAATTCTCCAAGTTGTCAAACTCAATCTCAGGTGATGGAGATCTCGCCTGCTCACAAAGCATGAACACATTCATGTTTAACCTGTTGATGAACTGTTGGTTTGCCTGTGTGACACTAAATCACTAAAATGTTTGTTTTTTAATTATGTGTGAATTGTGAGGTTTGAGATACCTTTTTCTTCTTCCCTTTGCCCTTTTTCTTCTTGGATTTTTCTTCTTTTTCTGAGTCAGAATCGTCACTCTCTTCTGCCTTTGCTGAAACATACAACAAAGATGGTTAGATACTTGTCTGTGACCCAAAAGGAGGATAATGGTACTGGTGAACCTGCCTTTCTTCTTTGTCTTCTTGTCTTTGTCCTTATCTCCTGATATTTGGAACAAGGATGATGAGCCGGCGGTGGATTTCTTCTTTGATTTGATCAACTTTGTCTCCTCTTCACTCTCATCACTGTCTGATTTGGCAGCTGCTCAGGAGACAGGTGTAAATATAAGACTTTTGGTTGAATTTTGTAAGAACTCTTACCAAGACACAGTTACTTGTCTAAAATAAAGCAATCATAAGATGCATGCTGTACTATTAAGTCAGCTAAGATGCAAGGTGTCATTTGCAATAAAGGAGGTTCAATGGGCAAACCATGACGTTTTGAGTTGTGTCAGTTAGGCTTATCATAGTTTATATTGACAACGTTTTATTTCCGGGATTGTTCAGGTGCTGCCGGAAATTCTGCCGGATGTTCCTAATTTTATAGCCGGATGTCCGTCACCTTCTGCTTTCTTTGTGTTGGCATTCTAAACTCCGGTGTGATTTATGAGGACTATGGTTAACTGCTCCTCAGATCTCTGCAGGGTAAATCCAGACAGTTAGCTAGACTATCTGTCCAATCTGAGTTTTCTGTTGCACGACTAAAACAACTTTTGAACGTACACATGTTCCACCAAAACAAGTTCCTTCCCGAGGCTATTTAGCAGCGGCACCGTTGCTCTGTCCGGCGCCTAGCGCCGCCCAAGACAATTGTGATTGGTTTAAAGAAATGCCAATAAACCAGAGCACATTTTTCTCCCATCCCGGAATGCTGTGTGGACTAGCCAGACCCTCCTCCACAGCGCTGTGGAGGAAGGTCTGGCAATGCGAGACTAGGCTTATCAAAATGCAGTCACCTTTCTTCTTGCTTTTTGAGTCTTTTTCTCCGTTTATCTGGAACATTGAAGCTGGTTCTTTCTTCTTGTCCTTCTCCTTTGACTTGGACTTTTTTTCTTTTCCATCAGAGTCCTTGTCCTCTGAAAAATGACAAATAAATAACATTTTAAAAATGCTATCTGTCCTTGAATGTGATACCAAACACGGAGAATCATGTGAGCACACACTTAAGAATTTAATCTTTCAAAAGGCGAATAATGTAAATCTCATTCCTTTGTGTATTAGACAGCGGAGAAACTAAATCAAACTGTGATCACCCAGCAAGCAAGGATTTAAGACCGGGACAGCTTTTTGTGTGTGCTCAGTTTGAAATTTGCTCTCACTGTTTCTTCCAGCTGTTGTGACAAAGTCTGGCACATGTTTTGTATCCTCAAAACCTTGATTACACTAACGATACTGTCAACGCTCCCTTCTTAAAATGTGTTCCAAGATATCCCAACATTAACTCATGTCTTGACTTGCTGACTGGTCACTGCTCAAAGCTGTCTCTGCTCCCTGTATAGTTTTGGCATTAATGAACTTTAGGAAATGAAAGCATGTGGTTAAAACTCTACTTAGTTAAGCGCTTTAGTCGAGTAGGTCTAGTCACAGGTCAAAATGGCTTTGCCTGGCTCGTCTAAACGTTAAAGGTGCTCTAAGCGATGTTGGGTGCCGTCACTTCTTGTTGACGTTCGAACTATTGTCAAACAAAACGGAGGCTAGCTCGCCCATCCCTCCTCCTCATCCCGAACACTGTTTGCTTGTTATGTTATGTTTCGTGGTGCAGGTTGGCGCAGTTTGTTTTTGTTGCCGTTTGTGGAGCCTGGGCTGACTTCGGAGACCGCTCTTTTTTACAGTGTGTTCAGTGGACAGGCAGCTCGCGGATAGTGAGGAGATGTGTTTGCTGTATGTGACAAAAAATGTTGTAGCCCTAAAAAGCGTGTGACATCGCTTAGAGCACCTACATACAGTGTGTGCCATTTCTTCCCTAAACCCTTTGTCAACTAAATATATAGTGACTTAAAATAAAAGAGAATTCTGAATTCACAAAAACAACACAACACAAAACTGATATTGTAAAAAAGACTAGCTACAGTAGTTATATAACACATTGCCATAACTATTAACGATATAATTAAATCCATTTCCATGGGTACCGTTAACAGAGCACCTGGCTTTCCTTTACAAGGAGGAGCAGGGAGCCACAAACACAAGTTAGAGCAGGTATTCCTGAAATGACTGACAGCTGATGTGAGGTGGAGAAAGGTTAAATTAAGCTGAGAGGCAAAAGCCCTGGAGATAATCCAACCAAAGTCATAGAAAAGAGCAGCAACACTCTTAGCAAAGCGTTGAAGTGATAATCATGTCTCTGCGTCTGCACTGACACTCACTTGATTGCAGCTCAAGTCAAAGGAATAATGAGCTACACACATCAAAAGTGTTCCCTCTCCACTGTAAAAGACAGGTCTGTCATGTTCTTATCAGGTTTTTTCAATAATTAGTGACATTAGTGGCAACGTATTTTTGTTCCAATGCACTAAATGAATGTTTACGACTTGACTGGTCTAAAGTAGTGATGGGTCGTTCTAAGAGCCGGCTCATGTAGGTGAACGACGGGAGCTGGCTCGCATATCCGAAGAGCCGACTCTATTTTAAAAAATATATCCTATAGAAATTAAATCATTATGTAATAATGAAATAATGAGTGAATTTTATTTTATTTAAAATAATTGACTAATTCAAAGAACAAAAAAATTATTATATAGGCACACATTAGTTTCAACTGTCTGATCAGCCTCACATTCTGTTCCTGTCAATCATACACAAGGTGTCAACCAATTATACGGCATGAGGGAGGGGCCGAGCCATCACACTCTCACACACACACACACACACACACACACACACACAAAAAAAAGTGTGTGAAAGTGAGGCAGCTTGCATTTCTGAATGCAAATCTCTCATAAAATAAAAATATGATCAGCATTGTGTGTGTGTTCATGCTAGTTATACAAAACATAACTAGTGAGATAGTTCATGCTGGTTATAACATCCCAATAAAGGAGAGAAAAAGAGGGACCGGTTTAATCCTTTCAGTTATTTATTTTTCTTTAATATGGGTTCTGTTATGTTGTTCAGATTCAGATTGTATTTGCTTTGAATGTTGTTTCTATACATTAAAAAGTTGTAATTTAAATGCAAATGTTTAATAGTATTCTTTTTCATAACAAATCGATGCATTTTTAAAGAAATTGTGAGACATTGTGTTGTATGATTTCATTTAATAATTTAATTAGAATTGTTTTTCACACCTATCATAGCTGCTCCCCCCGCGACCCGACCACGGATAAGCGGACGACGATGGATGGATGGATGGACCTATCATAGTCAAAACATAATTTTTTTTAAAGAGCCGTCTGTGAGCCAAAAGAGCCGGCTCTTTTCAGTGAGTTGGCTCACAAAAAAGAGCCGGAATGCCCATCACTAGTCTAAAGCCATGCTATCAGCTCTGTAAATCTGTACTTTGGCACAGCAGTGCTTTGAGCTGAATGCTAACATTAGCATACTAACATGCTCACAATGACAATGCTAACATGATGATGTTTAGAAGGTATACTACTTACCATGTTCACCATCTCAGTTTAATGTGTGAGCATGCTAACATTTGCTAATTAGCATAAAACACAAAGTACAGCTGAGGTGTGAACGCTGTTACTGGCAGCCACAGGCCGGGCTGCAATGTGACCCTATGGGGCAACTGTGCATCGTCAATTTGGTCCACTAAAAGTGCTTTATTTTGCCAATGAAATGCTTAGTTTATTAGTATCCGTGTCTCACAACATTATGCAAAGGATTCCTACAGAGATAGGCCTTTAAAAAACGTATTTTAGACCTTTCTGTTTAACCAGAAACAGCTCTGAAGTTGCGAGCGCTAAACCCAACAGACTCCATTAAAAAAAGAAGAAAAAAAAATACTTTTAGTGTGCATAGAAGCAACATATTTTCATATAAGTAAATCAGTAAACTATGTGTTTATTTAAACCAAAACTAGAGTTGTGATGGTTGGAAAAGTGGAAAGACGACCTAAAATGGCTTTTCATAGTTCTATTTTGTTTCTGTCGACTTTGAATGAAGTGTATTTTACGATGCTAAAATTACTGTTTATTTACATGGAGTCTGGTGGCTTTAGCGAACGCAATTTCGTGGATGTTTTTATGTTTAAAAAAAGGATCTTACTCTTTAACAGAAAGGTCAACCTCTTTAGAAATCCTTTCCATAATGTTGTCAGACACTTAGAATATTAATCTGAGCCTGTCAGTGGCAAAACGAGCACTTTTGTTAAGGTAAATACAAGCTGGACAATTTCCCTATTAACCTACATTGTAGCTTGTTCCACCGCTGCCGACAGCAGCAATCTTGCTTAATACTGGACCAATGTCAAAGACTGTTGTTCCCATGAGTCACTTAGACACAATAGGGTCCAGGTGGATTAAAACGGTAGTTACCCTTTAAGTGTAAAAAACATTGGGACCTACAAAACAGCCTTGGTATGTACCAAAACGTTGAGTCCAGTTGACACTGAAGTGGAGAACACCATGACCTCACATCCCTCTTTCATTTTAGTTCTCAAGCTGGAAGAAGACTCGAGGTTCATTAAGTCATTCAAAGTCCTTACTTATTTCTCACCATAGTTATAATTTAGCAAGCTTGTTGGCTAATCAGTGTTTTCTAATTGAGAATGTGTTCTACAGTTTGGAAGAACAAACTTTAAGCGTCTAACATCATTTTCTCCAGACCTCCTGCAAAGTGAATTTGCTACAAAGTGCTAAAGAGGAGTCTGGCCAAAACCTTCTATTTTTAACAGTACATTTTGGTAAGTAGAATTAAAAGGAAATTATCAGGATTTGACCGTTGCAACAACTCTGCAACAACATTTTCCACAGTTAATGACTTAAGGGCAAGCTACTCCCTTGACTGCCGTGTTTTGTTGTCCCTGCTACCGAGTCAGTGTTTCCATTCAATCACTATTACACAATAAAAACATGTAATCCTCTTAACAACATGAGTCTGGTCTCATAACTGTTGTTTAGATTAATTACACTGTTAATGCCTTTAGAAAATTTGTTTTCCTGCTTCTTGCCATACCTTTAGATTTAGATTTCTTTTCTTTGGCAGACGTTTCAGATGTAGAGCTGTCCTTTGTTGTCTTTTTCTTAGTCTTCTTTTTGGGGGCGTCTTCATCATCGTCATTATCGTCGTCATTATCTGAGCCTGAACCTGCAGAGACGGAAAACATATTCGGAAGACTTTTGGTTTGTTTTATTGATTACATTTGATTTAAGAGTTTATTTGCATGGTATTTAATTAGAGTTAGGCCTTAAAGGTTTTCATTTTAAAACTCAGAGAGTCACTATTGACATACCTTTCTTCTTTTTTGGAGCACTTTTGGCTTTCTTTTTTGGCTCTTTCTCCTTTTCTTTGTCCTTGTCTGGTTCTTCTTTATCTTTTTCTGGTTTCTTTTTCTTCACCTTCTTTCCATCTATAATGTTGATAAGGAAACAGCAGTGGGGATATATCACAGTAGAGATAGAGATACATGCAAAATATCAGTTTGTTATTGCGGGCTTTGTAGGAAATGCTTAAAATATTATAGAAATATCATCTCTTCAGAGTTGCTCACTTTGGATGGCAGGACTGTCCTCATCGGATACATCTTCACTTTTCTTCGTCTTAGTTTTTTTGGGCTTGGCCTCTTTTGCATTCAGCTTGGCTTCTGTTGTGCCATTTGTCTCTTCTTTCTTCTTTTTTGGCTTCTATGGATTTTCTTTAAAAGATCCAAAACAGATTAGGTGGGAGGTGAGACTCATGGAAGAAGGACAGGAGAGCAGAGAAAAGATGACAAGGGACTGGACAAAATGAAAACTGGGAGACATAAAAAATTATCTTGGAATAGAACAGCATTTAAATATAAAACAATAAGAACTCACCATTGCAAAGTCAGATGTGAAGGGAAGCGAGGGCCAGAAAGCAAAAAAAAGATTTAGAAGAATTGGATTGTACAGCTTTCATATTATTGTTCTAGTATAAAATATACAGTAACTTACTAATTTAATGCTCAATGGTCCACATGCAATTTTATAAAGAAAGTGCAGTAAGACGGTCATTATGTAATGTCATAACGTAAAAGCTTCTGGTAAAGCTGTATGTTCAGTTATTTTTGATAATACAGTTTTGGAAGACCCAAAATAAAATAAGATTTTTAAACTATTTTACGTTACTTGTTCAAGCCTCGTCCTATAAACACTAAAAAACTTTTTAAAAATACGATCAGAAACACACTTCACATCACACATATTAGACGCAAGATGGCAAGTCAATTACTTTATGGAAAAAATACATGAGTTAACCACCAAAGACAATATAAGGAGAACCAGAAAATGTATTTATTGACTTTCTTGTTCGCTTGTCTGTTCTGTATCCAAAATAAATGGGAATATTCTCTCCAATTTGCTATTTTTTTCTACATCACCTGCAATATAAGCTTTCATCTTGGCCGAGACACAAGCTTATGGAAAAGTCCAAAGGGATCTCAAACCCCTGACCCTTAGTCCTCCGCCCCCCCCCCACACACACACACTCAATGTGTTCTTACATACATTTGTCTATATGAGTGTGTTTGAATACCATAAAACAGTCAAATATATCAATGCTATAATACATAAAAAGGGAACCCAGATGTATTTGTGTGAGGAGTCTGGAGACAAAGCGACGGGAACAACGTGTCACTGACACAACAAGTCACAGAGAAGGAGGTCAGTGTGATTGCGGCCGGTGAAGACAGGAAAAAGGTAATCCTATTAGATGTAGATCCTGCATCCATGGAGGTCTATTTGTGTTCTCAGACAATCCACAACTCAGAGTTACAGCAGCACATTTGACATTTGTCATATTGTAATCAATTTTGTAAAAATTATCCAATGTCATATTACACTCTACCCAAAGGAGCACATTTGTTTATTACATTTTTCTTTTGTACTGTTCTGCTGTGTATATTTTGTAGAATTACAGTCCTCACACAATTTGAAAACATTTCTTTTTGTTAATTTCTGTCTGCTGTACTTTTGAAAAATCCTTAGATTTTCTTTTAGTATTTTCAAATGCTTAGTTATTACCGTAATCAAAGCTAATCTTTTAAAAATAATGTATCTGAAACTGTAATAGTGACCTTTACGCATTGCTTTGTAAATTGTGGATGACACATAGATTGCACAATTCACTGAGAGGATTTGGATTTAATAAACACATTTATAAAATGATGATTCGGTAATTGCGTAAAAGGAATTTAGATTTTTGACCTAGTTTCTGCAAGTCGATTAATTGTTGATCCATATACTAAAAGTAAACAGAGTAGGCATTCAAAAAAAGGGAATTGCATTAGAAATGAAATGCTGTTGCATTTGGTTTGGACGTCACCCCAGTAGCACTGTAAGTGGTTTGGGTAGCTGGATTACGTGTCTTCAATCCCCCATGTATGCTTTTGCAGATGCATTGCTCAGCAGACGAGTGCCATAAACTTGGAAATCATCAATCGAGATGCAACATAATGTCAGATATAAAGTCTGTCCAGGCTGTAGCTGCCTAGAGAGATGCTTTCCAGTCATGTCTGAATATTGACTGTGGTTGATATTAATCTAATGAAATACTTCCCATGCTGGCATTGGTATACATAGCAGTTATATCACATGTGGGTCAGAGATTATTGTTTACATAATCATTATTCTAAATGTACGTGATTTAGATTGAAGTAACTGAAGTAGTCTACATTGCTAACTAAACAGAAGGCAAAATGTCTGGCAAAAAGGATTGAAAAATGTCTCATGGACGCATTGCTCCCCATCTCTAAACTCTGCATGGGCAGTCCAACTGTAAATATTGTTGTATGACAACAGCAAAAGTGTTATTTGACTCTCATCAAAGTAACCTGTATCCCTTAGGTCTCTCTTCAAATATCATTACATGTCATCATACATGTAATCAGATTATATTTGGTAGTTAAGAAAATAAATCCACAACCCCTCCCCTTTACCTTCTCTGCAGACATGGCCTGACTTCCGCTCTACCACTTCTTTTTAGAGGTTAGAAAATAAAAAAGCAGACTTCTCAGTGGAGATAATGAAAGAGTGGGAAAGCCCTGTACTCACTGGGTCTCCATCAGCAGAAAGTTGTTAATAGGATTTATGTGTAAAGCCATCTGCTCTGTAGAAACACGTCAACGGGAGAAACCAACAAAGGCTCGGGAGGAGGGAGAAGACTTGTCTATCACGTGTGTCCGCTGTCCACAGACTTAGCACTCATGTAGAAGTTACGTTTAAATAAAAGATATACCTGAACTTGCAGCTGTGGGGCTGAAGCAGAATCCCTATCCTCTTGAATCCTGAGGCAAAAAAACAATTATAAACGCATGTTAGTAATTAAATGTAGTGATATTTGTAACTTAGCTGTAATTCCATTGATCTGAATCCCACATCTGAATAGGGCTGTAACCAACTATTATTTTCATTATCAATTTACCTGCCAATCATTTTCATGATTAATCGTTTGGTTCATGAAATGTAAAAGTAAAGCCCAATTTGTCATATTCATATTGCTTGTTTTGTTAGACTGACAGTTCAAAACTCAACAATATTAGTTTATTGCCATAAAGGACAAATAAACCAGCAGATATTTACATTTGAGAAGCTGGAACCAGTACATTTTGGGCATATTTGCTTAAAAACAATACATTGATTGTAATAAAAAGATGCTGATAAATTTTCTGTCGACTAATTGATAAAAAAAAAAATAATAATAATTTAATCTCTAACCTGGAACCTGGGTAGGTTAAAAAAAAGAGGCTCCCAGCATGTTCCCAGACAAAACAAATAACTACCTACACACATATTTTTGCTGTACAGTTATTTTCAATATTTACCTTTGGCATTAAAACACTTTGCCATACAAATACAATACACTCCATCCATCCATCCATCCATCCATCCATCCATCCATCCATCCATCCATCCATCCATATATAGTGTCCATTATATAAAAGCTTCTCATCTTCTGCTTCCCATAACTCAGTGAACTCTGTGGTACAAGTGTCATTCTTACATGAAAAAGGTGAACCAAAGTAGGCCTGCCTGACAGCCACCAGTAAAGCTTTCCATTGACACTTGTTGGTTTAGCACCACTTGGCCCGTACCAGCAGAAAGTGTGTGTGGTAAAGCAGTAATAAAGATTGAGAATTCCACAAGACCTCAGTAGGACTAATGGAAGACAAGATGAGCATATCCAACACTTAGATGAACGCATATGAAAAATACTTGGATTACACACACATTTGCAAAGTTCTGTATTGTTGTGTGGTAATGTTGACATACCTGTCCTGTGTCCAGGCCTCTTTCACGGTGTGACTGTGGAGGGGCATGGCTGATGTGTAGAGAGGTTACAGCCTATCCAGATTTTGGTCCTAATGAGCAAACATGACAAAGAGAGTGTACTGACAAAAGGATATCCAATGCAAATCACTACATTTAAACCTGTATGTATTAGTATGAACTTAAAAACGTGCGTTAATACATTGTCTCACCAAGTAGGTTGTGGTTTTTCTAGGCAGCAGTGTGATTGTCTCCATCCAGCTTGTGAATGCCCACCAGGCTCATGACCCGAGTTCTTAGAGGATTTTTATGAACAAAGCAACAGGTTCCCCCCATCGGCTACCAC
Organism: Gymnocephalus cernua; assembly: GCA_023631565.1. Classification (NCBI taxonomy): domain Eukaryota; kingdom Metazoa; phylum Chordata; class Actinopteri; order Perciformes; family Percidae; genus Gymnocephalus; species Gymnocephalus cernua. The sequence goes on from CM042428.1 coordinate 17,113,869, forward strand.
ACAACCAGGATGCCCGTCCCTTCAACTGGGATTACTCTAATCAGCTACTCACCATCTGTGAGCATTTTTGTGGAGGTCCCCAAGAAACAGCTTGTGTGTAAATTCGCTTTACTGGGGGAAAGTAAAACAGCTTTAGTTTAAACAAAACAGATAGCGGTTTCAATTCAGGTGCTTTTAACCAAAACAGGATAGAAGTGCACAATTGTCAAGAGCCTTGAAATTAGAGAGGGTGAAGAAAAGTGAAAACGAAAGGCTCTCTTCACTTTGACAGCTACAGGTACGATGCCTTAATATCATTTGCTCCAATGGAACAGCTCAGCGTGAGTGTGAAGCAGGATTATGTTAAAAAATATGGCATGTGTCCTTCCCTAAATCAATAAAGATAAAAAAAAAAAAATTGTTAATAGTGTATTAAATGTGTGATTTCCTTAGTCAACCACCAGATGCTGCTGTACCCCAAGAGAGAGAAAAACAAGCAAGGAGCAGCTGTGAGGCACCAGGGGGCACCACGGCAGTACTGTTACTTGCATATTTCAAAAATGACTGACTAAACCTCAATGGTAATATTAAAAAAAAAGTTCAAAAAATATAATTATCTGTTGTAAAAGTGGTTTTCTACAACCTAAACCCTATCTCAGTCCTGCCTGGTTGCAGTCTCAGCGCTCACAAGAGGAGATTGGAGAGTAATCACAGCTGAAGTGAACAATAACACATGTGATAGGAAATAAATAAGGAAAAGAAATGTGTTGTGTAGTTTTATAAGGCCAGGGCCTTTGTCTCTCCACATCACCGTGCTGCTCACGCTGTCCAGTCTGCTGACTGTTGAAAAGGGTCTAGACTAATGGCTTTTCTGGCATTTCTGCAAACGCTTAACAGTAACATGGCAGTTGGCAGGCGGCCTAAGGAAGGCCAGCGACCTCAAGGGAGCAGCGGAGAAGCCATCAAGATCTTAAAGAGACAGAATCCACAGTGTGTTTCTCACTGTACACTGTGTTTTCAATCCATTTTCATGTCAGTTGTGTTTTATTGCTGCGAGCAAGATGGTAAACATTGCTGAAGCAACAAGAAGCAGCAGGAATATACCAGAGAGGCCATAAAACCAGCTCTTACTATACCAACAACTGTAACAACAAGCCTGAATGAAATGAAAACACGTTAATCAAAGTTATGGTGAAAAGGGGACCATTCAAAGCGCTTGTACAAACACTAAGCCAGGAAGAATTATGTTAAATACATAGGGGTAGAGCTTCCAGTGGCAGTGACCTGTGTTTGAGGAGGGGGTACAATGATTATATTTTAGTTCACCCACGGGTTGAGTGCTGAAATGGCACGTTGTTGAGGACGTGAACCCGGTGGCACTGTAAAGCCGGGTGAATCATCAACTCAGAGAGGGCCTGTATCTCAGGAAGGACAAACAATGAAGACGAAATAGGAAAATCAGGGTGAAATGGGTCTATCCCCGACGGAGGGATTGTTTGAGGAAGGTGGAGGGGTACAAAAGAAGACAATGGCAGGAGGTGTCATTCATTCATTATAAATGGGAAATGGGAAGATGCTTTGCAAAATAGTCTCCTGGGTTGTAGGTAAAATGAAACTCACAATCTCACACTGTTGATTCAACAAGATCCTGATAAAATGGAGAGGCGAGGTTACTACTTTTCGATTCTTAACACTGGTGCGGAAAAACAGTATTGCCTAAGGTCGGTGCTAGAGGCAAGGCAATGTGGTTATTGAAATCAAAAGGGTCAGACTCAGCTTGTCAGGCTCAGCTCTGACTTGTCAGACTTGGCGACGTTTTCATTTGCATTACTTTGTCTATGTCAGCTAAGATACTGTTAATGTACAACAACTCTTTGCTAACATTAACATGATGGACTACCAATGTTAGCATGTTAGCAGTACTCTTTTCTGTTATCCAAAATGTACCGCTACTAGGGGTGTGACGAGACACCCAGCTCACGAGACGGGACACAAGATTGGGTTCACGAGATCGAGACGAGATTTTAACACTATTTTACAGAAAACTTCAATGAAGAAATAGGACTGGAAAAATAGTCCTTTAAAAGCCCCAAAATGAAAACCGAGGACTGAATGGTTTTGCCATAAACTCAAATGACTAACTTCTCTCCTGTATAACTAACAGTTACACTGTTACTTATTCCATATGTATGGTGGAGAGAGAGTCCCCTCACTCAGAGAACCAAGGTTACAACATAACTAAGCGTTTTCTGGCAGTAGCTGAGACCAAATGTTTTGTACTTGAATTTGTCATTGCACAGTAGACGGGAGAAATAAAGCTTATTTTACTGTTGTTTCACATTGATTACATTCTAAAGCACAAATACATGACCATCAAACACTCAACAGAAGATTTTTGTGAAGACAGATGCTCTTTTCTCCTCCTCTGCATTTTATTCATTGCAGCAATAAACAATGAAGTAGGCTACTCTAGGCTACTTCAGCCTCAAACGTACACTAATAAAGATGCATAACAATGTTTGAGTAAATGCACTGCAAATATGCACACTGTCATGCACATGAACACATGATATTAAGAAGTGTGACTAATGAGCTGCATACGCACACATTGATAATCTGAGAACCGTAATGGACTAATTAATGCAGAGTTTATTGTATCGAACAGCTGGAAGAACATGTATTTTTGTCAGCATCCTGCATGTATAGTATGCTGCTTGCTGTACATTCCAAAGAGAACTGTGTTTTTATAACCTTTGAGAAGGAGCAGTTGATTCTCATAACTATTAGGCTACCTCTTACAGTAGGATGTGTGATCTTTACACTCTTTCCACTGCATAGATAGCTGTGCTCCTTAAGTACAGACAACAGTAGTTTACAACTTTGCACAGCTTTTAGTCCAGCAGGAAACAGATAAGAAAGTCTGTCTATGGTTTAGATAATGTTTGATAAAAAAGGTTTTGTACTGTAATTAGTATTATTAACAACTTTTGGGCACACCGGGGTAGGAAAAACACTTGGGTTGGCAAATGTTATTTCACACGGTTATCCTTCCTGCTTGCCCTTGGCAAGACACTCAGATAACTGTCCTCCATATGTGACACCTGCACAGAGAGGCTTTACAATAAAGCAAGCACACTATAAAAAGGGAGAGCTTATCCTTTGAAAAGGAAAATAACACTAGGGAAGGCTAAATTACTGTGTGTTTGAAACCATTGTTTTTGGGAACATAAGCCTACTAGTGTACTTTCTATCATTGAGTGCATTATTCTTTTCAGTGTAAATCTTGCAGGACAAAACATGTTAAAAGAAAAGAAAATGCACATTTGGAGCACTATAAAACGTTGAGAAGGAAGCAACGTGGAAGCTTAGATGAGATTCCCTGAGCCACAAACGAAGGCAAAGCAGCCAGAACCTTGTGTGAACTGTAACACAAGCAGTGCTGAGCCTCGTGAGAGCTTGACACACATCTGAAATGGCGGACAAAGTATCCAGGAAATAGTGCTGTAGCTTGCATTTCCTATTTTCTGAGTGTCCGCGCTGCCGTGGATCCCCAACAGACGCCTCAATGACTGAGCTGGCACCAGGTGGCATTACCCTGAGAGCAGAGAGCAAAAGTCCTGGGAGCGGTCACTGCCCTGAGTCCCCGAGAGAGAGAGAGAGGGCGGCGGGAGAGAGAGTGCAAAGAGCCAGCACTCCCCTCACAGACTTGTCCCCTCCGTTTTCTGAAACAGGCAGTGCTCTTTTGAAACGGTGCCAATGGAGGTTGGCCCAAACCCTTGCAGCTGAAACTTTTACAAGCTCAGTGTTCGCAAGGAGGAGAGAAAAAGACACAGACTTAACATGTATTTGCAGCTCCTCTCCTCTCCTTATCTTCGACCTCCCTGAGATGTCAGAACAATGATTCATGCTTGCTTTTTTTTAATTTTTTTATTTCATTTAAACTACAAATCCTTCAAGAACATGTACAGAAATGTTTTGGAAAGAAGACTGCATGAGGATAGAAAGGATTGAAAGTTTAATTTTATTATATTGAAAATATATTTGGACGTAATTACTTTAAAAAAAAAAAAAAGTCAGTGACGTCGGACAGGAAGCTGTCTTGGATATTGCCTGAGGAAAATTACTAATGAGTGTGTGGTACTCAGTGGTGTGGACACATCTGAAAATGACAGCACTGTGCTTTATTCAGGACTCGCACATTGGATTTTTGGTTGGTGTTTTTCTTGAATTTCTCGGTGATTTAGCACGCAAAACTTTATCTTTGCATTGACTTGTTCCCAGAGCCTTTCCTTGCCCTTATTTTCACTTCAGAGCTCCTGTAACTTGAGGCTGTATTGTGGCAAACATCCCAGACCACTCGTTTGGTCTGTTATGTTGACAGTAAACACTGGTTTCCATTAACAACTAGAATCAAATTAAATCAGAGCCTCAGTGGTTACCATTGTTTTCTATTGACTCTGCAAAAAAATCCGATCAAAAACACAGGCAGGTGCAGAACAACTAAAGACGTCCGGAGTGACTACCGAAAATGGGAACTATGAGGCATGTACTACCTGGGAATCATGCCAACTGCTGACAAAAGACTTTACTGCAAGGTTCTGAGAGAAGCCTTTAACTCATATGCTCTGAAATGCTTCAGGGATATCTGGCACTGAATTCTTTGGCCACCTGCAGATAAATGTGTCAAACCTTTTGGTTTTGTTACGAGACAGCATGTAAGTACTCCCTTCTGATTTCTTTATCCAAGCTTATTTCTCTGTCTGTTTCTTTCCCTCACCTCCCAGCCCCTAATCCTACTGTCAAGTGAGATGTCTAATTAGATGACACATCATCTACAGTTCGTGTGACTGCGTCCCTTTATGTGGTGAGTGAACCCCATTAACTCTCTGACTTCACTTCAAAGAAAAACTCAAGCTTACTTTTATGCATGTCGGGCGGATTTCAGATCATTAATAGGACTGTGTAAGCACAATTTGGTGATTTCATGATTTCTTTTCCTGCCTTCCTTTCGCCTTGTCTCTCTCTCTCTTGGCAGTGGGGCAAAAGTGGGCAGGGAGAGAGGTGGGCATGGCCCAGAAACTGCTCTCAAGCCCCAGCCCCTGTTCAAGTTAGGTTGCTTCCTGGTACACTACTCAGCCTTTCCCTCGTCTTGCAGGAGAAAGAGAGGGATGTGGAAATGCATTATTGTCTCCTTTCTAACCCGCCCTTTTTTTTGTTTGTTTTTCTGCCGCCACCATGGCCTAATTTTCTGCGGGTGAACACTAGCCTGACCTGTACAAAAAAAAAACTCACCTCAAGGTATTTCTCATTTTTGATTCTGCTTCTGTTTTGGCCTTGATATTCCTCTTTGTCCTGAGGTCTCCCTTTATTCGTTTCTTTTGCACTTTTACACTACTTTTATTGTACATGTGTCTGCTTTGCTTGCACCGAACACAATGACTAAATCTCCAGCGTTTCTGTTCGATCGAGACACACCGGGATCTAGTTGAATAAATGATGTCGTTTCTTGGGTTAAATGCATTAAGAAATAATGACCACAGCATTTGTTTATAGTTACTGTAATGAGTCGTCTGTTTACATAGCATGTACGATAAAACACATGCCCTCAGTAAAAAGCAATTTTAGTGGTTGTGTTACTGCCTCTTAAAGTGTAAGACTAGTAAAAACAACAACATTTAAGTACAGTTTACTGCAAGTCGGAGCCTAAAGACACCACAACTCCTGTGGCTCGAACAAACAAATTTCACCCCATCAAAAGTGATAATTACCTCTAAGTTTCAAAATTCGAGATAAAAGGCATTTCGTGCTTTTTAATTAAACATTTTGGTTTCTGTGTTGCAGGGTTGCTATGAGGGTGCGAGATATCTGCACCAGAGGCAACACAAAATATCCTTCAGCTGTACTGTGGCTACTGTTCGCCATTTATTTTACCACAAAATGAAAAAAGTATCCCAAATGGGTTGAATAAGCATCTTGAAAAATACAGTATGTGGGTTTGTATATGTCATACACAGGCAAACAGGCAAATAGTATCATTTTCTGACGTGTTCTTAAACGCTGCAGTTTGATAGACCTGTTCACAAACCAGTATGAACCAGATCCCTCTGTTGCAAGCATTGTTCTATACATGAAGGGGCTTGCATTGTAAGATTGGAGGGTTTAGGTAAGCCTTTTTCGGTTTGTTTTTTAACCACAAGAGGCACGAAAGCTATAAAAACGTTTTTAAAATTAGGGAACATTTACCAAATGTTTTACTTTACAAATCGCACTCCTACATGAACCAGACTTATTGCGAACTGACAGCGTAAAAAGAAATTGCACATGCTACTTGGTGTGCAGCTGTGTGGGGTTTGGTTTGCATACAGTCGAGTCAGCGTTTGGGTTTGAGTGTGTGATAACAACAGATTATGGCATACTGTACTGTACGGAAAGGGCGAATGAAGGGGGGGAAGAGGGAAAGATGGACAGCAAGAGAGAAAATAACGTATTTCCTCCTCCCCCCCAGTTCTCCTCAGATGAACTTGCTTGATGACATGTTGTTTAGAAAGCCATATCCTCCGCTATTTGCGTTTCTCTCCTCCCCTTGGTCAGAGTGACTCTGTGGTTAACAGGATCAAAGTCTCTTTTTTTGCTGGTTGCTTTTATCAGGTCATACTGCATATACACATTCGGCTCTTCCTGTTTGCTAGAAAAACAGATTAATTGGCTATAAACAGCATTTGATTCAGATTCTTTTGACTACGGACGATTTACATAAACTACCACTTTAACCCTTTCTAGTTTTGAGAAAAAGCCATAAGAGATCCATCTTGAGAATAACATCTGGAAGGTCCACCACTGTCCTCGCATTTGTTTTAATGTGTGGAATATTGGATTGGTAGGTTTCCTGTGACAAGATAGAGTATGACAATAGCTCACTGACCAAACTTTCAAACAATCCCCCGAGATCGTCTAAACTTCCAGCCACTTATTGTATTGACACCAACTAAATAACTTTGACTACTAACCACAAAAAGTACTTGCAAAGACTTTTTTCACCCTAGTCTCTTGAGAATGTCATTGTGTGTACGGTAAAGATCCATCTGTCGTACTTCACTGAGTGGTAAATACAGCAGAATATGGATATGATATACAGGCCCAGAGACAGGAAACTTATAGCTCGTGACTAAATATACACCACAAACAACAGTCTTCTAGCCTCATCATCACTCTAATAAAACACCAGGCAATAAACAAACCCACCATAAAGCACGAACCAGTCCCTCCAGAAAAACGCAAGTTATTTGTGATTGTTGCGGGCAAAAATCCTTGATTATGCGGCACGTTTTCTTAAAAAAATGCGATGGAATATGCAAGATATTTATGCAATTTTATGCAATGAATTTGCGGGAACTTGCAAAAATTGCGGGAACTTGCAAACTTGATGAAAAAGAGAAAAAAAAGTGATTCCCCCAACTCACTCTCACTAGGCAAAATTACATCACTTCATATTGTTACCATGGCAACAGGGGAAAATGGCTGCTCTTGTGTGAAGTAAACGCAACATTTTTCAACTTTCTGCTGAGATATATGTGACGGGGATTATGAAATCATGCAAGCCCTGCATATTTTGCGTGGAAATCGGCAATTTATGCGGCAAAAGTGCGCCGTATTTTAAAAAATGCGGCCCCCGCATAAATATGCAGACTTTGGCTGATTATGCATTGAATTCTGCGATCACATTATAATCACGTTTTTCTGGAGGGACTGACTAACACAGCGTATAACAAGAAAAATATTGAAAAAGTAGATAGTGGAATTCGGATACATTGCACTTAGATTATAATACACTGAAGGTATTAACATAATTATAATAATTATCATTATATGGGTAGCAATTAAGATATCATGATGCTGAATGTAAGTAAAGTGGGACAGACACAGCACAACTACTGGTCATAAACACCTACAGAAGATAACTTATGCAGTCAAGTAGCATGTTCAATAGACCTGGGTTTTAGCTACTATAATAAAAGATACTATAATACTTTAATGGTTTCTGTTACTATGTCTGATAATACAAGCAGTGCCAAAACATGTAGATGGTGAATTGTAGTTTTTTTTTAGTATACATTTTTGTAAAACATTAGTATTATTTTGTCAACCTGCATGACACTCGTTACACGTAAAAATATATTTATATTGTAGTAAATGCCCACCATCTTTGGTGTAGGGGTACTTAATGGATAGCAGGTCTGATTAGCAACTTAAAATGCGAGCATGGAGTATAAACTGACATCTGCATATAAATGCAGATAAATAAATTTAAAAAAGCTAATAAATAGTGAAATCATCAATTCCGTTTAGCTGCATGCAACCACAGTCCGTGCAAACGTGATGGGTCGGAATACAAATGGAAACCAGAACGCTTCCGATGCGCAATAATAAAAAAGGAACTTTAAACTGACACTGTGGGGGCTGAGTGTGGTTTTTTAGTATACTTTTTTGGAAAACATTTTAGTATTATTTTGTCAACCTGCATGACACACGTTACACGTAAAATATATTTCTATTGTAGTAAATGCCCACCACCTTTGTTGTAGGGGTACTTTATGTTTGTACATTTCCCTTTTATTCAACAAGCATTAGGCCTCAGTAGAAGTGGCAGCAGTATGTTATCTTAAAAAAAAAATGGCATGGTAACTCTGACATCTCATGAGGCTAAAATCAAAGGAGAGGTTTGACCTGAGGCCCTAAAACCAAAGCCAATCCATCTAATGACTGACATAATGTAGGGAGCCATTTCCTCCCAATTAGAACCAGATATTAAATTGTGTAGTCCAGTGGCTCTGGGCCTGGGGTCTGAACCCCCACAAGGGGTTGTGAGATTAATCTAAGGGGTCACAAGATGATTACTGCGCTAGGAAAATAAATAAATAATGTTTATTTTTCTAACTTTAATCGTTGGTTCCTTCTTGTGAATTACTGCATAGTTTTCCCACTTCAGGCATGTCAAAATGATTCAAAATTAAACAACCACAATCTGCTGCTCACAACTCAGCTCCTTGTCACAGGTTGCACAATCTCGTAATCCATCGGCTATATCGCTCTGACAATGATTTAGCCTCTAGGGGCAACGGACAATATTTCTGCGGTTTCAGCGTTGCCATCAGATATCCGGATAGCAAGTACGATTAGCAACTTAAAATGCGAGCATGGAGTATAAACTGACATCTGCATATAAATGCAGATGAATACATTTTAAAAAGCTAATAAATGGTGAAATCATCAAATCCGTTTACCTGCATGCAACCGCAGTCCGCTCAAACGTGATGGGTCGGAATACAAATGGAAACCAGAACGCTTCCGATGCGCAATAATACAGAAGGAACTTTAAACTGACATTGTGGGGGCTGAGTGTGGTATCATTGTAAGCTCCTTTTAATACATGATATATATATATATATAAAAAAAAAGAAAGTGAACAAACACTAACTGATTCAACAGTTGACACATCTGACTTTCCATGAGGATAACTTGTCACAGTCAGTTACTGCACCAAAAATATCCTCCTGTTTTGATGCTCAATTGAAACTACAATTTGTTTGGAAATGAGGTTCTAAATAAAGACGTCAAGACTGCGAGATGGAGCTAAACTCAACTTCAACTTCATGTTTATGCAGCAGGATAGTAAAACACAAAAAGCCTACATAGGCACTGAATGCTGTGGACTCTGAGTAAACAACAGTGGACCAAGGTTGGCCTTCCCATCATATTAAAGTGCTGCATTTTGTTTATCAAACAGGATGCATCACAGTTTATGAGATTCAACTGAAACCTCAGGCTCACTGAAAACATAACCACTTGTCCTACATATGGACAGAGTCTGCTTATGCAACAATGGACCCTTTCTCTAGATGTGTGAACACCTAGCTCACATTGCACTGAGCATCTGGCAGCAAGCTACGCCACCATACCTTATTGTGTGGTATCATAGCCCCTGTCTGACATGGCATCCTCTCATTGCTTGGCTGCCAATACTCTCCTCCCCCCACTCAGTGGTGGGTTCTGCCATGCTGCATCCACGACATCACCCCCTTTTTGTCTCATTGAGATTCAGCTTGGCACGAAGACAATGCCCATTTCTTGGCACCAAATATTGGGGAGAGCCGCACAAGAGAACCAACCTCAGTCTTTTCCCTCACAGTCGTCCCCCGTATTCCGCTGATCATCATGGACCAAAGCCGACTTGTAATGGGTATTTTTTTGTGCTTTTGTCTACTAAATTCTCAGTTTGTTCGGCACCGGGGCATTTGACAGCATGGATATCTTTAATAAGTTGAACGTTTACCACTCTAAGACGAGCTACTCTATCTGAAGCAACAGTGAATGACGGCGTCAGCGATATGTTGATTGGCACGCTGATTGTTCTGAGGGAGTCTCAGATGAAGGTCATGGATTTATAACACTATTCCTTCGTTATACTCTGCAACAGAGCAGCCATTTTCCTATCATCAGCAGCTTGGGGATAGACTGTGAAAGTCAAACCATCACTTCAGTGTGAAAAAAAAAGAAAAAGGAAAGCATTTGCTGTAGTTCACTCACCCACATGGACTCGTATTGAAGGTACTAATAGGAGTTTTCTTCTAGCTCAGCTTTTGTTAAAATGCACAATCAGCAACAGGATATTTGGAAACAATCAAGGTAAGAATGACAAAAAAGGTATACCTGTTTGCAGGCCTCACTGGCCTGTGGTTGAGAGATGTATTCCGCTTGGGAATCACAACTTCTGTCTAAAGTAAAGGTAGCAGTTTGGCTATCTTTTAAATTAACTGAGGCAGAAGAACGGATGTTTGAGTCAGACTGATACTTTGATGAAACAATGTGAACATATCATTTGTATGTGTTTTGACTGTTCTAATATAGTTTGTATTACTTTAGATGGATAAGCAGGTATCAATCCTAACAAATAAATTATTTTAGAAGATATCAATGTTTCACCAGAGAACCGCACAGTAATGGCCCCAGTAACGTTTCTTGTATAAAAAGTTGAATCCACTGCTGTTTTGCTCCATCCCTTCTGCGTTGACCTGCCAGTTAGAAGAGTTTGATACCGTCTAATACCGTCTTTACCGTCTAATTAATTCAACATCTCAATTAAGGCCTCCCACTCTCTGATGCCCTTGTGCCTTTTCATTCTGCCTCAATGAGCATGCCCTGGCACCATAGCCGCACAGCCTGCCAAAACATTTCAATCACTGTCGGCATTAATTAGGCCAAAGAGGAATTCAGAATGTAATGAACTGCCCAGCCGCTTTTCAGCGTCCATGGTTCACATGCTAATTTATGCAAAGTGTCCTAGCCTTTGCATGAGTTGACCATCGTTGTCTACCATAACAGTGTCTGGGCTCGGGAAGCTCAGCCAAAGTATGGCTCTGTCGGGTCCCAGACAGCTCTGCCCAGCTTGTGTCCCAGACTCTGGCACAGTAAACAGACTCCCTTTTCAATGGACTTGAAGTGGCTTTCACACTGAGCAAAAAGGGCAATGCTGCATTCTGAAGTCAAACATTCAGCTCCCCCATTAAAACAACTCAAGCAAAAACAAAAATCATTTGCAGGATTTCTTGGCATGCATTTCTGAAACAGCCACAATCAACTCTCTGAAATAATTTATGAACAAGTATTCCTCAAGCCAGTCTCAACATCACCTTTAGCATTATTTTGGTGTGGGGGGGGGGGGGGGGGAATAAACAGTCTATCTTATGTAAAGGGATTGGAAGGAGGAGGCGAGAACAGGTTGCACCACAGATGTTTAGGACGGGTGCCAAATGACTCCCTAAGATGGCCGACGTACTGCAATTTTCCGTCATCCATTTAGAGACAGAAGGAACTGAACTGGGGGGAAATTTGCTTGAACGGAGTTATTTTTTTCTGTTTGTAAGAAAGCTGGAAAGACTTTTGAGAAGGTTTTAGAGTAAAATAGGCTGCCCTTCATTATAATCCAGTTTCTCTAAAAAGTGAGCTCTTTGTGTTGATAGAAGTGTATTTTGTCTTTAAAGTGCAGGTCATTAAGAAAGTACCATTTCTTTAGCAAATTTCCAGTGTATGCCAATGTGCGGCATGTCCACCACCTGTCGTTCTCAAAGGGAGCGTGTCTATGTTCCCCGGGTCCTATGTTCCCCGGGTCCTATGTTCCCCGGGTCCTATGTTCCCCGGGTCCTATGTTCCCCTCTTTGTATGAGACTGTTACTTTTTCCACCATGCAAATAGGGCTAGACGAGAAAAGATTAGGTCAGGGGTGGCAAACCTGCAGGTCTCGAGCTGCATGCGGCTCTTTGGCTGCTCTGTTAATTATGTCACTTATCTTGGACCAAGGGATCCGTTCAATGAATGTTAGTTCAATCAGTAATGATAAAACTTGGAACCCTAACCCTAGGACCGGGAAACATAGGACCAGGAGAACATAGGGATGACCCTGTTCTCAAACACTGGCCAAGTGCATTTGCGCAGACCAATGCAAGTGATCAGACACTAAATAACACGTAGCCTACAGTAAATGCAGTAGCACTGTCAGGCTGGTTGCAAGCCTGGTGAAATGAGTCTTGAGTTTACAACTCTACAGTGGTGGTGAGTCTGGAGATGAAATTGCTCCTGGAAGGTAATTCCTGATAAAACTGTTAACAGACTACCTCGTGAAGGGTGTCATTTCAATATTTTTTATATCTATTTATATGTATATATTTTTATTTAAGTTTGTATGTGTGCATGTTTTAACTAGTATTTTGGATGCAATTGCAGGAGCTCACAACAAAAGAAATTACAATAAGTGACAGTTACAGGAAAGAATTTGCAGTCTACTTAGGTTTTCTGTAAAGTGCTGCTACTAAACACAGTCTGAAATCTTGGCCTCACTGTATATTCTGTTATATTTCTTTAACCTTTGTGGCCCCGAGTGGATCTAAAAACTCACTCATTCTCTCTTTATTTTTGTCTCGCAGTTTGACCGACAAAATTCCACTGCTACCTACAAAAGTATCTGTCCTTGAGGCTGAGGTAGTAGATTGAATAGTTGTGGGGTTTGTGTCCTCCCTCTGAGATAACTATACAATCTACTGTCTTTCCTAAGGAGACAGGTTGATCTACTGTGAAGGCGAAACCTACATGGGAGGCTCCATGGATAAGGAACTCAGCCTCATGGAATTTAAGAGATAACCCGTCCCTCACCTCTGAGGAGAAGCGTGCAGACACAACAAATACATTTACCAGACACAATGATGGAACTGGTCTATTCTAACAACATGTACTGAAGTTGATCATATCGAGTAGTCTTGTTTTTAAGGATATTGGTGCCTGAAGTTGAGCCTAGCAAGGTGAGGTAGTAGGTTGTATAGTTTATGGGATGGAGTAAATCCTACTCAGGTGATAACTATACAGTCTATTACCTTCCTTGAGAGGTAGCCTACAATGAGTGCTAGGAATGAAGCTCTCTCACACTGACTGAGTGGTGAAGGAGCCACTCTGATGCCATCTTGTGGCCAAAGACTATCATCACTCGGGAAATTAACCTTTGGGAACTATACTGCAGAAGCTCTCAATCTGTTTTCAGCCAAGGAAAATATACCAGGGACCACCTTAATGTATGTCCCTTGGAGTAATTTGACGTAGCTCTTTCTTTCTTTTAATACTTATATAGTCTTTGTTATGTAATGTGAAATAACAACACATGAGAAATGTATAATAAAGATATTAGACGTGTTTCAAAAATATTAGCAGATTCTGAGGTATAGATTTGTTAGATTAGAAAGTAATCAATGAAATATTTAAGATTTAAAAAATAAAATATTATTTAGTAGTTAGTTAAATAAGTATAATACATTTTTATATCATAATTTAAATGAATGAATCTAAAAACTTTTCACGGACTCCCTTGCGGAGTGCCACGAACCACACTTTGAGAATTACTGTCTTAGGCTACGTTGTACACTGTAGGCAAAAGTGTCTTGAATCTGTGTTGTTTTTCTTGCTGATATGTGAATCACTATATGACCCAGTGTCTAAAAAGTTAGTTATTAAGATGTATGGTCTTGTTAAAGTCAGTAACTTAAAAATGTCATTGTGGACTTGCAGCAATTTATTTCTAAGAATACAAATTGGAAGTGCATGTCTGCTAGAGTCTGATTGGAGGATTGATAATAGTTCTAAAGAATAGATTGCAGGGGCATTTGTATACATGGGTTTCTCTGCAACGTCATCACTGCTTGCGCATGCAACCGGCAGAAAGACGTGTTTCGTGTAGCTAGCTAGTAGTAGTAGAATAGTGTAAGTCAAAATGCCAAGGAGTGTGTGCCTGATGTTTAACATACCTAGGGAGAAGCATATGCTTTTGCCAAAAACACGGCGGAAGTTATGGCTTCAAGCCATAAGAAGGGCATAGATGCAAGAGTCAGGCTCCCATTGTATCAATCAGAAAAGTTACAGCTTGTTCAGTTGTTCAGCTAAGTGATATGTATCTTTCAGGACTGTAGTACTTAAGTCCGGACTCGAGACAAGTTGGACTACTAGCTAAAGCTATGCCAATGTTTTGCTAATGTTAGCGCAACAGCGTTAGTCTAGCCTGCTAGGTAGCTAATTATTACGACTGCCTTCGTAGTTTCTTATATCTGCGTCCATGTTGTCAACATAAGACCTGTGGCGTTAGTGCTCCTTTTGTACCATAATTTTATTGACTTAAATATTAAGCTTCGCTCATAGGAGATGATGGTGGGTTTTTGTTATGTTAAACACAAAGCTAACAGGCTATAGTTAGCCTGTACGTATGCTAGCGGACATTAGCTAGGTCTAGGGGTGAAAACATACCCCTATGAAATGGGACACCACTTGGTTACGGTTACGTCACCATACAGTATTGATCACAAACTTCAGAGATGCTGTCTGCAAGTGTGTGTATGTCTATTGCATGGGTTTGTATATATATATATTTTATAGTTCTTTTATGTTCACTTTGGTGGTGCAGATGTTCTTATCTCTGTACTACTTAGCTTTGTTTGCAATACATTTTTATACCAATGCATGGTGTGTTGTATCTGTTTCAGTTATCACTGTTTTGAATGTCATTGATGTTCAGAAAAACTTTATTTGTTAATAAAAATCTGTCTTTATTGCCCAATAAAGTAAACACAACAGGCAAAACCATTATATAAAAAATACATTATGTTACAGAACCATTATCAACTATTAAAACCATAACTTACATGTTACACACACATATAAAAAGGCCCTGAAATGTATAAAACTCAAAAAAGACACGCAAGACCACAAAAAACCTACAGCTATTCAAAAAGTCCAGACCACAGTCTGATGCCTGTTGGCCAGTAACCTTTCCCTCCTGTATCATAACCAACAACAATGCACAGGTACAGGAACAGGAATGCATTACAAATGATTACAATAATACAGTACCAATACAATAATGAATGGCATGACTCACTCCCATAGTTGCTTTGCAGCATATTTTGATTTAAGAAGCTTCTGCTCGTTTTCAGCCTGAAAGTGGATCATCTGCCTGGTTTCCTCCTGCGTCCCTGTGTGATACAGGACGGTATATGTAAAGCACGTATCGATGTCTCCACAGCAAGTAGTGTTATCACTGATATCAAACGAAATTCGCTGCTAATGGAGTTTAGTTAACACTGTAGACATGCATGGAGTCCATTCAAGGCAGAGAAATGCGGGACTGTTGTGCAAATAAGCGCTGTAACGTTAACGTTATACGTTAGCATTAGCATAGCAAGCTAGCGATTTAAAAAAAACTTTAAATTAAGAACATGGTTGCAACTAATATATATATATATACATATATATATACATATATATATACAGGACTGTGTAGAGCACAAAACAAGACAGTCGTAATTTTTAAATCAATTCTTTAAGCCGAGAATACTTACATTTATGGGTCCTGTTCCATGTTGCGCAATGTATCTGAATACCTCCCTCGATCAAGATGAGCATTGGGACAGCACTAGCTCTCACGTGAATGCGCACAACAAGGGTTAAGGGGAAGGGGTAAGGGGAGGATTGGGATTCAGCCATAGATCTGCAAGTCTGCACATGCAACAAATAGGAAATGAGACATGGTGGTATAAATAAAACTGTCATATCACATTTATCTGCATGGAGAGCTATATTTAAGTGCACCAATGTAGACTGAAGACATTAGTTTATGATACAGTATATTTAGTCAAGATGCTGGCTAGCGTGTCTGATTGCTGGCTCGTGAATATGCATTAACTGTTTACAGCAGGCAGAACGTAACTGCTCATTAAAAGACTGCATTCATTAACATGAAACAAGTTTATTTTTAACTTCAAAGGTGTAGGGTATGTACAAAAAAAATAGAGCTGTATAGACTCTTAAAGTGAGGAAATGGAAAAAAGGACATAACTGTCACACAACTCCCACGGAAATAAGAACTTAAAGCAACACTATGTAACGTTTAGCCCTGCAGGTTGTCTCACTGGAACTACAGCTGCAGCTAAAAGTTACATAGTGTTGCTTTAAGACAAGTATTAACACAAAAACAAACAGCATAATAAAAATGAATACTGATTAGCCAAAGAAAATATCATTCTAATCTTTCAATTAAATTGATGTACCTGTAAAATCAAGTGTGTCTTTTTCACTATACTCCTAAAAACAACAACGTTATAAAAACAATCCGATCAGCGATGGAGTATGGTAGCTGCACTGCCTATCTATTCTAAAAACGCTATGGCTTGTTTGTATTTCTTTAAACCAATCACAACCGTCCTGGGCGGCCCTGATACCGGTGATAGTGAGAGTTGAGGGACACCCGTCAGACTTTATCTAAGTAATGTACATCTGTTGAGCCAGATTACTCTAGAGATTGCTTGTTAAAAATACATCAATTTTTATGAACTGGTACAAAAAAGAAACATCTGTACAGTATACTGTTTATGCTTTTTGTCAACTGCGGTAGTACAACTGAGGCCTGCACTACGAAGCAAGATTTGGCGTTAACAAGGTAACTTCAGGTTCAACCCAGGGTTTTGGGTATCACGACGGTGGATCAGTTGTTACCGGGTTCAATCGCCATGGTAACTTATGCTGAACACCAGCGCACAACGTGCATCTCTAGATTGGGAAACCCTGGGTTGATTGAACTAGCTATTAACCACCGTCGTGACACAGCTTATGCAGGACCGCGGTTGTTAGGGTTAGTGAAGCTGGGTAACTGAAAGAAATCCAGGGCATGTTGATCTTGATTTGTAGTACAGGCCTCTGGTAGTTGGTCACGTATTGGTGATATTCCATATTGTAGTCAACACATTGACCAGAAAAATATAAATATCTGTGCAACCTAATGCGATCCGGATCTGCAATAAATGGCATGTCATTTAGCTGTCGCTTTTATCCAGAGCGACTTACAATTGCTATATATCAGAGGTTGCATGCCTCTGAAGCAACTAGGGGTTAAGTGTCTTGCTCAGGGGCACATTGGTTGATGGAAATCAAACCCACATCTCTCACATCAAAGGCATGCGTCACATCCACTGCGCCACCACCCAGTGCTTCCTTTATGATACTTGTAAGGTTTGAATGTTGTTTAGACTAGTTGACTCAACCTTTGGGTAATTCCTGAGGCTGTATTTTGTGGTGTTTGTGGCACTCCTTTGAAATGTTTAGTGTTTTTCTACTTCCTTTTCAATGGGGGAAGAAATATTATTATAAACTGTCTATGCTATCCAATCCTAAAAAAATGGATTGAAAACTACAGATTTAAATAAATTACCATACATCTCACACCGGTCTAATATGGTCTGAAGGTCTAACTAGTTCTCTTACAGGGCCGTTTGACTATAGAACATTGTACATGGGTTTCTATTTTTCTAGTCAGGTGTACACAGCTACATGCCTTAAAATGAATGTTCCCAACTTAATGACGACAACAACAATAATGCTTAAGATGTCTGAATTTATCTTTCTAGTGTCATAAAAGTTAAAAAAAAATTCAAAGATAGTGACGGTAATTTCCAACACAGTGTGTGCTTTCTGTGAAATTGAAAAAAGACCTGGAACTTCAGTATAAATAGAAGCACAACAGTGATATGAAACTAAAGCAGTGGAAGTTGCCATTTACTTCTGCAAGACAGTTTGAGCAACAATCACCCTATACATACACATACAGCTCACACAAAAACAGATTCCTGAAAGTAGAGATATTTCAATGCAATTGGCTAGATATTTTCACTGTATCAATACACAGAACATCATTCTCATCCTTTAAAACATAGCTTTGGGATTTCAATAATTTCAAACTTCACATACTGTAACTGATTTCTTAACTTTTCACACAATGTTAATATGTTTGACCAATGTTTACTTATGCTCAACAGTCAATCACACCTGCTCCTTAAAAACAAAGAAGCAAACAAACAAAATCTTCCTTCACTCATTGTTGGCCACATTACTGAGATTGTTGTCTGTCGACTGGCTTGTCTGAGATCCTTGATTTTCTTCTCCACATGAAATATACTGTCTCCAGAGCTTCAGGTACGCTGTCTTGATCTTTTGTATTTTGAACGCATACACAACTGGGTTTACAGCTGAGTTAGCATGAGAAAGCAGAATGCCAATATAGAAAGCTTTGTCTGATACATGAACACCAAAGTAATTTATGCAGTTCATTATGTGGAGTGGGAGCCAGGACAGTGCAAACAGAGCCAAGACCAGAGCCAGAGATCCTGCCAGCTGTTTCTCTTTCTTTAGGTAGATCTGCGACTGTTTTTGGGCACCGTTGCCTGGTTTCTCTCGAAGGTTTCCTCGGATTGTCCAGAAGATGTAGGCGTACAATATAGTCATGACCAACAGAGGTGGCAGGGTGCAAAGAAAGAAGTTGAAGTAAACCAGGTATGACATGGGGATCACTTCTATAAACTTGCAGACATTAGTAGAGTTGACAAACTTTTCAGACCTGGTTTCATGGTTGCACCATCCAAGCATGGGAGCAAAGCTCAGTGGTATTGCAACAAGCCAACATGCTGCTACTACAAGCCAAGAATGTATCTGTGTTATAGTCCTTTTGTACCTAAACAGAAAAAAAACTAATTATTGATATGTCCAATTATGTAGTTAAAATGCACAGTAATTATAAATTATATAGAACCATCATTAGCTCATTGTAGGGATGCACAGTAAACCAGTGCCTTTTTACAGTGCAAGTCATGCAAAAGGGTCGGAGATGAGGTTGAGATAAAATGGATAAAATGTTGTTTCAAAGACATCCTTAGCAGCACTATTTTAATTTTCTCTGCACAATAAACCATCCAGAAGGTCTTACCTGAGAGGGAAAAACACCCGGAGGAAGCGGTCCACTGCAATAGCCAAAAGAGACAAAACTGAGACTAGGGTCAACAGGATGACCATACAGCAGATGAAGAGACAGCCGTAGAAAGAAGTCTTCATTCGTCCGTCCACCATCACCGCCAGCGGTATGGCCACGCAGCCAACCATAAAGTCAGCCACAGCCAAACAGACAATAAGGCAGAAGGTAGGCTGCTGAATGCTTTTACTGGTCCACAGCGCCAAAATAACCAACATGTTACCGAGACAGCAGCTAACAGCAATAAGCACCTCCAACAATGTGTAGATTACCATTTCCACAGCCATTGTGCTTTCCATCTGACTTAGGTTTGGTGGTTAACAGTGTAGCTGTAGCGTGTCTGAATATGAGTCTGAGCCTAAATGTGCTGTGCTGTGCCATTTATCATTCATCTCGGTCTTGTGAAACCTTTGAGGAAGTCTTTGGCCACTTGCTTTTTTTTAAACGTGTGATGACACTAAGATACTTTTGCTATGTGGATTTGTGCATGCTCTATGTAATTGTACTTGTGATTGTATGGTAGCATTCAACTTTTAATGCTGTGCCATGTCTGAAAATATATATATGTATGCTGCTGTTGCAATATATCATGTGGATGACAAAAAAAAGTCTATGATAAGAGCGCTCTGTCAGGAGGAAATGGCTCATTTCTTGACAACAAATGTGACTGGTTTACAGAGAAATACTTGCAACCTCTTGTAAAAAGGTTCATTCCTATCAGCTCACATAAGCAGCTTTAAGTCATCTTAGCTGCATTCTGCACAGACATCTTAAGTTTTGCGATTTAGATCATAGATTTACATGTTTTGAAACTACCACCCTGGAGCCCCAACGATAAATTAACCACATTAAGCACATTCACACTGCAAAAGTGGTATTAGTTTACAAGTACATTGACTGGTATTGTGACGCAGTTGTCTATCATGCTGCTTTTACCAGTCAGGTACAGTAATCCCAGACATAGCATATCATATTTGTATCAATATGACATTTAGAAGCATTGGATACAATCTCTGAGAAAAAGCTCCCGCTTCTCACCCTGATGCTAATCTACATTTTTTTCTCTCTCACACATGTGGTGTGTTATCTTTGTGCTGATGATTGTGGTTAGGGCTGTGCAAGCAATTGAATTTTGATCACGATTTCGATTTTGGCTCCTAATGATCACAGAAACAATGTAATCAAGAAAAGCAATTATCTTGCACATTACGTTTGGCAAGTAAACTCTTATTTTGTCTTGTGTTCTGAATGACACATGCACTTTAGCCCCTCCTAAAGGCTAAACTCACTCAGCCAACATTTGCATATATTATTTATAATAAGGGGACTTCAAAAATGGGAAAAGGATTGAGGGAAATTTCACAGTTCAAGGTGTTTTCACTGTTGATTTGTTTAACTGTTTCACTAAGGTTCAATATGCAACATCTTTTTCAAAAGTCAATTAGTATTCGTGTTAAATAATCATGATTTCAATACTGACTAAAATAATTGTGATTAGGATTTTTTTTCTCCCATAAATAAGCAGCCCAAGTTGTGGTATGTGTGATCTACAGTAATGACACATAAATGTTACTGACCAGGGTCAAACTTCCTGCATTCTGGTAAATTTGTATTAGTGGCTATGTACTGTATGACACGCCAATTCGTATGGCCTTATTGGCGCGTTATCAAGATGCATACTCACTTTTTAGTATGTTTATCAATGCCGTTTGGCCTCCATTGACTTACATTACCTTGTGATTGTGTGTGAACTGACGCCGTAGCGAGTAGTATGAAAGGGCAAAAATGTTTGTTCTTTTCCTAAACCCAACCTCGTTGTTCTTTTCCTAAACCCAACCCCGTTATGTTTGCACTGAATAACGAAATTAAAAAAACAGAAACATAACTCTTGCAGCGCACATGAACAGATGCGCAATAATAAGACTTACTTATTGATGCACACACACAGTAGTGTCCACAAACTTGTGAGAGGAGAAAGGAAAGTGTGAAGCTGTCCACATTGTGTGTGTGTGTGTGTGTGTGTGTGTGTGGAGTAGGTGATAGAGCGACGGAGAAGTGAGAGAGTGACAGCGATTAGCTTTGGAGCGAGTAGCGACTAGTAGTCATAGTGAGAGAAACAAAGTGTCTCCCCTGTTCTTTCTGACAACGGTGGGAAACCTGTTGTTTATGGAGAAGGACAGTTGTTAATTTCCCGTCCAGTGCCTGCGAATAGGTCTGACAGGGTGGGGGGGGGTGTGGCATCACGATAGTGGCTCTCGATGTAATGTATAAATATAAAAACTAATATACAAAACTTTCTGTACATTCAAAATGAATCCCTCATATGTGTGTGTTCTCCGAGAAGTCGAGACTAGTATAAAAGTAATGTTTTGAGAAAAAAAAAAAGTTGTAATATTATGAGAATAAAGTGGCAATTTAATAACCTCATTAAACCCACCGGCTCACCAGTGCCCTGGTTATGGTAGCCCATCTGTGTTTCACATTAAACATTAAAACACAAAAGTTCAGAACTTGGGCAGTATGGACACGCTACATCATTCGATTGGCTAGATTCTCAGCAATTAAATCATCATAAGCACCAAAACATGACTCGTAAACTTGGTGCTCATCCATGAACAGAAGAGACAAGTAATCATGATGATTCCCTACCTTGAGCTGCTCCTAAACACTCAGTCTTGGGTGCATTCCTGGCTTATTTATATTCCTCTAGTTCGTTAGTGTCTACCGATCAAATGAATCAAAAGCATTCTTTCATAAACATTCAACCAAGTTGTGAATATTGCGTGCGGAGTCCATTGCTAACTGTCTGCTAACTGTATGCTAACTTCATTCACCAAACAAACATTCTCTAGAATGAACTTGTTCCATCTGAAAAATGCCCAAGTATTACTGAGCTGGCATAGAAAAGAACACGTGCAAGCAAAGCAAACAATGACTATTAACAATGCACCTTATCACAAATACGAATAAAGGTTTTTTTGCACACCTCTTTTGTCGGGCAGGTGCGCAAGCAATATTGCTTGCGTAATAGTCAGTGTGCGGGACCTTATCACAAATAAAATAGACAGCTAAATATGAAAGTGATCATAGCAGCACTACCACTAGGAACTAAGTACAGTGGTTCTTGCTGAAAATGCTTTTATCAAACACTCAAGGAACCACAAGATCAACCAACACCCACACACGTCATGCTGACACTTCAAACACCTAATCAGTCAGCTCTATCTGAACGCTTAAAAAAAAATCCGCCTACAGTATGGCAATCTTGTTTTGAAGGGACCTATTATGCTTTTCCTTATTTTTTGTCAGATATATGTTACAATGTCAGATGTTTAAATAAGATGTGGCCAAATGAATGCGGTAAACGTTATGTAAAAGAGCAAAAAACCCTCATGTTTACCATTCTGAACACTCCGCTTCCAAAGACTTTTTTCTACTCTCGGCTCAAACTGACATCAACTTGTGGCAGGTTTCTTTATAAGTTCATCTGTTCCACGCAAGTTGCAGTGTTTACATTACACTGCTACACGTAGCTGCGTGGAAAAACCTGAATTCTTGGTTGCAGATGTTTATTTCCCTCCAACACACAAGCTGACTATTTGCCCTATATGTAGAGGGAAGGAGTTCAAGTTTTAAGTTTATTTTGTTTATATAGCACTTTATTAAAAAGCTAACAAGTGTTACATCTAAAAGCACCCACAAACTCAGCCTTTCTAATGGCCCGAGCGGGGCACAGCCACCATGGGGTCTGGTGGTGCTGTAAGGGGTGAGAAGTTCTGATGTACATGTAGGGGTCAGACCATGGAGAGATTTGTAGACAATTAAGAGATTTTGAAGTTTATCCTGAAATGAACTGAAACCAATGTAAGGATGCAAGGACAGGGGTGATGTGGTCTCATTTCTTTGACCTTGTGAATAACAGGGCAGCAGCGTTTTGAACTAGTTGTAACCAGGAAATGGTAGCCTGGGAAATGCCGAGAGAGAATTACAGTAGTCCAGCCTGGATGATCTTATTGCATTAATGATTCTTTCTAGACCAGAGAGTTATAGGAAATGTTTAATTTTGGAGATGACTCAGAGTTAAGATGATGACTCAGAGAAGAAACAACACCTGACAGCAGAATTTACCTGTCCGTTAAAACTTCAAAAAGAAATAACAACCAAGGTTCTTGGCATGTGGTCTCATGTAGGCAGAAAGGTGATTCAGATTCTGGGCAACAACAGTGGTATGGAGTTGGGGGCCAAAGAGTTTAGCTGAAGGAAATTGTGAGTCAACCAGTTTTTGATGTCTTGGAGACAATTTTGTAATCGAGTTACGTCGTCGGCTTGATTATGGGAATTGAGTTGTTCTGTACATTTAATATTCAAAGCCGCTCCCTGATCTATTTTTAATTGTGCTCCATTCAGCTTCTTCATTTTGAACACTCATATCCATTTGGACAACTGCTGTGGTTGTCCGATTAATATAGACACAAACAGAGACAGCATAGCAGCCGTAGTCATTATGTCAGAGTGAAATAAATGTGATGCTCTGTGAGGATGTTGAGAATGCTAATACTTAATTGGAGCCGGTAATAGAAGCTTTACTGTCATGTAGTCCCTGTGGCACATGCGCAAGCGGATCCCTGCAAGGCCATAATCAAATTCATTCCTTCTGTTTATAGGTAATGATGTGTGGTGTAATGCAACCAAAGGGAGTCTTCTGTAGAGGAATATCAGTGGAAGAAATGATCATGCGGGGTTTGCTGAAACCATAAGTCTACCACATGTTTCAATCTGTAGCAATTTCAATTTCCCATAATTTATCATCAATAGATGGTGGAATAAAATAATGCAATTTCTCATTCATGTTACATTATTGCTAATATATAAACCACACCACTACAAAAGGAGATTTCTTTCATTTCTGGATCGATCCAAGAGGGGGAAAAAAAGAAAAACTGCAACGATGAAATGGCTAAACAATAAAAGTGCACCAGATACAGTACAATAGTGTTTTTAAGTGCTGAAATATGTTAGATAAATACTGCAGTGTTTTTTTTTTTACATTTACAGTTATTGCAGAAGTGATAGTGCATGTAGACTCCCACTTGAGCCAATGAAGCCATGTAGATTGACAGAGACCTAATAAAACTGATTCAGTGTCAGCTCATGAACACTGATGCTTAGACCAGAGCCTGAGATCATAAGCAATGTCCCAACACAACATCCTGAGTCATCGGACTGAATATAGTTACAGGCAGACATTGACTATGCTTCCTCATTGATTGCTTGCTCAGTGATACTTGCTGCCAAAGTCTTTTCATTCTCTAAAAGACAATTAGATTAAGTTTTAGTAATTGAACTTTTGGATCCAATTCCTACCTGCGGTTTACCCTGCAGAGTCCAAGTTATAAAAGGTTAAGGAAAAAAAGGTGCCTTTTGGCAAAAATTCTATAATGTTCTTTCAGCATATAGTAATTCAAGTGGTCTGAGAGAAAACTAGACATCTGCATCTCTTACTTGGCTCTGTATTCAGGCTTTAGTTAATCTAGCCATGACAGGAGAACAGGTCATTACAGAGAGAGAGTTCCTATTGGCTGTACTGCCATATACACTCACCTAAAGGATTATTAGGAACACCATACTAATACCGTGTTTGACACTATTCTATCAATATGGGCCAAAATTTCTTCCAGCACCTTGTTGAATCATTGACACAAAGAATGATGGCAGTTCTGAAGGTGAAAGGGACCCCACACCATTACACCACCACCACCCCCAGCCTGCCCAGTGGTAACAAGGCATGACGGATCCATGTTCTCATTCTGTTTACACCAAATTCTGACTCTACCATCAGAATGTCTCAACAGAAATCGAGACTCATCAGACCAGGCAACATTTTTCCAGTCTTCAACTGTCCAACTTCGGTGAGCTCGTGCAAATTGTAGCCTCATTTTCCTATTTTTAGTGGAGATGAGTGGCACCCGGTGGGGTCTTCTGCCGGTGTAGCCCATCCGCCTCAAGATTGTTTGTGCTGTGGCTTCACGAATGCTTTGCTGCATACCTCGGTTGTAACAAGTCAAAGTTGATCTTCTATCAGCTGGAATCAGTCGGCCCATTCTCCTCTGACCTCAAGCATCAACAAGGCATTTTCGCCCCCCCAGGACTGCAGCATACTGGATGTTTTTCCTTTTTCAGACCATTCTTTGTAAACCCTAGAAATGGTTGTGCGTGAAAATGCCAGTAACTGAGCAGATTGTGAAATACTCAGACCAGCCCGTCTGGCACCAACAACCATGCCACGCTCAAAGTTGCTTAGATCACCTTTCATTCCCATTCTGACATTTAGTTTGGAGTTCAGGAGATTGTCTAGACATGGACCACTCCCCTAAATGCATTGAAGCAGCTACCATGTGATTGGCTGATTAGATAATTGCATTAACATGAAATTTAACAGGTGTTCCTAATAATCCTTTAGGGGAGTGTAGATGCGCGTGAACATTCTTTCGGTGAAAGTGCTGTTTGCTGTAGCCAAAGGCTCAGGACTGCAGCTAAATTATGGCTAAACTATTAGATAAGAGAGGCTTTGTTGTGAATCACAATGCAGTGGCTGGCTGGGCTTTCAGTAGGCTACTATCCTTCAGCAATTAAACCACCTTTGAATAACCTTACCATGACACTAGGACATTGTCGTGTGGAATAAAATTGTAACACAAGGCTCAACACCTAGACAGTTTCAATACACTATTGCAGAGACATGAATAATACACTAAGATACTGTAACTGAAGCCATCACTTTTGGTAGGATGCTGCATCAAATATAATCAAAATTAATGTAATTACATTCATTCACATTTACTCATACGACGACCACAAAGCAATCAAAAACAAATAACACAATCAGCTATCAACAGGCCTCCCCACAAATTCCAGCCAAGATGCTGGGGCTCAACAACACACATGCCACCACGCACACACAAGGGCACAGCGGCCACTGACACTGCTACAACATTTAACACCGGCAGCAACTCCAAAGCAAGCAGTAACAGCTAGTTAAATTAATTTTACTAAAATGCAGAAAAATCCATTAAACTTACCAAAAGCTGCTCATCATTTAAAGAAAAAGTAGCCTACATCCACCTTTTTTCATTAACTTTACACCTAAAACTCGAAACGAACTTGAACTAGCTAACGTTACTGCTACGGTTTTGTGATGCTAGCTAGCTAGTTTTCTTCCTCGGCTCGGCCACTGTAAACGAGCTGGTCCGAAAAATGCCGACGTATGTTCGCTGGGCCAGATAGAAGGCTCTGGTCAGTCGAAGAATACGCCCAACAGGGCAAACTCGAAATTTGATTGGCTAAAGAATATGACAATCAACAACATTGTCCCTATTTGTTTAAACAGCAGAGGGATTCACTCGAAATTCTGAAGGCCTAGAGTAGATTTTTTACCTGGAGACAGCACAGGGTGAAATCTGATTGGATAAAAGCTCTAATTTATGAAATGCACTGGAAGCCGCACAACCGAGGGAGAGAGTAGCAATGAAATTACGTGGGAATGGACTTTGTAAAATACATATGAAATTAATAAATATACTTTAGTTTTTGTATATATTTTAGAAATTAATTTTAGAATCAGAAAATGATATTTTTATAATAATATATATATATATATATATATATATTTTTTTATAATAAAATATATATATATATATATTTTTATATAAAAAAATTCGGGAGAGCTGGTCTGCTGGGGTTAGCCTTTAACCTAGCATGAACACTGGCTTGTGGAGCGCGTTTACTTTTCCGTCTCCGTCGTGTCCTTGATTCAGATGGCAGCAGCCTGCTACAAAGACCAGAGGCTGAAGCCACAGCGCCGCCTACTGCTGCCATCTGAACAAGGACATGCTGGAGGTGGTGTGAGACGAAACGCAGTAGACCAGCTGGTAGTTTAGCCCTTTTCTAACTGTAGCTCACTGCTGCGGTTAATTCAAGTTAATGTGTATCTAGCTAGCTAACTAGAGCCTTGATTCACAGTATGTCAAATCAAAGGGCTTTACAAAGAAAACGGGATGGTCATTCTCATAGAACTGCCGCTATATAATGGTATCGGGACAAAATGAATGATTAGTACTTGTAAATGTAAGCCTACTGTACGAAGCCACTGCGCCTGTGCTCGCCATTGATGTATTAAGAGAACTGGATACAAGGTTCGGCGGGAAGCCCCGTTCATTCCAGTGGGAGTGCTCAAAAGCGCATGAAGCAATCATGAAGCACAGATCTTCCGTGTTGACTGGCCCATGACTCATCCACTTTACAGGCTTAACATCCATACATCCCTCGGATGTATCATAAGATAATACCATGGCTGTATTAATAGAACACATGGTGAATTACAACCATTAGATATATCCATTATTACAGCTACAGGACCTCGGGAGAACCGTCATATGAGCATGCGCAGTGCAGGGCGACATGGGCGGGCGCAGTCCCGCGGGTCTGCTCGTGTCCATTATGCACGTTCATCATGACTAGTTTAATCACTTTGGATTCGGCTACTAGTAAATGTTAAAAATGTTGTTAAAAGTGTTCGGGCTAGTAAGTTGATGTACCCCAAAAAAAAAATTATCCGCTGGAATATAGATATTTCTTTCGCCATGCAAAGTCTATGAGAAAAATCTTTCTGGGCCAGAGGGGTGCAGTTCCACCCTTATCTGCTAAGCCCATGGTGGCTTTAAGACATGGCGCTGTTCCTGGGGGCTTGGTGCTCGCCTGATGGGAGGGGCTAGACAGAGAGGGGAGAGGGAGGGAGAGCTGCAGGAGGAGGTCTCACATGTTTTTTTTCAATTCTACCTCCTGCAGCTTTAAATGCAAGACTGTGACACTAAAAAAAAATTACTGTTTCAAAGAAACACCACTTAAATGTGCACATTAAAACATCATAACTGCTCATAAAAGATAAACAAATTCAAAGTTTTTTGCAGCAGATGTACATAATTCTAATTAAAAGCAGTTACTGTGCTGAAACATGACTTCACTAATGTTAGTAGATAATAAATGATGAATTGGACCTCAACCACCTCTCTTGTTGATGTTGCACAATTAGAGAGGAACATGAGTGCACGTACTGTAGTTTAGACAGGAAGAGACTTATGTCATACAATTTGTGGTTTTTACAAGTGTTTATTTGCCAGATTATTTTTTCCAGTCACTTCTTGGAGCCTTGTTGTCACCGTGCGATCGACTGATGATGGGGTTTTCAGGATACTGGACACTGGATTCTTTTAAAGTTGAAAACAATTTTGACAAGGATCCCTTCAGCATAGTTAATAAAGAATTTGACAAGCAGGACATTTCACAGTTAAAAATTAAACTTCATCAGATTTTAATCAGCTCTAATGCACATCTATCTTCAGCTGAGAGCTTGAAAACCCTTGTAATCGAAATGCATCCTGCCATTTATTACATATATACCACAGCTCCTCTCAAAAACCACACACACACACACACACACACACACACACACACACACACACACACACACACACACACACACACACACACACACACACACACACACACACACACACACACAAACACTTAATGTGAGCAAAACTATTGCTGCAGGGTGCTGCAGAAGGCAAAGTCCCTCCCCTCGATTTTATGACCAGCACAGTTTTTACAGACTCGTGAGAGGGTGACTAAGAGAGAGAGCAAGTAGGGATGTAGAAGAGTATAGTGATGCACTGGCATCCAGTCCTGAACAAAGCTTGAACAACATGCTAAGGATTAATTGCCCAACATCCCTTCAGGAGCACAAAAGGGCCACTTATTAATGTGTCAATGTGGCAAAGAGAAAAAGTACAATTCTTTTCAGCTAGTAATGGAAGCAAAACCTAAAGTGGAGGTAAGAAGTTTCAACAACCAATTTTGACTTTCTTTTACTATCTAAAGGTAAGCGAGATCTGCGAATAGCAAAAATGTCTTCTTCTCCTGGTATCAAGCGTCGGGAACATGTGGATGTGATGTACATCTCCATTGAAACAGCTATTGCCCTGGCCTCTGTGGTGGGGAATGTGCTGGTAGTGCTGGCTGTGTGTGTGAACCGAGCTCTCCGCAACACCACCTTCTGCTTCATTGTGTCTCTGGCCGTGGCTGATATCGCTGTGGGGGTTTTGGTCATCCCTCTGGCTATTATCATTAGTCTGGGATTTAACACTCAGTTTTACACCTGCCTCTTCCTGTCCTGCCTGCTGCTGATCATCACCCAGAGCTCCATCCTTTCCCTCCTGGCCATCGCCATTGACCGGTATCTGCGTGTCAAGATTCCCACCAGGTGAGGAACTGTTGTAAAAGCAAGTGGCTATACTTTCATTTAAAAAGTGTATTTTTGTTTTCTCAGGATTTAGAAAGATTAACACAAAGTACAGATTAGTTTGGTTGAGATTATGTTGCATGATGAATGTTGTAATGACAAATCAAGAAGAGCAATACAATATTCATAACTGAGAGCAATAAAAGCGGAAGCGGATCCCAACATAATCCATGAGTGGTTGTGATTGCCTGTTCCAGTTCGTTGCAGTTTTCTTGATAAAAATAGACTCTGAAATGTGTTATTGGCATAAGTGCTCTTCATTCACAAACTCAATTGATTGTAGATTAATGACAGAGCATGTATCTCTTCCCATATAAGTCAAATCAAGTGACTTTTATTTATATATAACCCAAAATTACAAATCGTTTTAGATTGCTCTCAGAACCAACAAATTGTAACATTTGAATTGAACTCCTTTCTTAAACAGCAAAACCCCTTAATATTCTGATAATCCTACTCTCTAAAGTTGCCCCAAACACATTTTGTAAAAAAAAAAAAAATAAATATAGTAGTAGTAGTAGTTTTTTTATTGCTTTTAGCCTCAGAGAATGAAACAAGATGGCACTACATATCGTTGTCTGGTTTAATGCAAATCAATGGGCTGGACATCAAAAGCTTTTAAGCAAATGAAAATGTCACTGTCTGCCTAAATAACTGACATAGTTTGTTAAGGGATTTTGGCAGTTACCCATATTCCTTTTTATTTATCAGTTGGATCCTTATGTCAAAAGCTGGCACTTGAGAAAATCTATGGACTGGTGTTTGTTAAAAAAAAATACTTATCCAGTAGTACAGGATGCATGTGTCCATTTCAGTGATTAAAAACCTGTCTTCATTTGTTATCCAATAACTGCTCAGGTACAACACCATAGTGACCCAGAGGAGGGCATATGTGGCAGTTTTTCTGTGTTGGATCCTCTCCTTCCTCACTGGATTGGTTCCAATGATTGGATGGAATAACCGCAATGTTCAAGGAAACCTCAGCAGTTCCAGCGACATTGTCTGTCAATTCACCGCTGTCATGAGAATGGACTACATGGTGTACTTCAATTTCTTCGGCTGGGTGGTGGTTCCGCTGTCCGTAATGATCGCTCTGTATGGGGAGATCTTTAGGGTGATCCGGCGACAGCTTAACCGGCGTGCTGAAGCCACGTGCGATGGAGACAGGTACTATCGGAAGGAGCTGAAGCTGGCCAAATCACTGGCCTTGGTGGTGTTCCTCTTTGCTGTGTGTTGGCTGCCAATACACATCATGAACTGCATTAGCTTTTTCTGCCCAAAGTGTTCCATACCTAAGTTTGCCATGTATGTAGGCATTTTCATGTCCCATGTGAACTCAGCACTCAACCCAATGGTTTATGCATACAGGATAAATGGGTTCCGTGTCACGCTGATCCAAATCACTAGTCGCTGCATTTTGTGTAAACCCACAGAGCCCACCGCGTGCCCCACCAGCACACCAGCCATACCGGAGAAAGTGGATGTAAAAATGTAACAAAGAACTGCAGTACTCCCGTGCACATGGTTTACAGTGAGATGGTGCACCGATGGCACTCATTGAATTACATGTATGTGATATATGGAATATCAACTGATTAATGAACACAAAACAAAGCACTTCATTGAGTCATGGGGCAAGTTCATCTCTGACCCATTCATATTTATTTGACATTTAGATTTCAAGGAAAATCCACCTGCAATCAACAGAACAATTATATATTCCCATCAACATGTATTATTTTGTTTTCAATTGATGCTTCATAAATTGATTCATATTGAATTAAAATATATACTGTATGTCAACATAATAAGTTATGCAACAACCATTTCATGTTCAAATAGGTTGTGGGTAAATTCACCAGAATAAACGTTGATTGTTTCTTCAAATATGCTAATGTTACAGTTCTTATTTCAGATTTTCAACAATTTAAATAGGCTACATTTTAGACAAGACTAAGAGTCTCCAGCCGTGCCCGTGGCATGCTCACCCGTGGCAACATGCTCACAATGACAATGCTAACATACTGATGTTGAGCAGCTGTTACCATGTACACAATCTTAGTTTAGCGTGTTAGTATGCTAACATTCAATAATAAGCACTAAACAACATATGTTTTGCAAGTATTTGGTATAAACCAAAGTATGAAAATAATGAAATGTCAAAAGATCAGCAAATCTCGTGTGAGCAGGGGGTTTGAACTTTGCTGCAGGTGGGAGTGGGCGGCTAAAAAAAAACACTGCGGGATCAGGATGTAGCCTGGAACCCCCCCACGCCAGTAGACACCATAGATATACATATATACTGACTGAGTATATACTGTATATCTATGAGCAGACACCAGCAGCGTGTCTGAGCCTCCCAGGACGGGGGAGCTCCGAGGCTCCGTCCACCGTCCGCTCGCCCCCTCATCCTCTGCTCCTTCCTCCCCCTCTCACGGCAGCAAGGACCTTCTTTCCCTGCATCTTCTCCCTATTAGCCTATAAAATGACGTGTTTTCTCATGCGAGATGGGAGAAGACACAAAATTAATGCATCTCTATTATTGTGCGGGCGTAAATTCTCAGAGTTTTGCGGGTGGGAGTGGACATACACATTGCGGGAGTGTAACACACGTTGCGGGTGCGGGCGGTAATGGTCAGAAATTTGGCGGGAGCGGGATGAAGAAAACAGTCCCGTGCAGGGCTCTAGTCCATAGTACATTAAAACTGACAATATTTACAAACATATAGCAATAAATATACAATACAATTCATAAATTAATAAAAGGTCAACAACCTTCACCTGTAATATACAGTACAAACAGAAGCGCCAATGTCTCCACAGTCTAGATCAGTGGTGTAGTCTACGTGATACGCAGGTATACGCCGTATACCCACTAGGAAAAGTCAAGGATTTCCGTATACCCACTTACAAAAGCGCGATGATACGTAACAACATTCTTTGTGACAGAACTTTCTCACTTTCATTCATAACTCACCCCGTCTGTGTTGGGAAGCTCTGATATTTGGACCTTCGGCGTTTCCGTAGCCGTGCCCTGGATCTGACGTGAGGTCACTAACGTTACTAAGCAACAACAAATTGCATTCTTTGCGCGGTCTTTCCTTTCTCGCAACTAGTTAGTTACCTAGAGTTTGAACTAAGTTGTATAAGTAACGAGATATGAAACGTTACTAAACAGACCTAATAACACTACTTCAGTGTTTTCTGAAGTCTGTCCCTGAAGCTGCTGCCACGTCGGGTGACGCTGCAGCTGCCACAGATCATGATGACCCGATCGTTAACGTTACCGTTACAAAAAACCAGCCCGCAACGTTACTGTTGCCTGGTAAGTGAGAGTAGCTTATATGATACCGTGTGTGTGTGTGTGTGTGTGTGTGTGTGTGTGTGTGTGTGTGTGTGTGTGTGTGTGTGTGTGTGTGTGTGTGTGTGTGTGTGTGTGTGTGTGTGTGTGTGTGTGTGTGTCTATGTGTGTGTCTATGTGTGTGTGTGTACCTGTGTGTCTGAGTACAGCAGTAAACAGAATACAATGTGTATATGTCCTTGTTTCAGATGATGAGAGACAGTGAGAACTCCTGGCCTTCATTAGGTCAATGACTATGCAACATTAGAGTAAATTCTTAAATCTTAAATGTCCATTGCTTTACACAATTAAATGACTATATGGTAATGTTAGTTAGCAATGGTCAGATAATTAACTAAAATAGAAAGAGTGGAGCTTTTTTCTCCTTCGTCTGCTTTTTATGCATTTGTTAGCCATGGTGTTGAAGATTGTAAACAGTTTATTAAATACTTTTGAGTAAATGTAGGCCCTTATCAGCAGATTTTACTGCTAATCGATACAAAAGTTGTATGATGATGCTAATTATTAGTTATGGTTTTGTGTGGCAGTGTAGGGGTGTCGGTTAAATGGCTTATTTGTGTGATGTGATGTCCTGTTGCGTTCAGGTTCGGTTGCGTTTCTCAAAAAGTGTTGTTTTTCCAGGACTTTAAATAAATGCCATCAATACTTAAACGTCTGTTGCCCGTGTACAGTTCATATTCAGAAACGTCACAGTACCGACTGTCTGGGGTGTCGCTCTGGGACAGGCGAGTATGAGGCTGGGAGGGGAAAATCACAGTATACTCACTACAAAAAAATAGACTACACCACTGGTCTAGATGCATACCTGACAGCTAAAATCAACGTGGGCTAAAGCTTGTATAATTCTGTTTTCTGAGACAGACATTCTACACATGTATCAATAAATAAGGTTTCCCATTAAGGCAGAACAGGTAGGCACACCAACACTAACAAACATTTGACTAGCACTACACCATCTTGGTTGTTTTAGAAGCAGTCTCATGCCATCATTATATGCTACATTCAGTCTCTGCATGTTCTTTTTTCTGTAAGACCGCCACAAGTGGGCAGTATATAGTGGTGTACAGAATGCTTTGAATAAAGCTACCTTAACATTAGCAGAACACATGCCAAATTTACATGCAAGCACATTAGCCTGAGCATACATCTTGCGACAGTGTCTGTTGATGTCCTTATCATCTGACAAATCATTAACAATATGATGGCCAAGATATTTAATCTGATCACACACTTTAAGGGCAGTACCAGATAAAAAGAAATCAGGAAATACTAATTTCCTGTCTTCTTTACTTCTAACAATCATAATATTGCTGTTATTTGCATTATATTTGATATCGAAATCCACACCGCACTGAGAACAAACCTTCAAAAGTTGTTGTAACCCAGCACTATATGGGCAATGATTACCAAATCATCTGCATACATAGGTGATTAGTGAGAGCACAGCCTATCATACATCCTGTATTGCATTTATTTAATTGTTGTGACAAATCATCCATATACACATTAAAAATATATCACACAGTTGTTGAGATATTTTAATCGGCACCAAAGTGGTGAACGGACTGACCGACAGACGGATCAACATTGCAGTATAAAACCATGCCGCTAGCTGGCTAAAAAATAGATTTGATTTAATACAAAACATTCATTTGCAAATGCTTACTTTTGACGTTTGAGTAGTCACTTGAATGGGAAGACATACTGGGTAAGATCAACAGAGAGAGAGCACAGTGTGTTCTGAAATTTGATGTTTCACAGGAAACCATTCAATACACAGAGAACAGAAAAAGGCCCTGCCTGGAATGCAAATGAACAGTAAGTGACTAAACTAAATGGAATAAAACTCTGGTAACATTAAAGCAATCCAGCCATTAGTTGTTATCACAGGATGTGGGCATCCTTTCAGCTAATTCAGCTAGTTTTAGCCATATTTCAATCATTATTTGTGGCAGGGTGTAGAAAAGACTCTGAAGCATTTGAGTAAATTGCCCAGAGAGCATTATGCTGAAGTGATTTATCCCCACTCTAAAGCTTAAGCTTCTTGTAAATCTGCATCAATTCTGCTTTGTCATCAGTTTTAACCTATGCCTGGTTTCAGTCCATGTCACACTACTTCCACTCAGAGAACCTATACATAAGAACAAAAGGTCTAATCTGGTTCAGAATCTGCAAGTTTAAATGTGTTTGTCATTTTATATGTGGGTTTTGACTATTGCAGTGAGATGTTTATTTTTCTCATATGTATGTACATTTTACCTGCTGTCCCCTTATAAAGATGAATAGTTGCCGTCTGAAACTTTCACTCTATCTCTGTCTGTCCCTCCCTCACAAACATATCAATACATATTTTACCGTCTGTCACCTCCTTCCTTGATGAGGGATTTAAAACTGCTGAGTGTTGTCTAATCCCTAGCCCTCGACTTAGGGACTGAGGTGCTGCACAACCAACCTGGCTTTTACTGCCTTCAAACCACACACTCCTGTGGCAGTCGCAAGTGGCCTTCTGAATGCTGAAGGGGCACACAAGCTTGGTGTAGGTGTGGAGACAAAAAAGCCAAGAGTCTCAATTTTGTGTGTGCATCTTATCTTCGTCCTTAGCTAATTTTCTTTGAGGTAAGTCCCTTCACATTCATCCTAAAACAGCTGCAAAGCAAAGATTTGAGCAGTGTCATGAGAGACAATATAAGTATTTAAGTTTCAGAAAGCAATGCTAATACTTTAGTCATTTTAATATTCTCAGACAACTAAAGAACTTTCATTATCAGCACCAACACCACAATAAAATGGCTGCAGCAGAGGGTGGCCAAGACCTGGAGGTTCCGGTGGAAGAGATGAACGAACAGGAAGTCTTGCTACACTTTGGTAAATACCACGATGCCCGGCATGAGCTACCTTGGGAGCAGTGGACATTCAGAGAAAAGGCAAATTTTTATGCGGACCGCATCTTCCTTGGGTTCTTGGTCATGTTTCTCCTCATTCTCCTGGCAGAAACTGGGTATAAAGTATGGTATGTGACAAACATAAAGAAGATTACAGAGTTTGTGTCAGATTTGGTGGTCTTTCTGTTTGACTGGCTCTTTACCCAGGAGAGACAGGAGGAGTTATTTGAATTGTAGCTTTGATAATACAGGGTGACCACTTGATTCTATTATCACTCTGTTTGTTTTTTCTACAATGTTTTAGGCACGTGTGGTATTACAAATTCCCAGTAAATAATCCATTCATAGCTCCATCTTAACTAGAGATACAGCAATGTATTAAAGACTTCTGAACTCTATTTTTGGTGAATGGAAATAAATAATGTTTGCAATTTATCAAATCATTGTTGTGTCTTCAAATACTGCACACATGATTTGTAGTATCTCCACCTTTAGGCTGTTGTTTTATTGTCAATAAAATGGCATTGCTTTTAAGATGGCATTGGCATGTAGTATATTCCAAATGTAAAGCCACTTAAGAGACAATTTAAGGGAAATACCCGGTTTCAAGGGCTTAAATGGGGTTTGATAAGATCAGTCTCCTCTACTCATTTACTCAAGTACTAAACAGTTCTGAGGTAGTAGTACTTCACTTAAGTTTTTCCATTATAATTATACATTTTATTTATAAAGCCGTATTTACAATAGTCAAAGACACTTCAGAGTTAAAATTAAATAAAACCACACACTAAAAATACACACACATTAATCAAACATATGCGAGTTTACAGTAAACTCTGCTCCATTACATTTGTTTGACACCTGTAGTTACCAGTTACTTTTAAGACTTGGATTTTACATTCAAATGATATACCGGTAATCACCTCATAAATGATACATTGTTATATATTAACCTACCCAAATGTTATATCATATTTTGACCAGTTACAACATGTAAATGCTACAGATAGAGAAATGCAAAATAATAATAAACCAATATTATAACATTCTGAAAGGGATTCTGCTGCATAATAATGACTTATTTTGATACTAAAAGTACATTTTACTGGTAATACTTTTACCAGATTGTACTGTAAATATCAAAGAAATGTAAGATAAACTGCTGACATACGGTATATTTTACACCATTATAAGCTGCCTTAGGCTATATTTTAAAAACAAATACAGTCAGAGTGCTGATTAAATAAAAATGTTCTATAAAGAAATAATGATATATGGTGGGGGAGAAGAAAAAGAAAGGCAAAACAAATAACACATACTCATATACTTGCAGTGGTTGAATGTAACTATTTTACTCACGTATACAGTAGGCCTAATTGAGTTCTGAGGTACTTGTAATTTTAAGCTATAGTGAGGAATTCTAAGTAATGACAACACTGTAGGCGCGTCCATATAATACAGCCTTCTGTGATCGCACACGCGCCCCCTCCCCTCCTCGATGCAGTTGCTAGTATGCAAGGAGGACACGGAGGATTAAAAAAACATGATGGACTCTTCAGAAGAGGTCATTATCTTCACTCAAATTTCTGCGCAGGAAAGTCACCGGACGACACAATCTTCTGAACATAGCCATACTGAGAAATACAGAGAGAAAGTTGTGGAGCTGAAAGTCTTAAAGATCCATTGTGTAAAGTATTTAGTTGTTCATTATCAAAAATGTGTTGCCCGTTCACAAACTTGTTCTTTTTCATGAATATTTACCACCACCACCAATTCCAAGTATTTCTATTGGCTTGAAATTTTACATTTGTATTTGCATGAACTGGGGTACACGCTCCATATTCATGCGCCATCTTGAAATACGGTAAGGGACATACAGGACATACTGCTCCGCCGTTCGCGTTTTCGCTGTCACATGATAAACTCACAGGTGCTGCTAATGGGAATTGTCACTTCCCGGCCCCGGCAAGTTTGAAGAAGGAAACATGGAGGACCACACGTATTCAAAATCCGAATTTCAGGAACAGGAGTCTTCTTCTTCGCCCAGAAAAAGAAAAAGGATATTGAAAAGAGCAAGAGAAAAAAAAACGTCTACCGTAGCTGTAATACGTACTTTGAACTGCGTGGTGCGAGAGAGTTGATTGTGATATATGATCTCAACGCTATATAGGAGAAATTCCCACACATTGGACCTTTAAGTAGCTTTGTATCAACTCATTTAGCAATGGCTTGAATGTAACGGACATTCATTAATATCAAAAATGTACGCACTAAAGCTTTAACTATTTTCTTTTCATGCCACTTTATAATTTTACTTCACTTAATTTCAGAGGGAAATGAAACATTTTACTCCACTACAATTATTTGACAGCTAATTACTTACTTTAGGTTGAGGTTTTGGTTGTTTTTTTAGTCGTTTCTGCATTGAGTACTTTCAATACTTTAAGTGCATTCTTGTCATTATACTTACATACTTTTAATTATGTAGCCTAACATTTTCAATGCAGGACTTTTACTTGTAACAGATAATGTTTTACAGTGTGGTATTAGTGCCTTTACTTAAATAGCCTAAATAATCTGGATACTTCCTCCACCACTGCACACTTAGTAGGCTATTGCAGTTTTTATGGCCTGTCTTCATTGGAGATTATTATATTGCTTAGTTATTATAATAATAAGAAAACACTCAACAATGATAAACAGTGTGTTGTTGAAATCATTGTTTTGATGAATTCAACAACACACTGTTTTATATTGTAATATAAAGTGTTCAGAAAGTTGTAATTTACATACTAAATGCATACAGTGACAGTCAATAATGGGGTATGTGCTTACAGTCTATGGATACCATCATAGACAGTATATAAAATACCATGGATGTATTGGATGGATACATGTGACAGATTTCTTTAATTCAAGTAACTCATTGGTTTATCGAAATGCCTGTCTTCCAAAGGCACCAATGAAATCGATGAATTACACTCCTCTAAAATTCCCGGTACCTCCCCTACCTCGTCCCTTCTCTTCCGGATTTTCTAGCGTGACCGACGTTTCGTGTCTGTTTAGACTTAAAAGTAAGTTGAATTTAAACTGTGTGTCGATTAGGTCATGGCTAACTGTGTTTTGAATACGAAAGATACTCGACGGTTGGGTTTAATTACGGAAAAGTGTGGCGTTGCTGGAACAGAAGCCGCTGTCACAAATGGAGGACAGTGAGCGTCATAGAAAAAGCACTGGCCGCCATGCTGTCTCTGTTAGCTCTAAATACCATGTGTCACAGACACAGTTATACAGTGCGACACTGCCGGAGAAGTAGAAAGTAACGTTAGGCTAGCTACATCTTAAGTGAAGCACAGTGAAATACAAACTCTCAACACCGACCTTTGATTCTTCTGTTCTTGTCCGAGTATTTTATATTGAAAGCATCGTTTCAATATACGGACAGCTAACGTTAAAGCTAACGTCAAACTGGGCTCCTCCCAGTACTATTTACTTAACGTACTCACTAGAGAGATAACTAACGTTACAGTATTCAGACCATGGTCTTCTGAATTAACTGTTATTTTATGCCTGGGTGTATGTTTAATAGTTTACTTCATGTAAGTACACCACGATGTCACATAAAATAGGACATGTTCAGCCTCCTCATGGTGATTGTAAGCACTGAAGTGAGATGCAGGAGTACGTTATCTCTGAATGTTGTGGTATTAATACATTTGGGTCCATTTTAGAAAGGAAAGTCATTCGTAACATTACTATTCAGTCCATCATTATGGCCGCAGTCATACATTATACCACAAAAAGCGCAAACACATGCACGTGCATTTTATATTCTAGCATCCATTGAGAAAAAAATCAACGGATTAACTGAGTTGCAAAAAAAAAAACATTGCTTAATTTAACAAATTAAAAATCATTTAAATATGTTGACATACCGGTATTCAAACTGATCGTTTTGTCCAACCAACACTCCAAAACCCAAAGATAATGATAAGAGACGGGGTGAATCAGCAGATCCTCATAAGCTTAATTATTAAAAAAAAAAAAAAAACTAGTGTATTCTTTGACAATTTAGCTTGAAATATTACAATCAATTACCATAAAAGTTACTAGGTCGATTTTATGACTATCTACTAATAATTTTACCTCCTAAATTCTTTTACAGCCTAGGTAAAATCAGCAAAGCCAAGTGTGTGTTTGTATTCTAACTAACTTAGAATACAAACACACACAAAGTCCAGCAGGTTTTAACGCATAAAAACCTCTTTAAGTTGAGACGTGGGCGGTTTTCTATTATTTTTCTCTCCCAGACTTGTTGTCAGAGTTGCATAACTTGCAGAGCAGCACACAGATTGTTCACCTGTCATTTTTGTGCGTCTCTTCTGTCAATACAGAATGCGTTACGTGGCCGCTTACCTCCTGGCTGTGCTCGGTGGAAACACCAGCCCCTCTGCAAAAGACATCAAGGCCATCTTGGGCAGCGTAGGAATTGAGGCCGATGACGAACGCTTAAACAAGGTATGCCATTTAACAACGGTAGATATGCAGTTAAAAAAATAAAGTTTTCCCACACTAAATGCTGTGTGGCTGAAGTTAAACTTTATATTTCTCTGCAGGTCATTAGCGAGCTGAATGGGAAAGACATCAATGCCGTCATGAACTCAGGTAAAGGCCTCTTGGTTAACATGCTTTGACGATTTAAAGATGTTGTACATGGAAGAGGGCTAAAAAATATATTTCTTTCCTTTGTCCACAGGCCTCTCTAAGTTAGCCTCCGTACCAGCAGGTGGTGCTGTAGCGGCCCCGGCCGCTGCTGCTGCTGGGGCCACTGGAGCTGGGGCTGCGCCTGCTGCTGGTATGTTCAAGTTCAATTTTATTTGTATAGCACGTTTAAAAACAACTTTAGTTGACCAAAGTGCTTAACAAGCTCCAACAATAAAAATAAAAAAAATCAATGAGATAATATACAGAAACAAACAATACAAAATAACCATATATGAATAGGTAGACTACTCCAGAGGTTTGGAGGAGGAGGAGCATCTGATTGGATGACCTCAGTGCTCTGACAGGAGTGTGGACATGTAAAAGCTACGATAAATAAGATCCTGAAACACACCGGCAAGCCAGTGAAGCGTGGCCAAAACCGGTGTGATGTGGTCGCGCTTTTTGGTCCCGGTTAAAAGTCGCGCTGCTGCGTTCTGGACTAACTGTAACCGACGAAGGGATGACTGATCCAATCCAACATACAAAGAGTTACAGTAGTCTAATCGAGACGTAATAAATGCACCCCTCATTCTTACCCTAAGTTGATAAATGGAGTTTTTCAGTTTCTCTAGGATTCCTTTGTTCTAAATGGCATTATCGTATATTATTGCACTTCGATAGCAATGTAAATACTATGATGCATTTAGCTGTCTTTATTGGAAATACGTGCTGCTAAACATTCCTAATTACGTCTGTATTGTTGACTGTTGTCTTTCTCCATCTCGTTTTCAGCGGAAGAGAAAAAGGAAGAGAAGAAAGAGGAATCAGAAGAGTCAGACGAAGATATGGGCTTTGGACTCTTTGATTAATCTGCGTTCTCTGTGTTTAAAAAGCAATAAAAATGTAAAAGGTTTACACTCATCACATTGTCTTTTTGTCTTTTGTCGTTTGCCTGTGCAAAAGTAATTATTCCCAAAGACATTAATACTAATAATTGTCTGGCTGTCAAAGCTCGATGTTGAAAGTCTTTTTTTGTTGTCAGCTAAAAATAGTCTAGAAGCCATCATCATTAGGCAATCCAGACCCTGCATGTGGTCAGTCTGTCTCGCTGTTGGCCAGATAACCACATAATGGCTCCGGCTTAAAGGGACGAGCCTTGATCCCACTATAACACAGAG
This sequence comes from Gymnocephalus cernua, assembly GCA_023631565.1. Classification (NCBI taxonomy): domain Eukaryota; kingdom Metazoa; phylum Chordata; class Actinopteri; order Perciformes; family Percidae; genus Gymnocephalus; species Gymnocephalus cernua. The sequence continues at coordinate 17,155,711 of CM042428.1, forward strand.
ATTGCCCCGTGCACCACCACAACTCAAAACAGCATTAAAACCTGCGGACAGTTTTATTTGTCACCTCATGTATTAAACAACCAATGTCAATGATTAACATTGTTAGTGGGTTTTTTTTTTTTTTTACATTGGTGTTTTTGAACAGCAGTAAAACAGGCCTTTTATTTAAACTAATGCTCAATAGAGACACAAAAGGCTTTTCACATACAATTAAGTTACATTTTTAACAATAACCTATAAATAAAATTTGTCTTATTTACTGCAATACAAAGACACTTGAATTTAAATGTTTATAGGGAGGTTACTGACAAACGTGAGACAGGTACTTCACAAATTAAGAAAAGAAGTCTAGTAGATGGTAACGTTCTGCACTAAGGAAGGACTTATGTGAGCTTCAACAGATGTTTCTCACGGTAAAATTATAGTTTTTTTTTTTAAACTAATACCATTTATAATGGCTGCAGTCCAGAAGCAGGGCCCTATAGTGTCTGCAGGGACACCTCAGTGCTGCAGAGCTGTCATTAATGTTATTAATTACACCTGTGCTCTCCGTGCTATGACGTCTGCTGGGAAATTTGTGCTGATCTAAGGGCTGGGACTATGGTGTATAAATAAGATGTGAGTCATCAGTTACATCACAATTCATCTTTTGTAATTTCATTTGAACTCAACTTTGTATGCGACCATCATTTTTCCACTACCTGCTCCCCTGCACGTCTTTTTTTTTTTTCAGTCACCTGAACGTGTATCAACAAAGTAAGTTTCAGACGTCACCTTCAGTGGTGTAGTCTACGTGATACGCAGGTATACGCCGTATACCCACTAGGAAAAGTCAAGGATTTCCGTATACCCACTTACAAAAGCGCGATGATACGTAACAACATTCTTTGTGACAGAACTTTCTCACTTTCATTCATAACTCACCCCGTCTGTGTTGGGAAGCTCTGACATTTGGACCTTCGGCGTTTCCGTAGCCGTGCCCTGGATCTGACGTGAGGTCACTAACGTTACTAAGCAACAACAAATTGCATTCTTTGCGCGGTCTTTCCTTTCTCGCAACTAGTTAGTTACCTAGAGTTTGAACTAAGTTTTATAAGTAACGAGATATGAAACGTTACTAAACAGACCTAATAACACTACTTCAGTGTTTTCTGAAGTCTGTCCCTGAAGCTGCTGCCACGTCGGGTGACGCTGCAGCTGCCACAGATCATGATGACCCGATCGTTAACGTTACCGTTACAAAAAACCAGCCCGCAACGTTACTGTTGCCTGGTAAGTGAGAGTAGCTTATATGATACCGTGTGTGTGTGTGTGTGTGTGTGTGTGTGTGTGTGTGTGTGTGTGTGTGTGTGTGTGTGTGTGTGTGTGTGTGTGTGTGTGTGTGTGTGTGTGTGTGTCTATGTGTGTGTCTATGTGTGTGTGTGTACCTGTGTGTCTGAGTACAGCAGTAAACAGAATACAATGTGTATATGTCCTTGTTTCAGATGATGAGAGACAGTGAGAACTCCTGGCCTTCATTAGGTCAATGACTATGCAACATTAGAGTAAATTCTTAAATCTTAAATGTCCATTGCTTTACACAATTAAATGACTATATGGTAATGTTAGTTAGCAATGGTCAGATAATTAACTAAAATAGAAAGAGTGGAGCTTTTTTCTCCTTCGTCTGCTTTTTATGCATTTGTTAGCCATGGTGTTGAAGATTGTAAACAGTTTATTAAATACTTTTGAGTAAATGTAGGCCCTTATCAGCAGATTTTACTGCTAATCGATACAAAAGTTGTATGATGATGCTAATTATTAGTTATGGTTTTGTGTGGCAGTGTAGGGGTGTCGGTTAAATGGCTTATTTGTGTGATGTGATGTCCTGTTGCGTTCAGGTTCGGTTGCGTTTCTCAAAAAGTGTTGTTTTTCCAGGACTTTAAATAAATGCCATCAATACTTAAACGTCTGTTGCCCGTGTACAGTTCATATTCAGAAACGTCACAGTACCGACTGTCTGGGGTGTCGCTCTGGGACAGGCGAGTATGAGGCTGGGAGGGGAAAATCACAGTATACTCACTACAAAAAAATAGACTACACCACTGGTCACCTTCCATGTTGGAAAAAGAAACAAAACAACCCATCTAAATGTAAAGTATTTAGAAACATGAATGTATTATGTATGGAAAGATTTAGATTTACGATTCACATTTAACACCAATTAAATTTCACGAGGCAGTGAGTGAGGACACCAGGACTACCGTTTTCATTGAGCGGTCTCTTCATCTTTTTCTCCATTTGCTTCTGCTACCCTCTTTCCCCTGATGCATGTGAGTACATGTGCCACCCTCTTTCCCCTGATGCATGTGAGTACATGTGCCACCCTCTTTCCCCTGATGCATGCGAGTACATGTGTTGCATAGCACTGTGCTGCTGGATGCACGAGAATCCCTTGTGAGCACATTAGTTCTGGCACGATATGAAGACGGTCCTTCATTTTGTAGAAAAAGGCCTCCTGCCTGCAGGGGAACCTGAACCACAGGGTGAGAGCCATCACTGCACGCTTTAAGCATGTAACTGACGGACTGACTGTCACGTCTCATAATTACCTGACGGCTGGGAATCTAATATACTGTAGATGCCATCAACAATCTTTACAGAAGTATTACACATGAACACATCTGTTATTGATGTTTAGCCGCATGAACAAACCACACATAAGGTTGCAGCAGTTAGATCGTGTTCATTCCTCCACCTTCGCACAACTAGCTTGCTTTATAAAGTTGAACAGTACTTTCAAACATTTTTGACTTGTGACGCCTTAAAATAAAGCATTGTCAGCTTGTCATTGGTTGCACATGTATACCAGTGGTAGCTGTTTCATCAAAGGGTTATTTTATTGAGAAATTTTAGAAGACACGTAAGGTCAAATTATCCAGGAGCAAAAAGGCAAGTCTATATATATTGTCTGAAAAATCAAACATAGTTATGTGTGCCTTTTCCCAGACATCTGTCTTTTTAATTGTCTTGTAACCCTTAAAACGTATCTCGCGACCCCCTTGTCGGGGTCCTTACCCCAGGTTGGGAAACACTGGCCAAGAGCTCCGGACCCAACACTGGCCACAGAAAAGGGACACTCCCATCCAAAAGCAACTGCAGTATTAGCCTCCAGCTGTTTGACATTACTCATTCTATTAGATTTCACCCTCTCTTCCAGCGAAGGAGTGGATTTCTTGGAATGAAAATATTTGTGCTCGATGATTATTTTACAGATGGAGTGAGGCCAAGAGTGCCATTAGCGGAGCCTTGATTTTGCATTGCTCTATTTATTGCAAAGAGTTGCACAGTTCAAGAGACATAAGTTCAATTACCAAAGAGTAAAGCCTGACAGAAATGTACATGGTGTCGTAAATACAAAAAAAAAAAAAAACACAAATTTGAGCTTTAAATCATCTTTCAAATATGTAATATGAACGCCAGCACTCATGTCACATTTCAATTAGCTTCTTTTAAATAAAGCTTGACTTATTTTAAAATCCTAGAAATATAAAAAAAAGGAAAATATTGCACAGTGGTGTCTTATAGCTTATACACATCACAAGTTATTGCATTGCTCCTTTGTATAATTACAAATCAACATGCAGGAAGTATAGAATTCAATGGTGGATTTGTAACAAAGAAGAAGGCATCACATTATTAGTGTCACTGTAGAATCAGCTATTTGTGAGTCTAAAATATTGCGTCATGTTTTAAGACTGTGATCTAACATGTGAAGGACATCAGTCAACACTTTGAGAAGTACACACCCACATGTTAATGGCAACAATTTGTCGTTTACAAGATTAAAACTTCTTGTGTGAGGTACCCCACTGTGATCTCAAAAAAGGGGAAATTCATGCTTGCAACACATCCTGAGAAAAGTTGAACGCTTCGCTTGCAGCAACACTTTTGTTTTTGAATGGCTGCCTCTCAGACATCGCTGTTGGACCCTGGATGATTTGTACATGCCTGTCAAAGACAACAAAAAGAGTTATAACCTCTTGGTGTGTCTATTTGTTAGTGTGACTGTTCATACCGTATGCTGCACTACAATTTAACTAATATACTGCACATACTTAAATTCAAGCTGAATCGTTATGTGGTTTAAATTTCACACCAAAAATAGAGCACCAAAAGCTGTCTATGTCTAATGTGAAGTTTTCTCTGTTTTCTCTTTTTTTTTTTCAACAGGTGTGATTCTTACCTGTTGGTATTTAAATCGGTCCTGTAGATAACGGTGCCCCAGGCCAGTGATGTGACCTATATTCTGTCTGGAGAGCCCGGCTATCCTGGCAGTAAAGTCCAGCGTGAAGGCCAACTTGACCAGCTCAGGCGCTGTCGGTAGGACAGTGGGAGGATTGTGGGTCGGCGATGCTTCTGTCTCCAGATACGCATCAGCCAACTTCTGGAATGAAGAGTACGACATCCCTTGAAAGAAGCTGTTCAGGGTGGGGTTGTCTTTCAGCTGCAGGTGATAAGCAGAGCCAGGCTGTCAGTAAATACCGTACACTTTGACCCATCAGGGATTTTACTGCTAAGAAACATGCATGGTAAAAAAAAAAAAAAGGACACCATAAAACCTAACCACTGCTAAAAAATACGGTTTTATTATTCTAGCAGGTGACTGGCCAATCAAACATGATGTTCATGGAGTTTGTACTTTTTATTATCTTGACTTTATAACAGCTGTTTATTAATGTATTTTTGCTTTCTGTTGAAACTGCTCAAGCACAACAACTCTTTATATGTATGTTGCCGTAATGAATTCTAATAATTAACTAATTGTATAATCTTATAAATAACCCCACTCTGTCTGAAGCATTTTAAGCAATTATCCTGTCAATATTCCCAAATTATTAATCGTTGCGCAGTCTCATCAACTTGTTTGTTTTACTTAAAACAGGGATTAATACCAACCTTGATATCTATGGCATCACCCTCCTCCTTTGTCAAATGAATGATCCTGTCGATAACGTCCTCTGAGAGAAAACACAAAGCAAGGGGAAATATAATCAATATGCTGAACAACTAAATGAAGTTATAGGAATTCATTTCATCTTTGAGTTATTATAACAGTGCAGAGCTAAGACACACAGCCAAGAGAAAGGATAGGATGGTACATTTGTTTAACTTCAAGTCAACACAACTTTCACTACTTAACCCCATTACAAACTACATTCATCAGAGAAACAGTTTATTGTCTGGTGCCGTTTCATCACCAACTAAAATGCTTTAAAAGCATTTGAATGCTGCCATGCACTTGGCAAGGCTCAAAGAGTGCAAAGAGAAACTGTTTTTTACCATCAGAGAGAGGTTGAACTTCCTCTTTTCCTTGGACCTCGTGAACAATTCTTTCCAGTTCCTCTGACACCTTCTCGTAGTAAGATTCTGTCGGTTCCACAGCTGCAAAGAAACAATCAATTCTTTGTAAATGTCCTTCAGGATAAACAGCATGTGGTTAGAGCATTTTTTACAACCTATTTCCAATTATTCTGGTTGCATTAAAAAAAAACATTTTAACATATTATTTGTCACTTGTCAAGTTCAATCATCAAACTTACCTTCAACTCGAGTGATGTCAGCAGGGTGGAGATCTTTACCAGGTTTATTTTGTTTTGTAAGAGATAGGCGCCTTTTGGAGAACCTTCTTTTTATGGATATTTTCCTCGTGGCCTTTCTTCTTGGTGCAATGTCTGGAGATTTGGGCAGGCATGTTGTCACAGTGTCTTCTGCTGAGGAGGCCTCGGCCGTCTCTAATGGACCGTCCAGCTCTTCATCTATCTCCTCGTCACTCTTCCGAGAGAAAATATCAAGGAAACTTTTCCAAAGTGAGGGCTTCTTGTTCTTCTTTGCCTTTTTGGCGGGTTTCTCTGCTTCCTCAGGACGTTTCTCAGGCGGAGCTGCGGGATGTTCGGCCGCAAAAAATGTACCAATTTTCTTGCCGTCTAATTCATCGGCCAAGTGAAGGGAAGGGTCACTGGAATGTCGTCTTAGCTTTCTTGGCATTGTCACCCACTTTTCTTTCCTCCCAGCCCTCTTATCCCCCAGTGTCCCGTCATTTACGCTGAGGCTGCGCTTGACGTACACCTCCAGCAGACGGATTGTGTCCTTGTGAGGCACAGAAATCAACTGGCCATTATTGGGCCTTTGTGTTTCTGTCTGTGTTTCCATGGTGGGACGACTACAAGACAAAGAAAACACCACACATACAATAGGTTACAAGATTGTTTTGCATCAAACTTCTGCCAATTGCAGTCAGACATCACTCGTGCTCGAAGCAGCATTTTGGAAGAAGCCTTAAGAGCTGAAATGATTAGTCAATCAACAAAAAAATAGCATGAGTCATTTTTCAAGCAAAAATTCCCAAACAATGCATTGTCCCATGTTCTCAATTGTGAGGATTTGCTGCTTTTACTTTTGTTTTAGAGTATGTGATCATTAAGTAAATATATTTGGGGTTTTGGAGTGTTGGCCGGACAAAACAAACTATTTTAAGATGTCAATTTGGACATTTTTTTTGTATTACTATTTTATAGACCAAAAGATTAGTTAACAATTGATCAAGACATTGGTCAGCAGATTAATTAAAAATGAAAGTAATTATTAGCTGCAGCCCTAAACTTGATTGAGGCTGCAACTAAGGACTATCTTCATGATCAATTGACCTGCCAATTATTGTTCAATCGATTCATTATTTGGTCTCCTAAAAAAAAATATTGGAATGCTATTGTTTGTCTATTGTTTGTCGGAACAACAGTCGAAGACCCAAAGGTATTCACTTCATTATCAGAGGAGAGCTATGAAACCAGGAAGCTAGAACAATATCAAACAAACAATTGATCAATTATTAACATTCAGTTCATCTCGTCGATTAAACCACATGTATAGAGACATACTTGTTTACTATCATTTCAAATGTTCATTATGTGGACCAAAAAGCATGAACTACAGAGCCTTCTATTCCAGTGCTACTCTGTGGATCATAGCTGCAGAAAATGTAGAACCGTTTTCAAACACTGCTCTAAAGTCAGAAGAATAGGAACTAGTAGTAGGCATTCAATGCTACAGGGTAGCGCTGTAGTGTATCTGTGGACTCACCTCGTCTCCTTCAGCAACAGTGGGCTAGAACCGTCGCCGCAGCGTAGCTACTGAATGCGACTGAAGTTGTCTCTGTCGTGAAGGGACTTACCTGCTCACTATCTCCCCACACATCTTTGGACACCGCCTTCCTTACCTGCAGCCGCCTACAGTATGGTCATATTTAGGCTGAATATTTAAAAGTGGGCGGGGACGACCGAGGGGGGAAAAAAAAAAATCTTCCAGCTTTTACATGTGAGCTCTGACGTCAGATTGTAACTTGTTTACGGTTTCGCCAGAGCTCTCGATTCTGCTGTGAATCTCCCCCTCCCCGGTGGTTTTGCCACTTTTTACAGGAAGTCAAAGCTGCAGAGTTCATTTAGGTTATTTCCTTTAAGAGACCGGCTTTGAACACGTGTTGTGTTTGAATAGCCTGAATACATAGGCCTAGAGGAAGTGAATATAAATTACGAGTTTGCCGTAACAACACAAGCTGCATCACATGAAGGCTATGATATCATCAATGGGCATGTGCTCCTGAATATCTGTGTTCACATATAACAATGGTCCATACCCATCATTCATTCATTTATTTATTTATTTCTGACTTTATCTGCCCATAGGGGAATTGGTTTGCAGTGTGTTGGTACAACATTAAACATAGCCTACACAATAAAAGCATATACAGCAAAAGAGAAAAAAACAAACAACCAAAGACATAGTCTGCACATGGCAGACAAGATAAACAGCACACAGTGGCCAATATTTATGAAGCCTTCAGTAAATAATGGAGCCAAATATGAAGTAGACTAAAACAAGGGGGCTTTCAGAGGTTAGGCCTGCAGTACAGTAAGGTGACAGACTATTAATGACATTTTACGTGAGCTTTTTTAATCTTTTGTTTTAGCTGTATTGATTTTATGTTGCATGTTTTATGTCTGTCTTTCAACATCTTGGGACCATGTTGGACATAGTTTTTTTCTAGTGGTGAACAGTTTTACTTTCACGCACTTCTACATATTATCCCTTGGATTGGTGTGTTTTTGTAGATCCAGAAGAAAAAAAAAAACATAAATCATTAAACAAATTCGATAAGGACAACAAATGAGTAAGAAACACAATGCAATAAAACAATTTGCTGACTGAAATTCACAATCAATTTGGAGGCTTTAGTTTGAAGTGCTGTTGAATAGTGTTGGTTATGCTGGTGTGTTTCTATTATTTTGTCCACCCTATTTATATCAATGAGGGTAGACAAAATGTTCAAAACACCACAGTTTAATACCTTTACTCGTAGGCCTATGTATAGTCAGATTTATACATACAGCATACAGTTAAATGTGTTATACACCGTACACATATGTAACAATATTACAACATTGATTATATCAATGTCAATATTTTTTTTACGATGAACCGATTAATTGTTTAATATAAAACTGTCTAAAATTTCGCAAAAAGCCCAGCGAAACATTAACAATAATAATAACAATAGCAGAAATTATGGAATTTACTCCATTTGTAGCTTATTATTTCCCATATTTCCTTCTATCAGTAGTTTCTTTTAATGGTTATATTGCAGGTATGGCATTTTCTCCAGGCTATTTAATGGTGATAACCAATACATTCATCAGCATTTCCACCTTTAAACGTGTTACTCATTGACCACGGGCAGCACGCCAGTGAACTGAACAAACTATTATAACTTCACCTCAGACCGTTTCCCAACTTTTGCAATCAGTGCTCCTTCTGGGATTTACCCGGTACTATTGCAGTATGCAATGCTGTCAAAGATTTCTTCTGGAAATGACTGTTGTCAGAGTAAATGTATTGTCATAGAAGGAAAACATGCTTTTCGATCAACAATTGTTTCATGAGCACTGTATGAGTAATCTCTTATCTGGCGTGTTTACAGGAAACAGGAGACGTTTTCTATAACCGGTTAGTCCAACTGGTTGGAGTTAACAAGCACCTTCATTCTGTTTGTGCTGCATTGTCCAGACATTATAGCAGACTGTAGTTTGATCACTATAGCAGACTGTAGTTTGATCATTATGAGCGGAAACTAAGATTTTAAAATGTCTTTACTTACACCTAATTATGTTGTGCTTTGAAGAGATTCCCATGCATCTGAAATACAAATGACTGGTTTTCCACATTTATTCCAAAATTTAGAAATAAATAAATAAATTGTAACTGTAATTTAATCAGCTTTTTGTGAGCGTTAGTTGGACAAACCCCTCACTTGCTTTCCAATTAATAATTGCCCTATAGAAGATTAAAACTCATTCTTTCTTATTTCATATGTATGTATGCCAACACATATATTTTTACAAAAACAAACAAATGAGTGAAAACCTTCCATGCAGTTTGCTTTGTATGTAGTACCACATTAAGGCCATAAGGTGTCATGCTAAACACTGTGAAATGGCATTGTCTCTATGGCCTCACAAGCCTGTCCCCATAAGTATTTCCATGTCATGCTACTTTATACTTCTACTTGTCTGAGTGCATTTTGATTTCTGAAGGAACAGACTACTGACTGCTAGTTATTAACTAGTTATTAACTAAGACAAATTCCAATCAACTGTGTTGTTGATATGGCAATAAATTATTTACTTACTTACTTAAGCTAAGTACTTACTTTATTTGTTTTTTTGCTGCTTCTTCTACTTCTCTACTTTCTACTGCTGTTGTGTTTTTTGTTGGATTGGTTGTGTTGTTAGGCATACTTTAGTGGCTGTTGTTAAAGTGAAACTAGTTAGTGTGAAGTGTAAATTTGGGGAGTGGAGGTTAACAACTCTCAGGTGCTTTTGACTGATTAGCCAGGGTGTGGCCTCCCCACCTGTAGCCAACACCAATCTCCTCCTTGTATTTAATATTGGCATTTGCGTGAAGCGGCAGCTTCAGCGGCAGAAGAGTCGGAGGACAAAGACAAAGGAGTCTACGCAGGAGTCTTCGTGTGAAGTGTTTAGATAATGTTTTGTAAGCCGCTTTGGATAAAAGCGTCAGCTAATAACATTTAATGTAATGTAATAATGTAATGACTATGCATATTGGAATTATTACTCCAATACATTTTTTTGACAGCTTAAATTGTGATTTACTCTACAGATTAATATTTAACATACAAAACAAACCTTGCCTTGCTCTCACAGTCCATTTTGAGATTTTCAGATGGTACATGTTAGTTTGTGGAGTGTGTAATCTAAGAGGAAATGTTTTAGGTACAATAACAATCCATTTTAAATGACTATATACTGAAGTCTAAATGAATGAATCATTCTATATTCTGGAAGCTTTGCCTTTGTCTTATGTACAGTAGTCATTCCCATTGTGAGAATAATTGAGGTTATTTTTGTGTGTAGTGTTTTCCAGATTGATCTTGGAAAATGCACCACAGCTTAATGACCCATACTTGGCACACTCCTCTCTAATCTAGTCGTAAACATTTTTGGCTTTCCCAGATGTGAAGAGCGGCCTGTGGTCACCTGAAGGCAGCACGTCGCCTACTGTCTGAACCCGGGTGATACTTGAGGTCACCTTCTTCATTTTTCATTGGTGTTAAGCAGGACAAAGTGAGACTCGAGTTTCATCCCACAAAGTCTGGCCACTGACCTCCAGGGCTGACGCACTGCAGCGGAGCAGTCACGGTGCAGTTACCTGTCATACATCTTTATCTCCTTGAATCATTACTCGCCCTATGTTGTGGGACTCCACTCTCCAACCTTAGTATAGAGCCAAACTGAGCTAACAAAGCATATTCAGACAGATACTGGAGAATACAACGATTCCATTAATCTATACATCCAAAATTACTATAGACTTGCTTTATTGATTTGCTATGATATTGATTAAAATTATGTATTTCATATATTGAGAGCTTGTCATCACACATGTCACTTTAAGCCACTCTGAATTATTGAAGTAGGCCAAAATGTCATTTGAATAATTGATGTTTTTAGAAACAAAGTCCTTCTGCCATAAACTCTCAATCAGGATCACAGGAGTTTCTTATCACATCACTAAAAAAGAGAGGATGAGAGAAAATCTGTTAATGTGAATTCTATATATGCACTTGGGGCTGTAACCCCCAAACTGGCAGAGTGGCTCCAGCAAATTCCAGGAACAACATCTGAGATCCCGAGGACCCGAGCTTGAAGGAAGAGGAAAGGACTGCCAAGGATGGATGGGGCGATATATATATTATAATATTATATTATAAGATAGATTCAAGTTGATTTATATATTATCTTAAAATCGGAGTCAGCAATACATGGTGCAGGATGGATGCCTCAATGATATCAGGGACTTCCAGCATAGGTGAAGCAAATTAAACTAAAAATGAGAAACAGAGTGACTTCCCGGAACATTAGTGTTTTATGATGCTGTGTCAGGATACCTGATCTCCCATCACCCCCATTAAGAAGCAGGGTGTGTCCACCACCTGTCTTTCCTTCATCCTCTCCAGTGCTGAGAGAGCAGATGGAGCGCCTCACAAGCTTCACTTATCTAGTGCCAAAAATATGCGGCTCATTTGTCGTAATGCATCCTTTACCTTTTGGTGAAGATCATTTTGCTTTTCCATTTAATCATAGTAGCCCTGTAGTCAATAAAGCAGCTTTAAAAGTAATGCAAAACCAATGCCTGAATGTTGTTGATTAGCAAAATCAGGGCACAGAATCAATGGCTCGAGTAATGCTGAAGGTGAGCACTGCTGAACTTTGATCAATATTAAACCCACGAGGATTGCTTTGCCATTCAATATTGAGCACTGCGTTCGCACTTTGATCAAACGTATAATGGCAAGGTCATGGCAGCGGTGAGCCAGCTTGATGCCAGTTACCGTCACTGGAAGAAACGGGATACTTTGGACGGATTTAATACAAGCTGCCCATGTCCAACTTTGACTTTGTCCTCTGGAGGGAGTGAACTCCAGCCTGCTGTCTGTGCAGGTCTGAAATTGGCTTATAACGTGTCTGCTGACAAAAGAGTAACCCAATCTACAGATATGAGTTTCACAGTCTGATCTTTCGTGTGAGACCCATCCATTGTTTCCCCTTAAAGGAGTGGGACCGTTCTTCTTGTCACAAAGAACAGTCAGATCCATTACGAGTTGTGGTACAGTCTGCTGTGGTACAGTCTGCTGTGTCACAGTGATTGGACACTCCGCTGGTCTTTAAATGGATTTCTTGGGGTGAATCTTTATCAAAGGCAGGATGGATGTGATCTCTTCGTGGAACACCCGATGAATTATAAATGACAGCCTCACATTAGCTTTGACCTTGCCAGAACCACCTGTCTGTTAAATGCTAAAATGCTATCAGGCCTCGTCTCCGTTGTATCACTGTAGGATCAGTGATCAGCAGGGCAGAAGGGCGGCCCGTTGACCTGACCGTTAACTAAATGACAACAGGAGCAGGACTCTGAACACACTGCAAAAACACAGCCAGCATATTTAAGCAGGAAATGACTTCAACAGCTTTGTCTTACTGAGCAAGGAATTGGCTCCGAAAATCACAAAGTGTGCACTGACCAGAATGTGATATTATTTTAACATATTTCCCAATGATACGTCTGCGATGTGAATGTTTGGGACAGTAAAGTATCAAATGAAACAGCCAGCTCGTAGTATTGGTGGCCAAGATAGATGATCTTATAAATAATTCATTTGGTCTGCATATTTAATTTTGTGCTTTTGCTATAGAAGCTATCACAGTCAAAAGCATTGTCAAGCTCACAGCACTAGAATCTCTCCATCTAGTGAAGAGTTGTGCCAATAGAAAAACAAAACGCTAATTTGATCGGTATCCCCGACAGCAACAAAAACTCCTCAATATGTCAGCTTTCCATCTGTTGCATTTCTGCATGATTTGATAATCCTGTTTGATCTTCCTATCTATTTTTAGCATGGGCGGTGTCCTACTCATTTCTTAATTAGATAAAAGGCTTGTTACAAAACACACTGCAAGAAAACGTCTGCTCCTTCAATCTGCCACCTAGACCACGACACCAGATATATATTTAAAAAAAAAAAACACACACACATACCCGGCTCTTTTTCCCTCTTGTGATGTGACACGGACTCACTGGGGAGATGAAGAGGCAGGGAGAGAAATGCCATCATGATATCAGTGCAGAGAGCCAGCAGTGAGAAGGCATTAATAACAGCTAGCATGAGGTGGTAATGAGTATTGACCTGCAGCCATGCACTGACACTTACATTCATCACTGTTGTCAAACAGAGAAAAAGTTTTAAAAAGTTTAAATTTGCTTCATGTCAGAAGTCCAATTTATCCCAGAAATGAAATCATCAGAGGGAAACTATACACAGTTAGGATACGTGTTTAATGAAAGGCACTCTTTACAGGATAAATAAAACATTACGACACTGTATACTGTACAATGTTGACACATACTGTATACAGTAACAGTCCTCAAGTATTAAGTGCTTCATAACATAGTAAAGTGCTGACGTGACTAACTGATGTCACCTTATTGCATTTCATTTTAATTAAAGTATTGCTCTTTCCATTGGGTGAAAAAACACAACATATTTGTTTTTGCCACCCACACGTCGTCATTATTGCATATTGTGGGATTATTAGAAAGGCATTGATTGTGTTACAACTATATCCACTGCCATTTCTATACAAGCTGTACTTACATGTATACTAAACTCACATACAGTACATTTTCAAGATTGAAACGTGGCATGCATATATAGTACCAATTTCCCGATGAGACACAAAGTTCATCATTTGTTGTCATCATTTCACAAATCCAGTTGTAGTATTGGCTCTCCCTATCACATTGAATATAATGACAATCACTATAAGATTGAAAGACTAATATATTTAAGTACAATAAATATGTCAAACTTTCAGTTACTGATAATAAGAGTTAAAACTCATTTCGGCACACTATGCCATGCAATACAAATGAGAGAACAAGGGTAAATAAAGGCATTTTCAAATACAAGAGTGCAAAGTTATTGTTTTTTGTCTATGCCCTCTCCTCAGTTCTCTCAGTCTGATCACAAATACATACCTCATCTCACATTTACATTAGACACTCTAAGAAATGTGTTTTTTCCTGCCAACAGCTGAGGGTGTAAAGCTCCAAAAGTGCTCAAGAGATAAATGGGAATAAACTTTCAGTGCTACAAATTCATATGGTTTTTAAAGCATAAAATCACATTATAATAACAATATTAGATCTGGTGCAAAATGCCAAATAGTAAAACCATGTAGTTAAAAATAACTTTTTATTTTAAAAGCTGCATGCAACTACTGCATGTACTATACTGCAGATTTCTATTTTGCCTATCTACAAGACTAATAGCAGACATGCCACCTATTTAATTTATTCAGGAACATGTTAGGGGGTAAAAAGGCCCCAGAACTTATTTTAGACCCTGGTCCCTGTGGTCAAAATGCAAATGAGTTCCTCAAAACGTTCCTACTATAGACCCTAGGGAAGTTCCTGCCGTGGAAAAGTGGCTTATCACACAGATATTGTTATGCTGTGTCATATGGAGAAGTGCTGCTGGCTGAGCATTCACAACTATAGATTTGCTGATAAGACAATGTGTGCGCTCCTGTCCTCTTGCCTTACACTATTCGCCTGCCCTTGGAAATCGTGACAAGTTCTATTTTGGTTTTGCTGATTATGAAAAAGTGTAGACTAACTGATGTAATATGAACTCTGAGTATACTTCCAGTTTAAATGCTCTGATTATCACAACAGCTTTTTTCTTCTTTTGTGGGATACACTTACTGTTATTTAGACCCTCAAGGACATTTTGGTGAAACTTACAACTTACTTTGCCTTTGCACTTGTTTATCCCAACAGTCTACATTTTCAAGATAGAGAAATGTCTATAGTACAAATGAGCCATAACATATTTCTTCAAATTGCACTGGATGAATGATGATAATTATACCTTTCAGTTCTTCTCATTGAAGTTGAACAGACAGAGTAGTTGCTGAGTTGTGTTAATTGCACTTTGACACATCCACAAGCAGACAGACAACTTGTATAAAGGCTGCCTCACCACACAGGGCCTAATAATACTGTCATAATATGCAAACATGTTCCCATGTTTAGAGTACAAAATAGTGAGAAACAAACTAATATTACCGCAGTAGACACCTCACTACTGGATATGTTTGATTTGTCCATTTGTTTTTCATGCCCTTGATGTATAGAAATACTTTCTCTAACAGTGTGTGCCATTTTTCTCATTTTGCCAGTTGCCGTTACTTTTGTTTAGCGAGGGTGTGCTTCCATACTTGTTTGCAGCTGACGTTTTCTGAGCAGCCTCTGCCGCCGCATCCATCACCTGTTTCTCCTCCTGCTCAGTCTCACGGTGGTAAAAATAGTTAAAGTTGGAGACGATGACAGGGACGGGCAGGGCGATGGTCAGGACACCAGCAATGGCACAGAGGGTGCCGACCATTTTGCCTCCAATTGTGATGGGGCACATGTCTCCGTATCCCACAGTGGTCATTGTCACCACAGCCCACCAGAAGCCGTCAGGGATGCTGACAAACTGCGTCTGGGGCTCATCCACTTCTGCAAAGTAGATGGCACTTGAGAATAGGATGACTCCTATAAAAAGGAAGAAGATAAGCAGCCCGAGTTCCCTCATGCTGGCTTTCAAGGTCTGCCCCAAGATCTGAAGCCCTTTTGAGTGTCGGGAGAGCTTAAAAATTCTGAAAACTCTCACTAGACGGATAATTCTTAAGATTGCCAGGGACATGTTCTGACTGGAGTTCATATCATCATCAGGGGTCGTAGCCAGCTCTGTTCCAAGGGTTACAAAGTAGGGAATTATAGAGACTATGTCAATGGTGTTCATGATGTTATTGAAGAAATCCCTTTTGCTGGGGCACACCACAAAACGGACACCAACTTCAAAGCAGAACCAAATGATGCAAATAGTCTCCACAATGAAAAAGGGGTCTGTTAAATACGCAAACACGTCTTTAATGGCGGGGTGAGGGGCAGAACCGCCTTGGGTCCCGTTGATGAGTTGGGTTAAAATCGGGGGAAAGTCAGTGTCTTCCCTGAACTCTGGCAGAGTCTCTAGGCAGAAGATGACAATGGAAATGACGATGACAAACACAGAAACCAGAGCGACAGATTTGGCTGCACTGGAGCTTTCTGGGTATTCAAACAGTAGCCAGAATTGTCGTTTGAGTTCGTTGGTGGGCAGAAGGACCTCTGGCTCTTTGATAAACCCTTCATCTTCGCGGAACTGCTCCATCGCTTCATGACCCAACTCATAGAAAACCATTTCATTCGCAAAAACATCTAAGGGAACATTGGCCGGTCTACGGATTCTCCCCCCTGACTGATAGAAGTACAGAACACCATCAAAAGACGGGCGATTTCTGTCAAAGAAGTACTCATTTTTCATTGGGTCGAAGTATCTTATCCTCTTCATGGGGTCACCGAGCAGCGTCTCTGGAAAGTTATTCAGGGTGCTGAGCTGGGTCTCAAACATCAGGCCTGAAATATTGATGACAACTTTCTCGTCTTTTTCTTCAATGCAGTGCTTTTCAAACTCATCTTCATTCTCGTAGCAATCCTTTGCCATCTTACTGAAGACGCTGTCAGTGGGAGACTCACTGTTGATCAGGAGCTTCACATTAGAAATCAAACTGCCACTGCTGGACTTTGCTTTAGTGGTCAGAGACGACGGAGGAGTGGATGGTGTCAACCCTTCTTGACCAGACTGATGCTGACGTCGTCCTCTGTGTGGCGACTGGTGAGGAGAACTAAGGCGGTGGGTTAAAAGATTGTGATCAGGGGCATCTGAGGGGGGTGAAGTCGGGTACCCAGAGTCATTCGGGTCCCCCAAGTTGATGCCAACATCATCCATGTTCTCAAAATTAACCAGCGGCACCTCCATCACCTGTCTTGTCACAGGCCACAGCTCCTTCTATCAGCCTGGTTCGAGTGCAGGAGACAGAGGGGATACCACAACCAGTGCCACGCTGTAGATCCTGGCAGGGCCTGCCTCCTTCTGGTTCTCATTCAGGCAGCCGTATGCTACGTTTGGATTCAGTCCTCTGTGTAATCTGTAGAAGAGGGGTGAAAAAAAGCAACGTTGTGTTATATTTTTGTTAATTAGTGCAAATACAGTTTTGTTGGTGAAGAGACTTTTCTGTTAGCTCATGTTTGCATCAGCAAAGAACTTGCCATCTGATACTATGCTCATACAGTTATTTTTTCCCAATTCTCTGCCATGGAGTAAACGAAAACACAAGCTCTGCAAGTTCGGCTTCGAAAGTGCTTACACAAGGTATGGGTAGTATTATCGCTGATCATGGGCTACAAAACTAAACATGTTTAAATTTCTAATGTAAAAACAGCTTTCACTTATGACTGGAAGCAGAAACTCATCAAAACTGAAACACATTTATTCCTTTTGTTTGAACGTCAGTCTCTAACTACTGTTTGGCTCAATCCATCGCAACCCTGTTGTGGGGTAGTCTATCAGCATCACGTTTACTTTATCTCTAAGTAGCTGTTTATCATTCCATTTGTCTGGTTCAGAGAGGTAACCAAATCCCGACACATGCTTCGAAAGCTGCAACCTCTGCGTCCACTTGACACCAAGGGCCCTGCGCACTTGGAGAGACTCAGCTGCCTCTATTTCCACTTGCATTGTAGCAGATAACGTAACAGTCCGGGATTGTATCTTCTTTTCAAAGGACATCATGATACGGCTTGTACGTGCAAAAAATAAATGTATTGATTGTTCCATGTCAGCAAAGAGCGGTTACTCTGACCAAGGGAAAGGACGTTTGAAGATGCAGAAAACAGAAAAGTGCTGTTAAATCTACACTCTTGAATCTTTCTTTTTTTTTTTCTAAAAGCAACTTCTTGCTGATGAATTGGTACTAAAATCTTTCCACCAAACAAACTTGCCTCGTCTCACGCAGCATCAAAGGCAACAGATCCCCAGAGATCACATCACTACCTTTATCAAACCACCCACAAACACATGCAAATATATATGTAATCAAATGTTTAAAAGTTTAAATCCAGCTGTGTGCAGATGGTCCGCACCACTCACCGGCGTCCCCGGCTCTGCAGAAGTTGTGTTGCCTTCTCAATCCTGCCTGGCAGCTCCGCTCTGCTCCCCCTTCCTCCCTTCAATCTCTCCCTCATCCAGACTCACAATCAAGAGTGTGTCTAGCTCTATTAAAGCTCCCATTGGGTAATTTAACACCCTATGCGAAACCAGAGATGCCAGAGGTACCCACACACACACTCGCAAACATACACATGCACACGCACACACAGAGACAAACACGGAACACAGGAAACTCACAGTATTTTGAATTGGGGGTGGGGTGTGGGGGGGGGGTCACCTGGCTTTGTTCTCCCTGCTCCCTCCTCCGTCAAGTGGGATAAGTGAGGCTGTTACAGGCAGCTCTCTGATAGGAGATTTACGCTGCAGGAGCCAATCACTGTTTGATATGGCGAAGGGAGAGTGGGACTCACTTTTTCCCCTCTTTCCTGCAGAGTAAGCATCAACACGCAGGATCATCCTATCCACCCTCACCTTGGGGATTATACTGCATTCTTCCCCTGTTACAGCAGTTGTCATAGCTCTCAATACCTGCTGCAGCGCACATCTGCCCAGGGGATTCAGCTTTCTCTTGTTTACATCCTTAGTGATACATGCTGACGTGAAGTCTTATTTCATCTGACATCAATGACATTTTTTAACCGTCACACATTTTCCAAGTCTTCTCTGAAATCTCAATCACACTTCTTGTCTCTAATTTAAAAAAAAAAACAGCCCTGTACGCCTGTGCTCAAATCAATAACAAAAGCATTTGCCAGTCCCTCTTTGCAAAAACAAGAATTATACAGCACACAAGAATCAATTTTATTGATAAATACGTGTACGTTTTCACTGAGGTCATTTATTCTGGGCACACATTTCCCCGAGAGGTGTTGAGTATAGATTTGTTAGAGGGTTCATAGTGTTGAGAGTAAAAACAGTCCTTTCCCAAGAAAATCCTGCAGATGTGTCTGCGTTTTTCATTTCTGCTGTCCCTGCCAACTCCAGCAACTGTGTGCCTGCCAGCTATTGAAGGTTTGTCAGATTAACACAGAAGCTCTGTGGCTTTGAAAAAAAACGAGACGAGCCTAATTAAAAGGTTAATTCAAATTACAGAAAGGCTGTACTTCCTTTTCTTAGTCCTGCTGAATTCTCTCGAGGAGCGCAAACTTTAATCAAAAGTTAATCTTGCACTTTTTCAGAAGGTCGGCCAATTTGGCAACATAGGTTGAATATAGTGTTTCCCGATAGTGAACCAGTAGCCTGAAATCAGAAAGCATTCCCTCATCTCCCTCTCCTCCTGCTGCAGCCTGCAGTTGGCTGTCTGCTGGTCCTCTGTAACATTGCGGCATGAGCAGCACCACTGCAGGAACGGGCACATGGCTTCAAGGTTACAGAAAACTTTTTTAGGACTTCACAGTCTACGCTTTGTTGTACATCATCACACACCATTACCTCTAAGAATCTCATTATGTGTCCTCACAGGAACATTGTGTATATGCAGATATACACGGAGGTTTGCCCCATGCGCACAGGAGTACAGGGATGCAGGGAGGCACATGTGCACAGACAAACTTCCCTCAACATGCTTGATATATATGGTATATAGGGATCTTTTTCTTGGATCATCCTGCAATGTCCTAGAGATGTCATTGAGAGCGCAGTCAGCTGAGGCATGACCTGCCACTTAAACACTTCATAATAGAATTTGTTACAGGCGAAGAGAGACAGGAAGATGGACAGTGAGGGGGGCGATCATAGACTACGCGAGTCGAACTGAGAGGGTAAATAATCGATCCATTCCACTGCCAAACGATTTGTGTCAGTAGAAGAGTGAAAGGGGTGACAAATTGGTGGGACATGGGCTACAGCATGAGGTGGACTGCAGCTACTGCAGTGTCACCCGTCTCAGGACTCCTGACATCGTGACAGAGGGATAACGCCTTCTGTCCTTCTACGCAGCCCTCGTTCCATCATCCCTCCCTCCCTCCCCTGCTACCATGACACAGTCACCTTACCCATTAACAGACTGTGTTGACAACGCATTTTCTCCATCAGCATGTTTGTGCGTGAACTATACTGACGCTGCATAGGTATAAACACGTCCTTCCTACACACCATTACAGGGCTTGACTTTGAGCCGTGGACAGAAAAAAAAAAAATAAAAAAAATTCAACACGGAAGTGACAGAATGTAAGTGAAGGAAGTATCCAGATTGCTCAGTAAAAGAAGCATTACAGTAACACACTGTACATATACTTCATTATAGGTGAAGGTCCTGCAACTAAAAATGTTTTATTCAGTTTTATTCATGGTGTCCTGTATGAAGTTTCTTGTTTTTGTTACTAACATTATTATTACTCTACATGCTTATAAAATATTAAAATTGAATCTTGTATTTTTTATATACACTTATATATATTGTTTAGCTTGACTTTGTAAAGTCAGGGACTACCAAAGTTGGGACTACAGATGAAAAATAGCCTTTTGGCCAACGTTGAAATGGCTCCTGGGAGTGTTACATTAAATATTATATTATCTGAGCCAATTTTTACCATTTCATTGATTGTTATACATTTTATCATACTTTTCTAGTGTAAACTCTAGTTATAAGTTGTTTTATTCTGGCATGGGGACAGTAGAGAGATAAAATGAGGGGAGGGAGAGGAGGGATGAAATGCAACAAAGGTCCCAGGCCATGCTCAAACATGGGGCGTGGTCAGCGTCTTAAGGAACCAGGACATAACTTGTATGTAAACTTTTAATGTGTAAAGCAACTAGTATCTAAATCTGTCAAATAAATGCAGTTGAGTATAAAGTAATGCTTTTCTCTGAAATGTAGTAGAGTAGTAGTACAAAAAGGCATGAAATGGAAACACTCAAACCTGCATTAACTGATTATTTTGGCCACTTCAGGGCAGCAGAAACAAGCCGTGAACACAGATTATATGGCGAAATTGTTTGCAAACAGTTGCTTATTTACATATCCAGCAGTTACAGAGAAACATTGGTTCATTTGGAGTCGTGTTTCTGACCACATGGCAAATCTAAGTCCAATATTCACTGTCCTTTAGCACAGTTTTTAATCTCCATTTAAGGAAATACCTGTTTCATAAGCTGCTAAATGCTCCACTATGTTCCTCAGGTAAACGCTACCTGTGTGTCTGACTACCACTCTAAACACCTTTTGGGGAAAATAATGTATTATATTATTATGATTTTCTACATTTTCTATGTACTCTGCTATAGACTATACTGTGGTAGTTTCTAGAGTCCCTTTCTTCAGCGGTACAGTCCAAACTGAGAAATCTTGGTGTTATATTTGATCATAACATGTATTTTGATCAACATATCAAATCACTGACCCGCACTTGTTTCTTTCAATTAAGAAACACTGCCAAACTTAGAGCTGTTGTTTCGCATTCTGAGCTTGAGATGATCATTCATGGTTTTATATCATGCCGGCTTGATTACTGCGACTCCATTTTCACCTGTCTCAGCAAGTCGTCCCAGGACCGTCTACAACTGGTCCAGAACTCTGATGCAAGGCTGTTGACCAGGTCCAGCAGGATGTCGCACATCACTCCAATTTTATACTCATTACATTGGCTTCCGATCAAGTTCAGGAACCAATTTAAAGTTCTTGTCTCATGGTCAGGCACCTGTTAATATCTCGGACCTGCTCCATCTGTACACTACTAACAGGTCCCTCAGGTCTTCTAACCAGGGATTACTGGTGGTCCCACACACTTGCTTAAAAACTAAAGGTGACCGTTCCTTTGAAGTAGTGGCTCCAAACCTGTGGAACGCCCTTCCTGTTGTCTTACGTTCTGCAGTCTCTGTTGAAGCTTTCAAAAAGCAGCTGAAGACGCACTTGTTAAAATTTGCTTTTGATTTATGTTTGTAATTTTGGGTTTTAGGTTTTAATCTTTTAAATGATTTTCACTGGTCTCTCAATTTCCTTGCTTATTTTCTGTTGGATCTCACTGTATTTTTACAAATGTTTATCATGTGAAGCACTTTGTGACTTTGTCTGTAAAAGGTGCAAATAAACGTATTATTATAAGTGTTTGTGTCCACATATTGCTTTGTGATGGTTATTAGTTAAAGTGATTGGTAATGGCCTGACGAGTACTCGCTTAGATCGAAATGTTTCTCAGTTGAATTACATTGGCTGGTAGCTGTCAGTACAGTGTGCATATCTTTTGTGTGATTTTTACCTTTCTGATGAAGTTTTAGAGTGGAAAACTCTCTCTGTTTGTCTTTGGAAATGACAAAGTAACAAAATATGTGGGCAACTCATCTTGTGCACATGATCTAAGTAATTCTATCACAAAAGCCCATATGCTCATTCATTAAGGGTGACAGGATTTCAAAGTGCATGTCAGGTAGCACGGATTAGATATTCCAGCCTGGTAATCTTATAGCAGTTGTAAAGGCAGCTGGTTATTCCAGTCTAGTAATCCTATATATTGTAGTGGAGGTTCCCCTCAGTGCGCATAACTTACAAGGACAGGTCAGGAGCATACAAGGGTATAACAGCTACAGTATAGAAAACCCAATACAGCTCATAACACAGACACACATTCATTCAGTCTCTTCGAGTGACATTTTGCAGGTGGGTCCTCTGATACTTTGGGTATCCAATAATCCATCCATCCATGTTGAAGAGGCTGACCATGTGATTGCATGTCCCCACTTTGAGTCTGTTTTTAATTTTTTTTATTTTATTTAAAGCCTCATTGAGATTAAAAATCCTTGTCCTGGCCAAGGTAGGCAGCAAAAACAATGACAAACAACATGAGATGGCTAACACAAACGATGCCTCGAAATCTGAATGAATTAAACAGAAATGCAATATGCAACATTGCAACATTTCCAACACAATCATGTAAAAGACTAAAAACAACCGGTAACTTAAAACAACCAAACAGTGGTCTAAAACCATGAAAATAACAGCAAAACAATCACTTAATCAGAAAAGCCAAGATTCTAATATATACCAAAACATCGGCAGCCTGAAGAGAGAGCAACTCATTTCTGCATTAGTAAATTTCTGCAATTTAAATTCAAGGTGATTGCAGAGAAACGTTCCCTCTTAAGCAGATAAATATTAAAACTAACTTCAAACTCTGCACTCACATCATTCTGCACAGTGAAGGGCAAACATCCAAGTGAAGCAATAATAAGCAAAACACACTTTTGAGTGGGACTTTAAATGTCCATCAGTACATTTTTGATTAATAACAGATTTCTGTCCACCGTGAGTGCACAGTTCCCTTCATTGTTTGGACGGAGGATTTGGCCTGTAGCTGAATCTGAGGACTGTTACTCCACTAAGGAGATTATGCAACACAGGAGATCAGCCCGGAGAATCACCCTCATAGATGAACAGTGTGGACTAAATACGACGGACTTAATTGAAATGTCTGGATTGTTTCCAGCCTCACTAATCAAAAGACAAGTGCTAATCTTGGATGACTCTTTGGACCCGACACGGTAGGGGAGGAGACGAGCAGCCACAACATTTAACACTGCAATCCTCAGTTGTTTAAACAAACTGATTAAATTCCACTTTCTTTTGCAAACATCCATTCTGTTTTTCTGCTGTTAGAGCACAAAAACATCCGATAGATGCTGTAACACAAACCAATTCCTTCAAAGCACTATCACAAGCAGTGATAAGAATAATTCTCCATCCAGCAGTCAAACAGGAAGGATGATTGCCATGCTCCACCCACTATTTTGATGTCAACATTGCTCACCGTTGGACAGGGAGGTTCCATGGCTGCAGGCGCTCTGA
This sequence comes from Gymnocephalus cernua, assembly GCA_023631565.1. NCBI lineage: Eukaryota > Metazoa > Chordata > Actinopteri > Perciformes > Percidae > Gymnocephalus > Gymnocephalus cernua. Next base: position 17,179,698 of record CM042428.1, read on the forward strand.
GCTCATCCAAAGCCTCCCGAGTTACAGCGCCTCCTCCTCATGTTCCCATATGGCCTGTTGTAGAGTACAAAACATTTTGATAGTGAGGAATTATCAGTGAGTAAACCTAGTTGCATTTTTTTTAACATTCAGCTATGATGATCAGACAAAAAAAAATGAATAAGTTTGAATAAGAGTGAAATGTAATCCAGGATTTCAGCAGTGAGATTAGAAAGGTATGGGCAATAAAATGACTGCTAATAAAAACAATAATACTTTGACCACTACCACTGTGACTACAAAAATCATCATAGCAGCATTTCGTTCATAAGTTTTACTGCTTACATTTAACAGCTTCTATTTAAAAAAAACATCAAAAAATCCAGGTGTATAAATTTCTCCATGAATTTTACTATACACACATTCTTATTTTAATATAAATACTGTATACAAGCATCAAATCGAATTTACCTTGTTATCCAGCGGTGAAAGAAGCTCGTCTAAACTCACTCATGCACCCTCTTAGATTAAATATCCAACCAGGCAAGGGCAGAGTCTTAAGGAGCAGTTGTAAATCTCTCTAAAGTGAGAGGTTTTGACAGAAGGCAGGGCAGATACAGTTAAATACTCCATAAACAAGACAGATGTTTTGAACAACAACATGGTTTCAATCGATTCGGTCAGTCTGAGTAACATGCAAATAAACAAATCTTCACACAGCTCCCTGTTCACATCGTGCTAATGTAGCTTTTGTCCAGTGATCCCCATTTTTGTTATAAAATATTCTGCAATACTGTAATAATACATCAACAGCAACACAATCCGCACAACCTTCACATAAGGTATGTCACTTGAAACCTCTTAAGTTCTTTGCCATCTCTGAATAGAAACGCTGTTCCCCTTACCTGTCCATACCCCACCCCCCCATTAGTGTAACGAGCCATAACTGAAGTGAACTTCTGTTTGTGCAGCACAGGGATCATTTTTCTCATCGCTAGTAAAGTCCTCAATCTGTCCATCTGCCTGCCAGGTGCTCTGGCTTGGCTCTCTATCATATTTCTGTGTGTGTGTGTGTGTGTGTGTGTGTGTGTGTGTGTGTGTGTGTGTGTGTGTGTGTGTGTGTGTGTTCACCTCTCTGCCCTTCCTCTTGTATATTTAGTTTACTTTGTTGAAAGTCAGGGGGGTTGACAGTTTAAATGGAATAAAAGCAACAATGAGATATTTTTTTGGGTTGAGCCATCACAAAGATGCAGCTTCCCCTTATTGTACTACTTCATCGTGACTTTTATGCTTTATACTACATTTATCTGATTTGGTGGTCCAATGCTTCGATTGCAGACTAAATTACAATTTCAAATTTTAAGACTTGCTCCGGATTGAATCTCAACAAATATAACGTGATTTACAATTCATTTCTGATGGCCAGCAGCAGGTCAAAGTTGATTGACTGGCACACAATTGCTACACACGTTCGTGTTCCCCCTCAGGATGAATTGTAACAATGTTGGTGATCATCTGACTTTCCATCTGGCGCCACCATCAGGTCAACATTTTATTAACAAGCAAATATCAGCATGCTAACACATAAAGGGGCGCTATGCAATTTTGGCAATTTCTTCGCTGTTTTCGCTTTTTACTCGCAGGTTTCTCTCTTACAGAGAGCTCCCCCTACAGCTTCAGAACAGATATAACTGCTGACTCCTCGCTCGGTCAGTCTGCCGTTTCCTCTTTCTCTGGTCCTCAATGCTTTACTAGCTTTCTGCTTCCTAGCCGGTTCCTGTATGTGTGCAGTGCCATGAAGCATTCGTTATATCGCAAGACCTGATATCACACGATACTTCCTGACGCTGAGGCTGGCGGCTCGCCGGCTGAAAGTTGCAAGGGTGGTTTTTCAGCTCACATGCGCTAGGGGGGAGCGAGACGACCACCATTCAACTCAAAAAAGTCGTATAACCATTCCAATGACTCCAAAGCTGTTCACTTAAGGTAAATTAAGTTTACAAAACTGCATAGTTCCCCTTTAAAAGAGAGAGAACACAGTAAACATTACCTGCTAAACTCAAAACATTGTTGCACCCAAGTACAGCCAACATCAATAATTAACTTGGTGGCAGCCACCGGGATGTAAATGATTATGTAAATCTACTACCACATGTTTTCTCATTTATCTTTTCATAACATCTAGTGACAGTCTAAGTTAACCTCCCGTAGGTCGTGGCTAAAGCAAGAAGCAAGCTAACGTTAGATGGTCAATGCTGAGCTAACATGTTTGCTAACCTATCAAGGTACGTTTTCAGGTGCCTGATAAAATGACATGTGGTTGAGCCAGAATCCTTTATGTTGATACCACATATTTTGCATTCAGAACTTCTTTTGTGTGGGCCTTGTTATATGAAGTTATTAAAGCCAAAGCTTCTGATGAATGGCACAGTGGCTGCCGGTGCAGTCAACACGTTTGTTGTCCTTTCTCAAGTGTGGCCGCGGTTTCCTAAAAATAAAGATTGTTCACGAGTCCCGCATCTCCAGTCCGAGTCAAGGCGGAAGTCTTCTGAGCACGAGTCTCAAGTCAAGTCTGAATTCAATGTGTGCGTCTTGAGTCCGAGTCTCAAACTCGAATCCCTATCTCTGAAACATATTAAAAGGAAATTAACAATAATCAGACATGAGCATAAATATAGAATATGAATATTACAATAAAAATATGTAAAAGTCACTATAACATACTGTATATGTACAATGTTTTAAAATAATTAAAGAAGGCTGTAAGTTTTTTGCAGGATGTGCAAAAATGTTGATGAGGGAATGTGCAAAAGTTCAGAATATATAATACAGATATGCATATCTTATAAAATGTGCAATGGTCAGGTAGGCTAGTCCAGGATGTGTTGTGTTTCAGCATGGCTGTAGACTCTTGTTGTAGAGGAAATTGAATGAGCCTATTGCACTCTTATAGCTGCATTATTTTTAAGGTAGTTAGTATTGCTCTAACACACACCCCCTACTATAAATAAAGAATTAACAAACACAAACGTTACAGGGCAACCAAACGATTAAAACTAAATCTGCAAACAATTTCACCTAGAGTAACTGGTCCTGGTTGATGACACTGACAGGCCAATATACAATATTCATTCAACAATGAACACAGCAAACTAATACTTGCATTGTAAATATTGTAATTAATTATGTTATTCCTCAAAGATAATTAACATTACATTCAGCATCTACCTTCCACATAATGCATTCCCTTGTAATTTGAGGCCAATATGTGCCTTATTAGCAGAGCGCAGCTCTAAAAACACAATACCCATCATGCAAATCAAGCTAGTAGTCTATACTCTCCAAAAACAAGATTTCTTGGCTTATAAAATATTTCTGCACCAAAGGCTTGTTCTAAATCCTCGTGAGGTCTCTGGTTGCCTTGTGTAGCCTCCATGTTGTATTGGTATGTGCAGGAAATAGATACTCCGGCATGCGTCTCAAAGGTGCTGAAAAAGCCTTGGTTGCTGCCATGTAACTGGGGACAGACGGACAGGTATTCAACTCTGAACACCGAGTACCTTCTTGTCCAGGGAAACATTGTCAGCCATTGTTGCTGCGCTGTGGCTGCTTTGGGAGAAAAGAGCAGCTATAAATCTATATGCAATAAGACAGACAGACAGACACAGACAGACAGAGACAGATAGATAGATAGCAATTTCTTTTTGCTTTACCAGTACCCCGACTACTAGCGTTACAAGCTAATTAGCGGTTAGCGCTAAAACCGGTCACATTCGATTAGCATGAAAACGTATCCCAGAGAACGGTCGACTCGGTACCCATGTGTTATTAACCCCTAGGTTCATTTTGCAGCAGAATTATCCTTTAAGTTGTTTGTGCTGCACCATGGTACCAGTGATCGGACCTCCTCCCTGTAGGCGGTCTCCTCACTGTTGGTCACCAGCCCCACCATAAGATCACAGAAGTGATGGCAATGGTTTTCACACACTTTTTAGTATGGGTCTAACAAACAAAAAAGAAATGGGTTAATGGTAGGTCACTATGTTCCAGGATACATCACTGAACAACATGCATCTTTTTTGCTGTGTTTGAAATGATACTTAAACGTTTGTAGAAGTAGCATTAACATACATGACATACTGTCACGTAATTCCCTCCATTGTTTTAAGGCTTTGTATACCTCCAAGAGCTTTCTACTGCATCACTCTCTTTGATCAACCGTTAATAATAAATAAAGGCAAGCTGCTAAACCTCCATCACTATCTCTCCTCCCCGCTGCTTGCCCCTGACGTGAACACTCCACCCAGGAACCCCATTATGTCAGCAGACAAGAAGCTCCAGTTTCTCACATCATGACACAGACCTTCACTTTTTATGTTTTATTTGGTAACATTTCACAGTAACCATCATTAATAAATGGAAAATAAACAAATAAATAAATAAACATTATTTGGATAGCTATTATAAAGTTGCAACACACAGCGTCATCCACACTGTGATGACGGCACTTTGTTTGAGGCAAGAGGCCCTCTCTTCATCAAGAGATCATTGCATACATAATGAATAAGCTTCATGAACGCAGTGGCACACATTCACCATAACACCCCCCCCCCCCCCCCCTCTCTCTCTCTCTCACACACACACACACACTTGAATGTCCTCGTTTTATCAAGATTTCATTTTCTCAGAATGATTCCCTCTTTCTAATCGTTCTGATGAGTGAGTGTTTCATATCAGCCGTGATAACATTCTCTATAAAGAGAGCATGCATTACATAACTGATAAGCAGTAAGCAAAATTATTAAACAGAACCAGCATACATGAGGTAGGAGAAGGTGGAGGGAAGTCAAACAAAATGCAGTGGAAGCATTGCAGATTTCCCATTCCTGCTCTATACACAATCTCAGACTTGGAAGTTGAATGTACAAACTGGGAGAGGCCCTGGGACAGATGTTGATAAAATATTAACTCACACAGGATATTTAAAGCCTGTGACATTTTTTCCCTGGTCTGCTTTTTGGAAATGGCCTCCACCAGATGTAGCCAGCAGCGAGGATGCAGTTTCCACATTTTGACTTACCACACATTACAGAAAGTTCAATATTTGCACAGTTTAAAGTTGAACTCTATCATAGCTGCATGTATCTTTTTGCCATCACATATCATTTTAAATACAATAGAGAACTGACGACCATAAAGTGTTTTCTTTAATGCTTTTAGGGGCTTTCACGTCTCCTCTCAGCTTTCATGAACACGCACTGAATTGCCTTTATGAATGTTTTATATTGGTGGTGTTTTTTATGCCATTTCTATATGCTGCATTTGTGGCCAAGTCACAATGATGAAGTCCTTGTGACTACCGTGGTATTTAAATGGTAAATAAACTTAAAAGAAATGAGCCTGAAATAAATCATTTAAATTAAAATAAGACTTTTTGTAGCACTTTTAAATAAAGCATATGAAGCATTTTACGTTTCGGATGGCTTTATCATTAGTTAATGGTTCATTTACCGATGCTTTATTGATGAAGCAGTAGTTGTTATAAGCAGTATAAGTAGGCAAGGGGGGGGCGGATTTGAAAAAGAACAAAGTCGCAATTACAAATCCGTCTGCTAAAACCACGGACAGCACCATGTATTTATCAATACACAGTTGGGCTACTGATATTTCAGAGTAATGGTCGGGCCATAGATTCTAACTTGCAAAAACCTCAGTCAGATAAAGGATCAATAATTCAGGCAGACTAGACTGATATATTCAACTAAACAACCCTTCTGCCCCTGCACTCCCTCTGCTACTAGTCGGGGGGACAAAGGGCATGCTCTTTGGTCATTTTGCTTCCAAGGGGGATGGCTTACCTCCTCATATTGCCTACTTGTTATAATTGTATTTAATCGATATGAGCTACTTCTGGTTTGCATGTTGTGAGAAATCTTGGTAATAATGCAGTGATCAATGTCATAAACCTATTTTGGGAAATACACTCATTTGTTTTCTTTCTGACAGTTAGATGAGAAGATTATAGATACCACTCTCATGTCTACCCATTCAATTTGAAGCTGTTAGCTTAGCTTAGCATAAATACTGGAGAAAAAAAAGGGGAAACAGCTAGCAGGCACTGTCTAAATTCTTAACATACAGATATGAGAGTGGTATTGATCTTCTCTACCTACTCTCAGCAAGAAAGTAACGTCCACCTATTGAAGTGAAGAACTATCAGAAATGATAGTCAGGAGTAATGCTGGAGGACGATAAACTGCAGCAAGAGGAATTTTTCACAACATCAACAAAGTCATTACTTACAACCTATAAACTCTTTACAAACGATGATTTATTAGCAATAGTTTTTAACAATAGCCTGCTCTACATTAACAGCATCTTTAGCTCACAGGCGATTGTTGTTGCTCTATTGTGTTAACTAACCCTCTAACCTTGCTGCACAAACGGCTCGGTGCTCCTAAACATGAACTCGCTTCATTTGTACTCCATATGTCTTCGTCTCAGATAACACAGGATTGCCTAAACCCGCTTCCATTACTCAGATTAAACTCACTACTACCACGAGGATGGTTCTCAGTGTTGATCCATCCCTCCACACCTCAGGTCAGTCAGTACTGTGCAATCGAGTCCTGCAGCCTGATAAGTTTCCCTGTGACCTCTCCCCACTTTCTTTATTCAGCCCACCTTGTCATTATGTAAAAGAGGATTTTCTCGTTTCCACGCTGGTCTGGTCTTTCATATTACTTCATGTCTCCTGGTTTTGTGTGCGCTTATGAGCTCTGGAGCATCTGTCCAGTGTGTGTTTTCACAGATTTGCCATCGTCTGTGAGATGGGATGCATGGTTGGCTGACCTTAACCCATTTGTCACCACCACAGGGGAGGAGGAAGAGGACGGGGTGTGTGTGTGTGTGTGTGTGTGTGTGTGTGTGTGTGTGTGTGTGTGTGTGTGTGTGTGTGCGTGCTTCTGCATCTACTTGTGCATTTGGTCTCACACACGCTCAATGGGGTCATCACACTATCTATATGAGTGTATTGATCCTCTATAAGAGGGAGCAGGCGTGGACACGTGTGCCATTGTGTCTGGAAACCCAACACTACTGTCAGTCTATCGGCAGGGTAAAATGCACAGCAATGCTATGATATGTGAATTAATTTTCCTTATTAAAATAGAAGAAGAGTGTTCTTTTTTTGAAGCAATTCAAAATGCATTGGAGAGGCCTTGATGTGTTTATGTGGAGAGATGCAATGCAATACATTTCATATGCATTAACAATTCGTGGGTTGTTGTGTTCTTTGTCAGTAGTTTATAAATTCAGATGTCATGGCAATTCATGATGTATTTTTGTAAGTTTGGGTCCAGGACAGACACCAAATTGCTCTTTTGGGTCTTGAGCAAAAAAGTTTGGGTATTTGGGATTAGACCAATGAAAACCTGCATATTTATGCAGAATATATCCTGATTGTTTTTAGGTGAAGCAGCGGTCAAAGGTAACTCATGTACTATAGCCTACTTAAAGTACAATATAGAGGTACTTTAATACTGAGTATTTTTATTGGATGTTACTTTATAGTTGAACTCCACAACAGTTCAGAATGAAAATTGGAACTTTTTACTCCAATACATTTATTTGACATCTGCAGCTACTAGCTACTTTTCAGATTAAGAGTTTTACATAAAACCATACAGTATAAGCTTTCAAAAAGCCTGATTAAACTAGTGGTTCCCAACCTTTTCTCTTGTGGCCCCTTACAAAAAAGCAGTGTCTAATGGAGGGCCCCTTGTGACATGTTATTTTTCTACGAGTTGTTTTCTCTTTAGGCTTCTGTTTCATTTAAACAATAGTTTCAGGCCTAAATAGGTAAACATATCGAATATGTCACAAAAGTAGCAAAAAAAGAAAAGAATATAGATTTGGGAAGCAGAACGTCTTTCATCTCCCATCAGATTTATCTTGTGGCACTTTAGCTTGACCCTGAAACTACAGAGTGTGTATGACGTAGTTAAAACTTGTTCTACCAAGAGCAGGTACAACAGTAAAATGCTAACAATCTAATAATGTATACAATAACATATTACTCACAGGGACTATTATTCTCCATAATAAGTACTTTTACTTTTGTTATCTTGGATTTTCTTGATAATACTTGTATACTTTTATTTAAAGCTATAGTGCGTTGTTTCCTCCATGCAGTTGCTAGTGGTCAAAGATGACACGGAGAATTGAAAAAACATGGACTCTTCAGAAAAGGTAATTATCTTCATACGAGCTTCTGCGCAGGAAAGTCACCGGACGACACAATCTTCTGAACATAGCCAAACTGAGAAATACAGAGAGAAAGTTGTGTGGAGCTGACAGTCTTAATTAGTTTTTTAGCAACTCATTTGGCAATGGCTTGAATGTAACAGATGTTCATTAATATCAAAAAGTTTTAAGCAAGATTTTGAGTGCAGGACTTTTAGTTGTAGCAGAGTAGTTTTCGATTATTGTATTGGTACTTCTACCTAAGTAAAGATTCACAATACTTCTTCCACCACTGATTTTTAGTATACTCTTAAACGCATTGTCTGACGCATTGACTGGTGACAGAGAAACTGAGAACCACTTTTTATGCACCATTTATTGGGAACAAACTCCCAGAAAACTGGAAGTCCGCTGCAACTCTCAGTTCTTTTAAATCAAGGCTGAAGACTTTTCTGTTTGACACTGCCTTTTATTAAATCAAGTCATTGTTCATTTCTTACACTGCACGGTAACTTCTCTCTCTTAAAGCCCCAGTGTGTAACGTTTGTAGTTGTTTATTATCAAAATCTGTATTGCCCTTCACAAACTTGTCCTTTTTTATGAATATTGACCACCACCATCAATTTCAAGTATTCCTATTGGCTTGAAATTTTACATTTGCGCTTGAATGAACTGTGGTCGACGCTCCATATTCATACGCCATCTTGAAATACGTTAGCCGGTAAGGGACATTCAAGCTATACTGCTCCGCCTTTCGTGTTTTTTCGACTTCCCGGCCCGGCAAGTTTGAAAAAGGAAACATGGAGGACCACACGACTTATTCAAAATCCAAATTTCAGGAACAGCAGTCTTCTTCTTCGCCCAGAATAAGAAAACGGATATTGAAAAGAGCAAGAGACTGGCGTCATCAGAAAAAAAAGAGTGATCATTGGAGCTGCAAATACCAACTAGTTAGTTATCCTCTGGACCGCTGCAGTCGCTTTTTTTTTCTCTCTCCTTTCCATCGGGTGGTGTGAAGCGCGCGTCCACGCCACTGTCCAACATGCACTCCAACAACCACGGCTGACTTTTTTTAAGCATGACAGCTACCGTAGCTGCAATATTTACTTTCAACTGCGTGGCGAGAGACAGTAGATTGCAATATATGATGATGATGATGAGGGAGTAATTCTTACACAATGTAGCTTTAATGAATGTTTTAATTGCTTTATATCATGTTTTATGTAAAGCACTTTGAATTGCCTTGTTGCTGAAATGTGCTATAGAAATAAAGTTGCCTTGCCTTGAGACACAAATTGTGGCACTTCTGCAACAACACCCCTAGAGGGCACTAATGCTTTCCTCATCACTGAACAAACAAGGTTCCAAATAAACCTGAACACCTACCTCCATTATTGAAAACTTCACTCCAAACCAAACAACTAGAGCCCAGTCACTGCTAAAGCATGCTAACGAAGCAACCATGTAAACTCAACAGGCTCGCTGCAGGACTTGTCGGGTGATGACTGGTGGCTGATTTCAGGGCAGAAGTTAATGAGTGTAAAAAGCTGAACACCTCCTAATAAGGGGGTGTGGTCTGGTGCCAGGGCAGCCCTGTTGGATTAGCAGCAAGTCCCACAGTGCTTGCCTGCTAATTACAAGATGGTAAGCACAGTGCAAGCCTGTATGACTGCTCAACCGTGCTCCTGTGGGCATGCTACCATCCCTGACAAACAACACACACACACCCACTCCTCCATAACAACAATAACAAGAGGCAGCAGCGGCCACCTGCAGCAGGCCTGTGTTCCAGCTGCCTGTGCCTTTGGTTGGGCTGCACCATCCCGCCTGCTTCTCCCCGTTTGCCCTGGTTTCAGAGTGCGGCACTGCATTGCTGGATCAAAGCAAGACTAATGACTACAGCAGAGATGTAGCTACAGCACCGAGGCCCCAAGTGTTCCCGCTCGCAATGCAGAGCTGTAGTTAAAACCACAAGCGGACTAAAGATAGCAGATAGCGCAAGACAAGACGGCAGCTACCTCAAAAGAGTGTGCAGGTGTTAGATGTGACAGATGAAAAGAAGAAATAATATATCCTAAGAACAAAGCAGTAGACTAGATTACATCTGCTTTATTATTATCTCAAATTGCAGTAGCAGAATTTATGGATCTGAAAGAAACAAAATAAAAATTCCCAAACAAAAAGCACCTATAGAATTTAAAGAATAAAGAATTTTCCACCCTTCTTTCTGTCTCCTCCTCTGCTCACGTTCATCCTCCTCCTGCTCCCATCTTTCTCCAACAAAAAGGCTATTAATAGAACATCCTGCTCTCTCTTTTCACTGCAGGGAGCATATACCGTGCACTTAAAGGGAAGAAGAAGCTGAAGATACCAGGAGGCGTTTGAAAATGTCCTCCACTGCCCGTGGCTACAAAGACGCTGGATGTCCATAGAATAGCAACAAAGAGGCCTCTGATCGATTCACGACATTTTGTATCAGTGCAGATGCTCTTCGGCTAAAATTAGCTCCTCAAATCATTTGCTGACTAAATATCTTGTGAACAACGTGATGGAAGGGAAGAAGGCTGGAGAAACCTTTGGAAAAAAACAACTCTTCATACTAAAAATCACATTCTTTTTAGGGAAAAAAGTGACACAATAAACACACTGACCACACCATTTCAGTTGAATTATTATTGGCTTCATTATTAATATTACTTTGTCAGGGTTATGATCATTAGGAAGGATTATATGCATTTTTTATTTGACGTTTTCTTGTCCATCGATTGTCCTTTTGGTCTTGTAAAGTGCAGATAATACTACGTTTTAAATCCAGACTTCACATACAGTATATAGTACATGGTTTTTGCTCCATCATCCATTAGTTATTATGTACATTATTCTCTCACATTTCATTTCATTTCATAGAAAGAAAATCCATTATCCACTGTATCAACATTGATGGATGTTTTCAGGCCTCTATGATCCGGGGGGGTGGGGGGGTGTAAGTGAACAACTGTACATATTGTTTTGGTGGGTGCCACAATGTCAGACTCTGGGGGTCAAACGAAAAGAAAACGTTCGTCCTCAAACACACACATGCATACAGATTGCATATTGATCATCTTAATGTATTTCCCCTATGTATGAGTTTTTTTTATGTAGGAGCCTTGTCTCAAAGAGCTGACATCGCAGCTCAAACAAACAAAAGTTCAGAAAGCTCATATTCACATTCAGCCAATGCAGCAGAATATTGCAAAGTGTGTCTCTTCTGCTTGAAAGGTTAGTTTCAAATACGCTGTCAGCTCTCAAGATCAACATGTAATTGGTGCCGGAATAAAACATAAAACAATGTGTACTTAAACCTTCTCAACTACCAGCTAATAATCATTCTCTGCATAGATTTCTCAGTGTATTCACTGTTGGGCACCCTTCTCAGGGAGGGGATTTGCTGGTGGGTCCCTCAGCATGAGAGATGACATTTGTTTTTAGAGGCGGTGGTGCTCCCTATAAAGCAATACAACATCATTTTAATTGACTTTGTTTCCACTGAATAAAAACATTTCACAGATTAAATCTGCAGGTATACAGATGAGGATGATTCTACTCGTCTTTGTGCTTTAAGCAGAAATAGCTGTCGATATTCAGCTACAACATTGTGAACTCCAGTCTATGAGTTGCTACAGTGAATGTGGCTGAGGTACAGTGGCGTGCCCAATTTCAAACATAACAGATAAATGTTGCATGTGTCTGGAACATTCATCATAAATACATGTGCAAAAAAATGAAATGAAGACAATAAGATACAATGCATTTGCATGCATAGACAAATATGTTTTTTTCACATATACAGATATTATGCAAATGGCTCTTGCATAAATGCAGCTGTATAACCAAGACCATGACATTCAGTGGTTCACGCACGCACACGCGCACACACGCACAAGCACACGCACACACACACACACACACACACACACACACACACACACACACACACACACACACACACACACACACACCTCCTACATAGCTGTGCATCAACACACCCACATCAATACTCAAATGATGATCAATAAGTTCTTGGTTGGACTGTGGAGGTCCATTAAGGTTCATTCTTTTTTTAAACAAACATATATGTTCTCCACACAGACCCTTCCACCAAAGAATTATGGGAATATTGCTAAACAACTATTTAATCTGGTCCCACCTCGAGTTACAGACCATTTTAACATCTCAATCCACCTTAATGCTACTTTTGGGAAAGCAACAAATACAACTGCTCCAGTTTATTCACTAAGATTCTCTAAAAATCCATTTAAGATACATGGAAGCAGACACAGATCTGGACAGAGAGACATCAGAAGCCTCATGTCAGGCAGTCGGACGAGGCATCCTGAGCATATATTGGCAGCGATGGCTTAAAAACATTTTGCTACTGCAGGTTAAAGACTGTAGTGAGCAGAATGGAACCCTAAGAATAAAGATGTACATCCTGGCATGACAGAATTCTTTTAGACAATTCTTGCTACAGATCATCCATCACCTTTCTAATTACCTAAGACATCTGTGAAAAGATGAAGAAAGGCAAGAGACTCAGGAGTGAAGTCAGAGGACCCCTAGGTTAGCCAATATCTGCTACACTGCTGCTAATTTACACTTCCCATATTGACGTTACTGACTTTGAATGTTGCTTGGCAGTGTTGAGCGAATGCGGATTAATCTCAGCTGGACACAATCGTGAAATCAGAACCTAATTCACATCCGATGCCAACTTTTAAAGACAAATTGAGCTTCTGACATCAAAGACTTATTAGAGAACAGCCAGACTTTCAATTCTGACCATTTTAACGCCAATATAAATCGTTCTGATATAAGACTGGTTAGCGATGATAAGGTTTTGCCCTGCCTTTCAACACTTAGTTCACAGAAGGCCTTTTTATACTAAGTGAAGCAAACTTTTTTGTATTTAAACGTGTGTCAGGTTTGCTGGAAAACTCTCTAGCAAAGAATATGCTTTTGAAATGGCGAGTAAGAGTGTGTCCTTTGGCACTCTCAACAGGCTTTTAAAACAGGAGACAATAGAAACTGTGCTCAGAACAATTATTATTGTCATTAAAACTAAAAACATGGCAATGATTTGCACATTGTGGAAAGGCTCTTGCTTTCTCTTAAACATTGCTATTTAAAGTTTTTTTATTCTCCAATAAAGGTATATGTGTACTGTATATGTGTCCTGCTTGTATACATATATTTTATATATATATAAGAAATACATATATTTATTGTAATAATTGTACTTTTTTTTGTCCGGCTTCTTCTTTGACCTTAAATGCATGCTTCTAGGAATGTTTTTGAGGTCATGCAACACTAGCGTAAATCCAGATAAAAAGGCTTGGGGGGGGGTAAGCATTATTCTATAGCCTACACGAATCCTTAAAAGTTGCTATTTTGATCATGAGGACGTGATTGTGTGACAAACTGTGAAACAGACAGCACTGCAAGTCTATCACATCTGCGACTGGGATTTATGTCCAAAACTAGAGTGTGAGTTTACGCCTGAAATCACAGCTCAGCTGTTTACAGCGACCTGGCAAAAGTCTAACGCAATGACTTCTACATGGAATGTTAATATCGATGAGGACACCGCATCCTGATAAGTGTAGGATTTGGACTTGTGATTATTCCTTAAGAAATCCTCTAACATACAGCTTTAGGTTCTTTTAACAGCTACCTGCAGGCATCCTTTTTAAAGTGTGGATTTGTAGAGAAGGCAGTGTACAGACAAATATACAGTGTTGTGATGAAGCAAGTGGCAGTGGAGAAACAAGTGGAAATTCTCATTCAGATAAAAATGTCATGCATTAATCTACTGTCTATGTTTACTACGAACAGCACCTACCGGCTATCAGTTAAGTCACAGTTAACCTATACCTATCTATTGGAATTGGTACTGCGTGCATGTGTGTGCGTGTGTGTGTGTGTGTGTGTGTGTGTGTGTGTGTGTGTGTGTGTGTGTGTGTGTGTGTGTGTGTGTGTGTGTGTGTGTGCGTGTGTGTGTGTGTCTGTGTCAAACAACAAAACAAAACGAGAAGAAACATTCAAGTTGTCTTCAAAGCTCTGCAGTAAGACCAGTTTTGGGTGAATGGAAGGGGGAAAGCTTGCATTGCAATACATACAGTACATGTAAGACCGAAGCAGTGAAAAGTCAAGGCCATTCTCAGTCATTCATCAGATACTGATGTCTGCTGGGAAAAAAAAGGTGTCGAACCATAAGCTAAGTGCCGACGGCTGTCATTCATCCTTGAAATAACGTGGTGTACTAAACCACCAACTTAGTCACAAGTCACCCACAGGCCATTTCAGCGATGGAGTGAGCTTGCTTTATGCTCACACATCCTCTTTCTAAATTTCTAAATGGTGTGAGCATATGCCAGTTTTGTTACATTGGCTCCAGGAAGCAGCATGTGTAGCGAGCGAGTAGGATTCTCTTCAGAAAGCGCATGGCATAGCAGTGTGCCTTGGGAAATGAGGGACCGAGGGACGGAGGACTAAAGCAGGGCTTGTGTTGTGTTGCTTTTTTTTCTTTTTGAAAGCACTACATCTTTCATTTTCTTTTTTTAACTTGCTGTGTTTCTCAATTTTTTGTGCACTACTGTTGGCTACTGTTGTGAGCAGGACATTTTTAGACAGCCACACACGGACACACAAAAAGCCAACTCCATGCAGAAATGCAAATTTTGAAATTTCACTCTGTTTGACAGTTTTCAGGAGTTTTAAGGGCAAGTTGTGAGAAGTGAAGACAGGATGAGCGAGGAGCAAGCGGATGGTCTCTGTAATATTTTTTTTTCTTCACTGTCTATCGTCATCAACATCCTGAATTCTATTGCCTTGATATTTCCAGCACACGAAGGTGGGAGGCTGTACACATGTCCTGTCCAATTGCTCCACATTTCCTGGCTGTGTCGGAAGGAAAATAGCAGATGACTACACATCTGTGAGCATTTTAGTGATGTTTACATAGTTTGTGTTTGCCAGCGTACAGTTGGCCGTCTTAAGGTTCTCCTCCTGAAAGTCCTCGCGGCTGTTGTTCACAGCCTCCTGGATCTCCATATAGTCCGATTTACTGATGGTGGAGCCGCTACGGCTCTTCTTCAGCTCCTCAGCTGAATCAGCTTTGGGGACGTTGACCTGTAGGTACTGCGCCTGTTCTTCACCCTCAGTCTCGCGGTGATAGAAGTAGTTGAAGTTGGACACAATGACAGGCACAGGCAAGGCAATGGTCAGCACACCTGCGATGGCACAGAGGGAGCCCACGATCTTGCCACCGATCGTAGTTGGGACCATATCACCATAGCCGACTGTTGTCATGGACACCACCGCCCACCAAAACGCATCTGGGATGCTCTCGAACTGTGACTCGGGCTCGTCTGCTTCAGCAAAGTAGACAGCGCTTGAGAAAAGGATGACCCCTATGAAGAGGAAGAAAATAAGCAAACCGAGCTCTCGCATGCTGGCTTTTAGGGTCTGACCCAAAATCTGAAGCCCCTTGGAGTGACGTGAGAGCTTGAAAATTCTAAACACTCGTACTAAGCGGATGACCCTGAGAATGGCTAAAGACATGGCTTGCTGACCCGCTTGAC
The DNA here is from genome assembly GCA_023631565.1 of Gymnocephalus cernua. Taxonomy (NCBI): domain Eukaryota; kingdom Metazoa; phylum Chordata; class Actinopteri; order Perciformes; family Percidae; genus Gymnocephalus; species Gymnocephalus cernua. The sequence goes on from CM042428.1 coordinate 17,195,543, forward strand.
CATCATCAGGCTTTTCTGCGAGCTCTGTGCCAAGAGTGATGAAGTAAGGGATGATAGCAACAATATCAATGATGTTCATTATGTTACCGAAAAAGCCTGCTTTGCTGGGGCAGGCAAAGAAGCGCACTAGAAACTCAAAGGAGAACCATATAATGCAGAGAGTCTCCAGGATGAAGAAGGGGTCAGTGAAGTAGGTGGATGTATAGTAGATGGTTGTGGTATTGGTCTCAGGTGAATAGACTTTCGAGTGAGACTTGTGCATATCGTCATCATCATTGCGGAAAATTGGGAGGGTCTCCAAGCAGAAACTGACAATAGATATCAGGATGACCATGACAGAGATTATGGCAATAATCCTAGCAGGACCTGAGCTCTCTGGGTACTCGAACAGCAGCCACACCTGTCTCTGAAACTCATTATCAGGAAGTGGCCGCTCCTCCTCCTTGATGAAACCCTCATCTTCTCTGAATATCTCGATGGCCTCGTCGCCAAGCTCGTAGAAGCGAATCTCCTCTGAGAAAATATCAAGGGTGACGTTGACTGGCCTTCTTAGCCGTCCCCCTGATTGGTAATAATACAATATGGCATCAAAGCTGGGTCTGTTCCTGTCGAAAAAGTACTCGTTCCTCAGTGGGTCAAAGTACCGCATCCTCTTTTTGGGGTCCCCCAGCAGAGTCTCTGGGAACTGGGAGAGGGTTTTGAGTTGAGTCTCAAAGCGCAGCCCTGAGATGTTGATGACCACCCTCTCACAACACTCATGGTCTGCCTCCGGGTCGTAGTCCTGCCCCGGGTGTGTAGCCGCCTCGTCAGAGGGGTCGCCTGTGGCAACAGTCATTCTGCAGGGGGAGGAGGCCTGCACTTTTCAGTGAGTCTGGGTCCTGCAGCCTGGAGAACTGCAGGCAGGGGCCAGGAGAGGGTGGGGGCTCAACGCCGTAAAGACCTGACGGCCACAGGATGTCACCTAGGATCTGACTGCATGCAGGAAAAATTAAGCAAAGACAGACAACAAGGTCAGGTAAACTTGAGACATGATTCAGCACTCAACACTTCTACCATTTAGTCCAGAGATGTCAGGAATTTGCTTTAAACAACTGAAAAGAGATGAAAATGAAGCCACCCTCTGCAACAATGTCAGTAGATTTTAGTTACGAGTTATGTAAAGTTATACTGTCGTGAGAAGGCAATCGATGCAATAATGAATCAGCTCATGAAAACTTGAGGATAACTCCTGACTCGGGCAAATTAATATGCATATAAGCCATCCGCAATGCATATAAATGACTTGAATGCAGGTAAACTCAGTGGGTAACTGGCATATAAAACATACAGACACTCGTAAATTAGGACACTGATCTGCTGCAATGGACAAAACACACTGAGATGAATGGGACTACCTTTTTGCAGTGAGGCCATGCATGAATATGGCAATGCAGCAGGCACCAAATTTATACAGACAGCATAAAAAAACAGTGCAGTCTAAACACTAATGTACGAGACACTTAAAATGTATTGCTGTACCAAACAAGCCCACACGCCTCATATTAACTGACTTCAGTTTAGTTTTATTGGAGCATTTTAGTCTTGAAATGGTGCCTGTCTCTGAAATATTTAAAAACATCTATAAATAATTGATCCATAGAAGGAAATAGGTTCCAAGAGAAAAACTGTATCTTGTCTACATCATCTCCGCTCACAGAGTGGGAGCACAGTTTTACTAAATAAAATCCTTATGAAACATACAACAAATCTGTAACTGTACGCATATTGCCTATTATCACGTTTTCCAGTGAGGTGCAAATCAGTGCACATATAATCAAAATCAGAGATGATAGGTGAGCTGCTTTATCTTGATCTTCATACCTGCAGACATATTTTTCATATGTGATGTGAGTTGATGCTCCTGGTGAACACTGGTAGGAAGGTGAATAACCAGCACCGACAATCAGGTCTTCCGTCTTCAGAGCGGGTTAAAAAAAAATCCAATTTGGGGCAGTCGATGATATTCACCTCATGTTGTCTGCAGCAGCATCCTCGCCGTGTACACCGGGTAGCCTACAGTATGTGCGGGTGTGTCCTCGCGTTCCCCTCCCCGGCTCCTTTCCTCCGGTTAGGCTGTCGTGGGATGGCGATCGGCAAAAAAAAAAGGGAGGAGGGAACCGATCAAGGAGGTGCTGGTGCTTCCCTTAATAAGCAAAGGTGCTGGGATCAGCAGAATGATCTGCCTCCGCTGTTCCCCTCCACGGCAGCGTGCCTGTGTGGCGAGCTGTGGCTACAGACAGCCGCAAAGGTAAATGATCCAGATAAGGTGCCCAGATCGAGAGGCAACATCTGCAAAGGGAGGGAAAAGGCGAGGAGGAGGGAGAGGGCTTACAAAAGAAGAAGATAAATCTTATTAGCAAGATTTAATAATTAGACGCGTTCTGGGACATATGCATCAATACTAAGTCCTCTTTTCATGTCAGTGTGTGAATAAATCTGCCGTCACTCAAGCCAATTTACATGTTTATTTCGTATCTAGGCATGCGCCCGCCACATGACACAGCAGCCAGTGTCTGAGCTGCAGATATACGCTCCTGCGGAGTCAAGTGCGTCCCAACGTTTAGTGCACAGACAGTTCTGGGAGTCTCCTCCTCATAGCCTACATGGTGAGCAGAGCAGCGTCTTCAGACACTGACTTGAGACGACATGCATTAAAGATTCGCCCTATGTAGTGGGCTATTAGGCAATTAGCCTACACTGAGCCAGAGCCCCGCGCACAAACACACACACGAATATAAAGTGGATTTTATTGGTTCTGCATGGTCTCACCTCGACAGGAGGTGAAGTTTGGTAGGTGAAATATTTGTGTGTGAAAGATTTCTGTAGTCAGCAGTGGCCGCTCGTGTATAAAGCTTAGTCAAACCTGCATTCGGGCACTGCTGTGCATACCAATGGACGTGCTGGTGATGGAGAAGGCAAGGGCGAAAAAACGCGCTCTCCATCCGCACTGAAGCCTAGCCTACCACTCCTTACCTTATCTGCAGTGTGGGCAATTTAAAGGGCAAACACATCTCCAGCATTGTTCAGCAGCACCGCTGTTGGTCAGATGGTTTCATTTTTTTTTCTTAAGCTGCTAAACTGCCAAGTATTGGCAGATAAGCATTTATTGTAGTTAGCAAGATGAGACAAGGTTGAGTAACCAACACATTAGCAGACAAGTGCAGTAACTTACTTGACTGTAGCTGTTTTTTTTTGGAAAATACTTCAGCGTGATTATTCAATAGCATTGTCCCATAAACGATGCATGTCTGTGGGGACGTCTTTCTCATTCAGGTGTCTTTCCCAAGCTTTATGGTTGATTTTTTTAGAATATACAGAGGCAATAACATGAGTTTACTTTCTGTAACTCTTGTTACAGCAGTTATGTTTGTAACCTTTCCTGGCAACAAAGCTTCATCAATAACAGATAGAAGGGTGACAAAAATAGAGCAAAACCTGCATCATTGTGCTATGCTATATTCAGAAAGAAAAAAAAAAACTGATGGATAATAAATCCCCTCCCTGCTATACATACTGGAGCTGGGAATGAATGCACCATGGCCAGAAAGGACCTCCAGAGAAGCCAAAGGTCAGTGGGAATCCCTCGGCTGTGAGGGAGGAGGTGAACAAGGAGAAACGGGGGTGGAGGGAGGCGAGCGGAATGATTTGTGTGAGACTCGGCTTTGCCAAGGTTACTTCTGCTATGAGACCACCACGGCTCCCAGCCTCATCACCTTCTGTCTGTCTGCTGCCACACACTTGGATACCTCTCACTAGGCCCAAGCCTAGTGAGAGGTATCTAACCGGTGTGATATTAAGCTAAACACTGGACCACCAAATTTTACCACTGGATGTTGCACTTAAGTCAGCAGCCACTCCCGAATGGGACACTAGATGCAACTGTTATTTGATAGCTCCTCGCTCCGAAGGAGGAGGGATCTCCGAGGAGCTATGATCGAGGATACACCAGAGCAGCCTTCCTGGAAGCTGTACAGCTGAAAGGGTTGCTAACTCCGCCCAAACAGCTGACTAATTCATGTGACGCTTGAGAGGAAAGGACGTCTCATCCCTCTCAAACACATTTGCTCGATTCCTCCCTCCTCCCACGATTTCCTCGCGTCTTAGTCTGTCCCACCAAGAGACGTCCTTTCCTCTCAAGCATCACATGAATTAGTCAGCTGTTTGGGCGGAGTTAGCAACCCTTTCAGCTGTACGGTAAGGAAGGGAGGTAAGTGGAGGATCCAGGGATGCAATTTAAGAGAACTGAAATGTACCTACAATCAGACTGAGAGAGTGCATAATGAGTGTAGCGCCTCCAGTCCACTTGGTAGCGGTAATGCATCTCTATGCCATGACTTTTTTCCTGTTGTGTTTACACTTTGCCTCGTTTTTTTTCAGCTCACCTCACCTCTTTTGTCGGCTTCAAATCCAAAATGTTTACATATTGCTGTTGCAGTTTTAGTTTTCTTTTAGACTAACTCAGCCAGATATTGTCTCGTCACCCTCAAAAACACGTGTACTTACCGCTACTGAAATGTGATCTCCTTCGCTGCTTGGCTCGGCAGTAACATAACTTTGTGTATAGCCTGTCAGCGGCTCCGTTAGTTTGTTTTATAAACTATATAACGTAAAATATTATGTTATAATGCTAGTCTCGCATCCTTCCTCCACAGTGCTGTGGAGGAGGGTCTGGCTAGTCCACACAACAGCAAAGCTACTGCACTACTTGATCAATAAAAGAGCTAAGATACATAAAAGCTATTTGATTTAGAAAACATCAACGCCATTGAAAAGTAATTAAACTAGTAACGCTACTGCCCAACACTGCTTGCAATGCAAATTAGATTTAGCGCCGTGATGCCGTCAGCACAGGTTGCTGATGTAGGCTATTTTTTTTATTTGTCAGAACGTGCATGTCATAATGACAAATGCCAATTCAGCCGGTTTCTATAGATCAAAAGCGGTTGTAGCTCGTACAACGGAAATCATCTTAACTCTGCCTCTCACTATCTCTCAATGGCTTTTCCAGGTTCCTCATGACAGCACAGCCATTTTTTATGAGACGGGGGCCTATTACAAAGACTGTTAATGCCGACTCTAAAGCTCAGTTCACTTTGCATTAGCTGGCTTGCTTTAATTAAAAGAGCTGTACATGTTCCAATCACATTGGGACGTGAAAATGAGTGATTGTGTAGATGAGGGTGACAACGATGAATTTGCTTCCAAGAGGTATTGATTTCAGGACTCGTTTCAATCTGAGGTTTTGGCACAGGAACAGAAAGCAGAGAAAATTTACTTGAGGACTGAGAAACTGAAGGGTCATTATTTATCACTGAGCCACGAGTTAAACAACAGGTAATTTCTCTGCTGCTTAGTGGAACGAAAACGATTACAGAAACATTCATGAAAAACACGGCAGTTTACGTTCAAGTTTTTTTCATTACTAGTATCGATATGTTACCTGAGTTTACTTTTTACAATGCCTTCCTTTAAGACACATAAACATATATGTCCACCAAAAAGCTAAACCTTTTTTCATTTTAATAAAAAGAAGCTTACTTCCTCAAATGTTGAATGTTGACTAAGCACAAGCAGCTGTGTAACAACTTTCCCTCCAATAACAGTCACAAATTGGTAAAACTTTTCATACTTTTTGGCATTCTGGCCTTTTTTTTAATTGAATAACTACTAGTAGTAGAGACACAGGAAATGTGATGAGAGGGAAAGGTAATGAAAATGGCCAAACTCGAGGCGTGGCACAAAATGCATTTGAAATGCATTTGAAAATCTCACTTCACGCAATTTGATAACACTACGACCAATCACAACAATACACGGGGTGACGTATCCAGAGCCCCATACGCTTAGCTACCAGCGGAGCTAACTGGTAGATTAACCTGTCGTCATCTGTTTAGCTCGCCTCTGGCCCGCCTATATCAGATACACCGATGTGATTGGTGCAGCACGGCTACAAGGGCATAGTTAATGAGCATCATAACTGAATACCAGAGTGACTCGCTGAGCAAATTCAAATAGTGCTCTCGTAAGAACTCTGGATTTCCAGAGTACCATGAGAGGACAATATCAACCAATGCTGTCCTGCAGTGAGACACTTTGTTTCAAATCAAGATGTGTTTAATTAAATGACCACAAACACAAATGAAGTACTTTTCCATCATGGGAGGACTAAGGTGTTGCCAGGGTACATTTTGCACATTGTGACAGAGGGCGGCAGGAGAGTGGTCAGTAGAAGCCCAACAGTAAAGCCCCCTTAACAGGTTCATCCGGCCATGACTAGTACCTATACTGGAGCTGAGCTTTGGTACCATTACCAAAACTATACCTTAAAGTATACTTTTTGATACTTTACTCATAAAAGAAATATTACATTTTCTATAAAACCCCTTTTTATTATACAAAAGAAGGCAACATTCTCTAATGTTCAATGTCTAAACACAGAGAGCCGTGTAAAAACTATGTGATCAAAGAATAAGTAAACAAGAGCCGTTGAGGTTGAAACCCGTCAGCGTTTTAAACCAATATGGCAGACTATGCTCTGTCCAAGAGTGCCTGAAGAACAGTCTCCTTTTTGTACAAAAATTGAGGTTCAACACTCAGTCACACTCCCTTCTGTGGTATTCCTTATCGGTTTTTTAAAAGTTGGTTGCTAGAAAAATACTAGAAAATCACTGCAAAATTAGCTGTACCCAAAGTCCCCAGGTATATCAAGGACAAGTGTCAGTGATGTTAGCTCGGTCCCTGGAGGGCAGTGCTCTTTTTAAAAACACTGGATGTCTCCTCGCTCTTTGATACTGCATTGCAGCAGCCACAGGTTTCCCACACACATGCACGCACGCGCACGCGCACACGCACACGCACACGCACACACACACTTCCTCTCACCAGCGAACTCACTGGCCAATATAATGCAATAAGACGGAACAGATAAGCTCTCCATATCATGTCTACTTTTTGATTTGCTGCTGCATTCAAACATATTTTCTGCTTCTAGGGGATGATGCAACTTTCACCTGTGTATATTTCCTCATTAGATAATTCTCTAATGCAAAGTCATCAACATATTCCATGTGAATCTTATGCTAAAAGGATCTCATTCTATATATTCTGAGAAATTTGTATTTCCCACCATGTTTTTTTTCAATCATCAGGGTATCTGGCAATCCCACAACCTTAGTGCTAAACACTTTTTTCCCCCCAATGCATCGCCTAAATTGTTTTGACCTTCTGGGAGATGAGTCATTGCAGTATCACTGCTCAGGAGAGAGAAACTGTGGTGCCCTGCAAAAGAGGCCGGTTATACAGGACATACAGCCGACAGGACTGCGCTCGGAAAGGGGAGGCAAGAAATGAAAAAGAGTGGCTCAGGTACACAGATGTATAGCAATGCAGCTCCCTGTGTCCTTCTCTGTGTCCCTGGAGCTAACAGTACATCTGAGGCAGAGACAGGAAGGGATGGAGATAAATATAGAGAGGGATAGGGAAGAGAGAGCATTGTGCAAAGAGAGGGACGGGAAGAAAAAAAGGGAGAGAGTCGTGCTCATCAGATTGAGGACCAGCAGGATGAGAGCAGACACTGGAAAAGAGCCAGACACCAGGAGAGACACAAGGACACTGCTGCTGCGGTATACTGCCAAGCTGCATCTCACTTACCCAGATAACCTCACAAGTCTGCACACACCCGCTGCACTAGCTTACTATCTAAACTCATAGGTTTGCAGAATACCAGTCGCTACCTGTGGACATTTTCCACACTATAACCGTGTCTGTGCACACATGCTGCTGGTCTGCAAGCCAAAAGTTACAGCATGTAACATTTGGCTGAAACAAACCCACACTTTACTATACGGCTTCTTTATTTGTACCGACAGCAGCAAAATGACAACAAAATTATGACTTCATTCAATTCAGTGAGCAATACTGATACTGAAGGGAAGGACTATGAGTCAGTCAGTCAGTCAGTCAGTCAGTGAGGGAGTGAGTCAGTGTCAATGTTGCAGGGATACCCTTATGCTTTGCTACACAATGTGTCTGTATGAGTGAGAAATTCAAGTCATGGTAAGTGCTTGCTTCAGGAACACCTAGGTTAAAATACACCAAGGCCATACTGGAAATATGATATCTTTGATTGATATGAGGGTGAGAGAAGAAAAATGAAGCTGATTGTGTCTGACAATAAGCTTTAACCGTATGCATTGCATGCTGCAGTGACTTATTGCAGCACATTGCTCCACCCCTGAATAGTTTAGGATATCCTGAACTTTTTGCTCCCTTTGCATGTTTTAGAAAATGCAACAAATAATTTGGCATTGAAAGGACGAGCACTAAGCATATTCAGGTCTGCTTTACTGCAATGGTGGAAGAATCGGCTGCAGTGTTTGTTTGCTGCAGCACAGATGCACATTATGAGATTTACAGTAACAGCTACTGTGTCACTGTGATGATGCAATCCTCGGCTTTTTGTTTGCCAGTGACTTGAGGAACCAAAATATTTCCCTCAGCCTCATGCAGCAGTCTGGTCTGCAGTCTGCTGCTGCTGGACCCAGCTGATGCTTGCTCTCTCTCTCTCTCTTACAGGAGACCTGAGGGATGAGCCAGGGCTGCACAGCTTCCAGGATCACATTGCCTCATCACCAAACACCTGACTTTTCCCTCAAATATTAATCGTGTCCCTCAAGGTAAAGATGATCAGACTCTTTGAACGCGCCGGAAAGCACAGAAAATGTCCAAAGTCAGCATTTTCACTGTAGCTGGGTGAATCTTTTGCTCAGCCTCATTTGGTTGCTACGGAGACCATCTCTATAGGGGCAGCAGTGGGAGGAGGCTCGGCAGTGACATCACACCTGCTGTCTCTGGTGCCGCTGGGATATTTTAGGTAAAGTTACAGCAAGATGACAAAGCACTTTTCATTTTCCTGCAGTCAGCTGCATTAGTAAAAAATGAATTAGTGGGTAGAAAAGGTGTAAAATGTGTGAATTATTTTCTTCCTTCACAGATCCACACCTGGGACATGTTTTCCAGCATATGTTGCCTGAATGAAACTGGTTGCATTGCTAGCTGTCTTCCCTCCAGGGCAGAAGGGGTGTGGGGAGGGGGGGGGGGGGTATATGCTCTCTCTGACATGCTTTCTGGGCCTTCCTTTCTCTTACTGAAAGCCCCGAACATAGAGTCGCGACGCAGAAGAATTGACTTTATGAAACGCCTCAAGAGTGCCATTACATGTTCTCCGAAGAGCAGACGGATGAATGGCACCCAGAGAAATAAATGGCAATATGTCTCATGGTTTCTATTTTTGGCAGCGCTGAGTTACAGTTTTAAGGCAAATACTGTACCATATAAAAAATACCATCAGAGCAAGAGGAAAAATGTGCAGAGCTGTGAATAACTGCACCGGGCTTAGCCACTTCCTTCCCCTCTTCCCTTCAGCGTTGTGTCATGCTTTGGTAAAGTTCAATGATGACAAGAGGCACCTCTGCTGGCACACACTGCTTATCCAGGGTTTTTCCTGCATAGAGGAATTTTGGGCGCCCCCCAAAAGGGTTTTAGCCAGCACCAAAGAAAAATCACCAGCACCTAAATAAAAACAAGTGAGAATAAAAACAGAGATTTAAATCCTCTCTTAATGTGTTTAAGAGCAATATATTTTATATTTAAATATAAAAGGAGGAAAAGGAGAGGAGAGGAGAGGGGAAGCCCGGGATCCCCTCTACCCCTCCCCCCTCCCAGCTTCAACTGAGCATGATCCTGGACTCCTCCTCATATGTGCCTGCAGCTGCAGTATCAGAGAGGACCAGCTGCGGAGCTGACTGTTTGCGGTTTCCTGCGTCTGTTGTGTGCATGCAAGCTCATATGCACGTATGAGGCCCTCTCTTCATCAAGAGATCATTGCATACATAATGAATAAGCTTTGTGAACGCAGTGGGACACATTCACCATAACACCCCCCTCTCTCACACACACACACACACACACACACACACACACACACACACACACACACACACACACACACACACACACACACACACACACACACACACACACACACACACACACACACACACTTTAAAACTATCAGACACATTAAAGTCACAAGTGTCCATCCTGCTTTAAATCTCTTTCTTAATACTACATTCTGCCTACCACAGCTGCCTACTGCACCTGGAAACAAGATTAATAAGAGCAGAGTTTGCAGGCCAGCAAACCAAAACATTGAGCTGAAAGATGCAAAAATGCTCAGTAGAGCTGACGGACACCCTTCCATTGTTAAGGCAGAAATATTGATAAATGTAGCTTCAATGCCAGCTTTTGGTATTGCAGTTTGATACCCAGCTCTACATGGAACAAAGTGACAAGTCAAGAAAAGAGTTTATTGAAAGAACTACATGGTCCTGAATTTTGAAAAAAAAATGTGGACTCATGTCTTGGTAATTAATGTTGTGTAATAACTTTCAGCATTCCTGATAAGATGAGTAAACATACGAGTGATATGCTCTTCTATTCATTCAAATACTGTAACAGCAGCATTGATCTCCTCATGAGGCCACAATATCTCAGCCTATTAAGTCTAATGCGATTCTTTCCTCTCCACAAGCCAGAACAAGACAGGCTGAACTGCAGGTGTACTCTGTAGGAGATGATTAATGGCGCTGGGTAACATTTCCCCCTGGTTAAAAATACATTGAAGGAGGACGTAAATTTGAGTAGGGACAGAGGGAACAAAGCCACTCAGCAGTTCTGAGGCAGAGCACCTGAAACTGTGGACCGCATGGGCTTTGACCTTCTGCCAGTAAAACTAAGTGGACGAAGGGTTAAATCTGTGAAACTCAATGCTAAACTGCTTCACTTTAAAAATGACTAAAAATATGGACGGTCCTATTATATGTTCTAGCCTTCTATTCTTTTTTTTCAAATGTGTTTATGTCTCTTAGGTGCTTTTGTTTGTATGTGGAGTCTTTGTATACACCAATCAAATTTGGATCACACTAAAACAGGCAGTTTCTGACGTTTGAAATTTAAATCACTGTAATCAAGACCCAAATCTTACCATAAGAAAATACACGTATCCAAACAAATGCTTAACCTGAACTCAACCTAATTATTTTCATGGCAAATTATAAGTTACCTGTCCAGTATATTATGAATATGGAAGTGGGTTATAGAAAATCCTGCAAAATGTTATTGGAACCATTCTGTGAGTATATTATATTATAGAAGACTGTTCATTGTCTTAAGTATTTTGTTAAAATGTTGCTTTATAGAACAGACTTCATGAGCTGCCATGTGATTCTAGAAGTGGATTTTGCTTTGTAACAGCTGAAAGTGAATTTAAAGGTACAATATGTAACATTTCTGCATTAAAATGTCTAAAAACGACCATACCTATGTTATATATTTTTTTGAGTTGTGTAGTTACACTCTGTCTGCCTGGGATAAGAGCTGACAACACAGCCGGGACATGTAGCAATAGCCAGTTACCGTTAGCCCATAGCCAGCCAACAGCCAGCCACCATTACAGCAATCCATACAGTATAAGTACTATACAGCACTTAACTCCAGTGCCGGGTGCTTACGATGCTAACGGTAGTTTAATGAAGCGTCGGGAAACAGACCATATCAGACCCAGACCCAGATCCGAGTCGCAACAGCGGCCATCCATAGCTAATGTTAGCTGTGTCTCTGTTAGCGCTAGCTACCGGTGTTTGTGCCGAAAATCTCATCCCTGCTGAATTTCTCACCGCTTCGCGTTTAGCTGTCTTTACAGTTAGCTAAATTAAATATATTGTGATGGTCACTGTGTTTTAGCTGCTGCAGCTATGTTATTAGAATGACATGAATAAATGTTACTAAACGTAAAGTGAATACATTTGAATGGGTAGCTAAACTTGTCCGTGAACAGATGCATTCTAATCAGCGAGGTGTTTAACATTAAAAAGTACAACTCCCATAATTCCACGCAACTTACCAACGTCATCAAAAGTCTGTGTTTACAATCCATTGTTTTGGTTGAGAGACCCCTAGCGGCAGAAAGTTACATATTGTACGTTTAAAGCAACCTTCACGTCAACTTCTGTGCTGTCATGTTGAGTGTGAGTGAGGAGAGGTTTTTCCGCACTCAAGCTTACAAGCGGGTTTCCCTTTGTCCTACTGGGAATTAGGAAACCTAAGAATTGTAGGTCAAACTAAAATAGGTGGAATTATAAGGTAGTTTCCTGACCTGCGTGACAAATCATATGGCAGTCTGGAACAAAACATTGTTCCTCCCTCATTGTTTGGAGTCTCACAGAATCAAGTACTGCAAAAATCAACCTTTTCTTCAATATGCATATTTTCTTTTATTCTGACCTGAGTAAAACCCAATACCTATATAAGTATTGAAGTGGTAACCCTTTCCTGTGTCATAAAGGGCCTTGAACATTTGATGAAGATGATTAAATATGACCATTAGGCATTGTTATTACACCAAAGGATGACATCATTAATATGTTTTATATGTAATATGAGCTAAGTGCTCAACATAAGTGAATACACCATGCTAAAGTTGACTAAAAAGATAATCTTTTGAAAATTGATCTTAATACCTTAATTTAAAAAAATCCAACCTTTAAGGACACCAATTTTCTTTGTGAATAAATAATGTATCGTAAATAAATAAATGTTCTTCCTTAAAATACAGGGGCATAAGTAAGTACTCCCCTATGTTAAATTCCCATAAAGGCAGGCAGATTTTTACTTTTAAAGGCCAGTTATTTCATGGCTGATAAAGTTCCCTTGGCCTTTGGAATTAAAATATCCCCACATCATCACATCCTCTTCACCATACCTAGAGCATTGGCATAGTTTTATTTCAGTTAGTCTAATAGCTGGTTTAATTTGCATTGAGAGATGATTTTATGGAAAGTACCCCATGCCAATCTGTAGGTATGGTGAAGGGTATGTGATGATGTGGGGCTATTTTAATTCCAAAGGTCAAGGGAACTTTATCAGGATACATAGTATCCTGGATCCATGAAATAACTGGCATTTAAAAATCAAAATCTGCCTGCCTCTATGGGAATTTAACAAAGGGGTGTACTTACTTATGCCCCCTGTATTTTAAGGAAGAACATTTATTTACGATACATTATTCATTCACAAAGAAAATTGGTGTCAAAGTGATTTTTTATTCCTCTTTTTAGTCAACTTTAGAATGGGTGTATTCACTTATGCTGAGCACTAATGCATGAACAGATGTATTTATTTATACAATAAATATTCAGAGAAAGAAATGTACAGTAGCAAGAGGACCCGTAGACCTCTTATGAAAATAATTGTTATAAAATATCAGTAAGAGACAAATTTGGTATTTGGGAGGGGTAGTGCTGCTTAAACAGTATTGTCAACACCAATCACATATAGGAGCATATGAAAATCCATTGTATACAACTATATTTTACAGTTACAGTCCCTGAGGCGTCAAACAAAAGCAATGGGTCATTTTCTTTGGCAGACTTCTGAAACGTCATCAGTTCAAAATCGTGCTCATAAGCAGTTCTCATAAAATCAGGAAAAGTCATAAAGCATCAAATTAATAAAACAATGTTGGTATGTTTTTGAGTTGTTAAAAGGGGCTCAGAAAGTCTAAGGCAGTTAGAACAAAATGTGGACTACATTATAAATTGGATACCACTATCATGATTATAAAGGCACAATAATATATTCAGTCTTCAAGACTGATCAAGTCTAAAAGGAAGGGGCTAAATATAATGAGCACAAGCTCAATATTAAACTCCTTCCAAAAGTAATAACTCAGTTGATCCACTAGAGAGTAGCACTGAGCTATGTTCAGAATGATGACGCCTCAGTTCAAAAACAGCACGACTAAACCTACCGTCCAGCAGCAATACAACATCATTTAAACTCCTTAATCATACAGACAGTAGTTTTCTAAAAACTTTGCAGTCATTACCATTGGATTTTGAAGAAATATGTCTTCTTGTATCGATTATACAGTAATAAACAGCAATGAACATTGTGCTGATCAGAAAGCACACCTAATTACTGGTACTCTATAAAATAAAATAAAATAAAATAATTGGAGCTAAAATTAGTATTTGATTGGTTTGCTACTTTTCTCTGTTTTATGTCATTGTAATCTGAATACTTGGACTTTAAGTTGAACAAAACAAGACATTTAAAGACGTCATTTTAGACTCTGGGAAATGATAACACTTTTTTCACTATTTTATAACATAAAGGCTATAGATTAAAGTATCAATTATCGGACTGAGAAAACAATCAACAGAGTCTGTAATGAAAATAGTCATTGGTTGCAGCACTAACAATTACAAAAGTCAACCACTTTGTACCAAATAACACAGGTACAAATGTCTGCTGGAGACAATGAAAGGTAGCTGACGTCAGACCTAGTTGGCATGCCAACTCAGAGAATGAAGCTCACAGAGCAGCTGAGGTGGTTTTAGTGAAGGGAAACACAAGAGTGGCTGCACTGATACAGCTTTTCATCATTTTTTCCATAAAATGAAATAAAGAGCATGTTGCCTCTTACCGCCTCCCCCCAAGGACAAAATGCGATAATGAACTACCTTTGGAAAGTCTTGTGAAAATGCAATACAATGCCATGGTAACATCAGAGGGGCTTACCACCGTCGTCATGGAGACTGCATCGCAAGGTGGGCTCAGCGAGCAGGAGGCGGGGCGTTCTGCACGCTCTCCCTCCCTTCATCCACGCTGCTTTCATCCTGTTGTTAGAGCGCACATGAGCTCAAATCACGCGTACTCACACTTTTTATATTTCATGTTCCCCTCTGCTCGCTTTGGACGAAATTTGCAATGATAATAGATATACAGCGAAAGGTTAGAATGACATTTTGAGCCGGGGTCAGTTCACTTCCGTTTTATTTAATATAGGCAATATAGGCAGTTCTGAATAAAAATACAATTTTACGAAAAGCTCGACTTTATTGTTATGATAAGCGTTTCCATCGACACCACTCTGTGTTATACCTGAATAATCATGTGAACAAGACTCAGAGACCAACATTTCGAAAGGTTATGATATTAAATATAACCTAAACAGGCATTATTTGGCTATGTCTAGTCATTACATTACTGGACAATGAAAAGTTTCTTTCCACGAAGCACAAGACGTCGTTTTTCACTATAGTAGGCCTAGACTACATTGTATGCTACACGTGTATCCAAATCATGAACACCAACAACTTTCGCATTTACATCAAGATATGTAGCCTAGGCATCGTGTGGGACAATACCCTGCTAATACATCCGTTTTAACAAGCCGTTTACGTGTTCATTAAATGGTTGCTTGAGCCAAAATAAATACTTTCCAGTGCAAATGTTTTTTGGGTCATAGTAATACTTTTTGCTCTCTGAGAAATACTTAAAACATATGAATCTACACTGGAAATAGCTATACTCATTATTTCTCGTTTGCTTACGTTAAAAAAAAATAACTTAAATGACTTGTTAAAACGGACATTTACGCACGTTCATTCACAGATATAGACTGATTACATTGGCTACCTGTATTATAGCTACTATGTCTTCATGCTCCATAAATGATCCATTCTGGGGTTCATTTACACGTCTGTGAAGATCTTTTTGATGTTGACGGAGTTCTGGTTGTTTTCGGTGGTGAAGTTAGGCTGTTTGAACGCACTGTCCTCTATCACCATGTACTCAGACTTGCTGAGGGATGAGGAACTGCAGGACCTCCTCAGCTCCTCCGAGGGGAGGTGCTCACAGCTGCTGGCGTGCGCGTACTGTGGGAGCTCCTCTCCATCAGTCTCCCTGTGGTAAAAGTAGTTGAAATTGGACACAATCACTGGCACGGGTAAGGCAATGGTCAACACGCCTGCTATTGCGCACAGAGACCCCACTATTTTCCCACCAATGGTCACCGGATGCATGTCTCCATATCCGACAGTGGTCATAGTGACCACTGCCCACCAAAACGCATCTGGGATGCTGGTGAAACTGGACGAGGGGTCGTCTGCTTCTGCAAAGTAAACCGCGCTGGAGAAGAGAATAACTCCGATGAAAAGGAAGAATATGAGCAAGCCGAGCTCCCTCATGCTGGCCTTGAGGGTCTGTCCCAAAATCTGAAGTCCCTTTGAGTGACGTGACAGCTTAAAAATGCGAAAGACTCTCACCAGTCTGATCACCCTCAGGATGGCGAGGGACATCGCCTGCTGGCCGCCGTTGGTTTCACTCTCGGCCAGCTCAGTGCCCATAGTGATAAAGTAGGGGATTATGGCGACAATGTCAATGATATTCATTATGTTTTTGGAGAAGGTAGCTTTGCTGGGGCAGGCGAAAAACCTGACCAGCAACTCGAAAGAGAACCATATGATGCACAGGGTCTCTATGATGAAGAAGGGGTCTGTGAACGGGCTTGGCACGTAGGGAGCAGTGCCATTGGCCGCGGGTGCCACTGTGGCTTGGTCTCTCTCATCCCGAAATTCCGGCAGAGTTTCCATGCAGAAAATAACAATTGAAATCAAAATAACAAGCACTGAAACTATGGCTATTCCCCTCGCTGGTCCAGAGCTTTCAGGATACTCAAACAAAAGCCAAACCTGCTTTTGGAAATCTTTTTTGGGCAGTATGCGCTCCTCTTCTTTTATAAAACCTTCATCATCACGGAATTTCTCCATGGCCTCCTCTCCGAGTTGATAAAACCGGATCTCCTCGGAAAAAATATCAATGGGAACGTTAACAGGTCTCCGTATACGCCCCCCTGACTGGTAGTAGTACAGGATGGCATCAAAGCTGGGTCTGTTCCTGTCAAAGAAGTACTCGTTCCTCAGTGGGTCAAAGTGGCGCATCCTTTTCCTGGGGTCCCCCAGTAGCGTGTCTGGGAACTGGTTGAAAGTTTTAAGTTGCGTCTCAAAGCGCAAACCCGAAATGTTGACGACCACCCTCTCGCAGCATCCCTGCCGGCCGCGCTCATATCGATCCACCGACAGGTAAGGCGCCGAGAGCACGGCGGGGTCCTCCAGCATGTTTTCCACCGTCATGACGCCCCTTTCCACCTCGGCATAACCCCGGCTGTCAGTCGCGTTGCTGCCCTTGTGCCTGGCTGACGAGCGGGGCTTGATCACGCTAAGGGACTGGTCATCCATACAGGTGGTTTTCGGTCTGGAGGGGCAGAGTGCGCCACGCCGCTCCCATCCAAAGCCTACAGCTTTGGAGAGCTGAGGCCGACGCCACTTACATCTCTTCTAACCATCACCTATCTCCGCATATCCACACACTGAAGCGCCGCGCTCCCCTCTGCCTCCACCCCCACCCCTTTACAAACACGTCGACACCCGCCCACGGCGCGCATATGTCTGATATACGTCCACCACCCGCCCAGTCGGAAATTAACTTGACACTTAATGTCGAGCGCACACACCTTCATTCAGTGGTGGAACAAAGACACTTGATCAAATCACACCCACACCTGATCCAAGCTAGATTATTTCTCTGTGAGCTCGTATAGGTCTCACTCTTATATCAGCCTGTAGCCTATCAACGCAGACATGAAGCTACCTATAGATCAGCACTGCTGTCTTAATACATTCACAGGTTTCTGTCAGTGGCATTTAAAGCGAGATTACTTCAAGAAAAACCACAAGAGAAAAGACATTCAGGAGCAGTGCCCTCTTTAGCAATGCGTGTCTGCAATAAAGTCTGATTGTGTCGAACACCTTTGACACAGAGCAAATTATGTTGTCACCAGTCGTTGCCTCACTTTTCAGCTGGTGATGTCATCAGGGTTTTAGGGGAAGCTCAACTAACAGCTATGCTGTGGATGTCTTGGATATTCACAGTCCAAACCAAATGAATAAAAACTATTTATTTGCTTTTTTTGTGTGCGTCTTATTTCTGGTTGTTGATGGGGGTGTTGTTTCTCTCCGTGGTGCTGAAAACAAGCGCGTACCAGCTTGTAAATCAATGCGCGCACTCGCCAGCACATGAGTGTTGAGCTGAGTTCTGTACACAGTCCCACGTGTGTGTGTTCGTCTAAATATGCTTCTTATTAACAGAACACAGAAGCCTCGGGATCAGGCACCTCATTTCCATTCGGAAAGAAAAAGAAGCCTGTGCGCCATGTGGTGATAGAATGGCATCAAAGACGCGTCTCAAGTGTCGGTCTTTGTTACAGCTGTGGTTCATGACGAAAATGCAAAAAAAAAAACAGTGTTGTTTGTAATTCATAGTGACAACTGACAAGCTTCATCAAAGGCGTCTGTAACCGTCTGTGGCTTCATGGAGCACGTGCACGGGGTTAATGAGTTCCAATGAGATGCAGAGCTAATGCACAATCTGCTCTCTTTTTTTTATTATTATTATTGTGCAACCCTGGGTTTTAACTTCAACATGTCAAACCCAAAGGAAAGCTGAGCCTCTCTTCTATCCAAATATGGCAACCTCTAGTGTGCAACTATATGAATATACTCAGAAAATCCTCTTAAAGCGGATGACACTGATCTAAAAAAAACCTCTTGACCTCTTCTGCGCTGCCTGAAAAAAAATGAGTTCAGGGCATGGGAAAACCTCACTGTCTGAGTACTGTGTATAAAAAGAAAAGCAGACTTTAGCAGTATAATACAACAGAGGTAATAAATTGGAGTTTATTAGCCCATGTTCAAAAATGATCAAGGCTAATAAAATGATTCCGACAATTTTATTGCATTTAACTGCTTCATTAACCACTTAAAACCTTCACTGCCATAAAACCAGGGACCGTGTCGGACCCTCCTGAGCAGTGCCCACATGAAACTCACCCTGCCACCATAAAAGCTTAAAAGTATTCATTTTACAGCCCAACTTTATATTCTGTACATTAATCTTACAACACAATGATCTAATGCTTTTCAAAGACCTCTGCCACGTGGAAATAAAGGTAATGTTTAAGATAACCCAAAGATTTTCAAAACACCATATGTATTTTCTGGGTAATTACGTTAACTTGTGTCAGACCATTGAACTCTCAGGCACAATACCAAGGAGAGGATTTCAGTGTCCTTAGTTGTACCCATGTCCCTGTTCCTGAGTATTAAATGGACATATTACTAAAGCATGGCTAAAAATACCCTAAATGAGTAGATTAGGAAAGTGTGACACACACATGAAAATTAACTGAGACATAATGTACCCTCAGATGTGTTGAATGCCATTATCACTACAGTGTTGACAGCATTTTTGTTTTTCATAGTCTCACATTTTGTTGTCAATATTTAAAGCATATTGTGAGACTAAGAAGAAAAGACACAAGCCAAAAAAAGTTGACTGTTATTTTAGAGAAATGTTGCACTTATTACCACTGGGTTAAAATACTGTATGAGAGAGCCTACAGGTGACAAGCAGCACCACCATGTTCTGGACTTTATCTTCTGTCCTTTGTCTCCTCATAACATGGAGGGACTTTCCCTTCGGGGTCAGATCGGAGTCTCTTGCTATGTTACACATATGCTGAAACTCTTTATCTTAGAGTAGAGAGTAGAGTAGAGTACATCTTAGATAAATATAGTTAATAAAAGTTTAAATACAAGAGGCATGATGTTTTTTTTTTTAAAACAGTTGAGGATGAAAAAAAAAACACAAATCTAAAATCTTATTTCCATTGTGGCTCTTGTTAGGAGAGAGAGAAAGATGACAGATGTTCGAGTTAGGCAAAGTCAAAATAAAAACAAAAAATAGGTTCACCCCTCCAACCCAAAAGACCCCTGATAGAAAATCCCCTGACAGAAAATCATATATATATACTATCAACATAGTCCAATCGCTGCATATACATCTGATCAAACATTAAAAATCAGTTCTCTACAGTGGAAAAAAAAGCATGCTGCTATTAACAACCTCCCAGTTGTTGCATCTCAGTAGGCTAAGCACGGGAAATGTTTGTCTGGGCAATTCATCTCCATGGCAACAAAACACCAAGTGTTTTGTAAAAGACAAAAGGAGATGAAGGTTGAAGCTCCAACTCGCGCAGGAGCGAGTGGACCAGAGACACAGTCCCGCTGAGAAATGAACACGTTACATATCAGGATTAAAAGGAACCAAGGCTGGTTTGGTTTGCTGAGTGAGTGAGTGAGTGAGTGAGTGAGTGAGTGAGTGAGCGTCAACTGCAAGGCCACTGATCAAGCACATAAGAATCAGCTCAACAAAAAAGGGGGCGGATATAACAAAGCTTTGACCCTGGGCATCACACACTTTCATTTCATAACAACACTCATTACCAAACAGCCTTTGGCTGTAAACCCCTTCCGTCCCGCTTTGTTTCTTTCATCCAATTCACTCTCCAGTTAAATATAATAGCTGACATTATTTTTTTTTTTTAAAGTAAATTCCTCTGGGCCATGTAAGCAGTATTTATGCTCGTTAACACAGACTGATTGAGAAAATACTGTTTTGATTTGCTCCGTATAGTTTAAATGAAACTGAATGATAGGAGGGGTCGGGGACTACAATAATTGATGGCTACAGCGGCAGACAGAGTCTACATGCAGTTAAAGTGCTTTCCTGATTACAATGAGTATGTTTACATGCACACCAATATTCCACTATTATTCCGAATATGACAATATTCCGAATTTGATGCAGGTCATGTAAACAGCATATTCCGGTTGGATATTCCGAAAAAGGACTTTCTTCCGAATATAGCATTTTCCGATTAAGACATGTGGGATATACCGGTATTATTCCGGTTTTTTGGAATATGTGTCTCAATCAGGGTTTTTAACCGCAGTTTACGGCCTCTTGCCTGTTTACGGCTTATGGTCAGCTCTGTGCGAGAACCGTCATATGAGCATGCGCAGTGCAGTCTGCTCGCGTCCATTATGTGCGTTCATCATGCCTAGTTTAATAACTCTGGATTTGGCTACTAGTAAATGTTAAAAATGTTAAAAACGTGACGTTTTAAACAAGGACCCTTTAAGTGTTTGGGATAGTAATTTGATGTACCCCCAAAAAAATTATCCGCTGAAATATAGAAGTTTCTTTCGCCATGCAAAGTCTATGGGAAAAGTCTTTCTGGGCCAGAGGGGTGAAGTTCCACCCTTATCCGCTAAGCCCATGGTGGCTTTAAGACATGGCGCTCTTCCTGGGGGATTGGTGCAGACATAAGGAGAAACACAGCTAGCCTACTTTTAAACATTATCAAAGACTTGGATATCAACAGGTTTTTGGATTGCGCACACATCGCTACGTTGTGCTGGTTGAAGAAATGAAAGAGGGACTCTGTGTTCACACGGTCCAACAAGTCCGCCACCGCTGGTAAACTTTGAAAAAGAAAATCGTATTTTGCACGGCTACGTGTAAACGGGAATATTAGTGGAATATTCACTTTCATCAGCCATGCCAGCTTAGTCGGATTATCGTTTTTTTCAGAATAAGGGCAAAAACCGGAATATTATGTGCATGTAAACGTAGTCATTGTTGAGACTGAATCCATGTGTGCCTCTGTGGATTTAACAACACCATTGTTAATGCCATTCCCATGCAGATACCATCAATGTTAAAGCAGTCACAACACTACAGGTGATTTATTGTCTTTGTAAACACAAGCCAAAGATTTCCCCCTAGATAGTGACCTTGCTGTACACATGCGTATGTTCAATCTCACATGCATTCACAAATGCTTAATAGTGGTTTTATTCCATGAGGTCATTCAGTCCATTTCCTCCATTATTTTCTCGCCCATTCTGCTAGCTGCTTGCTGAGGATAAAAACGGCCTATTATGTATCCAAACCTCTGGAGCTGCAGGCAGCTAAAGATAGACTTGTTATCAGTCTGGGAAGTTAAAAAAAATGACTTATTAACTCTGGCAGAAGCTGCAATTTTAAGTGACGTTACAAATGACATTGTGCTTCTGGTCTGGAGGGAGATGAGGGCATTTGATATAATAATGCCTTCCAAAAGATCTTAACTACGTTTTCCATTCTTCAACATTGAGACGGTGTCAGGGAAAAGAGGGCTGGTTTCCATCAAAAGTGACAATGCTTGGACTGCTCTCTGAGTAATGAGGAGCAAAGCTTTTTTCCAGTGTGTTCTGCCTGGCTCTCAGGCACTGGCTGATCAATAGAGAGAGCGAGAGAGAGAGAGAGAGAGAGAGAGAGAGAGAGAGAGAGAGAGAGAGAGAGAGACCAGCATCTATTGATCAGTCATGCATTGGCTGTGATCCCTGCCAGTGCGGAATCATTACACATTCACATTGTCTGCTGCCCCAGCTATGATGAGTCAAAGTGAAGGCCAAGGTCATAAATAATGCAACACTTTTTCTTGCCAGAATGTGAAGCTGCTAGGCAAGGGGTTAAATGATGAGCATTGTAACTGTTTCTGATTTCGCTTTCAGTCAATATCTTGTAAAATACTGAAAGCTCAGTTCAATTAAGCTCAATTAATAAATAGCCCAATCAATCTATCGGATACTAAAAAAGGCAACCATGTCTCCTAGAAATTACGTTTATATACCAATCATTTGTTTTACCACATTATGTAAGTGTTATATGTGCACTGGCACTGCTTCTTTTTTGTTTGGAAGTGCCACCTTAGTGTACTGAACACAAGTCGTACTAGGGAGGTGGTCGGGTGGATGGTAGTCTATAGCCACGACGTTCCACTTACGGGATGCACCTCATTTTCGGCCGGTTGTCCGTCACCTTCCGCTTTCTTTGTGTTGTTCTAAACTCCGGTGTGATTCATGAGGACTATGGTTAACTGTTCCTCAGATGTCTGCAGGGTAAATCCAGACAGCTAGCTAGACTATCTGTCCAATCTGAGTTTTCTGTTGCACGACTAAAACAACCTTTGAACGTACACGTGTTCCACCAAAACAAGTTCCTTCCCGGGGCTATTTTGCCACGGCATCGTTGCTCCGTCTGGCAGAAATGCCAATAAACCAGAGCACGTTTTTCTCCCATCCCGGAATGCTGTGTGGACTAGCCAGACCCTCCTCCGCAGCGCTGTGGAGGAAGGTCTCGCAATGCGAGACTAGGTGGATGGTGAACACACAAAGCACAGGACTTTTTTAATCAAAGACTGGAGTTTGTCTTGTGTGGTTAGCGCTTTGGTTAACATTAGGCAATGAACTAATAAATGATGATGGTTTATTATGGATTAAGCTACCCAGCAGTATATAAAATAATCAAGCCTCACCTTTACCAGCTACAACATTAAAGTGATTAACACATGGATGCATCACTAATTATAATTGATTAGTGTAATATATGATTTTTGAAATGATTTTCAATTCGATTTTGAATTCAGAAATTTTACTTGTAACAAAGTAGTTATACAATGTTGTGTCGTTACTTTTACTTGAGTAAAAGATCTGAATACTTCTTCCACCACTGATTCTGACTAGCATACGTGGCTGGCCCCTCACAACAGAGTTCATCAGTACTCACAGTTAACTGTGAGACTCCACTTCCAAAAACAATAACCCACAAAATAATAATAAATTCAGATGATGTTGATGAGGGAAATGCTGCATAAATCAGGAAGACACCACAGTAACTTGTCTGGCTGCACAGACTTTCTGTCCATTTCACATGGTGTCCGGAGAGAAGACGGACGTATAACTGGATAGAATTAAAATAGCATTTTAACTCATGCTTTTTGGTGGATTATGTGTTTTGCGAATAACAGGAGACGCTTGGACAGACTCGGAAAAGACGGTGAATAAAAAATTCTGTCCATTTTGTCGGTAATTTGAGCTGTTCTACGGAGCCCTGGAAGGGACATGGCGAGATTTTTTTTCACAGGACTACTTTGGCGTACATTCTTTTAATAACAGCCTGCTGTCTATTTAATGCTCCATTGTGTAATTTTTTGAGTTGATTCTTAGCAAAAACCCCTTTCTTTCACAAATATGTGCTCATTCATGTGTAATTACTTAATTACGTTAGAACGACATCTACGATACTTTTCCTCACGTCAATGAAAAAGGATTGTCTACCTTGTAACATAAACGTAATCATATGTGCCGTGATTTCCCTGGCAGACAACTCACGTCATGCAGTTGTAACACAGACTAGCTACTAGAACAGCTGCGTGGAAACGATGGAGACACTAAGAGATCATTTCAGTTTCATTGACATTGTTCATGCTGCTCAGAGAAATAAATTAAAAACATAAACCTCCGTTGCAACTCTCCTACGCTGTAAACATCACCTTACACTATTAATCTGGTACAATATACAGAAAAACGATAGCACTGATACTTTACTAACATTAGCTTGCATATGTTTGGGAACCTGATAGCTGATGTTAGCAGTGAAATTAAACTGTTATTACACTGGAAGGAACGCAAATTTCGGGTTCGGCCACCATTGTAGTTTTAGTGTGCTCGGAATGGCGCGGGGGGGGTTTAAAACGTAATACTCAGTTGGTTGTCATATACAATTTCACCGCTAGATGGGAGACATTCTTACACAATGTATCTTTAAGCTATATGTCCAGGTTGGTAAAAGTGTCTAAGTCTACAATTTGGTAGCATGGCATCTACTGTAACACATTTGGGATCTAATAGCATTGTATTTGATTTGAAATTAGATTGTGTCTTATAATAAATACAAGTATTAGGATATTTGGTTTTAAATATATAGTGTCTAATAGCCTACATTTTGGGTCTATTGCGGCATATTATGCTGTTTTTAATTTAGGTGGTGTCTAAATAGGTTATATCTGTACGTGTTTTGTTTACTGTCTGATAAAGAACATATTTATTTGTCTAAGTGCTAAGCTGTAAGAAAGGGTCTCACTCTACTTCAAATTATGGCGTTTTTTTTTTATTCTACCTCCTGCAGCTTTAAGTTTCCTCTTTATGTTGAGTAAATATGTAATTCAGGTAGCATCATGTTTCTGTCTGATGCTGTTGCAAATTAGCAGTATGTGAACATAATTTCTTGAGTACAGGGTTTGTATGAGATACAATAGTGAATTTATGTGTACGAGTTACAATATTTGTTCTGTTCATGTTTTTTGTTAAGAATTTTCAATTCTGTTTGCTTCAGTAAGTCTCTCCCACCACCAAGGAAATGTGAGCAGCTGCTGCCACAACGATGCAAAAAAAACAAAACAAGCATGACAAACACGGAAGACGACGAGGGAATTCAATTCAGCATCTCAACAATTTCTACGCCTTAATGGTGCACTTCAAAAATAAACACACAAAACACAGAGAGCACAGACATGCCCCTTACCAATGCATAATTATATATAGCGCATAATTATGTTTGAATGTCACCCAAACAAACACACAGAGGCAGAAACCAACACAACACAGACTTTCCAAGACAAACAATTTCTTGTAAATGTAGGCAGAGCACAAGCAATTGAATGTTTGTACTGAAACACAAAACCCATAACTGAATGATAAATACTTCCGATTAGCATCATCTGACCTTTTACAACACGGGAAGCATCAAACATGAATTTTGATCAGGGTCCTCTCAACTAAAGGTGGGTTCAAATTGGCCTTTGAGGTACAGTCGGGAGCCAGCGCCGCGCTTTCCTCGGGGATGTGACGTGGAACATGTGTCGTTGCTATTCCAAACGGCATCCCTGCGGTGAAATGTGAAGGTCGTTGGCAAGGAGGAGGGTGTATGTTGGGGAAAAGATCCAGTCTCTTGGATTAGAGATCCCTGAGGAGAGCGAGCTCCCTGGCCCCTGCATGACATGCTGTCACAGGAATAGATTGGTGGGGCTACACAGAAAGGCCCCCCTGAGCATTGGACCACTGCTTTATGTCTGACCTGAGAGGAGTAAGTTTTCAGTAGCACATAGACCACAGGCATGGGCCTGGATGCTAATAACATCTCTTCAATTGATTGTGGACTGAGCTTTGGCACATACAGTATTTTGTCAAAAGGTTGACGGGCAGGTGGAGATTGGGCTGAAGAGGATCAGAAGATTTTAGGCTCTCTGTGATTTACTTCCATACATGTCAAGAAT
Organism: Gymnocephalus cernua; assembly: GCA_023631565.1. Taxonomy (NCBI): domain Eukaryota; kingdom Metazoa; phylum Chordata; class Actinopteri; order Perciformes; family Percidae; genus Gymnocephalus; species Gymnocephalus cernua. Next base: position 17,221,545 of record CM042428.1, read on the forward strand.
CACAATTAGAGTCAAAACCTGAAAACATTTACTTTTAATCATTACATCCACAGAAAATATTCAGGAACTAAAGCCAACTCTGGTTTACGGTGCAAATGTGTACATGCATATTAATTAATATGCAATTATTTCTTATTTGGCCAATACAATATTTTAGAAAACCGTGAAAAAACACTACATTACAATTTCCTAGAGCCCATGGTAATATCATCAAGTGTCAGACCAACAGTCTAAAACACAAATAGATTCTATTTATTATGTAAAACAAGTAAAAGCAGCTAATTCTCACATGTGTGAAGCTGGAACAATAAAATGTTTGGCTTTTGGCTGGATAAATGACTAATGATTGCAGCTCTAAAATTGACAGTGAAAGAGGGCAATATTGTAGAATATGTATACACAGTCAACAGGTAATATAGTTATCAGCATGTAAATAACAGAATGGACAGTATGAAGCTGGGGAGGAAAAAGTAAAACTAAATCTTATTAATTTAACTTTTTTCTCAAATAGGCCTTAGAAACAGCAACCGGCTGTATTATTTCTGCAAATGATCAGGCTTGCACCTCCCTGCAGTAGCCGGCGCGAGAGACATGTTTGAAGTGTGAACCACAGTTTGTAAGGAGCAGATGGGCTGACTAATGTAACTCCTGACTGGAGCTGTGAGTGTCTCGCTGCCAAATCACAGTGAGAGATGGCAGAATGGCTCATTTGGGAATGTAGCAGGTTGCAACAGGAATCACCATGATGGAGAGGAGCAAGAACTCTATTAAAATGGTTGTCACGATAAACAACACTACGCATATGCTTATTTAATTCCGGTTTCCTCGGCTATTGCTGATGTTACCGATTCACTGAGAGCCTGATGTAAGAGTCTCTGATGGAAATGAATACATGGCGCAAAATATGATTCAGTCATTTAGAAGTAGATATTTATTAGGAGTGGGAGACGAGTTATATGTAATACATGTATTGTGCTGGTAAACAGCTGCCAAACTGCCATTTAGCGAGAAATTATGTATTCCAGAGTGAAGTAACCCGGAGGCATGCTGACCTTTCCAGGAAAAGGAGCTGTTTTTTTTCTTAAAGGAGAGAAAGTGCAGTTTAGAAATCTCTCTCCCTGCCAGTGTGCAGTGTGTTTCAGAATAAAATTGTAATAAAACATTGTGTTTGTGAAAAGTTATTGTTTCTTACCCAGACAGACATTTAAAAAATAATACATTAATAGCTGTCATTGCAATACCCTAAAACTGTCAAACTGTGATATTCTTGCCGAAGGTTATCATACCGTCAGAATCTCATACCGGCCCATGCCTAACTACCACTATACTACTAGTATTCTTCTTCTTCTTCTTCTTCTTCTTCTTCTTCTTCTTCTTCTTCTTCTCTTCTACGGGATGAGTGTGACGAACGCCTCTCAAAATCTGACGAAAATCTTTTAAACTGACCTTTGTCGATCTGAAATCAAGACAGATTCAGCAACTGCATGGCTTATTTCTCGCTTAAAATGTTTTCAGAAACTATTTCCGTAAAATACGAGATCGTATTCCGAACGAGCCGCCATTATGGTAGGTCTTGAAATTCAGGAGAAGCCAGAACCACGTGACGCATTCGTCCAATCAGCTGCCGTTTTTTTCGGCCACAATGCAGATTAGCGCCGCCTGCTGTTATGGAGACATATTACATGCAGAACGTGCACTCAAGTTGCCGTCGCCTCGGTGTGTTTCGAGGCACTTTTTTTGACCAACTCGGGGAGACTGATCAGTCCGACTGCCTTTACTGCCGACGGTCAGCCGTCAGGTTGGTGTGTCAGAGCCTTTAGCATATATCGCTGATTTTTCAGATTTTTTTTGTGTAAAAACAAAATAATTTAGGTGGCTGCTATACTAAATTCAGTGTAGAAAAATAAAAGTTTTGCAAGCTTTTGCAAGCACTAAAAATTGTAATTACAGCATAAAGTTGCTGTTTAAAATGTATATATATATATATATATATATATATATATATATATATATATATATATTTTAAATAATCCCGTTTCCTAGGGGCATTCTGAGATGTCTTGGGACATTTTTGCCCTTTGCCCACCTTCATATCTGACATCGACTGTAGGGCCAACATTAGGAGAACTAGTCCCATATATCTCAACAAGATGGACATTTTGGACCAGACTGCAGTTTAAATTTTATGGTTTTAAGGATAGAGGAGAAGGAAGGTGTGAAAGAAAAAGGAATGGAAAAAGAAAGGACTGACAATGAGTTACCAGTCCTCCTGTAGGTCCAGTTGCCCAACAATATACTGTACATACAACTAATATCAGTGTGCAGACAGATGGTGGCATCGCTTTGATGGTATTTTGACATGCTGGTGGTAACCATGGTAAAGGGGAGAGCCTAGTGCCTCAATGATGCAACAGGAGTTTTCCTGCATAGTATTCCAGGCTGTGAATCTACAACTTCCAGATTAAATTTCAGTTTGCTGCCCACTAAACGCTGCTCTCCAAGCAGCTGAACTCCCACACGTACATACACACGGACACACACAAGCTAACATGCTTTTATGCACACACGGGTAGGTAGGTATGCAAAGCAGGATTAGATATATCATACTTATTTGGCTTTCATTTCCTGCCATAGGAAGAAAAATCTAAACATCATAAAAATATAGGGCCACACGTTTGCTCACGTGCATCAATGCAAATTGGATTCACCCACATACTTTCATGCGTTGACAGACACACACATGCAGGACAGACACCCAAGTTTTACACAAATATACACAATGGCAGATAATGATGCGCTTGTCTGAGGTCGTCTTCCAATCAAATGCTCGTCTGCAGCCCCGGGTTGATGCTTTTTATGTTCCTGCCACTTGTGATTTACTCTCTTAGCTTCAGCACAATGACAGGAACATCATTATCAAATTATTTTGACCCGACACCAGCTGTAGAGTGTAGGAAGGTTGTATAGTTAAGAGCTCTCTGAGGCAAAAATACATATCTTAAAGGATAATTCAGATTTCTCATGAATTGGGTCTTATTTAACATGTAGCCTACTCACCTATTTCACTGTTGAGATCGGGGACCATGGCAGCATCGCTAAAAATAAGTCTGATGGGGCAAGAAACATGCAGTCAGACAGACAATCACAGGTTTCAGACATACCACCAGACTAGAGGAAACTGTCTTTCACAGTTTATATACAAAACCTCATCTACTCTTCTTGTCATAGCTATGTGTGCTAAAATATTGTTACCAACGTGTCAGGTGTGTTCACTTTTAGTTTTACCTCCTTGCCATGTTTTCAACCCGTGTGATCAGACCGACTGCTAGTGTTTCTTGCCCGGGATTTCATTTTTGCAATGTCTTTATGTTCCCAAATCTCAACGTACAATGCTTTCATAACTGATAGAAATGGAGGCCAAAGCAACAATATAAAGGATCAAAGTTGTAACCAGAATTATCCATCAGCGCACAAGGTCTTTTATCAGAACAGCATGAGACAGATTCTCCTATACCATTTATACTAATGTAGCTTTCCCTTTAAAAGAGTATTCCAATTATTTTGCAACAACAGAAAGTTTGGGGAAAAGTACAAGAGACAGACTAAAACTAATGGTCAAACACAGGGTCATAATGCAACTGTGCATTATATATATATATATATATATACACACACAATCACACACACACCTAGGCCTGTAACACAAAGCTACTTGACTTGTTGAGTAGTACTCTGCATGTCCGTGGAAATCCGTGGAATGCCCCTTTAATATTTCTAGATGCATCAGTCTATTGTAAACCATATTCCACATCATTGAGAGGGACTGGCACTTGATAAAAAAAAAATGACGCATTTACAGGATTACAGGATTTTTGCATTAATGTGATGATGATGTGAAGTACTTTGCTTTCTCATTTCCATCTGGTCATTTTATCAATAGATGATTTTCTATTGCATTTTGCATGAATTCAATCCCTTTCATAAATGAAATTACATACACTGAGATAAAAGACGTAATCCATATGTCATGCCTCTATAACAGAATACCCTGTAATTAAATCAGTCCTGTGGATTGATCAGGGATAAAGTTGCAAGGATGGATTTATTTTCCTGCTGGAACTGATGAAACAGAACAAATGTGATATCAACTATAAATGGAAGCTCACTTTTCCAAGGAATACATTTTATGACCATATCAATTTACATTCTGTACAAAGCATTGAACTGTACCAGGTGGTTGTGACTACCTGCTGGACATTTTTGCCTGTTGCACCTCCAATTGTTATCTATACTGACTATTTCCAAAAGACCATAACTGCTGCCTCTTTCCAGCAGTCCCACAAGGGTCAACAGACATGTAACTACGACCATATCGGTGATGATAGCAACAGCAGCCTTACATGACTCTGTGTTAAAGGACCATTTACCCTCCCCGGCATCAGATTGCATTGAAATATTTAACCGATAGTGCTGTGGGGGCCTGACTGAGGTAATGATCCAGGTCAGTGGAGATGATGAGACAGCCTGGGCACAGCTGTGGGAAAAGACCCAGTAAAGATAACATTATCCTGCGTTACTGTAGCTCACTGACGCAATGTATAATAGAGGAGAGAGTGTTGGTGCTAATTCGGTCAGAATAATAATGAGTATAAATGTCTGCCTAATAACAATGACATAACGCTGCAATATTAAAAAGGATATTTCTCTTGCATTTCCCAGAAGAAATTCAAGACAGAGGACACGTCATGTATCTGCTTTTGAAGTGCTTCATTTTATTGTGTTGCATAATGATTACATTGTATGTAGGGGCTGCTGTCCTCCCTTAACCCCACTATGTCATTTTAAGGGGTTATTACAATTATCAAACCATAATAATCAAATCCAATCATCCAGTGATCATGTAAGGTTCCCCTTCATTTCTTTTTAATGTTAATGGCCGAGCAATTCATCTTTTCTAAAAAAATAAAAAAATATCCAAACAAAATCAAACAAAGCAGGAAGCTTTATGAGGACAGACTTCAAAGCGAGTCCTCATTAGACATACTACGCCTTTGAAGAGACATCAGCAATCCACAGTGCAACATCACAGACGGTTTTTCTCTCACTGGGGTTCCTATAGCCTAATTATGAACACTTTAGAATAGATAGATATTACTTTAGGCTTTAAATGAGTAGTGCTGGAGCCAGTAACAACCAAGTGGTGTTGCTGCGTGTATATGCTATCACTGACCGGTGGAATCAATTCCACTGCTGGCAGTGTGCTGCTGACTAGCCGTGTCGTGTCAAATTGTAGCCATAAATCCTGTGGGAGTGTGTTTATTGGCTTCATTAAGAGGTTTGGTGCTTGTACTCATTCTGGCTGTAGTGATCAAATGTGATAGAAATAAAGCCAATCACTGTACAAACCATTTAGAGAGATGGTTGTAATACACCAACAAACCTGTCAATAATCTTTTCACCATATTTAAAATCTGTGGAAATTATTTGGATTTAAACTAACCTGATGCCAGAGGATTGCTGTGAAACTAAAAACTTGGTGGTCGCTGTGATTGAACCAACAAGTCAATAGCAAATTTGGTTGTTTATTCCTACTCTTTAATACAGTATACATGACCCACATGAGCGTTTTATAAATTCCTGACAAACTGCATGACAGCCTGTTACAGTAGTTTCACCAAAGCCGCCAAAAAAGTCCTGCAGCGTGTCATGAAAACAGCAGAGAACATTGTGGGCACTGATTAACCATCACTTGAACACCTCAACAAGACCCGCTGTGTGAAAAGGGCTAAGAACATTGTCAAGGACAGTACTCATCCTGGACGGGGACCGTTTGAGCTTGTCCCATCAGGCAGGTGCTACAGATTACCCCGAATACGCACTAACACTACTGAACTCTGGAAACGTAACAATAATCAGGAGGGCAATGTGCAACACAAATGTCGCTCCTTCTGTGATACTACTGTGCAATATAACCATGTGGCAATAAGAAACTCTGATGCTATAACGCAACTTGTGCATTTATGGTTAGCTCCTATTAGGCCTGGGCGAAAAATCGATTAAATGAATTAATTCCAATTTTTTGTTGCGGGCAATTTAAAAATAAGTAAATCGAGTTTTTGTGTAATGGCGCATTTTTGGCTCCCCGGAGCTTCCGTAGCGTTAGTTTCACATAGCAGTATGGCAAGCGACAACAACAACAACATCATAGCACACACGAAACAGCAACAGCAAGTGACAACATGGCTACCGGTGAGAGTGGGAAGTTTGTTCCCAAGAAAGGAATAAAATCATCTGTTGTTTGGAACTGGTATGGGTTTGCTGCGACAGACGTGGAGCAAGAGACCCCACGCTGCAACATTTGCCTAAAGCCCATCACCGTCAAAGGCAGCAGCACCACAAACCTATTCCAACACCTGAAACAGAGACATCCAGCCCAATATGAAAAATGCCAGTCTCTCCGAGACGAACAAAACCGCAGTGACCAACAAACCTTAGCTAAAAAACAGCTAACTGTAGCCGAATCCTTTGCACAAGGCACCGCATATGGCAGGAAAGGGGCACGGTGGAGAACAATCACCGAAGCGGTCGCTTTGCACATAGCCAAAGACATGGTACCCATATATACCGTGGAGAAGACGGTAAGTTGTCTGCCGTTTGTACTTATTGCTTTCCTTAATAAGTAGGGGGGAAAATCGGAAAAAAAAATCGGAAATCGAATAAAAAAAAATTAAATGTGAGATTTTATTTTTAGGCCATATCGCCCAGCCCTAGCTCCTATTTATATAATGTTAGCTTTTATACATAAACTTAGCACAAAAAGTAAACAAATTTGTGTTTGGTAGATTATTTCTCTGTGGTAACAATGCTTTTGGGCAATAAATGTTATACCGTTGGCAAGCCTGTTTAGTTCCCTTTCAAATGGTGCCCCATTTGTAAGGAACATGCATTTGTGGGATGAGCAGCAGTATGAGGGTTGCGCCCATGAAAAATTTGCCAAATCTTCTCTTTTCTATAGTATATGTTATTCTAGATAAACTTACATTTATTTTATTATTAGATTTATATATATTTATTTAAATTGTTCCAGTACTATTGTACATTTATTTTATCACTTTTAGCACACCCTACACAATGAAATTTGAACTTGACTTAATGCCCCTAGCAGTGGCAGGAAATAAATATCTAAAGGTAACGGTCAGGGTTTAAAACACTATTGTTGCATCACAATGTTGTGAAACGATCGCAGTTTGGTTAAGCTAGGCAACAATACTCAGTTAAATTTGTTATGTTACTTGACTTCTGGGCACACACATGATGCAGAATGTAACGTAGTTCTGTTTGTTCCGTTGGTTCTGTAAAGTAAAAAAAAACTTTTTTACTTTCAATTTCTAAATGGACGCGGACTCCGGCCTCCTGGATGACCTGTGTTTGATTGACCCGTCCACCACCTCAACCTCCTATTTAGCACTCTTTTACTTCTTCACTTCACTTTGTGCTTTGCTCCCATCCTTAACTACTACGGCCACTAGAGGGCACCGCCACTATAAACGTAAACGTGAGTCATAATTTCTGCTTGAGCAAATGATTTATGGGGGTGTTTTATGGGGAGGACAGTCTCAGAAAAAGACACAGGTAAGGGACAAAAACATCATACTATAATCATAATATAAGCAATAAACAAAAAGACTGTCTTCAATCTCACCTAAACTGTAAATGTGCACATGGAGATCTTTAATAAATTCTGCATCATCTTAATCCAGCTCTCCACTGAAGCTACATGATGTTAACACAAACTCAAGATTTCATTTTTTCTATGGCTGCGCCATTCAATCAAATCAAAGGAAATATTCTAGATGTCTTGTGGATCATGTTATACACATTTCTCCACAATTTGGCCAATCATATTTGGTATTTTTCAGAAACTCTTGAATCTCTACTTTACATAAATGTGTGGGTTTGAGCAATGTTTGGCTGCATGGTGTGAGGTTAAAATGACTGAGCCACCGGCAGGTCAGCAGGGCTTAACAGGTGAACTGAATACAGAAAGCCAGCTCAAAAGATTTACATATACTGTAGCCCTAAAACTTGAACTTAGGAATAATAATCAAATTCAATATGATGACAAAATAATGTTCTCAGGCCAACACGGATGAGTTCAAGATCCTGTGACAGTAGACAAACATAACAGAAATCAATTTCTGATCAAGACATTTCTGATCATAACATGAAAATATTTAAAACCCGAGTTACAAGAATCTTTCATGACTGCAGAGAACAAAACCCCCAGACACACATGCACAGACAATTTCCCAAAGCCTTCAACACTGTTTGTTATCTTAAGCGAACATATACATGTGCAAATGAGATCAAATATGAGCTCATTTACTCGCACATATACAGTAATTCATGGACACAACAAAGCCGACAGAAAGTGACACATTTATTCAGAAACATCCGCCCAGACTTTATATGTGTCACATTTGTTCTCTCAACACATCCCACTAAACAAACAAGAAAGAGATATTGGACACAGTGGCTGCTCCTGTCACACCAAGGAAAGGTCTCACTCCTTCCTGCCTGTGCAATTGCCTTAGCTCAATGATTTATGAAAAGGAGAACAATATGTGCACAGATGGGACATAGATATAAATATTCTGACCTGTCACAAGGAGGTCAGACCACTTTGCTCCCAGCTTCAGGTGATCTATAACACAGGATTAGAGCTGTGCTGGAATGAGGTTCCAAAAAAGCCTCCAATAAAAGGGGGTAAAAATGGGGAAAACAAAGGTCGAGTTGCGCTTGTGTTCCTGCTCCAAGCCATCAAGGCTCATCGATCATGATTGTTTATCTTCTGGTCTTTAATACAACAAATACCTTAAAATAGACTTGTTATAATGACATAATAAATAAATGTTCAGCCGCAGGAGTCAACCATATTGATACTTTGTGTGTGATTTAATCATATCTGTGGTAACTCAGGACAGCCACAGTTGTTTACCTACACCTGATCCAGAAGATTGCCAAGCCAACACATAGGTACATTACTTTCTTTGAAGGTTCCCGGGTGAATTGAAAGCCATTCTCTCTGATGAAAAACCACCCTAAAGCACAATGCTAATTCCAAATAAATTAGTTGCAATAGTTTGATTTATTATTAAAAGATGCTCAAACAGCAGACACAATAACAGAGCAAACTTACAGAATGCGATGTGATCTATCAGTTTCTACGCTCCACCTCAACAACATTGCAGCCTACATCCTATGCATTACTCTCCTCTGTGTGGCTCTGTGCAGCACGAAATGTAGGTTGCTGTCTATATATAGGCATCATTATTATTCAGGAATTCCTTATGGATGAGCATGCATAAAGCACTACGTCTAAAGTAGTTTTCTGTTAAGCTTTTGTCTATTCCTGAGCAAACAGTCACTGTACATCATCTGATACAGTCCTGTCTACCTCCAGTGAGACCATAATGCATTCCAGTCTTGGACTATCACAAAGATGAAGTCACTCATGCCTTGGGGGCTTTATTCTGTATGCCATACTGCTGCTGCTGCTGCTGACATTTAGTCTACTTCCTCCCGATACGATCTGGGCAACCCTTCCTTCACAAAGAAAGTTTAATTAACCAATCATTTTGCGTTTTCCGGCAGTTCGGTTTGTGCATCGGTTGTTGTTGGCCTCGCATAGTGAAAAGATCCCTGAGAGAATTAATTTGCTTTTTCTTCTAATGAGCAGTTGGACAGGCATACCTGCCCTGTCGCTGCTCCTCTGAGGATATAGGCATCAAAACAAGATGTGTTATGCTACACATCTACTGGCATGCTACAGAGGAGAGAAAATTAAGATTTTAAAAAGAAAAGAAAAAGTAATTGAATTGCTTTGAGCGTCTAAATTACAAAATGTTTTGACATCTTATATCAGTTTATACTTTAAAATGACAACTGTTTTTAATCAACACGGGAATGTAAACATTTAAAAAAAAGTTCACAATACAAAAATATAACACTGATGAATTAAGATGTTAAAAGACAAAATTAAAAGACTGATGGACACATGAATTAACTATGTGAGAGTAGGATAATTAAAAATAAAGCCATCTTCGGATGAATCAATCTATCATCATGACAGCTACTTTGATTATGTTTTTTTTTAATCTGCTTTAACATAAACAGTGTCACAAAGATTCCACAGGAGGGCAGCATATTGCTAATCTAACACTGCTGGCAGACTGCAAGGTTGTTTTTTTTATCCATCTTGTTTCAATTGTGTGAACATTCAGCAGCAGCAGCACTGCTCGACTGAAAACGACACCAGACGGATTCATTGAAAATGACAGCAAAAGCTTAGTAATGCTTTTTTTTCTTAACCCTCTCATGTGGCAGACTGACCCAACAACCTGAGTGTGGATTAAGGGTGTTTAAAGTGAAAATAACAATCTCAGGGGCAAGGACACAAATGTGCAGTTAAGCGTGGTGCACAAAAGCTCTGTGTTTACTCTTTAGGTTAAATCAACCCTTAAGGTCACAGGCTGGATAGTGAACATATTGTATAATATATTTGCAATCTGTATTCAGTGAGTGGTAGCACCTGTTTGAACCTTATTTATGTTCTAGCAGATTATTCTGTAGGAAAACATACATATATTTATGACCACTGGGATGCTTTAAATTCCATGCAAGGTACCACAGTTAATGATTACACATAAATCATCTACAGTGCATCAACCTTTGGAGAACATACAATAATTCAGACTGTTTTTGAGTGCAGCTGTGTTGGGAATTATGTTGATATAGATTGGACACATCTGGCGTCGAGATTGCCAAATATTTGGGAGCCATCTTGCATGTTAGTTTTCATGTTACAAGTAGGCCTAATTGAGTTTAGCTGTGTAATTATGGAAGATTTCAATGTTGTAGATCTAAACAAGAAAGGCCCTTAGGATAAAGACATTTAAGTAATACAAATATCAAATGTCTTATTAAGATAAATACTGGCCACACGAATACCACCAGTTTCATTTTAATACTGCATAAATATAAATGTTGATACCCGTTTGACTCCTTCAGATTGTAGACACTGGGCTAGATTTATCAAGCCGTTTGCGCCTGTTGCGCTAATTTGTCGCAAAGACGGACGTAACCGATGCGGGCTATTTACAAACAGGGCACACTTGGGTAAAATCGCAGATTGCCTGCCACATGAGCGAGAAGAGACAAGTTGCGCTTTCAATATGCGTTCATGGGAGGGGCATGGGGGAAGTGGGAGTTCCACCCAAAAAGGTGGGAGGATACGCGTAAAGTGTGCCTAATTATATATTCTGTGGTATTTACAATTCGGTGGGGGAAATTCTCCGCCTCTAGAGTTACTGGAAGAAATCAAAGATGACATTGAATCTACGAGTCAGCGTTCACATTCCATTCAGCAATTGTTAAACTCCTCGCTACATTACAAATAGGCTATTGGCATCAGGATCATTTTAAACAGTCATAGCATCATATCGCAGTCTGCACCCAGCCATAGCACCAGTACCGCTTTGCTACAGCGCAATTTACGGTATAGTGGGCGGAGAAAGACGCGGATTGCCTGATGGCCGTCAGCTTTGATAAATACTACACAAAATGTGGAAGCATTGCGTGCGCTATTACCAAACTCGCATAAACAGACGCAGCGTAAACTGCGCTAGTGTTAGTAAATGAAGCCCACTGTGTCTTATTTTCAAATGAATTATCAGTGGTGGTGACATTTTCTGCTTATAGGCTACATATTCACTAAGTATCACAGCTATTAAATGTACTGTCACGCAATGGTGTTTTTAATTTTAGTGCTGATTCAAAATACTGTAATGAGGTTTTACATCACATAAAAATACTAGTACTAAAAGCATGACTAAGGACTACTTTAGTTCAGTTCTGTGTATTGACATATTTCAGTGCTTTCACAGGTAAGTCACAGAGACAGTGTATATGTATTTTTTATTTTCTAAGTATGGATCTGTCAGAGTGCAGAAATTAGGGATGGGCATGATTAATCGACGATCGATAATTGATCATTAAGAATTTCGTCGATCACGTTAATTTGTCATCGATTAAACTAACGCTGGTTGCGTTGTGTAGTGTGAGTCTTGAAGCAATGAAATGAATTGTCACTGTGTGGCAGCAATTAAACATTTACCACCCGGGGGCGCCATAGGCTGCTCAGTTACCTGTGAGTTTCCGTTTTGATTTCAAAAGTAATCATGAAGAGGTCACGGCGAAGTGTGGTGTGGGGCCATTTTTATTTAAAAAATGACTTAGTTCACTGCAAACACTGCGACGCCGTGTAGGCTATGAGTACAACATGGCCACGGCTCAAATGATGTACCACATATGATGTACCACATCAGTGCATCCGGTGGCGGTGCGTCCTGCTCTCAGTCTCATCCTAGCATCAGCTCAAGCACCGAGGAGCTGTGATGCACAACGAGCAGAGAAATTTACCCAAGGGATCTGCACGTTCATTGAGATGGATATTGGAACCAGCATGTCACATTCCGTCACAACGTACCATCACCAGACTGGTAGAAACTCACTACGAAGAACGGAATAAGGTTCCCCGGCCCGGGCTGGCCAAGTTAGCGCGGAGGTACCTGTGCATCCCGGCCGGCGGGTGTTTTCGGCGGCTGGACTGACGGTGACCAGGTAGCGGACCCCAGATCATGTCAACCTGCTTATTTTTCTCAACAAAAACCAGTAGACTGGTGCAGAAGTTGTATGTGAGTTACTGGTTATTTTGTATTAGGCTTTGTCCGTGCCTTGGATAGTTTTGAGTTAGATTTTGACAAAACCTGTCAGAACTAAGTATTATTATGTTTAGATTTTATTATTAAGTTATTATTTAACATGATTCTTTTTATTTATTTTGGAACAAACAAGGGTCTCTGTTTAAGAAGGCCGGCTGGCAGCAGCAGGTTCCGCTGCTTTAGAGCACCGCAGCGCATATATCTTCAAGTTTAGCCTAACTTCCAGTTTAACTGCCACAAGTTGTTCTTCTTGTAATTAAGATCTCATCGAGGAAAAACGTGCCGTATTTTTATTTTCATTGCATTTTTTATTTATAAAAAGTTAAATAAATAATGAATTTTAATATAAAAATATGAATGATTAATCGATAGTTGATCGTTAATTCTCCCAACTATTGACTTAGAAAATTTAATCGAATGCCCATCCCTAGCAGAAATACTAGTGAGGACAGGAAATCTCTGCTCAGTGAAGTATGCTGCAAGAAATCTCAGTTATTTCCAAGAGGGAGAACCACATCATGACAGGAAAAAGGCCAGAGCAGTCATATCTGAAAATAAGAAATCCCAATGCAGGATAAAAGAGACGATGCAAATCAGTAATCCATGATTAAAAAGGGACATACCCAGTATATAACATGTCTTTAAAAAAAACTGCCAGATATCACTGCAAAGTCACCATCTTGCCACTTCTGGCATAATACATATGTGAGCACCTTGTGGTGAACATACATTTTTGAGGCAACCCTATCGCATGACAAGCACATGGAAATTAGGGATGCACCAAACCGATACGCTGGATAGGTATCAGTGCCGATACTAGTGCTGGGACGGTATGGATGTTTTCTTACATTCCTGAAGAAATTCCTGCGGTAGAGTGGTATACCGCAACCCCCTTACGAGAGTAGCGCAAGTTAGGGCGAGAATGGCAGGGTGCCTTAAGTGAGTGACATCAGTGCCCGTGTGCAAGGAGAGTGAGCGGTAACGGAGAGTAGCGTATGAGTGTGTGAGTGTGAGAGAAAAGAGAGAGGAAAAAGAGATAGCAAAGATGATGTAAAGTGAGTTAAAAGTGAACAATAAAACAACTAGCTAGAACTTACAGTATTACTTAATACTGCCGGTAAAGTGAATGGTGTTAGCCTATCCCCGAAAAAACATTGGCTTAAACCTCACAACATAAAGTTTGCAGCAGTGTTTTCATTTCATGTGAGTCTTTACTGAGTTTTGCTGTCATTTAGGGCCACAATGGTTTTCTCATGTCCGTTGATCCATTCCACAGAAAGCATCCCCTGCGTTAGCGTCTATTTTAAAATAAATGGGACCATAATTTACAAAATGAACATCATGCTGTATTGAAGAAGACTTGAAACTAGCGACTGAGGCCATAAACTCGTTTAGTGAGGTAATAAATCAAGTGAGAAGTAGGGTACAAGCGGCCGAAATGGGTTTCCTCAGGAGGGTGGCTGGCGTCTCCCTTAGAGATAGGGTGGGAAGCTCAGTCATCCGTGAGGAGCTCGGAGTAGAGCCGCTGCTCCTTCACGTCGAAAGGAGCCAGTTGAGGTGGTTCGGGCATCTGGTAAGGATGCCCCCTGGGCGCCTCCCTAGGGAGGTGTTCCAGGCACGTCCAGCTGGGAGGAGACCTCGGGGAAGACCCAGGACTAGGTGGAGGGATTACATCTCCAACCTGGCATGGGAACGCCTCGGGATCCCCCAGTCAGAGCTGGTTAATGTGGCTCGGGAAAGGGAAGTTTGGGGTCCCCTGCTGGAGCTGCTCCCCCCGCGACCCGACCACGGATAAGCGGACGACGATGGATGGATGGATGGAAGTAGGGTCATTACCCCATAGACTTCTATAGAAACTGACTTCTTTTTGGAGCCAGTGGAGTCGCTCTCTGCTGGAAATGAGATAGAATGCAAGTTTAAGGCACTTCCACATTGGCTTCATGTTTCAAGTTCGGAAGTTGCCGCTTGAATAGAATAAATGAAAAGAAAGATCTCACAACTCCCCAACCACTATATACAGTATAGGGAACACTGCTTCTTCTTGTATTGGCCCTGTATGTTGGCATTGACGTGCGGATTCATCGAATATGAACATGATTGGGATACCAGGCTGTCTGAAGAAGGAAGTAGAGCAAGAGAAACTGCTTTAAAAAGTATGCCATAAGAAATCGTTCACAGACTAGATAAACCTTTTACAACTATTCCAAGACATGTCCTTATAACTGAGAATGAAAGATATACACAGAATTGTCCAATAGCCACAACAGAACAATAAACAAACAAGAAAAAGGTGGACAGAATTAGTACTGTAAAAGCGTAAACCTGTTATGTATTTTAAAAAATCAGTTCTAATTCAGCTTTACTGCTGACACAATGCTCTTGTTTCCTCTGTATCAGGGGGTCTTTCAACAAAGGGAAAAAAAACAAGGACACGTTGTTGGCACTAAACTTAGAGCATTTACTGTATTCATCCCACCCCAAATATCTGGAACCGCAACTCAACTGGAGAGAAAAAAAATCCCTGTAAAGAGACACAGGCCTGTGTTTCACTCAATGTGTCCTTAGCAGAGAAGGAAGGTTTGATCACCTACACAATTTCAAAGGTTGGAAGGGTCATCTGATCCTGTGTGTGTGTGTGTGTGTGTGTGTGTGTGTGTGTGTGTGTGTGTGTGTGTGTGTGTGTGTGTGTGTGTGTGTGTGTGTGTGTGTGTGTGTGTGTGTGTGTGTGTGTGTGTGTGTGTGTTTGTGTGTGTGTGTGGTGGCACCAACTCACCCCCGGGGTCTAACCTCTCCAGCCCTTGGACAAAGTGTCCCACCTCAACCATATTTGATTTCAAGGGCCAATCTTTGAACTGTTGGGTTCTGGAAATGTAACAAAAGAGACCAAGGGAGAGGAATTGTGTGTTTTGATTTTCACTGTCAGGCTTATATTAAGTTTTTACTTAATGGGCTCAATTCAAATACATCCATGTCAAGAAAATATATTTGTGAAAGAGGAAATGAGTTTGTAAAAAGATCAAAAACTCACATTAATGAATTTCTGTTTTTTTAGTGTTATGGCCTTGTAAGCCACATGAGACGTCCTAGCAGAGGTCCTCTCTGGCTCATGCATTTGGTTACCACTTGAAAGGATTTCTTATTGCTTATAAAGCATTGTGCAGTTTATAAAAAAATAATATAAATATGCTCCTAATCTGGGTAAGCACATGGTAGAAAAGGAGTAAATGTAAATCTAAAATATATAGATTAAAGCTGTAATACATTCATCAAAAACACTAGTTTACAAAAATAGAAATACTGTTGTCCCAGGTGTCATGGAAATACATTTTTGTCAGTTCAAATGGAAAACCAGGGGTTGCTCTATAGAGAATGGGTGCTTAAGTTTAAAAAACAACAACAACAACCCTGTATGTACCCATAAGAGGAAATGGCACTGAATAAAAAAGGCAATATACAACAAGTACATTAGATAAAGGAAAACATTCCAACTGGACGACATACATTGGCATTCATGGATGTGACAGCAGACTCCTCTGTCAAACATGTTTTCCACTCATTCAGTATATCACCCCTCAGCAAGAAACTGCTTGGCAGTGGCACTGAATCAATGCCGCAGGGCATCAGAGGTGGGCAGGGAGCCAACTTGGAGATAGTGCCTTGTAGAGAATGGCAGACTTGATCACAAACCCTTATTGTGGCAGAATGCCACTTTGACTGACGTACATCCTCTGACATTGAGATCACAATCATCATCACTGTGATGATGACAGTATTGTGGACGATGCATGCACATGCTTTAGCCTATGAGCTACAAATTGCACAATACTGAAAATGATTGTTTTTCAAAGCAGTTTTTTAGGCTGATTTTCTTTCTACAGGCCAGCTATTGGTTCATAGCGTGAACTTGCTATTATTTATTTACATTATTGTAATAGAGTTGTTCCGATACCAGTATCGGAAATGTCTCTGACACTGCCTAAAATGCTGGTGTCGTTGAGTACCCGCGTCTATGCACGATCTGATACCATGTAATTTAGCCTTAAAAAAATAAAATACTTTTAGATAGTTAATTTATGTTTTTATTTGTTGTATTTGTGTTTTACAAGGGATTAACCTGAGCCAGGCCATTCAACAATGATGGCAATCATTTCACATCCATACAGGGTTAGTAGTATACAGCTGTTAAAATATATATATATATATATATATATATATATATATATATATATATATATATATATATATATATACACACACACATTTTAAATACACTGGTATTGGATCGGTACTCGGTTCAGGTATCAGAATAGGGAAGGATAAAATGGTATCGGAACATCTCTAATAACTAATTATGGTTGAAAACTTTGAAAACCCTACTTGGTCCCATCCAAAACGTGAGTCGGCTGCTGAAAAGCACCTCATTCATACGTTATGAAAATCACAACAGAAAGGACAAGAAAGTACCAAACAATGTTGTGAATAGGATAACATGAATTTGGTTGTTTCTTGCATGAAAACATTTGCTTAACTGAAAACTAAGAAAGTCTGAATGTATCAACATGTAGTGTATGTTTGAAGGCTCTGCAACTGGATTTTCAATAGCAAAATGTATTTAAAGTAGTAGGATATCAATTCAAAAATATGTTATGCTTCAGAAAATGTTCACCAGTAATATGAAGTATTTGTAGCCAACCTGTAGTTAATGGGACTAAATCATCAGCCTCTGAAATAATACATTGGCAGTAAGGTAGAGATGGAAGGAACCAAATGCTCATATGCAATCAAAATTGTATGCACACAACAATAAATCAAGAGACACTAATCCTTTTTGCATTCATCCTTCAATAAGTGAAGTGCCTAACAGGTTTGTCAGTCCATATTTAGTGAAGGAACCAAAAAGAAGGAAGTGAAATCCTTTCCCGGTGTGATAGTTTAAACCATCAGCACATCAGTCCTCACAGAGTGACACAACCTCCCACCGAACACACATACACACACTGAAGCCTTTGTAAACAAACACTAACTAGAGAGAATAGATCCCTTGATCATCATCATACAGCTGTAAACACAGATGTGCTGAGAATCCTGTCACGTAACAGACACAGACAAGGCAGAACAGGAAGTACAGTAGGTTCTGAACACATTCAAGGGCTGGTGGAGCCTATAAAACGATATAAAGCCAAACATTTTCTAAATAACCGTGGAGAACTACTATATTAGGTGCAGATATGGATTCAAATTACCATTGTTGGTTGAGAACACAAAGCTTTTATGATAGTAAAGACTCAGACAGCCTTACATGAAAATAACAGAATGGTGATGAAATATTTGCAATTCTTCTGTTCTATAAGAAATTAAATCCAATGCAGAAATTGTCCTTTCTGTTATAGACAACACAGCCATTGTCCTCCAGAGTTGGGGAGCCTTTTCCTGAAAGGCTATCTGCCTGGTGGCCCCAGGCTGATCTGGGCTGTGGGGAGTGGAGGTCACAGGGCACATGCTTAGCCCGGCTTGGGCTGGTGGGCTGAGCACAGATTCTTTAGATCACTACTTAGGTCAGGTGCTCAATTTGTTTGAGATAAGTTCACAAAAGAGCTTCCTGAGACTGAGTTTAAGAATTATTGGTTGAACCAAAACCAGATTAAATAACATGAGGTCAAGAGTCAAACACAGTCTGCTATCATGCACACTAACATTGCAATAGGGCTTGAACACATAATTAGTTCAAATGAATTTAAACGGAACCCATGTAGCCTATCCAAAAATACACTGTCTACAGACATACCAGATTTATTTATTTCTCCGAGGAACATTGTGAGAAGTATTTGCTGCCAGTTGAATTGACCAAGCCTATTTTTCTTCTTGCAAAATTGTGATTTCAACAGTATTAATGCCATGACTACATACAGCAGCAACAAGCATTCCTGAGACAACATTGTTGTTGGCAGTGGTGGAATGTAGGCCTAAGTACTTTTGTGTGTGGTGTTTTAGGCCTTTATTAGATAGGACAGCTTTAGACAAGCAAAGGGCCGCAGGTCGGAATTGAACCCACGACCACTGTGTCGAGGACTAAGCCTCTGTATATGGGCACTACCAGGTGAGTTACCCAGGCGCCCCTTAAAGGAGAACTCCGGCCAATTTTTACGTTAATCTAGCTAAATATAACTATGCGAGACCTGTCTATAGCAAAAACAGTTAGCGCAACAGCAGCTACATAGACGGAGCTGCTGCAGCTAATGCCCACCGCTCCCACTTAGCTAAACGGCAGTTATGGGGGCATAAATGAAATAGTGTCTTTGTGTATCTTAACAGACACAAAATGCAATTAAAATGTCTGTGTAACATGAACAGGGCCCTTACATGACAACAAGATGCATTTTCAACATTCACCTACCCTGTTAGCTGCTAGCTAGCTGTCGTCTGGGACGAGAGAGTGTTCAGTCAGGCTTCAGTAATAATCATCATGCAGCAGTCCCGTGTGTATTTGTATTTTTACAGTGTGGTATTAGTACTTAAGCAAAGGATCTGAATACTTCTTGCACCACTGATTGTTGGCTCCAAAAAAGGTAGCGACCTGGAAAATGTGGAAGGACATAAAATGTATGTCTGCAACAAACTACGGCAACATATAAGCATTGGGCTATACAACAACATTCTTTCACCATATCTCACCAGCAGCAGTTTAAAGCAAAGAGAGCCAGAAATCACATAAAGACAGAGCAACAGCTTATGTGAAGTCCAAACGAACTTTGTCTCTGGCTGCAATTAAAAATAAGGTATTTTTCAGGAGTTTACCATTAAGGCATTATAGCCCACCCCTGCCATGCTCTATTTATTCACGGGGCACCCACTGCTAGCAAATGCTGAAAGCAGTTGCATTTTACAAAGTCAGCAACAGACGGAGATTGCATTTTAGGGTATAAGGCTTGGCCTGTGGCACTTATATGCACCACAAGTTTTTAATTCCAACAGGTGATTACAGATGGAATATTAAATGTAATCCCTGTTCGAGATATTGCTGGAATTATGAATACAAAAGTGCCAGCCTTATTTTGTTATATTATTTACAGATGTTTACTGATGAGTATTGTTATTAAAAGTAATAAAAGAAATTTAAAAAAATAACACCTGAGCAAATTGAGAATGATTTGGCCTGAATACATTGATCACTGAGAATGTATCTGGAGTCACCTCTTTTCAGAGTTCAACACACACAGAGGTAATTTAGCTGTTTTATGTTTAATACAGTATGCTGATAATTCATAAGCAAGAGAATAAAGTTCCATATCATCTGATTATCTGAAATGACCTCATCCCCGGTGTCTGCAACCGAGCATCCTAAATAATGTGTGGTACGACTGTTGTTGACCAGGAAAGCTGAAGCTGGCTACGGAAGACGACCCGTGCTACATCGTGCTCTGCGAGGTCTTTGTGGTAATCAAATCTGAATGTTTCATAGAATGAAGATTAAGCCCTCACTTCCTGCTCCGTTCCACGAAGTCAGCTGTCTGTTCAAACGCTGGGTCTGAGTTGATGTGGCTGATGAAGGCCAGATGTGGATCACCACTGAGCGCACACTTTCTTTCTTCAGAGTAATTGAGAGTTACAGTGTTGCTTTACAAACAGACAAACTGATCTGTGGTCCACCATTAAAAATACCATTCATGTCACTGGCAGTTCCCACTGTATTAAGCAACACCTCGGTGTTCTGGAAGGAATGTTTTAATTTAATACTAAGTATATATTACTTTTCCATTTTATTTACTTTTGGTTCATAAAAAAAAAATAAGACCTGACACTCTCAACTCACATTGAAACTGAAAAGACTTTAAAGACTGGGGGTTGGATCCTTAATGTGGATAATAATATACAAAACAATTATTTGGACAGCACTCCAATTAATATTAATACTTATGGATAATATGTAATGTGTGGCAATAATAAGTATTAATTGGAGTGCTGTCCAAATTACCTTTACTTTTGGCTCCCCTTTTGGCAGCAACTGCTCTGCTATACTGTTCAACTTAAAAGCATACAAGATATTTTTGTACCAGAAAAAAATAAT
Organism: Gymnocephalus cernua; assembly: GCA_023631565.1. Lineage (NCBI taxonomy): Eukaryota > Metazoa > Chordata > Actinopteri > Perciformes > Percidae > Gymnocephalus > Gymnocephalus cernua. The sequence continues at coordinate 17,242,392 of CM042428.1, forward strand.
GCAAGACAGGGTTAAAGTTGTTAAATCCTCATTTTCTCACTATGTGCATTTTATATTCCCTACAATTTCACTATCAGAATAGAGGTTGAAATAAGAGAAAGATCACTTCTTTTTTGTCAGACATCCTGCATTATCTCCCCATAAAGGGTACCGTAAACATGAGCCATAACCATAGCCATAAAATGGATCCATCTAAATCCATTTTATTTCTAAGGCCATAACGGTCTTCCTGTTATCTACTTTGCACACATTGAATCGCTTATCCCCCCCCCCCAAAAAAAAGACAGTCTGCATCCCATTATATAAGAACAGATGTGGATGCTTAAATTACATTGATTATAAGATAAAGCAATAACGTACAGTATATCTCATCCTGACCTTCCACCAACAGCAGAGTTACTGGAATAAGAAAGGCTCAGAAACCCCAATAAAATTAAAACACAGTTTCCCATGGTCAAGGACTGGCTGCATGCTGCTGCCAAATTAAAATTTCAAAACCATTTTGTGCTTACATAAGTTGCTACAACACCAGAAACAAACAAAATAACCCGTCCTTGTATTTTCTTACCCTCAAGCAACCTGATTGAAATGAGCAAATACAAAATGTGTCTGTGAGCTACAAGTTCACATCTGAACTCTGGAAACATTGATCTATGCTACTTTCCAATAACAACCATGTGTGACTCAAGTTTCCTCCTCAGTTACATTTATTCCCAGTCATGTTTCCTCCTCCGTTACGTTTATTCCCGGCCATGTTTCCTCCTTTCTTACGTTTATTCCCAGCCATGTCTAGAGATGTCCAAAATCTGTGATAAACAGCAGAGGAGGTCTGGTCTGAGTGACTAAATTTGGCTCCTGCAAATGAGTTTTACAGGAGATCAGTGGGAGGGCCATGTTCAAATCCCCAAAGCCCTGTAGTGCCAAAGCAGGAAGAAGCCACTGATGTAACTTGCCTCTCATGGATGTCTGGTTATTCAGATTCCCTAAAGACGAGTCTAACTAACTGTAATGTTCATAGATTACAAATTGAGTCTAATCCATTCTGTAGCATAGAGCTGCTCCTACTAGCTAAAAAAAAATGTATCTGAGAACCGGATTGCAGCTTTTCAAAACATGGCCATGACCACTCTTAATGCCATGAAGAGTTTAGAGCAATAATCAAAGCCACAGTGTAATCCTTGTGTAATATGGTAAGCAGATTTTGCTTCCATATGTTCTTATTAGGATCCAGATGTGCGAGGCTGGTAGTGACATAAATACGAACACACTGAAGCCCTTATTTAAAAAAAAAAAAAAAAAAAAAGGAACTCAACCATTATCTAAGGAGTGGGTGGGAGAAGAAAGAGCAAGGACACACTGATTATACAAACCCTCTCACATGTACTTTTTTCACACCTGGATTAGTTTATGCTGTCTCACCTCTAAGATCAAATCTCCTCTTGAAACATTAGCACCATTCACTCACACATCCTCTCAGTGCCTCAAACACCAATATACTCTGTAACTCTATCCTGTGTAAGAGTTGGTGTCGACGATTACGTCAGTTTAAAAAGAGAATTTTACCAATTTAACATCTGGGGGAATACAAACACCCGCAATTACTTGGAGGAGATATGTAAATAAATTCTGTTCAGTTCTGATCTGTGTTCTTAATTGCTCAAAGAAGTGATCTCATAAACATCTGTCTTTGTGAAACATCTGCTGTTGCTATTGACAAGAAGCCCAATATGACAATACTTTTGGGACAACATAGGGCGCAAAACATTCAGCTTTTGGGGCATTTTATTAATGTGTTGCATAATTAGAATATGGCTCTTCTGTAAGTAAATAACCTGATAAAGGCCACTTGTGGAGCTTCCAAATAATATAGTAAGTTACACTAGAAATGTTTAATTCTGTTTAGTTCAGTTCTAAGTGTGCTTTAATTAGACAGAAAGATAAGAATTAGAAGAAAGCAATAAGATGTAAAAAAAAAAAAAAGTATATACTGTATATATATATATATATATATATATATATATATATATATATATATATATATATATACAGTAGGCCCTATATTGTCAAATAATTTCACAAAGATTAGACTTTCTCCAAACCATACGACCACATAGGTCCTTTGTTCCTACCTCTAATACGACCCATTCATTGTGGCAATGATGCAATGTACATAGTAAAATATAGGGTACCAGTTACTGTTACAAGCAATGGAAAAGAACTATGAAGAAAGATGCATTTACAGTATGTTACTATATTATATATATATATATATATATATATATATATATATATATATATATATATATATACACACACACACACACACATTTAAAAAGAAAACATTTATGACAAATTTAACAATTCCACATAAGTCGTTTGTTCCTACCCTCTAATACGACCTGTAGGAGTGGCAGCAGTAGTAGCACTACTGATTTGTGTAATGATGAAAGCTTCTCTGAACGGGAAGTACCATAATTAAACACATGACAAAGTGAATTGCCGAGCCTTGCTGGTGGCTGACGGTGGAGCAGGCACTAGGACCTGCAGCACTCTGCAGGCAGACAGAGCCTGCAGCCTCTGGAACACTTCTCACTTTCTTTCAGAACAATTTTCAAACAAGTGCAAGACTCAGAAAGGACTGTTTGGGATAATTGACAAAGAATTTGTTCTTCCCCTCCCTGGCATCTTGTGGAATTGGACACAAACTGGAATATATTTCAGTGATCCTCGGGAGTCATACGTCAGTGGAGAGAAGAGAGAGCTTTTGCAGAGGTAGAGGACAATTTTACCTTCACCTACACTGCATGAATCTACAGTAACTTACTACTCTTTCAAATAAAAAACAGCAGTAGTTTAACATGTTTTGCATTACATTAAACTCATACACAGACATTTTTATTGAATATTGAATAGTTTTTAGATGTGCAGCTTTCAAGTTAGAGTAAAACCTGTTAACTTGGTGAGAAAGAAAGTGTGCGAAAGTGTGAACAAGGTAAACTTTCAGATGCAACATTTGTATACTTTCAGTATAGTTACCGGCCGAGGACTTAGTTAAAATTGTTATGTTTTAGAAGGTTAATGGTGGTTTAGATTTAGATAGGTTGAAGATCAGACCCAGCAGAAAACTGATCATCTCCTCCATCCCCTTCAGAAACTGTTGAAGCTTAGCCTCGGGCTCATCAGGTTACAATAGCACCGATCAGACCTGCACTCGTCTCCTTGGGCTAGGTGATATTCTCAAAGCATTCCTGCACAGTTTTTTTTTATTTGCATGGCATGTTGGATTGGAAATCAGGAGCTAGCCGCAGGGTAGTTTTACTCAAATTATGTAGTGCCACAGAGTTAAAACAAATTATTGCATTCTTGACATAATAGCAGGTGATTATACTCGAGAAGACTTGCTATGCTATGTTGAAAGGTATAGCCTACTTTTTCCACACTCTACATTTGTCATTATGGAATAGGAATTCAAACACACCTTTAAATCTACATAGTTTGGACACATTCCAGTATATTTTCATGAACTCATTTGCGCTCTCCAGCACTGAGAAAAAATCACTTAGAGGCCTTATAGGCTTCTTCTAGATGTTTGTGCGAGTGTCTAATACTTTCTAAGTATATCGTTGGTTTACAGACAGTGAGAGGGTCTGCATTTGAGCCACAGTACACAGTAAATATGGGAACAGAGCAACTCATTTATAAACTAAACCATATGGCTGTTATCAACTGGCAAGAAAAACAAACTGCACGATCAATAGGGAGGCTTCTTTGCACTCAAACAAAAGAGCCAGTAGTCAGTTTACAACGACAAAGAGAGTGATGAAGTCAGAGTGATGAAATCAGAGGGGGTTGAGCCGAAGGTAGAATGTTAGTCTCAGTGCTTACTTAAGGAAAGGAAATAGCAAATGCAGATTTCATTTTAAATCTTATATATCTATGCTGGTATCTGTGGTTGGTCTAAAGGATCTTCATCAATGGCAGCTTCATTTCTAGGCCAATTTTACTCTGTGATGAGAGGCGGAGTTTGTCATCTAGTTCTTTTGCGGCATCTTTGAACTCCCGGTCACTTGTTCTGTGCGGTTGATGCTCAATGCTGCCTTCAAAGGGAACTTGCGGTTGCATTTTTTGACATGGGAAGGTGACCACACTATGTTTGGCAGTTGTGGTTAAACTTAAACTGGAAAAACGCACAGTGGACACTATATGACTCCTTCTTGTATTTCTTTTTTTTTAATGTTAAATTATTTTGTGTTTTCTGCATTTAAACAAAGGAAAAAGAAAAAAAACAAAGCCTACACTCTAAAGGCTGCTTTGTACAAACTCTGCTTCAGAACTCGTGACTGGCACAATAGTGTCATTAATATGAAATCTACTTCTGAACACAGTAAAGGTAACCACATTTGATTAAAGGAAAGCACATTTTTAGGAAGCCAAATTTTGTAAGATGCCAGGTGAGAAACATAACAACCACAATACTTGTGCCAAATATGCTAAGTATGGAAATTTGCTATATATTTCACAACATGTTTGACGTATGCACCTCGACTTCCCCAAAGCCATGCATCTACATGCTTCTGTGTGTTGGGACTTACAGTTTTTTACGATTGTTTACACACTAAAATAAAAATTTCCACACAATTTGCAAAATTCTACTCCAATGACCAAAACACCTCCACAGATTTGCACAACATTACACACAATGTCTGCTTCACCCTTTTTGCAAAACATTACACACAGTGATTTGTAAAACTCTACACACATGTTCACACCTTAGACACAGATAAGGATTGTGAGGTTACTTTCTTGTCATTACAAAGCCCCGGATTGCCAATGACCACACCAATGAACGAATTGGATAAGCACATCCACCAGGTGTGGAAACACACATGTGCTAATTTGAAAACGCAGCACTCAGGTGTGTTATAAAAGGCAGCAGTTACAGTATTCAAAGTCAGAGTCAAAGTGTATGTACTTCATGTAGTAATTTTTATTTGTCTACAGATTTTATTTGTTTCATTGATTTCATTGTTGGTTGATTACTGTAACTGATTATGGTAAGAAATACTGTAAGTATTGAAATAAATACTTGAAATATTCAGTCTGCAGCATCAGTGTTGTGCAGTGCTTGGTAAGTTTATAGTAGGCCTATTTGTGTACATTCTCCCTATATCTCAAACTAATCATGAAGAATGTTGTGGGTTTGTCACTATTTTTTTGTCATCTAAATTATCCTTTACATAACAATGTCTGGCCAAAAATCTAGCACATGCTATTTCCTAAAATTACTTTTTTAACAAATGTGTTTTTCATTTATCACAGCAGTGTGAAACTGGCTGCAATAGTGTCTGATCATTGAGGACTGTGTTGGTTAAATGAAAACAAATAGCATTTTCACAAATATGTGTATATGTTTTGACTGAAGTGTGTATGTTTTGACTGAAGTGTGTCATTTTGCAAACAATCTAGGAATTATGCAAATTGAGTGTGGTGTTTGGATAATTGTGATTATATTTTGAAAAAAAGAACCCGGTTTTCAAAATTGCGTGTAAACAATTGAAAAAAACTGTAAGATATGTGTAGCTGATTACTTGAACATAAAGCAATGAAATATCCCTCCCAAACTACAATGCTTATTAAGGTTTCTGTCGAGTAGTTTTAATGGAGTCTGCACAATTAACGTTTAATCTCTTGATTATCTTTTTAATTAAATGATTAATTGTTTAGTCTATAAAATGTCAAAGACAAAGTTCAGAGAGCTGAAGGTCACAAACTTCCTCTCCTTAACCCATAACAGAAGTGCTGCCCAGCAAAAAGAATAAAAATATCTATGCTTAACTATATGTGACTAAACAATAACTATCAGCTCGACCAAATACTGCAGACTTATTCTTAACAATGTGCATTATATACAATACAATTATTATTACCCTTCGCCAAGGAGGTCATGTTACCCACTCTCTCTCTCTCTTTCTGTGTGTGTGTGTGTGTGTGTGTGTGTGTGTGTGTGTGTGTGTGTGTGTGTGTGTGTGTGTGTGTGTGTGTGTGTGTGTGTGTGTGTGTGTGTGTGTGTGTGTGTGCAAAATTATCAAAAAAGGACTGAACTTTTACCATCTCTTTTGGTATGCAGAGCAACAATGTACATCAGTGGAGCTTTTCCACTGACCAGCATTCCTCATTGCTGAACAATCTGTTCCGCAGGTGGATGAACAGGGGTCCAGACCAGGGTCGGACTTTTAAAAGACAGGTTACAAATGTTGTATGGTCCATCGGAGTAGAAACAAACCTGTTCATGCTAAGAAGCCATCTGCTTTGGACAGTTATTTACACTTTTTTTTATTTATTCTCCTGCTTTTCCATTCATCAGACAGACAGGCATCTGACTGTTTCTTGTTGGTTCTGTTTTGCTGTGCTACGTTGGAGATGTAATGAGGTCCACTCCTGCCTTGCAAGATTTAAACGTAAACCATTGACTGAAAGGCAACTCTAGAGTTAGCTACTTGAATCAAGCAATATATTTACATCTGGTGGTTGTTTTAATGAGACGGTCATCCACTACAAACCTAAGGGCTCTTTACATGTTAACAGTGCTATATCTTCTTCACATCTTGCATCTGCAGTTTTTTATTCTGTTCTCACATTCCCAACCTGGTGGCTAGGGGTGAGGGCGATATGGGAAAAATATATCATGATTTTTTTCAGGCAGGTCCACAATCCTCAATTTTTTTTTTTTCAAGTTTGTTTTTAAAGTCCAGGTAAAGCAAAATCAGAAAATTTGTTGTTAGAATGTTAGAAAATACTTGTGAAAAGCCTGTAAACTGTTTAAGTGCTAAACTGTGGAGTTAGACCGTTACAGTGTTTTTCACCATTTCCTGTGTCCAGGATTTTTTGGGCGGCCAGAAATCATGGGTCGATGACGAACTGGAATCATCATCAAAGTCACCCCTCCCCTACTATGTAAAATCAATGTTACTACTACCGTTAAAGTGCATACTCGTGAATTTATTGAAAGGATAGCCCTACAGTAGCATCAGTGTTGTATCATTTACTCCGTGTGAGTGACGTGTTTGCTACGTTACACAAGCTCTCTTAGCTCTTTCAGAGTAGTAATGAATAAGCAACTTTGTTAAATGCCACAATTATATACAAGAACAATAGCCATCATTAAAGTACCTTTCAGTCTTTGAGCCCAAACCCACTACCTGGACCGCCTGCAGTTACTGCTCACTACAGTGGGTGTGTGCTTTGTCGGTCGAAATTTACTAAAAACGTGAAATCGGACGCTAAGCATTAATCTCTTCTAACCGCCAATAAACTACCATACACATATAATTAAACACTCGGCCGAGAGCAACAACTGCATGCTTGTGCCTTATTGCCGGTTCATGTGAAGTCCTCCGGCCGCCGCCTCCCACCAACCTAGCCTATTTTATTGCATAGCCTATTTCTCATATAAAAATGTTTTCAGAAACACATTTCTAGTTTCATAAAATAAGAGATCGTATTCCAAACGAGCCGCCATTATGGTCCGTTTTAAAATCCGGGAGCAGACGCATATGGTCTTATGGTTATTGGTTTCTTGCAGAGCAAGCGGTCAGAGCAGAGGAGAGTTTAACTTTAGTAGTGAAGATATTAAGTGAATATAAAAGCACATGGATGTACAATAAGAACGGTATAGCACAGTCTGCAGTTTTGTGCACTGTAAGCTGTAGCAGGAAACGTTTTTCAATGCGTTTGTGACGTCGAACGCAACGCACCAGAAGAAAAAAAAAAGTTGCAATGGCAAAGGTAGCAGATTTTCCTCTTCAAAAACTCGCATGTATGTGCTAATTTTTGGTGGTAAAAGGGTATAAGAAACAAGACTGTCTTGGGATTCTTATTCGTAGGCCTATAGTGTCACTCACCGGTTACACTGCCATCTGGTGGAGATCCCAATACACTACAAACAGGCAAACTGGCCAGTACTCTACAAAGCTATGTCATCGTAATCGACCCTTTATCGGCAGATATTGCTTATTAATGATCAGTATCGGAGGCTAAAAATGTGATCGGGGCATCTCTAGTGCTTTGAGCTCTGTCGCTGTGAGGCGGCATTCTTCTTGGGCTCAGGGTGTGTGTGCTGTCCTGTCCTAGACTGTGTGTGCTACTGGGTTAGCTGCTAATGATGGTCTGTTGCTGCGGAGCATTACGCTTATTTTGGCTCGGGGGTGTGTGTGCTGTGCTATAGACTGTGTGTGCGCTACCTTTTAGTACATGTGCTAGCAAACTAACCCAGCTGCAACAAGAGTCTGTTGCACCCATGGCAGCAGTCTGAAAAGATATATAGCTAGTGGAGTAATGGCGTTTTATAGGCTTTTGCGGGAGATCGGTGCTCATACGGAGGTTACCCACTGATAACGCTGGTGGCCATACTCAACACTTGCTCAGCAGTGCACAGTGAAGGCTTTTATAACACTGGCTTCGTACCAAACGCACAAGATGAATAGTTAGTGTGAAGTATTCACAGCCTTAATTTCCCTCTGCACAAAATTAACTTCCTCTTCCTGTCAATGCCAGAATCCCATTGGACAAATGAGTTCAAGGTTCAAATTAGTTGAATTTTGGCATCAAAACCTGGCAGAAATTCAGGTTAGGGCTGGCAAGAGCTAATCAATATTGATGAAGGCAGTTTTATGGTGAGCAGCTGAGGAGCACAGTGGCATAATAAATGAGTGAAAGAATTAATATTCTGCCTATTTTCACACAGAAGAAACACCTGGTCCATTACTGCAGCGTGGGAAAAATGTCAGGTTGAAGTCAACTGCATTCCATTGTGCAATTCTGTATAGCATAATGACAATAAAACAGTGAACCTTGAAATATATTCAAATCAATCTATTGATAAACTAGCGTTTCTTACCATGTTTAGGTGTCTTAATACACAAAGTGAATATTTTGATAATTTTCCTCCTCTCCTGTCCCACAAAGAGCAGGACTGTAATTGTCTACAATTACGAAAGCTTGCATTATTCCTACCTTCACTGGCATCAAACCTGATTGGCCACCCTTCATGTATAATTGCATCAGCATCTATCCTTCCATGCAGACATGTCCCATCATCTCTTGCAGCCTTAGGCTCAATTCAAGAACCATGGTACCCACGTACAATACATGTAAAGAAAATCAAGCTACTGTTTAAACCTACTGCTGCACAAAGACTGTTATCGCTCTTTATAACTCAGCAGGAGCACCTCTCTGATATTACAATTGACTTTAATATAAAAAACAGTGTAAAAGTGAATATCTGTAGAGGATAAGCAGCAGAGATACAACAAGCCTGTGCCTGTGATTAAGCTGTGTTGCCTCTCTCCACTGAAGTGCCCCTGCAAGCAGGAGTACCTCATCATCTGAGAGTGCCAGTTACAATAAGGCCACACACAGTGGGAACTGTGAACCACTCTCCTCATCCAGCACGCCAACTACAACTCAACCATCCATCTGTAACTTTAGCTCTTTCACACACAGTGGACTGTGTTATTATGAGAAGGGAATAACTTATTAACTCATGCTTATTTTTACAAATTAAAAAATTTAAATAAGTGTTTCAAGCCAGAACTGATACTGATGATTATGGTTTTCTACTATCTGTAGATGCTGTTGAAGGAAAACTGCTAACACAGATCAATGGGCACATTTGTATTCTGACTCCACTTTTTCAAACGTGTAGTTTCATCATAGGTATAGATGCCAATTGTGATCTTTTTGATTTGAGCCAAATCCTACAAACAAAGAAGGCAAAAGCCCAGACGACCACTAAAAGTGACAGGATACAGTCAACATCAAACTCAGCACCACATATGAATTTCTACATACACACCGCCGCTTCTGTGGTGTCACTTTATTTACCTTCCATAACAGCAGGGGTGAATTTATTTTGAGAAGGTGTAACCATAATATAAGCCAGGGATACGGAAAGTTTCAGTGAGGAAAACAAAGGCTGCAGTAAAAAAGAGCTACAAAGGTGTTAGGGTATGGGAGAAGCTCTTTGATTGGTCATAAAGGTGCAGATGTATCACACGGTCAGTGAACCAAGACGTTAGAACAATCAATTTGGAAAGGGGTTGCCACAAAATGTCAAAGCAAAGATGGAAACAAAAGCTAGAAAAAAGGAAATGAAGACCTTTTTACACAAGGTGATGGTTAAGACCAATTTCAGTCTCGTACTTGAAGCTGCTGCACAAAGACTTTAAATAGAGTCGGCACTTGACAAAGTCCAAAGCCAATATGTGGTAGGACTCTAACTGCATATGTACTTTCTGCTAACTCGCTATGATCCTCTTTGGCCCCTCTGCATCCTGGTTTCCATTTGGTGAAACTGAAAACAACAGTATTTGGGTGACACAAAAGAGGAGACCACAACTCAATATCTTACAAAACAACACAGGGAGGGGCCGCTGCATTGTTCTAATACCAAGAATATATTGTGGATAATGTTTTCAGACATGCTATCTGACACTGAACTGGTGCTCCTGTGTAGGACTGCTGAAACAGACAACAGTAAACTGAAGTGTAAATAGATGAGTCCTCTTCAGCATTTCTACAGCAAAAATGTCTTAAATGGCATATATTTTTTAAGGATATGTAAGGATGTAGGATGATGTAAAAGCAGCTATTCTGTCCAAGCGTTGAAAGCCCTATCTGATCTGGCATCTGCCGTTGTAATGTCCTCCAGTAATTGAATAGGCCATAATCTGGAGAAAAAAAATAAAATCTGTGGGCTTGCACTCATTATCATCAGGACAACTTGAGACAGCACCAGGTCATCAAGGCTGTTTCAACTCGTCTGGGCCAAAGTTAATTCACAAGTGGATATGAAGTTTATCTCAGGAGACTGGGGTCTGCCAAGGTTTGATCCAAAAACTAAAACTATTTTAAACACATTTTTGAACAACACACACACTGACCCCCTTGAGTCATTGTTGTAAGAGTTTATTTAACTAATTTGGAGTCCTTAAGCGGAGCCCGTTTCTCCGCTGAGCCTGTTGTGTTTACTTAAATTGTGTATAGAGACTGGGGTCAGCTGTGTTTCCTCAGCGCAGTGAGACCAAACAGCCATCAGTGAGTAATGAAACTGTCATCGTTAAATCTGCCATTTATCTCTCATTCTCCCCCCGCCCCCCATTTTCCACCCGTTTCGAAAGTTATCAGCCCATTAAATGGCCACTTTGTCAACGTCTGTTTCATCTAAAAAGATACATTTCTCTGTTTGTTCATCTCATTTAATTGTATATATACGATTGTCAAGCATTGTCAAAAAGTTACATTCTCATGTGCAATTTATATAATAAAGATCGGTACTTGGCATCTGTGTATTGATGCAGTATTGCCATGGAAAATATTGCAATACTATGCTGTATTGATCCCCCCCACCTCTATTATAAACTGGACCTACCTAGCTACTAGTTGGAGAGTACCAGCGACAGGCGCACATTGTCAAGCGGTCAACGTTTTAAACACATGGTTGATGGTGTGAATTGGTATGGGTTAAATATGTATGTTTGTTATGTAACTTACGCTACATATGTAAGTTAAGTATGTTACGTAAGTCAACATTTCGACTTTTGGTTTCACACAGGTCACGAACACCAGCCTCCTGGGTGAAAGTCCTGCGTTTGTATTGTTTTTAATCGCTCTGTGGTGATCCAGTATATCAATAGATCCCAACGGCCTGCTGAGCCAATTAGGAGGTGGAGAAGGGTCATACCACCTCAAATCTATGCCCCAGATGACAACTGATAATGGCCAAATAATATGGCTGATAACATTCAAAGCTGGTCGGTTTGAGCAATACTAAGAAAGATGTTGAGCACTTTATGTCTGAGACATTATATCTCGAGCTGTTTTCACTTATCTTTGACGTCATGAAGTTCAATAGATTTAGTTCTGTGTGATCTGCTGTATAGTCTGTGGTCAACAGGAAGTAAGACCTCTTGTGGAAACTACTCATTTTATAAATGCTAAATCACAAATCTACATTATAATCTCTGCAGATTGTGTATCCTATTGCAGGAAACAAACAGTAGTCTTCTATTGTCATCTAGATGTTGCAATCAAAGTATCTACTCAGTGATAACTCTGAAGTTTCTATCTGTTGCATCACTAAAAGCACTGGATGAAAAAGTCAAAACCCCAGTCTTTGAGCCTTTGCTAACTAACTGGCCCTCCATGAGTTTCCTCTTTGGCTGCACTCAGTTCAGTCTCAGTTTGGACCTGATGGGGTCTTAGGTCTCAGTGCCAGGCAGACTTTCACACATCTGCATTAAATCACAACCGACTGCTAGCAGAGGCCCCATTTCTCAACCAAAAGGTAATTTCTTGTAGGAAAAAGTTTCCCACATAGTTGTCTGATAAAAGTAAAACAGAGAATTGCCTCAACTACATGCAACAGGACAGCAATCGGGCAAAAAAAGAGAAATGATGTGCTTCAATTGAATGCTTTTATCCTTTTTAACATGTTTCCTGAAGGACAAGCTGAGGCAAGTCGGTAACCTTACATGTGTTGCAATGTTTACATACATGTGTTGAAGCAGACTATGCGATACCATGTGTTAGCATGTCTACTACCATATGTGAGGTAACCTCAGTAAGAAAATTGCTATGTGCAACACAATTAATGTGTTGGAATATTTAGTGTTTTTTGCTTGTATCGGTAGAAAGAACTGGGCTTTAAAAATGTCACCGTTTCTATTCTACAGTAGGCTCTTTATTCATTTTGACTTACAAAGAAAATATCACTGGGCAAAATCTCACATGTAGTAATGTCAAGTCAGTCTGAAGCTCTGGTGTGAAGGTGATATTGCTTCTTTGTTTAGTTTTTTTTCCGTTTCCTTCCTGTGTGCCTCGTAAAAAAAAGAAATTGCCTAAGGAATATACCATTGCCATAGCATTAAAATGATGCCCTGTTTACCTTTGACTGGAAACACTCTTCAAGTTAAGAGACAGTGTTTCCTCTATGTTGATTTTGTAGTGGCGGCCCACCATGGCAAAATTTCTGCCACCACGGTATCAGAATAGGGCTGTACAAAAAATGTAGTTGTAGTGGGTCTGTTCTAAGTGTAGACCTGTTATAGATGTTAAGTGCCCTATAGTTCATCAAAAAAATACAGTTCAATCACAACTGAAAATATGCCTCATTGTGTGTGAATAGAGGTGAATAAATATATTTGTTTGTGTTGCAGCGAAGTGTCAGTTCCGTTTCATACGTAAAACATTTGCCGGCGGGGCGCGGGAGGGTTGTTGTTCTGACAGACCTGCCCCTACTGCTAAAAAAAAATCCTAAAGGAAACACTGAGAGATGTTAATGCACTATCATTCCTGTGTCTTCCTGTCTGTCGTTGTGTTTCTATGAAATCAAAACAGCAGAGCTGCGTGCATGGTTAATTGATGGATTCCTATCCATCAATTAAAATGTGAGTGTCTCAAGAAACAGGACATACTGTAACAACGACAGAGGCTGAAACCTGAAAGCAACTCAAGTCTAATTATAGTGGCAAGCAGCAATACTGTGACAGGCTAGCAATTTAGTCACAAAGCGGAAAAAATGATTTGAAAGTTGTTTTTTTGAGAAATGATCGTTAGGGAGTGCCATTTGAAACGATTCATCCTCACGGTAATTAAGAGGTTTTTCAAAAACTTTTTAAATTCAGGTGATTATGATTATTACATGGCTTGGTTGAATTCTAATGCGGCGTAGAATGCGGTCTGTTATTTTCTTGATAACAGACCGTTGCTAAGTATAACACACCGTTGCCATGCAAAAGCAGAGCGTTGCCACGGACGCAGTTCTGTTCACTCTGGAGGACATCTATCAATCAATCTGCTGAAATAAGTCCGGATAATTTGTTTTTAAAAAGTGGGGAAACGTGGAGCAACTTCTGTCCTCCAATTCAAGCAATGACAGCAGATCTGGTGAGCGTCTATCGCTACATCTTTATATACGGTCTATGAGCTCTACATCTTTATATACGGTCTATGATCTCTACATCTTTATATACGGTCTATGATCTCTACATCTTTATATACGGTCTATGATCGCTACGCAGTAACTTCAGCCGTAGGGACAACAATGCTAATTAGCTAGTTAGCTTACATTGCAACATGTTTACGTTTCAGGCGTGTCAACATGCAGCGGCTGTGCAAAAAGGAAACAAGATTAATGAGGACATGAAGCCATTTACCTCGTCTGACTTCACCGTCAACAGAAATGTTTAGTTTAATGTAAATATGACCAGCCGGTAGCCCGCTAGCTCAATAACGCGTCAGCTAATGCTGTGTCAATTCCTGCAGTGATTAAAACAGCAGCTGGGTAATTTGACCACCACGGCAGGACCCCATGACATATACGGCTACTACCACAGCCCGTAAGGTGGTGTTGAGTAATAGATGAAGGGTTGCATTAAACAGAGTTGTCACAGAGTTTACATTGCTTTGGACGCAGGATTCCAACCATAGAGAAGGAAAAGACTATTTTCTTTAGCGGAAGTAATACAAATCGTATTTAAATCAATAAACTAATTTTTAAATCAATATTTTGTGTCAAATTATTGATTTATTTGGCAAGTAGCCATGTAATAAGCGGGATAATGTAGAGGCTGATTCAAGACCTCTCCACTTCACGTCGGGGTCCTGTTGGGGTTGTATTCGCCTCGCTCGACATTATCCCTTACATAAAGTCTGCATCAGATGACTTTAAGATCAGGATTGTGGAGTACAAAATCTACACAATCTCACAGAGATGTGATAATAATAATAATAATTGAGAATATTGAAAATAACCCTTCTGCTATGTAAAAAATCATTTTCTAAATAATTTCTTTTATGAAATTGGGATTCAATTCAAAAATAAATGAATGGAATTCTACACAAGTCATCTAATACATGTCATATGTCTGTCAAATTTATTTCACATATAGTTAGATTTAAATACAGCCTTAAATATGAAGGAAGATGTTTACAGTAGCCTTTTTTTGCAGTAGCAAGTTTTGTGTGTTAGACACAAAAAACAAATTAATAATCAAATAACATTGTGCACAGTTTTGGTTACATTTAAACAGATTACATAACAGTTGAAAGTAGGGCTGCACGATATGAGGAAAATATGCAATAACGTTGGTGAATATTGGATAACGATATTACTTGCGATAGATTAATAAACAGATATTAAAATGTACTCAGTCCTGCCTTTCTGCTGCTTTCAGTATTATGCTAAAATACAACTAAATGCACGTTCAATGAAAAAAACTGAAAGGAAATAATTTCCAACAATCCTTTATCGAACTAATTGCACTGAATACAAAACACACCATTAAAGTGCTCATAATATTTTTTTTGGCCTTTTCCCCTTTCCTTTATGGTGTTATATATCTTTTTTGTGCATGTCATAGATTTACAAAGTGAAAAAACCCAAAGTCCACCACAAAGGCACTTACTGTCTCCAACAGAAAACACTGTTCACAAACTGCTCCAAACAGCTCTATTGTAGAGCTATCTATTGCAGAGCAGCAGCCTTGAAATTAGCATAGAAGACCCCCCGCCCATTCTCCAAAGTTGACTCCGAGTTTACCTTTGCAGAGCGATAGTGGAAGAAAAAAACTGCCTGTAAAACCCAGTGTTAGAATGTAGAAAGTATTCCTATTGGCTTGAAAGTTTACATTTGCGCTTACATGAACTGGGGTAGACGTTCCATAGCCATGCGCCATCTTGAATTTCGCACTTTTCACTCAGTGGCACTGACTGTGACCGACTGTTTTCTTTAACTGTCTATGACGTATGCCAGGGAGGGAGGGGGAGAAGATTATTTGTGACTCACTGCCGGCAGATTTGAAAGCCTGTTGCGTCTATTATTGAGGACATGTAACTGAGTCGCAGAGGAAATTAAAACGACACTGTGACAGGCAAAGCAACAAGACCAAAGTTAATATTGTTGTGGCTTTTCCAAGATGGAAAGAGCTGATGAGGAGCAAGGATTTTAAAAGGGACGCCGAAGTTGCCTGCTTTCTTCTCAACAGGTAATTCTGCCTATTTGTATAAAAGTTTTATAGTTGCTACTTGCTTGGCAAACTATCGCATGGTTGTGCATACCGCTAGATAGGATAATTTTCCTTGCGTCAATGATGAAAAAGGATTGTCTACCTTGTAACATAAAAGTAATCATATGTGCCGTGATTTCCCTGGCAGACAACTCACGTCATGCAGTTGTAACACAGACTAGCTAGAGCTAGAACAGCTGCGTGGAAACGATGGAGACACTAAGAGATCATTTCAGTTTCATTGACATTGTTCATGCTGCTCAGAGAAATATATTAAAAACATAAACCTCCGTTGCTTCTCTCCTACGCTGTAAACATCACCTTACACTATTAATCTGATACAATATACAGAATAACGATAGCACTGATACTTTACTAACATTAGCTTGCATATGTTTGGGAACCTGATAGCTGATGTTAGCAATGAAATGGTACCAAAATAACTAACTATTATTACACTGGAAGGGACACTCACGGACGGTTGTCGCTAATTTCGGGTTCGGCCACCGTAGGAGTTATAACGCACTCGGAATGGGGGGGTGCTACAAAGTGAAATTCAGATGGTTGTCATATACAATTTCACCACTAGATGGGAGAAATTCTTACACACTGGGGCTTTAAACAAAGAGAAATGTTCTCCCTTCGTCCTATAATGGTCATAAGTCGATACTAGAGTAGCCTACTTCTTTGTTTATTGCTGCAATGAATAAAATGCAGAGGAGAAAAGAGCATCTGTCTTCACAAAAATATTCTGTTGAGTGTTTGATGGTCATTTATTTGTGCTTTAGAATGTAATCAATGTGAAACAACAGTAAAATAAGCTTTATTTATCTCTACTGTACAATGACAAATTCAAGTGCAAAACATTTGGTCTCAGCTACTGCCAGAAAACGCTTAGTTATGTTGTAACCTTGGTTCTCTGAGTGGGGGGACTCTCTCCACCATACATATGGAATAAGTAACCGTGTAACTGTTAGTTATACAGGAGAGAAGCCAGTTATCTGAGTTTGTGGCAAAACCTTTCAGTGCTCGGTTTTCATTTTGGGACTTTCAATTGAATAAAGGACTATTTTTCCAGTCTTATTTCTTCATTGTAGTTTTCTGTAAAATAGTGTTAAAATCTCGTCACGTGAACGATCCCGTGAACCCAATCTCGTGTCTCGTCTCGTGAGCTGGGTGTCTCGTCACACCCCTAGTGGATACACAAATTATTTTTCACTTTCGTTAACAATGCAAGATAGGGCGTTTGTACTGCATTCATGTGATGTCAGAATAATCTGAAAATTCACACTGCTTTAACATTATGAGGTAGGGCACGCCTTAGTAGTTATTGGGCAGGCCTTTTAGCTATTTGTAGAATCAAACTCATAGACTTAATCATTTTTACTAGACGTAATGCCAATGCAGTTTTGGAAGGAAGGAAAGAGGGCAAAGAAAAGAAAGACAGAAAGCTTAAAAATACACACTAGTTTATATCCTCATCAGTGTAAAGACGATAGTATTCATGTATGTCATAAAGATCCCCACATTTTACTGTGGCTGTCATTAAAGGAAACCTCTGAGTTTGAGGGCTTAAATTCAGCACAAAGCTATGCAGTTTTGCATGAATGACCACAGCAACGTAATGAGCAGCATGTCATTCAAAGCCCATTGGTGGCTTTCAGATAAAGTCACCTGCACCTCCCTTCCTCTTTGAATAAAGGCCAGCCATAGTGGATCAGGTTACTAGAAGGGCTGTGTGACTTTTACCATATGAATGAAGCCACAGCCATTTTTTTTTAGAGAGGTAGATTGTTCGTGGTCTACAGACTGGATTGTGTGCCACGCCACCCCAAGCTGCTTGTCAGTTATCCCAGACGGGGCTCATTACACTGACTCCATTAGAGCTAATGAGGTGTATGCCAGTGTTTGTGGGTGGCCTCTCCATTCAGGGTTAACAGACCACAAAACAGACTGAGTTCATTCCCAATGGCGAGGGAAGAACGCTTTGTCTGCCTTCACTGCCTACCTGCTATCTACGGGAGCCTCAAACTATTCTGCAACAAGAAATGTCAACATACTGAATCACTCTCGACAAGCAAACACCAAGCTCAGAACAACAGGCTCAGCACGACATAGATTGAAGGTGACAATAACAAACTCCCCTTCTGGAATCTACAGGTGGATGCTGGGGTGAAGCTTTACTGCTATAGTGTAGCAGCAGTGTAGAGTTTGCACATGAGCAGTGCTGCTGCAGCATACAGTACTAAGGGAAAGAGAGGGCAGAGCAGTGACAGCTTCAATAGACCACCATGTTGCAAAGTAGGGCCACAACTAATGGTCATACAAAATATCAGAAAAAAGTTAGCAGAAAAATGCTTATTGACAACTTCCCAGAGCGCAAGAAGATGTAGGATCATATAGTTTGTTTTGTCCAACCAACAGTCCAAAACACAAAGATATTATCATACAAAAGGAAAAATAGGAGCACATCTTTAATTTGGGATACTGGAACCAAGAAATGTTTGGCATTTTAACCTAAAATATGATTAATTGAATATTTATATTGTTGCTAGTAGGGCTGCACGATAAAGAAAATATGGGATATGCAATAATGTTATATTATCACGATAATGATATTACTTGTGATGAACAGATATTGAAGTCAGCAACCCTAGTTGCCAGTCTCAAATTGCCAGACCTGTCTCCACAGCCCTGCAGAGGAGGGTCTGGCTAGTCCAAACAACATTCAGGGATGGGAGAAAAACGTGCTCTGGTTTATTGGCATTTCTTTAAACCAATCACAATGGTCTTGGGTGGCGCTAAGCATGGGACAGAGCAACGGTGCCTCTGCTAAACAGCCTTGGGAAGGAACTTGTTTTGTTTGTTTTGTGTTGTTTTAGTCGTGCAAGAGAGAACTCAGATTGGACAGATAGTCTAGCTAGCTGTCTGGATTTACCTTGCAGAGATCTGAGGTGCAGTCACCCATAGTCTTCATAAATCCACCAGAGTTTAGAACAACACAAAGAAAGCGGAAAGTGACGGACATCCTACCAAAAATGAAGGACATCCGACGGAACCTCCGGCGGCACCGGAACAATCCCGGAAATGAAACATCGTTAATATAGACCATATTGTTGCCAACACCAAACGTTCCACTACACTACTAAAGCTCTGCTGCAAAGTGTGCAAATGATTGATATAAAGTGTTCATGTATGAGTGTAGCAGTACAACTTAAAATTGTCTGCCTGAACAAGCACACAGGTTTTGCCCTCAGTCAGCAGAGTAAAGAGTAGATATCTGGTGTCCAAATTCTGATGTCACCACCTCTTACAAGCACACAGCAAACTCAGTATGGTCAGCAAAGACAGAGCAGCACTACTAGTAGACTACACTTCATTCTCGAAAACTTCTTAGATACAGAAACAGACAGCAGCTATTATGTAAAAGCTATTAAGTGAAACAAAAACTTTTTTTTTTAGCGGACTCAATAGGAGAACTCAGGAAACTCAGATTGAACATTTTAGTAAACACATTCTACATGTGGGCCAGGACAATTATTCCAGAAATACAATCTTAATCTACTTTCAAGGCAGACAGTTCGATATGTTTTAACTTTGGTATTGCGCATGCTTACTGAGTGGTATGGATCATCATTGATGTAGTTATTTGACCCAGTGTGTTTTTCCTGTTGATTAAAATATCTGCTGTGGAAAATGTCTATTCACCTGATACATAGCAGCAGAGCTAAGACACACAAGATATGCTGCAAACAATAATATTAAGAATACTAAATAAATTGTCACGTAGCTAAGCTATAGAATGTCATTAGCACTGTGATGACTGTGTGTGTGTGTGTGTGTGTGTGTGTGTGTGTGTGTGTGTGTGTGTGTGTGTGTGTGTGTGTGTGTGTGTGTGTGTGTGTGTCAAGCCAGGACAGAGAGTGCTTTTTTAATTTGGTAAAATATGCGCTGGTGGGTGCACACTCACATTTTTGGCGGTGTGCACAAACTTTGAATGTGTGTATGTGTGCACACATACACACATTCAAAGGGTCCCTTTACCGGGACCCTTTTCATCACTCCTCAATTCAATCCCATTATTTTTGAAATACTCTTTATATTTAGCCTAATATTAAGCGTACTGAGAGACAACAGCAACAACCAAAGAGGAAATATGATGCAAAACCATTTCAGCACTAACGTCATACGAATACATTCATATCTCTCAGCATTAAAACAGTTGACCAACAACCAAACGAAATGTATGCAAGCTCAGAAACAACAAGAAATTGATTCACAATTCACGCAAATGGCGCATGCAATGTCTAACGTTATAACATAGCTAACATATATTAGCAGCCAGCAAACACCAAACCAGCTAACGTTAACCATGAAACAAAACAGCCAGCAGCCTGTGAAGCCTTATAGTTTAATTTCCAAGGTCAAACACAACCTGAACAAAGCCAAAACATCAAGTCACGATAAGCATGTTAACGTCACCAGCAAAAAGTTAGGTAGTTACTTAGCTTGATAAAACGAAGCGGTGATTCTCGGCATCTCAGCATTGATTAACCCTTTGGATAATTATTAACGTTAGCTAGCGACTTCCAAAAGTTTGTATCCACGGCCTGAAGTGATGACAGGTGATGTGACCGAAAATTTAAAAACCCGAGCCTAGCTAGAAAATTGCCATTTTGATTGTTTTCTTTTATGATATCCTTTACACTTTCCTGGATAATGTCACAATGCTATAGGTTTATGTGACCATCAGTTTTACTTATTTCTACTTTGGTTTCTGAGATCCTGATTTCTTCATCCTGAGTTCTCACTAACTAATAATGATGCCATATGTACACAAAAAATGGCTGCACTCTGACCATTCTGTGTCAATTTAAATGGGAATTGCCTTTCTATCCATTTTATTTCTATAGTTTGGAGTCTTGTTGATACATGAGCTTCAAGTTTTCAGAATTGTGTGTGTGCATAGTTCTTTTTTGTGCGTATACAATGGAGAAAAACTGTAATACAGCATTTTTTCTCCACGAATGTCACCAGAGACCCCCAGTTCATAATGTACTGCAAATATATAAATATTGCAATACTTGCAATGTACAGTACATCAGTGGGCCACAGGCTCAATCCCAATTGTGTGCCTCCTTCAGCTATAGTGACTTAACAGACATTTATTTAAATGGAAATCTTCGAGATTACAGCTTTAAGTACATTTTTGGTTTTGAATGCAGGACCTTTACTTGTAGTGAAGTATTTTCACAGTGTGGAATTAAAGGATCTGATATTTCTTCCACCACTGCTGATCCATCATTGACTCAGCATCTGAAGGTAAATCGATTTATAATGGTCTGTGGCTTTGTTTTTATATTGAAAACCTAGATGACAAAACAATCTCACCTCTAGATCTATTTAGTAGCTGTTCTGGAGCTTTTTACCATATCACAGAATCCTCATTAACAGATGTAGTTTGCTCAGTAGTTTTGAAATATATTATATTAATAAAACTGTATTGATACCTTAACAGCAGCAAAAGTAAGTATGAGAACCGACGCACAGTATAAATTAGTAACAAAAAAACTAGAATACTATATACATTAATTGCATACTATATAAAGCATGAAAATATTAAATATAAAATAGGTCCATTATTACCTACACTCTACATAAATATTACCTACACAGTGTATTGAGACACAATCACAAATAAAGTGAGGATACAGGTTGTGGATGTTGCTAATAAAATAGGAAAAATGCACTTGAAGGAATAGAATTAGGTGGTGGGTATAAGGTGTCCTGTAGCAGTGTTACTGTAGCAGCATGAAATACATAACCATGCTTTTTTCTGTACTTCTAACAATTGTCCCAAATGAAAAGCATCGCCCAGGAACAGCCAGGTCTTGGAAATCTTCCACAAGGATCTTGTTCATTCTGACTCAAGAGCATTTCATGCAGTGTTATCATTGGCACATTGTGCTGCAAACAATCTGTTTAACATCATCCTGACCCAATTGTGTTTTATTGGGTTAGGTCTGGGAAGTGACAAGCGTTTTCAGGAAGTTAAATTCAAACCCAAACTACTACTACTACTGCTACTACTACTACTACTACTACTCACAGAGGCACCTACTGTAAGGCGTGCCACCTCCTTCACTGTTGCAGCATCACCTTTATCTGACCAAGCAACATTTTTCCACTCTGCGATCATCAGGTGGCCGTGTGCTGCTGAAGTCCATCTGCTTCAAGGCTCAATGAGTAGTGCGATGTGGGATGCCCCAGTGCACACTAATGTTGTACAGCAGCGTTATGTGCATATTTGTAGCCCACCTAGTAGCTTGAATGAATGTTGCCATTCTCCTCTCACCATATACGAGACTGCTGACTACATGTTTCTTAACCACTGAGTAGCTGTTACAGCTGTGTGTCGAGGGACAAAATCTGATCCTCAAAATAACTGAAACATTTGTTTTATATTAACATGATTGCTCTTTTGAATGATATTATAAAATAATAATGTTGCAGCTTCAAAATAATAGCACACATATTCACATCTTTTCATTTTCACAAAAATGTTACTCTTTTCACACAAATATAGGCATTATTTAAGTCTCTGTATGATATTGCCGACATTCACTGCATAATTTTTGGCTGTGATTTACACAAAATCTCAGGTACTGTCTTTCACGAATATCACACTTCTTGTCCATTCCTGTCCACTGTAACATTTAGAAAAACAGTAATTGAATCTTTCAACCCTGTTTACTTCTGTGTGCAAAAGATTAGGTGAGCACTCACAGTTTTTTTTTATTTTTATTCATAGCAACACCTACAGACACAGATGTTTTATAGCCTGACACGTGTGTGCTGAGGAAGGCAGTTCCCAAAATGTCCATTAATGTTGTGGACTGAAACGAATACTCTAATAAAAAAGAAAATATGTGGGAGAAAATGTTGTGATTTCTTTCCCTGTATGAATGAACTTGATTGTTGCTCCTGACTGGTGAGACTTATTATAAAAGGCAATGGGTATAGCCTCTTTCTCCTTTGTTTTAGTTTTTTTGCACATGCACGTTTTTTTTTTTTGCACATTGAGTTTCCTGAGTTGTCATGTAGATGGGTCTGTTGTCACACGAGCTCAGCTCACTTTTAGGACTTCTCCTCCAGGAAGAGATGGCCTAAAAGTGCTGCCGTTTTTCCATTACATGGTACCTGCTCGACTCGCCTCGACTCTACTCGCCTTTTTTGGTTTTCCATTATAAAAAAAAGTCCCTGGTACTTGCAAACAGGTACTTTTTGAGGTACAGGTTCCAAGCGAGCTGAGCCGATACCAAAAGGTGACGTGAAAGCGACAGACGGGGGTGTCCTGAACAAACCCGCCATTTTTAAATAGTTTAGCCAGCGGTGTTTTGTTTTGCTGCCTCCAGCTTCATTTGAAACAAAATATGTCTTCTGGCTGTGGCAACAACAACACACCTTCGACGTTCTGTGTGTGTGTTAGGTCACGGCAGTTTCCTGCGGCACTGCTATAAGACGACCAGCCACGCTCGCCTCACGCCTCACGCCTCACGGTACTAATGCTGCAATGGAAACAGGAGTACGGGGCAACGCGGTCGAGTCGAGTCGAGCCGAGTAGAGCTGGTACTAGCAATGGAAAAACGCCGCCATCTCACGTCAACAAAACCATCTCCATGACTACTAAGAAAACTCCATCCACTGATGGATACTGAAAAAGCCATTAAGTCAGCCTTGTGTGTCGTCAAAACTATTTCCAAGGCCAAGAATGAACTTCAATGGCAATAAATTACACCCTTCCACCATGTTTCAAGAAAATCGGGCCAGTAGTTTTTTTCATAATTCTGCTGACAGACAAGCAAACAATCAAACAAACCAACAAAACGACAAACCAAACCAAAAGAATTACCTCCTTGGTGAAGGTAAATAGTATCAACGTAGTATCATTATATTGTACGTATAAATAGCTGTCTACAAATACATGTATTGTATGCATGGAGGCTTTTTTCCAGTTAGGTTCTTTAAACCTACTTCAGTAGTGTCAGTGGTGACAAATAAACCTGGAATACACAGCTGGAATAGGCATCGTGTTAGTAGCAGAACAGGTTTTACACCAACAACAACAGTTTGGTAGTCCAGCAGTTAATTGCTTTGCATTCTGAAGAAAAGATGGAAAGGAGTTACAGTTAGATTTCATTACAGGATAAGAGAACATACATACACAGTCACATAAACAGGGTGTCCCGCTCGTTAAACAGCCCGTCCTGCGATTGAAAGGTTACAGGTTTAAATCCCATGACAGCCAGCGAGACCACCGTTGGTGATGTCCCGTAAAGCGAGAATACTTCCTGTGCTGGCATAGATTCTTTACAGGAGTACACTGGTGTCATTTAGATTTACAGCCCATTTACGTCTGTTTATATATGGATTACATTCCGAATGAGCCATAACATAGACCTACTCAGTGTTTCTACTCTCCTCCGCCATGTTGGAAAGAAACTACTTATCCTGAATTTAAAGAATATATGAGTATAATTGAGTTCTGTTAGGCACGATGTTTTCAGGGGTTATTTCTTAGCTTTGGTTTCTGTGGATGTCAGGTGATTGACACAAAGTAACACATAGTCTGCTGACACTTAACTTAAGCACACTTGAGCATAGTGACATAAAGATGAAGCAAAAATGACAGAAATAAATTCAGGCTTCTGGTTTACTGTGACAGATTATCTTCCCCGAATGGTGTCTGTGTTTCTTCACTGCACAAAAATGAATCATGGCACTTTGAATGTAGGAAATCAAGCTTAATGGAATCATTTAACAGAGAGAGACAAAACAGACAATGAACAGCGTTATAACGATATAAGAAAATGTTATGTAGTGTGGACAACTCCTTTGGCATGTGTATGTCTTCATACACAAAATACCTAAAAGATCTGGTTCCTACAAAATATTCAACTTTAATTGTCTTGCTATCTGTCCTTTAAGGTACAGGAGTGCTTCAGTCTTAAAACACCTGTCAACACTCACATTAAGGAATGCCGACAGAATTTACAGCGTTAATATTAAACTACCCTACATGTTAGATAACTTACATTATCCAGTTCTTCATCTGGATTTCAGTATGTTAAGTATGTGAGGATCTGGTGAGTGGGAATAACATTTTAACTTTCTCTTCCCAGTATCGGTGTGACAAAGAATGTGTTTACAGTGAGTTTATGAGCCGGGTGAGACATTTTCTCTTCTTGTCTCTCAACAGGGATACAGAGTGGAGGCAGAGGAGGGAAGAGGTGTGCTGGATGGGGGCCACAGCCGGGACTGATGGCTGGAGCCCAGAACACAGTGAGCTCTAATCACGTCCTCTAGGAGCCGCTAGGTGCTACAGTTCACGTGGAGACACTGAAAAGGTACAGAGACGGATGGATGGGCTACATAATACAATTCTTGCAGAAATCTCCGATAGTCAAAGGTTTTTGATACCAAATCACAAGATGGGGTTTTTCTATGGTGTTCCTCAAGGTATTGGCGTCTTAAAAAAAACAACTTGCTGCAACAATTTAAGAGACATTAGTAAGGATGAAAATTACCATCATACACTCATATCATAATGTACTACTGTAAGCCCTTACACACTTTCGCAATTTATTTGAATTATTAAATCATTGATTTTTATTTCTGACTTATGACTAGAAAACCCTCAAATTAATCTTCAGGTTCTCAGCTTCCAGATGATGTATACCACTTCCACGTGATAAAAGGGACTAAGTCATTTTTGCTTACCCCAATTTCCAGTGGACCTCTATAATAATTGCTGACATATTAGCTTTGTATGTATATATATGATGCATATAAAGGTTTAATAAAATAAAAAAGAACATATCATAGACATGTAAGCATTCATTTATTTCTAATTGCCAATTAATTGTGGTATAATGTGTAATTAGACATAAAAACGAGACCATGGACTGATATTTATCCTTTTTCTCATCAGTGATTTTGTCTCAGTTTTGTTGTGTATCTTCAAATTAAAAGCCTTTTACTTCCTTTTGCAAATAGATGTTGCCACTGGGGAGTTGCTATACTCATTTTAAGTTTTTTTTTTTTCTCCTTTTCATCAGCTCAATTCCAAAGTTTTAACTTGTTTTGCACTGGATGAATGTTTCCTGCTTCCTGTTGTAAAGCAACCTTCCTACTTGTCCTACAGCAATCCAAATTGGCACAGAATGTAAAAGATTGTAATTTATGCAGTAATTATTTATTTCATGTCCTAATGTTGCACCACACAGTAAGAGAGAGCAGAGCTGGGAGGAGAGACCCAACCTGACTTGGACAGACCTCACAAGCATGTATTGGTGTAATCATAGCTCACATGATACTCTTTTGTACAAGCTATGATTTTTTCTTGAGGCACCTGAGGCAAACATAGCATATAATAAACCTGCCTGACAGAGCCTGCTAGCAGAGCCATCGCAGGTGTTAACACGCCCGCTGTACTGCAGCACACAGCCTGTCGAGGTTGTGGTGTGGAGACACAGTGTGATGAAAAGAGAAACTGATGGGATGTCACAACAGTGTCTCTTAGATTCCTGTAAGTAATGTGACACACCGTCCATGGATAACTTTCATATACAGTACAAGATGTATTTTGTATAGAATATTAGGGGTGGGGGAAAAAAATTGATACAGCATAGTATCGTGATATTTTCTGTGGCAGTACTGTTATCGATACACAGACGCCAAGTATCGATCTTTTACTATATATGTGTTGGTCAGTTTGTCTGCTTGCCAATCCCATTTTGCAGGTGAGATGAAAAAACAGAGAAATGTATCTTTTTAGATAAAACAGATGTTTTTAGATAAAACAGGTTTCCTTTTGGGTACATAATTTGAAATTAGGAGAAAAAAAAAGGTAATAAATTGCAATATATCGCAGAATATTGCAATATGTTTTTAAAATCGCAATATATTGGATTAAAGACATTTTCTTTTGTCTTGGTAAGTAGGAAAAGAATTGCCCAAAACGTGAGAGTATTCCTTTAAAGCACTGTGTGAGAAATAAGAGGAGTGTTTTCTGTGCTTGTTGACACCCTCAGGTTGTGTGCCCATGAGGTCGTCCATGCTGGTCCTGTTCCTCCTCTTCAGTGCCCAGGCTGTGGCCGCCATCGGAGGAGCAGCACAGCAGCAGTGTCCAGGCAACAACTCCAACTCCATCCCCACGGTGGACCCTAAACTCTTCTCCAAGCGCCGCTACCACTCACCCAGGGTGCTCTTCAGTGCTCAGCCACCTGATGCAGAGCTGGCAGAGTCACAGGGTGCCGGCAAAAGGGCCCGCAGGCACGCTGGGCAGCCTCAGCACCGTGGAGTTTACTCGGTGTGTGAGAGCATCAGCGTCTGGGTGGGCAACAAGACCAAAGCCACGGACATCTCAGGCAACGAGGTGACAGTGCTGCCAGACGTGAATATCAACAATGTCAACAAGAAGCAGTACTTCTTTGAGACGACGTGTCACAGCGCCCGCTCAGGCAGCTCTGGCTGTTTGGGAATTGATGCCAGACACTGGAACTCCTACTGCACCAACTCACACACTTTTGTACGAGCGCTGACTTCGTTTAAGAAACTGGTGGCGTGGAGGCTCATACGCATCAACGTGGCGTGTGTGTGTGTGCTTAGCCGCAAGTCATGGCGGCAGTGAAGACACACACACACACACACGCACACACACACACACACACACACACACACACACACACACACACACACACACACACACACACACACACACACACACACACACACAGAGTCAAATACAGTACAAACACAGACATACTCATCACCTAAGTCTTTTCACCCTCTGCACAAAGTAAATTATTGGTATATGTCAAAGTGTCAGGACTGCATGTATATACACAAGACCTGGGTCAAATAGTATCTGTTTGTAGCTGTTGTTTTTACCTGTTTAGGAGTACCAAACATTAAGCTTTTGTTGCTGTGTCACCTAGCATCTGACTGTCCTAGCTGCGGTTTATGACAGGTTCAGCTTGCAGAGGTCTAAAACACACAGGAACCGTATTTATCAAACTTCTAAGAGTTACACTTAAAGGGGAACTCGATTTAACACATCACTCTGTTTCCACGTACTACTGCATATGTGGAAAAAGTCGTATAAAGCCTTTTGTGGTTCCAGAAGAAGCTAATAAATTGCCTCAAGTGAGGTCACTTGAGTCAGTTGGGGCTGAAGACTGCAAGTTTGAAGAATATGGGGCTGTGCTGTAGAGTTACAAAGAAGTGAGCTTACCAGATCTCTGCAGCTAGCTCCTCATCTCTGCTTGAGGTTAGCAGCTCGAGGATGCATCAGTGTTACATTGTGAGTAATGTAGGCACTAGGTTTTGATAAGAAAGAAGAATGCATGGAATAAAAAAGACAATATATCTCTACATCAATTTTGATTCTATTTTTTTTTAACTGTCCATCTTTGATCTGACAAGAACTTAAGAAAGCCCTTAAAGTTAATTGAGGGGAATTACAATCCTTCACTGAGTGTGAAGAATAAGACACTTTTGTTTAGGGACTTACTCCAGTTTACAGATAAGTATAAGTGTAAAGTTTGGGGGCAACTCTTAAGCGATTGTGTGAAATCCTATCTCCAGTACCATGTGAAATAAATTGTTTACAAATTAAACAATAAAGAAAATCAAACTGGAGCAGGAAAGAACATCTGATGCTGGTATATATAATAAAAAGAATTCACTTGCACATTGAGGATGCATGCATGATTCCAACTACATTAAAGCCAGCTTTATAATTCTTGTTTGCAAGAAATCTAAACAAACTGTTGTTACATCCTATCAAATGTTCTATCCTGTTCTGAATTATATATGTGGCTTTAGATATCAAATTTATTTCACCATGAAGACAAATGACATTTTGTACAATCGTAACACACGCCTCAAAATGTGTGCACTCACCTTTGTTTCTGTGCTGCAGTCATTTATTTACTCTTTAGAGATGACCAGAGCTCTCTTAAATTTCAGCTACAGTTTGTCTCACAAACTTTTATCTTTCACTCCCAAACTTTCACTTTTAGCAGTTTGATAAATACAGGCCCAGGTTCACAGTTGTTAGGGTTGGATAGCCCATTGGTCAGGGGATTGGACCTGAATGTGTTAGCATGGATGCGTGGCCAATCCTAGCAGGAAAGGCGTATTACTGCCCTCCACAGGTCACTTGTAGAACTGCATTTTTTTCTGTTGAGTTTTATGGAGGTTGTCATGCATATAAGAAGCCTTACAGCCAACTACTGGATTGTAAAAGTTTCACAGTGCAAACTATTTACAGTGCCCACTTTCCCCTCCATTCGAATACTAAACCCCAGAG
This sequence comes from Gymnocephalus cernua, assembly GCA_023631565.1. Classification (NCBI taxonomy): domain Eukaryota; kingdom Metazoa; phylum Chordata; class Actinopteri; order Perciformes; family Percidae; genus Gymnocephalus; species Gymnocephalus cernua. The sequence continues at coordinate 17,271,831 of CM042428.1, forward strand.
TTGATGCAAATCCTTCCCTCAGCGCAGTATCTGGATCTTCTCCAAATCCTTTCCTACTTCCCCTGCATTTAAACAGTACAATTTATATCATGCCAGAAATGGCAGATCATTTCTTGTCCATGCAGATATCCTGAGCAGCTTCAGCATGACAATCCCTTTTCTGCTCTGATCTTATCCACTTTCACTTCCTTAATTCTCTTTTGACCCAGCAAGGTGATTTCCATCACAGTGCAGGCCCTTTGCTTGTCTTTTATGCACTCCTTCACATAGCATTATTGTCCTTCCCACATCTCCCACATCTTGTGACTCCTCTACATAATGCAGCAACATGTCCATATTCCTAACAGCAGTTACTTATATGAGACGTACCAGTGTTTTTACCTGTTGTGGAAGTCCCAGATACGTTGGAAAACCAAATGCCATCATGTCTGGGTTTTATAACATCATCTGGAGGCGCACACAGCTCGGTGTCTGGAAGCAAGTCACACTGCTGTAATCTCCAAATACACAAACCTTCAGGGCTCAATCTCTCGGACTCTTTGATACACACTCAATGGTAACCATCCCACTTCTTGTAATCCTGACTGATCGAACATCTCCAAGTTTCCCCCTACAAACTTTCCCGCCTGACATCATCATCCCAACGAGATATGTCTTCCTCTTTTCTCATTGACTGTCTGGAATCGCTAAAATAAATACTCACAGCATTTTCTTTTCTTTTCAAATCCTCCCCTGTCCTCATTTCCAATTACACTCTCCGATTTCTGCTCTGACGCCATTACCGCCATCGCCCCGCCTCCTGGGAAAGTCCAATCCATTATTTCCCCTCCAGCAGCAAGGTGCTAGCTATCGCAATGCTAGAAAGATAAACCTCTCCTGGCTAGCAAGTCCTTTCCGTTGAGGTAAATGTCTTCTGTTTGGTGAATGCTTATCTTTATTGTTGTTGTCTGTGGTGCTAAAAAAAGATGTCCCCTTTATGAACCAGAGATGAATTCCGGGAGTCCACTCAGAACAAAGGCGTCACCAATTATTGTCAATCATTGTTCTGACAGCTAGCTACGGAGGTAACCGATGTACATGGGAGAAATTAGCCTCTAGGTTTTTTTTTTTTGCTAGAAAGGGTCTAGTTTAACCCAACCATGATCTCTTCCTAAACCTAACCCAGTAGTTTGTTGCCTAAACAAGATTCCTGGCAGAACATGCATTCTGCTCTAAAGTCTAACTTCTACCATGGCCACATGACCTTTAACCTCCTTTAAACCTCTGCAGCAGATGTTATTCAAACCTCAGATACGATGACCTCTAGTGGCAGTTAGGTGACCACTACAAGACACAGGAACTGGGTTTAAACCACAGACCGTATAGAAGCAATTAAACTAAACCACAGGCACACTTCAAACTTGGGAAGGCACAGCAGTGGTGTTTAAGAAACTACATGATTTTACATGGGTCTTAAACCTTAAACAGCAGCTAAGTTAGTGACAGAGTTTTAGCACCACAACTCAATCATGTTGATTATAGTATTCTATAATAATACGCAACCCACACATTTTGGAGATACAATTTGACCCAGGTCTGACATAAGCAAACCTTTTGTTTAAATGTTGTTGTTGATTGTTATTTATTAAACACGTATACATGCACTGTGTTTTATGAAGTTGATTGTATAGATGGTAAGCCTGTTGTCCTTCAGAGTCTGAGAACTGAGTGACCCATTGAACCTCCTTGACACAAAAAGAAATATGTTTTTTTTGTTTGTTTTGTTTTGGCCTAGATGGAAAAATGAAGAGAAAACCATATGGCATCATTTTACTGGCAGTAATTTGGTGTTTTGGCTTCACTTTGTGTTTTTCTCCTGCTCTTTATTCTACAAGAGATATGAAACAAAAGGAAAAAGACATTAACATAAATAAGACTTCATGTGATTCATCAGCTAACTCTGGCTGATAATATCTTGGCATTTTCTTTGTTTTGACAGTGACATTTCAGCGTTGTCAGCGCACAACAAATTCTACTTCAGGAATACCGTCAGTAGTGATTTTTTAGGCTCAAAGCCCAATTTTTGTATCATCACAGCTGACATTTAAGATGTCTGATGTGAGCTCAGAGAGCTTGGAGGTAAAGTGGAAACAGAAACAAAGAGGCTGCTGAAGTTTCAGGAAAACTAGACTTTTAAGAGAAGTATCCCAATTTGAGCTGTAGGCCTGTACCTGCCGACTGCAAATACTATTACAGAGACAACTTGTTTAGTTTACTATTGACTTGTTTACTTCAAAATCAGAAGCACTGCTCCCAAATATATATATATATATATATATATATATATATATATATATATATATATATATATATATATATATATATATATATATATATATATATATATATATATACAAAACACTGCCCTCTAGAGGTCAGAGGTTGGAACATGTCTTCAAATAAAACTTGGCATTGGATCAGATATTAACAAGCTATATTTAATATATTTAATTCTTCCGGTCAGACACATTAAGGTGTTAGGCTAGTTAGTTATAACTTATAGGCTACATTTACTAAAAGCAGCACTTCATCAATTTAATAAAACGTGCAAAAACATTAGGTTGTTGCTCTTACAACGTTGAGTTTTTACCAAAGGTTCTCGATTACTAAACCGTCTAACGTTGAACCGTCTCTGTTTTTACCATTACGAACCGTGTTTTACGAGAGAAACGTAACGCAGGCCTAATCACAGTAAAAGCAAAGAGGTTGGCAAAAGGGTGCTAGGCTAGCAGCTAAAAGCTAGTCGGTGAGTATGTGTACTGCGCATGCGTCCTGCTGAGTTCATGGTTCAGGCGATGTAGTTGGACAAAAAACAACTTTAGATCTTTTACAAAGCTTTACTGTCTATGAATTAAAGTAGCAATACCACAGTGTAGAGATACTTTGTTACAAGTTAAAATCCTGCATTTAAAATGTTACTGAAATAAAAGTACACATTTATTACCATCAAAATATGCTAATAACAAAAGTAAAAGTACTCAGAATGACTAATTTCAGAACCATGGAGGCCTGTATTATATTATTGGATTATAATAATTATTGCAATGTGTTCATTTGCCTTAATGTTGCATCTGGCAAAGGTGGAGCTAATTTGAACTATTGTGTATATTGCAGGGTAGATTCATCTATAATAATACATCATCATGCATTCGTTGATTATATTTTGTATTAAATACACAAAGTAACTAGTATGCCTAACTAACTAAACTAAAGCTGTAAAATCAATGTAGTGGACAACACATGTTTAGGGCAGATAAAGTTATGAACGCAGAAAGTAAACAGCTATAATTATTGAGTGTGATTCATGACCTTGGATATAGTTTCACATAATAAGCTTACGTTGAAGATGCGAGATATGGTTGAAAGCTCCATAAAAAAAGCTGGACCTGGACGTTGAGCTAAGATTGCTATTTCAACCAAAAAAATAAAGTATAAAAAGTAAATGCAAACACCAGAAAAATGAATGATAATTGTAGCATGTATTATATAACAATCATAATAATTTCTATGTTTACTATAAATAGAATTTAAATTTCAAAATGAAAAGGCATACAAATGTAACTGGTCACATTTGGGAGAAGTGACAATAACACCCATAAATCCTGAAAGTCTACAACAAACCAGCTTCCATCAGTATAAGATAGTGTATTCAAACCACAACTAACAGGCTGTATTTGTACCTCTCAGTCTGTCCACTAGGTGGAAACATTGGTGTGACCAAATATTTAGTCCCAAAATAATTCAGCTGTTCTGTCTAGTCCTGGTAATTTCTAAGGTTTCCATTCTGCAATCTCTAGGTGATACTAGTTTGTAGATGTTGACACTGGCAAGACTCTGAATTGTATTTTATAAATTACTTACAGGCCCTGTATTGGGTATGACTGTATTGTCTCATTCAAAGTCTACCACAATGATTTTCAGCCTGTTTAATAATTTATAATCAACTGATTAGCATGGCCTGTCCTCATAGAAGTATACAACTCCATCATTATTTTGGTATCACCAGATTGTCTGTCTCGTCACCTTGGATGTCTCTTGGATCATAAGGATGATAGCAGCATATGGAGATCAGGTTATGTTACTGCACCAGATTTACATATCAAGCACAATAGAGGAGGATGAGGAGAGGGCGGCTGTGGAGGGATAATGGGATTGTGACTCCATTATACCCCGAGGATATGGTTTCAGTTTGGGTGTACTTCCACCGTGATAATTACAGCTCTGAATTCATGACAGGATAGGATGACCAAACTGATATTAGGTTAACATTGATGCAGTTCAGTGATCTTATTCATGTTGGAAACTATTAATCACTTAACAATGAGTACACTGATCTATCTATCTATCTATCTATCTATCTATCTATCTATCTATCTATCTATCTATCTATCTATCTATCTATCTATCTATCTATCTATCTATCTATCTATCTATCTATCTATCTATCTATCTATCTATCTATCTATCCATCCTGACTCTTGCTGGAGCTGTCATCTGATAAATGAAGAGGCGGTAGGCAGTGATGTGATCTCATGATCCAGCCGGACTGATTCTCACTGATACTCTGGCAGAAGAACAGGGGGTCGCTGTTTCCCTCCCACACCAGTGCAGCAAACAAAGGCAGCACAACGTGAGAAGCTCGCCTGTCAGAGCGGGTGAACCCGAGCTGACCCCCTCCCCCTCCGGCCTGCAGAGAAAACACAGAAGAGTTTCATATGTGGCCTTCCACAGGAACTGGCCTGATCCCAGATACAGTTTGCATAATCAACACAGAAACAGGTATGAAATCAAACAGGTTGCTGCCTGTGACACCTAACGCAAAAGAATACACAGGGCTCGATAGCAGAACACTGACGTCATGTCCTTGGTTTTGGTTTTTAATCAACTTGGGGGGAGTTTACAGTCAACAAATGAAAGCTAACACTTTTATATATTTTTAGACTCAGTATATTTAAGTGTCACAGTATTCTAATAGATTTGAATGCACTGTATTTAACCTTCTTTTAGGCCTACCGTAAACAAATGAAATATTCCGCAGAGCCCCTGAAGGTTTTGTTTTAATCTTGTGCACAAAGATCCAAAACAAGATTCCCATTTCAATTTAATTATAACTTCTTTGCATATTCTGTGAAAACAAATTAGAATCTTTTTCTTACAAGATCTACCTGCTGCCACGCCAGCAGCTCCATGATGCTCTCATAGGCAGTGGTGCTTTTCAGCTAAATGCTAATATCAGCATGCTAACATGCATGTTGGCATTTTGAATGTTATATGTTATGTTCACTATCTTGCTGTAATTTTACATGAGGCTGATAGGAATGTTTTGCAGGTATTTAGTCATAAACCAAAGTATGACACACATCTAAATGTTGACTTGATGGTGGTGCTAGAGGAGGAGATGGATCACCAACGTTTTTAAAGTTTACTATTTACCTCGAGGGGAACATGAATGTCTGAACCAAACTCAATCAATCCAATAGTTGTCGAAACATTTCACTCAAAAATCATGTAGGTCTCGCCTGTCTCAGAAAAACTTCTCACCCCTTAGCACCACCAGCCCCCCTCAGATCCGAAAAAAGGCCGGGAACAGGACAGTTTCTGTAGTGGCTCCTCAGCTCTGGAATAGCCTGAGTCTGTTGATGCTTGTAAACTGCACCTTAACACTCAGTTGCATTCTCTGCTTTTTGAGTTTAACTTGTTTTTTTCTGTTTTTATGCCAGCAGCATGATGCAACAGCAATTCCAGGAAACAGCAACAAGTTACTGGAATTGCATGCTTTGCTGTTATGTGTTTTAGGTGCATATGCTTTACACGTTTCCATAATAAACACTGATTTCAGTGGCCATGTGTAGATTTGCAGGATTAAAAGCCTTGATAAACTATTGTCCAACTTCTAGTATAAAGGTCATGGAGGTATGAGAAGTGAAAATGTCATTAGCTTCCCACAGGCTGCTGTCAAGATTTTAAAAAATGTATGTGCAGTCCTAAAGTGGTTCTCAGAGACCCTTGGGGGGGTCCCTGTGGGGACTCTGGGTGTCCTCAGCACATTGAACAGTTTACATTTAATACATTTTTACTCAAAGCACAAAAATAGAGACTGCACCAGTTTCACATCTCCCACCCACATAGATTGCTATATAATTTGGTATTTTCTCCTATCTACACACACATGTATTGGACAAAATCAGATTTAACAAGGCTTTTCTTGGTGGATTTTATCTTTGACATACCATTTGACAAACCATGGCCTTATTTTAAAATAAACCCCAAGCAGTGATATTACACACTGAAATCAACCTGTTCCTTATGTTGTTGGGAGACCTCCCGGTGTCTCAGGGGTCCCCGATCGTCCCTGAACCCCACCTTGGGTACCACTAGGCTAAACACACAGAGCCGCGGATGGGCGGCGCGAGCCAGCGTGGGAGCGATCAGCCTGTGCAGCTTTATGCGCAGCTTTGTGCGCATGTCCTCATGCTTGGATGTGTAGCCGTGCAGCCCATCATCATTACATGGTTGATGTCCAACTGGAAGACGCGAGTGTTTTCAGAATAACAGCGTTCAGAGATCGGGAATACCGACAAATCAGGTGCCATCATGAGCAAAGTGCAGGGAGGGATGAAATGCGTGAAATATCTGCTTTTCGTGTTCAACTTCATCTTTTGGGTAAGTCCGACGGCTCGTATGGAAACAACGTTGCCAACGTTTTTGTTTTTCATTAGATGAACTGATAGCCTCTGTACAATTATTTATGTTAAACGGTTATCAAGCTCTGTTTTCATGTGGAAAACATTGTAGTGTTTACATGCTTAACACGCTGCAGGCTAACAGTCAAACAGTCTATTTATACTGTAATTAACCTGCCTTCGTCTCACACTGGAGAACTGGGGGAGTTGACCGTGCAGATTGCTTCTACATCCACCTGCTCGGTGCAAACTCCTTCCTGACTCTGTACTGTTTCCTAAATCCTCAAACCAATCAATATATGTTATTAATCGTCTTCTTTCCGATTAAATCCATTAAAAAAATACCTCATTACAGCTCTTAAAGCGCCCTCTATCTAATAATTAATAAGTAAATCAAATGAGAGTCTGTAGCCACTAACCCTATAACTCATATGATTTATGTAGTATGTAATGTACTGTGGTCATACTGCAGCTCTGATGCCACTTTTCCAACACACCCACTGTTCAGATCCTCTCTCATGATTTGGCATTGTACTGTGACTTTTTTTGCAGCAGGTCTGGGAGTTTTTAACAGACAGAGTTAATCTGTTTTGGGAACATCATGAAGGGTTTTGTTTTGGTCTGTTATGTGTTAGGCTACATTAGATCTGCTCAGATAAGGTTACCTGTGGCTCCGACTACTGTGGAGTCACTTTTGATTTTCTGTGCAGCGACTTCTCACCTGACATATCAGGTCCTCTTACTATCTGTGTAGATGATGGGAATGGATATTTGGTTAACATGGGTTTGGCTTTGGCTTGTAACTCCCTAAAACAAAGTTACTGTCCAAGGGTTGTGGACAACTAACGAGTGAAAGAAAGATTCCTCCTTTTCCTTTTTGAAAAAGTAGACAGACAGGTTTTGGACCCTGCAGATTTACCCCTTATGGTGGGGGGGGAAACACCACTAGAGAAAACACATCAGTGCCAAGTTCATTAGTTAATGCTCCCACTTCAGATTACAGGATGTATTTTGTTAAAATGACTCCCTTGTGTTAATCCAGCAACAGTTTAGTTTGTAAGTAAGTAACGCTTCAGTTATAGCACTTTTAAAAACACACAGTTACAAATTGCTACACACACACACACACACACACACACACACACACACACACACACACATATAAAATACAGCATAAAGGGGGTGTAGCCCTTTACACAAAGGCTAGTGTAATAAAGGTGTTCTTAAAACAGTCCAGAGATTCAGCAGAGCTGACAGACTGAGGGAGAAAACTCAAAGGGTTGGAGCAAAAATGGCAAAAGGCACGATCATGGGTAGGGTGATGGGTTGATACACATACATTCAAATATATAACCAGTAAATAAAAAGGGCATACAACATATGCGCATCATAGTTTCCTAAAGCCAAATATGATGGCTTCAAATAGCTAATTTTGTCCTAAAAAAAGAGTCCAAACCCAAAGAAATGAAATATTAGATCCCCGGCTCCTCCACAGAGAGTGTTGATGTGTCCTTGGGCAAGACACTGAACCCCTGACCGCTCCTGGTGAGCAGGTTGGCACCTTGCTTGGCAGCCTCTGCCATCAGTGTATGAATGTGTGTGTGAATGGGCGAATGTTGGCATGTGTTGTAAAGCACTTTGAAGAAGTGAAGAAGCACTAGAAAAGCACTTCATAGATGCAGTCCACTTTGCATTTAGCACATCTTCACATTTGACAAGCTGGAAGGAGGTAATGTTATGGCATTTTTGCTTGAAAATGAAATGACTCAATTAGCTGATTATCACAGAGGTTTCAGATTAATTTTATCGATCAATCGACTAATCAGATGCCGTTACATACTCTTGCGGTTGTCATGGATCGATGCTCATGTTTACTGCTAATTGATACAGTATATATATGGATCTAAACGGCTGCATTGACTCATCTGTGCTCTGTAAGACAATCACTTGTGTCACCCAAACAGACAGCGGCCTCTTTGTTTAGGAGTTTGGGGACTGAGAGCAGAGCTGTTGTGGTCGGAGCCAAAACGGGCATACAGTACGCTGTCATTTTGGGGTGCCGAGCCAAACAAGCAGCCAATGCCAGTGTGAGTTACATCACCCAGGCACTGTGAGGCTGGCACAGCCTGTGGCTGAAATGCACCATGGGAGATGGACCATTGATGCTGTGATGGTGCCGTTAAGATTTTCATTTTTGATGGTCCGTATGACAGCATGAGCTGCTGTCTTCCGTTTCCAGTCATTTGTACTCTTGCATCTGTTTCTTCATTCGCTGTTTTCCTCCCAGAATTTGATATTTTGATGTTTGTTCACTAAAAGTTTTAAATGTGAGGGGATTTGTTCACCTTTAAGATTAGTAAGAGAAATATTATTTGTTCTGTTAGAACAAATAATGAATTAAATGTTAGACATACAACTTGTGACAGTAATATATACCAATATACAGATACACATTTAGTATTCAAACCTTCCATCTGTATATATTTAAATATAACATTGTCAGTTTAAACCAAATAATGCTATTTGGGTGTGTGTAGAAGGTCAGAAGGATTAACTTTCTCAGGGTGACACCTAGTTTCAATCGATTGATTTATTTCTGGTGAAGGGAGCAACGATGTCCTCTCAATGTTGTGCAAAGTTATCAGGCACATCACACCTGCTATTCTATCTTTAAGCCTAGGCTCTATTTCAACATAATGATCAGTAAAAACAACATTATTGCAAAAATGTCACAGAAAAGAATGGTTCTATTGGCTACACCTGCAGCCTATGAACTGCTTGAGAGTCTAAACAGGTCTAAAACTTTTAGTCGCTAAAGAGGTGCATTAACATCTCTGGCAGCAGTTTGTTTGCAATAAACGGAAAAAGAAAGTGAGCATCAGAAGCCACTCTGCTAAAGAGACAAAGTCGAGGGTGCCACCTGCAGAATATCAATCAACAGAAGAGCCAAAGAAAAAAACATGATGGGCCTCAATGTTTAACTGTGAAGGGATTTACTTATCACCAAAGACATCACCTAAATCCTGATAATTGAGGGGGAAATTGGAAACCTTATTTCAAGAAGGTGCAAACATTATGCATGAAAGTGTGAAATTATGACATGAATATTAATTATATATTGTATTGTTCCTCAGCTGTCAGGCCTGCTGGTGCTGGCTGTCGGACTTTGGCTCAGGTTTGACCCAGAAACAGTGGAGCTCCTGACGGGTGATAGCGCCCCCGACACCTTCTTCATAGGTACGTCCTACAATCACACCTCATGTCAATCTATGTTTATCTTATTGTGATAAACTGTTGGATTACCTTGATTCAGTAAAGTCATTTTGAATAACTTTGTGGTCCCAGTTCTGTGTACATCCACCACTCAACAATGCAATGATGCAGATATGGGCTTTTTTTTACAAGTAATGATATTAAGGAAGGAAAAGTCAATTGGGTTTCATCAGCCATGAAGCAGCTCAAATTCGAATATTTCCATTGAAGAATTTAAATGTCCTCTCAGAGCCAGAAAATAGAGTTTGACATCTTGATTGACTGTGAAAGATGCTTAAAGATATAATTTTCCTGGAAATTTAAGACACGCTTTCAGTATAAAATGAATCTAATTTAGGTGTAAAAATGGCCCTCATCAGAGAACAGTACTAGATAGATTTCATGCTTGATGACATGCGCTGTAATAATCATTTAACAAACCCTTGTTAGCTTCCCAGGGGGTGGGGGTGGGTGGTAGGGTTCCCCACCACCATTTTTAACTGAAGGGCCTTTCAGGGGGTGCAAGTACCCATTACTGAGTGTTAATGAACACTTAGCAAGCACATTTTACCCTCAATGCACTGTGATGTTTCATCACTCCCTCCGCACGATGATAACTATTTCCTGAGTGGTTTTAATTATTATTAGGCATGTTTTTTTTTTCAATCCTCGGATGTGCCACCTCGCTCTGATGCTTGACATATGGTGCTGAGGGGAAGTGAAAGAGGTTATTGGCATGCACCATTAGTGGTAGTGCTCCGGTTTATGAGTTATGGAGAGAATTGCTCATGTTTACAAACACTGATTAGATTTCCCTTTCACCGGAATAATAGAAATGAATCGATCAGAGAGGCTTAAACAGTGACAAACGGACCAGAGCCTAACTGATTAATGAACAGCTCTGTCTCTGTGCTCAAATAGCTTTAAGTTCGCAGCACTCGGGTTGCTTTTGATTGTTATTGTTATTATAATGTTCCTTTGAAGAGCTCACAAGAAAACACACAGTAGGTGATTAAAGCATACAGTAGTGGACAAACACCCTTCAGTGTGTAGTAGTGGTGCAGTACTCCATACAATAGGCTCTCTCTCTCTCTCTCTCTCTCTCTCTCTCTCTCTCTCTCTCTCTCTCTGTCTCTCTCTCTCTCTCTCTATCTCTGTCTCTCTCTCTCTCTCTCTGTCTCTCTCTCTCTGTCTGTCTCTCTCTCTCTCTGTGTCTCTCTCTCAATTCAATTCAATTCAGTTTTGCTTTATTGGCATGAACAAATAAAACATGTTGTTGCCAAAGCAGTTTACAGAAAATGCATATAAGTATATATCACATATAAATAAAATACATACAGTAGGTGTCACATAGATTCTATACTGCACTAACACACTCTCTCTCTGTGTGTGTGTGTGTGTCTCTCTCTCTCTCTCTCTCTCTCTCTGTGTGTGTCTATCTCTCTCTCTCTCTGTGTGTGTCTATCTCTCTCTCTCTCTCTCTCTGTGTGTCTCTATCTCTCTCTCTGTGTGTGTCTCTCTTTCTCTATCTATCTCTCTCTCTCTGCGTGGGAGCAGATGATTAGAATGAAGCCTATTCTTGTTACTGCCATTTAGACTATGACCTAAAATGGTGACTTCACTTCATCAGCTCTCTGCTGTGCCTTCATGGGACTTCATGGCTGCCCCCCTCAGGACACAGGGAGCAGGTTGGGTGGGGCAGGTGACAGGTGACAAGGAGTCTATCCTGAAGACTCTTTTAGTAGCAGTCACAATGCTGTACCATGCAGTGTATGTTTGTAAGAAATAAAAACAATGTTTGATACAGTAGCTTGTGGAAATGTGAGGGGGAAAGGCACAGAGGGATCAAAGGCAAAGAATATAGCCTAAGAAACATAAAACACACAACATAAACGGTCATACAAGATATAATTCAAGATATTACTGAGCTAAAACCTGCTTGTGGTCTCACAGTTTTTCATCTGTTTATGCAAACTACTGTAGGTAATCTTTGGTTTCATTTGACATACAAATATCACAGAGTTCGCCCAACTTGTTTTTTCAATGTGTACATTTACTCAAGCACTTTACTGTACTTCATTGTAATTTACAACACATTCCAGCAGCAAATTGTGTACTTTTTACTCCAGATACTGTTGCTCAACAGTCCTAACTGTTGATACTGTTAGGATTTTACATACAAAAGATATGATCATCTTACAACATATGCTGCATCTTTTTATACATTTATAGTAATGTATAAAATGTCCATGTTGACCAGCTACAACATTAAAATTCAGCTCACTCATTAACGCATTAGTAATAATAATCCAGTATGATATAATGTAGAGCCCGACCGATAAAGGATTTTTAAGGCCAAAACCGATACAAATATTTGGTGATTTAAAAATCCGATATTCCGATATATTGGACGATTTATATATTTTTTTAAATCCAGAATGCGTAACAAAACATAAACAGATTTCCCTAACATTAGTTATTTGTAGTTATTTATGAGTCCTCACTAAAATAATATGATAAAACAACAGAACAGAGGAACATCAAAATATATTAAAGTTCTGATAAATAAAATGTATAAAAATACAAACTTAAGATATGAAACTTAAAGGGTTAAACACGGGTGTTGCCAAGAGTGACGTTGTAGAGCGCCCTCTGGTGGACAAACTATGCAACGCCAACAGTCAAAACATGGTTGAAGGGTGTTTCGTCCGTTTTTATTTTATTTTTTAAAAATTAATTTATCGGCCATTATAAATGCCGATACCGATAGTTTGGAAAATGCCTAATATCGGCCCACCGAAATATCAGTCGGGCTCTAATATAATATATAATAAAACACTGAAAGGGGACAATCTGCAACAGGCACTTTAGTATGAGTACAAAAGTTTTACCGGTAATGGAATATTTTACTTTGTTGTATTGCTACAACCGACTGCAGCAGATTACTTAATGTTCAAAAGTTTAGAATCACCTGATATTACAGTATGTTATATTGATGTTTTTCTTCTTTCCTTCAATAGAAAAAAAAACAGTATAATTCAGACACCAAATATATTATTTACATTTGAAATAGTTTTGGCCCCAAAAGAAGAAGATTAAATGATTAAAACTTCTATTTAGTCGATGCACGACAGTGTTGCATTACAGGGGAGAACACTGTTGGAACCATTTCTTTGTTTTCCAGTCCAGAAAGGCGTGATGTTCAGCTGATATTCTCTGATCCCATTACAACAGTGCTTACCCTCGACTGACCTTCTATTTCTATTGTAAAGTTGTAAGAAGAGTAGCTTTGCTAAAGAGACACACCTGGTAATTCCAGCTTGTTATACGCTGCATTAGTGTGCCTAACACTGACACGGGAACCTGTTCCTATTTAAATTAGCACAAATTTTGATGCTAAGCTTACAGTTTAATCGACCAATGACTGCTGATATCTCCCATTACTATTTAGAACTGAACTGTTGCTCAGAGGTGTCTCTTTCTGCCATATTAATTGTCAGTCTTGTTAAACCATTGTACATTTTTCTGTTCTCCATGTACAAAACAAACTAGGGCGATATCAGCTGGCGCAATGAACACATCGCGAAAGGCTGTGACATATGGCGAAAGAAGTTGAAAGAAAATATCAGTAGAAAATGTAGCTGTCATTCTTTTTTAAATTCAAGTCAATGTTCAGTTTGTTCAATAAAAGAATGTTGGAAACTATTTTCTTTCATTTGTTTTAAGTTCAACAAGCAATTTGTCGTATTTTAGAAGAATTTTGAAAGCAACAGAAATGCAGAACTGAGCACACTTTAATATCTGTTTATTTATTGTAAGTAATATCGTTATCGCGACATTCAACAACATTATCGCATATCGCATACTTTCCTCATATCGTGCAGCCCTAAGACAAACCCTTTGTACAAATCCTTTCGTAAAGAGGACTTTCTACAACCTAAAAGCATGTAAGACCATTCTAAAATATAGAGTAGTCCCCTCCGCCACCTGACTGTACCCAGTCGAGCTTTTGTGGCAGGTGATTAATCCAAACCTTTAAACAGAGATGTGTATGTAGCTGAGAGATGGTACAGAGCATTGATGGTCTTACAGAAGGAGCCTTAGCAACGAAATAAATATCATCATGAGCAGAATGGTGGAGCGTTGCTGCCTACATTCACCTCCAGCAAAGAGACCGATACCATAACAAGTTAAAGTGGAAGCATTCCCTATGGGTGAATCACTTTCCATTCGGTCACCTTTGTTGCACTGCGCGCCAGCATGTAAACAGCCATTATGTGCATTCAGATACAGACAGAAGATACGGACAGAAAGAACATATTTATCGCCACCAGCTGCCAGCATTAACAGGGACAAAGTGTTCTGTTAGATATCAACAGTTTTGCTAAGAGGAAGTGCTAACCACATCACCGGCCAAGTCCGCCAAGCTCACTTCTGTGTAGAGACTTTGTATATACAGCAGAAGCTGTCTTGGCTCATTATATTTTCCATTGCTAACCCTCCGCTTTGCAGCAGTGTATCCCTTTCTTCCAGCCCCCTTCAGCTATTTACCTCGTCATTACCTCCCCCTTTTGTTCAACAGCAGGAAAACAACAGCTTGCAACCGCCCCCCCCCTGTGGATTAATTAAATTGCTGCAGTGGTTGCTGTCTATGTCACCCATTAGACCCTTAGCGTGGACCTCTGGGACGGGTCCAGTGTATAGTTACAGTGTGAAGGGCTCAGTAGTCAGGGCTGGGAGCAGGGGAGCAGACTGGGGAGGTGACGACATCCAGGCTCGTAGGGAACTGGGATGGTTGGGGGATGTAGTCTAATTCTGCAGCAGTCAAACTCCCGAAAATTAGATTTGCCTTTTTTACCAAGCACATGGCATCTGTTGTACTGCTTTACCCTGCGGCACCATGAATGCAAGTCTGAGTAATTGGAAATAACACCAATGTATCAAAAGATTAAACCCAAGGTTTCTCAGTTATATAGCTCCATCAGGCTTCATTCAAATTCAAATCGTGATACTGCAACAGAGTCTGCCTGTACTTCGGAGAGATATATGAGTAAGATATTCAGCTATTTGCATCTTGCCTAGAGCAGGACGGAGTCCAGCATCAGCACATTGAGAGGGATGGACAGATGGTATTTATTTTCAGAGGATTTAGTTTTTGGACCGTCTCAACAAGCGCTGAACCACCTTGATACCAATATAATTTATAACTTCACATACCAGACCACGAGGAGGCAAAATGACAAAGTAATACTATTTTTAGCAGAGAGACAAAAAGTTAAATGTACCGTTTTGTGTCAGAGATTCATTTTTTTGTGTTTCCAAATTCTTTCATCTTTAAAATTCACAAGTGGTCGGACTGAAGGAGTGGGCTGCTAATCACACTGAATTGTAGGCGGCTATTCAGAGCTTTTAGGCTACTCGAAAGAGTTTCCACCTACACTTTTCTGATGGTCCACAAACACAACAATCCTTTTATAAATTCTGCTTCAACAAAGACATTAAAGCCATGGATCATGCTGCCATCCTCAGTTGAAGCTGTGAACTGCAGTCTTGTAACAGAACACACTGATTAGATTCTAGTCCTTGAGTCTATTTAGACTATAAATTCATCTATCGTGAACATTATAGGATTGGTGGATTGTTCCTTTCCTGATTTATTTCTACAGAGAAAAACATGTCAAAGTACCAATCTATCTGCCTTTTCTCTCCTCAGCTGTGTACATCCTTCTCGGTGCAGGAGGATTGATGATGATCGTCGGGTTTTTTGGTTGTTTTGGGGCCGTACGTGAGTCTCAGTGTCTTCTTGCATCGGTGAGTTCAAGAGCTCAAAAGTGCCGCCTCTCGTGTTATCACGCACTGCAGTGTTAAAGCCATAAAGATATACTGAATGTGAAACAATCCCTCTGAATGTTTTGATGGTGACGCTTTATTTTTTATAGGTCTCTAATTTGTAAGTTACCTGGAAAGATCTACGTGTAATTTAGTACTACTTATAGGGGAAATAGAGTTTGATTGGTAAACTAATTAGTATCAGTTCATTCCAATTCATTTGAAGGGTAACTGAGATTCTTTTAGCAATTAAAAAAAAGTTAAAAGCTAATACAAGCACACAATTATTGTAATTTGTTTATAATACAAATATTGAGAATAAAGTTTCTAATCATTTATTAATAATGGATGAATATTTACTTCGGTTTGAATGGCGATTTTTTTCTTTCAAGGCGATTCCTTTTTTTTCTTCCTATACGTAAAGTAGTATCAGTTTCCAGGAAACTTCCTAGGAAATGATTAGGAAATGAAGTGCTACCAACTCTGCTTGTATGAAAGAAAATCAGACTCTCTTCTGTTCTGCAGTTCTTTGCTTGCCTTCTGATAATCTTTGGAGCAGAGGTTGCCGCTGGTGTGTTTGGATTCCTAAACAAGGAACAGGTACAACACTTGAGCAATTCAAGTTTTAAATCATGATGTAACAAAAACAAAAATCCCATAACTGATTTTTTTTGTCATTTTTTTCTCAATGCACAGATTGTCGAGGAAGTCCAAAAGTTTTACAGCAGCTCCTACAGCGCTGACCTCTCCAATCCGAATGCCACCGCAATCGCATTAATTTACCACAAAACTGTGAGTAAAACTTGTCCTCTTTCATAATGGTTGTCACAATTAACGCCACCAGCATCACAGTTATGTTCTTTTACACTTTTCACATTCACAGCTGAACTGTTGTGGAGGTTCCACATCAGACACGTCTAACACACTTTGTGCCGAGGCCGACGAGAACACCCAGGTAAACCCTCATGCCTGCTATGACACTTTATAACCACATGGTGGCAGTATAGCACTGATTTAAGATTACAGGATTTGCTGCAATTAAACATGCAAGTATGGCATTGGATCAGTAGGGATTATGTGCAGCACCTGTAATTACAATATGTAAGAATGTAATGTAATAGCAATGCTTTATTGTTGTTTTTAGGACTGTCTCACTGCAATAACAGACTTCTTCAATGAAAAGCTGCATATTATTGGATACATTGGGATTGGGATTGCAGGAGTAATGGTGAGGATTAACACAACCTTGAATTTAAACTTCATTAACACAAAATTGTAATTACAGTTTACAGTCATTTCAACAATGTGCTGGTTACGCTGGGTTGTGCTACTTCACATGAAGCTCCATACATGTTTCAACATGTTTTAACAACATAAACGTGTCTGCTCTCAGATCATAGGAATGATCTTCAGTATGGTTCTGTGTTGTGCCATCAGGAACAACAGGGAGGTTATATAGATGGTGAGTTGACCCCACACACACACACACACACACACACACACACACACACACACACACACACACACACACACACACACACACACTCTTTGATCCCTTCATAATCATTACTTAAATGTCATATCTCATAGAGTGATCTGGTGGGGGAGTTCAGTGAATATCACAAAGAGAGATTACAATACATCCCAGTTGTCTGCGGGCCAAATTCCACACAATACGCTGGATCGTTATCTTCACACCTTCTCCTCAACTCCACCAGCACTGAAAATGTATTTCTCTATTCTTTTCCGTAACACATGCTCTGCATTTTGGCACAACTCTGTGACATTCCTCAGTTTTCACATATCTTTGTTACACAGTGCTGCGCTGTAGCTACAATACAGTACGTGAAGCCTTCTTTGACACAGGAATGTTGTGGCTGCTGTAAATATGGACAGCTAGTTTATGCACCTACTCTTAACATTATTTACCGTGCCCTTTTTACCAGTTTTATGTAACCAATACTACTTTGTGTGCTTAAATATTTTGAGGACTAGCCTACCTTTACATTTCCATTATGTGCCTATTTAGTCACACAACTAAGCCTCTAGCTATCGCACTATTTCCCTATGCCCTATTTATCTTGTGATTTGAATATGTACATAGCTCCCTGCCAAGTATTTCTACTTTAAAGCACAATAGAGAAAGTGTAATGATGATGTCACCCCAAAGGGTTAGGGAAGGTCTGATGATAAACTGCCACTCTGTGAATCTCCAAATTCATCTAAAAGGTCAATAACACTACATCTTGAGCTCCTCTGGAGCACGTGTTAACTGTAACAGTGAGATAGTTTGCATTTTGTGTGAATTCTTTTGGATGTAAATTTTGTTGGTGTGCCAATAAGATGTGAATTATAGAATAATATAGTTTATGTCATACTGTTAACCGTAATAAAAATATTGGGTGCTTTTATTAATGTTTTGGTTATTTCCCGCCTTTGAAGTGTCTGAACAGGTTTGCTTCCTGTAAGGGGTCAGTGGTAGAAGCAGAGCAGTTGTGTCTCATAAGTGTAAATTTTGTGGTCGGTGAGTTTCCTGAAACCAACCAGAGCTGTGAGAGGAAACGGCAGCAAAATGCTAAACCAGTAATGCTAGTGGTAAATGCACAGTAACGTATAGACCATACTGTCAGAAGGGGCCCAGGACCCTTAAAACAATATCACATTGGCTTGACAAAAATCACCTCTGCAAGAAGCCTGGTTACATTTGTTAAACGGTAATTTTATTTTTTGCGTGAGTCTTCAAATGTACAATAGATGAAACATGCGACAGTTGTGAAAATGGGGGCAAATTTAGCTTTGAGATGCACCGCTTTCAGTGTGTCTCCACTGGGCCAACCAAAGCTAAAGTAATTATTTTGCCTAGTCCCTTCATATAACAGATACTTACTGATTTCCCTATATTTGCATGGCCCTTGTTAAGCCAATCAGTCAAATCAACCCATGAACACAGAATGAGTAGATTGCAAATTTTAATGGTATGTACAAAAAAAAGCCTTCACAAACATATGGTAACAGTCATCTTTATCTCGCTCAGTCACAGTAATAATGCTTTTTTTGGCTAAGAGTGTTTACTCAGAAATGTCAGTCTGCTTTGTCAAGGCGTAAACCAAAACAAGTCTTTTGAGGTTCAGGTATGCATATGTAAGTGTATAAACTGAGGTTATGTGGAGAAAAATACATAGTGTGCATGAATGAATCTCCATTCTTTTGCAGGTATTAAGATACAAACACTGCAGTTCACAGACTACTTACAACTATAGGACTTACATCAAATATATAACAGAACACAGTTATGGTTTGGCAAACCATATGGTCCCATGTCAGTAGGATGGTTCATGATCAATGGAATTCAATGTTACTCAAACTGATAATGTAAAAAGATCCCTTTGCAATGAATTGTTATATTGGGCCCGATGTGTCCCCCATTTAAAACCTTTGTTCCAACTTGGAAGGAATTG
Organism: Gymnocephalus cernua; assembly: GCA_023631565.1. Taxonomy (NCBI): domain Eukaryota; kingdom Metazoa; phylum Chordata; class Actinopteri; order Perciformes; family Percidae; genus Gymnocephalus; species Gymnocephalus cernua. The sequence continues at coordinate 17,291,092 of CM042428.1, forward strand.
TAACATGAGACAGAAATGGAAAAGAAAGACAAACATACAAAGTACTGCAAAGTTGTTGCATTGAGCAATTCAAAATAAAACTAGCATATACATAAAAAAATATGGAAAGTGATAGCATGGAAGAAAACCAAAAAATAGGTCTGGTTCTTTGATTGATTGAGCACCCCTCCCTCACAGAGGGAAACAGAAGAGGACTGTCAAGGACAAAGAAAGAATAACACTGCAACTCTTGAGTCCCCCAGCCCAGTAAGGCTAACCGCTTCAAGTGCAAACATTGGCTATAGCCTACTGAAGTCACATAATAATAAGTCACAAAAGTGTTTGAGTGCAACACAGCTGTCAGACCACACAGAAGCCTTCGTAAGCCTTTATGACTTGGTCGGACAAGACTTGTGTGATTTTCTTTTGCTGTAAACTGATGGTATGTAGCTGCCAGTTGTTCCACCATTTACGCTCAGATGGTCCTATGCATAGCCTGCCAGCAAGTTGATGTGCTCTCATGCCAAAAGGAGGTTGAGAGGTGAGTTGTCCAGGATGTATTCGCCAATGCCAGCAAAGTACATAACCTGTGCAATGCCGAACAGAGGAGCAATGACCAGAGCTCGACAGCCAGCACCTTTCAGGAAGGCAGAGGGCCCCTCCTTCCGCATTATTTTACTGTGGAGAACCAGAGGGATGGGTTTATGTATACACACGCGCACAAAAAAAAGAAGGTAGTTATGTAACAATGAATGACTCAACTGTCTTACCTTACACAATCCACAACTCCATTGTAAGTCTCCTCACTGGACCCTTTGTTCAGTGACTGCAGTCTAGTCTTCACCACTGGAAAAAAGAAAGAAAAAAAATATTAGATTACATCCCAGAAACATTACAGTGCTCCAACTAATAAACAGCGCAGACCACAGCTGATATGGCTTCTTAAAAACTCACCATCGCAGGGGTTAACCGCCACAGCGGCAGTAGAACCTGCCACACAGCCAGAGAGGAAGGCCCAATAGAAGGGTGACGACCCCTCAGGGCTGGGTTTGCCAAGGCGGTTCAGGTTGGCAAACAATGGGAAGTAGACAATAGAAAAGGGAACATCCCTGAAAGAAATAAAACAAAATGATGTTTCAGACCCAAACCCTGATACACAGTAACTGGTCAAACAAGTTAACATGGTTCCTCCTCAGGGTGGGGGGGGGGGGGGGGGTTTACCTAATCAGTGTCGCCCCCAGCCCTCTGTAGAGCCCTCGGATGCCCTGCGTACGGAGGAGGTCCTTTGCTATCTGTGTGGCAGACACAGCTCGTGGTGCTGAGACCACCGTTCCAGAGTTATAGGAGCGGCTGAGCACGGCGTTAGTGGCCACAAGCTTGGTGGGAGACATCATGACAGGTTTTTGCTGCTGGGCCGCTTTGGACAAAAGACAAAACATGTTAAAAACACACACACAAACAATGGCAGCGGTTTGAGTGAAATGCACACACAGATAATATTCAATGTCAACGCTGTATTCTCACCAAGTCTGCCTGCGTCCTGTAGCTGTATCTTGAGCATTTCCATGGGGGTGGTGATAACAACCTGGCACATGCCTGCACCACAACCTGCCAGCATCTCTTTGAACACTGTCTGGCCCTTTCTGTTAACAGATGGGAGAAATATAAAGCCACACAAATATAAAGCAACACAATGATGAGATGCTTTACTTCCTTAAGATGATGTTTTGATGATTTTGCCTACCCGTCCTTGGAGAGGTGATGTCTGAAGAAGTCATTAGCAGCCAGCTTGATTGCCTTCTCAGGGGTGACCAGGGTCAAATTTACAGCAGCACCTAAGGGAAAACAAACAGTTAGCACAGAAGTCACAATCAAGTGCTCATTTAGTACATACACAAAAACATTCCCTGCCACTATCATTACAACATTAGCATGTTAGGTAGTCAAGTGTATAGTTAATTTCCAAAAGACAGGACAAATGCTCAATTTAGAGTAACTTCAGTCATAATGATGTGGGAGGGGGGGGGGGGGGGTTATGTCAAAAGAAATTACATTAAAAATATGAGTTTCAAAAGGTAAATGAGGAACAAGCAAGACACAAGAATGAGTGATGAATATCCATAGAAAGATGCACACACCAAGTCTATGAGGTACAGTGAGTCAGTTTACGATAAAAAGGGCCCACTTTACATGGAGAAAATTTAAAGAAAGGAAATCTGTGTTTCTATTGAAAGGCAGTAGGTAGGTTAATGACAACAGACAAGAAAAATCAATAGATGTTAGTGGAAGGACAGACCGAATCCTTATGTACTGTGTGTGCAGACTTCAGACAAACTTAAAAACTGATCTGTGAGACTATCTAAAATAAACTTTAGTTCGCCACAAATTATTTTTCAAGATCAACCAAAGTCTGCAAGGACACACTTTATACAGTATAAAAAAAATGAGGATCTACGAGTTGACAGGACAGTGAAGAGACAGCCAAGTAGTTAACAAGACGTCAAAAGACAGAACAAATAGATGGCAAAACATACATTTGTGCCTATAGTTTTAAATAGAGCAATATTGTAAGAACCATTATATGATTTGCCTCCAGCGTGGCTGCGCCTTATCGGCTAGCCTTCAATATCCCAGGGGGACCCACGTCTGTAATATGAAAAACACAGATGCAAACAAACAGCATTCCTCACACAGGCAGAGACCCAGACTTAAAGGTCTCCTTTTCCTCATATTTAACCATGTCCACACGATTTTACTTTATCTTTTTCGATATTAAATCACTGAACTGATTATTAAACAGTGTATTCTGAATGTTATTAATAAAAACACCAGCTTAAAGCTGAAAAAACACTTTGCATGAGAGCAGCTTTGGCCACTTCCACCTTTATAAAAGTATTCAACTCATAACTATATTTAATTAAGTCAAGCAACCCATGCACCCAAAATACACTGTACCTTAACTGTCAGCAGTTGTAATCATGTAATCAATTTTCAACGTCTGCCTAGAAAGATCTTACTCTCTGCTACATTTAATCCTCTCCTACATGTTCGAGTCTACTGGTTCTTTATATATTCAGATGTGCATACATCTTACCTCTGTACATGCCAAAGTACCCCTCTGATCGAACTGTCTTAATAAGGCAGTCCATCCTACAGAACAAAAAAAAAAAAAACAATGAAAATATTACTGGTCTTATACATTTAAAAAAAAAAAAAAAAAAAAAGCCAATTGAAGACACATTTTACAGAAGCTTAATTATTCAAAGAAAAATCAAGGACAGTTATGACACGATGATAGTTTAACAAGAGTCAGACAACAGTGACTGCTCCAAGTAAATGTAGATGTCCGCTGAAAGGTTAAATGAAGCAGTACATTTCCACCCTTCAAAAAAGGCATTTGGACTACCTCATTGGAGAGGAATGAGACATGTGAATAGTCATCAGGGTCCATCAAATCAGGATTTCCCACTAAATCTGTCACGATCTAAATCATCACGATGCCCTGCATGTGTCATTGTGGAATTAGCAAGACCAGTACTGGATTATACGTGGACGTAGTAGTTATAATGCCAAGAGATTAGGCAAACGGAGCGTTGTCGTGTAAGACAACGGTGACCAAAAATACTTACATGTTCTTGTAGACCTGCTGACCTTGTCTCTGATTCTGCAACCTGGTCTTTGCCAAGTCAATGGGGAAGACACAAGTTACCCCAACAATGCCAGCAATACCTCCATTAATGAGCTTGGCTGGAAGGCTGAAAGGAGACAACAACAAAAAGAATGTCAACACTTTGTGGAAATTCATCTATAAAACTGTAAAATTGTGAACATAAAATAAGGCATTTAGGACTAGGATCAAAATGGTCCGTTTATTTTTGAGGATTTCATACTTTTCTTTATTTAGTAGCATTGTAAATGTAATATCAATAGGCTGTACACTGTCGGTTGGACATTTTTCATTTTAAACGTAGGTAATCATTCAAAACAAAAAAAAAAATCTTCCGATTAACCAATAATGAAAATAATGTTTTAAATCAAGAAGCAAGAAGAAGCAAGCCATTGTCTCAATTATTCATTTGTGTTAAAATTTCCTAAGGCCCATGATAATGTCTTTAGATGCCTGGTTTAGTCCAACCAACAATCAAAACCCCAAATTTATTCAGTTTACAACAATATAAAATGGCAAATGAGAAGCTGAAAGTAGGTAATGTTCGGCATTTGCTTGAAAATAAATAAATAATAATGAAATTCTCTGTCAATTGACTTATTTGTATAAATGTAATGCATCAAATTATACTACATGGAGAAAGAGAAAATGTATGGAGATTTACCTGATCTGCTGCTGAGACATGATGACTTTGAAATAAGTTCACAGAGAGGTGTAAAATGTAGTGATGTAGATCCAAAGTGTTCTTCAGTCAAACCAATGAATAGAGTCCTAGACAGAGACAACGGGAGGAGTGACTTTAGATATATAAGCAGGTTCCTGAGAACTCAGACAGAGTTTATCTCGGCCACAGCAGAGGCTTTGGCTTAACTAGGTAGTCACGGGACCGTGACGGAGCAGGTCCGCTACAACTACAACCAGTGGGCGTGTCACAGTCAAATACCGGAACACCATACATGGGCATTAAAAAGCTTCCATTCATCTTGATACTGATCCAACATACCATTACAGCAGAATTTCTAAGTAACGTTAACATGCAGGCAGTGCCGGGAATTAAGATCAGCTTCGTTTAAAACTGAGTGTTATGGGGATAACGTTAAGGCCAATGCAAATCAATGAAAAAGCTTCGATTGACGTTCCCTTTAAGAAGTGCAAATATGGAGAAGACCATATTGCAAATATGACTCTTTCCATAAAAAGGTTCTCCATTAATACGTCAAGTATAGGCCTACTGCAGAAACGTAGTTTAATGTGTAACGTTAGCAATAAAGCGCAAAAACAATTTATATACAGCTTTCTCTCTTAACGGGTTAAGAGCGGGTGCTTTCAAATTCGTTAACGGTCTAACGTGGCTAGGGTAAAATACCGATTCTGAACAATAACGTTACTGTCTCTAAAAGCGAATAAGCTGGCTATCGCGAACAACTTAATGACTTTAAAACTGCACACTAAATATTTTAAACAAATTAAAACCTTCTGCTTACCAAAATATTGTCTTGTAGTCCAGTAGTGATTCTGTATGAGTGTTTCGAGTTGTAATCTAGCTACGTTTCCGTGTGCTCCGCCGGGCTGATATAGCTATGAGAAGAGAGAGTGGAAATTTCCATTGAGTTTTAAGCAGGGGGCGGACTCACGCCGCTTAGCTGATGTGCATACCCGTAGCTGATTGGCTACTTTTGATCTTTCTCTTGTTTCATCGGAAGGTAGACCCATCAATCAGCTGATCCACCAATCATAAAGCTATAAAGATGGTGAAGGTAGGAAGATGAAAGAGAGTATGGTATTGGGTGAGCGAGTATATTTTCCCTAGGACGGTGAAGGCATGTCCCGCCCAGAGGGAGATCAGAGGGAGAGTAGGGCGGGTCATGCCTTCGCCGCCCTAGGAAAATAAATCAGCGTTCGGTGAACACGTTTAAACCATCCGTAAAAGTATCCTATATGGATACACACATTTAAATACGTTTTTGGAAAATAATCATAAGTCGGGCACCGTTTCCTTAAATTATTTTACGGTTAAGATGATCCCGTTATGAGTTTAAATCATCATGGCATTAAGAACGTTCTGGTAAACTTGCTTGCTGGGATGACATCACCCCTAATCTATAGCCTACTATGGGGGTGGAAAGTTACTGAACCCACTACTGTATTAAAGTACAATTTTGAAGAACTTGTACTTTACATGTGTACTTGCATTATGCTATTTGTACTTTGTGTGTATACGAAGTTGCCTGTGAACCTGAAGAACTGTGAACTGAACTCATGTTTTATTTGCTCATGCAGATGCCATTTAATTTGCATTTGCGATTTGGTTCTGCATGGCAGGCTAGATAAGCAGGTTTTGCTGAAAAAGAGAAGCACAGCCAGTGACTTCACCTTAGGTAAATGCACGTTAAAACGTATTGTGGTTGACATACATGGTCTATCTCTTGTCTAGGTTAAACTAGGAACAAAAGCTAGCCTACTGAATTGCTTAGAAGGACTTCCCAGGGTTTTATCAGACCATCTGGTAAGTTTTATAGGTTTCTATTGCAGGTGCTCACAAGTCTTGGGTGCATATAATTACAAGGTGGATACCAAATGCAAGATGGCTCTTGTTAGAAAAACTTTGTTAGAAAGTGGTTTATCATGTTGGTTTAAAGGTGGAGACACATTCCAAGGCATGACCATTCTTAACTTGCATGACTCAAGCTGAGAAGTTGTGTAGATGCTACAGATTCTGTCAGTCAAGTATGTTGACCTACAGCTTTCCTCTATAGGCAGCATTCTCAAACTTACATAACTATTCTATTGTATTTTATTCTCTTGTTTAATTAAATTATTTACATTTATACTTGGGTTATTTTAATCAGTATATTTTTTATTTAAATGGAGCCTAATAGAATCAGATAATCAGGGAGCATATTAACATTGATGCCAAAAGAGCAGCAATAAGTCAGATGAAGTCTCCAGGGCTTGGGCAGACAGTCTGTGTTTTGTAAATGGGTTTTGACAATTTTGGAGATTAGGATCTCAATTAAAGCTGCATGACATACAACTATTCAGTTCACTAAAAAAACTTATAAGATTGATAATTAAGAACATTTACAATACGGGTGTGTATGCTCAGCACTGGTTTGTTTTGTCTTTTTCATTATCAAAACATGCTGGAACTACTGTATGTGTTACAATGAATGTCCTCAACAGTATCTCTCGATCTTCTCTTGTGCATGTGAAATCTAGAAATGAAAGAAAACTCAAACAAACTACATTCTAAAAGCTATCAGTAGTTAACTAGTCATAATGTAAATCCTAGTAGCTCTGTTAGGCAATACTTAGGCAGTGGTTGGCAGCTAAATGCTAACACATCTTAGTTTAGCATGTTAGCATCCTATAATTTGCAAAACGGCAGTCAACATGAGCTACAGCAGCAGGGAATGTCATTAGTTTTTCAGGCATTTAATCATCGACGAGTATTGGACAAGTTGAAATTTTGACCTGATGGTGAAGCTAGTGGAAACATTAAGGTATCACCAAATTACAATCCATCCTGAAGCAACCATGAATGTGTGTAACACATTTCATAGCAATCCATCAAATTAGTTGTGACATTTCACTCAAAACCCCACGTAAAACTCATGGTGGCACTATAGGAAAGGTAAGGTGGTCACAAAGCCATCAGGATTCATCGTCTGGGAAACATGAATGTCTACACAAACTTTTGAGGCGCTACAGGAAAAGTCATAGGATTACCAAAGTCATTAAGACACATCGCTTGGGCACCGTGAATATCTGTATCAAAGTTCATGTCAACAATCCATCTGATAGCTGTCCAGACATGTTACTAAAAACCAAAGGGACTAAAGGAAAAGTTGGGAGATCATGAAAGGACCATGAATGAATGTACTAAGTAATCCATCCAGTAGATGTTATGAAATATTTCAGTCTAGACTAAAGTGGTGGACAGACCAACAAACCCAAAGATCGACAATGACTTTCCTAGAGCATGGTCAAAACAATCTCAAATTTTTTCTAGTTGAATAAACACAACACAAACAAAACTGTATGGTTTGTCTGAATGAAAGAGTGATCGGTATTTGCGCCACATTGCTGGTTCTCTTGGAGTGCTGATGGAAGCAAATTCCATTTTCATCCACTGCTTTTTCCATTAGGGTATTAGGGTTTTTCAATACACCACTACACAGGGAATTTCAGCAGTGGAATTCAAACCATTGTGCCATACTAGTCTGATGATTTTAGAGTTATATCAGGTCAACTGCCCGTATAAAATATTCAGCACAATTAACCCTGCAGTTATGTGGGTTTATGAGTAAAGTCATGCTAGATTATATACTTTTATTGTACTCAGGAAATTCATTAGATGAAAAATATGGCACTCCTTTGCAGTTTTAACCACAAAATGAACCACATTTGAAGACATACTTTATGGGTCAAAGGATAAGGAGCAGTATCGACAAAGACAAACAATGGACTACAGATCCCAGAATGGCCATTTTGTCAGCAGATTGTTTGCAAGGTTAAACAGTGTCGGAAGTTGTACACACTTCCTTGAGGTCATGGTGGCCCCACATTTTTCAAACTGGTTTCCATCCATACTATCCAACCAGTCAGTCAGCTGGAGCTCAACTAGTTTGTTCCACTTCTGCTCCAAAAACACACCTCGCCTTAAAGGTTGCTTCAAGGATCGTAATTTTATGAGTAATGTCAGGCAGCCGTGGCACGAAGGCATAACTTGAAGTAATGCAGATGGTCACCACTCCTGTGAGACTGTCTCTTTCTGTGAGGGGAAAATTATCCATTGTGTTATCTTTTTAAATCTGAGGTTTTGCTGGCCTTTAGCCATCAGCTTTCTATTCTATTTTATATTTTGCTAAATGCTTTAAAATGTGAGAAGCTGTCAGAGCTGCAGAACCAACAAATAAGACCAATAAGGCTCAGTTACATACACTAACCGTCTGATCCGAACAAAATAGTTTTCTCATTTACACTGAGACACCTAAATATAGAAATTGTACCTGACAGAAAAATGCTGCAATATACAGAAGTGGCAGAATATAAAATAAGGTGATGACAGACCCATGTCACAGAGATTCACATGATGGACTTTAACCATACATTCTCCCACTCTGAACTGCTGTGCTATTAATAAGCTCCAGCTGTCTTCCCAAATTCCCTTTGAGAGTGGGAAACTGCGCGTACAAGCTCTACTTGGGTTGAGACAAAATTACTCAACAGAAAGGCACATGGTCATTTTGGTGTTTGGTGACTCCTCTGCGGACATCGTGCCTGATCTTTGTGGTTCAACATGCTCACTGATAATCCATTTAATAAGTCTACAATCATGTGCTTTCCAGGATGACTGCTGAGATAAAGATAGTATCCTGAGTGAGGTGACATTGTGCGTCATGGCCTTGTGTGTTTGTTATGTATACAGAAAGCTACAGTGTGGGTCAGCACATGATGTGATTAAGTCAAGCACAGCTTATCAGATAGCTATTTACTTCAGCTTTAATTGAGTTGCATTCAGAGTATCCCTTTCAGAGTAAACATAATAAGTCTGGGAGTCACACGAGTACAAGAGGATGAATAATGACGCAGACAAAAGTACGCACTAGGATCAACCCCTCCACCATTGTAATTGGAGAAGCCAGCTGCAGCACAAACACGTTGGACAACAAAGGCACAATAAAACAGGCTGGTACAATACCAGTGCAGATAGTGTATATGTGTCACCGTATCCATCGCATGCTAAATGATTACGTTTGTCTCAAAACATTCATGAATCATGCAGTTTCAGCTTGGTCATTTTAACAGAAAAAGAAAGAGACAAGCTGATAACAACAGATGAATCAGAAAGGGATCATGTAGTTGCTCTGGCCAGGGTACGGGTAGATACGTCTCACTGGTTTGGTACACCTAGCTCCGTCCCCGCTGGCCCTATGTGCACACTCATCGCTGTCAGTCCTGCAGGCACCGCAGTGGCAGCTGAGAGCCACTGGGTAGGTAAAGACGGGGTTAGCGTCGATAGGACAGCCGGGCAGGATGGCTGTGCGGTATTCCACATTGTCATAGGTACAGCCTCTCTGGATAAGGAAGCGTGGGCCAAGTCTATACCTCATGTTGCTGTCCTGCTCACCATACACAAACACATGAGAACACAACACTTTACTTAAGGTGCTTGATTTTAACTGAGAATGGGACAAAATGTGCCCAAAATGGTTACATTTTATGGGACTTTACTTGATGTCACCCGCAACTGTTAACTTTTCAATAAACATGCTTCATGTTGTACTCATATCAGGGATTATAGCCGAAAAGCTGTCTTTTACAATTTTAACCTTGCCACAAAATGTTGGTCAGACTTAAGTCATGTTCAACATTATAACCACATTTTTAAACTTTCTGTTAAGGATGTCAAAATATATTTTAAACGCAAAGACCCCAAATTAGTGTAGTTGTAAATGATTTTAAAAACAACATATTTTACTCAGAATCCTTTCCTTCATGATTTTGCCCATATAATACATTCTAAAATGTAATAACAAGTGCATTATTAAATGTTATAAATACAGTTGAGTTTAATCTGTCTTTGTTGCATTTTATAAATGTTATTTTATTGTGTTTGTGCATTTTATTTCATTTATTCCTGTCCTTTCTATTTTATATTTCCTTACAAACGATTTGAGTTCCAATTTAGAGGGTTAAACACTTTGGTCATGATAAAATGGAAATATGTTTTGACTGGCGAAAGAAAGGTTACTAAAAGTTGAGCCAATCGGAATTGAGAATTTTCATTGGCCATCGTAAAAAACTTTCACATCATTTTCCACCTGAAGAAATGAATGACAATGTAGGACATACATACATACCCTTGAGTAGCAAAATCCCATGCAGATGGTTGTGTTGATCGCCACACAGAAATTACACTCTGGCCTCTCCACATACAGGGTGAAGTCAGTGGGTAAACACATGGGAACAGCTGGGCTGAACCAAAGAAAAAGGAGACAGCAGGTGAACACTGCGGTCTCCATGTTCAGCAATGTTATTTTTGTCCAATCAATTTGGGACCTGCATGGGAAGGAAAGATAGAGTAAAATTGACAACCAGATAACAAGAGAGTATGAAATGTTTAGTATCTTAATAGTATTTGTTCCTCTGTGCATGTGTAAGTCACCTGCTGGAGAGATGCGGGCACCTGCAGGCTTGATGATGCTGTGAGTCTAAACGTCCCTGCTATTTATGGGAACATTTTATAATCCACCCATTTCCAAGGTAGCAGTTATCTTCTATCTGTGACCAACAGGAAGAACTAAACGTTTAGTCAATTATGCGGATGACATGAATTAATGATTTCTTTCATGAACACAAAGTTCATCCAGTAACCAACGAAACTGAGGCTACGGATTCTGCACCAGCTGAAAGCCTTTGTGCAACTCTGTATCCGGTTGTGTCCAAAGGGGTCTGAACCAGTGTCCACTAGATGTCACTAAAAGCTTCATTTCGGCTTGGAAGAATGCATATTATTTTGTAAAGAGCCACTCTAATTAATTTGAAACCAAATTTAACTTCTTTTTCCAAAACAAACCTAATCTATGCCTCATTTGGATGAACATTAAAGATATAATATGCAATATTTCTGCATTAAGATGTCTAAAAATGACTATATTTATGTTATATATTTTAATTAGTTGTGTACTTACATTACCCCAAATGTTTCCAACAATGTTCAAACCCATTTTAATCATTGACATGGAGTGTGTCATTTGGTCGCCTTTCAGTGATGTCCTATAACCTTTAGATATTAGAGAACATTAGAGAGTAATTGTATTTCATACCATGTCACAGAATTATACTCACCAGCAGTGTTACAGCACTTTATCTGCCACAAAGCATCATTGTTTCATTAATTACATGCAACACAGTAATACAGTAGGGACTAGAGACCTCATTTTTGTATATGACAAACAAATTTCAATGATTGTTTTGACCACGTTAAACAGAGCTGGGCTATCCCACGATTAAATTTGCCACAAAACGTCAGTTGTATGAGTGGTTGACTAACAGTGCATCCCAATCCGTCTGCCTTGCTCCCCGCCACTAAGAGACTTTGTTGGAATGAGAGCGAACAGCCACAGTTAACGTTTGCCCCAACCAGTGACTACAGCAACCCGAACCCAGGCTATGTCATTAGAATAACACAATTGTATTGTATTTCTTTCACAACAAAATGTAAAACTGTAATACATTAAAGCTATAGTGCGTAGTTTCTGTCTCACCCATGAGGAATTCTAAGTAATGACAAGAAAACTGTCGGCGCGTCCACATTATACAAGCCTTCGGTGATCGCGCACAGCCCCTCCCCCTCCCCCACACAGTTGCTAGTAGCCAAGGAGGACACGGAGGATTAAAACATGATGGATTCTTCAGAAGAGGTCATTATCTTCACTCGAATTTCTGCGCATGAAAGTCGCCTTACGACACGATCTTCTGAACATAGCCATGCAGAGAAATACAGAGAGAGTTGTGTCGAGCTGATAGTCTTAATTAGCTTTGTAGCAACTCAAACAATGGCTTGAATCTAACGGACATTCATAATATCAAAAAGTTACATGCTAAAGCTTTAACTTGTCCTTGAACAGATGCATTTTCAACGGTAATGGTGGTTGTTTAATTAAGACAACTCCAATGATCCCACGCTACTTCACAACGTCTTTGGATTGAGAGACCCCTATGGAGACCCCCAGCGGCAGAAAATGACATATGGTACGTTTAACTGAAGACAAAGTGCTTGTTGCTCCTATAAAACACTTCAGAGCACTTCCTGATACATTAGGTCATATTTGTGAAGCATGTGGTGGTTTATAATGTCATTGTTTGTTTTTTTATCTCTGCTTTATGTATAGTTTAATAGGATTCCTACAAACACATTTCTCTTGGGATTCCTGTGTCATAAATGTCATAAATACATTGGACAGACTGGTTTTCTTCTTTTTCATTTCAATCCCAGTACTTCTCAGTGAATTTAAGGCCTCATCTTTATAACTGTGGCTGGTCATGTGTTGTCATTTAGGAGTAAATCTATCAGTGAATAAGAATCATGTTCACAAAGAACATTACAAAACAGTGAGGGAGTGGAAGTTAAGTCTTTGTCCATTTGAGCAGCTCATTCCTTCTCCCCAGCTCACCTTTACAAACATTAAGATTTGACTGGAACTGATGTTCTCATCAAGAGTGACTCGAATCAAATCAACCATACAATCTCCATTCATTAGATCACTAATACCACAATCACACTTAAGGTAACACTTTACTTGAAGGTATCTACATAAGAGTGACATGACACTGTCATGACACATGAACCCTAACCCTAACTAGTCATGTCACTCTTTTGTCGATACCTTTGAGTATAGTGTAACCACACTAATATCCTATCCTGTACTGACATCAAGGTCCCTGCCAACAGCTTACACCTACTTTTTCTTTCTTATCTGCAATATTTTTTTACTATAGTTGTCACTTTTTTTAAAAGGTCAAAATGCTTAACCTGCTTCCTGAAATTCCTCAGATAAGCCATAACTACTGAGTAACCTGGAGTTGTATAAAAACTCCCTACAGATCTGTCACTCTGTCACTTCACTTCATAAGGATTGGAGACATCTTGAAAACAGAATAACTTTTTTTTTGCCATCAGAACAAACCACAGTATCATCACCTTAAAAAAAGTAAAATAAATGTATTTACTTAACTTTTAGAATCACTGAAATTATGGCGGACTTCAGTATTGAGTGTCCTTGATGGATTATTAACTAAAGTGAACTAATCTTTACAGCCTGTCTGAAAACCTCAGAGTAGACTTGACTCCCGCCGAATGCTGAAGATGTGCAGCAGTAGTATCTCGTTGTTCTAGTTGATAGTTGGATTACCAAAGTCAAAAAACAGCAGAGGACTAAAACCCACTCTTGGGATTTTTGTATTTTGTTGAAGGTTTGAAGGGAAACTTTTAATATGAGTGCAGCTGATTCAAATACGTCTCACAGTTGACAGAGTCTGAAATGCGCTGAAAAATATTTTTGTGGCTGTCTTTAGTGTGAGTTTTGGTTTTTGTGCAACTGGACTTGAGCACAATATCAGGATAAACTAGAGGGAAGACAATTAAACGCTGGCAAGATTGCATAATATAGAAATCCTTCTGAATCTCAGCATTCTTAACGACAGTTCAGAGAGAAGTGTCGGTAAAAGGAAGCTCCTTCTGCTGAACTAACCATGGTTGGTACAGGTGGTCCAGTAGCCACTTTCTCTGTGTGGGATTATGTGGTGTTTGCTGGAACAATTTTGGTGTCAGCTGGCGTCGGCCTTTTCCAAGCCATCCGAGGCCGCAAGGAGACCAGCAGCGCTGAGTTCTTGCTGGGTGGACGGCAAATGACAGCTGTGCCAGTTGCAATGTCCCTCACAGCCAGCTTTATGTCTGGCATCACAGTCATCGGCACACCAACTGAGGCCTACCGGTTTGGAGCTGCTTTCTGGCTCTTTGGCTTCTCCTATGCCATCATGTCTGCCATCACTGCTGAGGTCTTTGTCCCCCTTTTCTACAGACTGGGGATCACCAGCGCCTATGAGGTACGGTAATGTCACAGACTGTAAATTATTATAAAAGTGCAAAGGCTGGCTGACAGGCGCAGCAATAACTTAAAATGTATATCAAATGTAAGATCAATAAGGCAAGCATGTTTTCTAGTAGGTAACAGAAGTAAAAGACTTTTAAAAGTTAATGTGGCTAATGATTTATCCACTAGTCAGGAATATGTCTGGTTTAAAATGATCAGGGGTTAATGGCTGTACAGAACCCAACTGCTATTAAAGTAGTTCCTACAAAAGAAAATGAGAAAGTGAGCAGACAGAGTTAAAAAAATAGACTAACAAAAACAAAGAAACAAACCTCATGTTGTCAATGTGGATGTGTAAACTAAACCGGTGTGTGTGAACTAAACCAACTGTTAAATGAAGTCTGACTGGTTTTTCTTTCATTTCTAGTACCTGGAGATGCGCTTCAGCAAGCCTATTCGGATAATTGGAACATCTATGTACATTGTTCAGACGGTAACTAAGGAACACAAAGGAATATTCAAATGCATGTAAAACTGATTCTTGATACCAACTCCAAGATTAATATGCTAATCACATGCTTATTGTGTTCACCTAATCAACTAATGGTGGCATTTTCTCCCAGGCCCTGTACACTGGTTTGGTCATCTATGCTCCAGCTCTTGCACTAAATCAAAGTAAGTCTATACATGGGCTGTTTGCAACAATTATGAATAAAAAGTACTTTGTATTCCAGATCCCCTGTACGAGTTAGTACATGATCAGACGTGTTAACAATTAATAGACAGCCTGATTGCCGTATACAAAGAAAATCTTGTTTGTTCAACGGCAATATTAATCATTATTTGTGAAGAGTTTCTGTTACAAGCAGACTTCACAGTCTGTATAAACAGTGGTTTACGCTACAGTTATTTACAGCGTTTCTTCAGGTAGAGTTGCTGTGAAAACTCAGCACACTTAGCAACATGTAGGTTTTATGAACTTCTTTTGGGAGAGTAGATAAAGGGAGAGGCTCTGTTATCTAATTAAACAAGATCATAATGTTCTTGCTCATAACAGCGCAGTCATAGGGGTTAAATAGAGCTCTCCCTTTGTAATGACACAGCCTATAACGCAATTTAATACCTTGTTTCACAGTGAAAGTATGAGGGAAAAACAGTGAGGACGATATGGGGCAGAAAACGAATGGATGGATGGATTAACCACATAAAAGTGATCCTGTTCACTGAAGTTTTGTATTTTCTATGACGCTATAATCTTTCCAGAGGTACCTGTGTAATTGTTGATTTGTCCTGATAACAGAGTTTATATACTACTGAACTTTGTTTGAAATTAAGGGAAAATTCATCGCTAGTGTCAAGTTACAAAATATGGATGAATGCACCATTTCAGAGAGGTCATAGAGACTTTGCTTCAAAGTTACTAATACTGGCACATGTTGTTATGTCTCAATAGGGTTATTTTGAAAGCATAATAGAGCATTTTTGTGATTACTCAGTCACAGGGCTTGATCTATGGGGAGTGCTGGTCGCTACAGGAGCAGTGTGCATCCTCTACTGCACTTTGGTTGGTATTGAGAATTTCAAAAAGTATTATGTATTGTACAAACTGAAATCCTCAAGTACAAGTATGTTATGTATTTCAAACTGTTAAATAAAAGCTGTCTGGTTCATTGTGGTATTGCCCTCCGGTATCATCATCCATCATCGTTTGTGGTTAATACAACTGTATGATCTGCATGTGAAAGATAAGCTTCAACTAGCACTACATTTGGAAAGAGTAAGTTTTGGAAATGATAAGCTGACTCTACCATGGATTTTGTTTCAGGGCGGTCTGAAAGCAGTAATCTGGACAGATGTGATGCAGATGGTGACCATGCTGGCAGGTTTTGTGGCTGTTATAGCTAGAGGAGCTGTACTGCAGGGAGGCCTGACGAAGATTTGGGAAGACGCCGGCCAAGGAGGCCGACTAGAGGCTTTTGAGTAAGTACATAAGTAGTGTTGTTAGTTCATTTAAATGATACCAGATGGGTGGGGCTTCCTGAAATAGATCAATTAGTTTGCAACCACAGCAAAACTAATTAGATTAAATGTCCTATAATTGTTTTCTGTGACTCCTAACTGCTCTTGTATAAGGAAGGAAGGTTCACTGCACACAACTATCAAGAATATTGATTATGTCTGCTCATTGCCTCAAAATTGTCATCTCGCATTACCAGACGTTTGTACTGTTGATGTACCCAAACATTTCAACACTTTCCCATGTCGTTGACTTTCATCCCAGTTTTGACCCAGATCCTCTGAAGCGTCACACTTTCTGGACTATCGTAGTCGGTGGCAGCATCATGTGGGTGTCCATCTACTCGATCAACCAGTCCCAGGTGCAACGCTACATCTCCTGCAAAACCTTGCGACATGCCAAGATGTGAGCGTTCCTGCAGTGCAATGGAAACAGTACATTATTAGCCGTGAGCCATGGTTTCGTGGACTGACAATTCTTCTTTTGTCTCTCAGGTCTTTGTATGTGAACATGGTTGGCTTGTGGGTAACCGTGAGTCTGGCTGTGTTTTCTGGCCTCACCATGTACTCCATTTACAAGAACTGTGACCCATTTACAAATGGCGATATAAGCGCCCAGGACCAGGTTACTGCAGCAGCTGTCTCTTTACTCATTATCATGCTGTTTGTTGTGTAGCAAAGCATTATTATTAACAGTTCAAATGGCTGTGTATTTGCACACCAGCTGCTGCCCTACCTGGTGATGGATATTCTGGCAGACTACCCTGGAATCCCTGGCTTGTTTGTGGCTGCTGCATACAGTGGTACCCTTAGGTGAGGCCTGCGACAAAAGTAAGAAGGAAAAATTTAATATTTTAAATCTGAGTTAAAAATGCTGCGTTGATTCAAAAACGATATTGTAGATAAGGTACATTGGTAAGTAAAGATTGAGCTGGCAATACTGTACCTGGTTTACGTTGCTTGTGGAAAAAGTAGACCATTTCATTGTTCCACTGACGTTTGAACACTTCTTTTTGTTTTTACATTTCTAGATATTTTATTCATACATGACGCAAGCAATAATTATCTGTATGCTACCTGAGACTTATCGTATCTCTCATCTAATCTGCCATTCATATGCATCAGTCTTGCTGTTCTGTCCAGTGACTAAAAGCTTACTGTTTGAATATTTTTCAGCACGGTGTCTTCCAGCATTAATGCCCTTGTTGCTGTCACCGTGGAAGACTTTATTCTTCCCGTGTGCAAAAACCTCACAGAGAAACAGGTCACCTGGATGAACATGGGCCTGAGTAAGTTGTGTAAAAAGTTGTGTAAAAAAACCTTATCTTATCTTGTTATTCTTAGCAGGTAGTTTAAAGTGTTTCCAGATCCCCTGTACGAGTTAGTACATGATCAGACGTGTTAACAATTAATAGACAGCCTGATTGCCGTATACAAAGAAAATCTTGTTTGTTCAATGGCAATATTAATCATTATTTGTGAAGAGTTTCTGTTACAAGCAGACTTCACAGTCTGTATAAACAGTGGTTTACGCTACAGTTATTTACAGCGTAAATAGGTAGAGTTGCTGTGAAAACTCAGCACACGTAGCAACATGTAGGTTTTATGAACTTCTTTTGGGAGAGTAGATAAAGGGAGAGGCTCCGTTATCTAATTAAACAAGATCATAATGTTCTTGCTCATAACAGCGCAGTTATAGGGGTTAAATAGAGCTCTCCCTTTGTAATTACACAGCCTATGACGCAATTTAATACCTTGTTTCACAGTGAAAGTATGAGGGAAAAACAGTGAGGACGATATGGGGCAGAAAACGAATGGATGGATGGATTAACCACATATAAATGATTCTGTTTACTGAAGTTTTGCTATACTACTTGCCCGCTATGGAACAATGATCTTCCTAGCAACTGTAGCCAACAGCAGTGACAGTGTTACACAGTGTACTACTGGTCTGATGATGCTAACTTTTATATAAACACCACAAAAACTGCCTATCAAAAGGCAAGAGAGAGATTTATATATATTTTTAAAACCAAATTCATTGCTTTTCTGAAAACGTTTCAAGACCTGCAGATAACCTGGAAAAGCAAGACAAAATGTCTTTTTAAAATGCATTAAGCCCAGACGGCCTTTTTTTTCCCTATTCAGACCAGTTAGATCTATTACTAAATATTGATGAAAACATTTGGATCTGCACTTTGAAAGCTGTGATAAGATCCTTCCTTTTATTTCAATACTGTTGATTTGAACATCTCCCAGGTGTATTCTTTGGTGCCCTGTGTATTGGAATGGCTGGAGTTGCTTCATTGATGGGAAGCGTTTTGCAGGTAAACACCATGCACTAACTACTACCGCAGCCATTTGTTGCTCTACTGTACCACCAAGAGCTGAATGTAAAGAACTACAAGACTCCTGACAGTTCTCTGTTTTCAGGCAGCTCTGTCCATATTTGGCATGATCAGTGGACCTCTTCTTGGTCTTTACCTTTTAGGCATGCTATTCCGCACAACAAATTCCATAGTGAGTGATTTCTTTTTTTTTTTTTTTACTGGAACATTCACATGCACAGCCGTCAACACAGGAAATTAGTAAACGCGACACATCCACAAAGTACTTGATTGCAGTCATATTTATTTTACAGGGAGGACTTTCGGGAATGATCATTGGTCTTGTGTTGACTCTGTGGGTGGGGATTGGAGGCCAGATTTACCCAGCAACAGCTGAAAAGACAAATCCTCTTGAAGTCAGCACTGCGGGCTGCAACAACACAATGGGCCAAAACTACACTACGACCACTCCGTGGACCAGTCCTCCGCCTGAGTGAGTCGTAATAATACATGCAACCTGAAATCTACTGTCACTCAAGCACATGATATGGTCACAGTAAATAACGGATTCAGGGCTAGAAAAGAATAGATTTATAATAATAGATTCTGCTGTCATCAAGGTAAGACTGCTCACAGAGGGAATGCTCTCATATGTATGCTACAATGCTATATCCATAAACTGAATTAAACTTGATCAAATATGCTGCACCCACTGCTTTTCTGGACTACATTTCAGAAATAGATTTTTGTATAGGCTTTAAATGCATTTCAAAATAACTTCTGAAATACAATAAAATTGCACAGTGATAGAGTGAAAATCCAAATACATAGCAAGAAGATCCAAAGACACTTTAAATGTATATGTATATCTGCATCAATTTGTTGATTAATCGATTGACAGAAAATAAATTTGCGACTATTTTGATTATCAATAAATTGTTAACAAAAACAAAAACATAACAATCTCTAGGATTGTTGGTCGGACAAACCAGAATGATTAGTTGAGAAAATAATTGGCAGATCGATAATAAAGATAATCATTAGTTGCAACAATACTTTATACAGCATAAAAGAAAGAAGTGGCAGGAGCGCTTCTGGTATCCCTTTAACCACCGGTGCTCATGGCAGGGAATGCAATTCACAAAAAGGAAGAATTATGACCAAAAAAAGTCATTTAAAAAAATCAAGTCAAGGCACTCAATGTTGGTCACAAAAAAGTGATAAAAAGGCCTTCAATAAATAGGTCAAGACATGAAAAATACACCAACGCGACTTTATACAGTATATCATCAGAGAGAAGTGGCGATCATGTGGGTGTAACAGGCGGACAATAACAGGAGGATGATGACTAAAACGATGTCTTTGTGTGTCAGTGTGAGGCCACCTCTGGCAGACTCCTGGTACTCTCTGTCCTACGTCTATTTATCTCTCTTGGGGACACTGACCACAATCGTGTCTGGCCTGCTAGTGAGCATGATCACAGGTGAGACATTATTTCCTAACCTCTACTTCTACCACTGCTGAGACACAGCAATGCTTGTATGGTCTAAATATGTATTATTATTATTATCTAAAGCTACCATAAAACAGTTATGGGAATATGTATCTACTTTTTAAGGTGGAGGCAAGCAAGAACAAAGGAACCCTGATCTGTTTGTGAAGATGAGTGATCTGTTCTGCTTCAGCTGCAGTAGTAAATCAGAGGTAGGAGACTGATCCTTTTGTTAAATAATTGGTAACTAAGTAATAATACATTACATTATATATATGTTGTCATATGTTATTGATAGTTTGTTCCCAACCCACTACAGGCATCAGAAGCCCCAGAAAAGGCTGCAACAGACTTTCATATGGAAGCTGACAACCCAACATTCACAGACTTTGATGGGACAACTAAAGACGCTGAAAAAGCCACCAAACTGTAATGATGCTATAACGCAAAAAAAAAATTTTTAAACAAATAATTGTAACTATTACCGGTATCTGCCTATTTATGTTGATATGAATTATCAAACATGTTGGTTAAATTAAAATACAAAATAATTCAGACTTTACATTAAGAAAGAACTTCACTAGTGATAAAGCCTGCCATAACTAAAATTAAACAGGATACAACTCAAATTACAAAGCCTGCATATTTACGATGCTACCCTACTGAGGTGCTTGAACAACAGAAAAAACTAAAACAAGAACACCATAAGAACATTTTGTGGCACGACAATCCTTTAAACCAGGACCTTTCAGCTTATTGTAATCATCAGAGCAATAAGGAAGGCTTTTAAACTAACACAAGGTCACATATCTTTCCCCCCGCTTTGATTGAGCTGCTCCCATTTCCTTACTTTTATTGCCCTTTGTACAATTGTTCTCCCTGATAGCGGCTGCTAGCTCTATATTCTCTACCTGGACATTGTCCTTTATTTCATACTGACACAGACAGGCACATTTTACAATATGTATGATGGCATTACTGTATTGAAGGAACAATGGCCATATGTTTCTATTGATTTGTTTAGTGCCTGGTTATTTTTTATACATGGAAATTGTGCACTCTTCATGAACTACCTGTATTAATTAGTCCCACATTCTATTTGTTAATAAACATTTTGTACAAAGTCCAACCCTTTTGACTGAAAACACACATACACAAGCATACAAATTGTAAGTAGTTAATGCAACGCAGATTCTCTTCTGCTCAGCGTTACAAAATCTAATTGAACTGAGCAAGGGAAAGACAGAGAAAGAGAGAGAGAGAGAGAGAGAGAGAGAGAGAGAGAGAGAGAGAGAGAGAGAAAAAATATAAACTTAACTGGTTAAACTGGTCTAGGTAATAACCTTTGTCCTTTGTCTCCTTGACAACATACAATAGAGGAAGTTTACAAAGAAGTGGCCAGCCCACTTTCACCTGCCACTATGCCAGCATATCAACACTAGCTGTTCCAGGTTTATAGGAAGTGGAGTCAGCCATGACATGGAGGCAGACTTGCTGCTAGTAAAGTGAACCGAGTTCCTGTTTTCACTAATAACAACAAAACAAGGTAAGTCTGATCCTTCATCTTAATCAAGGTTTGGACTTCACATGAGAGAGAGAGAGATTAGAAATGTTTCCATCTACGTAACTACAACAGATCAGAGTTGGTAGGTAATTATGTGGTTTCTCAGTGCGCATACAGTCATGCTTAGTGTGCCTGAAGTCATTTCCTGCAGATCTGTTAATGTAATGCGTATGACCTACTTATTTCACAGACTTTAATTTTAAGCTGAGTGTTACTACAGATTTTACAGTGTTTATTTTAGGTGTTTTTCAGCCCATGTTTTGTTTCCCAGTACAGGACTTAATGGCCATGGATACCATCTTTGCTACCCTGGTTTGTTACCTTCTGGTCCTTTCTTTTGCTGTGGCACAAACAGAAAATAATGTGACTACTGCAACAATCACGGGCTTAAACCTGACACACACAACTACGATGGTAACTTCATCCAACTCTACTGTGCGTGTGACTGTTATCTCAAACTTGACTGAGAACACGACTCCATTTACCAGCACGACCCGGGACAATGAAACCAAAACAGAAGCTACAACTGAGAGCACAAGTCCTCTCCAGACTTTTCAGTCAACAACCGTCATGACTCCTCTAACAAATAGTACATCACTGACGACCACATCACCTGGCACTGCAACATTTACTGCGCTGACAAAGCCGACAGTACAGACCACAATAGGTTACATAAGTACACCTGATACTACAGTAAATACAACTGCAAATCCATCTCACACTGTCAACACAACATCAGATTCAATGTACAGAACCACACGAGGTAAGCAGCAGGCTTCAGCTTTATTAATGATTGAATTGCTCATTACAAGTTGATATTTAACTCATTGTGAATGACTTGTTTTCCTGTGTTACTAGGTTTGGGACTTAACATTTCAGATTTTAATCTGACTGTTCTCTTCAGCGTTGTACTTGGAGTGTTTGCTCTGGCATTGGTTGTGTTCATGTTTCACAGATGCAAACATAAAATCCAATACTTGCATCAACCTCTGAACAACACTGATGACACGGGTAAGATCTTCCCCTTCATCATGCGATCAATACCGGTACATGCTATTATTATTAGCAGTTAAATATACCTATTTATTTTCAGCAGATGCATTTGTGGCAGAGGATGACACACTCGTAATTTCAGGAGGACTTTATGATGGCCATCCAATATACGACAACGTACCAACAGCCCCAGCAGACCAATCGCAATTCCGTCTCCAGTTCCTCAATTAAGAGGAGAGCTCCTACAGTTTGAGATGTCACCTTTGGTGCTTGACAGGATGAACAAAACCAATTTTCTTCACCAATTTCAACAATTTTAAGACTATATTTCACCCTCTTTATGAGAGGCTAACGGCAGAGAGGAAGGGAACAATAGGATGGGCACAACATTCAAACAAGGACAATGCTGATCGATTTGAACATTACTTTTAATTATATTACTGTCAATACTAAAATACATAAATATACTAAATATATTAAGCTATTAATACATTAACAACTACACCATTTCCCACACCAACAATATAAACTTGACAACAAATGAGATTCCATGTGAACACCAGCGAAGATAAATTATTCAAAACAACAGCGCTACAACAAACAGAATTTTTTCAAAGTACTTAAAAGCGTAGAGGGTGACTCTGCAGTCCCTTAAAGTTTACCTCTAAACAACAAACTAAACTAAAACAAGCCAGAATACGTAAATATACCTACATATTTCTGTTGTTAACAATACTGTTTAACTGATCCTGAACAATGCTATGCATATTAAGAAATACATCGGCCTGTTAATATTATTACTACTGTCTATTTGATCCCTAACCATGCTATATAGTATGCACGTTAACAAAGTTAGAATATGAACATCTGAACCTGTATATTATTATTATGGTTACTATTTATCTGACCTGTAACAACCCTATTCATGCAAAGATCTTCTCATTGCTCGTCTTCTTTTTTTTGTCACAGCCAGTAACAGCCGTCCAACCAGCATCTCTCATCCTTTTCATTGCAGCTAACTTCAAGGAATTCCCTGGGGATTTATGAATGGCAGGGCTCTGGATCTGAAAATGTTGTTGATTCATTATTTTTTTTATATAAAACTTACCAGGGATTATTATGTGTTTGTTCATGTATACATAAATACATTTTCAAATAGCATTTACCTTTCGAAAGATGTTGAGTTTGCCGTGTGGAGCGGGAAGATTGGGTGCGGTTGCACTTGCAAAGGTCTGCCAAGAAGAGAAACAGGACACCAAATCAGCTCTTCTACAATATATTCACAAAACCAATGATACTGTATTCGTCTGACAAATAAACCTTTAAATAACCAATAAAATACAACTCACCAAGAGATCGTTTTGATCAGAGCTGTCAGACTTGGGGTCAAGGTCTATGGGGCCCTCCCCCCAGTGTGCTGCCTTTTCAGCAGATGGAGGTGTCCTTATTCTGTAGGACTGTAAAGGAATACAAAAAGTAAATGTCAGCAAAAGTCATTACAATTTTTATTAATTTTGGAAAATGTCAAAATAATAATGTATATTACTTTGATCTTGGTTGTTCCGCCAACCCTGTTTGTAATATTTCTTAGGGTTTTCAGATCTTCTTTGTGAATTTCCTATGATGCAAAGTCAATGTCAGTCTGAGTGTTATGATTATGATTGCTACAATAGAAGACATAATCACACAGACTAAACTTTTATGTCATACATCATAGCCAGTCAACATTTACTTTATAAATACATTAAACTGTTGTCCACCTTGTTCTTTGGTGTTGTTCCACGTGATTTTCTGGAAATGGATTCAGTGTCAGATTCCTTAAGCTAAGAAGACATAAAATGTTCTCATAGTTTAATGTGTCTCCTGGCAATGGGAACATTTTTCAGTAACAGCCTATAGTGACTCGTTTACGCTACAATAATTCACTGCTGACATACAGTGCATACTGAAAAAGACTTCTCATACATGTGTATAAACATACAAATACACAGCCTTTGCATGCACATGCACCAAAAAATTATTTTTCCCCCCACACAATCTACGTAAATAATGAACAGTATGTCTGTATGAAAAGGGTGAATACTGTTGAATGGTAATAAGCTCCCTGTTAGAAAGATGGTCTGTAAACTCTGGGTGAGTTAAAATCACAATATCTACAGCATTTTTACGCAGCCTGTCTTGACCATGAAAATGCATTAAAATTCCAGTAATAATACATAAGAATGCAAAATAAGATTTGATGATAAGAAAAACTATTAAGAATGCGGCCGAAATAAGACCTTTTTTTGCAACCTTTAAAAAATGTTTTGTAGATTAAACTTACAGCTTTCTTCATCATGGCAGGACTTCCATTATCTTTGCTGTTGGAGGGAGTTTTCCTGCCCTTGGAGAAGTCAAACACGTGTCTCTTCAAAGAGCTCTCTTTTGGAGTCTCGTCACCTCTCCCTTGTTTACAGTTTGAGGCAGGTGACTAGAATTTTAAAGATTTATTCTTGGTTAAGTACGTGTGATGACAAACCTCGTAATTAGTGGTTGCCTATTTTCTGATGTACAGATGTTGTACCTGCTTGTTCCTTGCTTCTGACAGCTGAGTGGTTTTTATTGATGACATTTCTTTCTTTAAGTCTGTCAGCTTCTTCTGTATGTTTTCCTAATGGCAATGAAAAGTGTTTCTCAAAGAATGATCTCAAAATCTCTCAAAAGGTAAAGTACAACCTGTTTCAGCCAAAATTAAAAATGGAACTGATTAAAACAACATACCTTCTCTGTTATTTCTGTCTTCAGCTGTTGCTTCAGATTATCAATATCTGTCTTGTGCTTCATAAGATCCAACTCCTGATTTAAAGAATTTAGTTTTGTATATCATTTTTATATCTAATTTTGTTTTATATGTTAATAACTGTTAATGTATGATTGTTCAGCATCATACCAGTGATTTCCTGTGGGCAACAGCCTCCATCTCTTTCTTCTTGTTCTCATCTAGCTCTGCAATCTTTTCTTCAACCATTCGGTCATACTGGCTCTATTAATAAAAAGTCAAATTCCTTCCAATGCACACACCGTATGTTTAGATTGACAGTCAGCTGTAAAAGACCATTTCAGACAGCAAAAAGTACTTTATAATGACCTTACCTTATGTTTTTCCATCAGTGCAACCATGTCGGCTATCTTGTGTTGACACTTGAGTTCTGTGTCGTCCTTTTTCTTGATGGCCTCTGCTGTTGTTAATCTGAGCTTTTCTACCTGTAAAACAAAGTGTTTTTATTCTCAACTTTTAATTATGAGGAGCTAAAAATGTGGTAAATAACACAACATTATATAAGTAACCTCATTTTCAAGCTCTGCTGTAAAGGTTGATTTGGACTCAAGCTCCTTAAGCAATTTCTGCTGGTCTTCTTCGTTCAGTCTTTTAAGGTTCTGGGACTCCTCATGAAGATTGTTGATCTGAAGACAAAAACGACCATCTACATCAGACAGATGTATATTTATTACTTTACATGTTTTGTGTCAACATTACGAAATGGAAGATCACCATAGAAAACATCACCATACCACAGTTTCAAGTTGACTGGATTTCACATTCTCCTTTGCTATTTGTTTCTTAAGCATTTTATTCTGAAAATATACAATTTAACTGTTAGCTCAATAAATAACAATTGTATTCTGTGTACTGTAAATCTACAGTTAATACTCATCACAAACCTCTTTCTGGTATTCCTCCTGGGCTTTAAGTTTAATTTCACATTTTTTCCGAAGATTGCACAGCTAAAAAACAAACAATTTCTTATTTCCAGAAAACGGTCAATAATAATGACATTTTACATTTTCTGTATTTCAATCACCTTTGTTTCCATAGCTTTGATATGCTTTTCTTTTTCTGCAATTTCCTCCTGCAGATGGTCACACTATATACAAAAATCACAAAGAAATAATATTGTAATACTTTTATAACAGACATCTTCATGAAGCCTTGTGTTATTTGGCATACTTACATTTTCTTGCATTTTCTTCTGCAGAGTCTCAGTTTCCTGACATTTTCCTTGGCTTCTGGTTTTAATGGAGTTTACTTCCTCTCTATTTAATGACCATATAAAAATCTTAATCTCGACACACAATGTCAAACCACTTTAGGTTCTGAAGTGCAAACTCACCGTAAACATTGGTTTTCTTCTTCCAGTCTTTGAATTTCTCTTGTGAGATTCTCAGCCTTCTCCTCACTCACCTGATCAATCAAAACAGCTTTCAGAATTTGTCATTCATATGATAGTCAGTAATAAATCTGACACCTAATGCAAACAGCAAATGTACACATGAAAAGCGCCTATCACATTTGACTGGTTTATTCAGACCTTTATGGTTGCCTCCATGGCTTTCAAATTAGCGGATCCACTCTCAAACTGCTGTTGAATGGCTGTCTTCTCAGAGTGCAGCTCCTTAAAGTTGGATAATAACTCTTTGTGCTTTAATCTAAAAAAAATGACACAAATTAAACATTGGACATTAAGATTACAACAGTTTTATGTAATATTTCATATGTGAATATTATCAGAGGGACCCACTTATGCTGCATAATGTCTTTCCTCAGTTGCTCCATCTGAGAGGTGTGTTCTTTATTTTTGTTTATTTCAGTAAACAATTGTCCCTCTAACTCCATCACTTTGATCTGAGGGTATATACAAACATATTATGAAGCTATGTATTGTGAATAATATACCATATCACCAAATATTTTTTCATTATAAAAACAATTTCCCCAAAAAAAGATCACCACAGTGGATAAGTGATGATGAAAGAAAACCATGTAAAAACCTCTGTCACTGCAGACTTTTCCTTTAAATCGTCTCGTGCCTGTTCAGCAGCTTCACAAGCCTTCTTTAGTAGATCATTTTCGGCCAAGGAAATATCTGCTTCATTCTGTATCAACAATTTGTTTTTTACGGGGCTTACATTTCTAGGTATCTGTATTAGACTATGGAAAAACATGATATTTCCTTCTGAGATGAAGTATCTATTTGTATCACCTTAAATAGCTGGATTTCTTCCGTTTTCCTTGAAAGCTCAGCTGTGAGTTCCTCCACTCTGACTTCAGTGACGTCAATCTTACCCTTCAAGGACTCAACAGATTTAGATGTCTGGTCCTAAGAACAACAACAGAATACTCTGAGTGTCTTCAAAGCACTCTTCTGTAGTGTTCAAACTACAATGAATGGTGGAGCAACAACAAACAAATACACTTCTAGAAAATTAAACAAATTAAAATACACCCTACCAGTTCATCTTCAAGGATTTTGATCTGCTCATCTTTTTTTACACTCTGCTTGATGCTCTCTCCTGTTAAGGACATTTTTTTTTCAGTTTGAAAGAGTATCAAATAAAAATATCGACATACTTCACTCAGTGAGGCTAACCTAAAAGTGTGTTTCTCATTTCAAGCTCCTTGTTGCTTGCCATGAGTTTATCCTCCAGTTCCTTGGCCCTTGAAAATGGGTTATAACAGGAAAAAAAACAGCATGAGAAAAAAACAATATTTGGTAAATGGAAAATGCTTTCAATTTTAAGGAGCTAATTATACCTCTGTATCTCTGAGGCTAGGGAATTCTGTAGCTCCTGAGAGGTTGTCTGAATTTGCTCCAACTTATCTGCTTGTTGATTTGTAACTCTGCTGAGCTCCTGCAAACTTAAGTCTTTGTTTTGAATCATCTCTGCATATTCTTCTTTACTTTGTTCCAGTAATGCAGCAGCAGCTTCACAATTTTTCTGAGGGATAGAAAACATTTTTAATCAAAGCAGACAATGCACGACACAGAGCCCAGATTCACTGAAAATGACAAGAATCTCAACACACTCACCTCAGTTTCTTTACAGCGCTGCTCTGCAGTGTGCAGTTTTTGGAGAAGGGATTCTTGTTCACTTTTTGAGCTTTTGAGAAGTTCATATTGTTCCTCTGTAAAGTAAGTAAATATTTAATAATCACCAAATCATCTTTGGTATCCTTCTTAAGTGTACCTTCAAATAACAAAGTGTACTAATACTACAGTAACAAATATGTAAGGCCTAATTTTCCACTTTTAGTCTCATTTTCATAAGCAGTTAGACCAAAATACTGATAAAAAAAACTTCACACACAAGAAATGAGAGCCATTATAACATTAGTAATACAAGTTCAGATATTCAATTGTTTGTTAAAGTCGCAGTCAAAGCTGCTGTAACATATAAGCCAAAACCTACATTTCCTAGTCTAAAGCTGCCTACACATGATAGGCGGCAAAACCGCTTTGCGCCGGCCGTTCCATTGATTTCCTATGGGGATTTTCCGTTTTGCGCTGCACTCAAAGTTAAAATTAGGTGACCTTTCGAAAGCACAACCAATGAGACAACAGCTGTTGTTACCTAGCAATGGGAAATAGCTTCCTTACCACCCTTGATGACGTTTACCTGCGCTGCGATTTGCTCTCTGCGCTCTGCTCTTCGCCCTACCTAGCAGTGCGCAGAGAGCAAATCGTTTATCATGTGTAGGCGGCTATAGGCTCACACTGTTACCTTCATTTAATCATATTGCTTACCAGATGAGAATTTAACCATCACGGTAATTTTTTTTTTTTGTAACTTAACCTAATAAACAACAAACATTTGCATTCTCTTTATTACAACTGTTGTGAACTATATTCTGGGAATGTACAAAACAAAGTTAATCAAAACTTATCTTTCACAAAATTTTGA
Source organism: Gymnocephalus cernua (assembly GCA_023631565.1). NCBI lineage: Eukaryota > Metazoa > Chordata > Actinopteri > Perciformes > Percidae > Gymnocephalus > Gymnocephalus cernua. The sequence continues at coordinate 17,320,451 of CM042428.1, forward strand.
ATCTAAAAATATACAGCTATGAGCACCTTATCTTGAAATCTAATCATGATCTTACTTGTTGCCTCTTGAAGTTGTCTACAGTGCTTCTGGGTTTCATTGAGGTCAAGTAGGAGTTTTTGTAATTCATTTTCCTTATCCTTAATTTTAGTTTGAAGCTCTGCAACCTGTGAATGTGAGCATCAATCCTTAAGATGTTAATTTCAAAAGTTCCCAAATGAACTGATCTAAAGATAATTACATTTTTACTAACCTCGTTCTCTTTCATGTTATATTCTTGATCATATTTTCCTTTCAGATCTTCAAATTGCAGCACGTCCTCTTTGACTGGAAAAAGATAAATGTTAAATTTTTCTTGCTCGTGGACGTGTTCTCTTGCTTGTTAACATACTGATAATTCATCCTTTGTCATTTGAAGTTTTATAATAAGAATAATTAAATATCTTATGATTTGGAGTTAAGGTAGTGAAAAGGCTACAGTAATAGTAAAAAAAAAAACCTTTCTGCATCTCTTGTTGATCAGCTTCTGCGCGAACACGAAGGCTTTCAAATGCTGCAATCAGTTTCTACAGGAAAAACATTACATGTAAACTGACCATCGCACTTTATGTCATACTGTTTTACTGACTTCTTTCCAACAAAGTCTAATTAATTAAAAGAAAAAAGCATTTCATTATGATTTTGATGTGTTTTACCTGAATACTTCCACTATTTTCCATAAAGAGGTGATGTGTTTCTTCTCTTTCAGATTCAACTACAAAATGTAAAGACTTGTTATAAAATATGCAGCAATGTGTCCTTACCTTCAACAATTTAAGACACACATATACTGAGGCAAAAAAACCTGAAGCACTTTTTACTTACATAAATGCATTTTCTCAGCTGACCGCTGAAAAGTATCTTTGAGTATATTACACAAGTTCCTTGTTGCGTTGTTTCTGTAAAACATTTTATACATTTAAAATTAGATTGTCATGTTTATTTGGCGTTTACAGAGTATGTCTAGTGTGTCTTATTTCCAAACAAAACCCATACTTGTTCCTCAAATCCTCATTTTCACTGATCTGTTCTTCCAGCTTCACACTGAGACTTTCATTTCCAAACTGAGAAGACACAGACAGTACATACTACTATCATTATATTATCATTACATTATTATTACATTATTATAATTACAACATTAAAGGGTGTTGGAGTACGCTGTTCGTCTATTATCAAGAATATGTTTGTTTATAGTGAGATAGAAAGACATAACGTGTCACTGAGGCACACACCTGCAATTCTTGAATGGCTTTGCGCTGAGTTTCAATTGTTCTTTTGTTTTCTTGGAGTCTCCTATCCTTTTGCACAGTGTCACAGTCAACTTTGACCTTCCAGCACTTAATTTTCTCAACTTCTTCAAACAGCTTGGAATAAAGTTGTCCAGGTTTGCAATTATTCTGGGGAATATTCACAATACGATACTTTTGAATAAACACATCACAAAGGCCAAATGTATCCTATTCATGCTTCAAATGCTTTTGTACAATGAAAATAATACCTCGCCTTTTTCCATTGGTGGCACGACTTTCATCTTGGTATCTTGGTATCTTGGTAAGTCTTTAGAGGAGAGAAAATGTATTTATTTATAAATGTATTACAAGGTTTATGATACTTGCTAACTTTTTGTGCTGAAACTTTAGCCTGTGTTATACTAAATAAAATAAATACCTTGTCTGGTTGGTTTAGTTGGTGCAACCATACTTGTATTGGGGAATGGCATGCTCTGCTCTTTTTCAAAGCCTTTACTGTAACCCTAGGGGGAAAACAGCAGTTATGCTTAGCTAGCTAGTCATAATGTGAATTAATGATTACTACCTCTGCTGCTTCCTTTCATTAATGGTTGGCGTATTATTGTGCTGACAGACAGTGTCAGTGCTGAGTTAGCATCAGAGTGTTTTGCCTTGATTTTATTCATTAAAATGTACTGGTGGTTAACTATTGGCTAGCGTTAAATACATTACCTGCAGCAATGTATTCATGAAATTACCACAGTTCTCAACGATTTCCTGAGGACGAACAGCCGATACCTGTCCGTTATTGACCCTGGGAGGTACTAGCAGTTTGAAGTTAAAACCCCGGTCTCTCTCCATCCTGAAATGACCACATACATACTGTTTAACGTAACGTAAACTATATTAACGTTATCTAACGATAACGTAAAGTACAGTTTATTACGCTTTAACGGGTAAGTTAACGTTAACGGGCAATTTAGACTTTTGTCGGACTAACGTAGAAGCGTAGCTAGCTAGCTAGGAGATAACGTTAATGTCAGACAACCTTCACATTATTCAATTTGACTTAGCAGATAATACGTTAACGTTACCTGTTACCTTAACCCGTTACGTTAACTAAGCTAATGTTAATTCGCTTGTTACTAGAAATTCAGTTTAGCTAGCCAGCTATCAAGTTAACCGGCGTCACTTGACGTTAGCTTATGTAGCTAGTTAGCTAGCTAACGTTACTAACGTAGCTAGCTAAACTAACCTAGCTAACCATTTTACTTATCTTTAGTTGCTAGCTAGCTAATTCATATGAACCAATAACAAAATAGAGGCCAGGCAAACCATTTAACTTTGTCAGGATATTATTTTGCCAAACAACGGCCGGGTAGTTACCTACCTTATCGTTGGGAATGCTAGCTAGCTAAGTTAACGTTAGAATATTTAAACGTTAACTTTAGTTAACGGTAAACGGTTTTATTTTGAATACTGTATGGGTCGCGTGCAAGAATGATCCTGTTCTGTTTATGTGACGCAAAAATGGTTTCACACCACCGCGAGGCGTCCGCCCGACCCGTACACATTTGTTATCCCCAATAAACTGAAATAATTAGCTACATTTTAAAATATTGCACAATATTTATCCTACTAACAAATTTGTTTCAAGATTTGTGGCTGTGGACAATAATGTGAATTTAGTCAAATTGAAGAAACTATTATACATTTATTCTGGGAGTGTCGGTATTCTGTGGAGTGGAGAGAAAGAAATTGAATTCAAAAGAGTAATTAAATTGGAAGCAAAATATGTTATTCTCAATTATAATAACAAAAACAAAACAATACATATGATTGCCAACCTATTAATTCTACAGGGGAAATTTCATATGCAAAATTTTCTAAATCTCGGCCAACTTTTATACTCACTTAAGAATTGAATTTCGGATTTTTTTTTAATCTATCCAAATTATCAATAATAAGAAAATGATGTATATAGCTGATGTATTGCAAGATGTTTTTCAAGGAAATGTGATTATATAGTCTACATTCCATTTCACGCTTCCTCTCTGCCGCCTTCACATCATTGAAACGACTAGCTAGAGACAGCGAGTTGCGTTGCGGTATGAAAGCCAACGGCTACCAAAGAGTTTACATCCATTTTCGGACAACATGGAGTGTAACTCAGATTATTTGTTACTTGTACACACACACAATATGCTTATTCTTTATTCTTGCTTTGGGTGCATGTCATTCAAATTATATATTCAGTTTCTAAACTGAAAGGCCTATGTAGCCTAGCTACATGTTTATCGTAACAAACCAATCTATTATTTAGTGGGATGGCCTGTAAACGTTGAATTTCTGACACATATTTTGGCTACATGGCAATTTTTCAAGCCCCAACTGCCCACAGATTGTTGTGGGACTAAAGAAGGCATATTCTGTTTGTCTTATAACAGACTTATAGGTCGTATTATCAATGACTGTCCATAATGGACCCATGCTTATTAACCCCAATATGTTGTTTAACAATTGTTAAACAGCATATTTTTTTAATCTTACATGTCTTAAGACATGTATGCCTCTGCCGACCAAGCCCAAAATAAATACATGAGGCTCAGAGGATCATAATCATGAATTAGAATATATGCAACTGGAAATGAATCAATGAAACCTTGAGTAAAATGTAAAACAGGAGAAAAGATCATTAGATGGCCTCATTAAACCCATTAGACTTTCGTGGTTGGTCCCAACATTTCCTTATTTTGTTGCATAACAAAAGCTTTTAAATAAAGAAAATAAGTGGCTTTTCTTGTGAAGTTAGAGGAAATAAAACAGTTTCATAGCCACACCTTTGACCACTCCGGCTCACCGGCTTACTCCATGGAGATAGGTCGCAAAACTAATAAATAACTAAATGAGAAGTTGCGACATAAGAGCAGGAATGCCTCCTAGTAATATAGTAGTACATTTTATTAAACAAAAAATAAGGTTATTGTATACTGGTGGCTGCCTTTTCCACACAACAGCGCTGCACAGAGCAGACAGCCAGGGATATAAGAGCAGGCAGCACCGGAACAAAAACAGCGACACATCACAGTATGATAATAGCATCCAAGACACACGACTCACTGAAAGTAGCTTCTTTGACATGAGAAATACTTTGAATGAGTAGCCTACATAGTTCCGCTCACAGCTGAATAGGTAGTTCTTCATTTGGCGCAGGACACGTGCCTGTTGTCACCACTTTAAGAATGTGGACATACAGTATGTGGCCTAGACCACCTCTGAATGCAGTATGAGTGATCGGATCTCAGTGCGTCCTGAGAACGTTTTTACCTGTACTTAGAGCTGTCCAATTGTCATCCGATCACTCAGATCCAAGTCAATAAGGGGCTACTACAGTAACAACCAAAAATGTCACTTGTTTATAAATGGAATAGGAAGGTGTTTTTTCCGACTTTGTTATTATTGGAACTTAGTTCTTTTTAGGCAAGGGATACACTCATCTGTATTCTACAAGAAAAATAGTGAGTGCATCTCTAAAGAATTTTCTGATCTCAGATTTATGAGAAACATAGAACACAGACGACGTTTGTATTCTTGTCAAATGACAGTTTATTTGATTTTCTGACGTGTACAGTAACTTGCAGTCAGTAGAACATTTTTCTATCATGTGAATACATAAAGTTATGCAACAATGTTAAATGCCCTCAGAGTTGGACCAGGCAAACATGTTTAAAAGAGAAATAGAGAATTAGTAAGAATATATTTGTGGAATATATAAAGTGAGAGTGGCACTAAGGATGTTTTCAAACCTTTCAAAACTGCACAGACAGCAGGCCTTGTAAACAGAAAAAAAGTATTTATAAATGTATTTGAATGATGGTATGGCAAGCATGATGTGGTGAATACTATAATGATGCACTTTATCAGAGAATGTTTGCCATCCCTTTTAAAATATAGAGCACTTGCTGGTCCATTTTAGAAGGTAAAATACTAAAAATGGTGCTGCAAAAATATAGTAACACCATCTAAGATGAAAGAAATACCATCATCTTCCAACAATATAAGTGACATAAGGCTAAGCAAACTTCAATAGTCTACCAAACACATATAACAGTCCCTAAAAGACTATTAGAGGTATTGTATGTGGCTTGTTCATTACAGTTTAAAGGCCTTTAGGTGTGTAAATATGTAGTGGTCTTAAAAAATTATTTATTATTAAACAGAAAAGGACACAATATAAATTGTATCTGCTGTCCTGTTTCACTCACAAACAAGCTTAAATTGACCAAAAATGTAACATGACATGATACAGAATATCAGACAGTGTCTTCTGTGTTTCCAGCCTCTGCCACCTTAGCAGCATTGTCCCTGTTGGACTTTTGTTCTCTACCTCCCACCCTGGACATCCTCTCCTCCTCTTTTTTCTCTTTGGCCAGCAGTCGATAGTTGAGTCCCATCCCTGCAAACAGGATGAAACTGGAGATAATGAGGAGGATCCCGCAGCCCTGGTACGTGTACTTGTAATCGTGATAGATGTCTTTGAACTTCCCTGTGAAGAGAAAAAGAATTACATTGCTTAGTTTTTACTCACTGTTTACATTAAGCTGTGTTAAACGACAGAAATAAAATACTGTAATGTTGGTGACGGGGAACATACAGTAGAAGGCAGTGTACTCACCAAGCAAAGGGGGCCCTAACAATACAGGACCACACTCCACGATAGTGACCAGCCCGACTGCACTGGAGAAGCGCTGGGTTCCCACCAGGTCCATCAAGGTCTCAAACAGCACCGAGCTCAGCCAGCCAAAAGCAAACCCAAAGAAGATGGCATAAATCACAAAGCCTTTGTAGTCTACTGATATTGGTGCTAGAACATGGCAAACACCGTTGTATAGCACAGACGCAGCAAAGAAGTACTGTATTCTGGGCCGGACCCACTTGGTGTTAGCCACAATGCCCATTGAGGGCCGGGCAACCATGTCCACAATAGCCAGCACAGACAGTAAGAAAGCTGCCTTCTCTTTAGGGATGTCTTTACTCTTTGCAAAATTACTGAGGAACACAAGTGGTGCAAAGAGACCAAAAAACATGATAATATTGCCCACGATATATAGTACAAAGCCACGGTGTTTGAACAAAGAGAGATCAATGAAGCTGTTGATGGTCTGTGCTACAGTCCTCCTCCCTGTAGCCCTCTCTGCAGGTTTTGGTTTTGGTCCTATAGGTCGCATGAGGGAACCGGCAACACAGCAATTCAAGAGCAGGCCACCCAGGATCAAGAAACTTCCTCTCCAGCCAAACTTCTCAAAAAGCCAGGTGTTTATAGGAGCCATGGTGCAGAGAACGACAGGGCTGCCAGCCATGGCAATTCCATTAGCAATAGGCCGCCTTTTGTAGAAGTACTTTCCAATCATAGTGAGGGCAGGGTTGAGGTTGAAGGCCAATCCCAAACCTGAAAGAATCAATTAAAACAAAAATTGTAAGTGTATTTGACATCTAAATGTAGGAGTTGAAAAAGAGGGACCTGAGCATTAAGCAGTGTTTGGAGATTCAAAGTATTTCTTGGTGTTTTATTTTTGAAGAACACTAGATGGCAACAGTGCACAGTAAAAAAAATAAAAAGTGACTCATGACCAAAGTTTAAAATATAGAAAGTTAAAATTAGGTACCTCCCACCACACCAATACAAAAGTACAGTGCCTGAACAGAATTGCAGAAAGAGGAAGCAATGAGGCCCAATCCAGACAGGCATCCCCCCGCCATCATAACAGGACGACTCCCATATTTATTAACCAGGATGCTGCTGATGGGACCTGAAGAGCAGAAAAAAACAATGCACAAACACAGACGTCAGAAGCTGAAAGATAGTGATTTCTATCAAATCGTCAATGCACAGGTCTAAACATAACCACCAGAGGGCTCCAGTACCACAGTTGTGGCTCAGCAAACTCAACAACTTCTGCAATCTTTTTTGTCAGTGCTGCACTGCAGTAGATGTGTTCTCATGCCATTAATAATGAGATGTCAGAAAAACAATGAAAGCTGTAATGAAATAAGCATTTATTTGGTTCAGAGATTCATAAAAATTGACAGACGAATAATTTGTTGGTGGATTATTCTTAAATGTGCTCTAAAAACATTTGATTTGATTATTGGAAGTACCTCAGTTCAGACAAGTGGGTGGATGTCGGGGGGTGGGGTGAAGGGACTGGTGTGTGTATGGGGTTAAAATGACAACTGGTATTTTCTTAAGTACAATTTTTCTTTTAGTTCCAAAGAAAGAGTGACAGAATGAGGTAACAGTAAATCAACTTATTAATATGCATGCACCTTGGATTCAACATCAATTCAAGACAATCAGTATGACTTGTAAACAAATGACTAAAATGCACCGATGGTTCATCCCAAAACACCATCTCCATCTATGGCTTATAACAACCAGCCTAAATGAGTATGAGGACCCACATGGAAGACACTTCTGCCTTCCTGCCAAATCCCTGCACTACCCAATGAACATAAATAGAAACTGACAGTTTTTGTTTAGAGGTTGTCCAGACTCATTTGCCGGCACGGTGCAAGACAAAGGGGTTTTAAATTGTAATGCAGGCAGTCTCCACACTGACAATGAGTTCTTTCCTTCCACCTTGCAGGGAGAGTTGCTTAGGATAAAAAGGTTGGCGACAAACCAATGTAGAGTATTATGAACGTAATGAATCAAAAATGGAAGGAATACAGAGGTACGCAACAGTAGGTTGTTAATGAACTTCTCCTGCTGATGTGCCCAGAATGTTTAGCATACGGTAACAGACTCAGCTGTCATCTACTCACAGCGGTGACAAACATTTCCTCGCTTACTTTCAATTACCATGCATAGCTTGCTTTCCTCTGTGTATATTTACATCTCAACTTTTGCATTAATTAACAATGTTAAACCTAAATATGCATATTGAGTCCACTGTGACTCATAACTTGTTAGGACAGGTGCATATCTTACTTTTACATCCAAAAAAAGGTTTAAATTCTGATCAAAATATGAAACAACGTGCTGTAAAGTGAAAGACAAATGAAGATCAGCTGTTCTCACAGTATAACTCAGTGACCTTTAACCAATGCAGGGATGTGTTGCATTGATTTCTTTCGTGTACTTTTGTAACTCGGTCGCCTTTGACATGTAAGACTGTTGGAAGTTAATAGCAGACATTTGGTAACTTGCTTGTGTTGAAGATATTACTAAACTTATCTGTGTATTATAGCAGCAATATAATACACAGATAAGTTTAGTAATATCTTCAACACTATGCACGGAATGTAATGGATGCAATGCTAGCCTAGCAATAACATGCCATGCCCACTTTTATTGTATTGCAGATCTTGTAAATATATTTTACACTCAGACACAGAATAGAAAATTTGATGTAAAGTAGTTTCATACAGTGTAATACTTTCCAAATCAAATTATTCTGGCACAGTAAAGCAACTTTCCCAAAACTTCCCAGAGATTACAAAAAGATGCCTAAGTCATCATTTCTCCAGTTTATCACACGTTCGAGTAAAGAGAACTGCAGTGTTTCGATTTCAGAGCAGACGGTCTTGAGGGAGGAGGAGAGCTCCTTTGAACTCTGTTCTCTCCGTGTTGAATATCACGCACATGAATGGAGCCTTATCATCACCTGACTGGCCAGACCTGTGTGACATCACCCAGCGCCTTATTCATCTCATCAGTGCAGGAACACAACTAAACCCCAGGGGGTCTCCCGCTCTCTAAGCACAAGGGGGAAACGATAAGTAGGTATACACGGAAACACATTCATGTGCTCCAGAGACAGACAATGTTGCGCACTTTTATAAACACTGAAATAGAAGAGTTACAGTATTGTTCTATCTCAGTATGAAATCTTTGATTCAAGCTGCACTATAATTCTGAGAATGTGTGGCCTCGTTGTGGACAGATGGAGGCTGAAAGGCTACAAATCAAATCTGTATTTGAGAGCAATGGATTGACTTTCACACCAGGAATAAATCTTTTACGGTTGTGCAAAAAGCCAGAAAGCGATTCCATCTATACATCTTCTTGATGTGCTAAATGTCAAATGTTAACGAACCCATGTTTGGCAGGTTGTATTTTGGGTCGTAGCTCACCTCCGCCGTACATGCATGCTAACATGATGGAAGAGATCCAGGACACCTGGCTGCTGGTCACATCGAAGATCACCTCAATCTCTTTGAAGAAGACAGTGATGGACTTGGGAAACGCATAGGAGAAGCCAATCGAGATGAAGGCCCCAACTACCACCATCCATCCCCAGCCACCCTCAGGTGGTGTGTAGCCTTGAGGACCACCGACAGCGGGCGCCATTTTCACTCACCAAACTCCTCTTCAATTTCAACACGTCTTACAGATACAAGGACCTGTTCAGAAGAAAACAAAAACAAGCAAAGAGCATCACTTTAGTTACTTAAACCTGATGTTTTGTCCTCAGCTTTGAAACATTTGACATCAACAGCTCGGAACATTTTCGTATCCACTCTGCGAATGGAAAACGTCAGCAACAGTTTAACTGAATGAATCGGTTCCATTCCATTCCGTGAAAAGTCTGAACAAAGCCTCTCTCATCTGTTTTAACTGATATCATAAATTGGTATCATAAATTGTTACACTGTTTTGCACCTTAAAGATGTATCCGCGTGAACCTACCTTGAACCAATCCTCCTTTCCTCTGGTGCCCCTTTCTAATCCATCTACTATTATTAGTACTGAAATGACTGGAGCGACTGTTATAAAAAAAATGTATGTTCATGTGTGTCTTATTAAACCTTTAGAACATTGTTGAACGGAACCCTGCTTCGTGTCACTTTGTTCTCTGAGATCTCGTAACTGCTTTCAGAGTCAACTCGCAGAGGTCAAGCTCGTACTGTAGATGATAAGACACGAACTACAAAACAATCATGATCAGATTGTTTCATAATGATGAAGAAAATGATCGTGTCACACATAAGGAGCCCTGCAAACAACAATAAATGTCAATAAAAAGAGGAATTATAGAGACTAAACATACTACATTTGAATCAATTTCGTGACAATTTTAATTATCTTTAATGTTATAGCTAAATTCACGAAGACATTTTATACTGGTTCCAAAATCCAGTTGGTTTACCATTTACTTTTCCATTTTCCTACTCTGTATCGTTAACAGCGCACTTTGGTTGTTTAATATTGTTGCTACAGTTTATTGGGGATATAAGAGGAGCTCTAATGGCTACGATTGTTCCGTGATGGTAGAAATCAATCCCAGCTGTGATCGGTGGTTCGATTCCAATTCATTTTTGCTCATTTTAAAGTTCAATGAATCCTCACCCTAGTTTCCATTTTGAATACTTGGGCTGTCAAGGTGATTGACTAATTTATGTATTTATTTAGGTATCAGAAAATGTTATAGAACTTATTTATCTTTTTTTCCCCCAAAGAATTGCCTTCCAACTCTTGTATTCCTACAATGATATACATGCTGAGTTTTAATGACCATGAATGTGGACCGATGACGCGCACACCAGTTCAACTGTTGCAGAAGGTTTTCATTTGCAAATGTGATACAAAGCTGTTCCGAGCTGCTGATGTTAAATGTTTCAAAGCTGAGGAGGAAGTTCGTCAAACAGACAAGAATGAATACAAAGAATACGAAAATTGCTTCTGCAGAAGTGTAACTTTTCACCCTTTAAATTTTCCTTAAACTATCAACACATTATTTTTTTAACCCCAAGTAAGTGCTTGTCACATCGTCTCCAAAATGTTTGGCCTTCTACGCAGAAGATATTTATGCTGATTGTTTTGATCTTTGTCTCATGCCGTCTGACCAGTGTATCATATTCAGTACTAACTGACCAATCTTACTTCACTGTAAAAATCCCCCCTCAACATGGGACTTCATGCTCTGTATACTGACTTATAAGTACCTCTGAGTCCCTCAGCTTTGCGGATACCGCATGCATATTTGGAAAGAGATCAGATTTGTCTAAAAATATTTCCCCAACTCGATAAAAGAGTTTAAGATTAAGGATAGCGTTTTTGGCCTTGCTTTGCTTCTCTGCATGTATTCACTGAGCTCCCACCTGCTGATCTCCCACAGTCTCACTTTAGAGGTGATGAATAAGAGTCCATCTGCAGAGTCAAACAACTTACTGTATTGTTCACACAGGGGAGACTATCCAGAGAAAACATCGATCAGACCATGAACACTGGTTGCATTCAAACTGTTCAATAGCTCAGGGCTATGCTCAGGAGTGGGTGATGATATAGTGTTTTTCAGCCAAGGAGGACTTGATTTGGTTGATGAATTGGTTCAGTGCTCTGAAAACTTATTGGATAAGCCAGTTGTGTGCAGCGAGTAGTGAATATTTAATGTGTTAAAAGAACTTTTGTTATTGAGCTGGGATTTTGGCTGCTGCTATGCAGCTGTAAATGTGCCTCCTGCATTATTCTACAGATGCAATAGGTAATGGAGGTGAAATAAGAACGTGTGTGTTTTATTTATCCATACATTACGGGTCACTTAGAATAATTAGATAGGAACCACTTGGGAGTAAAAAATTAAATTTGCATATAGATAACACGTAAGGGATAATGTAGAGTGAGCGGGTCATTATTTAGGGTTGTGGGGATTAAATTCGTAATAATGATTCACTCACTCTCACTCTACATTATCCTGCTTATGTAATAAGCAGGCTACTTACTTTAAAAATGGTCCATAGCATTAAGACTGGAGACAGGGGGAAACAACTAGCCTGACTCCTTAGTTAAAAAGTAAGAGATACAACAGTCATTAACATGTACTTTGTGCGTTCAATCTGTACATTTGACATCCCTAATTATGTTAAATGCTTTCATTTCAAATGATTATGGTTGTAACATATCACCACTGTCTATTCTGGTGACAACATTAGCTAATTGGTGATAGTTAGCAAGCAGCTAATACACCTATTAGCTGTTGTGCCTCAACTCCTCCTAGCGTAAAGCCAAAACATTCCCCTGTCAGTTTATACTTCTTGAATATCTAGAGGAACTTCTATTTTTGTTTGTGGAAATATTTTGTTTGTGGTGATACTTTATATCTTTGTTGTGTAACACAGGCTAGATTAAAGTATGAATGTGATTTTTGTCGTATGGTGGTTTATTATAACAGTTATGAAATCACTTTTGATAAATAGAAGAGGTAGATGTTCTTTCAATCCTGTCATGTTTCCCACTCTGTAAACAGAGGGTCTGCACAATTACAAGAAAGGTCAGTTGAAAGATTTTCACATCAGAAAAAAGTCACCACACATTCAGGCGGCCTCTCAAATAGGACAGTATGCTGGGGAAATGTTCTTAACTGGCAGCAGAGACAGCGTTGTTTTTTTAAAGAATGAAACATTCAGTGGTTGACTTTAGATGACGAATGGGGGAAGGAGTTAAGACAGATAGGACTCCAAATAAAATGACAAAACCGGCAAAATAATGAATCAAATGGATAGTTTCAAGCTAAGGATTGATCGCTTGGTTCTAAAATGGAAAGAAAAGAATCATACAATTGAGTGAAAACTGCAGTCGATTCATTTAAGCCAGGAATAGGAGAATGAAATAAGTAGACAAATGTGCAGAGGCATCACTGCTAACTCCAGTCACATTGTAGAGGTCTAAATAAAGCAGTCCAAGTGCCATTTGACAACACACAAGTACCAGCTACAGTAGGGTGGGTTCATCAGAGGGCATTGAGTAGAGACAACAGGATTTGGTGTCATTGCTTGAAAAAAAAAAAACAATCTTCATTGGAATTATTTTGACTAACATGGGTCACTTAGTCAGAACTCGGTCAAGACCCTGAGCTTGGTATGTGCAGCGATGAAACCCTGTTGTTGGACATTAATAATAAATTACGGAATAATAATGTTGAATTTCGCTTCTAGCAAGTTTTCAGTCATTCTCCCTGCATCCATGCTCTAGGCCACTTTCTAATACCACTTATTAAATCTACTGTAGTGAATTTGTCTGATTAATTATAGATGAGAATTACTTGTTAAATATTTGCTCAGGGAAATCGCAAACTCACATCATAAGTATTGTTATAACACTGACAAAGCAATACATATTTCATGAATAACAAGCTGACAAGAGCCTACTTATGCAAGTAATTTTTTTTTTTTTTTACAGTGAAGTCTGTTAAATGTGCATTGTGTCTGTGTGTCATGTGTCTTACCTCGGCAGGAGCTCTCGAACAGGGACCGATGAGCTCTGCAGATAAACAGCAGTCTCGGAGGCACCTTTAACACGCAGCAGACATCATTGAATGGGACTGAGCATCTCTGAATATGTATGAAAAAAATCACTACATATGTTTCACAGATACTCCAGACGTTATCTGTGGGTCTATATCCACTGTGACAGTCCAAAAGTTGCCAGTGGCACCTCAGCCTTCATCTAAAGTGAGTAAAGTACAGCAGTGAAAAGTTCAGGTCATTCAGTGCCCAGATCAAAACAGCTGGGCAATCTGGATTCTATGGTGCTAAATGTTGAAGTCAGTCAAGTTCTTATTGGCTGTGGGAGGCTTAGTGCCGTGTCCCAACAATGCATTCTCCACCCCTCTGTCATGTGCTCAACTCACACACAAGGTTAGAGTTATTCACTGCACGGCCCCACAGTATGTGTGACCTGAGAGGATATCGAAAAATGTCTGCACTCCAAGAGATAAGATGCTTTCTGAGACACTGATTTCCTGCATTAGCTGATTTAACGTTGCTATTCAATTGAATGTTGCGGCTATAAGAAATCCGGTTTCACGTACACAACAGACATTGTTGTTGACATTGTTCATTCACCTGGAAGAAAGATTTCTCAACACTTCAGGGATCTGGTTGAGCCTTTCTCCCCAAACTCCCTGAGGTGCTATTGAGTTTGTATCAGGGCTTGGGAAAGGAAGGACACAGGGCTCAAGTACAGGAGTTTATTGAAACAGTGTGTACTTGCGAAGTACCTTCAAATTCTTGACACCCTTGAAACATTATTGCTCTTTGTTGCGTTGTTTTATGTTTTTCCCCTAATTTTTTATTCCACTCAAATAAGGACTTTTATTGCTTTTCAAACAGAGGAAACAGAGCACCGCCTACTATTCAGTGTTTTCTCATGGGTCGGCATTTATTCACAAGTGCAAGAGTGTGAAGAATGGAAATGGATTTGGGACAAAAACATCCATATTTGCACACACGCGCACTTATAGGCATTTATTCACGCAATCTGCAATTTTCCACAGACTTTGATTTTATTGCGCAAACCCCGGCGCAAGTGTCTTTGCTAGTTTAAGGCCGACGCAGTTCTCAATTTCCCGTCCAGCGCCCGCGTCGTTTAAATAGCAAATGCACCTGCGCCCATCATTGCGCCCATGGGCGTGCTGGTCTTACAGGGAGGTGTGTTCAGGTGAATTCTTGGCGTATTGCTATCTTGAGGCAGCGGGAAGTGATCGCGCCATTGACCAACAAAAACCTGGTCTAAAGTCAATAGCGCAGCATTTCATTGTTATTTTAACAGCAAATTAGTAAAATGTGCCTAGACTTATGCACAGAACACGCACACTATGCTTGTTACACACACACACACACACACACACAGGGAAGCACGGCAGCACACAAAAATGCAAAAGATTACAAATAAAAATATTACGGTGCAAATCTGCCATCATGGTCCAAACATGCCTGGCTTTTAAAGGGGATGGGAGATGACAGTGATTGGTTTATTGCATGTTACGCCCAAAACACACCAATAAATTAATGAAGACACTAAGTACAACCCTTTTGAAACATGCGCCCGGCGCACTGACCCTTTTTTCCGCCATCAAACTAGCAAAAGTGAATTTGGACACGCCCTAAACGCACCTGCACTTAGATTGTTAAAATAGGGCCCTTAGACTAAGAGTGCATTCCTCAACCAGGTAGCTAACATTAGCAAACAACTAAGTGCAATTTGCTAATGTTAGCTACCTGGTTGAGGAATGCAGCGGACGCAGATTGAGTGAGGAATTGGGTGATGACCTAATATACTCAGTGGTGGAATATAACTATGTACATTTACTCAAGTACTGTACTTCAGATTACAAATTTGAGGTACTTGTTCTTTACTTGAGTCTTTTCTTTTCATGCCACTTTGTATTTTTACTCAACTACATTTCAGAGGGAAATATACTTTTTACTCCACCACATTAATCTGCAGAGGTGTCAAAAGTATTCACATTCATTACTCAAGTATAAGCAAAGATACTAGGTTTTAAAAAGACTTCTTTAGAAGTTGAAGTATCAACTCAAGTTTTTTACTCAAGTAAAAGTGTAAAGTAAAAAAATATAAATAAAGTATAAAAGTAATGTTAGGGGAAAAAAATAATATCAATATGCTTTTTCAAATTAGACGGCGAGTTTTGGAAACAATTAGATCGTGGTACTTGTAAAGTATTTGTACTTCGTTACTTGACACCTCTGTTAATGTGACAGCTTTAGTTACTAGTTACTTTACAAATTAAGATTGTTGCACACAAAACACATGTGGTGTATAAAACATGTTTCATTATGATAGACCTACAAGTATAGCTGAAATGATTATCCGATTAAACACTTTGTTTACAGTTTCTAAAATGGGACGATTGTTCTTTTACTTTTAATACTAAAGTACATTTTCCTTATGATACATACTTTCACTTAAGTAACATTTAAAATGCAGGACTTTAACTTGTGTGGTGGAAAATACCCAGGGTGCAGCAGGTGTAGATTAATTAACTGTTTTAGAATAATTGAAGATGAAACAAGTAACAAGAAATAGTAGACTGAAACCAATGTAGGTTTTTGTAATTTATTGAAGTACATATATTCTGCGCAGAATAGGAGAACTCGTTCACAAGATGCACGCAGCAACATGTGGAAGAGTCTTCAAAGTTCACACATCAAGAACATCAGCTTAAATACACAGATAAGAGAGAGGGAGTGACATCGCTTTAAGCACACAATTCAATGTAATAACAAATGAAGATAGACCTTCTGGTCTGTCTGGTTCACAGGGATGTTGTGTCGTATAACTTGTAGAGACCTTGTGACTACGGTTGTATCTCAGTAAACCTAGGTTGGCTATTTTCTCACAGACAAATGTATTTAACTTCTCCTTGGGGGAGACATAACAAGAGCACATACAGAAAGACATAGTTACTTGGGTAAAATATAATTTTGCCATTACACTTGTGAGTATTTCTACAGTGTGGTATTAGTATTTGAACTTAAGTAAAGAATCTGAATACTTCTTCCGCCACTGAATGTACTGATGACGTACTTTATTTCAAAACGAGTATCTTGCAGTTGTGGGCATGACAGGCAATGATGAGTGAAGACAGAAGCCTACAAAGTTGAAGTATTAAGTATTACTAAGTTTTTTTTCAAATATCTTAATATTTTCTCTCTGCCTGGGAGCAAATCTGGTCTGCAGCTCGGTGGTTAGGAGCCACTGCTGTAAATGACCTTACGGCATTGTCAGAAGGATTAAAATTGCTTAACGCAACTATGTAGAACACAGCTCCTATACAGTATAATAAGCTGCACTAACTGCTATACATTATCACTCAAACTAGGACATTCACAGTCAACATACACCAGTGTTCTTTGTTTACTACTGGGAGCTGCCTTGATCTCAAACACAATGCTTTGCTGTACTGTATAACCCACAAGTGTACAGCATATACCTCCTCTTTAATCCAGATATTACAAAATAAATCTGACCTTCCATATAATAAGAACATGAGGCCATAAAGTTGATAATTTTACAATAACAACACCAGCAGTGTAACCAGGAACCAAATAAACATTGCACTACCTCCAGCTTCGACTGGCCTGAATGTAATTGCACTGGGGCGCACAGAACTGACACTACCAGGTCAAATGTCAGCAATTACCTTTTGCCCAATGCCCAGGCATGGTGGTGCAGACGTAAGTAGTGTAAATCCTGGCTTGCTGAACCGAGAGAGTGCGGGGTCTTCATTAAGGGTCAGGGTGAGTGCACAGTTTCGCAAAAGCCAATTAACTCACACATACAAGTAGGAATATATCCATTCCAGTTAGAAGCTAAAGTGACAAGCGAGCTTACACCTGCATAGTATATGAAAAGGCTTTACTGCACTTCAAGCTCAAACACACATTCACAAAAACTGTGTGTGCGTGTTCCTCTCTGCCCCTCTCAGGACAGAAAAGCAGTTTTTTGGCGAACATATTCTATTGGGGAATAATGCAAGGCAACAGAGTCACCGAGACAATGAGCCTGTAAGTGACTGAAGGTCTGTCCAGCTCTGGCTTCGAGAGCAATGCTTCATTTGCTCAGGATAGCAGTTCAGGGTACATCAGTATTTTGAATGGCTTAATAAAAAGGATGTAATGCACTTATTAGATCCTTGATAATCGAGGCAATATACTCATTACACTGAGATACAACGCGCCTTTTGGACTCTAAAAATGAAGTATCTTTAATCTCTGGGGACCAGAACTCAAACCATATACAGAATTATGGCTGGGTA
Source organism: Gymnocephalus cernua (assembly GCA_023631565.1). Classification (NCBI taxonomy): domain Eukaryota; kingdom Metazoa; phylum Chordata; class Actinopteri; order Perciformes; family Percidae; genus Gymnocephalus; species Gymnocephalus cernua. The sequence continues at coordinate 17,338,281 of CM042428.1, forward strand.
TTGAACTAACCCTACTTTTTAAGTACTGATTGATCGAAAGCTGTCAAGTACCAAAAAGTAGCAACTACCTGCTTTGTATTGTTTAAATATTTAGATATTTCCTGATTTAAGGAAATATCAGAACATACTGGCTGGCTGCCCCTTAAGTAGATACCTGTACAGTACAAAAATAGATAATCCAGGGGGGCGAATTTCTGTTTACTTTTGGTCAAACTCAGAGATGGACATTATATTAAATGTAAACCTGCATTAATTGAATTTTTGACCACTTCCATGCAGTAAAAACGACATATGAACATATAATTGACCCATTTTAAGTTGATATGGTAAACTTGTTAGCAAACAGTTGCCTAAATCAAGCGGTTACGGAGCGATATGAGAATTCATTTGGAGTCGTGTTTCTGACAACCCAAGTCCAATTCATTCGGAGTGAGCTTCAGGAGACTCGTGGTTAGGTTCCGCAATGTAATAGTAGCAAAAATAGTACTGACACCAACTCTGAAAAACCTGATTCCTAAATATGTATTCTCATCTTCAAACTTCAAATTTCATGTTAAGATTAAAGCCTTTGTGTCCATGGCAATTTCAGAATTAACCTGACCATGTATCATGCAGCCACCTTTGTCAACATTTAGGAGAAAGGGCATCCTGGTACAGCTACATCACAGTTATTTTCGAGTGCATTAATGCTATTACACAATTTAATCTTTATAATTTGCTATAATTTGTTGTGCGTCTAAACACCAGGGTGACTGCATCCTAACATGACGAGCATACAGGTCTGTGCCAGGGCTTCGACATCAGGCAGGATGTATTTTATTATACTACAAAGCATTTTGGGGGAAGTATTTGAATGCTTGCTTGTCAGAGAACATTTCAATGTTATCACGCAGGTTTGCAGTGATACACAGCAATGGGCGCCACAAAAGGTGGCCGGTGAAAGGATCGGAAACTACAACTCTAGAGCAGTTTTTGATAAATACCTCGGTCACACAAGCTTTGTTTTGATCTTTGGTTTGTTTAGAAGCCTCCTCCCCTTCCAGTGTATATATTTTTTCTCTTATGGAGCACTTCAAGCACTCCTTTGTGCGGTCAGATATCCAGTTACACAATACTTCCTGCCATAAAGGCTTCAACCTCAGCCCACTAGAAGTTGTGCAGAACCAAGCATGTGCACTCATTTACAGCTCTGGACTGATTTTCTCCTCATTTACAGTATTATCTTGCTCTGGACTTGTCTGTACATCGGCCTTGTTTGCACAGTTTTCTAAGTAGGTGCTGCTATGTTTTTATGAACGTAAAGTATATTAGGATATTTCCATCTGAATACGCAATCTGACGATGCACGCTATAAACACAAAAGTCTAAATTTAGCAGATGTCGTTTTCAGTTCAAATTGAAGGTGTCCGGTGGAGTTTGCACAAGTTATGGTTACATTCAGTGTTTCTCACCAAAACACACTGTATGCATCCTTAAAGTCTAAGAAATGTTTTACAGTTTCTTCCCCAGAAAACATTGTGAAAAGACTTTATCACCTTCTTTGCATTGCTAAATTTCGTCATATGTTACCGGCACCAACCGGTAAATCAGTTGTTTAATGTAAAACCAGTGGCAGGAATGTTTATTACATCGTCTTTGTAGTCCTCATACGCGTGCACAATTCAACCCACTCATAAAAACTTTGCTCCTTAATGCCAATATTGGTCAAAAACACACAAAAAGTGTACCTTTGATTAAAAGCAATTCTTGCATAAATTTCCTCTTTCCTATCTAAATCTGCAAGAAAGATTTCTCTTTTTTACAAGCTGGTTTAATCTGTTATTTTATCTTCTCTGTTCTTGCTCCAGCCTTATCAATAACTGATTTCATGTAGCTCTAACAACCCAATTTTTCTATGGGGATCATTACAGATGAATCTTATCTAAAACCCACACCCCACACAAAGCACAACGATTTGCTTGGATATATTTTTTATAAAAAGGTTAAGATAAGTTAGAATATGTTTATCATTGTGGGTAACATACAGCCTAGTGGAGATGTGTCACATATCAAACACTCCTGCGGTTCCTGTTTAAACAGATAAACTACCTACGGCGGGGCATGTTCCGTCCTAACAGCGGTCCTATTGTCTGATGGAACATTTTAGGAAATGAGGCGCGGACCCCTGCAATAGATGGCCCATGGTGTAGACTGAACAAGTGGGAGAGGACATCAAAGTCTATTTTAAGCTTTGTTTCCTGCTCCTTTTTTAAACCACAGTGAAATTATGGGCTTTTGTCTGTGAACAATAACGACAACACATTCTATCAAAAATCTGAATAAGAAATAACACATTCTCCCTCTTACAAACTAACTTATGAGCAATAAAACACACCCTTGTTTAATTCAATACATGCAGGTATGCACAAAGGTGTCATAGTGGTTCTGCAATCACTAGCTGCCGCCCTGTAGACTACACTGACACATGAAATACTAAACGTTTATGTGGGTTTTTTGTGTGACTTGCTGTTACAATCAAAACATATGAGGCACTGTATGCATTCTAGAGATAGTGGAATGCCTTTCGGCTTTAATAGTATTTCTAAACCCTATGTCTCCTTGATTTGAAGCCATCGTGCGTTGTCAACATGTTCCTCTAACCCCAGTGGTGCTGCAGGAAGGTGGCTGTAGTCATTAAGGTATCTGAAATGTTCAGCTGTTTGGAGCACAGGGGCAGAGGGGTAAAGGCAATAGGGCTGGAGAGCTGGATGTGAGGTAGGCAGGCAGTAAGAGGAGAGCTATTCTGCTACTTTGTCCAACAGCACGGAGAGCTGACCTTGAGGGGAATGGGGAAAATTGACAGGGGGGGGAGAGCCGTAACAAGGGCCAGCCATATATCAGGGAGGCAATTTGGAGTGGTTTATCCGATGAGGGTCAATTCCTGCTGCAGTACCATAGATCAGAGTTTTCAAGCCCGAGCGTGCCTTCACGGGGAGAGGTTAGGATGGATCCATTTTTGAATGACCGAGCTGCTGATCAAACCCCAGCAAATCATTCACACAAAACACAGAAGACTAGGGTAATCATGAGGATTTGTGATGCAGGAAAACATGCATCAGCAGATTTATCTCCTGCTATCTGTGGCCTTGCCGTCCTGGCTCTGGTCCAAATCAAATCTTTTTTAAGAGGCAATTTCACTATATTCCTTTCAATTATTTTACATATCAAGGACATGGAACAGGTTATTTATCTAGAGGATACAGGTATATTATTACCAGCGATAAAAATGAACACCCTCATTTGTGACAAAAGCATATTCCCCCTCTGTATTGAAAAGACATCAAAGATCTGTACTAAATCTGTCAGTGTTACGCTGCAATGCCAAGAGAGTAATTTTACAGATGCCTTTACACTGTGTCTGACCTTTTCTATTGCTGCTTCTATTTTGGATCACTGTCTCTCTGCACCTCTGAGACTGGCCAGATGGCAGGTCTATTGAGTGATAAAATTTGAGAGACAAGAGCACTGTTACACCACGGGACTCTTTGGCTCAGGCTCCAGTGGAGGCTGGAATGAGCACATAACTTCAGCATAACATTTGAATCCCCCTTCATTATCTTTTTCTCCTGCGTGGCCAACACACTGAGCCCGGTTCGTACGCTCTGCAGTTCAAGTCAATATAATGAAGATGGTGACTTATATAGGACATCCACATGCAAATTGTTTCAAACTGAATGGACTACTTTGCAGGAACAGAGAGTTTCTAAACTAAAATTCTCATTGTAAAGCCAAATTATGAGACATACACTTAAGTAGAGACAGCTTGTGGACAAAGTTTATTTTGCACCATATTGATGTTCCAAATATGAAACTGGAGGCCTCAAAAGGCTATACAATGACAAAATTCTACATTAAATGTAATTTTAACTTTCTTCTTACTCAGCAGCACCCGTTTATACAGTAGATGGGTATGTACTGTGTGTATACCATGTATGTGTCAATTTGTGTTCTTGCTATTCCCCTGCACAAGTTGTGAACATTATATCTTGTACATGAAATCATGCTCAGGGGAACCCAAATGTGTGAATCCAATTTTACGGCAATCCATCCAATAGTTGTTACTCACATGGCAATCCTTATCATCCTTAGAGCCCTGCTCCTAATGTGGCAAAAAAAAAAACAGTTGAGAACATGTTTTACATTATTCAGCAGCTAATTTAGGGGTGAAGTGCCGATCCAAGCGCTGTACAGTTTTAAACCCCTTTCTATCTTATTATAATTCAAATCTCATCATTGTGTGACTGCTTGGGTCAATGACTCATTCATTCCAGTTAGGTGTTGGTTTTAACTGCATCCATTAGTGTCATTGCAATGACATGGCTGCATCACAAGCATTACTTCCGAGTTTAGTAAATCCATTTATCCATGAATTCATGACTATATATCTTTGTCAGCTTGAAGACTGAAGTATATATATACTGGCTAATACCTAATGAAAGCACAACAAAACCCAATCAGAGCCAGAAATGGTCGGATGAGACGGGCACATTACCGTGGAGATCACAGGAGAATATTTATGCAACGTGATTCGAGTTACAGTTGGTTCCCTGCTTAAATACAGGATTTTCACTGTATGCCATCATAAACCAGATATACTACACAGTCGACAATGCACTTTCGCATCTTATCTGGGCTCTGCTCATTTCCTGCTTGAGGAAGTTAGGAAAATTGACTTAGAATTGCTTATTGCAAAGTAGCTGCACTTTCCACTCACACGGTTAGACACAGGGCATCAGAGCGTGGCGCAGGTATGCATGGTTTTCAACAACATTACGCAGGAGACCCAGAGAGACCCTGTGCTGCAAATAAAAACCATCAGCACTCCCCGCTCTCATTAATGTACTGAGGTGTGTAGAGGAATTTAGGATGTAGCTTCTTTTCCGTGGAGACGCATAAAAATGCTGTGTATGCTTGAGTAAAATAATGGAACATGCAGCCAACGCGCTACCTCGGTCAGCTTCGGAAACACAATTTGTTGACTATTTAGAATAGATGACACATGTTGTCCTTTTTCTTGTACATGTAGGTGTACTTCTTTTGAAATAAAACACAATCTTGATGGATACAACAAATGCCCATGTTGCACTTTATTTGAACAGCCAAACCTCTTTACAATCTACAAAGCAGCAGTCAGCACAGTAAGACTAAAAGCCTGAATGCAATGTGTATGTGTGTCCTCTTTAGCTAAAGAGCGGTAGCATGCAAAGCAACCACATACATCATAATAATATCACATTTTTTTACAGAACAAAAATGGTAATTTGGAAACAAACATGGAGAAAACAAAGTTCTGAGGAAGCGAAGTGCCTGTAATACAATGCCGTTTGCATTTCATACATCTGTTTCTATGACATACAATCCTTTATTTACTCTGTCTGAATGCTAATTTTGCGTTGCTATCAGAAGCTTTGTCAGGAAAGGTATGTAGGCCTCGACTGTCTGAAAAGCTCCTAATGAATAATTAATTGGTGCCACGGCAGTTAGGGCATAATTTACCTCAACCATTTCACAGTGATTTTGTTAAGGACTGCGGCTGGCTGGCCCGTCAAGTTGGAATCCATGCAATATTCATCAGAGAAAAGATGCATGGGACAACAGCTCATAGCCTGAGGATTTATTTATAAAAAACAACAACAACAACAACAACATCAACAAATCCCCCCCCCCCCCCCCCTCTCGTGTAGCCTGGCATGCATCACAGCTCCTCCAGCCTGTGTGTGTGTGGCGGATTTGTGGCAACCTTTCTGCAGGAAGCCAAACGGCTTGAGAGGAGCTGTTCTCATGTCTCATAATGCTGCGCTGGCCTTCAGGGAAAAAGGCTGCAGAGTGGTGGTGCAGGACAAGGGAGCAGTGAACGCCCCCCACCATGTTCTCCTGTATGTGCAGTACATATCGTATTAGCCAAAAAGTTACCAAGACATTGTTACACGTTCAGGATGCTACTACTTACTGCTAATACTACAAGCAAGTAAAACTAGCAATACTGCACTATAAAAATGCTACAAACAAAAGTCCTGCATTTAAAATGTTCTTAAAGTAAAAGTACAGAAGTACTGGTTGTGATAGAGAGTAGTCCGCCCCCCCCCCCCCAAAGCACTTTGAGTGTCTATGAGAAAGTGCTATGTAAATAAATGTAATGCATTATTATTTTATTATTATTAGCAACAACATGTACTTAAAAAATATATATTTATTTTGCAGAATGGCCTGTGTCCCAGAATGGTCAGTGTTATATTATCTTTTTATTGGATAATTATAAGCAGTACTTTAATGTTATAGTTGGTTGGGGTGAAGCTTATTTTAACCACTTTCATACCTGCCAACACTTAACAATAGCATTACTATTAACAATAACAAATGCACTACTAATACTTGCATAATACAGCATTTCCAGCTTTAATGTTCCTGCCTCGGATCAATAAAGTTTATCGTATATTTACTATATATACTCCTCAGTTTTTTTTTTTTTTCAGATCTGCAGTGATTCATTTAACCAAACGCTGATCTCTTATTTTGTTCATGTAAATGCAGAATTGTATTTTGTGAGACACAGGACCAAATGCAGCTTTACAACTGACTTTCACTGGTGAACAATCCCAACCCTCTTTACAGGGAGCCCCACGGGCCGGAACAGTGTTTTAATGCAGTGAACATCTGTATGCAGGCAGGAAGGGTTCGGAAGGCAGGAGGGATTAAATATTCATCCGCTGCTGTCTTTTGACAATGAAGCTACAGGACAATGGTCTCACTTTCAAATGTCTGAGGTGCACAAATCCAAAAGAGAACTTAGCTTACACAATTTCTGCTTGTTTCATTTGGCGTCATTTCAAGTGCCAAACCAAAGTAGACAAATTGAAATTCAACGGCACAATTAAATGAGAAGTTAGTGAATCAGCGCGATTAAAAGAGTTCACTTGAAAAAGGCTCACCTACAGAGAAAAAACACATTGTATGTAAATACGGGGAAAGCAGCCAATGAATATTTAATTTTCTGGCAATGTAGCACAGAAGATAAAAATAATGCTTCCTTCAAGTGCACACCTCATGAAATCAGGCTAAAAGCTATTCTGTGTTATCAGATTTTCTATGAAGCACAGCGTTTCTTTAGACTTGCCTCATCTTTTATTTAAATGTCAGGATCTGGCTTTCTGGTGCTGGTGTTAGACGATGACTCCTGCTTTTCACAGCTTGCTAAGATCAGGAGGACAAGGCGGACCGAGCCTCGGATTTGATTGAACTCGGAATACAAAAGGTCATAAAAAAAAAACAACTTTTTAAGCGCTTATAGATTCAATCATCTTGCATGCACGGCTGTCATGAATGCGCTTCAGTACACTACAACCCTGCTTATAAGCTTTTCAACCAAGAACTATTTTTTTTCCGAGGCCGAGATTGTTTTTGGTGCTTCTTGGCCTTTATTGATAGGACAGATTAAGACAGGAAATGGGGTAGAGAGACTGCGAACGACGTGCAGCAAATAGCCGCGGGTTGGACTCGAACCGGGGATGCTGCGGTAAGGACTGAGCCGTAGTACATAGGGCGCACGCTTAACCAGGTGAGCCACCAAGAACATTTTACATGATCTGATAGTTGCTGGTGCCCTTAAAATGTAAAAATTAGTCAAAAACTCGCTAGTTTATCTGAAAAAAGAGATTAATCTACAGGGATTATTATAATACTGTACTGCCTCGACTGCATAACCTCACCACATATGGAATGTTGTTATTAAAAATGCTCTTTTTGATACCTACTAATGCTCTTTTTGATACCTACTATTGCTTTTAAATTGTGTTTTTGTTTTGTTTTGGGAGGAAACTGAAATAGACTCCAGTCTTTATACCCACACTAAAGATGTATAAACTATGAAACTGTTGTTATCTTTGCAAAGAAATTGGGCATTGCAGTGGAAAACAAGGATTGCACTTGAGACCCTTGTGATGAGTTTGACATCATGTATAGGCAATCTTCTGTTCATTTCTTTTTTTGTTTCAGGAGCAAAGGCTCATAAATAAAAGGTCATGCGCTGCTGGCCGGAGATGTCAGTGCTGATGCAAAACTTGCATATTATCTTGCAATTGCAGTTCCCAAGAGTCCAGTGCAAACAATACAAGTGGAACTTGGTTCTCTCTCTACAAATCACAAATGTTGACAAGCGTAGAACAATTATGGCTTTGTTTAATAAGGATGGCTCTCAGGAGCATATATTATGCATTTTATGGACTGCGAAAATAAATGGGTCCACTACGCAGCATGCTGAAAGTTAATGTGTTGTCCATTATAGAGGCTAGTAGATCATGAGATGTTCTCCAGTATGCACACATGCATATGGGATTTTAATTTAGAGAAACTATCAACTCTATACAGTCAATATTTAATTTAAAACTGCAACAGCATCACATGGATGGCCTGCGAGAAATCCCTTCCAACTGTGACAACATGGGTTTATCCTAATTCTGTTAAACCAGAAAAAGAAATAAGTGTATCATGGACACTTAGATGACACTTTGTCCCCCTCTTGTGGCACTGATGTCTTTGTGGTGCAATGAACTTTTTGTTCAAATAATTTTGTCTTCACATCTGCCACAGTTCTTATTACACAGGTGGACACCAGAATCTGTCACCTGTCCCCATGCTGTGTTGTTGTTATCGGCCAATCCACTTATAAAATTACCAAATTAAATGTTTTGGTTCAGCTGAATGGAATCTATCAGTACTTACACCTCAGTGTTTGTCAAGTCTGTGTTCCTTTTCTTCCTCACTTGCTCCATTTTTCAAAATGAGTAATCAATTTAGGGCTAACCTTTAAAAGGGGATATTGTTTACAATACATTGGTGATTTGGGAGGTCCTCACTCTGCCTGTAGGTGCATAGCCACACAGCATGCTACACATTTATTCTAAAGGTTGAAGACAACAGAAGTTTTTACCAGAAGTATTTGTGAAACTGTGAAAACAACATTGGACAACAAATTCAATGATAGTGATTACACATCATAAAACAATGACATTCTATAAACAAGAGGGCGTGCAATGTTACATGTGAGTGCACTGGGTATGTGGGTTGTAAGTGCTATTAACATGTAGGCTGCGAGGAATGTTGTGGGCTTTAAATATTTTGATATGAATGGTCTGTATTCAGTGTCCGAAATTAACCCTTTACCTCACCTGCTAGATGAAAAAAATCCACAAAAATAAAAATGGCCCTTTTGCTTCACATTTACATTTGTTTCAGTACATAGTGTACTTGACTATATCGACTTTGTATCAACAACAAAAAAGGTAGGAGTGTAAACATGTTTAAAGTAAAATGAATGAATTGGCCTCAGACTGTCTCGAGTGCTCCTACAGTTTTGCGGCCAACGCATCACAGACCTTTCCCCAACTCGTCAAATACAGGCGCTTTGTCACAGCACTCACATGCACTCACATGCACTCACATGCACTCACATGCACGCGTGGCCAGACTGTCCATCAAAACAAAGAACAGAGAAACTCAGATAACAACACACTCAGACAGAGTGTGACTTCATTCTCTGCTCAGGACGCCATTACTCCACTATATCAGCTATAACGGTTATCCCAACAGTAATTCAACAGTTATTCAGAATGTTGCATTGGCAACACATCCACCCCAGACAGCTAGCTAGCAAGCTGGTCATAGAAAAAGTCCTACTACATCACAAAGAAAACCGCTGTAATAAAAAGAGTAGCTAGAGATAACACTCACACAGGCAGGGAGTAGATGAAAGATGCTATCTGACAAAACGCTGGATGTAACAATGTCACTTCAACTACTGTGGAGAGCTGTGTGAGTAGTGGTTGCTACTAGCAACAGAATGTTTAACTCAAACCAACAGCTGATAATCGTTTTTGTTTCCAGTACGGCAAAAGTGATATTACTGTTGCAGGTAGACAAAATCAACTACATGCAACCTTAATACTTTCTTATGTAAAACAAAGTGAAGACTGCAGAACAGGCTGCAGAACACTAATGTGATTACTGTGCGAGTCCCTGAGACTCCAAACAAAGTACATCATTATGAATAAAAAGCATCTGAATTTTCAGATTTTAACCATCACACATCATCTGCCCTTGGCTCTCTTTTCTGCTAACAAGAAAACAATTTTTATGTGGGAGAAGCTGGTTTGGACTTATCAAACTCAGCACAAGAGGTAAAGGGGAGCTAATGTGAATTGACGTGATTAAAGTGTTTCAGTTTGTGTGGATTCTGACGGCTGCTTTGGACAAAAGCGCTAGTGTTTTTACCACACCTGCTGTCGTAAAGAACTTTTCTTTACGGTGCTGTATTTCCCACTGTAGATTACTGAGTTTGCGTTATCGGGAGGTCACATAGTTGCGATGAATGTTTTGCTCAGACAGAAAATCATTAATTTACAGTAAGAGAATAAGTTACAGATGCATCGTTGCATTTCAAGTGTTGCGTACGGTAACTTAACCTGGATGTATCGTGAGCTAAATCGGGTATCCCTGTCACTGTGTCACGAGCCAAAGCATTAAGAGTTTAACATAATAATAATAATAATAATAATAATAATAATAATAATAATAATAATATAACTTAGATTTCTATAGCGCATTTCATAAGGGGCGCTTTACTCAAGTACAGGGGGACAAAAAGAAAATAGTAGGCCAACACAAACACGGACTGAAAAGAAATAAAAAACGGCGGTTAATGGAAGGGAGACGTAACTTAATGTAGGCTATTGGCATACAATCACATTGCAGATTGTAAAGTTATTTTATGAATGAAATAGACATACTGCATACCTGAGGGCCAATTCCGCGTGTAATGGTCTCCATCTGTTCAAAACCTGACCGCGGTCTTTCACTTTCCCTTTTAGCTTTCAGTTGTTCTGTTTAATTTCCCTTTTTTTCTGTGATGGTCCTGCCCCAGTATCAGCCATAACTACAACAGATCAGAACTTCTAAAATAAAATAAAAATACAATTAGGCCTACATAAAGAAATCTCCTGCTACCTCTTGGTGACTCACTGGCTGGATACTCACTAACACTTTTCTGGTGTTCCACCAAAATCTGTGACCCGTCAGAATGCGTGCTCTGCCGTAAATCATTTTGTGAATATGTGGGAAAAGTCGGTCAGAGGGCAGAGGCATTAAAAACAACTATATCAAAATAGCGTTAGTCTCCTTTGCAGGTCATTTATGATCACCGGATGAAAGAATGACAGTTTCAGAAATTATTTAAAATTTACATATACTAGCTTTAATTCAAAAGCATTACAGGATGTATAAAAAAAAAGATGAAAATACGCAGAAAGACCTGCCGGAGCCGTCTGTATGACCTCATTTTTTGTCAAGTAAAACGAAGCAATCAACTGTATCAAAGGCACTGATGAGATCAAGAGTGATTAAAATAGAGCAATCCTGAACACTAGCAGCCAGTAGTAGATCATTAGTGAGTGTATGGGTAGCTTTTTAAAGGGCTTTAAAGTCAGATTAATTTATATATATAAAAATGCTGTTGTTATTCTTCAAAGCAGTTACTTAAAGGAGGCTACTTTTTCCTAAAACCTTAGATGAAAGAACCAGGTCTAACATTGTTGAGTATAAGTGGACACAAAGTAGGCTGAAATGATGCCCAGGAGATCATACAGGCTTTGTTACAAATAGTTCCATCTGATACAGAAATGTATTAAATAGTAAAAAAAAACAAAAAAACAAAAAAAAAGAAGCCTACAATTAGACCTGCAGTAGAAAAAAAGAAGAAAGAAAAAACACTTGATATAAAAGACGTGTGTTACACAAGCTGATACAGGTCCTTAATGGCCTGTCACACAAGACTTTGTGAAGAGACCTGTGGAACTGAGATACAGCACAATCCAGCCGACTACAGCTCCTTGGCTCTGGTAAGTTTATAAGACATGTTGCCAACAGATAGAGATTGATGATAGCATCTGATGCAATTTACTCCATGTCCAGAGTTGCTGGTTCACATTCCTTGGTTAATAGTGAAAGTTCAGGTTGCAAAAGAAAATCTCCAAATCTGTCAGCTGGAATTGAACTCTGAGCTTAAGCAGCAAAGCCTCTGGACTGGATTTCTTGTTTAAAAATTCATAGGATTTGTGTGGCGTGTAAATGTCAACTGCGCAAGCTTCAGGGTACTTTAATTATGCTCACTGGTTGGAAAACACTGACCAGACACATACAGTATTTGCATGTAACAAAATGTACTAATAATCATATAATGATTGTGTATACAAAATTTGATTTATTTAAATTTAAATTTTATATTTTATAATAAAATTTAAATTAGTGTTAATGTGCTTGTTTTCCAGATACAATGCACTCACAAGAACAAGAGGAACTATTTTTGTACAATCAATTTGGCTGGCTCTCATTTAGAACAAGGAGTGTCCAAAGACAGGACTTTGTCGAGGAAATGAATCGTTAAAACCTGAAAAATGACCATGTTAACTAAACTAGGCAGGGCAACTAATCAAGTAATCTCTTGATAGGGCATCTGAACAGTGTGATGGATTGTGTGCTGTCTTGTTTTCTCTGAAATGTATTCTTTATTGCTCATTACAATTATGTATGGCCACAGAAAAGACAAATCAGTAGCTGTTCTGTTTCCCTTACAGATGTTTTTATTTGAATTTGTTTTAAAAGGTACCCAGACGTGTGCCACTCTTTATGCATATCAGATGTGGTATTTATCTTTACATCTCATAGAAATCCACATTGACCCTGAAGCATGTTTTTCTCTTAAATTGCTTAATATTACTATAAATGGGTTTCTATAGTATACATATTCCCTTTCAAATTTGCATTGTGTTTGCATTAGAGCTAGACTGAGAAATTGGTCGGGACAATGTATCTGTACAGAAGTGCCAAAGATATGTTGGATGTAGTTTTGGAACAATTGGTTGTCTACCAGACAGAATGGACACGTTTCTTTTTCAAATGGTCTTGGACCCCAATTTACATGTCAGGCATCTTTGGCGGATTGGATACCTATCGAATATCAAAAAAGCTACGTATAAATGAATTCAAATTTAAGCAAGCTTATTCCTTTTAAAAGCTAAGGTGCGTACTTTGTCGCCCCCGTGAGGAATTCTAAGTAATGACAACGCAACTGTCGGCTTGTCCACATGATACAAGCCTTACGTGATCGCTCACGTGCCCCCACCCCTCCTCCATTCAGTTGCTAGTAGCCAAGGAGGACACGGAGGATTAAAAAAACATGTTGGACTCTTCAGAAGAGGTAATTATCTTCACTCAAATTTCTACAAGGGAAAGTCACCGGACGCCACAATCTTCTGAACATAGCCATACTGAGAAATACAGAGAGAGTTGTGTGGAGCTGACAGTCTTAATTAGCTTTGTAGCAACTCATTTGGCAACGGCTTGAATGTAACGGACGTTCATTAATATCAAAAAGTTATGCACTAAAGCTTTAAGCCAGATGCCTCTGGAAGACATGGAAGTTGTCTCTTCAGGGTCTGTCTATTGTGATAACAGCAGCTTAAGTTACACTGAAATGAACGGTCATTCTCCTTCTCATTAAAACGACAGGAAAATGACACACCGGCATGTTGTAGCATTTATCTGATCCCAGTTTGACTGCTGAATGATCAGTGGCAATTGCATAAATGAGAGCCTGTGAAGACAATAATACTTTTGTGTCAATCGCTTTACATATCGTAGCAGTGGTGGCCTAAAGGTAAGACAAGCGATGTGACCGGGAGGTCGTCAGTTCAATCCCCAGAACAACAGGATAAAAATCTGGGTGGTGAAACTGAAAGAGCAGCACTTGTCCCTCCCTCATTACCACCACTGAGGTGCCCTTGAGCAAGGCCCTTAACCCAGACCGCTCCAGTGGAGCTGCTCAGTGGCCAGCAGATCAGTACTGCAGAGCTTCATCTTTTTTTTCTGCAAAAGAAAGGCTTCCTCTCAGTGAACCTTCCCTGAATAAATAAAGGTAAAAAAGAAATAAAAAAAGAAATACACATGATTCATCCAAGTATTTGTGTGTTACTACTATTTTTGTAACTAAACCACTACTACTAAACTGCTAAATCTATTCTTCTTCTGGCTTTTTTGGCATTTCAGCTTCAGGTGTGCAACCAACCATCTCATCTGGATTTTAACAGGATTCAAGACACTTGAGAAGAAGTTTACATGCAACCTTGGTTAAAATTGTTTAAAAAAAAAAATGTTGAGTGTAAAAGGTAAATGGATTGCATCCAATATATCATTATCAACTGTCAAATATCAATATCTGAATTGGCCTCAAATATCCAGTATCGGTCAAACTATAGTTTGCATGATGTTATCTGACATCCTAGCCTTTGCTGCAGATTACATTTGATCTGAATGCCAAAGGTTGTAACTTTGCAGTCAGGAGAAGAAACAAGTACAAAAATCAAGTAAGCTACCCCACAAAACAGCGTCCACATGTTGACATGTGTGTTAAGACAGTGATTGGATCTTTGTTCTGAAGAGAAATTACATTTCAGTGACAATAGAGCCTAAAGACTCAAACACAGAAAGTGTGTGAGTGTGTGTGCGTGTAGGGACTGAATGAAAGCCATAAAACAGTACAGACTGTGGCTGCCCATGTGAGTGGAAAACTCTGCTTTAGGTGCATTAATTTAAAGTCAGTCCTAGTTTCTGAAAATGAGAATAAATTACACTGACCTCCTCCTAAGTGAATTAACATGGGTGATTTTGGATGTAATTGCTCATTAGCATGACTCACTGATTCTACAGTCTCACAGGTGGATCATTTTCAAACCACATGAACAAGGCCATTAAATTAATAGCAACTTTTCTTAAATGTGCTAGCCATTGTTCCCCTTTTTGGAGATAATTTCTTCTCAATGAAATGAAAAGTGACTCATGATGTAACACCGCGCAGAGAAGTATATTAGGTCTGCACCAGACAGAGCAAAAGATTCAATTCCTATCACAGAAGGTTAAGGGAATCATTTTTCGTTTGACAGGGTGGCCTGCAACCCTATTTTTCTTAATATCGGGCAGCACCAGCTGTCTCCCCGACCATCAAATACTTCAGAGACAAAATCATAATGGTAGACACAAACACCCCTCTTGCCCTTTGACCCCATGATCTGCTCTTACCGTCCCACTGTCCGGGAGTTGAAGTAGGTGAGCACCTTTGTTTTCTTAAATCAAAATCCAATACACTTCCCTGGCAGATGGCCTTGACTTTTCATTAGGTTATTAACCCTTGGGAGGGGAGCTACTGTATGATTCAGAGGTGGGCATGGAGTCCCTGGAGGCTGTGCTGCAACACTACCAGATGACTCAGGAGAACAGAGGAGACGTAGCGAGAGAAAGAAGGGTGGATGAGAGGACAGCAGGTAGGGCGGGTGTTTCTGACAAATGGAAAACAACAGATGTTTAAAAAAGTCTTGTTGTGCTGAGTCCCGGTATCACTGCCTGAAAGCATAAAGCCTGCAACTATTGCTCACAGAGGAATGAAAAGCAACAAATGTGGTATTTTGTCTGGATAGATATTAGTATCGTATATCACTCAGTGTGTTTACATGCACACCAATATTCCACTATTATTCAGAATATGACAATATTCCAAATTTGATACATGTCGTGTAAACAGCATATTCCGGTTGGATATTCCGAATAAGGCTTTTTTCCGAATATAGCATTTTCCGATTAAGACATGTGGGATATGTAGAATATTCACTTTCATTAGCCATGTAAACAGCTGTCAGAATATCATCTTTTTCGGAATAAGGGCAAAAACCGGAATATTATGTGCATGTAAACATAGTCACTGTTTGGATATCAGCCTTGTACAGGAGCTGCAGCCTGGCTTCTAATGCAGCCAGGAGCATGTACACTTTAACAGGAGGTTTAGCTGTGCTTTGTGAAGTCTACATCCCAGGTTATATCTGTGGTAAACACCAAAACTCTCAGGAGGGCCAAACGACGGTGCAACAAGTTGTGCTCTTAGAGGAAGATTTGTATTACGTAGCTACAGTGCATGGTTAAAATATGTCTCGGTACCTCAGTTAAGGAACAACACTGGTGTTGCATTGTCCATCTCTGCTTTTCAACTTTACCTATCCTGTCCAAAACCCATTCATTCATACTAAAGACATAAACACCTTTAAAAAAACATATAATTAATAAAGAGTTTGATTTTTTTAAAGGCTTAGTAATTTGATAAAACAGCTGGGCACTGTAGTTTTTAGCAAACTTGACTCAAACAGGAGAAAATGGAACATTTGTTGGGGACTACTTTCTGCTACAGACTGATACACATTTGACTATTTACAGCAGCAGGATGCATGTATGTGTATGTGTGATTGACAATGAAGAAACACTAATGTGTTTTTACCAGTTTTTGGACAACAATGGAGGTCTAAGCCATATTAGGCGTTGGCTACACGGGCAATATGAGAAATGAATTGGTTGGTTTTGGTCTTTTAATGGGATTTGTTAACAATAAGAAACATGTAACATATCACTAGAAATATCCCTTAAAAGTGAACTATATTTGGTTGAAGAGTGAGTTTTTTTTAGACGTCTAGGTTACTTTTTTATATTTTAATGTGAAGCCGGTCCTGACTACATGTTAAAATATAGCCATTGATACAGTTGTTATGTAACTTTAAAAAAACTAGACATCTAGATGTCTTTTTATCTGCCCATTACTGAATCAATGCCTACTGGTATGTTGGTTAACAGGAGGACTGTAGCAAGTACTGTTCTAACTTAAAGGGTCATTTTGATATATTTTTTTTTAACCTGGACTCTATTTTCCTATGCCTGGTGTCTAAGTGACTAATGTGAACAAAAATCTTTAAAATTGGTCCAGTATTGAGCAAGAACGCTGTAACCGGCAGCCGCAAAATGTGCGCAAAGTGATCATTTTATTCCGTTTCTATGGACTTAGAATAGAGTGTGTTTTACAATGATAGAATTACTGTTTATTTAAATGGAGTCTGGGTTTGGCAATAGCGATTTCAGGGCTGTTTCATAATAAACAAAAAAGATCATATTCTTTAACAAAAAAGATCTATCTCTGTAGGGATCCTTTCCTATATGTTGTCAGACACTTAGTATAATAATCTGAGCCTGTCAGTGGCAAAACAAGCACTTTCAGTGGACGGAAATTGAGTGCAGTGGCCTTGCTTAACACTGGACCCGTTTCAGAGATTGTTGTTTCCATCAGTAAGTTGTCGCCCTTTAACCCAACTCCAAGTGACATCGCACCTAATAAATCTGTAAGGGGTGAACAGAGTGTGAGTGTGACTGTGTGTGTGTGTGTGTGTGTGTGTGTGTGTGTGTGTGTGTGTGTGTGTGTGTGTGTGTGTGTGTGTGTGTGTGTGTGTGTGTGTGTGTGTGTGTCTGTGTGTGATGGTGTGACTCAATTATACCCGTAGGTATCTTGTCACATTCACCATTTGATGACAAACAATACTGAAAGCCAGCAGTGATCCATGAATCCACAACAAAAGACTATTCATATAATCATTTAACCTTCATGCCCAATTCCATGCATATATATTATAAGAACTTGACTCTTTTCTTTTGACTCCACACCTGTATTACGTGCACTCCGGCTCCCGCAGAGCTTCAGGGAGTAACAAAGGAGAGTTCCACATTAAATAAAAAATGAGCAAAGCGAGGGAAGTTTCATTATTCATCTCACACTGGCATGCCCAACTCCCCAGCTTCCCAAAGGGAACACTATGAAATTTCAATTGGCATCATTCTATGTGTTCAGTTTTAATGTCAATATCGCAGACAGTCTTCAACAGCCTCGCAGCCTCCCTTCTGACTCCAACAAGAAACTTCAAAGGAGCACTTCTCTGAATCCCTCAGTCTTGCATCAAAAATGTTAACCTTGGAGACATGCTAACTACCCAGCCGTGTATGTTCCCGAATTCCAATGAAGATTCTGATCACTCAGGACGAGGAAGAAAAGACGAGTCAACCATGCTCTCTGCCTGTCGATCCGTCCATCTGACCACGGGCCTGCTTCGCTCCTCGAATGCTTTAAAGTACACACCGTCGTGTTCACTTCATTCTTAGAAAATTTGCTGAATCAAGTGCAGCTCTTAAAAAATTGAAACACTATTGACATTTACTATAAGGACTCAGCAGAGACATACACTAAGCTCTTGTGTTTACACATTGTGACACCTACATTCAAATGGAAAGCCGTGGAAGAAGAAACCCTTATTCGATCTTGTCTAAAAGGCAAAAAAGCAACAAAAATGACAACATAGTAAAGCTGAGCTGGTTCTTTTGGGGCTTGTGTGGCTGCTGCTCACTTAGCCTCAGGTGTGGAGCTCTAATGGCTGGCAGCGAAGACACACCTGAGTGCCAATGTGCCTGTAATGTTGCCAGAGCTTTGGCGGTAGCATCAGAGGTACACTGGCAAGAATATTTGTGCAGGTGCTATACTTACACTACTGGTGTTTTACATAGTGACTGACATGCTATCCTCCAGCAACATCTTGTGACAATACATGAAATCCCATAAGACAGAAATAAAACCTTTTTTAAATCCTCAAAGTTCAGTATTGTTATTATTATTATTATTATTATCTCCAGAATATGTAATTGAATATGTAACCGATTACCCTAGATACACCTGTCAATGCTAACTTTAATTGACCTGGAGAGGGACTAGTCATGTCCCACCTGTGATTAGCAACTGCTTTGACACTACCGAAGCTGATCTGATTGTATTGTAGCTTCACGGAGCATGGTTAATAAACAAAATGCACACAGTTATTATTAAATGCTGCAAACTCTGCAGTATTTAATCCCAATATCATCATAAAGACATCTTTCCAGGATCTAATTATCAGTGGGATGCCCTCAGGGTTTTGAAATTCAGAAAAGCTGTAGTAAGCTGTATGGTCATGAATTCAGTGAACAGTTTTATTTAAGGGGGGGAAAAAAAGTAAATTCAATGGCAATTGTTAAAAAAGCTGACATTGTGTAAAAGTTCAGCTTTGTTGCAATAGTACATTACTATTAAATATATTTTGGGGGGTGGGTACATTAAGCTGCAAGCCAAATGTTTTCTGTTTCTGTATCTACAGAGACCTGCATGGAACCGACAGGCTTTGCCCCATCTGCTACAGCTGATGAAGGGCCCAGTAGTTGTAAATAAAAATCTGTCTGGATGTCGGTCTGCCTTCATTTCATTTGAATTAAAATCCATGCAAAGCAAAAGAGAGCGACAGATAGGGAAAAATAATCTTTTCCCCTCTTGCCCTTACTTAATATATGGAGGGGTTCTAAAAATAATCCTTATAAAGTTCATCTTGTGCAGCTGAGAATCTCAAGAAAAGCATTTAAACATAATGCGAGCTGTCCATCTGATAGACCTGTAAGGAATAGATAGTCATCATACGAGCACATTTGGAACAACCACACTGCCTCTCAATCGTCTCATTTACAGAGGGCATGAATGGGAAGGAAAATGTCATTAGTGAGATAGGTCATCTGTTTCTGGAGAGGAATCAAAGATCATAATTGGATTTTCTTCAAGGCTGCTCAAAGCTTTTCAGAGTTCCACTGCCAGCCCACTATCATATTAATGATTGTAAGCCGACTGATCTTGAGACTTGGTGAAAAATGGCCTCCTTTACAGGTGCCCGCCAATAACTTATACTTATACTTATACCTCATAGAAAACCCTCCCAAGACTTGTAACAATTTAAATGGAATAAAAGCATGTACGTTGAGTATTATATGAATGAGGACAAAGAAGAAAAAAGGAGTAGAAAGTGGAGGAAAATGATTTAACCACAAAGTGAAAATTCTATGACAAAATGGGCTTATCCTTCTCAATTGACCGTTTACTAAACCCCTCCCCTGAACAGCAATTGTCCAATCATAGCTTAGCAACTGTAACTAAGCACGACAGGCCCGTAAAGCTTTGCATTTCTCCACAAGTGGTGTGGATGGGGCGGTAGAAAAGAGTGGTAAAAAGCTATACTTACTGTGCCATATAAATAATTTGGAGGGTGTGTTTGTTTTAGCCTTTGCAAAAACAAAAACAAAAGAGAAAAAGTGTAAAGTATGGATTAAATATTGTGTTTGTCGGTAATGCTGGATGCAATCAGAGTTTAGGCTAACATTAGCAGCGCTGTCCTGCTTTTTACTGTATTTGGTGAAGTTGCACTCAAGCCAACATTACCAGAAGTCCTCCTCCTAAAAGCCTTTACTTTAATGTAATGTTAAAAGTGAAAACGTACCATGTAAAATAAAGCATGTAAGCCAGGCAATCAAACAGGGCTGTGTTAGAATGCTCTACTAGCTCAACTAGCTCTACAGTAGATACAAGAACAGTGCTGTTTCTTTCTTCTAAATCACCTGCTGAGGATACTGACATTTTGACATGTAGCTTTGGCCTCAGTCTTTTAGCATGGTATCATGTAGCCATCAACAACACATTTAAGACCCTTTTTACAAGATTCTCAAGTCCGACAGTTTTCAGTTTTCGACCAAATCATAGAGCTAATGCTTAATTATCTGCTAGCAACTTTTTTTTTTTTAAATAAGAAGACTGCTTTTGTCTACCGCTGTGTGAAATCAAGGACACAAAATAAAAATACTAATGCCAAAAACACACTGGTGAAGCGGAGCTATTTTCATTTCTGCACCCATGTTATCCAATCTGTCAGTTCATACCAGCTGTGATCAGGAGTAGAGTATTCGCCGAATGTGTCAAGCTAGAGCCATGCTGTGGAGTGGAGAGGAGCAGGATTGCTTTGTGACAGGCACGGAGAAATGTACGTATGGTGTGAATAACAAGGCGCCCGATCGGGCACAAATCTACACTTTGCTGTGCTTCGCGGGCGGTGTGTTCCTGGCATAAGACTTTCGAGTAACAAATCCGTCACTGTTATCGTTAAAACTGCATTATTTGCCATGCTATAATGGGGAGCTTGACATGCATAGCAACAGTTACTGTGGGGGGGGGGGGGGGGGGGGGGGGGGGTGGGGGGTGTGGGGCTTAGTGAACAGTCAGTTGCTGTAGAGAACTAGACTGGGTAAACCCAGCCCGATCTGCCAGCAATTTGATTTTGCCCTGCAGCTCAGGCTGGAAACCTGTACATTTATCTATCCTGCTTCCGTTACAAATTTGCCGGAACCAATCACAAACTGACTTATCCACCTGGCGCGCTATTGGCAGGTTTAACGCGATGACAAGAGAGAAGCGACCAAGCAGCTTCTTGTTTACATTCAACAAGCCGGCCACCGAAGCGCAGCACTCCATGGCAGCAGCAACCCGCTGCTACGTCACCCTGATCGTTGGTCTGATTGGTTGAAGGACTATCCAATTGCGTACAGAGTCATTTGAACTATGGCCGTTGATCACGCCTCTCGTGCAGAGAAAATACAGAGCAGACTCCCCAGACTAATGTTCAATCTTAAAAGACTGAGCTTGGTCTGGTGATAGCCAGACTAGTAGAGAACTGCTGCGCAAAAGAAAAACAAGAACACTGACTGGCACAGATCACACCTGATCACAGGTTGCATCAAACATTAAGACTCTGAGAAGATAAGACATAGTTTATAGAAAGCTGACATGTCAGAATACACCCTGCTAATGAGCTTCACTTAGCTTCAAACATGCATTAAAAGGGTTTACAGCTGGAGAGCATCCAGTTTTAGCATGAAGAATAATTTAGAGACCTGGTTACATGCTGACACTGACAGACCACTGGAAGACATTGAAGGAGTTCTCCTTTAAAATGTATTAAGTCAGAGCTTAGTAACTTCCTGTACAATGTATACATGTGTCAAAGCATTAATGAACAGAAAACACTTTTAAACACCTGTGCTTAATAATAAATTCAGTGTTTTGAGTCTATTTGTGGTGGTGGCTGACATGGGAAGGAGGGGTTGGGGGGGCACTGAAAAACACAGGGATTTAAAATGGTATTACTTTAATTAGATTTTTGCATGGTGTTTTTCAATGACAATCTTCTGATTTTTTCTTCATGTCACTCTTTTCAGTTCAAACGTTTTGTCACTGTTGATGGGTTGGAGGGGAGGGGCCAAGCATACTGTAATGTCTTCCATGAGTTCACCAGGAAATCCCAAACAGCAAGTATGTCAAGTCAGTTTCTCTCTACTGTTGTTGTTTTTCACATGGAACCGGGCTGGTTAAAGTAAAGAGTAAAGGAGGGGAAGCGGCCGCGGAGCTATTCACAGACGGGTCTGAATGTGTGTAAAGAGAGAGAGGGGGGGGGGGGGGGGGACAAGGAGAGGCTGAGCAAATCAATGCGCTCAGCTCTACAGTGAAATAAGATTTTACCCATTGTAAATTCAATCAGGAGAGACTTGTTTGCAGATATGCAAATATTTATTTGAAAATACACATGCAAAGTAACAAAGGTTTGCATCAACTTTTGGAGATTAGACTCCAACGGAAAAAAGGTATATAGGCTAAATCATTTCTAGAGTTTTAGAAAAGCCAGTATATCCCCCGATGGAGTCTAGACACTGGCGGTGGTGATTAAACCAAAAGGGGGTCCGTCAGCCAGAAGAAGACCGAGAACCCCGTGGTTAAAGATGCCTGGAGGTGGAAGGGGAGGAGGCGGGTCGCACGCTCGTCTGCAAAGACAACTGACAGAAGCGGGAGAGAGAACAGATTTAAAAACATGGTTGTTGTGCTGTGATAGGCTTGAACGAACATGCCCGATTCTGATTGGATACGTGACGTAAGCTACTTCCCGCCACACAGCTGATCAGACTTACCAGCTGACAAGAGTGTGTAACATTAATGATGTCTCCCTGACTGAATTTACGCTGAGCTACATTAGTAAGAAATTGAAACTCAGTGTGTGGCAGTCAATGTTGATATTGTGTTGGGCTGCCACAAATAAATCAACGTATGGGAAACACGGCTATTGTGTAACTTGTTATGCATTGCAGCACTGGAAACTAGAGTACCTGACTTTCACAAAAGATTTAATTGCATTGCAAGTCTTATACAAACGCCCACTATTTCATGTAAATACCATATCCTTAATTTGAAATGAATGATTTAAGGTTAAACTTTAGCTTGACTACTAAAGGAAACATGACAGGAACATGTGTGTATTAATGGAAAATATTTATTTCATCTCATTTTTGATGTTAAACTGATTTGGGCCTAATCAAACTAAATCTAAAATCAAACGCAGCACATATTTTTCAAAATTTTATTGCAAATGGTAGTATTTCTCAACTTGTATTTTTCAGTCAATCCCCAAGTATTTTGTAAAAGGTCTGATGGATGGGACTGTGCATGTAAGAAGAGGGTGTGTGAAGCTGCATCAGATGTTTTGCTGAAGTCTGCTGACGTCTAAGCAGATGGTGGTTCTGCAGTTATGGAAGACGGTAGCTATCAGAATCAGAAAGGGTTTTATTGCCAAGTACGTTTTTTAACACATACAAGGAATTTGTTTTGGTGTTGTTAATGCACGTCACACATTCTCTACATGGAATATTAAACAATACAAGTATAGGTATAAGGAGGTGTACTTTTAGAGGAAAACAGGCCAAAGACATATCAAACTCACTTCTGGTGAACATGTTTTCTCCTTTTGTTTCTATTGCTGAATAAAACTATACAATCAAGAATGGAGCACTTGGATTTGGCAATCTCAGTGGGAAGTTGTTAAAATTGACATTTCTTTCAGTTCATTCTCTTTTCCTTCCATCGGACCTCTCAACTCAACAACTCTCAACAACTCTTTGAATCCACTCTTGCCAAATCCTGGAGCGCTTCAGTGTAAGCAAGCCGGCATTGCCAGACTGGACTTGATAAAATCAAATGCTTAAAAAGTTGTGCTTCAGCTCAGACTAGAGAAAAGGTACCTGGTCTAAGAGCTTGGGGAGAAGGAATCAGTCATGATCTAAAAGTGAAGTGAAGAAGAGGAGCCAGCAGATGACAAGGAAAACCAGAGATTCAAGATATACGCAAGTGTGTTGCAAGGCCCGCTGGGCCTAAGTTGACTCCTAGCCAGGCTTAAGCATCGGGGACTTTACATCTTTTTAAGATGTTTTTTAAACTAAAATGTATTATACAAGCAGCGAGCGACCTCCGGCCAACCACCACCAACAACTTTTCTGGCAGAAACCCTGATTTCCTCTCCACCTACCAGCACATCTCTCTCTCTCTCTCTCTCTCTCTCTCTCTCTCTCTGTATGTATATATATATATATATATATATATATAAATAAATAACATGTCAGTAACTGTTAACAATATGGAAACAAACCATCATGTCTGTCTATGTGCCTGAAGCTGGAGATCCCCTCACAGCTGGTAGGAAATGGCCACAGAGAGCACCGGGCAGACCTTAATAGCTCTAGGGGATTTCTCTGTCAGGTTGCATTTTTGTTGCATCATGTCTCTCTTCCTTCTGCGGTGATAGGCTTGCTCACCTTTCCTCTTCACTGCATTACAACTCAATAAAAATATGCTATTAACAATTTCAAAGTCAATGAAGACCGAAGAGACGTTACATCTCGTTTTCTCATCGGGGTACTGCTTAAATGTGAATGCTGAGGTGTTTGCTGTGTTTTTACGAATCTGAACATGTTCGCTGACCCTTAAAACCAGCAGTTAATGCTGCGCAGTTTCAGGAAGACAATTTGGTCTAAATGGAGGATGCCAAGTACACTTGGGATTACTTCTATAATGAATGATTTTGCACTTCACAATTTACACCCAATATTAATGCTTGCCTTGTTATTAACCATGCACTTTCCCTAATTTTAGTGTTTTAGTTGCCCAACCTTACTACTTAGTCATAATCCTCTTTGTCCCCTGTGGGTCATAAAGTCACATTGAGCTCCCTCTTTCTTTCCATATCCTTGGCAACATCTTGTATTACTACTGTAAGCTGCTGCTACGAGGTTCATCACCTCAACGGGCAAGTGTCACTTTTAGCAAAAACTTTAATGAACTTAAATTAACTGGTTAATCCATCCATCCATTTTCTGCTACTTATCTGGGTCCAGGTAATGTTAATTATGTTACTCAAATGTTAGATTACAACTGGCTTAATTTATTCCCTACTAGTTTTCAGTTGTCCACTTACCAGTATGACAGTGGAAAAGATATTAAACGGCCTTCTGCGTGATACTAAAAATGTATTAACTGAAAAAACCCTAAATACTACTCTAGTCTATACTAGTCTAATTATTATCCTAAAATCTCAAACAGAGCAGCGTGGACTTGAGTCTTTAATCACATCCAATGCCAGAATCACCTGTAGTGGTGGATTTGCCAAGGCCATTTATATTCAAGGTTGATTATAAGTAGGGTGTCATTTGCATTATCAGAGACTCAGCACTAATGAGACTCCTGGTTTTGGGCCTTAATTGGATTGCTTCACCACAGTCCCTTATTGATATTTGCATGCCACAGTTCATCATGATAAGTAATGAGAAGATTATTCACTGGAGGTATCCAATTGCAAACTCCATCTGTGAAGTAGAGGGAGCACCGTCCATGCTATGGTTCCCATGGGGGCTGAGAGGGCACAATGCCATGCAGTGTTGATACAGTACTGTGTCAGGGTCTGACTACCAATCCACCTTTATACCTTATATCAGATCATGTTTACAATTTCACTAAGAGGCATTTGTTGTTAACCTGCTCTGTGCTATTATGGCTTCTACAAGAAATAAATTGCTAGCGTGCAAGTCAAAATTAAGCAAACCACCTGCCAGGGAGCAAGGTAAGGGGATTAAAAAGAAGAGCTACCTTTGAGAAACATAATCCAAAGAGAAGCATTTGCAAAAGAAAAGACCTGGGATTGGAGAGGCTTGGGTTCCTATATCGCAACTTTCTTTCCCTTTACGAGAAAAGACCTCCACTCCATAAGCAGACGATGTAAAACACTCACAAAGCCATCAATCACATTCACAGAAGGCCTCACAGCATCATTATAATTTATATTTTTCACTACAATGCAGAACCAACAGCCCCGCCAGAAACATGTCAATAAAACTGTGGGACAAAACCTTTGACTCATTAAGGCAGATAATGAAACAAAACCTGCTCATCAAGAACGCATTTGTCTAAAAATGAAAATGGCAAAACGTTTATGGAACGCTGTACAGATGGTGCTTTTCCTGTGGGCATCAGAGCGCGGAAGCACTTTTGGCTGGAATTCAGAGAAATAACTTTCTATCAGTATAACTTGTCAATTAGCTCGGAAATGGCTGTGCATCTGCGTAAAAAATGTTTTTTAAAATTGTCATCATATTGCGCATCTACACGTGCCGTGAATCCTATCTGCAGACATTTTTCCAGAGAGATTATTGACCTCGTTATCCATTTTTCATTCATCTTTGTAGGAAAAAAAGCAAAAAGAAGAAGAAGCTATTGCATCAAAGATAAAACTGCACATTCTTCATTATACTATACTATACGTACAGTAAGCTTCTTTACTCTAAGGGAAAATACTTGTATCTGCACGTGATACAGGATTCTGCATACATCTGGGTATTGACACAGTACACAGTGCTGTGAGCATTCCTGTAGCTATGGATTCATCCAGTGAAATTAGTCATGTGGCTGACTCCAAAGATATGAAATGAAACTATCTGAAAGGGAAGAGAGGAATCCTGTGAGTGCTGCCTCATCCCTGCTATCATGAATCCCCTGAGCTTCCACTATGGACAACTCCGAGGATCATAACTGCTGGTTTGGTGCAGTGTGAATCCCATTAAAAACATTAGTCTCTGCTTGATAGTCAGCTCTCAGAAATAAAACATGGGGTTCACACCAGATCCACATGTTGTTATATTACAGATTTTCACATATTTTTTTCCAAACGCATATTAGCATCTGGGGTGTTTGATTTAATGGAAGGACAGATAACATTGTTGTAATGGATTCATGTGCATATTTTGTCATTTAAACGAGAGGCCATTCTCAGATTATTTTATCTTTTAGTATGTTGCGTCCAGGACTTTAAAGGACATCCTGTTTGTGTAGGAAAAGGCCACACTGTTTTGCTGCCGTGTTTCCAAAACCACGCTGTCATGTCAGACATGATACGGCAAAATCTGCAACTGTCAAAGCATTGGTCTCTCCTGACCTGGACTGGGAGATGGGAATACGCCCAGAGCAGTATTGGGCACCTCAGTGAATCTCATTACCATAGAGCAGCGGAGAGAAAAAGACGCAGCATGAAATATATAACTGTGTCCGCCAGCCAGCTGTGTTGTCATAGCTCATGGTCAAGGCATGCCTCGAATGAGCAAAAATGTTTTGAAAAATTAATCAGCACTGAACATGTTTACACAAATCAACATGGTCATTTGCAGTGTTTACTTCCTCTGAAGGTGGTGTGAATTAATGAAAGCGGCGACAGCGTCCTGTGATGCACTCCAATGTGATGTCGCTCTCAGAGTGGTCAGTGCAGCATAAACTTGGCTATGGCTCCCACCGCTTGGCCTCTCCTGCTTTATCTAATCACTCAGACATGGCCAGGCCTCAGGCATGCTGCCCTAACTCTACACTAGCTCCGGGCAAGGTTGAAGCAGAGGGTACATTGGCTAAAAGCACATCCACAATCATATCCCCAAGATTATCTACAGTAACACTCAGACATCCTCTGCACCGCTCTTCTTCTCTTCTTCCACTCACTTCTTTTATCTCACTGAGGTTAGTTTTATATTCCAGTAAAATGGACATTTCTGTTGCATAGTAAAAGCTCAGTGGTTGAAATAGGAGATATCTGAGAAGAACAGCTAATTAAAGGTGCATAATAAATGAAATGTGTAGTGAAGTTTTGCTTAATAGTGCTCATAACTAATTCTAAATAATTCTACTCATAACTTTGTACATTCACGACAAATAAAAGCACCAATTAGCCTTTACAAAATTGTATGTGCATGCAAATGAGGGGCTTTGAGGGAGATTTTGCCTAGTAGTTTTAATATAATTTTGTCAACCAAATATTTGAACTGTGCAAACTTTCATGCCCTTTGAATAGGCCAAGTTTGTCGTAATATAATTTACGGGAGCTATGGTTCAGCTAATAAAAACAACCAGAAAGGTCACAGATTTGTAATCACAAAAGAAAAAAAATCGCATCGCGCCACCACCACAGATGTTGAAGAGTGACTGTATGACACGGCTCCAAACTTGTGGTTGTGTATGAAAGTCTCTGACTTTCCTCCAGTGCCCAGAAGTGCCTCATCCAGCTATAAACTCAGATACTGTTGTATCAGTAATCTCTCCAGCTCTCTCTGCATCTTAAAGCAGCAAGGGATCCCAGAGAAGAGAGGCCTCCTCGGCACGCTTCCTATGATGGTCTGGCAGAGGCAGCACTTTCAAAGCATAAAGTGGGCATTGATAAACGATGGTTGAAGGCTTCCAAAGAAGAGCTGGCTGCCAACATCAACTTTCTCTCTTTTTATGCACTTCAGTGTAAAAGGTAAACTATGTAACTATGCAATATTCTGTTATGTGTTAATCTACAATGGAAAAACAATGGTGAATTTCCTTTTCTAAGTATACCAGCTGAAAATCTGTTTTTTGCTGACATCCATAGGTTTCAAGTAGGCCTGGGCGAAAAGTCGATTAAATAAATTAATTAAAATGTTTTGTTGCGGGCGATTTAAAAAATAAGTAAATCGAGTTTTTGTGTAATGGCGCATTTTTGGCTCCCCGGAGCTTCCGTAGCGTTAGTTTCACATAGCAGTATGGCATGCGACAACAACAACATCATAGCACACACAAAACAGCAACAGCAAGTGACAAGATGGCTACTGGTGAGAGTGGGAAGTTTGTTCCCAAGAAAGGAATAAAATCATCTGTTGTTTGGAACTGGTATGGGTTTGCCGCGACAGACGTGGAGCAAGAGACCCCACGCTGCAACATTTGCCTAAAGCCCATCGCCGTCAAAGGCAGCAGCACCACAAACCTATTCCAACACCTGAAACAGAGACATCCAGCCGAATATGAAAAATGCCAGTCTCTCCGAGACAAACAAAACCGCAGTGACCAACAAACCTGAGCTAAAAAACCTTTGCACAAGGCACCACATATGACAGGAAAGGGGCAAGGTGGAGAACAATCACCGAAGCGGTCGCTTTGCACATAGCCAAAGACATGGTACCCATATATACCGTGGAGAAGACGGTAAGTTGTCTGCCGTTTGTACTTATTGCTTTCCTTAATAAGTAGGGGGGGAAATCGGAAAGAAATTGGAAATCGAATTAAAAAAAATTAAATCAGAGATATTTTAGCTTAGATTAGCATGAAGACTACAAGTAGGGGGAAACAGCTAGCCTGGTCTGTCCAACAGTAAAATACATCTGACAACTACCACCTCGACATTTTGCTAATTAACATGATGCTTTGTTTGTTTAATTTGTACACAAACCGAAACTAAGTCTGGAGTCTCCGCTAGTTGTCTAGCAACCACACAGTGACAGCAACAATACGTTTTTACACTTCAGTTTTGTGTGTAGATTAAACAAAGACGATATAATGTGGTGAATAGAGAGCTTTAGAGATATCGGTATGCATATTTGTTTTTACCTTTGAACAGAGCCAGGTAGCTGTTTCCCTGTTAAAGGTCTTTGTGCTAAGCTAAGCTAACACATTCACAGTACAGACTTTTGTGAGTGGTATGAATCTTCTCATTTAACTCTCTGCAAGAAAGCAAATACGTTTATTTCCAAAAACTTTGAACTATTCCTCTTAATTCCAACAAAAACGATAGCCATTAATCATATAGTGATACAACATAGTGTCAGAAGGACAAAGTGATACATTTTGATATCAATTATCTGTTGTCATTTGCATCACACTGAAATATTTCTGGTCTGCACAGCACAGAATCTAGTGGTAAATTGTGTGCTGCCAACTACAGTATGTGGGGTCAGTCTCCCAGGCATGTTTAGCTGGGCTGCCTTATCCCCTGTTCAATCTTGCCTTTTGTTTTCCTTCATGAAAATAAATGAAACAGTGCAGTCATCTGCAGAGGCGAGCAGAGCCCTCTTGACTGAGGAGGCCTTCGGGCTTCGTCAGGCTTTTCCAGCACGTTGTCATGGCAGTTCAGAGAGTGAGGGAGAACATTGCGGCTCAGCGCTGCTGTGGAATGACAATAGGAAAGGGGCCAGGGAGGGGATTGCTAATGCAGAATGCCAATCATAGCAATGTTGTTCTAATGTGCTGTATGAAAGACAGGTAACGGAAGAGCACGATCCTCTTGAAGGACAAAGGAGTTATTAAAATAAGAAAGTCTGACAAAAAAAGAGCCATTGGAACTTCTCAAAGGCAATCTGGAGAGTAACACAACAAGCTCTCTCCTAGTTCCTTTGTATACTTGTAGAATTATATTTCACTAAATTGTTCAGGACCTGAGCGTTATCATTTATAGCTTGTAATTGAAAAAACATTACCAACAGTGTGCTATTATGTTTTTATATGTTGTTGTTGATCTAGCTTATACTGTGCAGGGTGGGAATGAGCCAAGACTTAATATTCTGCACTATTTATAGTTCATGTATTACTCTGTACGTCTTACTGTGACCTGTGCAATATAACATTTCATATTCATCTGTATATTAATCTGTACATCTGTATATATATTCTCCCCACCTGTAAATACAAGAAGGGTTTATAGTGTACATATTACTGTTATTACTCTCTTCTTATTTTTTCTATTTCCTATTTTATTCATTATGTATTTGTCTATCCTATTTATATATATATTTTAAGATTATTTTTATTATTATTTTTTTCCCTTTATTAAGTAGTGACAGTGGATAGACATGAAAGGGGGAGAGAGAGCTAGAGGCCACCCCTATCCTATTTATATTTAATGTGTATTTTTCTTATTTGTTGTGCTGCATTGAGCTGCTGTGACAAGTACATTTCCCCTTTGTGGGATCAATAAAGTCTATCTTATCTTAATAACACAGCTGATTAGAAAGCAGAACAATGGGTATAATGATGCTTACTGACGCAGTTTAAATGGGCTGCCCTTAAGTTGAATTCAAGCTGTGTTAGGTCAGAAAGTTTTACAGAGTTTGCGGGTGTCTTATATATCAACCCTCTTATATGGCTTTATTTGCTCAAAGGCTGCAAGTTTGGAGGGATAAGTTACCAACCCAGGAGAGAGCAGTGAGGTCTTAATGAGTTACGTAACTTCACCCGGCACTGCACATCCTCTGATGTAGCACCAGCCCAAGGAGGATTTTGGAGGACTTAAATCTAATCCACAGATGGAGGGAGATTTGCAGGTAGACAGGCTGGAATGCTTATTTGATGGCTTTCTTTTTTCCAGGTAGAAAGAGATGTCAGCAGCCCCCTTTTGCACAGTGACAGATGAAGAAACCTGCTTTGTATTTGTTTTTTACTTCAAGTATTAGTAGAAAATATATAGAGGATCTGTATTTATGTGCCAACATGTTCAAAGATTTCACAACGTCTCTGTGGAGTTATGGGATAAGTCTTTTGAAAAACTTTCTTAAATTTGAGTGCATGCAAGGGCTGCAACTAAGATTATTTTCATTATCGATTAACCAGTTATTGCCTTAATTATCTGATTC
Organism: Gymnocephalus cernua; assembly: GCA_023631565.1. Lineage (NCBI taxonomy): Eukaryota > Metazoa > Chordata > Actinopteri > Perciformes > Percidae > Gymnocephalus > Gymnocephalus cernua. The sequence continues at coordinate 17,369,895 of CM042428.1, forward strand.
ATCTTTAGTGAAAATGTCCTTTGCAATTTCCTAGACTTGTCTTGTTTTGTCTGGACACATTTAGTTTACTAGAAACAACAAACTATTGATGATAAAAGCAGATTAGCTTTTAAGTTTTTTAAGTGTGTTAATAACTCCACAGAGAAGAACGGATCAGGCCCAGCTTACATCCTGGACATGCTTAAACCTTACACCACAGCCCGTCCACTCTGCATATCTGCTTGCCGCTCCCTCTCTGCAAGCGACACCAAATCACACAACCAAATCCCGACTGTTTGCTGTCCGGGCTCTTAAATGGTGGAACGAGCTCCTCATTGACACCAGGACAGCTGAAAGTCTACACATATTCCGCCGCAGGCTAAGAACACATCTCTTCCAACTGCACTTTGCCTAAAAATATGATGGTTAAAAAAAACAAAAAAAAGCTAATGTACTTAGTGTACAACTGTTTGATGTGTGTTCCTTATTGGTTCAATGCACGTATTGATTACAACCAGTTGAGATAAAAAAATTAATTGCGATGCAGTTTGTAAACAGTCTATGGTGTGACACTTGTTAACTTACAGCAGGTAACACTAGCCTACCGTTAGCTAGTAACGTTAGCTGGCTTAAACACGGTTAAATTGCTGACAGCTGTATTTCACTGGAAAGGATTCCAACTCCTGGACGTACAACAGTCTGCAGAGGAGACTAACGTTAGCTGCACTTTGAGAGTGTTCTCTTAAAAGTCCAATATGTAATACTGACAGCTAGTGTTTAAAATAGTTACTGCAGTTGAAATTCAAAATACTGGAGAGAGTCGTCTCCCCCGCCCCTCTTCCCCAGACTCGAAGTTCACAGAGGTTGCCAGGCTGAGTCCGCGCAGCCTCCACAACAATGCTTGTCTCACAAAGCCAGACATACTTCACAGCACAGCGGAGTAGCTAACGTTAGATACTCGCTCTATTGACAGTCATAGAAGCCCATGCTCACGCGGAGCTCTGTACCCAACTGACAGACACACTTTTTCGGCTTAGAATTACAGTAGGAACCGCCAAAAACCCACAACCTTGCCTTTCTCTCCACACGCCAGACAGACACACTTCCTCGGCTTAGAATTATGATAGGAACCGCTAAAAATAACACTACCTTGTCGTCCTTTTCCACCCAATCGCTAAACACACTTCTCTTCTGGATTTACAGCCTCCCTCTTGGCTTTAAATAACTCCCCTATGGCGGGCTACAGCGTTGTAAACATAGTACATATATTACATATTGGACCTTTAACAGCCGCTGTTGGATAAACAATCGTGACAGGTCTTAGTATTGCGTTTGGGTCCGGCTCCATAAGCTTGTGTTGTGTTCAGTGTTGTTGTAAAATACCCTTTTAGCCATCTAGTGTTTCTTCTTTTTGTCATTGAACAGCAAACAACGTAAAAAAGGTGTTGTTATAAGTTGTAAATTTTTTTAAATCATTTCAATTTAACCATAGCAATAAACAAGCCTGTCTGTAATGTTTATTTATTTTTGTTATTTAAGATAAAATACAACCCCAAATCAGAAAAGTTGGGACAGTATGAAAAACACACAAAAAAAAGAAAATAGTGATTTCTAAATGTACTTTGACTTGTATTTCATTGCAGACAATGTGAACACAAAATATTTCATGTTTTGTCTGGTCAACTTAATTTCATTTGTAAATATACATCCTTTCCTGTCATTCAGACCTGCAACACATTCCAAAAAAGGTTGGGACAGGAGCAATTTAGGGCTAGTAATCAGGTAAATTGGTTAAATAATGATGTGATTTGAAACAGGTGATGTCAACAGGTGATTGTAATTATGATTTGGTACAAAAGCAGCATCCAAGAAAGGTCTAGTCCTTTAGGAGCAAAGATGGGCCGAGGATCGCCAGTTTGCCAACAAATATGTGAGAAAATTATTGAAATGTTTAAAAACAATGTTCCTCAAAGAAAGATAGGAAGACATTTGCTTATTTCACCTTCAACACTGCATAACATAATTAAAATATTCAAGGAATGAGGAGGAATTTCAGTGCGTAAAGGACAAGGGCGCAAGCCTAAGCTGAACAACCGTGATCTCCGATCCCTCAGGTGGCACTGCATCAAGAATCGTCATTCATCTATAAGCGATATCACCACATGGGCTCAGGACTACTTTGGCAAACCTTTGTCAAGTACCACAATACGTAGTTACAGCCACAAATGGCAGTTAAAACTGTATTGTGCCAAAAGGAAGCCCTATGTTAACAGTGTCCAGAAGCGCCATTGACTTCTCTGGGCTCGGAGGCATCTGGGATGGACCATCACACAGTGGAAACGTGTACTGTGGTCAGATGAATCAGTATTTCAGGTATTTTTTGGGAGAAATGGACGCCGTGTGCTCCGGACCGAAGAAGAAAAGGATCATCCAGACCATTACCAGCAAACAAGTCCAAAAGCCAGGGTCTGTCATGGTATGGGGTTGTGTCAGTGCCCTTGGCAAAGGTAACTTGCAATTCTGTGATGGCACCATTAATGCTGAAAAGTACATAGAGATTTTGTAGCACAGCCTTCAAGAAGACATATTTTCCAGGGACGTCCATGCATATTTCAACAAGATAATGCAAAACCACATTCTGCACACATTACGAAGTCCTGACTGAGGAGGAAGAGGATACGGGTACTTGACTGGCCTGCCTGCAGTCCCGACCTGTCTCCAATAGAGAGTGTGTGGCGCATTTTGAAGTGCAAAATGTGACAATGAAGACCCTGTACTGTTGCCCACTTTAAGACTTGTTTGCAGCAAGAATGGGACAAAATTCCACCTGAAACACTTCATCACTTGGTGTCTTCAGTCCCTAAACGTCTTTTAAGTGTTGTGAAAAGGAATGGCAACATTACAACGTGGTAAATGCTTTACTGTTCCAACTTTTTTTGAAATGTGTTGCAAGAACCAAAATAGGAATTTTGTTTTTTTGAAAAGAAAAAAAAAAGAAAAAATCATGAGGAACACATTAAATTATGTGCTGTTGTATTGTCTGCAATGGAATACAAGTCAAAGTACATTTAGAAATCACTACTTTCTTTTTTTATTTGTGTTTTTCATACTGTCCCAACTTTTTCTGATTTGGGGTTGTACTATTTCAGTTGCACTTTTGATAAGAGGACACATCTGCTGTTTTGCAGTTTCTATAAAGGAATATTTTTCAGTCATTTCATTCTGTTAAAAAAAATCATGAGAAAATTGTATCATGAACTTAAAATTGAATCGTAGGATCGTGACATTAAATGTTATTGTTGCTTTGCTTATTAATAAATATTTAATTTTAATGAGGAATGTGACTTTTTAGTTGTTTTTTTTTACCACAACACAGGGCCAGGGACTGTGCTTCAAAACATGTTGCAATTACCAAAAGACAGTGATTATTGACTCTGCGGTCCAATTTTTGTTTGGTAGGACACAGTGACATTAGTCTATGTTTAACAGAGGTCAAAATGTATATAACATAAAACCTAATTGGCTATGTTGAAAAAAGCTCTACGTTTAGAAGATATCCCTTATTGACATCTATAAGTCAATGAAACAACGAAACATGGAAGAAATATGTTCTATCATCGTCAAAACTATATTCTAAAAAGTTTATAAGCAATATTATTTTAACTCAAAGCTCAATCTGTGTCAAACAAGTAATCGATCAGCGATGACTCCAGGTAAGAATGTTTGGCAAAGCACACATGCGTTTAAAGTTTATAACAACGATCAAGATCAAGTCTAAAACCTAAAGTGTATAATTATAACCCAAAAAGGCATTGGTGTAATTATTCCTCAAATTTCCATCTGGTGTTTTTATGTCAGACTCAGAGTGTTGCATCTTTGAAAACATTTCAACGATTTTAGAGAATCCACTAATGTGTGCCCACTTGGGAAATGTGCAGTTTTAAGGTAATTACTGATTACTCTTGAAATTAGTTCAGATTATTCCTTTCCCAAAGGATGCGGATAAACCTGTGCCTGAGTATCTATAAAATAGCCTTTTTACAGCCTCACTCACACAGACTGGCAGCACCACAGCAGGTGAAGGGATTGGCATAGTTCTTTCATTTGCAATTGACTGAGACATGATTTCGGTGAAAATGTAATCCTATTTAATACTCAAGAGGTCTGTATCATGGAATAAAATGTACAGGCTTTAGGATAAGTGAGGTTTTAATATAATATTCAGTCTTCAGTTAGAATGCCTATATTCATCGCGGTAATACCTGCATACTGTAGCTCAGTAGCCTGAAGAAGAGCATGGGGCAGTTTTTCTTCTATCTAGGATGCAACTAAAACACTCCAAACGTGTTTATTTTTTCATTGCAAAGGTGTTACAGTATCAGCATCATCAAATTTAATAAATCATAACCTCTCAGGGGTTATTCACACAGGTATGTGGTGTTAATGGAGGAGATGGCGAGTCTATCTGAAGCAGTGCGGGCCTGTGAATGGCCACCGAGCTGAGGAATGCACCACACGTTGGGCCTGCCAGGGAAAATAAAGTTCACCAGATCACAGTTCACTCTGGCCCTGTATGTAATCAGTCAGTGGTGGGGCCTGTCTGTCAGCCCCCTGACAGCTGCCTGGGCCGTTAAATGTGCAGAGATCAGTGGTCGTCAGAGCCATTCGTGTGACAGCCTCTAAACGAGGACTTTAAATTAGTTTGGGTGGTGGAGCATTTCGCTTGAGGAACGATGTCCACACACACACACACACACACACACACACACACACACACCCCCCTCCATTTCCATCACCACCTCCCGTTGCTCTGCTCCGACTGCCACTGCCAACCAGACTCTGTGATTACATATCATTAATGGCTCTCTTCACCTGATATTCCAGTCTGTCTGTCACAGTGCTTCTTGTGTCCCGCTGTGGACAGTAGACGCTGTGCTCACAGGAGATCCACTACTACGCTCAATATTAAAAAGACAACTGAATTTTGTTGTGCTCCAATTATGACCCATATAAACGTTTATAGTGGTGGCGCCCTCTAGCGGTCGTAGTAATTATGACGGAAGCAAAGCAGAAAGTAAGGTGACGAAGTATGAGAGTGCCAAATTACGCATGAGGAGGCAGGTTTAGGTGGTGGATGGGTCTAACAAACACAGGACTTTCACCCAGGAGACTGGGGTTCATGTCAAGTGAACAGCAAGTTTTGTTTACTTTATGGAACAAACGGAACGCGTCACGTCCTGCGTCACGTCCTGCGTCACGTCCTGCGTCACGTCCTGCGTCACGTCCTGCGTCACGTGTGTAACAGAAAGTGAAGTAACGTAACAAATGCACTGATTTTAACCCAATATTCTTCTAAACCTAACCAAGTAGTTTCTGTGCCTAAACATAACCGAACCGTAAACGTTTTACAACGTTAACAGCGTGTTAAAAACTTTGACCGTTACGTTTAACGTTTGAAATAAGGACTGAAAACACTGCTGTGGGTCGTATAGTCTGCCACCGCTAGGGGCGCTAATTTATGAAACGCTCCCATGGGTCGTATTAGACGGTAGGAATAAAGGACATATATAGTCCTATATACAGGTCATTCCTACCTCACTTCCTCTAGTACATAATTCCAATTTGCATACGAGTCATTTGCAACAGAAAATAGACTCTCAGACCCCATTTACACTAAGTCACTTCATGCGTCTCAAGCATTTAAATCATCTCGAAACACATTCTAGCCAGATGGGTGTAAATGCCTCAGTCTCTCCAAGACGCATACGCCAAGACGCATACGCAAATAGTGTAACTATGTCAGTAAGCAGTCTGTGGAAATGCACTCACCGTATGATTTTCTTAAGACATCTATGGTCTGTCTCCTCTGTCCTTGTAATAACTAAAGTGAAAGTTGCAATTACACAAAATTACCCGGAAGTTGTTCTCTTTCTCATTAAAGCAAGAAAGCAAAAATGGCTCCAGCTATTTCTACACATACAATCAAATACAAGGCGCACTGAGCTGCTGCGGCGTTTATCTGATCCCTGATCAGCACAACCACTGAATGATCTGTATGGGTGAGGGAACAGGGTTGTTACTGTAGATGTAGTCTATATCCACGGCGTTCCACTATCGGGATTGCTCTTGTTCTGCCGGAAATTCTGCCGGATGTCCTTCTTTTCAGCCAGATGTCCGTCACCTTCCGCTTTCTTTGTGTTGGAATTTTAAACTCTGGAGGACTATGGTTAACTGCTCTTCAGATCTCTGCAGGGTAAATCCAGACAGCTAGCTAGACTATCTGTCCAAGCTGAGTTTTCTGTTGCACGACTAAAACAACTTTTGAATGTACACGTTCCACCAAAACAAGTTCCTTCCCGAGGCTATTTTGCAGCGGCACCGGGGCTCCGTCTGGCGTTTAGCGCCGCCCAAGACGATTGTGATTGGTTAAAGAAATGCCAATTAACCAGAGCACGTTTTTCTCCCATCCCGGAATGCTGTGTGGACTAGCCAGACCCTCCTTTGCAGCGCTGTGGAGGATGGTCTGGCTACGTGAGACTACTCTAGATGTTATGTAGACCATAAAATTTTTGCCTCACTTATAGTTCATAAATACGCTTCATTCATGTGTTTGTGTTATGGATAGTTGTTAGCTAACGCTAGCTAAACTGTTATTGTTGTAGCTAAACCGCTGAAGTGCAAAAGTTATTCTTCCTCTGCTGTTTTTTGTCAGTTACCAATCAACTTGGTGCATTACCTCCTCCTAGACTGAAGGAGGGTCGACCCTGATTTGCATGTAGCCCGGGAAAACAGATGGATTGTAATCAGATTTGGGATCTGGCCAACAGATGCATACAGTGTATTTATTAAGTATTTTCCAAAATGTCTTTTAACCTTTGATATAACCATATGCATGTACTATTTTTTGGCAGAACTAGTTATGCACCTTTTTAACACTTAAAACAAAAGTTTTACTCTCTGATGTTTTTATAACTCTTGTAATTGTTTTTATTAATTCTATCTAATCATGTCATTGTTGTCAACAAATACAATGTGAGTGGGATACAAAGGAAATAAGAAAGACAGATGTTAAAAAGAAAACATTACTTCCTCTTCTGTTCCTCTAGTACATATAGAAGTCACTTGCGACAGCATCTTTTTCTGTGCCAAACCAGCAAGGCAATCTTAAGAATGGATGCCCCCTTTATCATTAATCCTGTGCAAATGTCTTTAAAATCTAACCCCAAGTACTCTCCATAATCTAGGATTACATTGGGTAGAAAAGGAAAAAGAGGCAATCAATCTTCTTTAAAGGTTTTAATCCTTTATGAAATGGACTGGATTATTTCCTTGGGTTAGGCTTTATGACTGCCATTTAATTCCCTGGGAGTTTCAGTGCCAGCTTCATGCATTTCCCTCTCTCCCTCTCACTCTCCGCCAGGAGATCCTTGATTTATAGATATCATTTGACCTGTTAAGGCAACAGTCTGCCAAAAGTCCAAGATAAAGTGGCAATGTCTGGGCTGACAGGGGTTCCTGCTGCTAATTTTACATGATCTATGGGGCTAATACCTGTTCTCCATCCAACCCTCTACATTCTGTAGGGGGTCAGTAAGAAACTGCCTATACTTCAAACCATCAAGCAATTATTTGAGCCAGTTTTGGCACTCAGCTCAAATACCTAGAAAGAGAATTTTAGTCAATGTTACAGATGCCCTCCAAGAATGACTTTGCAGGGGGATATACCAGGTGTACCTCCTCCACAGTTTCATAGTGTTTCCTATCTGCAGATTCTTCAAACTGTCTCCATACATTTCTGTGGACAGCAAATCCATGTATGTGGTGTGACAGAAATACAGTGTGAGATAGAAGAGCTATAACTGTGTCCCAATTTAGGAGCTGTCTAAATCCACATAATAAGACAGAATATGCTGCAATGAGTCGATAGGGTTGACCCATTTCAAATGCTCTTTCAAATGCGGTCCACTTCGTGGACCAAATTCCACAACTGCAAGTCACTTGTTTAATGCTGCTCTCAGACGGTCCTTGTGGGAAAATTAGGACATGGCATAAAGTGAATTAAATTAAATTAAATATATTTACATTATTTATATTTATGGTCAAAGAATGTTTTCGTATCATACACTTGAGTCCATCGAAAGCCCCCTCTCTTGTCTATGAGCCTCTCTCTCTCCCTTCCTCTTTTAATCAGTCTGCTACTGTTGTTGAAAACAACACAAGGAGCTTTCTCAGAGGTAGGCCATAATTAATATAGGCTATTATTTTAGATATTTTTTCATGTACTGTACATGTGTTGCAGCTGTGTATTTTCAAACAGTAAGGAAACCGTCTTTGCATTTTAGTTTGATGACAGTCTGTTTAAATAAAAGTGCTTGTGACATCTCACGTGGCTTTGACTTACAACTGAACCTTTAACCCACTTTGTAAAAAATACCGAGATATATATTGTTTATCGCCATTCAGCCGAAAAATACCGAAATATGATTTTTGGTCCATGTAGCCCAGTCCTAGTCTATGGGTTAATTTGCATACAAAGTCACACTCCGCTAACAGCTTCCCTAGCTAGCAGTCTGAGGTAAAAGGTGCTGAACAAACTTGGAGGAGCAGCTTGTCACTAAAATGAGCTAAAATATAATTTATGTCCTTGCAAAATATCTTTTTCTCATTATGAAATGGTTGTCTGAACCCTGTAATTAATAGGGGTGTGAATCACCAGAGGCCCCACGATACAATATTATCACGATACTTATGTCACGATACATTGTTATTGCTATTTTAAACACGTTTTTTTCCAACTTTAAATTATGTCCCCAAAGCAAAACTTTGTCAACATCTGTTTAGAAGAAAAGTCTCTACTCTGTTCATCTCACTTCAATTTTCCATCTAGTGGACTGATTAAGCAATTTATCTTATTATTCTAGTACCAAAAGGTTACATTCTCATATGCAATTTATATAATATGATTCTTGGCATCTGTGTATTGATACAGTATTGCCCAGCACAATATTGCAATACTATGCTGCATCAATCTTTTTCCCCATCCCTAGTAATTAATACAGTGTATGTACACAAAAATAGCTTAGACAACAGGAGAGGACGAGAGTCAGGTGTACCAACATTAAGTGCAGAACCAGAATAGCTGTACTCTGACCTGAATTTTAACAGCCACGTTAAGACTATAACAAAGTCTGCCTATTATCACCTTAAAAATATGTCACGGGTTAAAGGACTTATGTGTCAACAGGATTTGCTTTTATCTTCAGTAGACTTGACTACTGTAACGGTGTCTTTACAGGTCTCCATAAAAAAAATCAATCAGACAGCTGCAGCTGATTCAGAACGCTGCTGCTTGAGTCCTCACTAAGACCAAGAAAGTGGATCACATCACTCCAGTGCTGAAGTCTTTACACTGGCTTCCTGTAGCTCAAAGAATAGATTTAAAAATACTCCTGCTGGTTTATAAATCACTAAACGGTTTAGGGCCAAAATACATTTCGGATCTGCTTGTAAACTACGAACCACCCAGACCTCTCAGATCATCTGGGACAGGTCTGTTTTCTGTCCCCAGAATCAGAACCAAAAAGGAAGAAGCAGCGTTCAGTTTTTATGCTCCACATATCTGGAACAAACTTCCCAATAACTGTAGGTCTGCAAAAACTCTCAGCTCTTTTAAAGGTCCCATGACATGGTGCTCTTTGGATGCTTTTATATAGGCCTTAGTTGTCCCCTAATACTATATCTGAAGTCTCTTTTCTGAAATTCAGCCTTGGTGCAGAATTACAGCCACTAGAGCCAGTCCCACAATGAGCTTTACTCAGGACGTGCCATTTCTTTCTTATGACCTCATAACAAGCAAGATTCCAGATCAGCTCATCTGAGCTTACTTTTTCTCAAAGGAAGAACATGATACCCAGGGCTCAGTTTACACCTCTCACCATTTCTAGACAATTGGGGACCATAGGCAGGCTGGGGGAACTCATATTAATGTTAAAAAACCTCATAAAGTCAAATTTTCATGCCATGGGACCTTTAAATCAAGGCTGAAGACCTATCTTTTTGTCATTGTACTGCACTGTGAATCTGTATATCTGTATGTAGCACCTGTATTCTGTCTGTTTTTAGTTTTGTGTTCATTTCTAAATGTTTTAATGTTTTATGTAAAGCACTTTGAATTGCACTGGTGCTGAAATGTGCTTACTGATGTAAGGGTAGACAACAGACATTTAAAATACCTTGACTAGATAAAATTCAGGCAGAAAATGTGTCAAAGGGTCAGAGTCAGACACACTTTGAAGAACTGAGAGGATTTTCTCTCCTGCAAGACTTCTAAGGCATATTACACTGTGGGGTGATTAACATTCCCACTCATTAAACATGTATGTAGAGATCAGTTTAACCCTACCATGCTGCAGTATTGCAAAGAAATGTAGAAAGTGTCAAATTATATAAAAAAAAAATTCATTGTAATATTTCTCTTTTGTCTCATCTCCAAAGATATGATTCACGCCTACACCTGAAAGTCAGCTGTATTTTTCGCCAAACAAATTGCTTAGGATAAACATCAAAAGAAAACTGGAATCATTTACATAATAATTTTACTTAACAACTTCCGATGAACCTTTCTAAAATGTGTGGGCAGGCTGATAGGAGTGATCATAGTTGCTATCTTAATCTACAGTGAAAATATCTTGTTCAGCTCAACCCCCCTTCAATTAAAATGTATTTCCATGTTTTCACAACAAAATATTACAAATGATGTTAATGATGAAATTATGTGTATGCTACTTTGCAACTAGCCTGTCAACTCTTAGAGCCAAGCTTTGATTCTTAAACCACGCCAAATATCTTTCTGCTATAAAAAAATCCCTGATTGAGTTTGATATTTTGTCTTTTACAATTATAGTAGCATGATGTCAAAAAAACAGCAAGACTAAGCCTCTCCAGCCCTGTTAGGCTGCAGGCACAGTTGTGCATACGAATGTGTGTGTGTATATATATATATATATATATATATATATATTAGGGCTGTCAAATGATTAAAATTTTTAATCAAATTAATCAGAATTTTCAGTGGATTAATCATGATTAATCACTATTTGCAATTTCACCTGAATCCTAACCATTTTTTTCTGAAATGCATACCAAAAGATACTAGTGCTGTCAAGCAATTAAAATATTTAATCGCATTAATGTCATAGTTAACTCGCAATTAATCGCACATTTTTATCTATTCTAAATGTCCCTTGATTTCTTTTTGTCCCATTATATTTTCTCATTTTAATTCTCTTATCAGCATGGAAAAGTAGATTGGCTTGCTTTGTGACTGTTTTTTTATTGAAAACAACATTGTCATATACGTTATGTTCAATTTCACACTAACATTCACACTTGGATCTAATAATCTGTCACATAATGTAACGCTGTTACCTCGATGTTCCATTGCAAGTAGTACTGCAGATAGTCCTGCAGATAGTACTACAGGTAGTACTGCCTCATTTGTTTCTCTCACTGACTGTAGAGTCACTACTCGCTCGCTCTGAAGATAATCGCCGTCACGAGCCTACAAGCTACGCGGCTAGCAAGCTAAAACCGGCCGAGGCTTGTGTCTGTTTTGTTTGCGGTCTGCGAAATTACAAGACCCGCCCTTCAATCACTACTATTGGCCAGGCGTCGAAGGTAACGTAACTCCATTTGTTCAGGTCCTATCCCCTGACCAATCCACTATCCTCACCACTCGCGGTGAAATGCCTAAACCAAACCAATCAGCTGCTTCGTAGGGCGGGACATGGTGTGGCCATAGACAGTTAAAGAAGTGGACTAACAGATCCCGTTGCTCTCTCTATGCGTTAAAAAAATTATCGGCATTAAAATGGGTTTGCGTTAACGCCGTTAATAACGCGTTAAACTGACAGCCCTAATATATATATATATATATATATATATATATATATATATATATATATTCCCTTAAAACCTAAAGTATTTTTATTCCACTTATACCCTTTTTGTTGTGGGATTTCAGGGAATTGTGGACCCAAATTCAGAGAGTAGGCAGGAGTTGAGTAGCTTGATGATTTAATAAAATCCATACAACAAAAGGTGTCCACTAAACAGCAGGGAGTGTAGAAAAAAAAGTCCATACAACAAAAGGTGTCCACTAAACAGCAGGGAGTGTAATCCAAACACTGAAGTTGTAATCAAAAACAAGAAACAGCAAAACCAAGACAAAAGGGTAGACTTACACATACCATCCACAAACTGAAACACAATGATCTGACAAAGGACAAGGGGAACACACAGACTAAATACAAGCGGTAACGAGCAAACAAGGGACAGGTGATACAACAGGTGAGACACATCAGGGTGGGGCAGAACAATCAGACAGGCGGGAAAAACACAAGACAGGAAGTAAAACTAGACAAGACCATGAAGGAAACAGAATTCAAAATAAAACAGGAAACAGAACTAAATACAAAACCAAAATAAGACAAAAAACCCAAAACCATAACACTTTTAAGAATAAAAGTATGAATTTATAGATGTTACAAGCAAAACTATTTATTGCTCTTAACGGGGAGAAAAAAAGTGAAAAGCCAAATATGAATGTGTGTGTGTTAAAGATACTGCGCATTGCACGGGATTGGAAAAAAACTAAAACGTACACTTTGAGCATGAAGAATTCTGGAAACTATTCAATCTTCATTTTATCAGTGACGTTGAGAATCTTCTCATGAATTAAGTATTAGGTCATGTTTAAATGTCAATATAATTGTATATATAAGATATATCTTAACTGTGCAAAATCCTTTTAATAGCACGTGAAAAATTCCAATTTAGCTGTAGTGATGTGCAACCATGCAACCCTTTAAATTTGATCTGGATGAAGTGACCCTTTAACCACGCCTCTAAGCAAACTTAGCTCATGTCTCTCACATGATGAAAAGAAGGAAATACGTGTGTCCAATGTGTGCTGTTGTCATAATTTCACAATTGTGTTATTACAGTTCTTCTGTGGTGGAGGACGTTATCGTTCAATTAATTTCCACAAGCTATAGCATCCATTTGAGTTAATGTTCATTTCATTGCTGCCTAAGGATTACAGCAGTATAGGCTACTGAAACCTAATGAAGGATTTAGTTTGATTAAGCACCAGTCTTGCACAAGTAATCTGTCAATATATATGTATGAGCAATCATGATTCATTTAAATTGTCACAAAAGAGCCAATGCATCTGAAAAAAACGATAAAAAAACATCAGTGTGACACAAGAAACTGCACAGAGAGATACACAGATATTTTGAACATTAATTATTCTGTTCTAATGACAATGGCACCTTAGAAAACCACTGAGGCTTAATGTTAATGACTTGCTGTAAATCCATTAAAATCTCTTCATAACAACTGGGCATTCTTTTATAAAATTCCAGTAGGCCTATCTCTAAAGAGCATATTGGAGAAAAGCTGTCACACAGTGGGGCCACAGGGAGCAGCTGTGAAGTGTTTAAGTAGCTCTGTATTATGCTGCCGTATCCAATTTATAAAGATGGCTATAGAACAGCAGATCTGCCACAATTCCCTTCAGTCCTCACACACAAATATACTTTTCTTTACACCAACACACACACACACACACACAAAGATCCTCAGATACAATCAAATATTCTATGTGAGGTCAAAACGCTGACTTTCAGCTTTAATTCAAGGGTGTTTACATAAATACTGGTTGCACAGTGTGACTTTTGGTACACAAAATAACTAAACAAATTCAGCTCACATTTTTGAGCAGGTCTTTTTCATGTCAAGTCGGTAATAATTGAGTTGATATGAGTTGAAGTGTTTTAAACTGTTTAAATCCAAGAATGCAGTGGTTAGTTCAGCGATTACAAACAACATGGTATGTCACAGAGTGGAAAAAGAGAAAGGCCTGGACAGAAAACAAGGAAAAGCTTGTGATTTTAGGCACAGTAGGTTATTTGTCAAACATATTGGCTGTGGTGTTTTGGCTTAGACATGTCGACTGCCAGTGACAAAGGTTCACTTGGGGCCATCGAGTATTGATCACTGCTGTTGGCAGTAGCAGAATGATTGCAGGAGGATCCATACAGAAATATCTCATTAAAATCACATTCAAGCAAATGCATCAAAACTCACTGGATGCTTCATCTTACAGCAATAAACAATAAATACAACGCCAAACCAGCAACTGAATCAATGGAACACCTGGGGCAAAGCGGTTTTGCGCCTATCATGTGTAGGCGGCTTAAGGTAATCTGCATGTTTAGTAACACGTGTTAAATGTTTTGTGCACATAAACTAGATTACTTCTCTGTTAAAGTAATTGTAAGAAACTACTACTACTAATTGTCAAGACTATTTTACCAACTTTCATCCACAGCCTAATGGGCTATAGAGTTAACAGAGTGGATGTTAGTATATATAGAGAGTGTGGAGGGTGTGAGAGAAAATCAGCTAGCCTGTTCTTGGACCCAATATCCCTGCGATGGAGACAGATTTCCACACAAAATCCAGATTGAGCCTCGCTGGCTGGGGATCCCTTTGATATGAGAACAGGGCTAATCCCTCTAGTTCTGGCTGCTGCCATGTCTTCATCCTCCCAACCAGGTGCCCTTTCATTAACCTTTGACTCGCACTCGCACTGTGTTTGAAGAGGCTGGTATTAAACTGGCTTATCCTAGATTGCTGCTGCAGGAGTAGTGAGAAGACTCGCTCCGTTTCTCACAGGTCTTTTAAGGTGCTGAATAGTACAAGAGTAACATTATGTAACCCTCAGTTACCAGCTGGCCCAGGCTGCGCTCCACTGCATGCTGCGTGGCAGGGCAACAAACTGAAATAACATGCTACATGTATGAAAAGTCAGAGATATAAGAGACTTCTGAGGGAGCTGGGAGTCAGAGGACAGACAAAGGTTCTAGCAGAGACTGCTGAAAGAAGCAGCCACTGGTTGTGGCTGAAGAGGAAGGATCCCTCCTGGGACAACGGTTGACCACCACGAGGCCAATACTGGCTCTGGGACACACCCCCAGATCTAATCAACCTGTGGTGGGCCTGCCCCAGAAGAGGGTGTATTGTGAGTAAAAGTCTGAAACACCCAATGACGCTGGGGTACACAACTGAAGATGTGTTCCAGTTAACATTCAATGCTGGTTCTTCGGGATTGTAACACCTAGTCCTACAAACTAATCTACAGCTCTCAAGTCCATGGCTGAAACCCTGATGTGAAGTTTTGTCTTGGTTAACCAGAATCATTATCGAGAATTGTGGAACTTCACTGGTATTGGTATCAACTACTGAATTTGTGGTAATGGGACATCCCTAGTGTGCGTTTCATGAGACTGTGTCCTGTGCTGAATGTAATTGTACCTGAACTAGTGACACTTAATAACAAGTTTAGTTTTTCCAGTAACAGCAGCAAAGTTGATCTTAACACAGGCTGATGGACACCATCAGTCTGTGTTAAGAGACACGCATTTTGACTCTATAGAGACCACTCAGAGGGTTGAGCAATACGATAATATCTAGTATCTACCATACTGTTTCTACCAAAGTATTTATCTCTTCAATATATCTGGATTAGTCCGTTGTGAGCAATGTTGCAAATTAATTAGAATTGTTCTATAGCAATATTGCTACTGAATGATGTTGATATCACAGTATAAAATTACACAAGTATACCATGATAGAGGATTTTATTTTGACCTTTATCGCCAACAATGAAACTGATTAGAACTGTGAACTCAGTCCATTTAAAATTCAAGCTATAGTGCGTAGTTTCTGTCTCCTCCATGAGGAATTCTACGTAATGACAACAACACTGTTGGCACGTTCACATTATAGCTGCTAGCTAGCCAGGTAGCATGTAGGGCTTTGACTCCGAACTTCGATATTCGAATATAATTCGAATATTAAAAAAAATATTGATATTCAAATTCGAATTTCAAACCTGTTATGGGCATTCTTTTTTTGTAAATGTGTTTGCTTGTAAACGTTCAATTCAGATTCCGAGGTATTTCCACGCCTGGTGAAGTTGTGAAACGCGAGCTCCTTAGCAAGGCTATTATTGGTCATCTGGGCTCCTGTAGTTGACGTTAGCGTCCTGGTTAGTGCCTATTTACCAAAACAATGGCCGTGCCAACACTTACAACAACCACGCCTGACAAGGAGTTAGAAACCTACACTCTTGACAATTTGAAAAGCAACGTGTGGCGCTTCCCAAAGAAACAGAGAAAATTCACGAGTAAGGACAAAGCGATATGTAAAATATGTAGGGCCCAACTCGCATACCTCGGGACAACCAGCAACTTGAGAGCCCACCTGTTAACACTACATCCCGGCAAGCTGGAAGAGGAGGAGGGATCGGGGGTGAAGCAGGCCAGAATCGACTCAATGCTATTTCCTTCACGAGGCCTCCCCTATGCCCGTCAAAATAGAGCGACAGATTTACTGACACAGTTCGTTTGCGAAGATATGAGGCCCATTAACGTGATATATGGGAGCGGGTTTCAAGCTTTCGTCCACGAGCTGGAGCCAAGAAAACATGCCTGCCCATTGACATACACTGCCCTCTGGTGGACACTGGGCAGAACATATACAACGTAAGTTTGATACCAATATACCGGTAGGTCTTACTGAAGGCATTTAATGGTCAACATTTTATTAATAAATATTCAAATATATTCAAATATTAATAAACAAACAAACTTCAAATATGATTTTTGGGCAAAAGTCAAAGCCTTAGTAGCATAACAGTCTGTTAAGCTGGGAGAGGCTCCGGTCGCTACTGCACATTCAAGAACAGAGAAGAAAGTTAGAGGATGAAGAAAGACTGGAGACACACCAGAACAACGTATGCTCAAGAGAGGAGCCAAAGTTTTTTGTTTCTAAAAAAAAAAAAAAATCTGCGATAATTTAGCCACTGTGGCTGCCCGTTGCTACACATTACTTGGTTGCGCAAATGTTAATTGGCCGTGCTAACATTAAAGATATGTCACTTCAAGCATGCAGCGGAGCAACATTATGAACGCAATAACAATCCACCTATGGTCCCGCTACAGACCGTTGAGAAAGACGAGAGAAAGACGGCTCAGAGCAATGATTAAAACACTGGATTTAAGATGTCTCGCCTCGCTGAAATACGTCCGCCAACCTACTAACATTATTCAAACACCAAAGCAGGCTGACAGCGGAGCTACGTTCACTCGTCCACTTTTCTACAACAACCTAACTTACCTGTGGCCAAGGTAGTGTTTATACAACTATCTTACAACTATTTTGTTTTGAAAGGGAAACAATGTTAAATTTGTTTGTATGTGTATTCATTCGATTTAAGTTTATTTTTACTACTTTGCAGTTTGCATAATAAAAATAGTTTAGATTCTGTAACCGTTTCATGCATTCTCCTTCATATAATGTTATTGTATAATGTTGTGGAGCCAAGCAAACCCTTTAGTAATCCAAGCTTTTAGTAAACATGATGACATTAAAATGTTTTTGTGATATTCTATGTACCCCTGACAGTAAAATAAGCCATTATAAATCTATATAAAGACCCAGTCAAGTAAAGAAAGAAAATACTGTGATATACCGTGAAACCGGCAGAATCTTAAAAAATACTGTGATATAAATTTTTGGTCATACCGCCCAGCACTATGCCATCTATGACTCAACACTAGTTTCTCTTTTATGCATGGTTAATCTGATTATGAAGAAATAACCTTTGTATATAATATTTTTTCACAAGATGTTTTTGACATTATTTGGCGTGGTTTCACAAACAATGCAGCACTATTATACTAGCCTGGAAACCAGACAGATCTGCCAGCACATGTTTTATTTCCTCTGGCAGATACGTCTGGCCCCTCTCCCATTCAAACAGATTTTCAGCCGGCCAGAACCTGGACTGACCAATCACAACCATTTATCTCACACAGGGAGGGTTCAAGACTATAACTGACAGGAGCGTCATGCTTACCGAACGTAAGTACCAAACGTAACTGTGCAACGTCCAGCATTTGTCCCGCTTCAAAACTGACCAAGCACCACCACAACATGCATGTGGCACTCAGAGCTTCATTGTTTCGTTGCTCTTTTGGTTATAGGTTTATTCAGTTGTGTCGAGAGGCATTTTGGTCTGCCCTTTGATAATGCACCTTGGAAATCAAAAATGAACTGAGAGGTTAAGAGGTAATTCCATGCATTTGCGAATTAGTCTGGCGCTGCCAGGCTGCTATTATACTACAATTCAATGATAAAGTCCAATGTTGTGGCTGAATGTGATGGCAGGATGAACCTTTTGCATGAGACATTATGGTACCATGTTTTTTATTTTTTATTTTAGGCCAGCACTAAGAGGATAGAAGAAGAAAAGATTTGCACTTTAAAACTGTTGTGAAAATTGAGTCGGAGCAATCACTAAAAAAAATGTAATTAAATAAAGTCTCAGTGAAAATGTTGTCTTTTTATGTTTGACAAAGTTGTTGTAAGACAAAGCTGCAGTGAATCTACCTGAAAAAAAAAACTGTGCAGGAACATCATACCTTAAGTGTAATTCTTTTTCCAATGATACATTTTTTTTTTTCTGCCATTCTTTGAGAATACTTTTAAACTCACACGAGTCAGACAGTAATCTGAAAGCTCAGCAGATGTGTATAATCAGCTGCCCACTTTGAAAAGGGAACAGGGACATTGAGCACTGGTCCCTGAAATTACAATTTTGTTGTTCAATTATCCATGATGCCACAGAATGATACATCTTGGCCAGAGGCCCACGCGGTCAGCGGCCTCCTGTGAGAGCTGCCTCCCCTTCACTCCTCTGCTGCTGGGAATCATACAATTGACTGTAAGTGCTCTGTGAATGACAGAACATCTGGGGAAATTTACAGTGATACAACATGCGTAATGATTTTGGATGAACCTCCTGCACGGTCAAATGCTTTACCAAAGGAGGAATCATCAGCTCAGCCACACAGCAAACAGGGTTAGTAACCGGCTGTGCATGAACTCACGGCCATTAAGATAATAAGATCATTAATTTTGTTGCACTGTGATGGAGGGCAGGACCTGAAATTTTGGTGGTATGTCTAAACCCAGCTTAAGGCCTTCATGTTGGTTTTAAATAGCAGGGTTCAGCAATTTCAACAGAAGAACAGAATTCATCCGGATGTCTTTTGGTCTACAAAGAGCTTTAAAACATTCTGCATATAAAGTTCCTGTCTACGATTCTTTTAGTAAATCAGCAGAGATTGCAGCCTCACTGCTGTCACAGCTTTGTCCAAGAGTAACTGTGTGGAAAGTAAAAGTATTGAAAGCGATCACAACCACAACCAGATGATTCTGGCTCAAGAATATATTATATATTTCTTAAGTAGGGCCCATAGAACAACATTATTTCCCTTGACTTGGGACATGTTAGTTCTTTGCCTACCTGATTTGGATATTAATATCTTATTCAACTATAGCCAGAATCAAGATAAGAAGAATGTTTATTAATAGCAGGTGTTTAAACAAAAGGCATATGATCTGATGATCCAGATCCAGATCACTTAATACCAGTTGTAAAAGAGGTGTAAAAGTCAGGATAGCTCTGCTTCTGCTGCATCGATTTTTGACCGTCTCTCCAAAGTCCCACCACCTTTATGGAATTGCAACACAAAATTGCTGGAGTAGCCTAACCTTCACAAAGCTGTCCTGAGAATTGAAGAATCTGGAAGCCACCAAATTCCATATACTCAAAATGTGCACATTTTCCGGCTGTAAAATGGCTAACAACTAACCCCTGAATCCAGGTGGCTTCTATCAAGTTAAGCCTGTACATGTGATGTGGCTGTACTGTGGCTGTACAGGGGTTTCATCAGCCTGAGAGCAGGAGACGTTTTTTAAGTGAGAGTTTTCTAAAGTAAGATGTTAAGATTCTTAATAGAGAGCTAGATAAAAAGAACCAACTCTTGGGATGCAATATATGTTGCGTAAGGTCACCCCCAATTTCCACCGGTTGCGGAACGCCTGCGGATCTGCTCCGGAACGGCGGCAGAGTCATTAGGTTTCCATTAAAGTCAATGTGTGTATTTCCACTGACTGCAGAACGGCTGCATTCCGACTCCGGCACAACTTCGGCAACCCGCAGCCCTCCGGAGCAGATATGCAGAGCTTCTATTTTTGCCGGACGCCGGAGAGCTCTGCAGCAATTCAGCACAGGGCACATAGTGCGGGACAGGAAGTCGAGCACAGAAGCAAAGTAAAACATCTGGTTCATTTTCAAAATAAAATACACCGTGCTCACGGTAGATCATATTTCCCTGCACTACACCTTGAAAACACAGCACAGAGTTGTTTCCCCTCTACTCCTCTGGATGGAAACAAACTGTTGCTGGTTTTGTGGTTCTATTCTACGTGAATTCGCGAGATCTCGTGGGTCCTTCACGTCCGCAGCCGTTACGCAACAAATCCGGACCTGGTGGGTATTGACGGACGGTGGAGCACGGAGCCGAGACGCAGCAGAGCCGGTCCGCAGACGTTCTGCATTAGGTGGAGATCCCCAGTCATCCTGTTAAACAAGTAAGGCAATTGGCTACAAATAAATTCAAGGCCACTGCGTGTACTTCTACATTTCAAAATGAATGCCGTGAACAGAAACACGTACTTCATATTCCGTCTCGTTTTCAAATGTAGCAACCCTGTGCATTTCATGATGGCCACACTGTATGTGCAAAAACACACTGTATCAGTGAAACTGGTACTGAAAGAGCTGCAGTACTTGTAACACGATCACAATCAGTCCATCTCCAAGTAATAGCACTCTGTCTCTCAGAGATAGATGATCTCCTTTTTTCACAGTAGAGTTCAATAAGAAAAGGCTGATCAACCCAGAGGCAAATTTGCCTCAACTCATCACAGTCTCTCTCTGTCTCGCTTTTTCTCTCTGTGGAAGCAATGACACAAGCGCATTCAATACTCAAGTGTTCTACTGAAGTCGGTGATGTATCATTTATACATTATAAAATAGATAGGGGGACTGATATCACATGTGAATTGGGCTACGACTAAGTGCAGTAAATATTTAATCCATAAAAAAACATTTTTCCTAATTATATGTTATGAGAGGGTGTGATGATTTTCCAATGCAACTCTCAAGACTGTCAAGTTACTAAATTAGCATTAAGGCTGAATTGAATAGAAGTCAAAAATGTTAACAAGAGCAATCAGTTAGCAATCAATCGTTTGCATTTAATCATGCCTTTTTTAAACAATTTCACACGGCCACAAGGAAATTTTCACGTCATTAACTTGGAAACAAAACAAACATATTAGAGCAAAAAAAAAAAAAGCCAACATAAAATATGTCGCTATTTTGCTCAGAGAAATGACAGAAGAAATCTGGTGGCCCATCTTTTCCCACGACAGCAACATATGGAAGAAGTGAATCGATCTTGCCTCCATAGGTCTACATATTAATGTGTGTTTGCTCTCTGAATTGCAAAATCTAAAAGATCTTTTGGTCAGAGATATGCAATGGAAATACTCTCCACTTTTAGTTTATATTTGTGGAGTTGTTCCACACATTCAAATACATTATTAATGTCTGCGTTCCACTTATTTTCTAGCAGTAGCAGCAAAGCACTTGTAAAGAGCATGATGGGATTACAGCCAAAATGGGACAGTTAGGCAGCTTGAAGGGCTTAATTCATTCAGATGAACTATTGCAGCTGGAAGGGGTTGAAACTAACACCTTGGTAAAACTCTACCTTTGTCAGGGGCCATACACACGGAGACGCATTTTGATGCAAACACACAAGTTTTGCATCGTTTGGGCCGATCGTCCAAACAAATCCTATAAACGCACTGCCTGAAAACGACTAGTGACGGCCTTAATAAAATGAGCAGTGGTGAAAGTTATTAAAGTCTAGCAAAGCCTATTTACTTATTAGAAATTCTTTGAGTCTAGCTAGTCATGTTATGAACGGACGGACTGAAGAATGCTCTTCTCCATTTTTGGTTAATTTCTGTAGCAATAACAGGCCTGGAATATGAAGTAGCGTGTTGAGTCATTGACAAATGGATTCGTTTGGACGCAACTATTCTTGAAACAAATCCAGGGAAGACGGGTAAAAAAAAGATTGTTTTGTACGTGTGGACGTGGCCTAAGCTTCCCTCTGTCTGTGTCCTCTCACCTCACAGCACTGTGGAAGCTTGTAAGTAACACCTGCACCTGTCCATCACGGCTCTCTTTCTGGAAGTCTGAGTCCCAAAGGCTACGTCCACCCATGGGTGGTTTTCACTCTCACAATGAGGTTTTTAATTTGTTTATCTAATCTAAATACATTAATGATTTATAGGGTGCCTATTAAACTACATTGAAAACAAGCCTTTTGGCACATTTACAATGATGTTTATTAATGTTTATTAACTAGTTTCATGCCTCCGTGTATATACCGGTATGCCTCTGCCAACCAGTCAAATTGCAGTTTACATCCATGTCTGTCCTCACTCATACTGTATATTACATGTATGACATGTTGTTGAGTATCCATTTGAGCTAGGGCCAAAAACCTGTTTTGTGAGGTAACAGTGAGCATGACCTTTTACCTCCAAAATCTAATCAGTTCATCTTTGAGTCCAGGTGGATATTTGTGCCAAACGGACGGACAACACGAAAACATAATGCCACCCGCTGCGGCTATCCCCGGTGTCTAGGCATACAAATAGTTAAATTAACCTTTATATTATGGTGTGCATACCAAATAATTTGTTAGATGGGTGTGCTTTGTAAATAATACAAAATACAGAAATGAAAAGATATCGGCCAATATGTGATTCCTTAAAGATCTATCCTTCAATCTATCCTACAATAGCAACCTACAATCCCAAATCAGAAAAAGTTGGGACAGTATGGAAAACACAAATAAAAAAAGAAAGTAGTGATTTCTAAATGTACTTTGACTTGTATTTCATTGCAGACAATGTGAACACAAAATATGTCATGTTTTGTCTGGTCAACTTAATTTATTTGTAAAATATACATCCTTTCCTGTCATTCAGACCTACAACACATTCCAAAAAAGGTTGGGACAGGAGCAATTTAGGGCTAGTAATCAGGTAAATTGGTTAAATAATGATGTGATTAGAAACAGGTGATGTCAACAGGTGATTGTAATTATGATTTGGTACAAAAGCAGCATCCAAGAAAGGTCTAGTCCTTTAGGAGCAAAGATGGGCCGAGGATCGCCAGTTTGCCAACAAATACGTGAGAAAATTATTGAAATGTTTAAAAACAATGTTCCTCAAAGAAAGATAGGAAGACATTTGCTTATTTCACCTTCAACACTGCATAACATAATTAAAAGATTCAAGGAATGAGGAGGAATTTCAGTGCGTAACGGACAAGGGCGCAAGCCTAAGCTAAACAACTGTGATCTCCGATCCCTCAGGCGGCACTGCATCAAGAATTGTCATTCATCTATAAGCGATATCACCACATGGGCTCAGGACTACTTTGGCAAACCTTTGTCAAGTACCACAATACGTAGTTACAGCCACAAATGCCAGTTAAAACTGTACTGTGCCAAAAGGAAGCCCTATGTTAACAGTGTCCAGAAGCGCCGTCGACTTCTCTGGGCTCGGAGGCATCTGGGATGGACCATCACACAGTGGAAACGTGTACTGTGGTCAGATGAATCAGTATTTCAGGTATTTTTTGGGAGAAATGGACGCCGTGTGCTCCGGACCAAAGAAGAAAAGGATCAACCAGACTGTTACCAGCAACAAGTCCAAAAGCCAGGGTCTGTCATGGTATGGGGTTGTGTCAGTGCCCTTGGCAAAGGTAGCTTGCACTTCTGTGATGGCACCATTAATGCTGAAAAGTACATAGAGATTTTGGAGCACAATATGCTGCCTTCAAGAAGACATCTTTTCCAGGGACGTCCATGCATATTTTAACAAGATAATGCAAAACCACATTCTGCACACATTACAAAGTCCAGGCTGCGGAGGAAGAGGACACGGGTACTTGACTGGCCTGCCTGCAGTCCCGACCTGTCTCCAATAGAGAATGTGTGGCACATTTTGAAGCGCAAAATGCGACAACGAAGACCCCGTACTGTTGCCCACTTTAAGACTTGTTTGCAGCAAGAATGGGACAAAATTATACCTGAAACACTTCATCACTTGGTGTCTTCAGTCCCTAAACGTCTTTTAAGTGTTGTGAAAAGGAATGGCAACATTACAAAGTGGTAAATGCTTTACTGTTCCAACTTTTTTTTAAATGTGTTGCAAGAACCAAAATAGGAATTTTGTTATTTTGAAAAAAAAAAAACAGTACAAATCATGAGGAACACATTAAATTATGTGCTGTTGTATTGTCTGCAATTAAATACAAGTCAAAGTACATTTAGAAATCACTACTTTCTTTTTTTATTTGTGTTTTCCATACTGTCCCAACTTTTTCTGATTTGGGGTTGTATGACTTGGTGTGCATTACTAAAATAAAGCCAACTGAAAGACAGCAAGTAAAGTTTAAATGTTATTTTTTGCATGCACATACATAATTTTTTGTAAAGACATTTGTGCAGGCAAGGTTTAAAGTGCACAGAGCCGGGGTGTTGAGAAATGAGAGAGACTGTGAGCAAGTGTTTGCAAGTGTTTGGGAGTGAAGAAATGAGTATAACACGTTTTATTGTGTCTATCAAGGTGAGACCAAAGACAAAAGAAAGCGATAAACACCATTGCTAACAGTAATGAATTAATGACTTGAATATTACAGGACTGTAATAACTTAATGCTGTGTACCTAGCTTTGCACCACGGGACTGACAAGCATCCACACTGCCTGCCATCTGCACCTTCATCTCCTGTGATGTTTTTTTTTTTTTTTTTTTTTTTTGGATGCTCAGCCTCAGGCTAGATGTTTCAATGGAGACTCATCAAGATAAGTGCCAATGTTTGGGGCATAAACTGCAGGGGATGAAGGTGGCACTAGCAGTATACATTGCTGACTCAAGTACAAAAAAGTTGCATTATAGATTCAGCTCACTGACGGATGCCTCTTTTGGGGTTTTACATTATAAAGTGCTACTGTGTGTTTTTAATACACTTCATTTGTTTGTGTTGGTTTTTCATTTCAGTTTTCTTTTATGGCATCTTTAAGTTTCTTGGAGGGAAAATATATATACATAATTTGTTTTGCCTGTGTGTGTGTGTGTGTGTGTGTGTGTGCGTGTGTGCGTGTATGTCTTACAGCAGTCAATACACACGGTGGAATAAAATGTACACTGGACATTTAACCTAAAATACCAACTACACAATTTATTTTAGATCTCAAAGCTAACTAGCAGTATCGTAAATGTATAATTATAATAAATAGAACATAATACCTCTTTAAAGAAGGGCATCTAATGACCTTCGCATAAATTTCTAAACAGTATGACACTCAAAGGTTTTTTTCTTTTTTAAATATCTCTGAATGAGGAACTTTATTTCTTCTATGCAAAACCAATCAGTCGGGATTCCTGCTCTCATCCTCCATTGCAATCAGAGGGTTTGATTTCATCAATATAACTGGCTTGCATCTGGCTCTAAAGAAACATCGATCGGTGGACTTGAGACATGGAGGGCGGACTTAAAAGAGGACATTTTAGAAAACGATTGGAAGAAAACGCATCGGAGAAAAAAAAACAGCAAACTTTAATTTAAAGCTACTCCAATATAATTGGCTGATGCAGAAATTCACAACTCCTGTTAAATTAAATAGTACACCAGTAATATACCTGACCTTTGTTTTAAATGCAGTGAGGCTAAAGGAACATGTATGCCCTGTGTCTGGGAGTGTGACAAAATTAAATCATTCTGGAGGGAGGTGATCGATAAAACTATGTTCATCTTGTCTCTGAACATTACACCTGACCGGATCAAGAGTATGGCGTAATGTATGTCCATGGAGAGACTGACACATATAGAGAGGCACATTGGGGGTGTATGAGTAAGTCTTGAGGCCATTTGACAGACATAGGAGAGCTGCTACTGTCATATCATTTGCTTTGTTTTTTGATTAAATTTTCCTTTGATGGTGCACAGATTAACATATTTGCATTAGTCATTCTACACATTATTTATTAAAGAGTAACTAAAAACTTAATCCACTTTGCACAATCAGTTGATCCTGGTCCCATTCCATAGTGTCCATTACAGCAAAGGTTGTCAGTGAAGGTGGAGATTTGGGTTTTTGAAGTCACTCTCATTGCTTTAAATGTTGGCCAGCTAAAAGAAACAGAAGATCCTATAATACCAATGCAATTTGACGTGTGTTTCAGAATCTAATGCTTTTGTCTCTATAGGATGCAGTAACTTGTGGAGGGGAAGATGGATATATTTTATAATCTAGTTTGACCGGTGCCTTGACATTTGAGAAAGAAAGAAAAAAAAGTCCATACACCCATTCCCAGAGGACCAATTTGAAAGAAGGAGAGGGTTGCAGTGTGACATGCTGACATGCTTAATGTCTGTGAGAAGTGACAAACAATATTCACACACAAGTGCTCTAAGGGACTGACACTCTCTCTGCCTGACATTTCCCCATCCCATCTAATTGATAAGCATTTCAGTTGGGCATACACCCATATTCTGCATCCAGACAACGACTGACAAGTCTATGGGTTGTGACCAAACACGAAACAACCCTTTCAGCGTATGAGTCTGTTCCCATATGACGTGGATGATTACTAATTTGGATGTGATGGTCACAGTAATAAAAGCATGAAGGGGCATACAGAAGTGAATGCACTGTCCTTTCTAGGGAAAACCGCAGCATTTACAGCTGTATCCAGCGGGCTATATACTTGGAAGGAAGCTTTTAAAAAGTGGACTGTATATTTTGATCTCCTTTGAAAATCTTTCCCTCTGGCACAGAAATCTTCTCCGTGCTCTCTCCCATCGTCTCTGCTTCACTGGGGCATATGATGGGAAAGGTTTCAGCAGTGTCCCAAGGTAGCCGATCTTTGAGAGATGACGGGCCACAAGTTCCATTTTTATTATGATTTATTCAAGCCAGCCAGTTTTCTGTAATGGAAATTCACTTGAATCAACGCCCCTTCCGCAGAGCCAGTTGGGAACCATAGTGGCCATCTGTGAGCCAGGATTACCGGAGACCATACCCATTTGGCAAAATGAAAGAAATTGTTTTTAATGCAAACGCTGGCCGAGCATGAACATCTGAAAACAGGTCTCAAGCCCCAGTTTCAGCTTTGTGGGCTATTTCCTTTCCACCTTATATTCTGTAGTACGATTTTTCTTTTAGCTTTGACATGTTTCTGACCAGTGACATTAATATAAGTCATTTTTTTTAATAATATTTATTATAATTCCTTTTGTTGTTTTACAGTACAACAATGTCTGTTGATTTTCTCTTCTTTTCTCCCAATGTAAAGAACTTGTGTAGAGCATTAGGTAGTTGACAGAATGACATATTAGACATATTGTCACCTCTAGGGGGAAAAGGCTATTGAGAGACTTGTTAGAGTCAAATCTTAGATCTCTTAGCTTTGTTTAAGATAAGCAACGTGTTTGGGAGATAAGCCTTCAAAATGCCTTTAAACAGACGAGGGATTCACAGCAAATGATGCGGCATGTGACCCAGTGTCATTTAATCTCATTGATATCAGCCTCACTGTTTACTGTTCACTCTTCTAGTCATATAAGAGCATTATTATGTTACTGCTAATGCAAACCAAACATTTACTATTGCCACTGTTTCCCATTAAAAGCATTCAACTGGCAAAAGACAGGGACAGTCAAGTCAAGCTGGAACAGCTCCCTCTAGAAGCCTGGAGAACTTCCGTTGTGTAATCTGGATGCAGCGTTTTTCTGTTGCTGTTGCTTTCGGTGTTTGTGTGCTTTCCTTTTTGCATCGTTTGCGTATTTGCTGCGCATTTATATATTTGGTTGTGTTGTGTGTATTTGCAGCGCGTTTATGTATTTGGTTGTGTTGTGTGTATTTGCAGCGTGTTTGCTGAATGCTGTGCATGTGTTGTCAAGTGAATAAAGTTGTTTTCTTAATTTGCTTGTGTTTTGTCTATTTGCATGTGTTTTATTAAGTTGCACAGCGTTTGCCCCTGTCGGCCATCGTACCCTGGACTGTAATATTTCAGATGTGAGATTTCTGCTCATGTTCAAAACTTTATACACATTCAAAATATAACTCATCCCATCTGTGCTCTCTGAGATTTGGAGGAGTCATGATATTTGGTGAAAAATGAAGTTATAATGGGCTATTACAAGAATAAAGTCACGATATTTCAGAAAATAATCTACATGCACCATAGTCTGCTGTGCATTACATAATTGCTGTGCTCTGGTCTCTGAATGAGACAAAGTTTAGGGAAGTGGCTGTACATGTGATGCTCTACATCAAAGGTGGAAAACCGAAACTACGGCAGAAATATAGGGAGCACAAATGCGACACATCTGCTGCAGCATGCCCACAGCAGAGCGCGTCCACTGTAAACCTGAAGTTGCACAGACCACGGAAGGCGCGCTGCTCATCTCTATTTTTACAGAGAGAGTGGACAGTAAACAACGCACGGGTCTGCTTCAGAGCTCTGTGCGTTTGAGTCTGAACCATAGACTGGAAATGTCACAGGAACTTCAAACTAAAATCATTAGTATTGCGCTCCTAAACTTTGTGTTGATGGCATCAATGTATATCTGACTGATTTGAATCAGAAAAGCTTTATTGCCAAGTACGTTTTTAACACATACAAGGAATTTGTTTGTGTTATTGGTGCATGTCACACATTCTCTAAATAGAATATAAACAATATAAGTATAAGTATATGTACACAGTATGTATTAAATGTAGGGCTATCAATTGATTAAAAAATGTAATTGAATTAATTTCAGACTGTGATTAATTAATCTAAATTAATCACATACATAATTTTTTACTGTGAAAGCATTGTAAATATTTCAATTCAAATGAATCAATGAATAATCAGCATTAGTGACATTAAAGTTAAAAAAAAACTCTTTATTATTATTTTCACTGTTCAAATAATGACCATGACAATCAACAATATGACCTAATATGCTGAGGAAATAAATTCAAAAGTGCTTCAGGCTTCCTGAATCACGAATAGAGTTATTTCACTAGTAAATTGCTATCGAACGACAAAAACATCCACCAGATTTTACAATGACTTTGAAAGCACCGTCTGTGTTTTTCGGACAATGGCTGCAGAAGTGTCAGAATCTTCTGCAGTGAGTGAAATACAGTCAAACTTTACACCGTTTAGCGTTAGCTGTCTGCATTTTAACCGTGTTTAATCCAGCTGCTAGCTAGCGGAAGGCTAACGTTACCTGCTGTTGAGTGTAGTGTTAACTAGCGTCATGTGCAGCCATGTTTCTGTTGCCTGTAGCAACGCATTTTACAGTCGAATGGTGGCTAGAACTGCTCCAGGTGAAAGGTCTTTAATCTTCGTTATTTTTTTAACGCGCTATTTTTTCTCAGATTAACTAATTAAAATTAACGCATTATTTTGACAGCCCTAATTAAATAAAAGATAAAACATTGAACATAAAATAAAAGATACAATTAAAAAGAGCAGGACAGCACAGTAAGCACAGTGGCATGTAGAGCCAGAGGTGGAGTGTGGAGAGAGTCAGGGTGGGTTGATGAGGCTAGTGGTGGAGGGAAAAAAAAAACTGTTCTTGTGGTGTGAGGTTTTGGTACTAATGGACCTCAGCCTCCTGCCAGAGGGGAGTGACTCAAAGAGTTTGTGCTCGGGGTGGGAGGGATCAGCAACAATTTTACCAGCATGCTTCAAAGTTCTGATGGCGTATAGATCCTGGAGCGCAGGCAGATTGCAGCCAATCACCTTCTCTGCAGACCAAATGACAAGCTGCAATCTGCCCTTGTCCTTGGCAGCGTACCAGATGGCTTGTGTAGAATGTGAGGATGGACTCAATGATGGCTTGTGTAGAAGTGCACCATCATTGTGCAGGTTGAATTTCTTCAGCTGCCGCAGGAAGTACAAACCAACCAAACTTGATACTGTTACATGATTGGCTGTTACGAGTGTCACTCCCTACATTGCTAGGTTACCAGAGAGTGAGTGCCTTTGGTCATGCAACCAAACATGCTTCGCAACCTCTGGTTTCTTCCAAAAAAACATTATCGAACGTTTTATCGAACGCATTTTTTATTGATATTGATTACGTGTCTATCGCAAGACATATCGTTTTTATCGCCCAGCCCTAATGGGTACGTTCAAAAGTTGTTTTAGTCTTGCAACAGAAAACTCAGATTGGACCGATCGTCTAGCTAGCGAAATTAATATTTCATTGTTTTCCAGTAAATTAAGTACCTTAAATTTTAGATTAGGGGTTGGTCATTCTCAACACCATTCTATTCCCTATTTGACTTATCAATTCTGGACTCTGTGCTGCTGCCAGCCTGTGTAACGTACGTTACTCACCGTCGAGCGACTCTTAACCTCCCGACTAACGGTTACCGCTAGCTAGTGATCTAGGGAGGATTATCTCTTCAGACCACAGTGGACTTCAGTGGACTGTCCATCCAAACTCCCGACTGGACCTTCGTCTGCCACGCCTGCCGGACTTTTTCAAGTACATGTACTCTCTGTCTCCACCGATCACTTGGTAGCTTTGAGACACCTGGTCAGCTGTTTGCTTACTGTTAGCTAGCTTCTGTTAGCTTCCACCGACTTTTAGCCATGTTCCCGGCTCAAGCAACTAGCTAACAATTACAGCTAAAGTTAGTGTTGGCCACAAACCTCTCTGCACTGTCGAAAATGGTGGTCCTAAACTATTCCTCACTGCAACTTATCAACGTCATCTGCTACGTCGCTCCAGCTTGCATTGCCAAAATAAAATAAAAATAAAAGTATTGTCCCGTTGTCAGCTCCAGCTAAGAAAGACATAGTTCAGCCCACACGTCCAAAATTCTTAGAACACATCAGATAACCTTCCGCAACGATTGCAGGCTCTTTGATTGAGCTCTGCTTTGAATGAAGTTCCATCATGACAAATGAATAGTGACATGAAGACAAAAAAAAGAAAGGGGCTACACCAGATGCGGTGTCAGCTGATTTTGCCGAGGCTTCAGCTCGAATGTTTTAAGTGTAGCCCTGAATGTATTTTGAAAAGTTGACTGACAAATATGAAACGTCGCTTAGTGTCCACTCTCACTGACCAAGTTTACATGCAGCCAATATTCGGGTTATGGTCGGGTTAAGGTCACTATTCGGGTTTCTGAAACATTCGGAATAACCCGTTTACATGCGTGAGCAGAGAGAGTTACTCCTGTATACGTGGAGTTTGTAATCAATTGGCAATATCCCGATGTAAACGGCGACGCACGGTTAGCGTCTGGACGTACGGACAACCTTAAGACGCAATATGCGTCATTTCAACAAACACAACAACAACAGAAGACATTATATTCATGGTTTTCACCACACTAATAAAGAAATTGGTTTCCTCCTCACTCCAAAAGTGTGGTGCTGTCTGCGTCTCGCCATGTTTACCTCTACTTCTTGTTGACTTCCTGCACGCAGGTTTGTGTATGCGCCGTCTGGCGCATACACAAACCACAAAGAAGTTCCTCTACTCAAAAGACTAAGATTCCTTGCGAATAGAACATGTGCAGAACACAAATCAATGTTCCTTCTGATGGGGATATGCCGATACGCGTTTACATGAATGAATATTCGGGTTAGAAAAGAGGTAACCCAGGGGTCATATTCCGGTTTTTAAAAACCGGAATATGAGCATATTCGGGGTTTTCCCGGTGTTTACATGGCCGTGCGCGACCGGGTTATTGCTAATATTCCGGTTTTGAACGGGTTATTGGCTGCATGTAAACGCAGCCACTGTAAAAAGCTGTGCAGCTTCAGGTTTATCGATGCGCACTGCTGTCGACATGCTGCGGCACGTGTCGCATTTCAGCTCCGTTAATTCTGCCGTATAGTTTCTGTTTTCCACCTCTGATGTAGAGCAGCATTCAGCCACTTCACTAAACTAAGACCAGAGACCCAGATGGGGATCTGGTCTGTCAGAAGGTCTGAGGTCTACCGTATCAGCAGAGCAATCACGTAATGCATAGCAGACTATTGTGCAGGTGGATTATTTTCTGAAATATTGTGACTGTATTCTTGTAATATCCTATTATCACTTTATTTTTCACAAAATATCACGACTCCTCCAAATCTCAGAGAGCATGGGATGAGTTATATTTTGAATGTGCAAAAGTTTTGGACATGAGCAGAAATCTTGCTCAAACACATCTGAAATATTAAAGTCCAGGGGTTTATTAATCCATTAATATGAATAATGTATTGTATAATTGAGGTGAATAATTGTCATATGCACATTTAAGGAGGTTACTTCCCCAACAAAAGATGCAAAAGAGAAGGTAAGAGGAAATTATGCCTAAGCTACATGTGTGCTGACTGATATAATGATATAATTAGGAAAGTTGATCCAAAGGAGAATAAATAGTTGAAAGCAATACAGAATACCTGAGAGCCTTACTGCAATATATTCCATTATGTTTTTGTATTTGAATTGTAATTTGTGTCCCTTTTCATAAAGATATTAATAGCATATTGATTCAGAAAAAGGTACTAATAGGTGCATAACTCTGATGTCACTCTTGCCTGTCTTCAAAACTGGCATAGGCTGCGATAAAATCTCACATCTGGTCTGAACTTGTGTACGCAAGTTTTCAAGTCAGTGTGGCCTTGCGGTGCAGCATATAATCAGTTTAAAAGGAGAAGGCGAAGTCATCAGTTGATCACTTATCAGCAATGGCAGATCTCTATATGTGCCAGTACAACAGTGCACATGTAGGCACACGGGCCACGGTGGAGCGCTCCATCAGATTGATTATCAGGATGTTATTCAATGGTTTTAAAAGGTATAGTGTTATGTTTGGCAATGATATTCAATACAGGAAACATGACGATGCACAATATTTTTTATTTATTCTTCAGGTTTTCGTTTCTCTTTGAAAGGTTAATGATCACAAGTGAACGATTTATTTTTGCCATTGACCGAGTTATTCGGCTTGTTTTTCCAGCACCTCTGCTGTCAGGAGACAGGGTCGGGGTGGTGGTCCAGCACGGGGGGCGGAGGACACGCGCTCATGGTTGCCTGGCTCTGACTCATGAAAAAAACACGAGTAAAATAAAAGATACTGCATAAACTCCGCTAAACTAGTGTTTATTTAAATATAGGTACACCATGTAGGCCTAAGAGATTGTAACATAAGCCTGTATATTGCTATTAGGACTAATAGCATACATGTTTCAAGGATGTATAAATTAAATAAACTTCAGCTTGAGTCCGATTTACTATATGGCAACTGTTGACTGTATCTCTTCATTCCGCATTCTTTCTACAGCCTTTAATACCAGTTTTCAGGCTGCCATATACTACACATATTAGTGCAAATGAACCTGAGATATCAGGGTTTCAATCTCCACCTCTGTAAAGTGCTGCTTCTTAGCCGGATTACGTCTCGCCATGTCGTAAATTGTAGGGGCAAGGCCTCAAAACCGAGAATATATTGGGGCATGATATTTAAATTACAATCATTTCCAGCCGCTGCATTTATCAATGTACGACCATTCTTATACTCTGATTGGTGTGATACGAACGTTTCATGAATCACGCGTCAAGCCTGTCGTAAGATGATATCTGCGCTCATATCTGCGCTGGTTTCTACGATAGGTTGATAAATGAGGGCCATTATGTTTACCAATACCCGACCCGTGCCTTGCGCACCCCCCCTCAAAAAATGTTTTTAAAAAAAAATGCGGATTTGCATGATTTGAGAGCCTTATTTTCAGGTTGAAAAAGCCGAATGTCCTGATTTATCACACCCCTGATGTGGGTCTGGCTTGTCAGACTATCATTCACCTGCAATACTGTGGAACTCCTTTTTAATGGCTTACAAAAATGTTTCAGAGCGAGTCACACTCTTCTGACGGCGCTTTGCTATACAGTGGTCTTACTAATATGCTCTGCATCACCAATGTTGTAAAGAAAACTGCCGTTTGCAAAAAAACGTAATGTGACACAAATAATCTGCTGGGATGTAAGAGCATGTCCACGATGGGTGATGTTAGTGATATGAGGACAGATAAGCTTATGAAGGCTACATATCTGATGGACTGGGAAGAAAAACAATACCAAATATATAGGTAGGCTAGTATCTGGAAATGAAAATGCATCTATACTCGGGTCCTCAATATCATCAATGCCATGTTTTGAGAAAAAAAAACTTTTTATAGTCTGCCTAACAAAGTTAATAAACCAACAGTTTTTTATTCATGCACATAACAAACTGCTAAAACAGCCTGATACTGAATGAATGAATGAATGAATGAATGAATGAATGAATGAGGAAATGAAAGAGCGCTGTGTCAGAGGGTGGAGACTGAAAGAAACTTGAGGTTTCTTGAAGAAAACCTGCTCCCGACCAGGTTAGGTTCTAGTGCTGGGCGGTATGACCAAAAATTCATATCACGTTTTTTTTCAAAATTATGCCAGTTTTCTGGTTTTTGACGGGGTTTTTTTTCATGCATATTCAGATGTTCAATGCATTTTCTACTCGTTGAGAGAGGAATTACTGCAGTAAATTGACTTAATTGACTCATTACTCACCACTGTATTAAGCGGGACCATGTCTTTAGCTAGGTGGTTGGTGATGGAGTTTGTAATCTCGATCCACCGTTTGCTTTTTCTGTCAAGTCCCTCTAGCAAACGCGTCTTTAAGTGACATTTGGCTCGACTTTTCTTTTGCTTTCCCCGTGTTACCTGCTAATGTGGAGGTCGCTGAGCCTGCTGACTTTAATTTCATTCATTTGATATTCCAAGACGTGTTTGCAGCTGAGGTGGTGGAGCAAATTGCTCGTGTTGCCGCCTTTCGCAACTATTCTAGCCCGACAGCACTTGTATAAAACGGTTGTTTGGTCAACGTCGGATTTTTGGAAACCAAAAAACCTCCAAACAACAGACCCGGCGGCTCCTTTTTTTGGCACAAGTTCGTTTCTACTACTTCTGCAGCATCCATCTTCCGTGTGACGTCCCTCTGGTGCACTGCTGTTTACCGTCGCTGCTTAGAAGTGCAGCATTTTAAAGGGTCCGTCTAAAACAGTGTCGCGCAGCGCGAACGTTGAGAACCGGACGTTGTGTTATTAAACACACCGGTATGGCGGTATATTAAAAATGAACATCGTGACGAAAATATACACCGGTTTTCGGTATGAACCGGTATACCGCCCAGCACTATTAGCTTCACAGGCTCAGTTACCATAGTAACAGACTCGGAGGTTAAGTTACCTCTCTTTTTCTCTCATCTCAGGGTTGACAAACTCAGTTTTCACTAAACCTGCTTTCTGAAACGGTCCCCAGGTGTTGGTTTGTGCTACACATCATGTGTCCCTTCAGCAAACTTTTTCTTTACAAAAGAACTGCTGCTCAGTTAAACCTCAAAGCTGAGCTCAAATATGGAGCTTGTGTTCTGCACCATTTCAGGCCCTCAGGTGCTGTCTGTGTCATTGTCCATGGAGTCTGGATTCAGTGTCAGCAGCAGTGAGACATCAGCGCTTAGGGCCGTCATAAGCCTCTCCGTAAATGTCAAGTGACAAAATGTGAACTCTAGGCGGCATAAAGAGGGACAATCCTAAAGAATGACTTTGTATAGATGTGACAAATGTATCATCACAGTGTCACAGGGTTCATCCATAATTCAGTGCTTGTGTGCATGTGTCTGTGCGTTAGTGTGTGTGAGAGCATGATGTGCCAAGGACAGCAGACATATGGAGGGAGACAAAGTGACGCGGTGAGTAGCTTACAACCTGGATGTGTTTCAGCAGTTATGGAAGACATATTTTATGCTTGGCCTTTGAACACTTCACTCTCTAACGTTCTGTTGATGTTAGACTATTCCAGTGTGTGTGTGTGTGTGTGTGTGTGTGTGTGTGTGTGTGTGTGTGTGTGTGTGTGTGTGTGTGTGTGTCCAAAGAGAGACGAGTATTAAAGATGATTTCTGTCAGTCACAAACTGATGTTTTCCTGAGCGAGAGAGGAGGCGTTGTCTGCCAGCTTGGCTGAGCGTATGCTGTCATGTT
Organism: Gymnocephalus cernua; assembly: GCA_023631565.1. Classification (NCBI taxonomy): domain Eukaryota; kingdom Metazoa; phylum Chordata; class Actinopteri; order Perciformes; family Percidae; genus Gymnocephalus; species Gymnocephalus cernua. Next base: position 17,406,030 of record CM042428.1, read on the forward strand.
CTTGACTGGGATGTCAATCATACTCGGTATATACATCTACTGGGCTCGCTCACTGCCAGTGGAGCTCTGAGGAGATGTTCTTCATTTTCAGCTGCCAAATACAGTACATTACAGTAGGCAACAGGATTATAACGGTATAGTTATTAGTATGTTATTACTTATAACTACTGTATTTTTAATGTGTGATTGCTCGAAGCAAAGACAAAGAAAACAGTCTCCCTGAAAGAGCACTGAGCAAAGTCATCTTCCAATAACCGCTATTCAACGAATATCAATTATAATTGCTCTACTTGATTGAGTCTGTGTATTCAGGCATATAAGCTTTCGCCCACATAAGCTGCAAACTAAATTATATGTTCAATACACCAATAATACATATCACTCCTTTTGACAGTTTATGTGGTTTCAGCGGCAGAGGATATGAAAAGCAAATGATAGAGAAATATATGAATAAAACATTGTCATCTGGAAAACATATAGATAGGGTGGATATGCCTTATGTAAATATGCAAAACAAATATTCCAGGGTATATACATAAATGGAAACGTCTCTAAGACGAGGCAGCGAGAGGATATGCTTTGAGAATGGAAATCTCATTAGTTTGATATCAAATAAAAGCAGTCATCTGGAGGGAATGGCACTGACACTGCAGTAGGGGAGCACAAGTCACAGAGGGAGTGTGAAATTTGTCTTTGAAGTCAATGGTATTTACAGAGGAAATTTTTGCTTCCCAGGTGTAAGACGGCAAAGTGTTTTTATTTTCAGGGTGTAACCTTCAGCCATCACAACACAGTTCATTCGTCATACATGCATTTTCACATCAGGTGCAGTGAAAAATCGACTAACCGGGAGTGTGATTTGCGACGACAGCAACTCGTCCCCCATGAAATATAAGAGTTAAAGCATTATTTCCAAATGAGTGTTGGACTAATGACAAATCATTTGTCAGCCGTGAGATCTTTGTTTACCGCCACGGTATCGTTCATCTCATCTTCATAGCGGTCCAGTCAGTGGGGGATAAAATAAAACAACATGCAAATTATTTTTTGACATACAATCATTGCATTTGCATGATGTAGATTTATGTTTAATTGTCTCCCAGCCTCATTTGCAACATGTCCCAGCTGACGACAAATCTATCTGACAAATCGAGCGTTACTGTGGCAGCTAATCCATACAAAAATATTCACACAACACGAGTGCACGCAGATGAGCAGATTAGAATCAATAATTACATCAGATCATCAAAGCAATCATCAAAGAAATATTATTAGCTTCATGGGTCATCTGTTTTGGATTCATTTCAGACCACTTGGTAGCATTGAGGATGAAGAAAGGACTTCAATATGGGCACTTATTTAACTTATATATCTCCCTGCACTACTGTACATAAATAACCATGGCTGTTAGAGACCTTTGAAGAACGTCTGGAATGAATGTTTTAAAGCTGCAGTTTGTTGTGTTTATTGTGATTCAGATTCTGCTTTCCTATTGGGTTTTTATTTGATGTGCTGTATGGTGCTTCTATCTCTAAATCCATTTTAAGTCTATAATGTAATATGAGCAATCCTCAAAAAAAGGACACAAGGAAGGACAAGAGATTTCCAGATTATTCCTGAGTTTTAGAGCTTGCTGTTGTCGTTGCTTCAGGAAATTGCCTGGTCTTGTATAATACATTATTCACCCCGCTACAACCCTGACATGCATCTAAATGATGAGTGAATCTGTTTATTAATCAAAAATACTGTATACATTGAATTTCAACAAAAGGTTCTCTATCCATTTTGAGACCACCACTACATCATCATCATCATCATCACCACCCCTAGCACCACCACCACCTGCAGCAGCAGCAGCAGCAGCAGCAGCAGCAGCAGCAGTTACCAGCAGCAGCCACATCATCCACTATGATATAAAAAGCCCAAAATGGGGCGTGTTGTCACAGCCCATGATGGATTCAGGGGGCAACACTGAATGTTGATCAAGGTGAGGCATGGAGGAGGCCCTGCTTGTCAGGGACCCGCCAGCATCCCCAGGCAATCTTTGCAGTCAGGAGATGGAAAGAGCACCGCTCTGAAATCCATCATGTGCCACCTACGAACGGAGCATTGATAGAGAGGAGCCACTGTCCCCAAAGTAACAACATGTGAATGGGTTTGGGACTTCAGCAGGAATAACAAATTAATGGTGCATCTTTGCTGATGCTGAATAACCTTTTTTTTTTTTTTTTTTTTTTGCTATAGAAAAACACATTAAAACATTTCAATTGCATTTCCAAAATGCATTTTAGCTGAGGGTTTGATCTATATTCTCTATAGGTCTCCAACATACTGTAATCGTCGTGTTTTGATCATTTAAGCAATCACACTGACATTTTAAGGGAATAATTCACTCAACAACGAACATTTCAGCATATTCCATACTCTATGGTAACTGTGCCATAATAGATGATCACACCTGATCGTCACATTCTGTTGCGTCTAGTGTTAGGAATACCCTAGGAGCATTAAGTCGAAATAAATTGGATCATACGGAAGAGCGTCTTCATAATTTTTATCATAATTACTCTCATTAGATACCACTTAGTCTGATTTATTTGCTGTTTTTACTGATACGGAGACACTTGCATATTAGCACTGAACAAAGTCTTATATCACAGGACAGCATCAGCATGTTTCTAAATAATAATAATAATAATAATAATAATAATAATAATAATAATAATATTAAGTGTTTAAATCACTGCATTGAATGAGTGAATAAGCTTAAATTTTCTTTTAATAGTGCAACATTATTAAAATGCAAGAATATTGACTTGCTAAAGATGTAAAATAAAAATACATCAGGGAAGATGATATTACTGTATACTGGAAGTATTGGAAATATCATATTCCTCGTGTCCAATAAATGCACGTGGTTCGAGTGTGGAGGGAAAAGTTTAAGGAATAGATTAGCAATAGTATTATTTGTGTGAGTACATGGAGAAGATTCTCTCATATATGCTACCTAAGCATTGTTTAGTGTATTTCAGCATTCCCTATCTCAAGATTCGATTTAAAGTCTAAACACTTCCTCAGCCTTAAACGCAGACAGCCTGCACTGTACACGTAAATGAAGACTCTCCGTACAGGTCGGTAGTGCTAGGGCTTGGCAGCAGATGACAGGCCCTGTGAATATTCAGTACAATTACATTACATGAAATATTACAACGCATGTAATTAACCATCAGAGGACAGTTTCCAGTGAGGGAGGAGAGCCAGAGATTAAGGTAGCTGGTGAGGACTGCTGAGTGAAAAGCTAGGCACTCTCAAAGAGTGTGTGTGTGTGTGTGTGTGTGTGTGTGTGTGTGTGTGTGTGTGTGTGTGTGTGTGTGTGTGTGTGTGTGTGTGTGTGAGTGGGCGAGTGTGCGAGCGGGCGTGCATGAGGTACACGTGTGTTTGTGTGCATACAGGTACACATTTGGCTTGTTTTTACGTATCTATGTGACATCTTTTAAATACTCAACAGAAGATATGATAAAGATAGAATCGAGATAATTCAAGGGCTTAAACGGTTTTCTAGTTTTAGTCATAAATTATCAAATGCAGTGCTGCTAAATTTCCCAAGTGATTTTAGCAATGAGTGACTCGTGCATAACTTACTCCTGCATAAAGAAAATGCAAGCACTAGACCCGCAGAGAACGCATGAACCGGAAAAGAGAGCGAGCGAAAAAGGACGTCAGGCTTGGGACTGGTGCTCAAGGTTGAGGTTGTCAATAGAGACACAGCCTTGCTACGCAGAGGAGCCAGCCAGAAATAGCTTGGAGTCCAAACCATTGTCATGAAAGTCGTCTCCATTTCCCATGGGTCGCAGAGAGATAGAGATCTGAGAGGCAGCGTCATGATAAAGATCACAGATTGACTGGGAAGCCTCCCCCAGGATTTAATTGAAGTCAACCCAAGTCACAACATCTTAGATCAAAAAGATGACCCAAGCAAAACTCAATTTTTCATTCTCTATTTTTATCGGTATGCCTCTCCCCCCATTCAATACGTTTACTTGTTTACTTATTGAAATACACAATGTCCATGAAATTAGTCTGAATGTCAACCATGACTCCCCGTTGGCTGCAGCCCCCTGATTTATCAGCCACACTGGAGATGACTGGAAACTCAAATGTGCAATGATAAATCTCCAAATCATACAGAATGTTGAGTTTTTCTGTTCTAGTTCCATGTGAATACATAACATTATTTCTTTTTTTGCAATTTGATAATGCACTGACAGATTTAGTTTTGTTTGTTTTTTGTTAAAGAATGGCAATGACTTTTAGTCCCTAGTATGTGTCAAGCTCCCAAAATCATGGCTCCTACAATTCCTACAATGCAATGTGATAATCTTTTGTTTATACTGTAATAATGTAATATTGGAGTCAGGGTTACCAGTTTCCGACTTGTACATACCGTTCACGTCTCACGTCTTTTCTTATGTATCTGACTTGGTGCTGAATAATACAGAGTTAACTGAAAATTCAAACAAATACGGACGCATCACACCAGCCAAAGTCTGTCACTCAGGGTAACCAAATTTATTGCAACACTATTCAACTTTTGCTGAACAAGGGCCACTGTGGCCACAATTAATAATGACGAATGGTATAACAGTGTCTTGGCAGCACAAGTAGAGATGAGTCATACTCTGCAAATTGACTGATAATGTCAGTTACACAGCAATATCTCTAAAGCAGTGGTTCACAAGCATTTTTAAACCAAGACATCTCTTTGAGATTTTTTTTTTTCCCTCCTTCATACCTGCAACTGTCAGCTGTTGTCACCAGGCTTGGCTGCAGCAGAACTGCATATTAACAGATTTCTTTCTTTTCTTTTTTTTTTTTTTTTTTAAAATGCTGATTTAGATGCTTATTCTTGTTTTGATACGTTTGAAAAAGTAATATGAAAAATAAGTTAATGTAAATGTTGACTTGGCTCTCATGGGGTAAAACATTAGTTTAAATCCATAAGCTATACCTGCTAATTCTTTGGGAGGGTGGCAGGAGGGCTGACATTGGACGAGAGGCAGGGGGGGGGGGGGGGGCACAGACTGGGTTGACCTCATATTTAAACACCAATCGAGTGACCCTTGGCCCTAAAACTTATTTTATCATTTCAAGGCATTGCAATTCTATTTATGAATTATATGGAAATGTGAATGCTTTAATGTGCATTGTGCTTGCATGTTTTGTTTTCTCACCTGATTTAATTAGCAATTTACAGCAAGGCATCTGTGTACTGTATCATTTTTGCAGCCTTTATCTTGTGTACAGACTTATTCGTCCATTACTTCAATGATTTCCTCTCCCAATGGGGGGGTCCCAACACCTGTCTTTGCTCAGGCTTTGCTCTGACAGTTATGCCTCCTTCATCTGTCTACATTGACACACAAAGTAAAGCCTGACAGCCATTCAGGCATGAATTACTGCTGCCACGTATTCAGTCCCAAGTCTTAATTACCGACTGTATACAGCATGAGCATGCTTGGACCGATCTAGCTCCGGTTCAAGTGCGTCCTTATGTTGGGACGCAGCTCCTGTTGTCTCCGAGCTGAGCTGTCAGGTAAAGACAAGGAGTTGGTGATTGATGCATTTCCCAGAGTGGCGGATTGTTCCGCTGAGTTGCCTCATGCACCAATAATGACATATGATGGAAACCCCTGTCAGTGAGCCATGATAGGAAATGAAGATGGATAGTGTCTTGGATGGGAAGTGATTTTGTCGAGCAGAAAGTTAAGAACATTTTTGTAGTGATAATCTTACAATAACCACCTGCAGTGCAGCATTTTGAGGTACTGAGGACATAGTCAAATATGTTTTCATTTTGATTTTCTTAAGAAATGTTATAGTTTTCAATAGTATACATAGTACAATAGTCATTTGTGTTTTTTTTGCTGTTGATCCACTTGCAAATCGCAGATGCCAGTGAGAGCATTGATTGTAAAAATACAAGTAAAAGAAGCTGTACATAAGCTAGGACTGCCCAGAATATCACTTTTGAGGAATCAAAACAAACAGCACTCTGTGTGAGAATAACTAATTATAATTAATGTTGATGCATAAATAAATAAATAATGTAGGATTACTATTCCTTGTTTGATGGGCTATTCGGGATTTTTGGGGTAATGCATATATAATAAAAAAATTTTCAAAAGAAGACAAATGGCAAAGCACTGATTTGGACGCCGATTACCATGGCAACGATCAAAGCTTTGAAGCATTCGGGTCAGCCCTAACACACAAATTTACACTGTAAAATAAAGCAGAAAAAATGTGTTTCAAAATGGATCTATATGAAGGGAAATTATGCATAGTGGTCTCTGGTAGCGGATTCATAAGCTTGCTTTAGGTTTAACATGCCTGTCACAAACGTGTTTATTTTTACAGGATTATTAATAATGCTTTTCATCATTAATGGATTACTCTTCAAATCTGTTTACATGCTTGTCACCGTCACACACATGTCTATCCATTATGAAAGCCCAGGAGCCTGAAGTGCTAATTATCATGTGGGGCAGTCCTGCACAAACTGCAGCATGCAGCAGGAAAGGATGATTACACCAATTAAATATTTGTGTCACCACTGTGTGATCTTAACACGAATGACACATTTGAGTGGGAAATTGTCTTTGGCTTACACTGGAGATTCTTTGTGTGAAAAAAATCATTGTGTAGCCACAGCTCACGCAGTAAAGCGTGAGCACGGTCGGCAGTGTGTACTTGAGCTGGCCCTGTCATTGGAGAACATAGCTAGAGCCCTCCTCCTTCCCCTGGTTTACAGCTTTAGTCTCTTCACTTGAGCTGGGTAATTTCAATTTGTCAAAACTGTTTACCAGCATGCCTCTAAGGCTATTACTGGTATGTCACGAGGGAGCAGATAGGTAATGAAAAGCATACAAATGGCAGATGAAAAAAGCATTGCTGAGAAGGGGAGAGGGGTAGGGTGGATAATGTAGGTGGATCTTTCATGCAAAAGGAGGCCGGCAGTGATTTATTATTCCATCTTTTCTTGAGAATCAATTATGCTAAAATGCTAATCGGGTACATTATGAATTTCTCAATTTGTTATGAATAATTCAAATATTTATTGGGCATGGGTAGACATCTCAAACAACTTTGTCCTTATACAATACATAACTTACACAACCTAATGAAGAGATGTCCGATTGTTCTCCTTTCACACACACACCTTTTTGTCAGGGCGATGAATCACCTTTACCTAGTTGAATACCAATAAAAGGGCTGACCCGTCTGTCCTCACATGTTTCAGACTACATCCAGCTCTAACACACAACTCTACAAATAAACCCCCAACCGGTGGCAAAGAGCAATGCAGCCATGAGCAGTACAGTGTGCCAGGAAAGAGGAAGAGGAGCCCAGCAGTAGGGCTAGGTATCGTTAAAAAAATATACCGTGATGACACGATACCGTGACTTCAATACCGGTTCCCAAACAATACTTTTTTCAATACCAATTTTATAAAACAAAAAGAAAATTACAACATACTGTAAAACAAATAAAAAATTCCAGCTCCTACTACGTGAGCCCGTCTCTGTGTGTAAAAGCCGTAGAGCTTTTCCTGTGTGTCTCTGCGACGCGTAACGTTAGACAGCCAATCACAAGCACAAGCATTATTAGATCTTGGTAGAAGAATGCTGCATGCTTATTGGCTCACTGACGATGAGATTTAGTCCTTAGGTATTGAAATTGGGTATTGAATGAAGAGGCATTTTTCAATACTCAAAACTTTAGAGCCTATTCACTCTGTGCCTAGAAAGTATTTTATTTGGTACCCAGCCCTATGCAGCAGAGCGGGAGGAGGAGAAGAGGTATCATTGGCCAGAGAAGCAATGCCACACAGGCACAAAGATGACAAGGACACGTCTGGCTGGCTGTCGTCCTTTAAGTCCCACAGAGCGGACCGCCACACAGTCAACCTACATTAGTGTCACACTGGCCCATCATGGGGAATTAATTACACACCTGTTAATGACATGCAGGCCACTGTAATGTTTCCCTCTAATATCCATCTGGGTGTGATACCTGATCACATGTTATGGCAGTCGCTACTTCTCTTATCTTATCTTATTATCGGAAGCGCCACAGCACAGCAGCATGACTGCATTTATTTTCAGCATGGATGGTCCAGCAGGGAATCAAACCCCTCATATGAACAGCAAAAACATGACCTTCTAGACACTGAGCTGCACAGTAGGGCTGTAACTAATTATAATTAACACTGTCAGTTAATCTGTTTGTTATTTTACCTGTTATTGTTTCATTAATTAGTCATTATACAGAGTTATTTAGTCTTTAATATGTAAGAAAACAAGTAAATATGCCCATCACAATGTTCCAGAGCCCAAGGTAGCATCTTTACTTGTTTTTAGAACAATATTATATTGTTAATGTCTCATTCATTTAACAGAAAATGAATGAGACATTTTGATATTCAATTAATCATTAAAGGTCCAAATCATACAATAGGTAGATCCAATCAGGCAATCTGATTGGTCAACTTCACATTTTGAACATGCTCAAATCAGCATGATGGCACACCATGCTCAGCACTAAAAATATTACAGTCAACATTCCAGAGTTTAATCAAAAACAGTTTTCAAAAACACTTTTATTCATAGCAATAAATCACAGACCAGGTACCAGAAATCGTCTCTGCTGCTTAAAGTTTGCGGACGTACAGCAGCTAAAAATGTATCTATTATAAGTGCAGTATTTATTTAGCTTGGGAAATCCTACCATCTCCACCAAGCTAACGTTAGCTCAAGTTTGCTGGCTTACTCAGCAGGTACTAGAAATCCTTGGTTGTTTTTTTCTATAATGTGAGCAAATTGCCGCACAATATGAATAGAGCTCAACAGTGATCGCCCACTTTTTTAACGGCTCTGGTTCCAGGAGAGTTTTTTCCCATTCAATTGTTTCATTGACGTTTCAAAAATTGCTTATATAAAAAGGTTTTAAGCCTGGAACCAAGCCAATCAGCTATGAGATGAATCGTGAATATAAACCATTTGATTCGGCGCACAAAAACATTTTGAAAATGACAAAAAAGGCAAAGTAGAACCCGTTAACAGTTTCGCAGGTACAGTAAATGTTTCCATGGTAACAGCAAGCTGGACCAATCAGAGATGTCGCCGTTCTGCTTAGGATTGTGGGTAGTGTAGTTTTTTTCCATAAGATCGCGAATAAAACATGTTTTTCTTAAAACAAGTTTGATTTCATACAGACCTTTAGCTTTTACAGGAACAGAAACTTCCGTTACACAACCTCGTAGCATGTCAGTCTGCATCGGAAAATTGACACATATCAGCTCTGTGACATGATAAAGTGAATGAAAATGAATCCATCTACTGTCCATTGCATAAGTTGTATCACTTGAGTGAGCACTGACCTATTAGAACCCGCCAGATGGAGCGAGAGTAACTGCCAAACTACATTGAGGAGGATTCAGTGAGGTAGTGCAGCAATGACACGCTAGTGTTAATTAGACGGCAGCTATGGAGGGATCGCTTGATCCAGTGCTCTAGACAGCCAACCACAGCCTAGTAATCAGGTCACGCAGATTGATATGATAATCCCAGGGGCACAGCATGAAAGGAAAGGCTAACTCTGCATAGGCGCAGTGCGAGCCACGGATGTGAGGGTGAGATTTTTCTCTGAAGTCGGAATCATTCTCAGGCCTTGGAAGGCAAGTTGAGTGCTGAAGAGAGCAGGAGTGAGAGAGAGATAATATATCATTCCTGCTGTATAGATTATAATCTTGGCTACTATGGAATTTCACTCAGCAGTAGGAACGAATCTGAGGCTTGAGATGTACAAAAAAAAGAAAGCAGATGGGACCCAACACATGTGAAAGAGGATTGGGCAGCATTGCAGCATCCTATCTTGTTCAGACTTGAGGTGGAAGGGCTTAGGAACCAACAGTAAAAATAAGATGGTACAGAAATCTTCATAGAAGTTTCTACAGAATAAGTTGCAATGAGTTCAGATGAAGAAAGTGCTTTATGAAGGTGGCCCACATTCTGATTTGCAGTAAACAAACACAAGCTTTAGAACTCAATTTAAAGGCCCTGAAAACTTAAATATTCTCCTATCAGCTTTTTATTATGAGCTACGGGGTCCAACATGACGTGAACACACTATTCATTGCCAAAGGTGGAGCAGTTTTGGTCATTTCACATAAATGATTTCTGTATTAATGCAACATTTAAATCAAGATGTGATATCAGTTGTAGGGTTGTTTGATTATATTGCCAGACCACTGTCAATGATATCTGATCTAACCATCACACACACAGCCCTATAGAGTAAGCTGAGGGTTAAGTGTAAAGGCCGCCGGCGCTAGCTTAGCTTAGCGTAGTGAATGGAAACCTAATTACTTCTTATGGCCTACGTATTCACGAGTACGAATAGAACAATTAATTAAGACTAGACGATTTCCTAGGCAGATATTGACTTGGGACTATAATGGGTGGAAGTAGCCTATAGCCGAAGCACTGTTATTTGCCACAGAGATATCATGTAGCAACTCTGTGCGAGTACATGTCTAATATGGGTCGATCTATCCCATAAAATAACCATGCATCATGTTTACAGTAATCACTTACTCTGTGGACAGCTGTTTATTGGGGCGTTTTTCCCAGTTGACTTTATTGCACTGAAAACAACTGGGACAAAACTTTGGGCAGCACGCTCATCTTGATCTGACACGTTGAGCCTGGTCATCGATGGCAATACCTTGTCCCACTCGCCACATCACAGACACTCTATTTCAGTCGGCATAGGTTGGTATAGTCCCGCACACTCACCGGTGATTTCCACCGCCTGCATAACTGCTGCGGAACGGCTCCGGAACGTCGGCAGAGTCAATTGGTTTCCATTCTGGTCAATGTGTGTATTTCCACCAGCTGCATAACGTCTGCGTTCCGACTCCGGCACAGCTCCGATGGTCCGCAGCCCTCCGGATCAGATACGCAGAGCTTCTATTTTTGCCGGACGCCGGAGAGCTCCGCAGCAATTCAGCACACGGCAGATAGTGCGGGACAGGAAGTCGAGCACAGAAACAAAATAAAACATCCGGTTAATTTTCAAAATAAAATACACCGTGCTCACGGCGGATCATATATCCCTTCACTACACCTTGAAAACACAGCACGGAGTTGTTTCCTCTCTACTCCTCGGAATAGAAACAAACTGTTGGTGGTTTTGTGGTTCTATTCTGCGTGAATTCGCGAGATCTAGTGGGTCCTTGTGACTAAAGCTGTCAGTCCTGGCCGCAGCCATTCCGCAACAACTCCGGATCCGGTGGGTATTGACGGACGGCGGACCACGGAGCCGTTCCGCAGCGGAGCCGTTCCGCAGCAGTTCCGCAGGCGGTGGAAATCCACGGTCTCACCACCAGATTGTGTTGGCTCTCATCCTCGGGCTGTTGAGCAATTGCAACCTCCTCCTCCTCTCCTTCCATTTCCAAAGCACGCAGCTCCTCTTCTGAAAACTCTGGTTCGTAGAGGCATCTTGACTGTCTGAGAAGTCATCCTCTTCGTCTCTCACAAAATCCGCCATGTTTATCGCCATTCACTGTCTACTCTAGGAAAAATAGCCAGCTATTCACGCTGGTAATGTTGACAGAAGTTCGGGGGTTTCAGGTGCTGCGTGATCTCTGCGCCCTTGTAGCAGTGCTTCGGCTGTGCTTCCACCCAATATAGTCCCAAGTCAATATCTGCCTAGGAAATCATCTAGTCTTAATCTGCGTTGCTATTTGAATACGCAGGCCATAAGAAGTAATTACGTTTTGTTATTGTTGGGTCACTGTTACTCACGACGTGCTTACCGGCAACATAGGATTCCATTCACTACACTAAGACAATGCATGCACCGAGACAAAAATGTGTTTACCCACCTATAAAAATATAGAGGAGACGGTGAACAACCCTATTTCAACAAACAATGGCATATTCCTTTAAGGGGACAGTGAGAGAGTGTAAATAATTGACAAAGATAGAGGCTTATTAAGCGTGTTGCACTTTAGTTTCGCTTTTAATTAACCTCCTCTGAGTATAAACTGTTCCACAAAAGACAAATAGTTTTGCAGACAATTATGAGACAGGAGTTGATGTACAGGTACATATTTTAAATAAACTGTGTTAAGTTATTCTTCTGTTAGCAATCAAGGTAATTGTACACAAGTTGTACCTAGGGTTGGGTACCGAAAATAGGGCACCGGTTCCGATGTAAACGGTAGTAATGAGACCAAATAAGAACAAAGATTTCAGTGCCATCATTTCGGTGCCTGCACAGGACGCTACATTACCGTTAGCTAGTAGCTGGATTAAACACAATGGTTTAAATGCTGACAGCTTACATTAAGCGGTGTAAAGTGTGTCTGTATTTCCCTGTAGAGGATTCCAACACCGGGACATAACAGTCTGCAGCCTGTCTGCAGCTGCCGTTGTTGGAAAAACAACACAGACGGTGCGTTTACTTGAAACTCGCCAGCCTTGTGGTGCATTTTAAGTTATTGTAAAATACTCTTTTCCCATCTGGTGCTTGTTTTTGTCGTTTACCAGCAATTTACTGGCGAAATAACTCATTGTTATTACATTATTAATCAACAGATTTGGCCGTTTAATACAAAGATTTGACTGGTATTCCCTTTTGTCCCTTTTTTTCATTTAGACTATCTCGCAATCAGAAAATCCATTGGCATGAGTTTCAGTGATGATTTTGACCACATTAACAGTCAAATACGGTCAATTGCAGCCCGCCAGTTTTATAGTGAACCAAAACTATGTTTACACTCCTCAAAGTGTAGCAGATCACGCCATTTTCTGGGGGATTCAACTCGTGGGGGTCAGGGATGGCAGCTCTGTGTGGAGGATCCCTTTGTCTATCCGCATTACCTCTGTTGCAGTGCACAACATGGCTCTAGGTCGGATTGGAAAGGTTCGGGGTGAAGGTTGCTCGCAGCTCCGTCCGTGAGCTTAACAGCACCCCTTGCCGTCGTCGCTTCCCAGGACCATCGACTTAATGCTCGCTGGGCCCTTTTTCCCTGTGGGGAGGGACAGCTGTCAACCAGCGCGGACTCAGTGTGCCAGGGGACTGCAGCGATGTCTGCAACCTAAGGATGGACGATTAATCGAAAAGTAATCGAAACAGAAATTCAGAACCTCTAACAGACGTAATTTTCCCATGTTGGTTATTTCAGTTTTTTAATGCTTTCCTCACTGTGTGTGTGGTCCAATTATACATCCACAGTATGTTCATGTACTTTCCTCTTAAAAACATACTAGTGCGTGTGTAGTCACATGACTCCACCCCATCCAGTCTGCGGCATGGCAGCAACATGGAGGAAAACTCAAAAAAAGGATATCTGTCCTTCGATCTATCAGTTTAATCTGTCCCATTTCACGGCGTCGAACAGAAACAGTGCATATAAGGAAGACCTGCCTATATACAGTATATGATGAAGAGCAGTAGATTGATCCTGTCCAGCTTTGATGCCCACGAGTCCAGTTCACATGAGGGAACCAGTATTTTTCTCATATCAAAGACATTCTGTGTGGCTGGATCTGAGCCACGTAAGCTGCCAGACAACAGTCACTCATCAGCAATGCACTTTTCCTGACATTTGCAACCATGTGCCATTACCAAAAAGGCCTTGACTTTACTGGTGTGACATTTAGTTCCTGAGTAAGATATACTGTATCAACATTACCCGGTGCAAATGGCGACCAATATCTATTCTGCCTTTATGGAAATGTTAAGAAAACACGGAGACGGCGTCAGGTAAGTGGAAATGAAAAAAGAAAAACATAATAAAAGGTTTTTATATTCATTAGATACAATACGTAGAATTCTTTGAGATTCTGGATTAGCATTAGGTGTGGAGAAACACTTCAGTGAGGGATAATTAAAGTGCATTCACTGGCATTTTACTACTTGGGTGCAGAAGAAATTATTAATATTTGAGACGCATTTCTAGTAACCTGGCGAAAACATTTTGCTCTATTTTGGTCTCTACTCTACTGTTTCTGGTGGTCTACCTTTTCTGGTGGTCCTCTGTGGTGGACAAGGAGTGTATGTTGGGTTTATCTGAGCTTTTTTACTGAAAACAGCTGCCTGCATTTACAGTGTTAATGAGAACACAAATAATGCACCATACAGTGAATAAGACCAAAAGTGTGACTAGGCTAAAAGGTCTGCACAATACTTTATTTCTCCAGATATTGATTTTGATAGCAACCTGTAAAAACCCACGGGGGTTGCCGGCAATCCGGTTACGATAAGTTTGGACGTGTTTCACGTTAAGCATTAACACGCAAACGTTCAAAACTTTTGTCAATGTTGACAGGCTACAAATCGTTCGATTGGTAAGATTCTCTGCAATTTAATCTTTCATTTCATTTTAAGGAAATCATAAGCGCCAAAGCATTATTCATAATCTTGGTGCTCAAAACGATTCCCTTACTGTGAGCTGCTCCTAAACGCTGAATATGGGTCCATTCCTGGCTTATTTATATTCATCTAGTCCTGAAGTCGCTATCGATCAAAGGAATCAAAAGCATTTTTCATAAAAATGTATCCAAGTAGTGAATATCGATGTGTGGAGTCCGTGGCCGTCTGCAAACTTCATTCATCGAACTTCTTCCTTCTAAAATAATTGTCTCCTGTTTATGCATCGTGCCGCTGGGTATGCTCGTTTTCGTGTGTCTCTGTGCACCCATGTTAGAACAAGCTGTCATTGGTTATCAACATGTCAATCATGATGATTGTAGCCAATCAAACTCCCTTTTCAACGGTGTGTGTGTGTGTGTGTGTGTGTGTGTGTGTGTATACACACACACACACACACACACAAAGTGACATTTTCATGCCATGGGACCTTCAATGTCACTAATGCTGATTTTTCATTCATTCATTCATTCATTCATTCATTCATTCATTACTTCAGCATGAAATATTTAAAAACACTTTCACAGCAAAAATTATGTATGCGATTAATTTAGATTAATTAATCACAGAGTCTGTAATTAATTCAATTAAATGTTTTAATCGAGTGACAGAGTCACACCTCCAGGAAATGTTAGAAGCTGCAGTTTCACTTTTTTGGCTCCATGCACACCTGAGCAACTCGCTGTATTCAGTTATTATACATCTATGAAAGGAATGTGTAAAAGAACTAAGTCCCTAATCCCAAAACCAGCAGTCACATCCGTGTGTTTCGTGAGATAAAAAAAACTTTGCATGAATGAAAAAGTTTTTATAGTTATCTAAATGCTTTAGTATGTTTTCCCCCTCTCTCACAGAAGTGAGTTAAAGCATTTAGCACAATTTGGTCACTTGGAGAGGTTCAGGGACACCAGTGACAGCACATACTGAAAACTCCCTAGCTCCCATAAGGTTAGGCCGAGAGGTCTGAAACTTTACAGGTGTTGTTGACAAGATGTAGGGGGGTTTGTGTGGTGTTTTGCATAGTTAGGCATAAATCACGTCTTAGTTATTGTTATGAAAATATGACAAGCACCAAAACCATTTTGACCGTTTTAAACCATGAAGTGAACTGATGTAGTGTAAGTTGTGTTTTAATCACATGCTATACGAGCACATTTCAGTAACTACACACAATTAGGTTTCAAATGCTGCCTAACTTGCAGTTCTTCTGTTATAAGCTTATTATGTTTGGGTATTGCAAAGAGGCAAGAATAAAAGAAAAAAAAGGTGGTTTACAAAAGGCAAAAAGAGATAATGGATAGATCCAATAGCTGAAACGTTGAATATTATAATGATATTGACAAAATGTATTTAATGCAGATTGTCACAGCTGGCCGATTCCCAGTCATTTTAATGAAGTTAGCGTTTGCTCTATTATGGTGTTTCATTCGGTTCGCTGTATCCCTCCTAAAACGCTGTTCAGAGCTGCAAAGTTGGGTGATAATTCTGTGACTTCATCACTGCAAGAAGCTTCTTTCACATTACATATAGTCATTTGAGGATTTGTAAATATAAAGCAGCTTTACTTACTTTAGCAATAACAATTCTGCATGAACATTGAGCAAGAAGGAAGATAAAAACATACATTTAAACATAAACAGCTACGGTAATACTTGATGGCAACAATACGCCATTGCTCTAGTGCAGGTGTCTCAAACTCAATTTACCTGGGGGCTGCTGGAGGCAGAGTCTGGGTGAGGCTGGGCCGCATCAGGCTTTCCACAAGAAAAGCTTTGTTAAAAAATTCCAATCTTCTCAAATCTCTTTATTTTTTAACACAAAATAAGATGAAAAAATAAATAAACAAATTAAGAACTAATAAATAAATCATTAATAAATAAATAAAATAATAATAATAATATTTAGATTTCTCTAGTCAGCGATGTGGTTTCTTCAGTCTTCTATATTTGCTGTATTCAGATTAAAATGTCTGTATTAACAGTTCTTTAACCTTTAACCTTCTTCTGAACATGAATTGTCCTGAACATGAATGAATGGAACATTGAAGAACATGAACTGTTCTTCTGAACATGGCTTCTCTTGCCTACTCCTTGCTGCTAGAAACCTGGCAGCGCTTCCTCAGCCACATTTGGCTTGAGGGAGGAAGCAGTTGAGACCCTCAGTATGGCTTGAAGATGATCATCAGTAAGTCTGGACCTGTACTTGGACTTATTGAAGTTCAAGGTGGAGAAGAGCTTTTCGTACAAGGATGTGCTCCCAAAAAGGCACATGGTCCGCTTGATCATTTGGGAAAGCTCAGGGAAGCCGGGGATCAATTTTCTCAAAAATTGCCCAAGCTTGTCTGCTTTTCCACTCACCTCCCTAAACTTAGCTTTGACTTCAGAGTTGCACTGCAGGTCAATGAGCTCCATTTGAAGCACAGGAGGGGCATCTTGCACATCAAAGGAGAAGGGGGCCGCAAAAATTTGAAATGTGGCTCTGTGCGTCTTGAAGTCTGCAAATCTGTGATCAAATTCCTCCTGTAGCTTCAAAATGACATCAACATACTTCTCACCACTGAATGGTGTGCCTGCATCCACGAGTGCCTTGCATGCTGGGAAATGGCAAAGGTTTGTCTGAGAGAGCTGGGATTTCCACAACACAAGTTTTGTGGAGAATGCTCTCACGTTGTCATAGGCAGCACTAACAAGTTGCCCCTGGCCTTGTAACTTCTTGTTCAGTACATTAAGCTCATGTGTGATATCAACAAGAAAAGCTAAGTCCATGAGCCATTTGGGATCAGCACAGGAACAGCCACTCCATCCTTCTCCATGAAGGCTTTCACTTCTGCTCACAACTCAAAAAATCTCTTCAATACGTTTCCCCTGCTGAGCCAACATACCTCGGTGAAGTAGAGCACATCCCCATACTCCATTTCCTCTAAAAAAGCACGGAACCTTCGGTGCTTTAAGCCCTCGGATCTGATTTGGTTGATGCATTTCACAACGACAGACATCACATTGTCAAACTTCAGGCATTTGCTGCAAAGGGCCTGCTGATGGATAATGCAGTGCAGAGCAATGGCCTCCTCCACACCCTCCTACAAGTGCCACCAGTCCATTTTTCCTCCCTGTCCTTGATGGCGCTCCATCGGTTGTTATTCCAACAAACCTCTTCCATGACAAACCAGCATTCTCAATGGCATCACACAGCTGGTGAAATATCTCCTGAGCGGTGGTCTGGCCATGCATTGGAATTACTGTGAGCAACTCCTCCATCACTTCAAAATTGTCATCAACACCACAGACATACATTGCGAGCTGGGCAGTGTCGGTGATGTCTGTGGTCTCATCAAGAGCGACTGACTATACACTGAAACCGTTGGCACACAGTTGGTCATAAATGTCACTTGACAGGTCAGAAATGCGCTCTGCCACGGTGTTGGCAGAAAGGCTGATGTTGCTAAATTGACCTTTCTTTTCCGGACAGACTATACTTGCAGCCTGTAATATGCAGTTTTTGACAAATTCACCTTCTGTGAATGGCTTTCCTGCTTTAGCAATCATCTCACTAACCACGTAGCTAGCTTCGACTGCTGCATTATTCTCTTTGGTTGCTTTCTTGAAGAAATCTTGTTGCCTCAGTAGACATGTTTTAAGATTGGCAACCCGGTTGGCTCTCTCATCTCCCTGGTATTTTGCATACTCTTCAGTATGTCTAGTTGTGTAATGACGTTTCAAATTGTATTCCTTGTGCACCGCAACTTTCTGTGCAAATAAGGCACGTCGGGGTGCCCCTGTGCTCAACAAAGAAATATTGCATTTCCCACTTTTCCTGAAATTGTCTGTGCTCATCACCAACCTTTCTCTTCACTGTAGGCTTTGAATAAGACATGTTTGGGGCTGTGTAATATATATAATTCCACTTGGTGTCACTGTCGCATTGAAGTTTCAATCAAGCGTTTAGCCGACGCATGGAGAACGACATTTACGTTTCTTTTTCTTGTAACCGCAACACGGCGGTCGGCAGATAAAAGCCCGCTAGCAGTCTCCCTTGTTTTTACACTTGATGTTCATGTCTTTCATGACATTAACACCATGGCATTTGTAGATGGTAGAAAGTACCAGGAAAGCGAGCGCAAAAAAGGCGACTGCTCATGGACTGTTATCTGCCGTGCTGTTGTTACAGGAAAAAGAAGCAGAAATGACACCGTGCTGTTGTTGATGTCATTTGTTTTGACTACTTTTACATCATATAGAAATATATGTAATGTTCATTGTGTGAGGCAATGCAATTACAATGAAAATAGCGCGATGCAAATAAAAAACAATGACCCACAAATAACGGTGCAACCCTATAATTGGTCCGGGTTACCGGGAACTGTTATTGCCGATGGACAGGTGTCGCTATGTGACTGCAGACTACATTAGGCTGCATTGAGTTCCTTACTTTTCTTTTATCCCAGCGCGTATGCATCACTTTGATTTATTTTGTCAGAGAGAGAAACCTCATATTAACTCTCTAAGTGCCATTGACGTGTGTGTATAAATATATATATGTATATATTAGTGATGGGCCGTTATCGGCGTTAACGTGCTGCGTTAACGTAAGACTCTTGTCAGGCGATAAAAAAAATATCGCCATTAATCTATTCTCAAAGTTGGGTTGGGAGCTGGGTCTATAGGCTACTACGCAAGCTATGATGACTTTCACCTTGATATTTTATGTATACAGCCTACTGACTGTAAAACAGTTCATCACGTCCAGCTGGGAGGAGGCCTCGGGGAAGACCCAGGACTAGGTGGAGGATTACATCTCCAACCTGGCCTGGGAACGCCTCGGGATCCCCCAGTCAGAGCTGGTTAATGTGGCTCGGGAAAGGGAAGTTTGGGGTCCCCTGCTGGGGCTGCTCCCCCCGACACCGGATAAGCGGACGACGATGGATGGCTGGATGGATAAACAGTTAGTAGCTAACAGTGTTTCCCACACATAGACTAACGTGCGGCGGTGCGCCTCACAATCAACACCGCCCGCCGCACTTGCGTTTAATTTTTTTTACCGCTATTTAAAACATGCAGCTATTCGTTCAGCAGCATATTTACTTCCCTGCTCTCCTCCGTCTCTCTGTCACTTGCGTCTGCCAGTGTGTTAATGTCAGAGTCCGACCCGACTCTTAGCAAACAAGCGATTTCGCCCACTTTAGAAAGTTAATTAGTCGCAAGTTTGCGGTAAAATGCAGTTGGACTGTCGAGGTCAAAACACTATAAGTAGCAGCTGTGAATCAAATAAATGTATTATAAATAATGTTATGTCATTTTTTTACTCTTACACTGAATGTTTGCTGCTTCATCCCAGATGAGTATTGAAAAGTATTTTCCGCAGAAACACTGTAGTAAACACAAGTAGGCTACATCTTATTGAACATGATTTATTTTCATCACCAATTATCATAGTAGAACAGCTTTCTCAAGCAGTTTGTGATGCATTTTGGAAACAGGAGATGAGCCCCTGGCCACCTGGCTTGAGAAACCCATTCTCAAAGACTTACTTTTAGTCATATATATATATATATATATATATATATATATATATATATATATATATATATATATATATATAATGTCCGCGTGTGCCCAATAGAAACGAGGCAGCCAGCCAGGCACGGAAGAAAACACTCCATGGCAACGCTGCTGTAACTTTCACTCATTGAGAAATGTTACTCTGCTTGCATCAAGCCCGGCCGATGTCCTGCTCCCGAGAGCCATATACCCCACCGTGATTGGTAGGTTCGTTCAGCTCCGCACACAACACTGTAAAGTGCCATACATATCAAACTCGCGGGCCGCACTTACATTAAACTTTCATATTAAGGCGGGGGCCACAAAGTATTGTCCCGCGAGTTTGAGACCCCTGCTCTACTGTATTCTATTTAGTGTGCATTATTTCAGAGGCTAATGTGTTGTCATCAGAGGACAGAGAGAGACAAGCTTCACCTAGAACACAATGTTCGACAAACGGACAGAAAGGAAATTAATGAGGGACGCAGACAGAGAAAGGAGGCATTATCAGATGCATTTTAGACAGCATGTAACCCAACAGAACAGGCTTTGCTTTAGAGAGGCTGCCTTGACCTTTTCAGTATTCATCACCAGATTGCATCTCCAACCCCTAAACCAATCAGCACTGTGGAATTTCCAGGTCAGCGGAACCACCTCAAAGTAAAGGTCAGTATGGAGCATCCAGGGCCTGCGATAACTTTGAGACGATGCATGGCGAAGAGGTTTATCTACCTGGCAAATTACATACTACCACACTGTGGCTTAAGTCCACTTTAGTCAGCTGCAAGAGTACTTAGGCTGGCTGTGGTAAAAAGGCTTTTCGTCTGAAAAAGTGCTTGTTCAGAGGATGTCAACTTCCATTCAGATTGTGCTGATACAAAAGATACAGAAAAAAATATATATTTGTGACAAGCAAATCAATACCAAAAGGATCAGCTTTAACTCTCTCTCTTATTGTTTTCCAAGTGGCCTGAAATTCATTCATCTTGGTGTCACTATTGCCATATTTTTCCACAGATATAAACTGGTGAATCAGAAACATGCTCTCCAAGCCCAAATGTTAAAAACTAACTAATAACTAATTGTCGTTATCCACCTAATACCTGCCATATAAACACAAATGTGTGTACTGCTGGCATAAGTAATATCCCCTCCATAGGGGATAACGCCGCAAGAATTTTGCTACAAAAGTGATAATTTCTAAAGTAAGGGTTGTGCAATAAGGGTTTATGAGCATCGCCTCATCGATTTTCAACAATAGTTGTGCTTATGGAGTCTCTAATTCCACCTTAAAGATATAAAGATCAAAGCTTTAATATCACAGGGCAGATGGGTGAAAAAGACAGTGAGTTTTGTTGAATTTTATTCACCACCACTTTAGCTTACTCCAGATTCAGAACAGAGCTTTGCAGTTTTGTGCAGTAAACAATTAATGCAAATATGCTAAATGTTTTTTTTTTTGTCATTTTATTGTACAATGAAAAAATAAGCTTGTAATTTATTTTTAGCCCAGAGAAGAGTCGTTGCCGGACATAGTGACAGCTATAGTACAGCTACGAGTCATTTTTGTTGTTAAACACGTCACTTATTGCCCATTTGTACCATTACAACCACACCCTTTTCAACTACTTCACAACACAGAAATACACATTTGCATTCTTTTGGTCAGATTTACAAAGCAGCCTATACACCTGATTCTGTTTTATAAATCTTAAGCATTGTGCACAAGCCTCATTTTAACTCCCACAGTTAGCCATAAATGGATGTAGAAACGCCCTTAAACATCTGTTTGCATATGGATATGTATTGCCTGTTCCACCACCAAGGAGAAATACTGCAAAGAAATGTGCAATTTCACTGACTCTGTCGCATTGGCGAGGTTCTCCAACAGAACAGAGCAGCGGTCATTTTGGACACCTGTCATTTCAGTAGTCCCATTAATCGAATATTTTCCATCACTGACTGACGTTTTTTAACAATGACCAAAGAATCTGATGGCCATCTGCCATTTTGACAGATTAGAACACTGCGGGCAATCTACCGTAACTTAAAGTAATTCACACCCTGTCCAGTTAACCTGAAAGTATCTGCTCTGCACAGCAGCACGGAGTAGCAGGTGAGTTAATCGATAAGACGATGGCGGAGGATCTGGTGTCAAAGCTAAAAGCAAAAGCGCCTATTTGATATTCATACTGAATCCCAATATTGGTCTAAAAACATCACAGTGAGATTAATTTCCTGTATTGTACAGCCCTATTTGGCTTTGCAACTAGACCTAAATCCATGCAACAGGCCTAGTACTGAGGGGTCATCAGTTTCCGACCTCGATGTAAGGACTATACTGTTATTATCTTGACTCTTCAATTCTGCTGCTGCAGAGCTGGAGTGAATTCCATCATGATACCATGAAGGATTTGATAACTTGGAGTAGAGGTTCTGCCTTTTCCACAGACAGTTCCTTAATGTATCTCTGCCTCCGCCTGGCACTAATGGTCAAGAGTGGCTACTAATACTCTACTGCTGGATATTTAATCACCCAATCAATCTTACCTGTGACAAAGGCTCCTTAGCTTCACTTGGCAAGAACAGCTCTGCCTGCAATCTTCACCACATTTCCCCCATCAATGGAACGGGAGAATGAGGTGGAGAAGAGAAAAAGAGGAGAGGTGAGAGGAGATGGGAAGAGGAGGAGGAGGAGGGGGAGGGGGTGTTTAATCTACTGATTCAATTCCTGCCAATGCATGTCACTCTCCCTCTCTGTAAGGGAGGGCAAATTGAGCATGCAGCCCAAAACACCCAGACCAAATCACATTTTCTCTCAACTTCTCAGTCTCTCTCTCGCTGTCTGGCTTGCATCTCTGTATGTCTCTCTCTCACTTTCCCTCTGTCTTTCTGCCTCTCTATGGCATTTGTCTTCCTTTTTGACACCCACTCACTGACTGACTCCCACTCCCCATATCCTTCAGCCCTGTGAAAATGAAACCTTTTGAATCAAGCACTTATCTGAGAGAACTGGTAAACCGCAGACTATTGTGTTTGCTGGTCTAGATTGCCGTTTAGATACCCAGACCTCTAAAAGTGCAGATTTCCTTCCAAAGATAATATAGGACAAATCAAATGCCATGCTGGGCACCCCGGTGGAGACTCCAGGAAGTCACTGCTCACATAAAAGAAATAGTCAGGCGCATAATCCGTAAGTAACCGCAGCTTGTAATTGTAACACTTCAGTTTTCACATGATAACATGTTAATCAGTGAACTTTGGAGATGCTGGTAGGTGGGTTTTGTGACCTTTGGACAGAACCTGGCTAGCTGTTTCCCCGTTTCCAGTCATTATGCTAAACTAACCAAACTGGCTGCTGGCGCCAGCTTTATATTTAGCTAACAAATATGAGATGAGATTGGTATCAATCTTTTCAATCTAACTGTCAGCAAGAAAGCCAATAAACATTCCCAAAATGTCAAACTATTACTTTAACATATGAATATGTTACTAATATGAACACACTGATACTGACTGCTGCATCACATTCTGTGTATTTGAGAAAATCCTTGGAATAACAAAAGCACTGATCATCCTGAATATGTTTGTGAAGTACTGCTCGTCACCCTCGCTACATAATTATGTTGTGATTCAACTGATGAAATACTGATAAACACTCCAGTGTTTCCGTTGATAGACACAATGGGACTTGTATGATACATTGCCACTGATTTGATGTATAAATAGGCCTACAAGGGTGAATACGTGTAGTAAAATGATGCCCTTTCAATATGCTTCTGTATAATTTTCCTTTTCCCTTTCTGTCTAATCATTAACTGAAACTATATTGCTTTAAGTGTGGTTTTGCACCTTGCACAGAGAAGGGGGATATATAATACCTCCCAAAAGACACATACAGTAGGATGAATTATACTGTAATATTTTCCTCAGTTCTTTTATTTAATTGTATTATTTATAAACTGTAAAATCTCAGGCTGCTGTTTAGTGTTGTAACGGACCATAGTTGATCCGTGGTCCGTACGGATCAACACTCAGGGTTACTGTATGAATGCATGTGAACCGTGGATCAATTGCAAAGTTTAACCATTATAATTGTCGTGGTTGTGTGTATTTCCCTTGTTTGCTTTTTGCTTTTTCTGTATTTCCCCTTCGTTTATGTTCTGTGGTTTTTGTCTAGTGTTGTCAAGTTTCTGTATTTCGTTCATTTCATGTTCTCTGTTAGTCCCTTCCCATTTCCTGTTTTGTTTTGAAAGGTTGTTTGTCTCCCCTTGTGATGTCTAGTTTTACTTCCTGTGTTTTCCCGCCTGTGTGATTACCTGATGTTTGCCACCTGTTCCCCAGCCCTTGTGTCACCTGCCTCTTGTTTCCTCGTTAACCAGTTTATTTAGGCCCTGAGTTTCCTTTGTCCTTTGTCTGATCATTTTGCTTTTTGTGTCCTACCCTCCCAGTCCCATATTGGCTTGTTCCTGGTGTGTTGTTTGGATTCCTCGTTTTTTCCCTGCTGCCTCACGACTCTTTGTGTTCACCTCCTGTTTTTTGGATCTTCTTTTGTTTGGTTTTTTACCCCGCCTTTGGACTTCAATAAATCTCTTCTGTTCAAACCATCTCCTGCCTGACTCTGCATTTGGGTCCACCATTCCCTGCCTCCCATCACAGAATGATCAGACCACACATGGACCCAGCAGTGGTAAAGTTTGAACCGTTGTTTCATCCCATGGACAATGACGGGGAGCAGTTGTTGGGGATGTTACGTGGGCTCCATGAGAGGAACCCCGCCCTGGCCAAACATATTATGGAGGTTCGCTGGCGGGCTACTGCCAGGGAGTTTGGCCTTCCCTGCAGCCCTTTTGTCCCTGAGCTGACGTGCAGCCCTTCTGTCTCCGGGCCTGGGCTGTCCGGCTGTTTGGGACCTCCGCTGTCGGCGCCGACCGTCCTCCCAGAGTCGACGCCGGCCATCCTCCCGGGGTCGACGCCGACCGCCCTCCCGGAGTCGGCGCCGACCGTCCTCCCGGAGTCGACGCCGACCGTCCTCCCGGAGTCGACGCCGACCGTCCTCCCGGAGTCGACGCCGACCGTCCTCCCGGAGTCGACGCCGACCGTCCTCCCAGAGTCGACGCCGTCCGTCCTCCCAGAGTCGACGCCGACCGTTCTCCCCGAGTCTACGCTGGTCTCCGGCGCCTCAGAGACTTTGCCGTGGGTCAGCACCTCAGAGACTTTGCCGTCGGTCAGCGCTCCAGAGACTTTGCCGTCGGGCAATTCCCCAGAGACTTTGCCGTCGGTCAGCGCTCCAGAGACTTTGCCGTCGGGCAATCCCCCAGAGACTTTGCCGTTGGTCAACGCCCCAGAGACTGTCCTGGAGGCTTTGCCGGCCTCCGAGCTCCCTGAGTCCCGGCCGTGTAGCGGCCCCCCAGAGCCCCCTGAATCCCGGTCTTGCAGCGGCCCCCCAGAACCCCCTGAGTCCCGGCCGTGTAGCGGTCCCCCAGAGCCCCCTGAGTCCCGGCCGTGTAGCGGTCCCCCAGAGCCCCCTGAGTCCCGGCCGTGTAGCGGCCCCCCAGAGCCTCCTGAGTCCCGGCCGTGTAGCGGCCCCCCAGAGCCCCCTGAGTCCCGGCCGTGTAGCGGCCCCCCAGAGCCCCCTGAGTCCCGGCCGTGTAGCGGCCCCCCAGAGCCCCCTGAGTCCCGGCCGTGTAGCGGCCCCCCAGAGCCCCCTGAGTCCCGGCCGTGTAGCGGCCCCCCAGAGCCCCCTGAGTCCCGGCCGTGTAGCGGCCCCCCAGAGCCCCCTGAGTCCCGGCCGTGCAGCGGCCCCCCAGAACCCCCTGAGTCCCGGCCGTGCAGCGGCCCCCCAGAACCCCCTGAGTCCCGGCCGTGCAGCGGCCCCCCAGAACCCCCTGAGTCCCGGCCGTGTAGCGGCCCCCCAGAGCCCCCTGAGTCCCGGCCGTGTAGCGGCCCCCCAGAGCCCCCTGAGTCCCGGCCGTGTAGCGGCCCCCCAGAGCCCCCTGAGTCCCGGCCGTGCAGCGGCCCCCCAGAACCCCCTGAGTCCCGGCCGTGTAGCGGCCCCCCGGAGCCCCCTGAGTCCCGGCCGTGTAGCGGCCCCCCGGAGCCCCCTGAGTCCCGGCCGTGTAGCGGCCCCCCGGAGCCCCCTGAGTCCCGGCCGTGTAGCGGTCCCCCGGAACCCCCTGAGTCCCGGCCGTGTAGCGGTCCCCCGGAACCCCCTGAGTCCCGGCCGTGCAGCGGCCCCCCAGAACCCCCTGAGTCCCGGCCGTGCAGCGGCCCCCCAGAACCCCCTGAGTCCCGGCCGTGCAGCGGCCCCCCAGAACCCCCTGAGTCCCGGCCGTGCAGCGGCCCCCCAGAACCCCCTGAGTCCCGGCCGTGCAGCGGCCCCCCAGAACCCCCTGAGTCCCGGCCGTGCAGCGGCCCCCCAGAACCCCCTGAGTCCCGGCCGTGCAGCGGCCCCCCAGAACCCCCTGAGTCCCGGCCGTGCAGCGGCCCCCCAGAACCCCCTGAGTCCCGGCCGTGCAGCGGCCCCCCAGAACCCCCTGAGTCCCGGCCGTGCAGCGGCCCCCCAGAACCCCCTGAGTCCCGGCCGTGCAGCGGCCCCCCAGAACCCCCTGAGTCCCGGCCGTGCAGCGGCCCCCCAGAACCCCCTGAGTCCCGGCCGTGCAGCGGCCCCCCAGAGCCCCCTGAGTCCCGGCCGTGTAGCGGCCCCCCAGAGCCCCCTGAGTCCCGGCCGTGTAGCGGCCCCCCAGAGCCCCCTGAGTCCCGGCCGTGCAGCGGCCCCCCAGAACCCCCTGAGTCCCGGCCGTGTAGCGGCCCCCCGGAGCCCCCTGAGTCCCGGCCGTGTAGCGGCCCCCCGGAGCCCCCTGAGTCCCGGCCGTGTAGCGGCCCCCCGGAGCCCCCTGAGTCCCGGCCGTGTAGCGGTCCCCCGGAACCCCCTGAGTCCCGGCCGTGTAGCGGTCCCCCGGAACCCCCTGAGTCCCGGCCGTGCAGCGGCCCCCCAGAACCCCCTGAGTCCCGGCCGTGCAGCGGCCCCCCAGAACCCCCTGAGTCCCGGCCGTGCAGCGGCCCCCCAGAACCCCCTGAGTCCCGGCCGTGCAGCGGCCCCCCAGAACCCCCTGAGTCCCGGCCGTGCAGCGGCCCCCCAGAACCCCCTGAGTCCCGGCCGTGCAGCGGCCCCCCAGAACCCCCTGAGTCCCGGCCGTGCAGCGGCCCCCCAGAACCCCCTGAGTCCCGGCCGTGCAGCGGCCCCCCAGAACCCCCTGAGTCCCGGCCGTGCAGCGGCCCCCCAGAACCCCCTGAGTCCCGGCCGTGCAGCGCCCCCCCAGAACCCCCTGAGTCCCGGCCGTGCAGCGGTCTCTCCCTTCCCCGGCCGTGCAGCGGTCTCCCCCTTCCCCGGCCGGCTAGCGGTTCCCCAGAGCCCCCCGAGTCCCGGCCGGCTAGCGGTCCCCCAGAGCCCCCCGAGTCCCGGCCGGCTAGCGGTCCCCCAGAGCCCCCCGAGTCCCGGCCGGCTAGCGGTTCCCCAGAGCCCCCCGAGTCCCGGCCGGCTAGCGGTTCCCCAGAGCCCCCCGAGTCCCGGCCGGCTAGCGGTCTCCCCCTTCCCCGGCCGGCTAGCGGTCTCCCAGAGCCCCCCGAGTCCCGGCCGGCTAGCGGTCTCCCCCTTCCCCGGCCGGCTAGCGGTCTCCCAGAGCCCCCCGAGTCCCGGCCGGCTAGCGGTCTCCCAGAGCCCCCCGAGTCCCGGCCGGCTAGCGGTCTCCCAGAGCCCCCCGAGTCCCGGCCAGTTAGCGGTCTCCCAGAGCCCCCCGAGTCCCGGCCGGTTAGCGGTCTCCCAGAGCCCCCCGAGTCCCGGCCGGCTAGCGGTCCCCCAAAGCCCCCCGTGTCCCGGTCGGCTAGCGGTCCCCCAAAGCCCCCCGAGTCCCGGCCAGCTAGCGGTCTCCCCCTTCCCCGGCCGGCTAGTGGTCTCCCCCTTCCCCGGCCAGCTAGCGGTCTCCCCTTTCCCCGGCCGGCTAGCGGTTCCCCAAAGCCCCCCAAGTCCCGGCCGGCTAGCGGTCTTCCCCTTCCCCGGCCGGTTATCGGTCTCCCTCTTCCCCGGCCGGTTAGCGGCCTCCCCGTTCCCCGGTCGGTTAGCGGCCTCCCAGACCCCCGGCTTGCTAACCGCTCCCCCGAACCGTTGTCCGGCTTCCCTAACCTTGGGATGCCTTTTCCCCCTCGTATCTTGCCGGGCTCCGGCGTCCCCAAACCCAATCTGTCCGTCCCCATCACCGTGCCCGTCTCCATCCCCGTCACCGTGCCCATCTCCATCCCCGTCACCGTGCCCGTCTCCATCCCTATCACCGTGCCCGTCTCCATCCCTATCACCGTGCCCATCTCCGTTCCTGTCACCGTGCCCGTTCCCGTCCCTGTAACCATGCCCGTCTTTGTCACCGTGCCCGTCCTTGTCTATGTCAAAGTGCCCGTCTTTGTTCCCGTCACTATGCCCGTCTCTGTCCCCCTCACGGTCCGCGTCCTTGTTACCTTCCCTGCCCCTAAGTCCGAGTCGGTCCCTTCTATGTTTGTCCCGTCTGCGTCAGTCCCATCCGTGTCTGTTCTGTCTGAATCTCTGTCTGCATGTGTCCAGTCTGAGTCTGTCTCGTCTTTGTCTGCGTCTGTCTCGTCCAAGTCTGTCCAGTCCCGTGTGTCCTCACTCCCCAGTTCCCAGTCCCTGAGTCCCCAGCGCCCTTTGCTCCCTGTGCCCCGGCGCCCTTTGCTCCCTGTGCCCCGGCGCCCTTTTCTCCCTGTGCCCCAGCGCCCTTTGCTCCCTGTGCCCCAGCGCCCTTTGCTCCCTGTGCCCCAGCGCCCTTTGCTCCCGGTGCCCCAGTGCCCTTTGCTCCCGGTGCCCCAGCGCCCTTTGCTCCCTGTGACTCAGCGCCCTTCGTTTCCTGTGACCCAGCGCCCTTCGTTTCCTGTGACCCCTGTGTCCCTAGTGCCCCGTGTCCCCAGTGCCTTGTGTCCCTAGTGCCCTCTGTGCCCTGTGTCCCTAGTGCTCTCTGTCCCCTGTGTCCCCAGTGCCCTGTGTCCCTAGTGCCCTCTGTGTCCCTAGTGCTCTTTGTCCCAAGTTCCCTGTGTCCCTAGTGCCCCGTGTCCCCAGTGCCCTGTGTCCCTAGTGCCCTCTGTGTCCCTAGTGCTCTCTGTCCCCTTTGTCCCCAGTTCCCTGTGTCCCTAGTGCCCCGTGTTCCCAGTGCCCCGTGTCCCCAGTGCCCTGTGCCCCTAGGGCTCTCTGTTCCCTATGCCCCAGTCGCCCTTTTTTTTCCTCCTCCGGACTCTCGCCCTCTTGGGTAGTTTTCTGTTTGTTTCTTTTTTTTAGGGACGTCTGGAATCCGTCCCTTGAGGAGGGGGTTCTGTCGTGGTTGTGTGTATTTCCCTTGTTTGCTTTTTGCTTTTTCTGTATTTCCCCTTCGTTTATGTTCTGTGTTTTTTGTCTAGTGTTGTCAAGTTTCTGTATTTCGTTCATTTCATGTTCTCTGTTAGTCCCTTCCCATTTCCTGTTTTGTTTTGAAAGGTTGTTTGTCTCCCCTTGTGATGTCTAGTTTTACTTCCTGTGTTTTCCCGCCTGTGTGATTACCTGATGTTTGCCACCTGTTCCCCAGCCCTTGTGTCACCTGCCTCTTGTTTCCTCGTTAACCAGTTTATTTAGGCCCTGAGTTTCCTTTGTCCTTTGTCTGATCATTTTGCTTTTTGTGTCCTACCCTCCCAGTCCCATATTGGCTTGTTCCTGGTGTGTTGTTTGGATTCCTCGTTTTTTCCCTGCTGCCTCACGACTCTTTGTGTTCACCTCCTGTTTTTTGGATCTTCTTTTGTTTGGTTTTTTACCCCGCCTTTGGACTTCAATAAATCTCTTCTGTTCAAACCATCTCCTGCCTGACTCTGCATTTGGGTCCACCATTCCCTGCCTCCCATCACAATAATAGTGTGTGTGAAATACATTTTTGCTGTTACTTAAAGTAAGCTGATAAATCTCTATGAAGGGTTGCCGTAAAAAGATACAGGCAAGGGCACGTTAAAATCCGGTGCTTAAAGATGCAGTAGGTAAGCCTTATAAAACTAACTTTCTGTCATATTTGTTGAAACTGACCCTATGTTCCAGTAGAACTACACTAAGCTTTATGAGGACTATTGTTAACTGCTCCTCAGATCTCTGCAGGGTAAATTGAGACAGCTAGCTAGACTATCTGTTCAATCTGAGTTTTCTCTCGCACGACTATTTTACAGCGGCTCTGTGCTGAGTTTAGCACCGCCCATGACGATTGTGATTGGTTTAAAGAAATGCCTATAAACCAGAGCACGTTTTCCTCCCATCCCGGAACGCTGTGTGGAGGCAAAGCGAGACTACTGCTGTTGTCAACCTCGTGGTGCATTCAAAGTTATTCTAAAATACCCTTTTCTCATCTGTTTTTGTCGTTTAACCGCAATTTACTGATGAAAGAAGTAATTGTTTAAACTTAAATGTTATTACATTTTTAATAAATCATTTAAATTCCCCCTTTTTTGTGCTGATATGAAAATTGATCCGATCCATGACTTAAAACAGTGATCCAATCTGAACCGTGAGTTTTGTGATCAGTTACCCCACTATTGATGGTACACTTTCATGTTGAGTGTCTGGCTTTGTTAGCATCCTGTGTTTTCATCGTAGTTTATGGACAGTTCATCGAAATTAATTACAAGTGGATCGCAGAGTAAAATTTATTGACAAAATCAAAGACAACGGGTACATCTAAAAGCATACATACAGTATGCAGTTAGTAAAATGTGTGTGTCTCACTGTATCAGCTTTACATGCAGTGCTGGAGATGAAGCAGCTTTATTCATCATCTTGCCAGCTTACAGAGTTGACACATTAGCATACACGCCTTATGTTCGGTCTTTTTTTACTGTCGTCTTTTCATCTGCGCAGAGCCTAAGGCTAGGAGTGCCACTGTGCCGCTATAAGCTTTGTCACCCTCACATGGGGGCCCCTGGCTTGCCACGCCAGCTCTCTCTTCAGTCCTCTCATTTACACCCGGCATAATTAAGAGCGTCAACCCTAAAAAGCTGGTGACTCTTGTAGAAACAACCCCCAGTTGATTTCACACTAATGCTGCCAACGCAGCTGAGGGAGTGAAGTCAGAAATAACGGTGCAAACTTTCAGTAAGTGAGACTTCCTGTTCACTGGAATTACAGTACCCAAGAGGTCAAATACGCATGAAGTAGTGCAAATTACAATTCCTGTTACAGGTGCTTGTCAGCATTCCCATACTCTGCATAAGTCCCACTGTTTGCCGAAAAGACATTTATTTTGAAGGAAAAGTGCTCAATGTGTGTTTTATGTCTCTGTAATTTCTCTTCCACTTTTACTGACAAGTCTCTAGATGTCAATCTGGAGCTATAATCAACAAGTAGTGACCAAAGTGACCATTTATTATATGTAGCAGGGAACATCTTTAATCTTCAGTTGGTGAATAGGTAGCAGTTGAGGTAATGTGCTCAACAGGAGCAGTACTATGCAAGCTAATTCGAAAACTTCAACAAAGAAGCACACTACCAACCAAATCCACTCTGGGCATTGCATTTTATATAATAGACCTTGTCCCAAACTATAGATCTTAACAAGACATTTGGTGATGGGATTTAGAGAACAGACACATTAGGCATGGGCAATATTTTCGATATTATGCCGATATCATGATATGAGACTAGATATCGTCTTAGATTTTGGATATCATAATATTGTGATATGACATAAGTGTTGTCTTTTACTGGTATTAAAGGCTGCATTACAGTAAAGTGATTTACTTTTCTGAACTAACCAGACTGTTCTAGCTGTTCTATTATTTGCCTTTTCCCCACTTAGACATAATGTCCACATTACTGATGATTATTTATCTAAAATCTAAGTGTGAAGATATTTTGTTAAAGCACCAACTGTCAACCCTAGAATTTCGCCGCAATATCAATATCGAGGTATTTGGTCAAGAATATCGTGATATCTGATTTTCTCCGTATCGCCCAGCCCCAATACAAAAAGAGCAAAGATAAAACACAAGTGCTTTATTTCCAGACAAGAAGCTCAGTATTGAACAAATCGCTCAGTCCCAATGTCTATTTATTTTTAAAAAGTTTAACTCGCTACAACCCATCAACTTCCCCAACCTCCACACCCTTACAATCCCTCACTACATATAGGGCACACCAGTTCCTGCAGCAGTGGTATAAAAATGTCAGACGACTTCCTATTTGCTACTTAACATAAACATCAGGTCATTTTACACTGTTTTAACAAATGAGGTCGTTTTCCTGGCGAGGATAGTCTCTACCAAATACCAGGTGGAATGAAATAAATGAGCCCAAACTGGCAAAACCGTTTGAAGTGCCTGCTTCATGGGGACATTATAGGTAGCTTCTTTATTGAGTCGGTCTCAGTCGAGCAAATGACTCACTTGGACAAACAAATTCAGGACAATTAGATGTCGGCAGCAAGTAACTTTATTCAAGTCTTAAGTAAACCTCCTATGATGTGTTCACTAATCCACATGACAAACAAGTCCTGTATTGCACACCAACAACCTGTGACCTCCCTTATTATTCCATCAACAAGAAAACCGCTACTAACAGTAAGATTACCGAATCACACATGTTTAATGTATACACTGAACAGCTGGCAGGCGGGCTAAACAATCTGCCGGATAACAACACATTCTCATCCCGTACACAGGCTGGAGATATCTCCCACGTCGGAGATTAAAGAGGTGACCCTTATTTCCCGAAGGAGCACTTACATCCCGTGTCCCCTCCATTCTCCCCCCCCCCCCCCCCAAATCCCCACTGAATACAAGATCATTGCTGAGACGGCGACCTGGAGGATTGGATGTAAACATCCCAGAGAGAGAGAAAGAGGAAGAGAAGCTGGCTCCTCAGAGCTCCTCTATCAACTTGATGGTAGGTGTTATTTCTTAAGCAGGCAGCCAATATCCATAAGATCTGTCAAGGACGGGCAGAGGATGGCGGAGGTAAGGCAGGAGACAGCTCTAGACAGCATAATGTCCTTGGTGGGTGCATATGGGCACACACACACACACCACACACAGATTAAATAGGCTACCTCCATCCTGAAAACCTCATGCCATTACATGAGGGGGATTTTACCCGGGATTGTGAACGGATGATCATATTTAAATCACAGGATAAGAACGACTGAAAGGCAACCAATTACTGACACTGTCGACATTATGCTCCACCCTGATCTGTGCAGGTATCCCCTGGGAGCAGAAAAAAAAAAGTAATACAAGTCCTTTCACTCCCCCACACATCTGTCCTCAGGGGTTGTCTTATGTAGCGGACGCATCTGCTTGTCACTTTTTATGGATGTCACTTTGCATCGCTGTCGTCCTCAAGTGAAAGGCTAATTGTAATTATATATTGCATACAGTACTATTACTGGGACCCTGAGCAAGTTACTGACGAGGTTTGGTGCTGTTTTGAACAATATTACTGGTTAAAAAATGCTATTTGGAAAGCGTTTGGCTTACAGCCCCTATCTCGTCCACTGTTTGCGATTTGGGGCTGTAGCATATGCTGGGCCAAGCTCTGTGGTGGTTGATCGACGAAAAATACTGTCTCCACGGCTTATTTGACGTGTTTTAATGCAGAAAAACACCTTTTGGTCAATTTTCGCTGGAATTACACTTTAAGCTTGTTTCTGAATAAGTGCTTTCTACAGTTTTGGTTAGGGACATTTGTGTAGTAATAGACAGAGGCTAACAGTAATGTAGCCTTGCTATAACCCTGGCTATGTTTGCTAGCTAATATTTGATGGTTAACTAGGGGTGTACGATTCAGAAAATGTCACGATTTGATTCTGATTTTTAGGCTCACGATTCGATCGATTTTCGATTCAACAACGATTCTCGATTCAAAAAAACAATTCACAGTATGTAAATGTAGTTACTTTTCCCATGTATGTATGTATGTGTGTGTGTTTATATCTTATACATCCCTTAGTACATTCATGTGGATTTTTTTATTTAGTATCTTTTATTGTCCATATTATTCATGTGGATTTATTTGTTTTTGTCATCTTGTTTATGATGTATGTGTATGTTGTGTGTGATGTCTGTAAGCTACTGGGACCTTGAAGTTCCCCTTGGGGATCAAGAACGGATCTATCATGTGATTGCAGTAGACATAGGGTTAGGCTTTTTTTTTTTTAAATATGAATCAATTTTTGGAATTCTATGAATTGATTTTTGAAACGGTAGAGCTTGAATCGCGGTTCGAATCGATTTTTTTGCACACCCCTATGGTTAACTACGTTACCCAGTTAACGGTTACCATAAGCTTAATGTTATGTTACTCAATCCACCTATTTTCTTCACATTACAACAAATCTTTATTTAAACTTACATAATTTGTTTACATAAACATTTCTGATAAGGTTTGCTGATCAGTGCTCTCTCTGGAGGACAATCTATGAAATGGCTTAACTGTTTCTCAATTACCTCAGAGCTTTGGGAAATCTGTGCTGCAATTTGTTACTTAGGCCTAATTGCCGACAGATATATACCAATACAGGTCAGGTTCTTGTAGTCTTCAATAAAAAATGTCCTTAAACACAGCATCTCCATATTGTTTTTGTCACATTTTGAAAGAGCGATAATGGCTGTTCTGAAGGAGGCAAGCTCACTGTCTGAGGTGTTCTGACAATTATTTTAGTGGATAGAAGTCTTATTCTACAGCACTTTACAGCATTTATTTCTGAACATCTTGTCATGTGTTAGTGCTTATGTAATAAGCAAATTGTCTTGAATGGTGTGCAGTTTGTGAAGTAAAGTAGGTGTAGTAGAAATAGCATTTTCAATCACATCAATGGTGATTGTATTTGAAAAATGTCCACAATACCGCCAGGAAAGCATCCCATTAAATGTATCTGTAAATATGATAAATGGTGAACAAACAGCCATGTGTGCGGGGCAATTAAGAGCATCACTTTTTCTCAAATATGCACATTTCTGCAGCCAGGTGTTACAAGATCTGATCGGATTATCTGCTGTATGGGGAAGGGAGGCTGTGCTCCAAGTATGAGATTTATTTCATGTAGTTCTTGGTTATTGTTTTTATAATAATGTGTTTAATGTGCCTGAAAACCATCAGCTTGTACCACGTTGAAGTGACAAGGAGCATGATTCAGTCATTTCAGGAATGTAATCTGATGTTTTTTGTAGCCCAACTTGTAGGATGGAAATCGTTGGGTCATCATTCTTTTTAAGTTGGCACCGGTGCCCCTTAGTCCAGGAGTAGTTGGTTTATTATCAGGGCCAAAGGGGGATGTCAGGGGCCAGTAGAACGGTTGAGCTCAAAAGTCCCAGCTTCACGGCTTGTTGCTCCCACCTCTGCGAGTCACGGCACATGGTGCATGGCTTCGAGCAAGGACACAAGCAAGAGCTGTGTGTGTGTGTGTGTGTGTGTGTGTGTGTGTGTGTGTGTGTGTGTGTGTGTGTGTGTGTGTGTGTGTGTGTGTGTGTGTGTGTGTGTGTGTGTGCGTGCTTGCGGTTTGTGTGTGATTAACAGAGTGCACCGTTGCACAGGCAAGGCAGTGTGTGCATGCGGTGCATGTGTCCTCTCTAATTAATCTCTATGTAGCATAATTAACAAAATACCCCAAAAGGTGGATTGCATTACTAAATAAAATCAAAAAATGCGCCATGTTCCTCGAAAATAACCACTACAGTTTATTGTTTTGCCTCATTTAGCTTCTTAGCTAAAGTCATGGTTGCATCTACGTAACAAGATGCAGTTAGTGACTGCAAACATAAGAAAGCTCAAGATATTCAAAAGTATGGTCGCATTTCTGTATTATTCATGGCACACACCTGTTTTCTCGACAGTTGCACCCCCATCTCTCCCCCTCCACACTCCCTCTTTGTTGTTATATTCTATCATGTTTCTTTCCCATGCTATAATTATTCATTACAAGGGCCTTCAATCCACTGTGACAGAGCTCCATTATGATGAACCGGGCTTTGTTCGAGCTCGCACAGCTGGACAATCTGAATGTGGAGGAACCCCACCTCTGCAGGTGTAATTCTGCTATGCCCTGTCATTTTTCAGCCTGATACATTCATGATAATGCTTTGATCAAGTAGTACTGCAGATCTCCACTTCACTAATGTCTCATTCATAATTGCAAACCAAACTGTAAAGCAAAGTTAGAACACATCTGCAAAGATGGTGTTGCTATATGGATAGCATCTCTTTGGCGTCACAGTTCATGTTCTGTATTTTTTTAACGACACAAATGTATTTTGACTCTACAAAATCAAAACTCAAGTGACTAGGGCTGGGCACCGGACATCGATACTTTTACGGCACCGGAAAAAATACTCTGATCCTATGAGTATCGAAAATGATTTATCTTTCGGTGCCAAATCGGAGCTCCGACCGACACACGCATGCACGCATGAAGAGGTGCAGACGGAGTAAACTACGTCGGCTCTGCAGTTTTGTTGAAGTCACAGCGAGTCACGGCAATGCCGATAAAAGTAGTTTCATGTGTGATTACAGTTTTTCAGAACTGCCTTTGCTGCGATATGATATTAATGGCGAGCCGAAAGCAGTCGCGTGCTTTTGTTTTACACTTCCTCTGAGACGAGCAGGCACAACAGTGGTTTCTTTGCCCTGATGACTGACTGACAGGCTGAGGTTGTAAAGCAAGGCAACTTTACTTCTACAGCAACAAGGCAATTCAATTACATTCCTTTGCACTTAAGTTAGTTCTTCATTAGTTCAATGTTGACAGGGCAGTCACCAAGTGTATTGTTAAAGGTGTGTGTCACTATGCAGTTTGCACTAAAAAGTCTTTGTTCTTTACATTCCTTTGCATTTTAGTGGCAAAAAGGTTTCTCTTTTTTTTGTTCATTTTGGCCAAGTTCGGATTGATAACAGTCCTGAGTATCTGACTGGTGCACCACTATCCAAAAAGCACAACCAGTTTTATTAATAATGTCACTGAGTGAGCAGTGTTACCAGAATTTTGTAATTTTGATAACTTTTAAAGGTGAAAAATAAAAGTTTTGTGTTTAATGTATTTTTGTTGATGTTGAAATGAATTTTAAGACATATGGTATCGAAAAAGGTATCGTTAGGAACCGGTATCTAAACTGAGGTATCGAAATTGGCACCGGATCAAAACATTTTGAACGATGCCCAGCCCTACAAGTGACCTTAACACCATTGAGTCATGACACATTAGTGAGCAACAAACAGTGTCTGTAGCGATATTTTGGCAAAACTATGACTGTGTGAATTACTTACTGAATATAACGCTGAACACTAGAGAAGGGGATTATCCTGCTGGGGTGGTTTGAGGTGTTTTTTTTCTGCAGTGACAACTTGTTACCTTTGGAGTAAATTAAAAGTAATGTAAATTCAAAACTGACCACAGCCGCTGTTCTCCGACAGAGAAACATGGCAATGTTTAAATGCCACCTTTACAGACTACAAAGGGTGTGTGAAAGGATTTTTTCTTTTTACAAAATGCAGATGCTATGTAATTTCAATGCATATTATCCAATTCCTTAAAATGGCAGTTGTTAAACAGGGTCTGCTAACATGGGAGGGGGGAAACACGGTAAAGGCTGCTCTGCCTCGACTCTAA
This sequence comes from Gymnocephalus cernua, assembly GCA_023631565.1. Classification (NCBI taxonomy): domain Eukaryota; kingdom Metazoa; phylum Chordata; class Actinopteri; order Perciformes; family Percidae; genus Gymnocephalus; species Gymnocephalus cernua. Next base: position 17,443,729 of record CM042428.1, read on the forward strand.
GCAAGTTTCCTGATTAACAGAAAGCTTTACTTGATGCTAAGGTAAGGCTAACCGCCAAATGGTGCTACCTGTAGCTGCCGTCAGCTTGTTAGTTCAGTTAGCCGTGCAGCTAGGACTGGGAGCTCAAAGCACCAGGGGAGTGTTGTTGTATACACTGAACCGCTGTAAGGAGGTGCATGTTGTCAGGCCTGGGGTTGGGGAGAACACTGGCGGGGAGCGGCGTCTGTGTTGTGCTATAACCAGAGCCGGGGGAGCAGGCAACAGAAAAGGACAACGTGACTAAGAAAGAAGACTGACAAGAGTAAATCTCCGACTGGCTTTTAGTCGTTGGCCGGGGTTTCACAAAATAAAAGGCTGCAAGACAGACGCATCTTGCTGTTGGACTAGTAAGTAATATTACCTGGCTTGCTATGTCTTGCTTGATGTTTGGCTGTGTTAGCAAAGTTGTCAACTCGCTATTTTTTTGATCATGAGTAATGTAATCATAACAAATGCTTGTGCAGAGATGTCCATATTTACGACAGCGAAATGCACTCTATAATGGAATTAGAAAAGGATTTATTGCCAAGTAACACTTACAAGGAATTTGCCTTGGTTGTTGATGCATACATCAACATATTAAACATTAATATGAAATAAACAAACAAATACAGAAATAAATATGTATATAACTTAACATTAGGAAAAAATAGGCTGTATGGATAAGTGTAGGATGTGCAGAAAGCAGGGGCCCAGATTGCAAAAAAAATACCAATTCTTGCACAATGGTGCTTTATTGACTTGTTTAGGACTTAAATTCCAAAGTTTAGAACTTGACTTGGGACTTGTTAAAACTTGAAAGTTAACTTTTAAGTCCCACAGCAATAACTTGATTCCACCTTTTCTAGGGTAACCAATTAATACATATCTATGCAAATAATTCACAGCCCTGAGACAAAGCCAAACTATTAAAGCACTGAACACGGGTCCTAAGAGCAAATAAACTGCTTTCATTGTTATTTATTGTTATTGATTAATAGTTAACTTTGTGGAGGTATTGGATTCCAGTACGGTGCTGCAGGACATTTCTTATCAAGTTGATCTGTATCTCCTACATAAAAAAAATAAACCATCAATTTGATTGACTATGGAATTAGTCATCCTGTAGGCAATTACAGTAGCTGACATGGTGGAGAGCTGTTTATTAACTCTTACATTAAAATGCTACAACAGAGAAATCCTCCGGCTTCGAGCAGCTGAATGAGCTGATTACACACACAAAAAACACAAGACAAGACACAAAAGACACACCGCTGCAGAATTACATGCTATAAAAATGCTGTATTTTCTTCACTGTACATCAGCAACCTTCCACATTATCCGTTAGGAATCCCCAAATGTGTTGAACGAGAGGGTTATGGTATCACCACCACCCCCTGGTAAGTGAATGTGAGAAGTAATGAGTGGAGAGGGCAGGGTTCAGGACATGAAGGAGGTTGATCTGCGTTCCCCACAGGCAGCCAGGCCCCTGGATCTCTCTCTGGGGGTTACACAGATCAGAGGCAGCCTGCTGCTGCAGCTGCTGCATCGTAAACCATTGCTCTGGCTCTTCCATTAGGAGAATAGAAGCGAGGTAGAGGAGGGCTAATTTTCTGAAGGCTTAATACAAAGGTTTATTAACAGCCTGTCTGTTCATCAGTACCTTGAATTTCTCATCTGGGTAGTTTGCCTGGGAGAAAATAGCAGGGGAGGGCAAAGGAGTCTGAAATCATACCAGCTGGGTAAGCATAATGTTACATTAAATGGGTCAAATGAGACAACGCTGATTACTGGAAGGAACTGAAATGAGTGTGGGTGGTTTGCCCCTAACCCACTGTGGGGCAACCTGAGAGTGTGTTTATGTAAGCCGGTGCCTCCGTCCCAGTCACGAGAAGTCTAAATACTTTACCAAAAAAGGGCCATAGGGGATTTCTCTTGGCGTTGTATAGTATACAAGATACTTAGGCGGGCACATTAGATACTTCAGATTTGCATTACATTAGCGCAGTACATTCCCAGCTATGATCTGCCACGCTATGGGCACCTTAATGGATTTTTTTAAAGCTCTCCCTGGTGTAATTTACAGTGAGTCAATTTACAGACCTACTGTCAGTGTATGCTCCATTCTCACAGTAACCTAGAGTTGGGTTGATTTCCGGGAATGGCGCCGTACTATCAAATTCATGTGTTTTGGGGGGGAAGACATGACACAGTTAGTCTCAAAGAAAACGTAAAACTGCGCCAAAGCCAGAAAACATAGACGAGGCGACGTGTGAATCTCATTATGGACTCTCTCGGTCTCATTAGGTTCCACTTGAGAGAGCGACACCTAGTGCCAAAAATCTGTATACTGGTCCGGTGTCTGACTTAATATCAAACCGTTTTGAAAATGTTTACACCGGCCCAACTCTACAGTACCCTGTCATCAAAACAGCAAGGTTAGATGTTCTGTGTTGCCCTGTGACTACCAACTAGCTGATTTTATCCCAAGCTTTTCCTCCCACTCTCTGCTTCCTTGCTGTTTGTATTTTCATTTTCAGTACCATGCAGCATACAAGCTCGATCTCTCCCTTTCTTTCTTTGTCAGGGAAGACTTGTTTATTTTGATTTCGACCTCATGCGCCAATGAAATGAACCGCACGAGCATCACATTCAGTTACTACGTATAAAGGCTCTGACACACCAAACCGACGGCTGACCGTCAGCAGAAAAGGCAGTCGGACTGATCAGTCTCCCCGAGTTGGTCAAAAAAGTGCCGACTTGAGCGTACGTTCTGTGTGTGCGCGAGACGCAATACGTCTCCATAACAGCAGGTGCCGCTAATCTGTATTGTTGCCCAAAAAAAATTAAAACCGGCAGCTGATTGGCCAAAATGGCAGCTCGTTATTGGTGATCTCATATTTTAACGAAAATAGTTCACCAAAACGTGTTTCTAAAAAACATTTTAAGCGAGAAATAGGCCATGCAGTTGCTGAATCTGTCTTCATTTCACATCGACAAAGGTCAGTTTAAAAGATTTTCGTCAGATTTTGAGAGGCTTATTCACGCTCATCCCGCTCTTCATTTCCGGGTTTGCACTCCACCAATCAGATTGGTCATTGAGTCCGACTGCCCGCCTTCCGTTTCAACAAGTCAAAATCAGCCCAAATGAAGGCCGACGGCTCCTCCGACTGACGGCGGCACGGAACACACCAGACTCGAGTCACTGACCTCGCCAGACTGTCCGACAGCCAATAATCGGGTTGGTGTGTCAGCGCCTTAAGAAAACATAATGTTCTCTGGGGGAGAGACTATTTAATCTATGTGTTCTGTGGGTCCTTCTTCAATAAAATAATTAAAGCTTCACACACACATGAACCCCTGATTAAAAAAATGATATAGACTGTATCTGCATTCAAACTGCTGTGAGATGAAAGGAAAGTGATTAAAAAGGGATAGCTGGAATTAAACAGAAAGGGAGGGACCCTCAGGGACATGGTTAGCATATAAATGGTATAGGGAGAGAGAGGGAAACTTCGGCTAAAGTTTTTGTTACAATTCTTTAACACCAATCCTTTGAGTTTAGTGGTCTTTTTATTGAAGCAATCACACCTTTTATCACTGACACCAACAAGTCTGTCACGTCTTAAACAAGACTGCTCCAGTCATTAAACGCTTGGTCACATATTACTTTTATGTTCTTCAATGAAGCAATGATCTGCCTGCTAGAGGATAAAGACAAATACTGTGGGGTTACTGAAGAGCTGAATCAGACACGCCATGCTTAAATCCCAAAGCTAATACTGGGCACTTTGACACTCCTAAAGGTCCACTGCCAACTTATGTTAACTATGATTTAGCCTCCAGTGTGTGAAGTACTACAGAATATATGCTGCTTTTGAGTTCCCATCTTAATTTTTCGTCTCCATTGGTTCTCAAATAAAAAAGGATGAAACATTGGCTGTTTAAACCACCCAGAATCCCTGTTGTATATTTAAAAGTATTTCGCCATCTGTTTTATTCAGAACTTTTATTTTTAATACAGTGAAACACTTTCATCTGTGCTGTCATCTTTCTCATCTCGTGGCTCAAAGCAGCCCTCTGTGCTTACTCTTGATATAGTACATCATAGCACTTCCCAGTTTTCTCACCTTACCCAGAGCACACTGTGAAAGCCTGCACATATCGCTGGGGTGTGATGATGGTCCACTCAGTCACACAAGGGCATCTCAGACACCAGTGGTTTAGCATGCATAAAGTAGATACACCCTACATCACAGCACACCCTTCAGTGTTCTCCATCTCAGAGGCAATATGGTGCTTGGAAAATACTGGCAACACCCTCCATAAATAGATAAGCCAACGTTCATCTTTGTGTACTACTCATATAGTAAATAGAGTTAATTTATTTTGTTTTACATAGGTTACCCTAAGTTGCCCAATGTACCAAAGTAAATTATCTAAATTCAGCCTAATGCAGGATCAGAGCGGAGAGTTCACTACGTCCCACAAGCTCTCTTGGCTTTTTCAGTGTAATAAATGAACAACTCTGTAACATGCCACAATCATATAAACACAAGCAAAATAGCTGTCACCCCGACACAGAAGTTTGGCTCAGTGTGTGTCTCAGTCTCAGTGAACATCTCGGTCTTTATCACATGGTGTGCTTTGTGCTACAGGGTTACCTTGCTGAACGAGTCTGTCTCTGAGCAGCAGCTAGTGGGCGTGTGCTTATGAACGACTCATTCCTCGCCTAAGTGGGCGCTGAACGAGAGTCTGAACAAGAGTCTGAACGAGAATCGCGTTGAACAAGGGTCTGGAGACGAGTCGAAAGTGAATCTGGCTCTTATGCACAACTGCGCGTGCACCATACAGAAGCAATAGTTTAGATTCACTCTCGCTTGCAAATTCAGTTAACTCTTTCCTCTTTAAGAGTCAGTTAAAAAAGAACAATTTGTTTGCAAATATAATATCACTTTGCCTTTCATTCACTTGGACGTACGCGTCCAAAGCACCTAACATTTTCACACGTGATTCTCACGAAATTAGACTTATGAGGTGTCATGAAGCATTTTAATGATAAAATTAAATTCTATCAAAATAAGAAGCATACAGTTAGAAACATCTCTTCATGTACTATTTTGCACATGATTTCAAATGACATCATAAATTCCAATTTTTTTGTTTTTTCCACATTTAAGGGGACATTTTTCATTACCGCAACATGTCCATGACTGGATTTGGGTTCTTTGAGATGGAAATATTAATAATTAAAAAATATAAAAAAGAAAAAGCTTCAGTGCATGTTATACTATAAAGATTTACAATAAAGATACATGTGGTATTTGGGAATCATTGGTAAATGTAGTGACAATAATAAGGAATATAAATGTGTCCAAGACCAATTTTCTCATCCTCCGCAACAATTTTCAAGCATTGTTTAAGTCCTCAAGGAACTAACATTTTCAAGGAATTTTGTTGGAAGGGACATAATTGACTGTGGCACTCAAGATGACTACCAGGTAAGCAGTTCTTATTTTTTCTCTCCCAGTAAAAGTTAAAATTTTGTTTGTCATAGTACTGACACGACTTTTTAGTTCTCATTACTGAAACAAGCGTTTGTGAAGTTTTAAAAAATGTTACCATGTTCATTTTTTGATTACTATATACCCTATAATGGTCTAAATATAAAAAGTGCGGGAAAGTTTAGCTAACCCTCATTTAGCTTCCACAGTTAGCAAGAATGTTTAAGGTCACTCATCCTCCGCAACACCATTATCATTCACCGCAACAATTGACGGCCTGTTGCGGTGGAGAGACTCAATGTTTCGGTAATGAGAAACAGACTTATGAAGGAGGGACATGCACTATAACTTTTGCTCATTTCAATATAACTTGATATTTGCCATGAATATTTCTTGAACAGATTGCGTAAACAAAATAGCTATTACAACCCCCCCAGCAGGGGTCACTAATTTTTCATTTTTATGTAGTGCTTCCACAAAAATCAGTATGAATGCAGTATAGGCCACCATGTAATGTACATGTAATATTATTTAATATGAAATAGTTTTACTGTGAAACTATGTATTTCTATGTCTTTTTACAAAATGTTACATTTAAGATGGCTATTGTGTATTTTGTTACAGGCAAGCATCAGTTGAAAAGAAAAGGGCATCAGCGAAAGACAGGCTGGCAAAGCATAGAGAGAAAATATACAGCAATCCAGTGTTACTTGAGGAGTACAGAAGAAAGGAGAGAGAGAGGTCAGGGGACAGGGTGATAATAGGGAAAAAATATAACTTGGATTCATTGATTTGACCAACACTTGCACTCACACACACACACACACGTGCAAACGTGAAGGCTGACCTAATTGTACAGAAAGAGAGTGTGTATACGATATATATATATATATATATATATATATATATATATATATATATATATATATATATATATATATATATACTCACACAATCTCTTTCACGCAGACATGCTTGCACTTGAGTGTGCATACATACATACATATACACACACACACACCATTCCTAAACTTTGGACTATGATCATAGTCCAAAGTTTGTATCAGGGCTTACTGCATTTCACCTTTCATTCATTTTTCCTTTTCCAGGTATCGGAAACGTAAGGAAAATGGTCAAATTAAGACTACTCAGGACCTCACAAGTAGACAGCATGAGAGAAAAAAAATAAAATGGAGAAAGAATTCAGCAAAATATTACAGGAAAAAAAAGCAAGAGCAAGCACTTCTAGATCTAACGCCAGAATCTTCATTAAGTGAGGCAGAAAATTCCTTTGCAAATGAAGAAAATAACAGACAGGAACTGGACACAAATAATGAAAATCTGAACAGAACACCAGCAGAAGAAAGTTTAGACCTGACAGGGCCAATGGAGGCATCTACCCCCCAGAGAACACAGCCATTCATTAGAAAAAGAGAGCGGGCATCAAAGACTGTGGTCAAATTAAGAGCAAAGCTAAGGTATGCTGAAGAGAAACTTGGGGCAAAGACAACACAACTGCTGACACTAAACAAAAAAATTAGAAGGCTGGCGGCTAATAGACCAAAAAGTGCAATGCCAAGGCTACCAGCAAATATTTCACAGAGGGTCAGGATCAGAGAGGCTAAAAAGGGACTGCCGATCAATAGCAAGCGGAAACAACTTGGCAAGGTTGTCAGCATGTTCCTACATCGGGATGATGTCTCAACTGTCATGAATGGCAAGGCTGGAGAGATTCGTCGCAAGGGACAAATTTATAGAAAAAGAGCCCTCACAGACACCTTGGCAAAACTCCATCAACGCTTCCTTGCCGAACATCCTGAGCAAACCGTGTCCAAAGCTCAGTTCTTTAGATTGAGGCCATTTTGGATAATTAGGCCTAAAGTTACAGACAGAGAGACGTGTGCATGTAAAATGCACGAGAACATTGACTTTAAAATAAAAAGAATGCAACAACTGGGAATCATTGAAACATCAAGCCCAGAGGATCTTGTGCAGTCCAGTGTGTGTGACACTGACAACATGTCCTGCATGTATGGCAGATGTCAAAAATGCATTGAAAAGACCTTTCCCACATCCTTAGATCCTCTCACTCAGGGGAACACTGTCATCTGGAAAGAGTGGATCACAAGGTCTGTCACTGTAACAAAGACCCTCAAGGATGGATCTACAGAGGAAAGGCAGACAAAGAAAACAGTCCTCGAAAAGCGTACCTCATCCATTGAGCGGTTGCTGGCCCTAACAACAGAACACCTTCCAGGTTTTGCCATTCACATGTTTAATGTCAAGCACCAATATTTGACATTGAAAGCAATGAAAGATACCCTGACAGATGATGCTGTTGCTGTGCATGTTGATTACAGCGAAAATTACAGCTGCAAATATGCCAAAGAAATCAAGGACACCCATTTTGGAACTGGGAATGATCAGGTAACCCTCCACACCGGGGTACTCTATCTCAGTAGGGGCAGAGTGGAAGCCTTTGCATCCCTCTCAGTCTGCCTACAGCACGATGCAGTGGCAACCTGGGCTCATCTTGACCCAGTGCTGAGATACATACGAGGGAAGTATCCTGAAGCCCACAACCTACATTTCATTTCAGATGGCCCAACTTCCCAGTATAGAAACAAAACATCTTTCTATCTAGCCTCCACTGTGCCCTTTATGCATGGATTTCAATGGGTGACCTGGAACTATACTGAGGCATCACATGGCAAAGGTGCACCAGATGGAGTAGGTGGGGCCTTGAAGAATCTTGCGGACAGAATTGTTTCTTATGGGACCAGTATTCCTGATGCAGAGTCTCTGCATGAGCAGCTGAAGAACAATTCATCAGTGACACTGTACAAAGTATCAGAGGAGAACATAAAGGCCAGCTGTGAATTGGTTCCCCCCAACCTGAAAACAGTTCCTGGGACACTGAAAATACACCAAGTGAGTCAACATTTATATTAGTTATATGAGTAAATATGAAGAAATGTAATTAAATAAGTACATTTAGTTACAGAAGTTAAATAAGTTAAATTCCCCATATAATTAACATGGAAAGCAGACCACACCAGTATCTGAAATAATCTCACAAAAGAATGTCTGTAACTTAGTCAATGTGTGATACTCCAATTCATCTTTGTCTTTTTGAATTCCACCCTAACAGCTGACATCAACACAACCAGGAGTCATAAACACACGTGAGGTGTCATGCTTTTGTGGAAGAAATTGCCAGTGCTTTTCTGCAAATTGCCACATGTTCTCTGAGGGAGGAGATGAGGACCCTAACAGAACCGAGGCCCCCATAGAGGTTGGAAAGTGGGTCCTGGTTGAATACGATGGTGACTTGTTCCCTGGTACAGTCACACAGGTGAATTTTATTTCAAGATTTCTGTTAATATGTGAATATTTCTCCAGTTACATTATAGTACATGCTGTCCAGCCAAAATGTGTAGAAACTATAAAAATGTTTCTTAAAACAGATTGCTGAAGGGCAGTATGAAGTCGACACCATGACTTGTGCAGGGGAGAACCGCTTCTATGTGCCGAGCATCAGATTTCCAGGAGAAAGGGTCTGGTACTATCGTCAGGACATACGGGACATAATCCCAGAACCACTTCCTGTCACCTCCTCTGCTAGACATTTCTGCATTTTACCTGACATATGGGCAAAACACAAAAAACGCTCATGAATGGGTTACAGTTGGGGGAAAATGTGATTGGTACAAGGCAGTCGTTCCAGTTGTTTGTTTTAGTTGTTTGACCAACTCATAAATTGAGTTGCTGCTATTCAAGTTCTTCACATGAAATTATTCTCAGAAAAAGGTTGTGTGGTTGAATGTCAGGACCAAAGTGTTTTAGCTAAACTAAAATAATTTTACAAAAGCACATGATGCTGTTACATTTAAATGTTTCTCAGGACCACATGATGGTATGTTACATTAAAAAAGTTCTCACGAACACATGATTGTATGTTATACTAGAATGATAATATGTATACTAATGGTTGTATATTTGTTAGTGCTACAGTGTACGATTCTTTATGAGCATAAGTTTGTAACTTGTATACACACCACTTGTTAACACAAGGCATGGTACTGTGATGATTACGATAAATGAGAAAATGAAACACTGTTTATGAAATAAATATTCTTTTAAAAATGTATGCATTGTATGCATTTTAAATATGTAAAATAGGGTTAGGCATCAAACCCCCTTTCAACAGTGAATGTAGCTAAATCTCATTTCTGAAACATTGATCCTCATTACCGAAATTACTTTTTCATTACCGCAACATGTATCTTTTTTACAAATTAAGTAATAATTAGATAATCATATTTTGTTTAAAAATGTATATGCATATTATACAACACTACTTATTTAAGGTCTGTTACATAACAAATGTGTATGTTATCTTTTTGTAAAACAATTAAATAAAAGAAATTGTAAATCATCACATATGTTTCGGTAATGAGAGTAAATGATGAAATTACAAAAAATAATAAATATGAAAAAGTAATCTCTACAGAGTTTTACATAGATTTGAGCATGAGTAATTAGAGTCTACTTTAACATTTATCCAAAAATACACATTTAAACCATATATTTAATGTAATGACATGTTGCGGTAATGATAATTTTTATGGACTTCATCTAAAAATGTAAATAATTATATAGAAAATATTTTTTTAAATCTTCTGAAAATAATGGTTATAGTAAGTTCAGACCTTAATATTATATGTGCAAAAAGAAAATTGGCTTCAAGGGCATTTTAAAAATTCTGAGGCTGGACACCTTCTAAATCTGGATTTCGTGAGAATCACCACTGAAAATACACCAAGTGAGTCAACATTTATATTAGATATATGAGTAAATATGAAGAACTATAATTAAATAAGTACATTTAGTTACAGAAGTTAAATAAGTTAAATTCCCCATATAATTAACATGGAAAGCAGACCACACCAGTATCTGAAATAATCTCACAAAAGAATGTCTGTAACTTAGTCAATGTGTGATACTCCAATTCATCTTTGTCTTTTTGAATTCCACCCTAACAGCTGACATCAACACAACCAGGAGTCATAAACACACGTGAGGTGTCATGCTTTTGTGGAAAAAATTGCCAGTGCTTTTCTGCAAATTGCCACATGTTCTCTGAGGGAGGAGATGAGGACCCTAACAGAACCGAGGCCCCCATAGAGGTTGGAAAGTGGGTCCTGGTTGAATACGATGGTGACTTGTTCCCTGGTACAGTCACACAGGTGAATTTTATTTCAAGATTTCTGTTAATATGTGAATATTTCTCCAGTTACATTATAGTACATGCTGTCCAGCATGTACTACATTTTGGAGTTCAGGGTCTTGCTCAAGGACACTTGGAAATGTACACAGGACCACTAACCCTACAGTTAATGGATGACCCACTCTGCCACTTCAGCTACAGCCCCTTATCCTGTACCAGATGGCAAATCAGCCCCTGTAGCTTATTTAAAAGCAGTACACAGCATCTGAGGGCATGCCATATGCTTTTGGGACAGGAAGTTGCTAATTGATGGGGAGGAGGATGGAACTAGCAATGTACTTTAATACGCTGTTGCTTTAAGATTATAATGAATGCATTTCTTGCTAGATATCTTCTTTTAAAAATGACACATACAGTAATGCAACACTTGCAGCAGCGAAGGGCTGCAGCTCCTGTAGACTTGTACACCTTCCAGGTTCGATTACACCCACAACTTTGACATCTGCTCTTCCAAGAAGCCTTTGTGGTAGAGCCTCTCAATGCAGAGCATAGCCAACTCATACAGTAGGTTATATTTCCCAAAAAGCTGGAACAATCTAACATTATAGGAAATACTTTTTTTTAACCATCTTACCCAGAGTCAAACCAGAAGATCAATATCAACATCATCCAAGATTAGCGCGGCTTAGCACAAAGACCAAGGCGAAAACTGAGAGAAAAATATGGTCTTATTTTTACAGTAACCTACATATTGTTCTTTACAAACTGGTGTGTCACTAAATGTAAACAGGAAAACATTGGATTGTATAGCTCTTCCAATCATTAAAAATAGTACATTTGTGTCACCACACCAAGAACTTGATGACCCTGAACCTCCACATTCCATAATCCTAAAACTATCTCTGCAAATGTAATAGGCTTTGCAACTCACTCAAAAATAATTAGGAATGAACAAAAAAAAGAAGAAGCAGTTATTATGCGTTATAGTAATATGTCAAAGACCTCTGGCAATGAGAACTATCCAGTTCTCTTTGTCTCTCTCACGTAAATTCAGACCAGATTCAAACAAATAGCACCAAAACAAACAGGTATGCAGTGTTTCCCACAGGTTGAGAATCGTCTTGTGGTGGTTGGTGGCGCAGGATGTGACAGCGCGGCGCGTGATGGCTGGGTTCAGTAATAAACTAATCAAACAAAGGTTTATGAACTATTTATTGTATACTACATAACTAACAGATACTTTTAACTATTTACATATTTAACTAGACTAGAAGATGGTACAGATCGATACAGATGAAGTGTAGCCTTTGATGTGCTTTGTCAATCAAATCTGGTTAATTTGTCAAATAAAATCTTATGGTTCAGCAGGTAAAATACCCGATTACCCGGAGCTCAAATGTTATAGTAATAACATGATGTAACATATAATATGCCTATATTAACAACCTACCTCAAAACTATAGCCTACTATGATCCATACAGACAGTTACATGTTACCACCGTCTCCTCCTAACTCCTGTTAAATCATTTAAGACTAAGGCTATCTAAAGTAAATTCTTGTTCAGTTGATTTGTTATAGATTATTATTTTATTTTTGTGTTTTAATATGTGTTTTGGGGATCCTAAACATGCTATTTGTACTATAGATGTCTGTGTTGCAGTCATTAAGATCTCATCTCATGCAAACAGTTTGTCATTCAAACAACTCTGAATTCTAGTTCAAAACTTTTACAGCCAACTTAATAAAATGTTGGGGGGGTTTGGGCTCAATGCCGTAAATACAGTTAATGGACATGGGCACGGAGACGAACTGCAGGCTCGGGCTCGGTTAGCAACGATTAGCTCCATTTAGCGGTTAGCTCCAGTTAACTTCATTATAAAGATATGATACCTGGGCAGGGTGCCCAAGTAGAATTTATGTATGGGAAACACTAGGCTCGTTCGAGATGAGCCAGGTCTGCGCAGAATCGATCACTGGTGATCGCCGCCCAATGCATGCCGGTTAGATTTGTGTCCGACTTGATCCCGACTTGCTCTGACGTCATGCACACGTGGGCAACGATAACCTCACGAGATCAAGGCGGCCGCAGGTTTGAGACGCAGGCAGCGCAGTTGCTTTTCACCGACTGCAAGACCCAGGCGGACCCAGGGCATGCTGGGAAACACCGGCCTCTCAGGTGATGTAACAGCTGATTGGTTCAGAATCGACTCAACATGATGACGTTATATATAAGCCCCCGGCTGCTGCTGGCTGCTCCCGTCTAATTTACAGGCGAGGCGCAGTTCATCTCGAACGAGCCTACTGCTATGCATTAGAAAAACCCTCTACAGAGTTGTGCATGATGGGACCAGATAACCAAAACATTGATCAAGGTAAAACCTGAGTAAATCTGGAGAGTGTTTCTCAGTGGGTTTTAATCACAGTCATTTGAATATCTATCTATATGTATGTATGTGTATATGTGTATGTATGTGTATATGTGTATGTATGTGTATATGTATGTATGTGTATATGTATGTATATGTATGTATGTGTATATGTATGTATATGTATGTATGTGTATATGTATGTATATGTATGTATGTGTATATGTATGTATGTGTGTGTATGTGTATATGTATGTGTATGTGTATGTGTATGTGTATATGTATGTGTATATGTATGTGTATATGTATATGTATGTGTATATGTATGTGTATATGTATGTATACATACATACACACACACACACACACACACACACATATATATATATATATATATATATATATATACACATGTGTGTGTGTGTTTTAAAAAGCTGCAAAATAATATATAATATCTCTCCAACCACAACAAATTGTACAACTTGTACTTCTACACGAACACAGAGCAGCTTTTTCACCATGATGGATGGTTTCATCAGGGCAGAGAATAAAGGGCAAACTGATGTCTTTCATTAACTCCTCTCTGAAGTAAAGCTCCAGAACTCACTCAGTTTTGTGCATTTGGAATGCTCCTTTTCATCCCTGCAACAAAAGGCTGCTATCTGGAGTTCACAGCCTTTTCAGGATCATGTGTGGCCCACCCTGGGCGGTAGCTGCTTCTTCTTGCTTTTTGATGATGTGCAGCAGGACTGATGCTTTTTTGTGGCCGAATGGTCCTTGGGATCATTAAGATGTTGCAGACTCTTTGTGCTGCAATGTGCGCAACAGGCAGTGGAACGATCTCCCTAAAGGATGCAACACAAGGCTTTTGACCAGACTTGATCTTCAATTCTTTTTCTGCATTTTCTTTGTGTTTGTCTCCTCTTTTGTTTTACTAGTATGTATGTTTGTATCATCCAGGTTTCAAGAGATACGAATCCCTGCGAGTGACAAAAGAGCACTGAAACACATGTTTGTAGGAACTACTGAAAAAGTGGGTTGGACAATCTAAAGGGGGGTTTCGGGATCCTCCCCCAGAACATTTTGAACAGAGAAGGCTAGATGTCATTTTCTGTATTCTTCTGCCTTTCAACAGGTGGTTTGATACTTTTATCTGGCTTTACTAGCATGAGAACATGTTTGAGTACATTTTGTAATTTCATCCAGAGGGAGTGGTTGGCCCACAGATCTAGGCTAATATTTGAAGATATTAAAAAGCTCCAAGTACAGAAATTCATTTAATGACTAATTTAGAGCCATCTTTAATAATAACCACTCATTGTTTATTTAAACTTGAAGATCTCTTTATGCTTGCATGCAATTAATAAAACCAATAGCCACTGTGGACTCCACAAAACACATTCCACTCAATCAGATGCCATGAACTTTGTAACTTCTTCAGTCTATGAAATAATATTTATCCAAGTTCATCTTTTCAAACCATTTGATAATTAATTTGTTTGACTAAACTCAAGGCAATTTAATGAATCAAATCCAATTTACTTCAAGAACAGATTAACTGATTAATCAAAAACACACAATTACTACTGGAGCGAATGTACTTTCATCAACATGTTAAAAAATAAAGATTTTGTTATTCTTCAATTTATTTATTATCATTATCACATTTTGAGGTCAGTGTTTTTGTGTATGTTTGTATATACATTTGCATGTACTTACATTAAAAGCATTTCCACTTACAATTACTTTTTTACTGATATTATTTATAATTTTTTCTTACTTCCACCTTGAAGTCCCATAGGAAGAGAGCTACTGGCCCGCCCTTCACCAATCACTTTTAAAGTTGTAATGTGTTATTGGGGCAACACAAAGGACAAACTCAAAAGGTCAAAGGTCAAAGCTGCCGTCCCAACTTGTCAGCACTGCACCGGGTACTGTGTCATTAAAACCAAGGGGCATAGAGACAGGGACAGGAACATTAGCGCGACCAGGACAGGTTATTGCAAACACATATACAGTAAAACTCACTTTACCTCTAACTGAAGGAGAGTGTTTCTCCTCCAATGATTAAGGATCTGCCTGACAACCATGCAAAGCTAAATGGACAAAATCTTGAGTAATTTTAACACTAAAGTTATGATGCAAATAAGCCGAAAGTCAGGAATATTTTTTATTATTGAATAATCCTAAACATAATTTGCACTCCACAGATCCCTTTAACTTTGTAAGATGATGGAATTATTTTCACTTGAGTTTCTTTTTAAAAACCTGCCATGTAATTAATTCATTGAATTTCATTCTTCAATACATAGTAAAATATGCCCATTATTATTTCCCAGGGTCCAAAGTGAAGCCTTTAAATTGCTTGTTTTGTTCTGAGCAACAGCGAGAAAAAGATCATAAATGACAACAAAAAACAGCAAATCTTAACGTCGACGGTGTCTGCCCACTGTACGTGACCTGACTGGCACCAATTCATATTGTATGGGAAGTGACTAATTTGCTGCTCAAAGCATGCTGGGATACCTGGCAATTGGACCAAGCTGGCGGTTTGCCGAGCAGGTGTGAAATTTAAAGGGCTACGGGAAAGCAGAGGTGCATGGCAGACACGATTTTATACGAATTGGTTGCGTACAGTTGGGAAGCTGGAACAGAGAACCTTTGGTATATGTACTAATCATTTCAGCTCCAGATCCTATAGGGCTGAAGCAAAATGTTTTTGTCCCGATTCGATTCTTTTACAATATATGGGTGCCAATTCGATTTGTATTGCAATTTTCATTTATTGCGATTCTAGAAGTATTGGGATCTGATGGTATCGAGTACTGCGATTTTCTTTTGCTTCTTTAACAAAAACAAAAGGTTGAATAATACACTTCTAGAGACAATATATCATGAGACATTTCTAAAAACTAATTGTTTTCTAACAAGAATACACATCACATGTCTGTCAGGCAGTCTGACATTTATTTCATTTGTAACTTGGATTTTCTGCTTTTGGTCAGAAATCTGATATGATGTAGTCGCCGTCAGCCGTACCGTATAAATATTTAGGTGAATCATTGGTACGAATAAAAAAAAAATGTATTCTAGCGAAAAGAATCGATTTCAAAATCGTCACAAATAAAAATCATGATACATACGATTTTCGAAAAATGCATTTGAAAAAAATATAACCTTAATTTCTTTACATTCGGATGAAAAACATTTCCCAAATGATTTTACCCTGTGATATGTCTCTCTGTCTAACCATAATTTAGCTGCCTCATTTTCAGTGACTGGGCATGGAGCAGTGTCACGCCAAACAACAGCAACAACATCCACAACAACAACAACCACTGGCTGATGAATGACTGCTGAGATGGAGAAGGGGATCGAAGGGATTGATCCACACCCTGCTATCTCATCCCTGTTTTTACCCTCTGTCAAACAGGTGCCAAGGGGAGATGGATTCTGCCTGCCGAAGGAGTGGATTAATGGCGGGGTCTGGGTGCGCCCTGGACCCAGCAGAGTGGTGCTAGCCTCTGGGCAGAATGGAGGTGGCAGAGGTATTATTGACAAGGCTCCAGGAGAAGAGGAGTTGCCAATGCCTCAGGTAGAGTGGATAGAGGATTGAGAGAAGAGAAACTCTCTGCACCCTTACTCACGCGCCAACAAACATACAAACTTCAACACACACACACACACACACACACACACAAAACCACCCTCCCCGAGTACCTCCAGCGGGCATAATGATGGATGGTTAGAGGGTTTAGCATCCCATTCACCTTTGTTCAGACTTCTTGCTCTGTGAATTGAGTGGCCATGGTAATGAATATGCATGCATGCGTAGATGATGTTCACAAGCTCAACACGGAGCATATAAATTGCCAATTGCACTGAGTTAATGACACAAACATAACCCTTTGTTCAATTTCTATTGACTTATTGTGCGCTAAAATAATTGTCTGGCTTCCAATTACAATGGATATTTTCAGTGCATGGACATGTATTCTGTAAACATAGATTACATTACTCTAATTGAGGGAAGAGAAAAGATGTCTAAATTGCCCCTGATATCACATCAGCGCTAACGGCAAAACAAATGGAGCGAGCTCGTTCATCTTTGCCAACAATAACTCAATTAAATGTAAAACGATCCATTTAACGTTAAAGTGGTCACGCGCGATTGGTATTCATAGTAAACTTTGAAGGTCACAGTCCAGGAGCTCTCCTTGTGTGGAAAAGGGTTATGGATTCACTTGCTAGCTGGGAGGCCCCGAGTGTTATGAGGAGAGAGAGCAGAGAAGCTCAGTATGCTACAGGCATTAATCTCTCCCTCTCTCGCTCTCAGCACAGCTCCCCCGTCAAACATCACTGACAATTTCTTAATGCAGCAGAAGTGCTAATGCTGTTTTTTATAAAAGATGCTCAGCAAGACAACAGGGTGGGCCCTGTCTCAGATTAATGAGTACTCAAATGCAAGCAGACAGGAGTGGAATTAACAACCTCATCTCCCTCCATCTCTTCCTCCTTCCCCTCTCCCTGCTTTGTTTTCTCAAGACTCTGGCGACTAATTAAAGAAACGGCGTCATGAAATGTGCGCTTCCTTCTTATTTCTCCTTAGTCCTTCATCACTACGAGAACAGGAGAGAGAATGTCAGTCCCGCTTTCACTGCTCCACTTATAAGGCACACTTGCTAGCGTTCGCTGTGTTAACACCTTTGCAGGGCTCGTCACGCGTGAAAATTTAAAATGTGTGCAAAACTATAAGTGATCACCCACTGAGAAAATGTCAAACAGGTGTGTCAAAGAATTATCATATTAAGTTGAATGTAAAGAGCAAAGTATCACCTCTGTTTTAGCCTTAAGCAATAGTCCACCCAACCAAATGAAGTCATGTTTGCGTATGTTACTTAAACTGTTCAGAGGAAGAAGAAATATACACCCTTAAGAGGACGGGTGATGCGGTAAGTCTTTAATTACACATGACAGGCTCTGATTCACAGATACAGAAATAGGCTGGAAGCAGAAACTTCACAAGTACAAGAGGTGCCGGGAGCACGGAATCTGTGACTTTTAATCTCAGACTATTGGAACTGTAATGCCTACAGTATGCAAATACAAAAACATACACGGGTAGACAAAAATGACTTAAGATTGCATTATTCTTTATTCTTACTGTCAATAAATTAGATGAAAGCCGCATTGTAATTCCTGAAAAAAGGGTTAAAAAGTTTACAAAAACCTAAGTAATTTCCTAAAACAGTAGGGCACTGTACTTGTCAGCACACATTAATCAAACAGGAGTAAATAGTGCATTTGTTGGGACTATTTTCAGCTGCAGATTAATAAACATTAGGTGCACTAGTGTTTATTTATGACACCTAGATGTGAATGTGGACTTGAGTGACTTAGTTCAACATTGTGGCTGATTTAGTTTTTGAACAACAATGGAAGTAAATGGCACAGCAGAATAAGGTGTATTCACAGCCAATACTTGTTAGTATAGTAGGATTAATTTGGTCTTTTAATGGGATTTGTTGATAAGAGAAATAAAATATCGAGTCTTATCCTTTAAATTTGTTAGTACTTATATTCTGCATGTACACTGTGTGTCTGATATTTTGCTGCTGTTAAACACTGTAATTTCCCATTTTGGGGATCAATAAAAATCTATCTACTTTATCATCACATTTACAAGCACTGCTTTAAAAGGTGGGTTATATGTTATGACAGCAATGAATGTAGGGCTGAAACGATGGTGGAGGATATGATGTTTAGCTTTGATGTTTTTAAGTATTAAACTTATTCACGTTCAATTGCAAGAGAGTATAGCCTAAAAAAAAAACCCCTTCACACACACACGCATGCACCCTCGTCTCTCTCACTCTTCCTCATGCACGGCACGTGTGCACACACAAACAGGTTGCTAGGTTACCATAGCAAATAGGTTCACCCTGGAAATTATATATTATTTGTTAGTAGCCTAATGGTAAATGCTGCAGGTGTAGAAATCTACATAAAACAGATATTTACAGCCACATCATTTTCATTATGCATTATTTGTTTTGGTTGTTTAAAAAACGCAAAAAAAAATATATCCGATTAATCGATCGATAAAGTGCTAGATTAATCGATAACAAAAAGAATCGATAGCTGCAGCCCTAAATGAATGCTAATTGTGCTAATTTAGTCATAAAATTGATCAGGCAACTAACTCACAAGTCAAATCATCTGTGCCCAAACTGCAGCTGCATTAAACCCAAACTACAGAAAACCGTGATAACATTGGCCAGACACATCTGTGTAAGGTTGAACCTCACCAGCAGGGATATGACCGTTTAGAGGAGTACAAAATTAGCATGGAACCTAATATGACCCACTTTGTAGCCATGTTTGGATTAGTGATTTAGGAAGTCCTGTTTGATTAAATCTTTTGGTTATTTTTTTTTTTTTTATAAAACACACACACACACACACCTAATGCATATGTATTTATCTCAAGTACCAAGTGATCTGGCAAGCTGTAGATGATACGTGTAGATTGACCTTTTTGCCAAGCTACTAGTACCAGTTAGCCTCAGCTTATCTTCAAGCTCCTCCCTCAGAAGGATGACAGGTTTGTGTGCCCAACATGTGCCATTCAGTCATGGGAGAAAGCAGCAATAAAATCAGGATGGATGTGTGGGAGGGAGTGGGATTGGGATTTAAGCGATTTGCAGACAACACAGACGCACAAGCAGAGGGGTCGGCGGGAGCCTGATGGATCTTTTCCTGTGAACAGGCCAGAGGACTTAAGTACTTTTCCTGCTGTCCCCATTGTCCCATTTGTCCGTGTCACAGTGGAACACTGATGTGAGTGTAATAGAGGAGTTCATTTTTGAAGAACATTTTGCAACCACCACTACTCTCTCAACCAGATATTCACTTACAAGTCAATGAGGAAAGCTTGATTTACAGTCCCCTCCAAAAGTATTGCAACGGCAAGGCACATTCCTTTGTTTTTTTCGTTCACTGAAGACATTTGGGTTTAAGATCAAAAGATGAGTATGAGACAAGAGTTCAGAATGTCAGCTTTTATTTCCTGGCACTTACATCTAGATGTGTTAAACAACTTAGGACATACCGCCGTTTGTATAAGACCACAGCATGTTTAGGTGAGCAAAAGTATTGGAACAAATAATCTTAAAGTAAATAACATTTAATATTTGGTGGAATAACCCTTGCTTGCAATAACTGCCTCAAGCCTGCCACCCATCGACATCACCAAACTGTTGCATTCTTCATTTGTGATGCTATTCCAGGCTTTTACCGCAGCTTCTTTCAGTACTTGTTTGTTTCGGGGGGGGGGGGGGTTCTCCCTTCAGTCTCCTCTTCAGGAGGTGAAATGCTCTATTGGGTTAAGGTCAGGTGATTGACTTGGCCAGTCTAAAACCTTCCACTTTTTCCCCCTGATGAAGTCCTTTGTTTTGTTGGCAGTGTGCTTTGGGTCATTATCATGCTGCATGATAAACTTCCTCCCAATTAGTTTCAATGCATTTCCCCATAAATTGACAAAATGTTTCTGTACACTTCTGAATTCATTCTGCTGCTATTATCATCAGTTACATCATCAATAAATATGAATGAGCCTGTTCCAGAAGCAGCCATGCACGCCCGAGCCATGACATTACCTCCACCATGCTTCACAGATGAGCTTGTATGCTTCGGATGATAAGCACTTCCTTTCTTTCTCCACACTTTGGCCTTTCCATCACTTTGGTAGAGATTAATCTTGGTCTCATCAGTCCATAAGATTGTGTTACAGAACATGTGCGCCTCATCTCTGTACGTCTTTGCAAATTCCAATCTGGCCTTCCGATTCTTACTGCTGATGAGTGGTTTGCATCTTGTGGTATGGCTTCTATATTTCTGCTCTCTGAGTCTTCTTCGAACAGTGGATTGTGATACCTTCACCCCTGCACTGTGGACGTCGTTGGTGATGTCACTTACTGATGTTTTTGGGGTTTTCTTCACAGCTCTCACAATATTTGTGTCATCAACTACTGCTGTTTTCCTTGGCCGACCTGTTCGACGTCTGTTGCTCTATACACCAGTAGTTTGTCTTTTTCAGGACATTGCCCAATGTTTGTCCAATGGCTCTGGTCGATTTTCCTTCTTTTCTCAGCTTGAAAATGGCTTGCTTTTCTTCCATAGACAGCTCTCTGGTCTTCATGTTGGTTTATCCTCTTTAACAAGAAATGCAGTCTTTATAGGTTTAAACCAAGGATAAAAACTTAGACTAGTCATGCAGAGCTATTTAATGTTTGAAAAATCTACCTAAAAAGCAACACATGGGCAACAAAAAACATCTGTCAGTCACATGTTCCAATACTTTTGCTCACTTGAAAAATGGGTGGGTTCAAACAAACGGTGGTATGTCCTAAGCTGTTTAACACATCTAGATGTAAATACCAGGAAATAAAAGTTGACATTCTGAACTCTTGTCTCATACTCATCTTTTGATCTTAAACCCAAATGTCTTCAGTGAACGACAAAAACAAAAAGGAATGTGCCTTGCCGTTCCAATACTTTTGGAGGGGACTGTATATGCTTAACGTTTTACCTTTGATGAAGCAGCCGCATGTAGCATTTTACCATCAATAAATCCTTACTACATTCATTTGTGTAATGACTAGTGAAAAGTGCTATGGAAAGATAATTTTCAACATGTTACTCTCTCCAGAGAAGAAAAACGTCTATGTGACAGTAGTTTTAAAATTAGAGGTAGACTAACCAGTGTGAGACAGAAGCATCCAGGTGTCTCTACCATTTTGTTAGTAATTTAACCAAAATACTATACAGGACTTTCAATTCTACTTTTTAGCCAGTCAAAACATGTAAAACAGATTGATCATTTGAATACAGAATATCTAAAGATTGTATACGTGTTGACTAGGCTCTTACCTCCTCACTTCCTACAAGCAACAGAAATAGAAAAAGCAAACACCAACAGAGAGTGACAGTGAGTGACAATGATAAACTTCCCCCAGAGGGATCCAGAGGGGTTCTGACTTTACACCACATGTCACTCATCTCCTACGTCAGTTAACTTAATGTATTTCTAGACAATTAAGTTAAGATCTCCAATTAATGAATATTTAAAAAGTAGACTATGCAGCAGATAATCATAAGGGCCAATAAATGGGCCACAGCAGAACAACTGTCTGTCCCGTCCTGAATAGAAATATAGGCAACAGAGTGATGGACAAAGGGACTTTAACTGCTGAGGAAACAATCAGCAGTCGGGAAAGTCCAAGAAGGTCACAACCTTCTGCAGGGTCGCCACATTTAGGAGGAACTGAAGTGAGACTGTATGGTTTTGTGTTCATGGAGAGACTGACAGATGGATATGAGCTTAAGAGTGGCAGTGTGACTGGGTTAAAGCAATAACAAATGTTGAACAGGAGCTCAGCAGTTTAAATGTAGAGCAAGCTGTTACATAAATCAGTTGTTTTGAAATTAAATATTTCTCTAATGCTTAACTGAGTGTAGGGCTGCAACAACGAATCAATAAAATCGATAAAAATCGATTATTAAAAGAGTTGGCAACAAATTTCATTATCGATTCGTTGTGTCGCTATTACGCCACTCAATAAGTCGCGGAGATGTTTGAGTATAAAAAAATTGAATTGAGCGCGGAGCAGAGCCATGAGCAGAGCGAAGCGTGAGAAAAATAGGTAGAGGAAATACCATCAGAGAGACCGCTGCACACCAGGCCGCCGGATGGTGTTGCTAAGAACTTGCAATGTATAACTATTACCAGACCGGCCCTCGCGGCCTCTAAACACTACCGGCCCACCGGGAAAAGTCCAAACTCTCCCGATTGCCACTCCGCCAGTGATCCAAGGTGTGGGAGCATTTCACACAAAATAAATCGAAAAAGTGTGTTTGCAAGATAAGCAAAAGCGACATGGCATGGCACGGGAGCACCACGGTGATGATTCAGCACCGTAAACATGTCCTTGATGAGGAGGAAGGGAGTTCAACAGCAGGGTAAAGTCACTACACAATCCTACTTTTGTTCTGTTTCGTAGCTCTTCTGGTGCTGCTGTTTACTCGTTATCCAGCTAGCTAAGTTAGCGTTAGCTCGTTGATAGCAGTAAGTAAAGCAGGGGTGGTATAGTTTGCAAGACTTTTTCACTCGCCTTTTTTGGCCCATTCATTTTTCAATCTGTTGTCATGTATATATTCTATGCTTTGTCCCATATCAGTTATTGTTGACAAATATTTGTGTGTTGTACTTTTTAATTTCATTCATCGATCATCCGATTCATCGAAAAAAATAAATCGACAGATTAATCGATTATTAAAATAATCGTTAGTTGCAGCCCTAACTGAGTGTTAAGAAAATGTGAATGTGACTACCTCTTGTGTGACACATGCAAAGTCGACTTTTCCACAAAAAAAGGTGACAGTTATGTTTACATACCAAATGCCAGTAAGCCTACACACACCTACCCTCTACTAGACACTCAAGTTTTCAGTAAACCAGTAGGAAATCCCCAAAACAAAGGCAACAATAGGGGCCACAAAACTAATTCACCACAAAACCATATACTATATAAAAGCAAAATATTCCAAAACGAGTAACGTTGCAGCCCGTATTTATGTCGGACGAAATATTTCTCTAGTTAGCCTATTCATCCAAATATAGTTCACTAGCCTACTACGTGAATCATCAGCATGAAAGTATTATAATGCACATGCCAAACAACAACCAAAAGAACAATAAGCCACATATAGACACGTTTTTGAGCCGTTTCCGCTCTACTTCCTAAACTCCTCCTGTCGATGCAATCCACTTCCGTTCTGGCGGGCGGGTTTGTTTTGCTAGCTAGCTCTGTTGTGCCGACAAAGCACTGATATCGCAGTGACAAAGAGGATATAACAATTACAACATGAAGAAAAGTGGTTCGGGAATGACGTGCGCGGTAGTTGGTTGCAAACGCTCGAAAAAGCACCAGAACGAGTGGTTAGATAGATAGTGCTGCGACCACAAACCAGCTACGTAGAGGCAATGTACATGCGCTCCATTGTTTACATTTTTTACGCAAGCCTGATACCGACTGGGAATCAAGGATCTGACTGAACAGTATTAATTAATAATAACAATAATAATAAAGAGATAGGCCTAGGCTACAACGGTCAAATAATCTAGTTACCTTCCACAGGATCGCAGCTGAGTGGGAACAAGATCTCCCTGGTCCAGCAACACACGTACATCCCGCAGTTTTGTCTTCTCCAGCTTCAGTTACCAGCACCCAAGCATTATGCCACGCATTGTTCAAACACTGGCTAGGCTCTACATTTGCTTTCAGATAAACAAAACGATCATGTTTGTATGACATGACACAACCGACTTTGTTGCTGTGCAGATATTGATATGCCTCGGAGGCTTTCAGATAGTCCATTGTTTTTCCATCTATTGCCGTGGATTGCACGAAGTAGGCGCAAATCTTGCTGTACGTTATGCTGGGCCACATCGTCATGTTATCCTCCCAGTTCTGCACTGAATTCGGGTGGGGGAGAGTAACGCCATATCCAGTCAAAGTAGTAGAACCGTGTTCCCAAGCTAGCACTGCTAGCACCGACATCGCTGTGTTTACACCGGCAGACGCTGCGCAAATCACTTCCGGCGGAAATGAAATGCATTTGTGTAGAGTAATGTCGCCACCCATGATTTGGCGCGTAAACTTGTCTATACATCACAATTAATACCAATGCAATGCAAAACACACAGGTAGATGGACAGCAAGCTTAAGCCAGCAGATACACAATAAGCGGGAAAACATTACTGACTTGAAATACAAGCAGCAAGGTACAGTAGCCCAATGCTAACAAGCACCCATCGAACAGACATGCGGACATACTAGCACAAACTGAAAACACTTAGCTTGTTTAAAAAAAGGGTGTTCCTCATCATCTCAGCGGTGTTGAAGAGATCCGGCAAGGTCTCGAGCTGCCAACAGTAGGAGAAACTCCTCTCCCAGCTTGAAGTGGGGTTTGAGTTTATATACTGTCTATGCAGCTGATGTGACAAACGGCTAATGTTAGCTAACATATTGGTTATTCCTCCAAAACACGATTATTCCTCTACAAAACCTTCCAAAAAAAGGTGTGAGAAAGAATCAGATAGCCTAGCTAGTTGTTTGCTGGAATTAGATGTTACAAAGAATAGTGGCAGAACAGAACACGTAGCTAGCTAAGTGTTACCAACTTCAAGTTAATATTCATCCATGCTTTAATTAATTAGGCAGCAAGGTGCGTTTTTTTCTTTTCTTTTTTTAAACTTTATTTAACAAAAAGAGCCAAGTGACAACAAACCTAATACTAAGACTGTAGGCTACTATATTCAACTTAAAAGTATTGTAAAATATGATGTAATTTTAAATAAAATAAATCGTAAGTGATGGGAATACTAAAAATAAGAAAACAAACAAATGAAAACATTTAATAAAACGTAGATAATAAAAACAGAGCCATTGTTCTTCAACAACATTTAATGTTTCAGAAATGTATACGTTTTTACTGTTTCTAAAAGCAAGAGAATTAAGAAATTAGTTCAATTTCTAAATAAAAACATTTCCCCGCCCAAAAAAGGAAAATTAGCAACACATTTAGGAATGTGTCTTAGAAAGAATTGCTTGAGAAATAATCAGTGGTTTTTACTTTTAACTCCAGCAGATCATCAGAGTGGCTGAAAAAAGAGAAAAGAGAAGCATTTGGGGCCACATCCTACAAGAGGCCGATGTACAAAAGTAATGACCTTCCTCCAATTCAATGCTCTGTCTTTCCAGCTGAAAACTCTCCTCTCCTTGTTCTCTGCACATCAGCTGAGTTGTCCCTTGCAAGCCTCCTGTCACACAAAATAAATTGCCTTTACTGTGAATGGGTCAAAACAACACAGAGATGTCATTATTTCACTGCAATTGATCATACCTTGGGAAACACAAGTCAATAGTTTCTATAATTGCAATGTCTCCAGCCCCTCAGAGATTCTTCCATGAGAGCCCCTTTGCTTCTTTTCATCTTCTTACTGATTGCAATTTTCATGTCTCATATTTTTTGCCCTCCTCCTTGAGAAGCATTACGAAACATTACAAAATTAATATGTTAATTCTTTGGAGAGGTTGTTTTGTATGATGCAGTAGATTTAAACCCAGTACTTCACTTTGGTTCATTTTTCATTTCTATTTTGCTTGCTGAACAATCAACCTTTGACATTTTCAATATACTTATAGGTGACATCTAAGCTTTTACTCTTGAATTTGTTTGACTGGAGCACTCATTAACAACATTTAGAGGTGAGCTATAATTTTCAGACTACCAAAAGCAATAAAAACAACACAGAATAGCCAATAAATGTAAAGTTTAGTGTTGGACCAGTATAACAGTTTGCACACATTGGCCTCTTAATAATAAAAAAACAGCCAATGTGGGTCACTGCTGATATGGTGGATATACTGTAATTTAGAGTTACCTTACAATTAGATTTTTTAATTATCTGTCCATGTGATATTTAGTTTTTCTGCTCATTATTATCACTAATATTAATATTATTTGGGTGCTTTTTGTTTCTGTTATCCTGTTATCTAGATGCTAGCAGAGGCTTGTCTACACTGCCAAGGTTATATTCTGGAGAAAACAGACGCACAACATAGAATCAATCGATCAACCATCAAATCAGTCACTCACTTCTTGATCTGCTTTTTTGTCCACTGATCTATCTAGCTATGCATTCATTCATTGTAATATCATTCTTATTCAAAGACATGATTGCCAGCCAATATGTCGTGCCAGTGCCTCGAAACCCTGTCAATCAATCTGAGTCTATCTGGTCACAAACCAGTGATCCAGACAGCTCTCACAGACCCTTCCCCAATACGTGAAATACCTTTGTTTTTTTCATGGCCACATGCACTAACACGCGTGGCCATCGCGCAAAAAAACAGAAAAACTCAGATTACAACACACACAGAGGGAGTAGGACTTCATTCTCTGCTCAAGACACCACCACTTCACCATATCTTTACATGGCAAAAATGTTTGCTGCTATATGTGCTGAATATGGAGTACAGCCCCTTTAACGATAATTTTAAAAAAAATGGACAGATTATTTAATAACAAAAAGAATCATAAATTGAGACCCTAGCAGTTTAGATGTATTAAAGCATGAGCTAACATGATGAGGTTTGTTGCAACATGTGAGGCTATATCACTTATTAGGCTTAAATCCACCACAGAGCCAATTTACCTTCCAGTGCGTTTAAAAAATGGAGTCATGCGGAGGTACTCTAACTGCATACAGCAAAGTGACAAATTCCAAAAACAGGCTGAACAAAGGCAAGCGTGTTGGACTCACATTGAGTTTAATGGGAGCGTTGCCTGCAGCGTGGAGCCCACCCAGCCTTCTGTTAGGCCTCACTTGTTTTCACACTATAGGCAAAAATGGGCCGTTTCATTAGGATGCGCTTCCTTTCTTTGTGGTCCAAACATTCCCAGATTTGATGTATCTATATATTTTTTGTTGCTTTCATTCTCTACAGTTGTACAAACTCATGCTTAACCTGAAGAGACGGTAGTGGATTGTTAATAGCACATATTCACAAACATCAACCTGAATGTGCAGGATTATCGTACACACATGCAGATACAGCAAAGGCATGAAATATGGGATCCACACACATCATCACTCCCTAATATCCTAATATAATACACACACACACACACACACACACACACACGCACACACACACACACATACACGCACGCGCACACACACACACACACACATAGAGTGTATGTAATTTATTCATACCCACACACATACGCACAGACATATTCACACACTGCATTGTGTCAGTATCATCAGTCCCTAATGTAACCATCTGCTTTACTCTGTATTTCTTTTATGCATAAAATGCTAACCAACTCTTGGAAAAAGGCCCTCACCATCTCATATGCATCACAGCAAATTAATGAGTTACCTGAGAGAAAACATGAATAGAGCTTTTGTGGGTCTAATGGGAAATTAAAAATGGCTAACAACCCTGAATCAGCCAAACTAATGGAGAGTGCTGCTGCGGCCTTTCTGGACCAAGCCAGAACTGCACCTAAATTGCCAATGCACAGATAAATAAATAGTTAGACATGCCTGATGGTTCCATAAGTGGCAGTCCTATCGAGCGATATAGGGAAAAAACAAGCCAGGCTGAACCACCCGCAAGGTGCATGAAATACTACTCAGTCAAAAAGTATTATAAGATACAGTCATGAACCTGCATGCTTTTTAATTTATGATTTAAAAATGTGAAGATTTATGCAGGGCTGGTTCAAAAGCTGATTCAAATGTCTGTTAGGGCTACAAAGTAGTTACTTTAGTACAGCATGCACACAGATTTATACTCAAAACGTTCTAATAACAATAGAACTGTCAGATCAATTTTAAAATGTTGGACAACACGTCCCGTGGGACAGCAATGCTTGTCACAGGAAAGGAATGAATCAGAGGATGAAATATTATGGAAGAATATAGTTAGCTTAAAGACTGGCAATATGTCTATATATTCTTATTGTCAAGAGGCAAAGAGCCAATGAATTGATCCTACTAATAAAAAATTTCTATAATTATACAAATACACATTATACAAAAATGAGGCCACTGTAAATGTGCATTCAATTTGATTGTTTATTGCGCAATTAAATATTAGTTCATTTATTGATCCCTGTTGACCCTTGGCTTATCTATTTTACTATTTACTAAAACATCCAACTAAGTTAAAGCCAACTTAATATGGTTACAATAATTGGTCAATTTAAGGTTAATTGTAATTTAGTTTTAGTCTTTTCACGAGATGTGTTGACAATAATAAAAATATAGAATAATTTAAGGGCCACAAAAACCAAGAATGATATGTGGTACAGATATGTGTATGCTGATATATATACCCTGGGAAGTAGTGTCTATTGTGTCATGAAAAAACACCCCATTCGTAACGTATTAAATGTAATGTACAGTTGTTGATTAAATGCTGTAAATCATTACTAATTCATGATTAGGATAACTTGTCTCCTTAACATTTAACACCATGGGTGCAGAGGTGAAACTCATTTAGGATTGTCAGTCTTTCATCATGCATCCTCCAGAAATATTTATGTGAACTGATTAAGACGAGGGTACTGCAAATTTAAAGGTGGCAGGATCAACACCTTTCAAGCTCCCTTTTCACACCTCCTTTGACTTCATCTCTTCTATCAGCCAACATGGTTTAATCTGAAACACAAGCCTCGGGTTGCAAAAGTCACTCTACATCTTGTCAGGACAATATTTTCACTGCCTCCTTTTCCCAGCGGCGATGACCTTCCTGCGTCTCTGTGATCTGTGCCAGCCCACAGCCACAGCCCACATTGACAGGACTGCGAAAGGCAGCCAAGCATACCATAATCCATTCTAGCTCTGTTTTGCTGTGGCCTTGACGGTTGTCTTAGGTGCTGCTGGAGCTCTCTCTGTGTACAAGAAGGGTTTTCTCAACCAGCTAGTCCATTAATCCGAATAGAGGCTGCTCGTCAAGGTTAGGGACTAAGACAGCTGACAGAACCAGACGTATTCTGTCGTTTCATGTTGAGTATACAGCTAAATCCGCCATTTTTCCTCTGACCTACCCTTCCTTAAATATTCAGGCTGTGTTTGTCAAAGCGTGCACACCGTTTCAATTTGCTCTCCACGTAAACGCTCTTTTGTTAAATTATTCATCGGGAATAAATGTGGCAACATGCTCATCCTAGAGAACGGTAAGCAGAAAACTCATTCCTTCAGTCTCAGATGCTCAAGTCTTTTGAAAAGGGATTCACACAGCATTAACTCTGCACACCACAGTAAAAGTACCTTTTAATCAAGTCACATCCACTTGCATGGCTTACAAATGGTAGAATTCTGTCTTTCAGTTTCATGCTTTTTCACTCTTGTTGAATTTGTTTGACTTGTTGAATTGGATGCATAAATTGAATCTGAATGAATAACTTGTTTGCTTTGAAATGCCTAACCAGCATAAATGTTCAAAGGTCCATTTCCATAAATAACCACATGGCTTCATCAAAGCCCAGTACGTTATGCTACAGCTGTTTGTTTTTTTGCAAAGCACACTTAAACATAACAGCTGTAGACTGTTCCACTAGCTAAAGGTGTGTGTATGGCACTGTATGTTGCTGGTGGGTTAGTTTGTGTCTCTCCAGCTCCCTTCACAGATGGGGAGGAGTGCTCCAGGTAAGTGGAGACCAAGCCAAGGATATGAAACAGGGATGACCAGGCTCCCACCGGAAGATAACAGAGGAACTGAGGGATAGTGGGATCTGTGCTACAATAGATAATTAGTTAGGAACATCTGTTGGGGGAGGTTCCCCTGTACCTCATGGGCCACAGATCTTAAATCATTCTTTGGCTCAGAATGGAGAGTGAGCAGCTCGAGCTATTTACATTGATAAATCATTTGTAATAATCACCAAGGTCCACCTGTACACTTCCATATGGCCGTGGCAGGGTGGTATGTGAACTTTAGTCAGTCCCAATGTGATGAAAAACTAATCTAAATTTCAAATAAATCATACATTTTAAACAAGTTTGAACTTTCTCGGACCTCATCTTTTTCACTTTAAATTTAATCTCTCATCACAAAAAAGAAACAGCCTCAAGTGTGTGTGGGTAATCTGATTTTCTGTGCTTTGTATTTTAAATTCAGACATAGCTTCGCAAATGGCATCAGCACGAGGATTCACACTTTCTGCACTATTTTGTGTTGGATGCAACTTTTCTCATTTTCACTGCATGTATTCTTTTTCTTTAATACATTTTGGAGCATTGTTGGGGGGGAGCCTGAGAACAGGAATTACATTGCCAACGACTGCTCCACTTCGATTGTTGTGCATACGACAACGAAAGACTTGAACTTGACTTCAGCTTTTGCTTAGACTGTGTTAAAGGGATGCATGACTTCTACCTGAGTGATTGTGAGATGTTGGGACTGCTTTGTCATTTGTTTATCAAAGTGGAACCGACATAAAGGTGTACTGCCAAATTTAGTTATTTAATATCCCACTGTTACCATTTCATGATCATCATTTCAGTTAAATGCTTACACCAGTGTGCTAACATGCAGACTTTATCAGATATATTGTATACCACATTCACCATCTTAGTTTAGTGTGTTATCTAATCTAATATATCTAATATCATCAGTTTAGCAGGTATTTGGGCATAATGAATGATTTATGATGAAGGTGCAAGATGAAAAAGGGGAGTTATTACTATTCATCCTCTGGGGAACATGAATGTCAGTACAAAATTGTATATTTTAAAAAGTATATCCTTAAAATGTTGTTGAGATTTGTTCACTCTGGGCCAAAGTGGCTATAAAACAAGCAACAGATCTGCATCTCTGCATACCACAAACATGGAGGATCCCTTTTAGCAGAAGGATGATCCATTGACCCATACCAGCCTCTAAAAGAAAATATAAAGATACTTTAATTTCACTAGCATCCTCTACTAGTCCCCCCTCAATCATCGAACGTTGCACTTAGGCTAGCCTGCTCTTGGGCTGGCCTGCTCCTGGTGTAGTGCAACCTGGATATGAGCAAAGAACTGGATATTTACGGCATCAAAGAAATTAGGTAAATAATAAATAAATGCCCATGGCACAAAATGGGGCCACGGAGAGAAAAAAAGGCAGTTAGAAATCCATCACAATGTCATTTTGGTTTCTCTGCCTCTTCCTCTGATAGATACTGTACCAGTTCATTGCAAACCCCACTTCCATTGACCTGTTCACAGATTGCCAAGAGAGGAAGTAGTATTTTTCACCTTTTCATCAACTCTCCCCTGCCTAATAGAAACCAACTCAACCCCCGCCCTCTTCTTCTTCTACTTTTGGTCTGTTTGAGTAAGTTCCACAAAAGATAATTTCCTTTTCAAATTACAACAGGCCTTTTCACTGACCCGAGGGCATTGTGATAATGCAGTAAGGGAGCAGAGAGTGTCTCTGATGAGGGGCGAGAGCAAATGCACTGGCCAGCACTAATGTCTTGTCAACAGCGTACTTGGACACGGGAGCCCATAGGATACTGCACAGCCTCAGACTTGCTGAGCAGATTGCAGAAACCCAGTATGATTAGCTGACACTTACTTCACACAAAACGTGTTGGTGCATGTGAAGGTACAGTATGTGCTGTTGTTAATACCCAGAGAAAAGAAGAAAAAAAGCCAACTTTGGATAGGAAGCCTCAACAGGATGTGTGAATGACTTGCTGTAACAGCTTGCGGGCTGCATCGTGATTCATGGGCTAATCGCCTTTCAGTCCAGTCAGGCATGAGAAACACAGAGAGGAGGAGGTGTCAGGTACAGCGAGGAATATTTTGATATTAGAATTCAAGGCATCTACGTATTGCCTTGAGCAGGATAATCCCATTATGCCTCAGGTCACAGCAGTACACAAACACAGAGAGAGGCACAACTCACTTCAAAATAAACTGCTTACGGATGATGAGAATAACACAAGCAGCAGTCAGAAATAACATCAAACTCTGAACAAAACTGAATTAGGACATCTAATTTAGGGTTGAAAAATACCCTAGATATTGAAAAGAGAGAATAACACAATTTTATTTATTTTTTAAACGGGAAAGTTTTTCCAGCTAGACTTTTTCAGTTCATCTTGGCTGTTTTTTAAGATCGAGCGGTTTTTCATTACAGCCTGTCAACTTTCATTATAAAATGAGAAAATCTAATTTTGCCTAGTGTATCTGGCATTTTCTCAAACTAATTCATCCTCTCAAGGTAAAGCCAGCAGATGGTGTTTGTGTAACTGAGAGCATTGTTTCCTGTGTACGCATTTCGTAATTTTTTTCTGATTTAGATCTAAATATGCATTGTGATTTGTTTCTTTTTTTTCTTTGGGAGAAAGAACAATTGTCTCTACAATCCCAGATTGCGCTCTTGTTTGAGTTAGATAAGCCGAAAAAACAAATTGGTTGTTAGTGCTCTTCAGTTTATAGTCACTCAATTTAGAAATTCTTCAAAAAAAGGAGAAATACTACAAATAGAAAACTGCAGCTCTGAATTAGGGTTGAACAGAATTGTTCTGCTCTCAGATTGGCCTTCGATTCAAAAAAGGATTGGTATAAGATGCGTCCTTCACTGACCAGAGCTAGAAAAAAAGATTTAAGTAATATTTTCAGATGGCTGACCAGGGGATTTGTTTCGGGGAGAAGGTGTGGGAGGACTTTAATCAACAGCTTCAGAGCCTTTAGTCTGTGAAACCAGCTATATGCTAATAACCCGCAGACTTTAACACACCTCAAAGAATTTCATTAGTAGGAATTACAGTGGAAAACTTTAATGCCCATGAAAACAAAATTTAGGGAAAATGATGAATACTTTGATAGAATTATCAGCACAGATATAAAATGGTATTGCTTGCTGTAAAATAATAGTTTGACATTTTTGGAAATACATTTAGTCACTTTCTTTCCTGCCAAGAGTTGGATGAGATGATTAATTTCACTGAGAAGAACAAAGATTAATGTACCACCCTGGAGTCTTGTCGTCACTGGGACGTTGCCAGGCAACCAGGGGAGACTCCATGAAGTCACTGCTTCCGGCCACAAAAATAATCTGTTTCCCATTTCCAGATTTTGTGCTAAACTAAGCTACAGACGAGAGAGTGGCATTAGAGGAGTTCAGTACATGTATGAACCAATCTAACACCAAATCATCAAACTGAAGTGACTTTATTGAGTCACCATATTATCACTGAATGAATCAGGAGCTTTTAGCAGCGGAGCTCCACTTACTGGTGACTGACAGCACCGTTGTCAGCTCTGCTGACACACAGCACATTAGTTCCTGCCTAAAAGCTTATTTAAAGACCACAAAAACCACATACAATCCTGATGTGATAACTCGGCCCCATCATCGGGTGCTGATCTGGGGATATCATAAAGTCACGGTGGCCGAGAGGTTAAGGCGTTGGACTCGAAATCCAATGGGGTTTCCCCGCACAGGTTCGAATCCTGTTCGTGACGTTATCTCTTTGTAGCTGCCCAGAGGTAGAGTGGCTCATCATTTCCTCGAGTCTGCACGTCCATTCTCCTCGACCAGGACACTGAATCCTATGTTGCTCCCCGGATGCTGCTTTGTGCCCGTCCACTGCATCTTAATAGGATGCGGTTAAATACAGAGATTACATTGTACAGTACGATTGTATGTGAAGAATAAATAAAGTGTCTTCTTCACATAAACAGTGTATAGGCTAGTTGTATACTGAACAGCTTGAACCAGCATGAAATGACTGAACTTACTAAAAACAGAATCAGTGTGGTGTGTGCGGTGATGTGATCTCTTAGCTTAGACAAAAAAAAATGAACAAACAACATAGTTAGTTGCTATACATCTTTCAAAACTAGCAAAGTAATTTGTGATTCCCACAATTAAAAATGTTCCCATCCAACTCAGCAAGAAAGTACCTTATTTCACCTTTAAACATCCATATCCGTCACACCTGAGCTTACGGTGACGGAGAACATGACTGGAGTGAGGAAAGCATTGGTTACAGGTGGCTCTGCCTGCACAACAGGTGACTTATCTACAGTAGGTCATCCCTGGCCACTGCCAAACTCATCCCATGTGCATCCTGTCCGACTCATTGTGTTTCAGAGAAAACACCAAAGTCAATAGGAGTACACAGAATTGTCCAACAGCCAGCCGTCAGATGCACATTGTGGTTTCCAAACCCAGCATAATATATTTCCATTCAACTTTTGTGAAGGTCTTTTATGGCAGAGCAGCAAAACCCAGAGGAGCTATGGTATGAAAAGATCTTTCATTATCAATAGAATATTAGCCCACATAAAGGTGAATGACTGAAGCATTGTGTTTTAACACTGCAGGGGCTGTAAAGTGCACAGAGGTTAATTCTCTGATCCAAGGGTAGATCTGTATTATTGTTTATAGATAAAGGGTTTTTCCATGGGATTGGATTCATGTCTTCCCTCTATGTTCCCCGGAGCACTGTGGTGGATTGCCTGGTCTGATTAATCTTAATGAATTATGCAAATAGCCTTTATCTCAAATGATTTAGCAATGTTTCGGTATTGTTTTATTAATGCACTTTTGAATTACGCTGTATAATCACGTATCCTTGCCTCAGCCGTTTGCTGTTTGTAATTCATCGCCAGCTCTTTATTAAATCCATGGTGGTCTCCGGCGAATTGCATGCAGGAATGAGAAATTAGTCATTACTGTAATTTAATGATTTCTAACCAAACAAGAGGCAACCTGGATCGCTAACCATCGCAGCTCCCACCTCCCCTTCAGCGCCAATCCCTCAGGTCTGATCTTTTGGAGCGAGCCATCTACATTTTTGCTTAACTAATTATGCTTAGTATAAATAGCATTCTGCAGTGAATGCACTGTTTCAATTACAGATGGAAATTGACTTACAAGATATGAAATTCCCCATAAAGCAGTGGTTTGTTTGGAGTCGAGATGCCCTTAAAATTGACTAAAGCTTTCTCTGCTTCAATGTGTGGAATAATGCAAGCTTAGTAACAACATTTCTCTGATTATCATTCACACACAGATGGTATGCTGATGTTTGTCTTGAAAATTTACATTTCAGAAATGTCTCGTATTATCACATCAGAGGAGGGACTCCTGTATTATACTGCATGCCATGGTTTCCTGTCCCTAAGGTACATATGTCATAAGCAGGAAAAAAAATTACATCTGTCTGTCTCTGGTGATGGAGCTGCATGTTGATTTCAGTAATCACAGTATACAGTATGTATGTGTCAAAATGGATGGACATCTCACTCTCCCTTGGACTATACAAATTTGCATGGGTAGCATGGCCACTAGGGCTAAATAATCAGTTTTCCATTGTGCTTTGATTTCTGTCTCAGTCCCACCCTCCTGCTCCGCGCTACCCAGCCTGAAGGTTTATTTTCTGCAAGCTTTTAATGACACGCACTAACAATCCTTTTGGGATTTCTAGCAGGCAACGCCTTACTGGAAATCATTCGGACCACTGCCCACCACCAATCATTGGTTGGGTAGCATTAACTTAACACAATAAAAGCAGGCTCAGATGACGACCACATCTAGTTTTGGAAATGCATTAAAATAGGATTAAGGTTGTGTTTGAGTGAGAGCCAATTATCAGTCTCTCCCCGGACCAGATTTCAGATGGCTTTTTGTGAAGTCTGCTCATTTTAAGAGATTTTCCCTTTGTATTTTTGAACATGGCCTATTTTTTACATTTGCTGAATTTCACATTTCAGTTCCATCATGAACCCAACATTTATTTGCTGTGAGCTCTCCTCCACTTTGCTTGACCTGCTAATTTGAAGTCTCAACAGCTCCTGCTTATGCAGCATTGTGGCCTGGTTTAAAAAAAGCATTTAACAGACTGTAAAAACCCAGATTTTCCTGAACAGCAATATCCATTGAGTTAGATTTATTGAGATAATATTGACATTTGTAATCAATGGTAGTCACCAGGCTTTGAAAACAACAGATACCATTAAAACATTTTGGCTGAACTAAGCTGTGTTGACCCTTCTTCATTACATTTCTTCTAGGTTTTATTGTTGCAGCATCGTCTTTTGTCTTTAAAAACAAGACATGACATCCTAACAAACTTAAGAAAGCCAAACACTTGGTAGATTCAAATCAACAACAAAAAGAAAGAAAGAGAAGAGGTATCTCTGCTCCATAAGGCTAAAAGGAATGAAAATGCTTATGATCTCACTAGATCTTCAACACAGATATGCATCAAGAGTCCTGGGGCTCTTTGTGGCAAGAAAGTAACACAAAAGCTTCACATCACATTTTGTTTTGAGGGTGAATTTTTTTTTCTGGTGTAATCCACAGTCTTTTAGTTAATAAATATCTTCATGGTTGAGTCTTTGAGTCCATAGGAATACATCTATAATACAAAGAGACAGTTGGTGGGCAGTAGAGTTCAGATACAGCTACTGTTGATGCTCCCTGTTCCTTTTCCTCCATTCGTTCAGTGGAATGTCCGTGATTATTGTCCTTGTTGGTCCCTGGATTCAGCCAATCCTCTAAACATATGATATCCAAATGTCCTACAGCGTTGGTCAAAGAAACAAATGTCTGGTACCAAACAAGGTTATCCTGGAAACAGACGACTATCGTGTGACCTAGAAAGAAAGAGAAAGAAAAGAAAAACAAAGGAAGATTGTGTCAGTGACTGAATGGATACTAGGGATAAAAATGGATTGGACTCATTAATGATGACAAATAGAAATATTAGGCTTGTTTGAGATGAGCCAGGTCTGCGCAGAATCGATCACCGGTTAGATTTGTGTCCGACTTGATCCCGACTTGCTCTGACGTCATGCACACGTGGGCAACGATAACCTCATGAGATCAAGGCGGCCGCAGGTTTGAGACGCAGGTAGCGCAGTTGCTTTTCACCGACTGCAAGACCCAGGCGGACCCAGGGCATGCTGGGAAACACCGGCCTCTCAGCTGATCTAACAGCTCATTGGTTCAGAATCGACTCAACATGATGACGTTATATATAAACTTTTGATTGATTTTGAATTGGAGGGATTTAAACTGCTATTTGTATGATTTAAAGGCTTCCTCTGTACAAACCACGTGTGGCTGATAGTGACATTTAGAAGTCAGACTAAATCTGTTCAGATTACGGATCATCTCCAGTGTGTTAAAATCAGCAACAGATTGCATGTACAGCATTTTGAGAGCTACTCTGTCATAATAAAAACAACTGGAGACTGTGTACAAGCTGATATATGGGTCTGTTAACATTTTATTAAATCAGAATCGGACCATAGTGTTTCTATGACTTCCTGTTCAGCGTGAAGGCTGCTGGAATCGGCTGGAAAACTGTCCGACTTGACAGCGGATTTACGTCTCCGCCCCCGGCTGCTGCCGCCTGCTCTCGTCCACTTTACAGGCGAGGCGCAGTTCATCTCGAACGAGCCTAGTAACACTCTCAAAACGAGTGCTAAATAACATGCAATATACCACTGGGAGAGGAGTGGAATAATTAAACCCACTTTACTTATCAGCCATCTTTAGATAAGCAGAAGTGTGGTAAAAAAATAATAATGAATAATAATAAAATCCAGCTCTACTTTAAAATATGGTTGATTAAAGCAAACTCTTGTTTTGGGTCTGCACATCTTGCAACTTAACCTGACTCCGCCAGATGGATTGCTTCGCATTTGCTCGGCATATCCATCTGGGAACTTTCCGTAACGAGAATTTACGAATAAAAGGCACCATTTCAGGTTCCCGGTCCATATTCCAAACCCGCCTCAAAACCAATGCTGATTGGTCTGTCGTTTGGCGAACAGCTCCACATTTTCTCTATCTCAAGATGCCAGACTGATCTGCGAGTGGAAAACTGGAGCTCGCGAGATCAGGATGGTCTCGAGGCTACTTGCAACTGCCCATCTGTCAGAATTGTGACAGGTTGAAGGTGTGTACATTCCCAGCTGGGATGTTTATAATTCATATTCATGATGGCATACTGCTGCCATAAGTGTTCTCAGACGTTTTTGTGAATATATTAAAGATTGAAAGATGCAGTATGTACTACTCTCACTTTAAGCAGAACTGTAAAAATACACTGGGAGGTGAATGTTTTTCCTTTAGGTAGGTAGGTTTGCCCTTTAAAAGTAGAACACAAGTAACTTTCTGACACACACACGCACACACACACACACGCACACACAGATAAACAGGTGTTCCTGTGTGAATATTTGCACATTACTGTCATTCAATTAGCAGTTGGCGGGGTCTCACCAGTTGAACCAGCGAGGGGTTTACCGCACACAATCAGTCTTCCGAGCGATACAATTCTAATATTCAGTGGCAGTGAGAGTTCTCTGCTGCCTAGAGCTGCAGCTGAAAACACAGTGCTTGCTGTTTGGGGAGCCACAATTTCATTCTCACTTCCATGTGACACTGCTCAGGAATCACGATGTAAGAGAGCATATGAAAATGTCTTGCTACTGTTGTTGCAGTAACTGCCTGTCGTCAAAGAGTTACGCATTATAAGTCAAATTGCGTTTTTTAGTGATGGATTTCTGATATTTCTGCTGCTTGATAATTGTTATGTATACACTTTCTATTTTACACACGTCCTGCACCGTCTCATTGAAAACATGAAAAATGACTAAGATATACAAATATGAACACTATTGTAAATGCAGGAGCAGCTTTCAAAGGGAATGTCACTTAATAAGAAAGAAGTGGACAGGATAAAAGAGTTTAGACAAAACAATGTATATAGCAGTAGGAACCAAAAAAGAGAAGCATAGGGAAGCCTTATCAAAGCAGTTAGCATGCCGTGGTGTTGTGGTATGTCACTGTGAGGGTTATTGGTGAGTAAACACACAAAGGGGAATTAGGAGAACACAAGGCAGCTCCTCAGGGTTTGATCCTTAAGCTGCTTCAGAGTGAACCCACAATTGATTGGTCAGCTGTAGGTGCAAAGTCCCATTGACAACCAAACTAAGAGCCTAACTTTGATGGAGAGCTACTAAAACACACATTTAATGTGCATGTGTGTGTCCAATACTCATTATGATCTAGATAAAGCGATAAAGAACTAAACATCTCTGAATTTTCTAGCTTTGAATGCGGTGGTCTTGTCCAATTCTTTTGGCGTATATTACTTACTTACTTGTGATGTTGCTCTAAATTCGTAAATTGCATTAAGCGTCAGTCTCCAGCAATGTCTTAATGCACCTTTAAAAAACAAATCAATCATTGAGTGATTGAGTTCCTCTTTAAAGGCTATCCATCGACTAAACGTCTCACACTGTCTTTCAGCCTTTTAACTCTAAAAATCCGTTTATTCACACACTGTTACTTACTGACAACACAGGGCAGAGGACTAGACTTTATGACCATTGCTTGGTTCAACTTCACTGACATGAGCTTGTTTTGAGTGAAAGAGTTGACATATTGTGAAGCAGATTAAAACCACAAGCACGGATTTGTCTTAAAGGTACAATATGTAACATTTCTGCATTAAAATGTCTAAAAACGACCATACCTATGTTATATATTTTTTTGAGATGTGTAGTTACACTCTCCCAAATGTTTCCACCAAACTTCAAACCCAGAGAAATCTGTTATTTTATTTTCAGACATGGCACGTTTCCTTTCCTTCCTAGTCGCCTGTCAGTGGCGTCATATAACCTTTCACCCTCTAGTTACTCGTAACTTCCTTCAAAACACGGCACCCAGATGATACGTTTGAGCGTAATTGTAAATCATACAATGTCACAGAAAGAAATACTCCTAACCACAATACTGCTTTTTCTGCCACGCAGCATCATTTTGTCATTAATAACATGTCACTTTGCAATACAGTAATACAGCAGAGGTCTTATTTATTGATACATATCAATATCGATCCAGTTTAACGTTACTACAATGTGTTGGTTGACAAGTAGCTAACGTTAATGCTAGCTAGCTAATGCTTGGTGCATAACATTATAGGGTTACCACATCGTTCAACATGCTCATAAAGTTATTAGTAGCATGATTGTTTTCACCATGGATAAAAGCAGCGCTGGGCTAACCCACGAATGAGTTTACCAGTAATGTTAACGTTAACTGTACAGATAAGACGACTAATCTAATGCTAATTTAGCCAGCTAGCACCCCGGTCTGTCTGCCTGGGATAACAGCTGACAACACAGCCGTCCCGGC
This sequence comes from Gymnocephalus cernua, assembly GCA_023631565.1. Lineage (NCBI taxonomy): Eukaryota > Metazoa > Chordata > Actinopteri > Perciformes > Percidae > Gymnocephalus > Gymnocephalus cernua. The sequence goes on from CM042428.1 coordinate 17,484,648, forward strand.
TATTCGTTTGGTGCTGGGACATATAGCAATAGCCAGATACCGTTAGCCCATAGCCAGCCAACAGCCAACCACCATTACAGCAATCCATACAGTATAAGTACTATACAGCACTTAACTCCGGTGCCGGGTGCTTACAACACTAACGGCAGTTTAATGAAGCGTTGGGAGACCACATCTCAGAAACGTGACAGGGACCCCAGTATAGGGAACAAAAACACAAAATGGTACAGTTCAATTACTACATTCCAAGCTGCAAGTCATGATACAGCTTGTATAAGCTTGTATTTTACACAATTTTGGTTCAATAAATGTAAGGCCATGTCCATTATGTCTCAAAAATAAATCCACCTTAGACAGCTATCCATCACCAACCCTCAACACATTCTGAACAAGCATCAGCGTCCCTGTCAAGCGGAAAGGCTCTGTGGTTCCTTTGCCTTCTGTCCTCTGATTGATAGGAAGTGAAAAGCAGGAGCTGCCAGGGTTATAATTCCTGACATTACCAGCAGGACTATAAAACTAGCTGCTCCCGGACATGCAGAGAAAGAGCGAACAACTGGAGTTGTCCGAGCAGGGGCCTGTGGGGTGTTAAGATGTCTGATTTATTGATGTGACTTCATCATGAGGTGAAACGACACCATAATTTTTTATCAACAATGCCACCGCTGGACATCAAAGAAGAAATAATGTATAGTACTATATGAGGCATGTACAGCAACTGAGGAGTACATTTCACCTAAATTATTCATATTCACATGTTATAGCCTTGTAAAATAGTTGGCAAACAGTTGCTTAATTTTAAAGTATGTTATTGTCACTACTGTATAAACTATCCTAGATAGATAGACATTTATTGATCCTTTCGGAAATTCATCTTGCACCATACAGCTCGTCAGATAGACAGACAGACAACAGACCACAGACAGACAACAACAGGACCACTAACCCCCCCTCCCTCCCAACAACAATACACAACACAAAGTATCTCTACATTATAAAATAGTAAAGTGCAGTATCATTAGCACCAGTGGGCTATCAATAGTAAAGTGCAACATCATCAAAGACATTTTAATATTATACCAATGTGCAGTATTAGCACACAGAAAGGATCAAGTTATTTTCCCTAACTTATTTAGTAGTGTAATGCTGGTAGGGATAAATGATTTGCGAGCCTGGTTGGTTTGTAAGGACGGCACCCTAGATATCTTCTGCCTGATGGCAGCACCTCATACGCCTGGAATAGCGGATGTAACCCGTCAACGCAAATTGCTTGTCCTTTCCTCACCACCCTTGTTTAGCAGATTGTGGTCAGAGAATTTAACTGATGTCCAGCAATCTTGCTGGCCATGTTAACTATCCTGTGTAATTTATTTTTGTTTGTCACTGACAAGGAGAAATACCAGGCAATGGAGCAGAAAGCCTTTCACATACATGTAGTAATTTGATCCATTACTTTTTAATTAGTGCAACTTTAGGTCACCAAAATGAAGAATTAAGACTTGTTGGGCTAAATCTACTATATACTTTAAACCATAAACCTTTAGAAGTTGAAGAGAGAATGGTAGTTTACAGGCCTTTCAATGTTTCAATGCCAGATCATTTAAATAGTCAGCATTCGCAGACCTAAAACCTTGTAACTGACTTGCAGTTTGCTTTTCCTTGAGACTTGCTTTGACTGAACTCTGGCATATTGAATAGTAAAAAAGTTAAATATACTGTGTCTTTAATCAACCAAAACTGTACTTAATCTACGATTCCAAACTGGAATACTGTGCAGGATAGGTTTGATTTTTCAAGTAATTTTGATAGAACCGGCATCAATTTTCTCAAAAGAAACTTCATTTGTGAACCTGAGCTGGATCCTCAGCAGAGCCTTCCATTTATTCCTCAGAATGATGTTAACAGTCCAGGAAGCCCGGGCACAGGTTTCCCTCTAGCATACACAGCCCGTCTCTTGCTGGCTCTCTGTGGGAGGCAGCAGGGCCATGAGCATGGAGCGACCCCCGCTGACTCCCAAATCAAAAAAAGAGTCGAGGTTCTGACGGGTTCTACTAGCCACCTGGACCCCTGCTTGTCTGTGCTTCTGTTTCTGCTTTCCCGTGGCTGTGTGAGAGGGCATGAATTATTAACCCGGCTAAAATAAAAAGCTCTGCGCTGCATCCAGGCCTCCTGTAGCCATGAATAATGGAAGAGGCAGCTCAACTACAGGCATTTGGTGAGTCAAACACTCAGGCGTGATGGATGGCTCAAGGCCCAGTGCCCCCCCCCCCACTCACCTACCATCCACTTCAGGTCTACCACACCCTGAAACCCAAAACACACATCCAGATAACCTGTATTAATCTCTGGAAGTGCTACAGCTGGAGCCCTCCTGCCCTGCTCAGCACAACCCACTCGAGGCTTCCTGGGGGGATTTTTGTTGTTGTTTGTTTGTCTGTCTTTCTCCCGCCTTTGTTTTGCTTCTCGCTGTCCCTTTTGAAGTCATGACAGGAGATGGAGACATGTGAGCTGGATCTCTGCTCAGTTCCCCAGAGGCTGCGCTTCCCAATTTTTAACGATGAACTTGCTTGTTTACAATCACACTGTTTATTACAGAGGTGATAATTGTTGAGAATTTGTTCAGTTGTCATGTGCTGTATGCATCCATATCTCATTTCTCCCCTAAACCACCAACTGAGAATTGTTATAGAATAGAATAAACTTTATTGCCCCAGAGGGGAAATTTGTCTTGGACATAGTGCTACAATCTGTTGCTTCACAACACAAACATTCAAAACATAAACATAAGATCAAAGAAGCATCTTAGGACATAAAATAAGGACACATATGACTGCGCAGACAATAGGACATCTTAAGTAGTAACTGTAATAATTAAAGTATGAAGTGCAAATATGCTGGTGTATTTATTGCCCTTTTGCTCTGTTGTGCTAAGATTTACTATTGGAGTTCAGCAGCTTGATAGACGTTAGAATAAATTATCACGGCACAAGGAATCTTCTTCCTATTGGCAGAAGTTCATATTCAGGAAAGAGAGGGTGTTGAGAGTCTGCAGTGATTCTTTCTGCTTGTTTCTAACAGCTTGCTCATACAGGCTCTGTATGGGCTTGTACTCTTTCCTCCCTATTATCCTCATAGCTGTCTTGTGCGTGCTGACCAGCCTGCTTTTCAGCTGCACTGCTTCGGTCCCCCCTACAGGTTGGAAGTGGAATTGCCCATTACATTACATTATGCAAGTTTTCCAGATCAGGTAGCGGATCTGTAGTTCGAATGAGACATAATGAGACATTACGACAGCGGTAATGGACAATTCCGCTTCCAACCTGTAAGGGGACTGAAACGGAAAAAGTGCTTTAGTGTTGCTTTAAAGGTGCCGTAGATCCAGGACTTAGCCAAAAAATTTGAACATTGACAACTTCTCAGTCCCTTCCCCCCTTACGGCTAAAGCCCAAAACGGTCTCCTAAGCCCCTCCCCCCACAAGGGAGAATTAATGCGTGTGCATGAGCAGTGATTGACACGCAGTTAGACACCCCCCCTGGCCCTGATTGGTGCATCTGAACAGGGAGCGGTGGATTTTTGCAAATCACACTACAGGCTGTAGGTGGTGCCAGAGGAGCCAGATTTCTTTTTAAATGACCTGCTTCATGTAGTTCTACTGGAACATAGGGTCAGTTTCAGCAAATATGACAGAAAGTTAGTTTTATAAGTCCTACCTACTGCACCTTTAAGTTGCCAAACCAGGCTGTGATTCCATATCTGAAGATGCTCTCCAGAATCGCCGGTAGAACATGAGCAGTCTCATGATATATTGTGTACTACTCTGTTCTCACCTAAAGGTTTATACCTCCACCGAGAAGGTTATGTCTTTGGTTTGTTTGATGGTTTGTTTGTCCGTCATCAGGATTATGTAAAAACTACTGGCCTGGTTTTCGTGAAATTTAGTGGATGGGTATAGGAAAGGAAGGCCAAGAAAGAGCCCATTTAATTTTGGAGTGGATAAGAATAACGGGACTTTTCCACTAGGCGGGGCCAGGGCTTTATAGGTCGCTCTGTGTATTTTGTCCGTCTGCGTTTGCAGCTGCAACCTGGGACGTCGCAAACAGACACTCAGCGTAGACGTTGAGATAGCAAGTTTGAAGCTTTAGTGCATAACATTTTGATAATAAAATGACTAATTACATTCAAGTCATTGCCAAATAAGTTGCTACAAAGCTAATTAAGGCTTTTAGCTCCACACAACTCTCTCTGTATTTCTCAGTATGGCTATGTTCAGAAGATTGTGGAAGGCTTGTATCAGTTTTGTTTTCATTACTTAGAGTTCCTCATGGGGGCGGCAGAAACTATGCACTATAGTTTTAACTTTTTGATTGTGTGATTGATTATCACGTTATAGTTATAGTACACAGCGTCACCCTCGAATTGTGCGTTATGCAACATAAGTTTAACAGTGGTCCTGATTGCTGCTTCTTCTGGTGAATAGTCAGGAGTCACAATGAGCTTGGTCAGTGGCCCTCAGTGTCTGATACGGACACACAATGCACTAGTTACCGTCTGTATGTAAAACAAAAAGACACAAGAATAGTTTTGTTCCTGCAGGCATTACATTGAGGAATAAGTTATAGGCTAGCTATATTTTGCACAAGTGTTCATTCTGTCTTCTTGTAATATTCAATATGTATGTATCATTCTATTATTTTAGTTTTATACGTGTCTACCGCAAACACAGTTTTACTTATGTATTTAAATCTTTTTACTTGTATTTATATACAATTTTGTATGCTTATGTATTATTTTATTCTTGACCGATAAGAACTGTTTTGATGATTTTTGATGATGAGGGGTGGTAATGTGTGATGATGTGTGACTCTACTGCAAACAAAATCTACCTTCGGGTATAAATAAAGTAACTTGAACTTGAACTTGTATGAGAAGCACTGGGCAGTCTGAACAACTGCTCTACCGTGGCACTTTAAGTTGCGTAGTATGAAGAGCGACAAAGATCGGGAGCATTATTAAAGACTGACACTCCGTTTAAGAAGGTTGGTTGGGGTGGCGGATGGTTCAAACCACACAGGACTTTAACGCAGGAGGCCGCGGTTCTTTCCCTGTTCGTGTCCCGTGTGTCACTTTAGTTACGTTACAGACTTACTTCTTTTAACCCCATCCACGATTTATCCTAACCCTAACTATGTTTTTTTGACAAGTGTCAGTATGTGACGAGTCAGGATGCAGTTTTCTTTTAATTCACATGACGCCAAAGGGGTACCCAGAGCATTCAGAAGTGACGTCCTGACCAAGCGGCCGTATTTGACGAGTTTGGAGTGAGAATGTGTTGGATATGAAGGTCATATTATGGGCTGTGCTTAGTTTGCCTAAAGCTGCCATGTTCATGATGTTATATCAGTCTAATCATTTGATATCTATACATATGTATGTGATAATACAGTTGAGTTCAAGTGAATCAATGTTCTTTCAACCCTGCAATTCAAATTTTTGTGAAATTATACAGTAGGACCATGCAGAAACAAGACAAATGTCTTGTTGCATATATTAAAGTGACACATCATGTATATTCATAAATCATTTTGACACTAAATATTCTGTTTTGTAGTTAGGCTCTGTGTTAATACAAGCGCAGATTCAGCTTGTGATGAAAACGCTGAAAATGATTAATGATTATTCAGGAGAGCATTGGCGTCATAGAAAAGCCATCAAACTACAGTATATTTTTAAGCGCCTATCACTTTTCAATCAAATTTGTGAAATTGCAATTTAATTGCCCGGTTTGTCAGTCTGAAATTACAAGCTTGACAAAACAATATTCATAAATGTCAGAATGGAATATATTGATAAAATCTTGTACAGTATAAATTATATTATATATATTGTATATTATTACGGCAGGATAGTCACTGTGTGGTTCCTACGTATCAGATGTTTAGAAGACCAACTAAAATAGTAGGAGGCAAGCTCGACACACCTGACGTGATGACGCACGGGAGTTTTCTCATGTCTCTTTAAACGGCACATGACGGGCAGTGGTTTTTCAAACCGTGCTAAAATCATATATCTGCTATCACAAAATCCTGTGGTTTGTCTGTTTGCTTTCACACCACAAAAAAAAAAAAAAAAACTACATTTCTTTTTTAATGATACTCTGGTATTGCATGGGAGTGGATGTCTTGATTTTGCTTTGGGGGCAGCCTCATCAGAACATCCTGCTCTATCCCCCTGTGTTGCCTGTTCTCTTCCCAACTGTGCACAATTAGCTGTGGAGCTCCCTGATTGCTGACAACCCCATCTACTTGGCTCTACCAAATTAACAACTTAAGTAAAAATACAATAAACTGACTGTTCTTAGACTACCACAACAAATTGCGAGATTTAGCTAAGTAGATAGCTGAACTAAACTCACCCCTTCCTATTGTTGCGAGCCCATCGCTTTAAGAAAATACTTCATTGAACCTCCCCTGTGAGTCACGTCTTCCTCTCCTGCTGCCTCCCACTCTGCCTGCTCTGCTTCATCTCTCATCTGAAGTTGATAAAAAAGAAATCCCCTCCAGTGCCCTCTTGTTTCCTTCTTTTTCGAACACTTATCTAGCCCTTCTTCATTATTCTCGGGTCATATATCATTATAACTAGTATCCAAGGCCATGGCCAGACTTTTACGCATCATAATTTGAGAATAGCTAGCATCTACCTTCAAATAGTGAATGTTTGTGAATGTAACCCACCTTGGTTGTCTTAACTTTGTTTCCTGTACTGCAGCTCCATCCTTTGAGATCTGGCAGCACTTTGCACTCTTCCCCATCCATGCAGGGATGCATCTGGCACCACCACTTCTGTGCAACTATGGATGCTGTGAGGAAAATAAAAAGGGGAAAAAAAATGTAGGTACTGGAGGCAATTAGCAACATGCTGTTTGAAAGTGTAGGAAGGTTCTGCCCTGCATTGAAGCAAAAACAAGTGCCTTTGGTTTCTATAAAAATCACAGTGATTGAAGAGAGTGTATTTTGATCTCTGGCTGACAGTCTGCAGTCCTGCCCCGATATGTTTTCAGGTTTGAATTACAGGGCGTTGGTCAATGTCAAGCTGGTGAGTGTTGTGAGTAGGTGCGTGCATTGTGAGGAGGGTAAATGTTAGTATGTAGGGGGGATGGTAATACAAAGTACAGCAGAAGTTAACGCGTCAAGGTCTGAAGTTGCTCCGAGGAAGCCTACAGGGGAGAAACAGCTTCCCCTGACATTTCTACAGTAAAAAGAGAACTGTCAAAATCTAGGAAGTCCCTGTCGCAGCCATTACAGTTAAAAGAAGAGATGTGGATCGATTCACCTGTAACTGAGGCTACTTTTGACATGATATTAAATGACCTGGCCTTCTGTCTACTCGGCTGAACACAGGGTCTGATATGGCCTCGACAACAGACAAAGGGGTGATTGAATGAACTGGTGGGCGATTTGATTTTGAGGATTATAAAGCCTTCGAGACACAGCAGCAGGATCACGGAAATTTCAACACACATTTTTTTTGTCTTCTTTCATACAATAAACCTCTCATTCCCAAATAATCAGTGAAAAAAAGCACCAGAGGCACAGTGACAGGTGTGACAGTGTTTGCACCGTTACGCTTTTTTTTTTTTTTTTGTAACCCTATTCAGAAGTCAGTCTCAAATCCTTTCCCAAACTATAATAAGAAGCTTGGCATACCGTCTACACAAGATGGAGCCGCTCTTGTTGTTCCCGCCACCTGTCCAGGGAAGCAGGAGCACTTGACAGTCTGGGATCTCTCTTCGATCTTGTTCTTGTTGCAGCATCGGTGTGCGGCAATTACCTCACAGGTTCCCGCTTTTACATGAACTGGAGACACAAACAAACACAATGGTTAGAATGCACGGGACGGCCCTCTGCGACAGTAATTCCATCTTGTAATCAAAGCATTAGAGCAACAAATACAATAATAGAACATTATAATGTATTATATGTATGCTTGTAAATATGGGTTGTGTCTTTTCTTTTATGTAAACAGGTGTTAAATGCTTTGGGCTTTTTGATTGTTTGATAAGGCTTGCGTTACTCTGAATCCCATGAAAAGACCATAACCAACAGCGTTAGCATTAGCCTGTTCTCTTTCTGACTTCCCTGTCTGTGTCACTCAGCTGCAAGCCCATGTGTTTTTACTGAAGACATACTTCTTTTAAAAAGGGGCTCACAAATATAGAATTACAATTTAAAAAAAGGCAAAGTAATTTTGTAAAACAGCTGCGCACTGTAGTTTTTAGCAAACATGACTCAAACATGAGTAAAAAACGCATTGGTTGGGAACTATTTTTATCTGCGGATTAATACACATTACTGGATATTAACAGCACCAGCAGAGCGTATAATGAGTTGTTTTACAATAAAAACAGTGGCCTCCTTCATAATACTGATAGGCCACGTCACCCAGTGCAACCGTGTGGCTCACTGATGTGTTTTCAGTCGGTTTTGGACAACAGAGGAGGTCTACGCCACAGTGGAATAACACCGATTCTCTGACCGCGTCTGTGCTGCGTTCCGGTTTCGTCCCGTCCTCTGCCGCGCGTCATACCAAACCGGAAGCGTCTCACCGTACAGATCTACTTTGGCGACACGACTGAAGCGTGGTGTCGCGACGTAATACATCCATGGTTGATGCTCCACGCCCTTGACTGGCAGCTGATTGGACGAACGCGTTCCGTGGGTCTGGCTACTCCGGAATTTTAAAACGACCATCATGGCGGCTCGTTTGGAATACGATCTCCTATTTTACGAAAATAGTTCACCGAAAAGTGTTTCTGAAAACATTTTAAGCGAGAAATAGGCCATGCAGCTGCTGAATCTGTCTTCATTTGAGATCGACAAAGGTCACTTTGAAAGATTTTTGTCTACTTCTATTGCATAGTTGCGTCGCATTCAGCGGATTAATTTGCATAAAGATGGGCATCGGCCAGCTTTTTTGACGCATAGCATTTGTTCAAATGCAGCGCCGCCTTCCCAGGATGCTTTGCGGGCGCATTAAAGTCACTTGACTTCACCCATAGGAATAAAGTTGTGAAAACAGACCTGCCGCTTATCTTTAGCAGAGTGGAGAGCTGCTTCACGCGACGCACCCGGTGGAAAATAGGGGTAAGATACAGTATATACAATATATTTTTGTTGACTCCAATGTAGTACTTTATACTGTACAAGCTATACACAGTACATATATCTTGAGCAAGTATGTTCTGAAATTGTGACCTTCATAAAGGAATAATTCAACAATTTGGGAAATATGCTTATTTACGGTCCAGCTACAGCAAGTTAGATGAGAAGATTGATACCACTCTCACGTCTGTACGGGGAAACAGCTAGTCTGGCTGAGGGCATTTGTCTCTCAGCACAGTCTTGTTTCGAACATCCAAACACAATGGCTACTTGAAATCCAGGTCATCCCCCAGGTGGAGCAGCCCCACCTGTCCACGTATCCTTGAGCAACATACTTAATCCACTGACCCCAACCAGAGGACGAAAAGAGAATTTCAAAATGCAACATCAAAAACACACCTAGAAAAAAAGTTGATTAACATCACTAAACTGCTTATTTATGTGTAAGAACATTACAATATCAATTACAAGGACACTGTTTTCACTGCCCTTAAGTTAAATCAAACATCAATACTGCTCTCTATTTTATATTCATTACTTTTCTACATAGGCTCATCACCATTCTGGGCATGTTTGTCTATTTACACATAACAACAAACAAAAAATTTGAAAAGTTTTGACATTCCTTTTAGATAAGCTTTAATTATGCCTGTAAAGATTTTCAATTTGGAACTTGACTTGAAAATAGATTGGAGTCAGCTTCCATCTTCCCATTAGCTAGCAATCCTGAAATCCCATCTACAACATTAAAAACATTTTGCTTCCAATCAATAAGGTGCTATTCACATTCCCACAAAAGGCAAGACAACAATTGCCGATTGAGTGCTTTTCACCGAGCAGAAACTTACTGACGCAAAAACAGGTCAGCCTCCATGCCCTTGATGTGATTATCTTTAAGCCACCAGCACGCCACCCGATCAAAGTTAATTTCAAAAGTTGGGATAGCTTGGATAGAATATTCAAACTTTGTTTAAGAGACAGATATGCATGGACAATAGGCAATCACAAAAGGTGCAACGAGCAAAGACAATCATTGTAAATCACCTGATTATGTGGGAAAACAAATAGCGTGTTAGCTGTCAGTGTCAAGAAAGTGCTCACTAATTATAACTGGTCAGCATTACAAATCACAAATCAAGACTGCAATACATAATAAGATAATATTTCTATACATCTCCTACAATATAATTGAATTAGTTGTCAAAAAAAGAAAGTGTCAAGGGACAGAATTCACACAAAAGCCTTTAAAATGTTCTCAGCCTTGTCTGCTAATCTCGCACAACAAACGTGCTTCATTGGATGTGTTTTTTGCTGTGATGTGAAAAGGAGGAGAGAAAGCTACAGTGCCTAGCTCTGGCCTGGGACTCTCGACTCATTAAGGTGCAGGAAGCGGCTGTTTGGGGCTGCCCGTGTGGAGAGAGCTGCTGATTAAAACCAGAGATGCTGGCGAGGGTCCCCGACTCCAAGGCTAGACCCAATACCAGCATGCAGTGTGGACAGGATGAGAGGTCAGAGAGCAGGGCGCTGTGGTCAGCACAAGCTGGTAACGATCCATAGGAAACAACCATTAACTGTCTGACTACTGTTGTTACGGTATACTGAGTATGTGCGACAATAGAGCTGAGAAAGTGTATTATAAAAACTAGGGAAATAACTAAATTGAAGTAATAAAGATATAAGACATATTCATTTACAAAATTAGACAAAGACCGCACCCTTGGCTCAATTAAGCACGACTGAAATATATGACATTTTGGAAAATACACTTATTAGCTTTTTATGCAGTGAGTGTTACATGAGCAGATTGATACCACTCCATTGAAGCTACAGCCAGGAGATGTTAGCTTAGCATAACTCACTGTAAAACCACAACTTATCATTTTTGCAAAGACATGAGATAATATGTTTTAATTATTGAGCTTTATTGGAGCTGGTATAGGTGGATATTGTTTTACCTTTGGACAGAGCCATGCTAGTTTCCCTGTATTTTCCAAAATGTTGAACAATTTCTTTAAGAATATATTAAAAAAATGTGGAAAGGTGCGATGTAAAATTAGATATCCCTCTCATCAACATGTGATTGAAGTGTATTTTATTTGTTTAGCATTTTTTTATTGCATAGTTTATACTTATGTTATCTTCATTATTAATTTATTTTGTTCTGATTTTGAACTTGTTATGTTAACGTTGTATGTTATAAATTAATGACTCTGGCTACTAAAGGGTTCTGGATGGTTCTTGGTTTGGGGGGAAAAAAAGGAGAATTAAAAAGGCATAAAAAATCATTTAAAATAGAGAAACATTTAGAACATCTTTTATGAATCATTCAACATCCATGTATTATTTAGAAAACCCTTTGGGCTTGTTTCACACAGCCAGATGTGTGTACATTACTGCCATTTCTTTCTCATGTCCTTTCAGTCAAACACACATTAATGCATACATTTCAGAGCTGCAGCTCAGGGCAAGAGGGCAAGAGTAAAGAGGCCAATGTTTTTCTCAAGGACACTTTGACAACGGTTGGATGTCCATTGACCCTCTGATTCCCTGGTTGTATAATGGTCTGTCTAACCACCAGAGTCACCCTGTTCACAGTAACCATGCTCTTCATATGGCATCAATAGGAGCAACTGAGTGTGAGAGTCGTTAGGTGTAACAAACATGTAGGAGAGACGCTGCCTGTTTTCTCCATGAGCTCCGTGTCCATCCTCCATGGCTCACAAAACCTGTGATCAATACATTTGTAATAAAGCACTTAGACTGTCATCAGTTATAATCACCAGGCACCAATGTCAGCAGAAAGGTGAAAGGTCAGAGATCACTAATGAGAGCTGGCATAAAGCCCAACCATTCAGCCAATCAATACCACTCTGAAGCAGAGCACAGACTCGCAATCACATTCATTGATTGATAAAGGTATCAGTAGAGCAAATATAAAGAATTTCTAGAGGTTGTCTCCTAGCACTAAATAATTGGGATTAGGACTGGGTGATAAAACATGAACCCTGCATCTCTTTATTTTTTAAAGAATATATAATTTGTCTACATTTCCTATTTGGTGCACACATATTACATTCTCTATTTGTGTTATGGTCATCAGTGTTAGTGGAGGCCAGTTTGGAGGCATAAACATAGAACTAATACACTCCTCACCTATTTTTATGATAAATACAGCCTACCAACATTCTGCTTTCTCCTTTTTGGTGTAAAATCCTTCATCTTGTCGAGCCACCACAGCTGCAAAGTTATGTAAGACAAAAACCAGGCAAGTGACCAATTGATCAGAATTTGGCTGATAGAAATACCTGGCATAACTTGAACTTGCATGACTGGCTTTGCAAGTTCGTCCCAGATTCATATTTCAGCATTAGTTTAAATTCACATCTACTCATCCTAGTCCAGTATCCCCAGGAATTACATTCATATTGGATCCTTTGCACCGTATAATTTATGCTCAGTGCAAATATTCAATGCCACATTCATGTCATATCCTTTTGTCTGTAATTACAAGTCGGAGATATTGGGCATTTTTGAAAGTGTCCATAACTCCCACTCGATGAAAAGAAGTACAAACCGTTGGCAAAATGGCTGCAAAGCCCCCATTGCTGGCTGTTACATCTAATTAAGTTTGTACCTGGTTTTACTTCTTGGGGGGAACTGTTGTGGTCTAGACCTATACTCTATCTGTAAAGTGTTCTGAGATAACTTCTGCTATGATTTGCCACTATAACTATAAACTGGATTGAACTTAAAGGGATACTTCACAGATTTAGCATTCAGCTTTGTATCAGTAGAAACCCGGTAGTATTTCTGAATGACCGTGCGTCCCTCCCTCATATCCCCCTGAGATAGGAGATATCTGCATTGGGGGGTCCGGAAAAAATCTTCCGATGACGTAAAATGACGATTTTTGCGTCATCGGATAATTTTTTGGCCAGAGCAAAAGACTACAACCAGTAGTAGGACCTACTTCCGCATGTTTTAAACCCGCCCATCACCCGAAGTGAGCCGATCTCAGCCGAAAAAAAACGAAATGTCAGCCATCTTGAATCCTCGCTAAACAGGGCTCTGCTCTATCTTCTCAGCAGCAAACTTTTACAACAATTATGTGCATTCAAACTACCGCACGTGTACCACCGGGATACATCGCTACAGATCAGAGAATATGCAGGAAACGTTATTACAGACGGAATAATCGGCACACTACGAGAGCTTCGCTTGCCACGGAGACCAGCGGTCTCGCTCGTACCCCGAGCCGGGTAGGGGACATCCTCGTCGGCTAGGTGGGAAGCTAACGCTAGCCGGGGAAAAGGCACATCCAGAGCGAGCTAACGCTAGCCGGCCACCTGTCCCATCAATCCTGCTTGCAAGTGTCCGTTCATTAAACAACAAACTGGACTACATCCAACTTCAACGATGCTCCCAACGCGAGTTCAGAGACTGTGTTTTTTGCTTTCGTGGAAACATGGCTGAACAACAGTGAACCGGACTGTCCAGCTACCAGGCCTGCTAGCCTTCCGACGATCCGAGCTAGAGATGCTCTGTATGAAGGTGGGCTGTGTTAACACGGACTGGTGCAGAAATGGGGTGATTTGTATCTGTACTAACTGCTAACCGCTGGAGTTTGTGACTTTCATCCATATGAGCCAAAAACACATTTTCTGGCTTTTCTCGGCCTAGAAGGCACCAATTAAATTTTTCACATTTCTGCTACATAAGTGACCCAATTTAAAGATATATTCAGCTTTCCAGCGGTGAAGTATCCCTTTAAACAGATAGAAAAGCGAAAGCTATTTAAATGGAAAATGCCAGAATGCTGCTTAATGCAAAAGTAGTGTGCCTTTTATGTACAGTAAAGGCGAAAACTATAATTGTAAGGGAAGTCATCAGGGATTTATGTGGGAGACCGAACTTAGCATCTTAGCAGGCCTGCAAATTGTGTGTGTGCCATTTAAAAAAAAAAAAAAATTGTTTCAGTTGCCTAATTTTAAAAACATACATAAACCAGAATGTTTATTTTCCATAATCACAATCATAACCTAACCATAGTTGCCATGTAGGGAGAAAGAATTTTTAAAACTTCGGTACTGAATGTTAAAAAGGTCGTCAAAAAACAGTTTTGCAGAATCAATTTCAACGTTCTACTCTCTACAGAGGAGTTGAACAAGTGACAGGTTTGTAGTGACTGCTGATATAAAACACAACAACACTATTTTTCAAGCCGTTTCATAATAGTATGCCTAAAAATCTGTACATCTTTTGGAAAAAACATGATACTTTCCAAGAAAAAGAATCATCCTGTAGAGCCTACATCCTGTTTTATATCCAACTGTTCTCCAACGTCTTCATCATTCTGAAAACAGAATAAAATAATAATACTAATACATTTAATTTATATAGCGCTTTTCACAGACTCAAAGTCGCTTTACAGCATAAAACAAATGTTGAGATTGACAAAAAAAATTTAGACAAAGAAGAAGAAACTTTAATATTCGTTAAAATCGTACAGTACAATGTAGTGAAATTCCATCTCTGCATTTAACCCATTCTAAGCATTAAGAGCAGTGGAGGCTACATACAGTGTCCAGGGAGCGACTACTAGTAATTACTCCTGCCACCTAAAAAGAAGCAAAAATTGTCTGATGTTACTATTTTTAAGTTGCATAACGTAGGTAGTGTAGGAATTTTGCCTAAAAAGCATTACTAATCTTGTAATATTTTTAGTAGAGAATGGCTATATTTGCATTATTTCCTCCATTGATTTGCCGGTCCAGTCAGAAAGAGTGAGGGGAATTAACACAAAGTTAAAGTTATTTTAAAACCCTAAAAGATTTGAGCCCCAGAAATCACCTCCTCACTCCGACCCTGACCTATAAATGTATTAAAACCAGAAGATGATTAAATGAAACTGATGATGAAACATGCGTCTGTTTCTGACAAAATGTTGATTATCCAATTTATTAAACTACTGTGCGTGAAACACTGGAAACTACACAGCACTGTGCATTAGTCCATGGTGAATAGTGTGGCACATCTAAAAGTAGAAAATATAAACTTGTCGTTACTTTCATGAGGGTAAAAGGCATTTATAA
The DNA here is from genome assembly GCA_023631565.1 of Gymnocephalus cernua. Lineage (NCBI taxonomy): Eukaryota > Metazoa > Chordata > Actinopteri > Perciformes > Percidae > Gymnocephalus > Gymnocephalus cernua. The sequence goes on from CM042428.1 coordinate 17,499,899, forward strand.
ATAAGACAAGTGCAATGTGTAAATCCTCTGACAAAAAAGCAGAATTGATGGATGCACTCTCCTTTCAGTGTGCTTATTTTACCTGTCACATTGCCCACTGCACTCTCTTTTACCTGATATCATGTTTTTGCAGCGGTTAGCTAACGTGACAACAAAAGGTGGGCAGAAAAAAAGAGAACCATTTCCCTTGACTTTATTTATAAAATGTGTTCATTGGTCAATCTGCATTCTTACATTTGGTAGGAATGAATTAGAAATGATGTGTTTAATCCAAAAGCTGCCAGTCACATTCACCCACAATAAACTATTAATAAAGAGATTCAAATAGAGTACATTATTGATTATACATGGATGAATTTTGTCAGAAACTAAACAAGTATACCATCACAAGGATTCGAGGTCAATCTGACACTAAATGTATTTTTATTTGTATGAACAGTGTTTTGAAACTGGCAGCAGCAATATTTCTCCTATATAGGCCACATGTACATTAAAAGTAGAATGTAATTTGGTTTTTTTTAACTCAAAATAAATCTGGTGCCAGCTCAGGAAGCCCTTGAGAAATCCCACTCGAGACTTTGGGGCAACGTTGTACATTCATTTCTGCACTGAGACTCGTTGCCAGTCACTGGATAGAGTGCTCTTCTGTTGTCCTTTTCAGAGAACTAATCATGCAGGTTAGAACAACGCCACAGGTGCTTTCAGCTTCTGCAGCAACCAAACAATTGATCTAACATGCAGGTAGGGAGACATCACGAACAACACATTGTACCAAATGTCAGCCGCGTGATTGGCTGTGTCATCCTCACCTGCCCAGCCAAGCACAAGATACAGTAATAGAAGCACAACGGGGGGTAAATGAAACACTGAAGCACGGTGTCGATTCTAATGCTGACAGGGAGACATAGGCGTAAATCCCAGGGGGGTCGGGGGGGGTCAGAACCCCCCACTATCTAAGGGTTGTCCCCCCCATAGAAATATCATTAAAAACAATGCTGTGTATTGCAAATAACAGAATGATGTATACTTAATGATATCTGTGTAAGTACCAAAACAATACAAACCCCAAGAAATGCTTTTTAAGTTTAGAAACGTTTTGAGTCCCCCCCTCCCTCGCCTCACAGTGGTTTGGTCCACTGCCTGCTGTACGTTAGGATCTGCACTCGACTCACAGTCACATCGGGTAGTGACAGGAATGTAGTAAGTAGGCGGCTCAAGGCTATTTTATTCACGTTAAACATCGGATGAAGTTTTTCTTTTCTCAATGATGATGCTGAGTAATTAATAAATTCGTCATGACAAAAAAGTTTGCTATGTTAGTGTAATATAATGTAACGTTACCTAGCTTGTTGGATAGATATGCACCCACTACAACCAACGTCGACACGGCGATAAGCCTAATGTTACGTGTGTGAACTGATATTAGGGTTAATATTGAAGATCTACAGTTGTTTTGCTCAATATGATGATCAGTGGGTTTGTTGCAGTTAAATATATATCCTCTGTTCCAGACTAAACCTAATATTTATGTGGATGCAAGATAATTTTATAATTATAATATGACTGCGTGGTGAACCTATGAACCTAACTCACAGACATCTGACGTTAAAGATTTGTGTTGTTGTTGCCCAGATAAATGACAGAGAAAAGAAGACATAAGATCCTTTTTTAGTGCCCCAAAACGCCAAGTATAATAACTCCTCATATCAAATAAGACAATTTGGTAACATCTTTATAAGAATGGGTGCTTATGGAAATACTAACGACAGTCAGGTGTAGAGTCTCAGGTAAGTGTGTTGGGCTTAGTTAATATTTTTGGAAGTGTGTGGCTGTCAGGGTTAGCAGATGAGCTTTACCAGTGGCTCACTAATTTACATCATGATCAGCTAATTTAACAAGTGTGCAAAAGCATTGTATTTCTTTTATATGGGGACACCTTATTATGTTTAAAGGTATTTTTGTGGCTTGATTGTTAAAAATAAATAAATGGTAAATGATATTTTTGGTCAATTTAGTCCGCTTTTTCATTGAATCAAGAGAAACACTGAAAAGAAGAATAATGGTACAGTCTCCATGCTACACTAATAGTAATAATATTAAGGCTTTCCTCTGTGTACACATATCATCTCAACCTGTAGGGGGACCGAAGCAGGAAAAGTGCTTTAGTGTTGCTTTAAGTCCTAAAAAGAGCCTATGAATTGGGTGAAATTATGTATGAATTCCTGGAGCAGAGTAATAGTTCTTGTGCACCAATTTTGGTAAGCATCGTTTCCAAAACTGCCAATTTTTTTAAACATTTCTGAACTTTTTCGACTACAAACTAAAAGCACAAGACTGCTTAACATCAAAAAGCACTCATTAAAGTTGACATCCATAACTTTAAAAACATATTGGAACTGGCGAAAAAGTGATAAAGTTAGACAGCATCAGTAATTCTTAACTTTACATGTACAACCTGAGAAGCCCAATCCACACTTTTCAAACGCAGATTTGTGTCTCCAACCATTGTACTGTGCTATTTCACCAGATGATATTAGAGCTGGAGCAAAACATTGGCCGGCTGTATATCTGTGGTATTAGCTTATCACAGATACACTGTATCTCTATCCGAACACATGTCGGCAAAGAGTCACAAATAGGGTTGGGTATTGCATGGGTTTTTTCCGATACCGGTGCTAAATCGATACTTTTAAAACGGTGCCGGTGCCTAAACGGTGCCTGAACCGAAATATATATAATATATTTATAATGCATATAATATAAAATATAAAAAAGGAGCACAAAATGACAGCGACATTAAAGAACGGCTTGTTTATTGCTAAGGCCATATGGTCAAAATTAAATGATTGATTAATAATGTAATAACAATAACTTATAAGAATGACTTATTTCACCAGTAAATTGCTGGTAAATGACAAAAACAAGCACCAGATGGGAAAAGGGTATTTTACAATAACTTAAAATGCACCACAAGGCTGGCGAGTTTCAAGTGAACGCACCGTCTGTTGTTTTTCCGACAACGGCAGCTGCAGACAGGCTGCAGACTGTTACGTCCCGGTGTTGGAATCCTCTACAGGGAAATACAGACACACTTGACACCGCTTAACGTAAGCTGTCAGCATTTTAACCATTGTGTTTAATCCAGCTACTAGCTAACGGTAATGTAGCCTCCCGTGCAGCGATGCTTCTGAAAAAAAGAGAAGTCAGGCACCGAAATGAGGAACTGAAAGTTTCGTTCTTATTCTCGTTACTACCGTTTACGTTGGAACCGGTGCCCTTATGGCACCACGTTTCGGTACCCAACCCTAGTCGCAAAACATTGCAGCACAAGAACTTCAAACACAATGTGTATTAATTCGTACAATAATGAAAGTGTAAAAAGTTTGTGATTGTACGTATTTCTTTCCTGGGAGCTGTGACTTCATGGAGTCTCATCATCACCATGAGGTTGAAGGGCAACCAGCAGAGACTACAAATAAACTGCATATAACCCCCCTGTAAAACTTGTAATTACACAGTATTTTGTATAGATTAAACAAACAATATATGTGTTTTCAGTGAGCTTTGGAAGAGCTGGAAAGTGGATTTTGTGACCTTTAGACAGAGCAAGGCTAGCCGTTTCCTTTAACTTTCTTTAAGGCTTCGGTGCATCATTATACAGCCAGAAGAAACAGTGAATGCCATCTTTAATGAGCACTCGGTAATATTGTTCTGACAAGCGTACAGCAAAAATGAGTTCTTCAGTGGACATGCAGTACATGTTTGAATTCATCAAGGACTTACTGTACCACATGTCAAATAAAAAAGACACAAAGTCTTGAATATCAATGACCTGTTACATAACCATGCCGCAGGCAAGGAAATATTCAGATAAAGCCATTTCATGGTTAGCTACATCACTCTGATGCTGATTCTCTGACATCAGAGCAACGAAAACACTGATAAGGGCAAAATATGATTTCTTTTTTAATGACTGTTTCAAACCATAGAGGGATCAATAAGCAGTGAATCACAGACAGTATTTACACAGTTATTAGCTGTGCACACTCCAGCACATCGTCACGCCTATGCAGGGTGCTGAGATTGTATGGAAGAACACAATTACTGAAGTACGTTACAGCTTCAACATTTTGATAATTAAACCAATTACACAGCAATTTGCAGTGACTTATAAAACACACACACTAATCAAGAACCTGGTTATCTAAACACCAAGTGCAGAGATCAAACTGTACCCAATTGACAGCCCTTGGTAACCAATCATTGGAGGCCAAATTGAGGATCCAAAAACACTCAGTTGAATAAAAGTAAAAAAATAAAAATATGATTTTTTTTGACCAACTTGACATGAACAGATGTATTTGCCTGACAGGAAACAAACTTCTTTATCAACTGAGGCATGAAGCAACAAGTCCGGCATTCACCACAGAAGGGCCGAGAGCAAAATATGCAGTGTGTATTTTCTGTTTCAATCTGGCCTCATGCAGCAATCTGCCAGTCTGCCTTTTCCAGTCGGTAAATGCAGAGGCAGATCAAAACACTGAAAACAAAGTCACATCCTGGCCACAGGCCCAGACCACAGACACAGCAGCAGCCATAAAAACAGAGGTTGTAGGCCATGCAATGGAGACAGCCTATGAATAAGTAATGATTCAAATCATACTGTTGGCTCCAGATTCTGATAACACATTTTGGTCAACTTAAAAAACCTTTAAACATGCTGAAAACCACTAACTGCCGCATATTTTCCAGGTAATACTGAGCCTGTGATGCTTAAGGACCAAAGCTGCTAGTCTCATACAGCCAACAACACTCATTAACATGCAATGTGAGTGTGTATTAAAATAGTTCCAGGTAAAACAATGCAAATGGTTTGTTGACACATTTAACAATGTGGCAGCAAACATACCAGACATACTGAGGTATTGGTTTATAAAACATTCATTCATCACACAAAGAGAACTCTCACAAGACCAATGTTTAATGGGATAACCATATTCAGAAGAGATTGACTCTTTTTCACCCAGCTGTAAACCTGCGGAGCTGACAATCGGACCCAGCAAGACCCAAGAAATAAGCTCACGTCTGAGAGAGAGAGAGAGACTGAAGTAGGAGTTTAGTTTAAAGTGAAATTAGTAATTCTCAATCTGATTGTTATTTTAATATTTCTGTTTATTATGAATGATGGTCAAAAAAACATTTAACTCAGCTCCTAGTTTGTAGAGATATGGCAAATGTGGACTCAGGCCTCCAACAACAACTTTGCAAAAAAACGTAAAAAAACAACAACCTTAATGTGAATGGTGTCACTGGTAGTGATTAACCGACCGAGAATGATCACCTGACTCTGCAGTTTTCCTCGTTTTAGCCTATTATTTTGTTATTTATGGCCTGCAAGTTTACAGTTTTGATTCAGTCTCACTGCTCTCATTAGCGTGGTTTTCAGCAGAAAAGTTCTAATATACCCGCTGTGCGCTACCTGACCAGCACCAACCAGCAGGAAGACAAAGTTAGCCACTAGCTGGTAGTGAAGAATTTAGATGCTAAAGAGCAATGTATTTCTCTCAGGAGCTGGTGGAGACCAAAGCTGAGGAACTAAGGAAAGTGAATGGTGGACTTACATTTGCCAGGTGGAGACAACTCTAAATTCAGTCCCTCCAGAAAAACGCGATTATGCGATCGCAGAATTCAATGCATAATCAGCCAATGTCCGCATATTCATGCGGGGGCCGCATTTTTTCAAATACGCCGCACGTTCGCTGCATAAATTGCCGATTTCAGCGCAAAATATGCGGGGCTTGCATGATTTCATAATCCCCGCATTTTCGTTGCAAAAAAGTCACATATATCTAGGGTTGGGTACCGAAACTCGGTGCCAATGGGCCCCCGGATCCGACGTAAACGGTAGTAACGAGACCGAATAAGAACGAAGATTTCGGTGCCTTATTTCGGTGCCTGACTTTACACTACAATCGACAGCAGGTAACGTTAGCCTACTTTAAGATAGCAGCGTGATTAAACACGGTTAAAATGCTGACAGGTGACGTTAAACAGTGTAAAGTGTGACTGTATATCAACAGTCTGCTCTGCAGCGCAGCGGCTGCTGATGTCAAACACAGACGGTGCATTCACTGACACTGGTAATTGTTTGGTTTTGGTTGGTTATTGTAAAATACCCTTTTCCCATCTGGTGGTTGTTTTTGTCGTCCAACAGCAATTTACTGGTGAAATAAGTTATTGTTTATTATAAGTTATAGTTATTACATTAAATCATTTAATTTTGACCATATGGCCTTAGTAATAAACAATGTGTTCTTAAATGTCACAGACTGTTGTTTAGTAGGCCTATCCTTCTTGTTTCTTCTTCTTTTTTAAAAACTTTCTTAAAAAGTATCAGTTCAGGCACCGTTTTAAAAATACCGATTTAGCACCAGTATCAGAAAAAAACCCAAACAATACCCAACCCTACATATATCTCAGCAGAAAGTTAAAAAATGTTGCGTTTACTTCACACAAGAGCAGCCATTTTCCCCTGTTGCCATGGGAACGTTATGAAGTGACGTAATTTCACCTACTGAGAACACGGTGTTGGGGGAATCCCTTTTTTTCTCTTTTTCATCAAACCGCAGTTTTTCCAAGTTCCCGCAAGTTCCCGCAATTTTTGCAAGTTCCCGCAATTTCATCGCATAAAATGGCATAAATATCCCGCATATTCCATCGCATTTTTTAAGAAAACGTGCCGCATAATCAAGGATTTTTGCCCGCAACAATCACGAAAAAACTCCGCGTTTTTCTGGAGGGACTGTAAATGAATGCTGATGTTGCTTTCAACTTGCCAGCTGATCTAACGACCCATGGCCGTGGGAACTAGGGGTGTGGAGGGTGCTGCAGCGCCCCCTAGCGAAAGGACAAACTACTACAACCATAACAAAAAACAAAACAAAAACACATTCATTTTTAATACGTTTATTATTAACATAAACCTAATCCTTTTCATTACAAATTAAATGTAATACATTTTAAAATTTGGTAAGTAAGAGATAAACACAATTTCAGCTAATCTTGTAAACCAAGCTAGTAGCACCAGGGCAGCCGCAGAGGGAACATCAACAACATCAACTCAGTGCTGCCAGCCTTGGGGTCACACTTTTCCTGGTAGACGTTTTGGAGATGAGGATTTTTTTTTTGTGTTATGACTGCAGCACAAGGTAAGAATGCTGGTTTATTATTATGCTGCCTCTGTGCAGTAAATTGGCATGATTTATCAACTGTTTAGTAGTTCAACTGAAAGGTTTATACAAATTATTGGAGATAATTGTGTTTTTTTTTTACACACTTGTAGTAGGCATATTCTGTACCATTGTCGTGGCTTTGTGCCTATATCCTGTGTTACCCGTGACAAGTTTGTTCTGTCTTGAACTTTATTCTTGTTTTTTTGCTTGTGGAGCGCGTACCTGTGTTTTATTACCGAAGCCTTAGTACTGTTTTGACATCACAAAGTCCCTTTGTTTTAATAAATAGAGATATTTTGTCTTCATCTTGACAGTATGGGTATGAAAGAAATTTAACTTGGTTGAATAGCAACAACGGTCTATTAGTTTCGGGATCAGTAGCCTATGGCAGGCTAATTATTGTCTTGGATAGGCTATTTATAATTAATTGAATCTCTATACAGTTCAATAAATTGTGATGGATGCAGTTTGGTGTGTGGTGGTTGACTTTGGCTGAAAACTTCACTCCGCTAAATTTGTCAGCACCCCCAATTCAAAATATGTTCCCGCGGCTATGTAACTACCTGTCATACTTAATACAATATACTATGCCGTTCACTACAACAGCTACAGGAATTTCCAGGGGACTACTTTCTGTTTACTTTTGTTCGACTTAGAGGCAAGTGCATTGGTGCAAGTTAAGAATCTTTCACGAGGTAAGAGTAGTAGTAGTGGTAGTAGTAGTAGTAGTAGTAGTAGTAGTAGTAATGTTGTCATAGCACCCCAAAACCTCTTAGGGAAAGAGGTTTGGGTGGTTGGTTGATTGGGTTGTCTGACTTTGGAGCAGGAAACCCCTGTTCCCATTCCCATCTCTTATTAAATGTTAACGGAGGCTCATTTTACCATGAACACAATCTTTCCTTAACCGAGTAGTTTTAGCTGGGTAAAAGTGGCAGATGGGAAAATGGTCATATAAGTAATTTGTGATGATGTCATGATAATTTGTGGAAGCATTGTTCAGAGGACTTGTTGGATAATTTCTATTAGTTTGTTATTTATTTGTTATCTATTAGAGATCATTTCCCCTATCTACAGAGTTGTTCGCAGAATCATTGTTTCCCATATCTCTACAATAGTGATGGTAAGAAAATGTTATATTTGTTATATTATATTGGACAAAAATATAAGAATAACAACAGTGCTTAATATATTTAGTGGTGTATTATTCCTCTGAGAGCACCCATACCAAGAATCAAGCCGACCATAACCCAACTGCAACACAAAGCGTTTGAGGTCGTACTACTTTCAATTACTAAAATAAAGTGTGAGTATTGCTTGCTCATCGATCTTTATCAAGATCTCATAGGTCTGTTATCTGGTGGCAGAATTTCTTCAATTTTTTTAATCTTTTACTGACCGAGGACAATCTTTAGAGGGAAAGAAAATAGAAACAGATGAGTGGGCCCTCACATTCCCCGCGTGTATGCTTTAGCGGTTTAGATGAAGTCCATGTCAGTACCATTCATCTGGCTGCCAAGATGTTAGAGCCCACCACTGACTGATCAATTGGAGTCCCTCAAGGAATCATACAGCCTTATAAATGAAAGGCTACTGAAGTTATTAAACCCAGGGACAGCAAAAAAAGAGTCAGAAAAAGACTTATGCAGAGACTCAAAGCCTTCTACTAAAAAAGTGTTGTCTTGACACGGTTACTCACTCTCTAGACAGTCACTGAAAATGTAATAAGGGATGTTCAGACACACTATCAAAGAACCAATTTAGTCTTTTTCTCATTTCATCACATGTGATTTTCTGCCGCTTTTAGCGACAACACTGTATGTGCATTTTTCATCATCTCATCTTAACATCAAAAATACAGCACGACAAAGGGATTATTTTCTACGTTTTTCTAATGATCTACTGCAAGCAGAATGAAAGCAGTCTGGCACATGTATCCTATGATTGTCAATCACTATATGATTGACATTCAGATCTGGAAACATTCTCTAGATATTAGAAGGTACTCCACAGGAAGAAAATGTCTGCTAATTAATGTCTAGCTTTAAGTACCATTTCATTTTATGGACCACCACTATGAAGTGTCTTGCTTTGGCTTACATGTTCTTGTTATGTAACAACAAAGAATACATTATTATTCTGGAAAGGAAAACCCAGAAAACGTCTTTGTCCTGTTTTATCTTGACTCTTGCACTGTTCTCCAACATGTGCAATAATATAAAAAGGAATAAAAATGACAAAATATTGATATTCAGACTGATATTAGCCTGATATTATCATTTAAAATGAACTTAGTAAGAAAGGTATATTTTTTGATTAGGAAAACCACAGACAACACCCAAAAACAAGTTTTAATGTACACAGTGCCATTGATAAGCATTGCTAACCCTCTATCATGATTGAAAGGAAGGTGTGTAGCCACGTCCCTGAAGCATCCCCTGCTTTATCGTCCATTTTAAAATAAATTGGACCATCATTTACAAAATGCTGTATTGAAGAAGACTTGAAAGTATCGATTGAGACCAGAAACTTTTTAGGAAAATGTTTACTGACGTAATAAATCAAGTGAGAAGTAGGGTCATTTTCTTATAGACTTCTGTAGAATCTGACTTGTTTTTGGAGCCAGTGGAGTCGCCCCCTGCTGGAAATGAGACAAAATGCAAGTTTAAGGAACTTCTGATTTGGCTTCACTTTGTTTATCGGTGTTTTAAGCCCCCAACGTCTCCTTCCAGGCAGCGCTGCCTGGAAGGCACTAGGATTAGGCAATGGTTATGGTTAGGGTTAGGTGCCTTGAAGTCAACAGTCGCAGCGCTGCCTTGAAGTCGATTAGGTAATGGTTATAGTTATGGTTAGGATTAGGGTTAAGGTTAGGGTTAGGTGCCTTGAAGTCAACGGACGTTGGGGGCGTAAAACACCATTGAGCCTTCACTTTCCAGACCAAGAAGTTGACCAACGCTTGATCTTGTTTGTATATCTTGTCGTGCACACATGGATGTAGAAGCACGTACTGTAGGCAAGGCATAACACATTCGTGACGACGGTTTATTACATCCTAAGGGTACTAAACTGTGTTTACCAAAAGAAAACTCCACAAGACACCTTTAAAGTTACAGAAAGATCATGATTTTTCATTGGGTTCCATCTCATTCAAGCTTTAATATTTAACCAAGATCAAAATCGTTCACTAACCAGTTAGTTAGTTAGAGCTTTGAGTTCCCAAAACATAACTGTAAAAATGCTTTAGTTGACATGAAGATATAACGGAATGGAAAACCGTTCCATGTTAATTGAAAACATCATGTTTGCAGCATTACATTTCCTATTTTCTGATGCAAACTAATTGTATGTGAAGTCCATAACGTTTTGGTTTTAAACAGAGGGACCTCTCTTCCTTTTTCATTTAATCCATTGGGTACTTAATTTTAATTTGCTATATAATTTAGATCTATGGTTATCAGTTACCTATATAACATAATATTACTGTATAGAATGCCTGTAAGTGGATTTTCTACAGCGTAATCAAAAGCGCTCCATGCCCAACTTCACCATGACCGTATGTGTCCCAACAGAGGAAGACAATATAGAAACTGGAGATCCTCTACTCCTGTCTCTGGTCTCTCATCTAACATGCACACATGCTGCTTATCTGTCGAGCAGATGTCATGTCTGCTCTAAATGGCTGCCGTCTCTGCTCTCCAACTGGATTCCCATGTTTTTCATCTTGAGCAGATTCCACTGATGCCTTTCAGAGCTGAGTGACAGGCACAGTGTCATAAGACCTGAAAGATTGGTTCAACTAAAAGGGGATGAGGGTCGTAGACGGATCCGTCTTTATTAGACGGAGGAGACGACAAACTGTGTTAAAAGTAGACCAACAAGAACAGTCTGAAAATAAGAACGATGAGTCGCTTCAAATTACTCATAGCTGAGGATCAGAGATCATTCTTCTGTAAGTCAGATTGTCATGTAATTACACTAATAATGCTGCTAACTGAGGGGTATATTTAACCAGCTGCTCTAAATCAAACCTCGCCCTGGAAAACAATGTTATCTCGTTAGTGGCGAGGCAGCCACAGGCACTGATCCCCCGTTGAATCGCGGGCCGCCTGAGGACACTATTACGGAGCATCTGACCTGTCCACCCACTGTCAGCTCAATATAAATGTTCCTTTTTTTAATAGACCATCTTCCTGAAAAATATGTCGACAAACCTTTTAAAAAAGCCATTTCAGGAGAACTCCAATGGTTGCACCCATTACATTTTATGCTCCAGTCCATTCACATAAACTTGATGCTCAGCCTCAGTTGCTGTTTTTATGGTCCGATGTGGACACTCTGCACTGCACTTCATTCCTAAGGAGATGTGAGCCAGAAGGCAAAACGTCATGGAGCGCAGCCGGAAGATGGAGGAAAGCAATTGATAGACTGCATTTTAGAAGCTTATATTTCACTTTATTCAGTCAGTATCCAGCCTCTAAAGAAAAACTACCAGGCCATAGCGTAGCATTACTTTAAAAGAAGAAAGGAAACCCAAGGCTGAACAGCTGACGAGTTTCTCTCCGACTTCCTTCTCAACATCGCCTGACTACTGATGAGCACTCATAAATGTCTGTTAGGATTTACATAATCAAACTGCATGGAAAAGAGGTTTCAGGGGACAATTGTTAAGGCAAATGGATTATATTTACGATTGGGGGCTGCAAATCTGTAATAGTAAGTACAAAGAATTAGCGTTAGAGAGGACATTAAAACTTTGCCGACATGTTCTCAGACATCTTGAAATAAAACTATGTGCCAATTTAGAGACATATGTCAAGCTGTTGGAAAGAGCTACAACAACCAGCCCTCTGAGAAAATCCTTAAGATGAATTTCAATTGATCATGACAAACTCAAGGCAAGCTGTTAAAATATATACTTAGGATTTATTTATCTAAATCAGGGATTTTCTGGTATTGTAGACCCCCCTCGGTCAAAATTGTTCTCATAGTTCTCATATGTCCCATAAATATCCCATGTGTTGGGGGATGTAATCAGGAAGCATAATGTTGCCACAATGTTGAATCAGTGAGTAATGCTGTAGGCTACAACATGTTTTTTTAGGATCTAATAACTTACATATTGGAAAATTAGCACTATTAAAAGTATGCCGAATACAGACTACTATCACCGAATTACTTTGATACTGAAGAAAATTTAAAAACGTGACGATTCTCAGGCAACTTCTATAGAAAGAGCATTTATTTCAGTAAATTGTAAGTTGGTTTATGGACATTTAATCACAATGAGAGATATCAGAGTTATCAGAGCTATCAAAATGCTATGATGCAAAGAATGTGCAAGTTGCACTGAATGTTTGACAATGTGTATCAGGTCGGTGTGTTCAGATTTGATAGAGTTATGACTCCACGAATGGGTACTATTTTTTATGCAAATTATCAATCAGGCTAGCCTGACAAGCCAGACCCACATCAAGATGTTGGGTCTGGGAACTCACCATTGACAGGGCTCAATCCGAGGGGCGGGATAAACGGTTGTCTTTCAAATTCCCTCTGCATGCATGATAGCGCCACAACCAGGCAGAACAACGGAGAAAGTGGCGGAGCTAGTTGATAGATTAAACTTTTGCCGTATCCGGTCAGCAAAACTCTGAACACATCTTCCTTTTTTAAGAATTACTTCAGTGCCGTTCTTTGTTCTTTTCTCAAAGAAAAGCTTAACTCCAAGTCTTCCAGAAGACCGCTGTTCGCCAGCAGCAGCAACAGCAGCAGCCATAAGCCCGCCCACCGACTCTATACACGATGTGATTGGCCTGACCAGAGTTTGGTTTTTCCAGCTTGCAAGCCAACGGAGAGTTCCTAGACCCCCCTGGCTGCATTTGCTGCCGCTAGGGTGCGTCTAGATTTCGAGGCTACAATCAGGCGCTAAGGATTTTAAGTATGCGCCACAGCCACTGGCTAAACAACAATAACCAACTTCCTCTTGTTTTCACAAACACCTGCATGCACCTGTCCCGTTCAACTCATGCAGTATCTTTGCCCCCCCCCCCCCCCCATCCAACTCGCCTTATAGTTTTTTTTTATAGTTTAATTTGCACAACTTGACTACCAATCAGTTTGAATTAAGCTGATTAGGATAGTTCCACATTTGTGTTAGGACTGATTCATAATGAGTCAACCTTTTGTAACTTGTAACTAGGAGCACCAGAAAGACATTTCTTGCATCTTTCTGAACCTTATTTATGATTCTTCTGCCTGAACTCACTATAAACTCAGCAGGTGGCCGATGATCTTTGAAGTCTGTAATCCCCACGCACGGCAGGAACCGTCCAGACATCAGGTTGTAAATATTAAATATGTTATAAGATAGGGTCACCTTAGATCTCCGAGTCAATCGCTGTGTTTAAAAGTGAATTTGTAAACTCCTCAAACTACCAGACAATCTGCTCAGACCATCAGTTCAGACTCAGTTCCTCCGTATCACCTGCTTTATATGAAAATGCTGTATGTTGAACTTTGATGTACTTGTTAAGATGCTCTATTGTAGCAAACTTGATGGTGTAGATGAAAAACATCCATAAAAAGTGAAATGACTTGAAATACTATGATCTTTGCCTGCCTTTCTTTCTGTCCTCCAGCTGACTGGTTCTGCACTAACACGTCCCAGGCTGCTGTAAGTATGGCTGCACCTGTCTGCTTCTGTTTCCATCATGACTCCGACATCCCTGCCTGCTCCTTTGAAGCTACTTAAACTGCTTTGATACACTTTATAGGCATATACTGTGTGTGCCACAAAAAAGAAACCACCTCCTGTAGCTACAAACCATTAGTAGAGAATTTAGCATAACAACTCAACTTTATTCAATATGTGTAAGCTTGACATATTCTATAAAGGTAGCTATCAGGGAAGCAAAAGTGTAATCTGCGATTCCATGCTGGTGTACATTCTGCTGCTACTTTATTGACAAAAATTTGGAGGACTAAGATAATTTTCAGGCTAAAACATGCTCAGGATGCACAGTGCTGGGAGCACCAATCAATCACTTTAGCACCAAATAAATTATGTCCACCTTTCGGTCTACTGATATTTTACCAGTTCTCTCTGGTTTGAGTAAAAAGTTTTTTCTTTGCCTTTGGTCAAATATATGTTTTTCTTCAGGCAACATATGCTAAAAAGTGTACATATATACGTTATAAGCAGTGTTGGGAAGGCTACTTTGAAAATGTCATAGTTTACCAATTACAAGTTACCCTATTTAAAATGTAATAGTAATGTAACTATTTCAATTACCTTGTCAAAGTAATTTATTATTACTTTTTGATTACTAAATTTCTAATGAATGTTTTCTAATGTTTAAACCTGACAGTGTAAACCTTACAGCAGTACTCAGCACTGACTACTGTCAAACTCTTTCAAATCCTTCATCACATGAATTAAGATTATAATAATTCAATTTTGAAGAACAGCTACCACAAAATTAGACTCCAACATCTCTTTTTAATATGAGATCCTTCTGAGGTCACATATTTTAAATCATACAAAACAAAACAAAAACTGGACATGCACCAAGCAAATTATACTGCAATTTAACTGTCAGACAGGTGGCGCTGCAAATTCAAACAGGAGAATCAATCAAAAACATCAGAATAAATCAAACTTTACTTAAATCCACGACGTTCCACTTCTAGGATTGCTCGGTTCCGCCGGAAATTCCGCTGGATGTCACTCTTTTCGGACGGATGTCCGTCACCTTCCGTTTTCTTTGTGTTGTTCTAAACTCCGGTGTGATTCATGAGGACTATGGTTAACTGCTCCCCAGATCTCTGCAGGGTAAATCCAGACAGCTAGCTAGACTATCTGTCCAATCTGAGTTTTCTGTTGCACGACTAAAGCAATTTTTGAACGTGCACAAGTTCCACCAAAACAAGTTCCTTTCTGAGGCTATTTTGCAGAGGCAATTGTGATTGGTTTAAAGAAATAACAATAAACCAGAGCACGTTTTTCTACCATCCCAGAATGTTGTGTGGACTAGCCAGACCCTCCTTTGCAGCGCTGTGGAGGAAGGTCTGGCAATGCGAGACTAAACTTTACTAAACAGCTGCGGCTAGAAATGGGAAAAGAAGACATTGTGCACATGAAAAACATGTGCAAAGCAACAACATTTATATTATTCAACATATAGCCTAGCTTTTTAAAGAAAATATTCAGATGTGTAACCCCCAATGTAATCATCATACACATTTCCAAGTAACCCTAATTAAATTACACGTTTTTTCCCCAGTAACCCCGGATTACTGTTACCTTTATTTTGTAATTAAATTACGTAATGCCGTTACATGTAACTAGTTACTCCCCAACACTGGTTAAGAGTGTACAGCTTTCTCCTCCTTCCTTGGATATTAGCAATACTAGAACGTAGGAACAATATGTTTGAAAGCTGAACAATGGCACTATTGCTCTTTATGAGACATAAATTGTAATAAGTGACTGATGATGAAGTTAATGTAATGTAGCAACATGCATCGATCAGCCTCTCATATAACACAGTCTGTAGAGCAGTGAATCACCATCACTAACAAATTAATCGCTTCAACAAATCTTCAACACATTAAAGTTTGAACAGAGCACAGAAACCCTGTGACGAGGAACAGAGATGTGGCCAATTTGAAAGGGGACTGTACCTCCTCGTGCTAAGCTTCAACCAAGCACAGACCATTAACAGCAATACAATTGACTAAGTTTAAAAGGAGGTTGCTCTAATTGCTGGGTAAGGGCAGGCATTTAGTTTGTAAGACCCAATTACCGCCATGCTGTTAGCACTTCGCCACTAATTGCATTCATCAGCTCAAATCGTTATCACCAGGCTCTCCTTCGATTTCTATCAAAATCCAAAAATCCTCATTTCTTTGCGTTTCAGAATAGCTAGAGGTAACTCATATTGGGGAGAGGGATAATGGGTTTACATTTAAGCTGTAATTAGAGACGAAATGGAGATAGAAGATTGCTGGCCTATCGGATTCTGACACAGTATGGGTCCTATCTGCGACAATGGAACGCAGAGACAGATTTTTCTCTAAGCTGTTGCCCCGGTCAGTGTGAAAAAACTCTGATCAGATGGGAATTGACCTTAATGTAAGTACATGGAGTACAAATGCAGAGATTTTTAAGTACACATTTGGTTTATTACAAGTTGTGTCTTGGCCAACATTGTGGTCAATCAGGCAGAACATAAACAAGCATACAGATGTGTTTCTACAAATGATTTGATAACATGTATATTTATAGGCCTATTTCGGTTTTGGAGGAAAATAAACACACATATAGGATATCAAATAGGATAAATTAGTGTGATGAATGATCACATACATATATCGCCTACTTCATTTGGAGGTGAAACTGAAGGTGAGTGCATCTGAAATTGAAAAAAAACTCTGTAAACATACACAATTACAGTAAAGACTCCAAGACAGACATGGTCAACAGGGCGGACAGCAGCTGACATATACTTGGGGTTTTGTTTGTACTTTTTGCACGTACAGTTTATGCTTACAGCGCACATACAGTCCTCACAGTCATTATGGGCTGACCCCGAGCAGAAATAAGACTCGGGTTGAATAAAACCAGAATTTCCCTTTAAAAGTGTTCATCGTAGCAGATGTAGAAAATGACTTCTGTTTTTTTTATCACTACTCACATGATGAAAAGAACGAGCTCTGGAGTGAACTTTGATTTCCTCTTAGCATGTGAATAAAACTATTGACATTATTTCAGCACAAATCACCCTGCTCCCTTCCACTAGAGAGAGAGAGACACACACACACACACACACACACACACACACACACACACACACACACACACACACACACACACACACACACACACACACACACACACAGAGGATACAACCAAGGCCACACGCAGCCACTCATGGCTCATCTATACAGCTGCCATTCAGATGCGTATAGCAGAGGACGTTTGATGGTTTTCTAATCTCGGGAGCTGCCACCAGGAGATGGGGCGAGCTGACCCCTGTCATCCCCACAGTGCATCTCAAACAGCCCCACATCTCCATCTCAATCTCCCTCTACTCGCTATCTCCGTCTACCATTGTGCCATCCACCTGCTCTCCAAATGTCAGGACGAATGCTCCGCAGCCGCATCCCCACACATCCCCAGGGTGGGGGTGACCTGCTCTGTTGCCGCTTGGTATAATGTCATGCTCCCCCTGGGCAAGGGTTCTACGCTGTCCTGCTGTGTGGAGTGTGCAGCAGGTGGATGTAACAAAAGAGATATACTGCATTACAGGGCTCATTAGAGGCCAGTAAACTGGAGGAACCCATGTACTCCTGATGAGAAATAATGAGGTAGAAAATGCATTGTGTAGGTCCACTTGGATTCAATCAAAATCTTCCCCCAAAATGTTTCTGCGTCCGAAATGTTTTTCCCTAATTTGTATTGGTGAACTAACAAATGAGGCACTAACTGACCTGTGGAACAGCCACTAAAATCGGTGGCTTGCTATTTAGTCAGGCTCAATTTATCTGATGATTCTCCTCCCTCCTCTATTGCTCTGTTTTTGGTCCCTCTCTTGACTATGTGTTCTGACTGGTGTCTGCTGACCTTCAAAATATATTTTGTTAAAAAACAACCTGGAACCGATAAAATTGTGTAAAAGGTCAGGAAGTTTGACTTGCGTGGTGATCTTTTACTACAGTTATGTCAGTTTTGAGGCTCCATAGAAAATGTTAATAAAGAAAAAAAGCAAATGTTAGTTAAGCATACCATGAAGAGACCATGCAGTATAAAGACAAAGTGCTTTTTTCAATCATCTAGCAATTTCCCTTTTAATATTTCTTTACTGATATACTGTGAACAGAAAAAAAATATTTCATTATTCAAAACACAATGACTAAATCTAACCCAGAGTTATTTGAAGTTGAACTGTCACAAATTATATTATTTTGAATTTCGAAAATAATCTAAGCCTTTAAACACTCGAAAAATAACTTTGCTGCCTGGTTTTCATCAAGACCTATTAAGCATGAAAAGCTCTCTTCACAGTTTTCCCTCCAGGCTGGCACAGGGAACCATTTTAATTTATCTAGTAAGCATATTAAAATGTACACATATTAATATATCTTTTCCAAAAATGAATCTGACTGGGACAGTGGGGAGACTCACTGTCAGTTAAAAAAAAAAAGTTTAAATTATTGTTCGATTCTGCCATTCATTTGGGCTTCGGAGAATCAGTTTGTTCCTAATATGAAACACTGAAAATGAAAAGGGGGAAAAAGTTAAAGCCAATTTGCATAGAATACAAAAAGAAATCCCTGAAGCATGAAAATCAGCTTGAGAATGAGCCATTAGAGTGCATCACAGTTTTTTTGGAAGTCTCTACCATAAGCAAATATGGAAATATTCCACTGAATTCAAATGAGAGCCAGTGCACAGTTTCATCTTATTAATAAGGCAGCACGGCCCCTTGTGTGCATGTGAATATAGAACGGGACCTTGATTTAAACCCAACGTAAACCTGAGCTCCAAAGTCATTTTGATTCCAATTTGTGGTGCTATCCATGAGTCATGTGGCTTAATGCCTTATATTTAAAAGTGTAACAGAGTTTACGACCTGTAAACGGCACTGCTTAGAGCGATTTCATCTCCAAAGGGGGAGCTGCTGCCACGTCGCATCACACAGCCTCAGTGGGAAATGTGTTTTTCACGCCAGTTTTCCTCTCTACCACATTTCAGCGTTTGCCCTCGCAGTCACTGACCAACAACACACAGAGAGCTTGATTACTGTTTTTCAAACGAGACAGATTGAGATAATGTTAAGAAAAAAAGTATCCAAGTATCTAAATAGCTGAGTTATTAGGCCACCATTCGACCTGGTAACATCATCAGTCTAAATCCTATCGACAGGACCAAAACAAATTGCACAGCCGAAGGGTACTTCTTATCACGCGCGCTCTCCATCCAGACCACTCTCCTCTCACCCTTCCTCCCCCTTACCACTCTTTCATGACTAGCTAATGAATGCAGATGGTGCTCTGGGGGGTGCAGTGGTCTTATTACAGGGGTTATGTGTGCGCGCTGTAAGCTCAGCATGCTCCAGTCAGGCTATGGTGAAAGGTTCAATTGCTTTGGTGAAGCCCCCACCTCAATAAACAGAAGGGCTAAAGAGGTTTGTTTACTGGGCCCACCTTGACTTAACCTCCGTAGCTCAGGGACAGGCTGCGTGATTACCTAAGTGTCAGTGCAGCCCGGAGAGAACGGGGCCAGCCTATGTGTTGGCCCCCTCTCTCCCTTCTAATAAATCACAGGAATAAGTGCGCAAACCACAAGAGCAGGACACACACAAAACCAAAGAGACAGTGATGTAAACCTGGAGATTAAATTGTTTATCCAACAAATGTTGGCAGTCAAAACGCGGGATTTACCTCTCTACTGTCAATCAATCATCAAATATATTCAGGAATTATTGAATGTATTGACTTAATTATCACATGAGAAGGTGAAAAGTAAACATGTGGTTCCCCATTAATGATGTGGAGCTGCAGTGACCAAAAGCATGTGGACATCTGGACACTTCAAATCACAACAATTCATGCTGCTTTAACAGCCTCCACACTTCCGAGAAGGCTGTACACAAGACTTCTGAGCCAGGCTGCAATCAGCCACAACAGCATTAGTGAGGTCGACCACTGATGTTGGCTGATGAGGCCTGACTCGCAATTGGTGTTCCAATTTTTTATGTGGAAGGTTTAGGGTCAGTACATTTCTTTATAGACCTCACTTTGTGCATGCAGGCATTGTCGTGTTGAAACAGGAAAGAGCATTTCCCAAATCGTTAAGTATTGTCTAAAACATAATTTTGTGCTGTAGTAGCATTTCCCTTAATGTAAACTATGGGCCTAGATGGAAGCATGAAAAACAAAAGTACACACCAGTATGTGGACAGGAAACATGTCCGCTTACTTGATGGTATATTTTTATCTCATGTTTCTTGAGTGTTTTCATGAGGAAAAGGGTAAAAGGGTAAGAGAAGGTGCTTTTTACTGTCACAAAAGATGCTGAGTTATACACACTGCATTCCAAATCCATATTGCACACTTATTTTGACCGGGTTTTGACATCTCAGAAACGAAAAACATTCAGTAGTATCCTGAGTAGTGGCTTCCTGATTTTCCCGATAACTTTTCAAATTTTACATCAGCAGCAGCAGCTTTTTAAAGTTGCTGTTAAATTGATGTCTGAGCACGTCTTGTTCTTTTTCTTGTTAGTACAGAACAGTAAAGTATATTTTCTTGAGCATGTGAAGATGTGAAGATTAGTGTATAGGGCTGGGCGATATGGCTGAAAACTGTATCACGATATAAGTGTTTCATATCAGTCGATATCGATAATTATTGATATTTTTTATGACCTATTTAAAATAAGGACCAGGAGAAAAAAATGTATTCAATTTAAACGTTTTTATTTTAAGCTTAACCTTCCTCCGATTATAATCCTCTCAGTTATAAAAGCAGAAATGTCAAAACGACCATGGAAAACACTCAAATAATTCAAATGGAAACATAAGTCTAAAATCACAAT
This sequence comes from Gymnocephalus cernua, assembly GCA_023631565.1. Classification (NCBI taxonomy): domain Eukaryota; kingdom Metazoa; phylum Chordata; class Actinopteri; order Perciformes; family Percidae; genus Gymnocephalus; species Gymnocephalus cernua. Next base: position 17,520,725 of record CM042428.1, read on the forward strand.
GAACACTTCTGGTGAATGAAGTGTTTTAAAATATGTGCAGTGTTTTGTAAACGTAGGAGAAATTGAAATAAAACTGAGGTAGACTTTACATCTGTAACATAAAAAACAAACCTGATACAGCACAGTAACAGTTATTATTTTTCTCCGTCTAACAGTCACGCTACAGCCTAAACCGTACATGGTGGGGGGCAGGGGGGGGGGGGGGGGGTAACCTGGCTTCTCAACATTGCTCAGCGGAAGCATGTCTTTGCCTATATGATATGCCACTGCCTCCGTTATTTATTTGTATTTGTGTTTAGCCTTTACCGTCATAAGACACTGATGCAGAGTACCTCTCCGTGGTGCTCTGCTGGTTGTGCGGGGTTCCAGCTGCAGATGTTGTTGGACGTGGCTGTGCTCCAAAGGGTGAGCGCGGCTAAGGTGGTAAAACAGGTTTGCGGTGGGGACGATGGTCTTGCATAATTTGCAGACGACATTGGTCTGACTACGGTCAGACTTATAAAATCCAAAAAACTGCCATATTGGCGAGCTGACGTTTCCCGTTTCATCAAGAACTTCCGCGCTCGCTGCAGCACGCATTTTCCACTTATCACTCCACGGCAGTTCTGTTATTGAAAAATCCAACACGAGACAACGATATGGCGCAACCAAACACAATACTGTTACATGATTGGCTGTTAGCGTGTCACTCCCTACGTTGCTAGGCTACCAGAGATTGAGTGCCTTTGTTCATGCAACCAAACTTGCTTTGAAACCTCTGGTTTCTTCCGACGAAGAAAAAAAATGATCGAACTTTTATCGAGCGCATTTTTTATTGATATTGATTCGCGATACATATCGTTATCATTTTATCGCCCAGCCCTATTAGTGTATAATGTATACTTTATAGTTTGGATTGCAGGCCAATCAATTAAAAATGAACAATAACATATTACTTACTTAATATACCCGTACTCATACTCAAACTGTAGTCTCTCCACAGATGAACCTGAAATGAAGCTGGCTAGCTAAATGGTAAAATGATTCAGCAGCAGGTGAAGTCAAACATTAGGCTGACAGAGTTAATTCTACTGTCCCAGCTTTTTCTTCCGCCTTCTTCAACTTGATTTGAAACACACTCAGCAAGGCACTTTGTTTCATATTATGTGCAGTCTATCTACCCTGTACGGTCTGGATTTTGATGCCCTATCAAAGTCTTTTGCTGTTCATGTTGTTGTTTACAGCTGATGTGGAGCCGTTTCCCTCCAGCCATTGGGTGCCGTTTGTCCTCCAGTGGAATGAGGCTCATTATTTCAATGTGTAGTCACAGTTTCTACCGATACACCCAGGCATCAGGCCTTCTCTCCTTAAGGGAAATCACTTTGAAAGGTCTTGTCCCCTGCCACACAAATGTATGCACACACTGACTTGCATGACTGCTCAAAACGCAACCTTACAGTACATCTGTGCTTTGCTGGTGAGCAGAGAAACCAAAAGAACTCGGCTAATTATATTGGTTTCAGTGAGATGGACTGTGGCCAACACATGCGACTGACCTGCTGTAAAGAATTGTGATGTGTGTTTATTCAGTGAGAGAACATTAGTTGTAGCGTATGTGTTACAGTACGATGCACCTTACGGTCTTATTGTGATGATTTATGGTTTCAAAAGAAATGTCAACAAAATTCTATTTTTAGGAGCTCTTTTGCAGTTAGTTTTAATAAAACCTTCTCAAAAAGCAGTAAATAGGAACATAGAGAGTCGGTTAAATGACTCCAAATACATGGATGAGGTTTTAAATCCCTGGGAAAATTACATAAATGTAGGTGCGCAGGGACCATAAATGAGAAATGCTCTGTCTTCCCTCAACGATTTTTAAGTCATTACAGTCTTTTCAGCAAGACACTTAAAGGATAATGTTAGTGATCTGTATATATAAATTTCTTAGTTTGTTTTTCTTACTGCATGAAATCTAACTATCCTAACTATCCTATCCTTTTTTCCAGTTTGATGCTCCTGTCCTCCTGGAAGTCAAAAGCCCCCATTATTTTCCAAAATACATCAAAAACAGTTTTTTTTTTTAGACTTTTCATGGGCAATGACTTTAATAAGGGCCAATATAAATGAATAAAACACCAGTACTTATCTTTAAAGTGCCCATATTATGAAAAAGTCCCTTTTTTTCTGGGATTTGGGGTGTTATTTTGTGTCTCTGGTGCTTCCACACGCATACAAACTTTGAAAAAAATCTATCCATGCTGTTTTCAGTGAGATACGGGTTTCTTCTTCCTTTAGAAGAAGTCTCCCAGCTAATCCTGCCTTGTAACTGACCAAAGTTGGAGAAACAACCTTTCTTTTACTGTCTATGGAGCTAACTGACATGAGCTACCGCGCATGTGCGAGTGCAGCCAAAGATAGTACAGAAGAAAAGATGATTCACTGTCAGCTAAAACAGAGACTTGAACACAAGGTGAAAAGAGAAGCTGCGGCTGTGAGAGAGAGCTGTGCTGTACGACAAAAATATGGTGTTTTTTGAAAATGAAACCATGTAAACCTATTCTGGTACAACCTTAAAATACAATTATGAACCTGAAAATGAGCATAATATGGGACCTTTAATCCTCAGCTTCTCTAGTCGAGCTGTTAGTATCAGCCAGTAGCAGCAGACTTTGGTTGGTTTGGTCATGATACCCTGGAGAAAATAACAAAAAGGAACACATGCAGTGTTGTACCTATGTGGCTTCTGTGGGACGATGCGCTGGTCAGTTGTCCCCACAGAGACACCATACAGACAGTCAGCAGCAGCGCCCTTCTGCACATGCTCTGTAGGTCCCTCTCCCGCATTCTGAAAAAAAGAAGGCAAAAGATAATCAGCTGTCCGCCATATTTGCATCACCAGACGCTCAGATGTGCAGGCTGGCTCACTTGGGATCATGCCAACAGGCTTCTGCTTGGCAGTCAGAGGCGGTCAATTATAGTAACTCCTGAAATCACAAAGCTTGGATCTACAGAGCTTAAACTGGACACCTTTGCTGTGTTGAGGATAAGCCTGCTGCGGACCACATATAAGGTTTCCCCATGGTGCAGAAAATATGGATACATACTGGCAGGAAATGTAAATAAGTACAATAACACCACAAGCATCACTGCGGTGAAGTAAATCTGCGCTAACCGTTTTGGATCAAGTTCAACTTTGGTGAACTTTGACGTGTAAATTTGCGCTGTTGAAGAATGTCAAGTTGTCCTAACACTGCTAACCTTTGGGAGCAGAGTCCAAAATAGAGGATCTATGACGCTTATTAGCTGTGCTACACGATGCAGCTGTTTTTAACTTCCTCTGTTGGAGTATAAACAGAATCTGAAACAGCGATAGAGTACTCAAGTCCTGGACTCGGACTTGAATCCGACTCAAGACGTTATTATTATGGACTCGTGACTCGAATTGGACTCACGCACTGATGACTTGGACTCGCGGATTTATGAAATCGGACTCGGAAGTTGGATGACGTTTTCAACTATTTTTATGTGTAATGGGCAGCGATGGAGTAGTCGAGTCATGGACTCGGACTTGTGTAGCTATTGTCTGGACTCGTGGCTCAACTCTGACTTAAACTCAGGTAATAGTGACTTGACTCTGACTCTTCTTTGGTGAGTCGGACTCGATCACTGGGGACTCAAGACTTGACCCGGACTCGACAGTTGGTGATTCAACTACAACAATGGTGCGAAATGAATTTTTGACTGACTGGCCAAGTTGGCGTGAAGATGAAAAAAGCATATTTTTTACCTACCAAAATATTATATTGCATGGTTTTTATATTATACATTACAAAACTTTATGATTGGGGTTGCAAGTTCTGCCGGTTTATCCTCCGATTTCATCATGCTTTCTTTTGGAAGGTTGCCAATAAACAGTTATTTCACTACAGTAGTGCACCAACAAGACCTGCGAGTAGTCACTATGTCTCCAAGTCTCAAGCACCAAATACTTCACTGTACCTTTGTCTACTGTGATGGGCTTTTGATGGAATCTTGGGATTCACGTTTGTACATTTTCTTTAACAAAAAAAGTATTGATTTATTGCATGATGACTCAACAAACGTGTAGCCTACTGTACTGTATGTTCTGTGCAGATATCTAGCTACAAACCTTCGACAACCAACCTGAGTGAGACTTTTTTTTTCTGGTGGTGGGGTCTCGGAAGTATAATGTTAGTGGAGGTAGGCCTGTCAGGCAAGATATCTGTCTCTTAACGCATCAGACAAACACCTGAAACTGGAACTAAGAAGTGACATAGGTCTTTTGTTGCCCCAAAAAAAGACTATAGCACCACACCACCGTCCCTCAACGGTACACTTTTTGTACCATGGCACAGTGCTGGTGCATATAGGCCATTACCCTGGTACATTGCTTCTACCATGGGAAGTACCATAGTAAAACCATCCATAATCATGATAATACCATAGTACTTTTTCTGTGAGGGATTGCTAGTGAGCCTCATTAACCTGACTTAAGTTACAGACTCATCACTAATCACACTAAGACACATCGAGCCAAGTGAATGAGGCCAAACTAAACATAAATGAAATGTGTTTTGTGGTTTTAAGATCTGTAATGTTTATGGAACACTATTGGCGCTGAAATGTGGATAAAAGCCTGATGTTCAGACTTTATCTTGTGTGCAAAAAAAGCCTTTTTAACAAGCATAACTATAATTTTTAAGGAGTGAGCTTTGTGGCTTCCTCGCAAAATATTTATTTGAGCAGTGTGAGCTTGAGACAGAGTCTAAAAGCGGGCGCCTCACGCCAAAAGTGTGAGAGTTGGCATCTGTGTACAAACACACTGCAATTCATAATACCAATTTAGATCTGGAGACAGCTAGAACAAATGAAGTCTGTTTACTCTCTCTGTCTCCCTCTCTCCCACTTGCTGCCATCCTGCTACCTGGGAGGTGTGAGTAATGCTGTTTGTGTGGTCTGTCTTAATGTGCTCAGCTCAGTAATCTTTATGTACTTTTAGAGGGCTGTTGTCCAGTAATACTCTCCATCGGAGAGGCCTGTGGAGAGCGGAACAAGCTATGCAATCAGCGGCTCATCTTACTGCCAACAGAACTGGCCTCCTCTCTTGTGAGAAAGCAGTTGCAAATCACAGCTCTGCTTTGAACACTGTTCCAGTGCATCCACTCAAATTAGTAAAATGCTTGGTTTCATGAAAAGAGATCGTCTCTCGCTTATCTGGCAGAGACTCGCATATGAGGGAGATGTTTTCGCTGTGACTGCCTTTGTACTGACAGCCAGAGCTGGGTGAGATCTTAATGAGAGGCTCTATCAGACAGTTGACACAGTCGGGATGTTATGAGCACACAGACTGTATACCAACATAGACACAGTGTCTGAAACATCACCAATGGATTACTAAAGGGACAATTTGAAGCATTCTCAATACAGAAGTATTGAGTATAGAAAAATGAGCCAATAAGCATGCAGCATGCTTCTACCAAGATCTTGTAGTGCTTGTGATTGGCTGTTTACACGTCGTAGAGGCAGGCAGAAAAAACTCTGAATTACGCACAGAGACTGGGCTCACGTAGTAGGAGGTGAAAAAAATTAAAATAAAATTGTGTCGTATTGTTGTAATTTCTTTTTGTTTGATAAAACTGGTATCAAAAATTAAGTTTTGTTTAGGAACTGGTATCGACATTTTCTGAAGGATACACAGTCCTAACTGTGACAGGCTGAGACACCATCAATCAAGACAACCTCAGCATGCAAATAAACATCTTTCTAAGCCTCAATAGCCTGTGAAAAATCAAGTTTCTAAACATCTGCCACGGCACATTTTAATCCTCTAATGTAAACATTTTCTCAAATGTGTCGACTAGAATTATTGCCTTGCAGTTGTATGCCTCCACCAACCAGTTAAGTTGCAGGCTACATCCATGTCTGTCCGGACTCATATAATATATATAGTGAAGACTTTGAAGGAAATAAAAAAAAAAGGTATTTTCTCGCGAAACATGGATGCTTCACACATATTTTCGACCCGGCAGCACAGAAGATCTATACTATCACTACAGTTTTGAGATTAGTGTCACCAATTTAGTATCTGACCGAATGTCTCCCCTTCCGTTCCCGGAGTATGGCGTTGAATAATGGCCAGAAAAGTGTTTTTATAGAACATTATGATGTCACAGAGGTTTGACCTTTTGTATATAAAATGTCATCATTCATCCTATTAGACATTTGCGTGAAATGTTATCATAATTGGCATGTGACTTATTGAGTTATGCCAGCCATGTTCACAAAAATGGGACACACGGACAGACAGACAAATAGACAACCTGAAAAAACATAATTCCTCTGGCCACGGCTGTCGCCTGCGTGGAGGCATAAATAAAACTGAGTTTTCTGATGTTAAATGTACTCTTTGCAGTTTTTGTTTTAAGAATCCAAGAACACCCATGCAAGCAGGTAATGTGATACTGTATAGAAGTGGCAGTGACTTTCTAAGAAATGTAGCATTGTGCCAACAAAAGCAAAAAAGAACTGCTGACTAACATTAAACAACATTGGTCAGATTCTTATAAGAATCGGCATTGCAAATGTTTTATGAGGAAGGAAATACATTCAACATAGTCATTAGGCATCAAGAATAAACACAATGCAGTTTGGTAAGAAACACTGAATGTAAAAAAACATTATAAAAAGTCATTTTAACTTACCCTAACCCTGACTTCTTTAGGTCATGTGATGAGCTGCATGTTAAGCAACTTCACACTGGCTTCAACACTTGGCTGTTGTGGTTGCCTCAAGCTTCTGCAGAACACTACGTTACAAAACAGATACACACTGCAACAGTGTACCTCAAGTGGTTCTCTTGATCTTTTTGTCTGTTTATTGGAGACTAACCCGTTAAATTAACTCCCACAGAGTTACTGTAGAAAACTAATTTTCACCTGTATTCTGTCCTTTCATACAACACCAACACATACCGCCTCCAACACCCGACTAATTGAACAAACACCACAAACAAACTGGTCGGCAGAAATACTCATGCGCACACACAGCGAGTTTGAACATATATTTTATTTAAAAATGCAACACAGCGGCTGCTGCAAAAGAGAGAGAATTTCCGTGGGAGAAAATTACTGCTAGAGTTAATGCGTAAGCTCTAATATAGTGTAGTAATATCATATTTAATCATACGTATAATATTACTGGTGAAATAGTATTGAACCTATAATCTATTTCATTTAGGTGCGAAAAAGTCCTAGGCCTACTAATCCCATTCTGAGACTGCAGCGCCATGTCATTAACAGAATTATATTTCATAATCTTTTATTTCAAAGGGTTTTACATCATTAACCTGCAATACTGTGGAACTCCTTTTTACTGGCTCTAACTGGTTTATGTCCAGGGAACACTACAAAAACATTTAAGAAATGTTTCAGAGTGAGTCACACTCTTCTGATGGCGCTTTGCTATACAGTGGCCTTACTAATATGCTCTGCATCACTAATGTTGTAAAGAAAACTGCCGTTTGCAAAAAAACATAATGCGACACAAAGAATCTGCTGGGATGTAAGAGCATGTCCACGATGGGTGATGTTAGTGATATGAGGACGGATAAGCTTATGTAGGCTACATATCTGATGGACAGGGAAAAAAAACGATAGCGATCAAATAAGTAGGCTAGTATCTGGAAATGAAAATGCATCTATAGTCGGGTCCTCGATATCATCTCCCGACATATGTTTAACTCCCTGCAAAGTAATACAGCTTCTTCATCGACAAAAGGAAATGCCATGTTTTGAGGAAAAAAAAAACTTTTATAGTCTGCCTAACATAGTTAATAAACCAACCCTGTTATTTTTAATCATGCAGATAACAAACTGCGCTAAAATGGGCCTGATACAGACTGAATGAATGAATAAATGAATGAATGAATGAATGAATGAATGAATGAATGAGGAAATGAAAGAGCGCTGTGTCAGAGGGAAGGAGACTGAGAGAAACTCAAGGTTTATGAAGAAAACCTGCTCCCGACCAGGTTAGGTTCACAGGCTCAGTTACCATAGTAACTGACTTTGAGGTTAAGTTACCTCTCTTTCTGAAGTTCCCCTCATCTCAGGGTTAACAAACTCAGAGTCTTCACTTAACCTGCTTTCTGAAATGGACCCCTGGGCAGTTAAGTGTGTGTGTTTCATTTTTTAGCCTCAGTTTTTCTTAACCTTTCTTGTGGCGATACACACAGTGTTTACTGTAGGGGACTCACACACCACCCCAAAACGACTGACAGGTCTGATTGGTGGTTACACGATTGCCCACCGCAGCGTGATGTTCGGTTGCGTTTCTCCAAAAGTTGATCCGTCTCAACTTTTTGCTGCGGGCTGTTTGAACCCAGCCTTATAGCCTTAATTATTTGCTTTTTTTTGTTGTTGTATCATTGTAAATTGAATATCTTTGGTTTTTGAACTGTTGTTCAAACACAGTTCAGTTTATTCATTTTCTTTTACTTCTGTAAACAATATTATTTCTAGTTATTTGCAGTTATTGATAACAAGAAAGGGAGAACACTTATACATTTGCTCTGACAGTTGAAATCCAGACAATAATTGGATTTTGAGTGTCTTGCCCTGCCTGTTGAAAATGAAATGTCTAGCAGTTAGTGTGTGACTGTTTTATTCCAAACAAGATTTAAATCTACTCTAGCATCTTAAACTACAACTTCCATCTTGTGTCTGGCAGTGTCCAGGTGGCATGCTGGAGCTGGTTAACAGGATAATTATTCCACCTGATGGATGTGACACTGAGACCAGGTGGCTCATCACAAAATGGCCTGGTGAGGGTAAATCTATTTTGTGATATGTTCAGGCTGATTTTTACATGCTGGAGGCACACATAAACATTTAGTGTGAGGATCTGTTTGGATGCAGCTTGGATATTGGCTACTTTCACTGGTTTGTCCCCCGCAGGCCCACATCTTCTCTACCTTGTGCATGAAAGGTCAGAGTGTACATTTAATGATTGGCTGATTTGTCTTAATCAACATACTGAGAGAATGTTTTAATGAACGTATCTGCAGAGTCACAAAATAGTCATACTGAACTGAATGCATCTTCAAAATGTTCCCTCATAATTAATTTCACCTTCCATATCATCTGATGGCCATGTAAGCATAACTAATGTTTACGCAACTCAAAGCACTTAGGTAAGGTTAGGAAAAGATCAAGTGTTGTGTCCCTACTACTATGTGCTATTGTATAATAGCAGTTAGTAAACAAAAAATGCCGAAGTGCTTTGTACAAACAAGAAGTGAAACCATCTTGTAACGTCAAACGTTCATCAAACTGCGACTTCTACTACTTTGTCACTGCTTAAGCTTCACAAGCACAAGTCAAAATGTCTTTCTTAAAGGCATATTTCACCACTGGAAAGCTGAATATATCTTTAAATTGGGTCATTTATGTAGCAGAAATGGGACTTTTTTTTTTTAAATTGATGCCTTCTAGGCCGAGAAAAGCCAGAAAATGTGTTTTTGGCTCATATGGATGAAAGACACCAAATCCCAGAATGCACTTCGCTTCGCTGCTTTGAGTCCACTCCCAAGCCACGCCTACCGTTTACAGACAGACAGACAGACAGACAGACAGACAGACAGACAGACAGAGGCATTCAACTCAACGTGTTTTATTGTTATTTCAACCATATACACGAAACAACGTTTCACCGTGGCTCAAGTGGTGTTACACATTTAAAATATATAAAAACGACATAAAAACGACATACAAAACAGGCTACATTTAGTGCACATACATATTATAGGCTCCGTAAAGTTCAGCTAAGCATACTAGCATTAGCGCTTGGTGGGCTGTAAACACCGAGTATAAACACAGCCGTGAATTAGCGTGGAATGTAGAATGGTCGGCATTTAACACAAACTCCAGCAGTTATCAGTTAGTTGGATACAAATCACCACATTTCTGCACCAGTCCGTGTTAACCACCTTCCCGAGTCTCTTACCCGGCGAAAGAGCATCTCTAGCTCGGAGTGCTAGCAGGCCTGGTAGCTGGACAGTCTGGTACACTGTTGTTCAGCCATGTTTCCACAAAAACAAAAAACACAGCAGTCTCTGAACTCGCGTTGGGAGTTTCGTTGAAGTTGGATATTGTCCAGTTTGTTGTCTAATGAACGTCCGTTCATTTGCAAGCAGGATTGATGGGACAGGTGGCCGGCTGGCGTTAGCTTCCAACCTAGCCGATGAGGATGTCCCCTACCTGGCTCGGGGCATCGAGCGACACCGCTGGTTGAGGTGCTGTTCTCCGTAGCAGGCGAAGCTCTCGTAGTGGGCCGATTATTCCGTCTGTAATAACGTTTCCTGCATATTCTCCAATCTGTACCAATGTATCCCGGTGGTACACGTGTGCTGTTGTTTGAATGCACATAATTGTTGTAAAAGTTTGCTGCTGAGAAGAGAGAGCCTTAATTGGTACCGTGGTACCATTTAAGCCCACGTGTTCCAAATAAGCCCACAACAAAAATTATTGATAAAATATGAAAATGTATTATTTTAAATATAGTGAATAATATGTCTTACATTGACAAGTATCTAAAAAAAACCATTTCATTTTATGTTTGGCTTGCTTTATCAATTTGTCACCTGAACCAATAACAATCATCCTCAAACCACAAACTTGACTTGAGGAGCAGCTCGTGAACAAGAGATAAGACTACAATTATTGTTCTGATAAGCTACATTCATAGGTTTTAGTTTCTTTTATTTTTTTATATTGATAATATAACAATTTTTAAAGTAGTAAAAACACTGACACTGAAACAGTCATTAACTTGTCTTACATTAACATGTACATTACATTAAGTATTTAAAAAAAAAGTTTGATGGCATGCTTTTGCCAACTCATCACCTGCACTAATCACGTTTTAACATCAGATATCAAACAGGACTTGCAAAAAACCTCATAAAGAAGAGGCTAGCCTACTTTCATTGCTTTTTTCGTTTTTTTTTTGTACAGCATTTCAATTTCTTGGTGGTTTGCCAGGTGAAAAGGGCCAGCACCCTGCAGGTTAGCCCGGCAAAGGATGAACCTCCGTTCAGTATCCTCAACCAACCTGCCCTCGTGGTAAAGGCGACATGCTTTGACATTCTTCCTTTTTCTTGTCATTTTTCTCACTGTAAACAAATGATTATGCAAATTAGGTTACATAACAATACTTCTGGCCAGTGTGTGATCTGTGATGTACTCTTGTTAATGTAGTCAGTAAGGTAAAAGAACATTAAAGTCACAGGATTACAGTAAAAATCTATCAAACTCATAATTTCAGGAATTTCCTATTGAAACACATGAGATGGGCTTAAATGGAACATGCTGGGCTTAAATGGTTCTACAGTGACTACCGGGGAAATAAAGACAATATGTTCACACAAAAATTAAATAAATGTATAAAGCTATGCCTGAAGCCTAAATATGCTGTAAACCTACCAACATAGTTATCCTTCTGTTGCCAAACTTTCAGAATTATCAAGGTATTTTCATTCAAAGATGGCTTGGGTTAGCTGCTTTTTAGCTCACTGTACCATTTAAGCCCACCTTGAAAAAAAGGCATTTAAAAAAAAGCCAAACCATTTCTTGTGTCTCAATTTGTAGATCAATGTAAAATGAATCAGAAAACATTAAGTGTACATACTTAACATTTTTAATCCTTCGGCAGTGTATCTATCAGTATGGCAAAATTTGACCCTGTGATTAGCTTGCTATGCTAACTAGCAAAACTCATCTTTCCAAATGTAATCAAATAGTACAAATTGACAAAAAAACTCCTAGATAATCCACAACAACAACTCTTAATTTACATAATATGAATGTACTTACCAAGTTAGTGGTTGTAAATTGTTGAAAATAGATGCCTTCTGAGGGGTCCCAAAACAGCAAAGTTTTGAGGCTACTTCTTGTGAGCCTCATTGAGACTGCACTGATTTAGGCTGGCCTAACTCAACATTGACAAATGTGATTGGTTCTCAACAAAAACTGATGTGTGACTAAGAACTTGTTAGTAGGGCTGGACGATAAAACGATAACGATATGTATCGCAATAGACATGTAATCAATATCAATAAAAAATGCGCTCGATAAAACTTCGATAATTTTTTTTTTTTCCTCTTCGTCGGAAGAAACCAGAGGTTTCAAAGCAAGTTTGGTTGCATGAACAAAGGCACTCGCTTTCTGGTACCCTAGCAACGTAGGGAGTGACACGCTAACAGCCAATCATGTTACAGTATTGTGTTTGGTTGCGCCATATCGTTGTCTCGTGTTGGATTCTTCAATAACAGAACTGCCGTGGAGTGATAAGTGGAAAATGCGTGAAGCAGCGAGCGCGGAAGTTCTTGATGAAACGGGAAACGTCAGCTCGCCAATATGGCAGTTTTTTGGATTTTATAAGTCTGACCGTAGTCAGACCAATGTCGTCTGCAAATTATGCAAGACCATCGTCCGCACCGCAAACCTGTTTTACCACTTTAGCCGCGCTCACCGTTTGGAGCACAGCCGTATTCGCCAGCAACGTCCAACAACATCTGCAGCTGGAACCCCGCACAAGCAGCAGAGCACCACGGAGAGGTACTCTCAGTGCCTTATGACTGTAAAAGCTAAACGGTACAAATAAATAACGGAGGCAGTGGCATATCATATAGGCAAAGACATGCTTCCGCTGAGCACCCCCCCACCATGTACGGTTTAGGCTGTACCGTGACTGTTAGACGGAGAAAAATAATAGCCTAACTGTTACTGTACTGTATCACGTTAGTTTTTTATGTTACAGATGTAAAGTCTACCTCAGTTTTATTTCAATTTCTCCTATGTTTACAAAACACTGCACATATTTTAAAACACTTCATTCACCAGAAGTGTTCATTGTGATTTTAGACTTATGTTTCCATTTGTATTATTTGAGTGTTTTCCATGGTTGTGTTGACATTTCTGCTTTTATAACTGAGAGGATTATAATCGGAGGAAGGTTAAGCTTAAAATAAAAACGTTTAAATTGAATACATTTTTTTCTCCTGGTCCTTATTTTAAATAGGTCATAAAAAATATCAATAATTATTGATATCGACTGATATGAAACACTTATATCGTGATACAGTTTTCAGCCATATCGCCCAGCCCTACTTGTTAGATTGGATAACATAATGAGTAGCAGAAGACAGCCCCCTCTTTTTTTGTATTTGACTTCAAAGTTGCAATTGGGCTTAAATAGTGCCTGGGCTTAATGGGTACGTCTACTGGCTGTAGTCCTTTGCCTCTGGCCAAAAATTTTTTTACAGACCCCCAATACAGAGATCTCTCGTCTCAGGGGGACATGAGGGAGGGAAGCACGGCCATTCAGAAATACTACCTGAATGCTATATCGGTGAAGTATCCCTTTAAGATGTAATACTTTTTTGATATTGTTATTTTTCCAAGATCTTTCTGGGGCTGTTTCACCACACCTATTAAATTTCTTTCAGCTGTGAGCTGCTCCTCCATTTCCCTTTGTACACTTCATTGTGCGAAAATAGTATCCATTAACAGCACAGTCAAAAATCAACGGTATTTAGTATCCATTCTGTCTGGTTTGACGGAATATACTACTAATAAAGAATATACCAAAACCTGCTTAGAATTAGTTTGTCGTATGGATTTGGGACACACTGATGGTCTTTTACCAAAACCATGTTCTTCCCTAACTTTGTGTGTTTTTGTAGCCTGACCACACAGAGAATACCCCAGTCTAGTGGCAAGTCTTCAGCTTCGTACAGTCTTCATCCACCCTGACCCCCTGCCTACTTCTATGTGGAACGTTACTTTATGTTTCCTTCAACAAGTATTAGACCATTTGTTGTAAATATGAATGGTATAAATAACATATTAGGAGACAGGGTTGGCTGATGGCACCATGAATATCATAGCAGCTAAATGGAATATGAACACCACAAACTGCTTCACTGAGTGGCTTCTAAAGAAATAGGTGCTGACTAGATGTGGCTTTTACTCAAACAGACATCATTTAACCACAGTTTTAGTGGCTCATCTTGTTTGGATGAGCAAATAAAGGAACTACTGACTTTCTCTTGTATATTTTTAGTCATGCTAGTGGCTCTATTGGGAAGGCAATGTCGACAGGTCCACCACTTTGGACCAGACTGAAATATCTCAACAACTACTGAATGGATTCTAAATTTTGTACAAACATTTATGGTGCCAAGAAGATAAAACCTACTGACTCTGGTGATACTATGCCTTTTACACCACAAGGTTCACATTTGTTGTCTTAACAACTATTGGAGTAGAGCCTCATGGAGCCTCTAGCAGGGCTTTAGGCTCTTAGTCTTGCTTTACTTATTTTCTTATTCCAGAATATCTAACTAAAATGGAAGGAGTCTCTGTCTGTCTTCAATTTTCTTGACAACCGTTCATCCAATTGACTTCGCATTTGGCGTGTATTACTGAGGAGCCAAGGAAGTGTCAAGTGCAAGCTCTTGATTTCTGCGGGACACATATATTAGTAGTGCGTTATGTATACACTGGGTAGTGTATTGTTAGGGGACCCTAATTACCGGTTACACCGGCAAACGGCATGATGGGTACAGCATCACTCACTACAGTACATTCAAGAACAGATGATGAAAAATGAACTGGAGATGTTACATTGTAGCAAACTCAAACATTTAAAGCATGAGACTTTCAAAATTAACGCTTTTGTTCCCGGAAATAGCATGGTCCCAAATAGCTAACTGTTAGCATTGTGAGGGGACACAACTATGTCATGGCAGGTGTATTGCCCAGGACCCAAGAAAGCGCAATGTCGATTGGGAAATTATTTGGATGACTGGGTCTCATGAAAGCTGCAAGCAGCAATACCGAAAGCCAAGAAATGGCCCCGCTCCGAAAAAGGCACGTTTTAAACAGGCACTGCATTAGCTCAGCTTATACTAAATAGATACTGTATCTTGTTGCACAGCAGCCACAGCCACACAAGTGAGTCTCACTGTTGCCTTCTCCTCCCTGATTACGGCTAGTTGGATTGACATAAGCGACATGCAAATGTGCTTACACATACTAACAGATTCTTTCACACAACAACCATCCCCCTGAGCACCTATTGCCTTGCAGCAGCAGTGTATAAATGGGACTACTAAGACAGAGGAGTGTGGTTACAGCTAATGCATGACAGAGTGGACGAGCTTGAGGTGGCTGCTGTGGTTGGAGGGCAAAACTAAAGCACTGCTGTTAGGTGTTAGCGCTGTTTACCTCTTCTCTAAATATGGCACACAGTTGGTTGTGTGCCAGCAGTCATGCCCCGGGCTGAGCTTTCCCTCAATTACATAAACCGTTATTACACGGACAGAGAAAATATGGAGTCTGCTGAAATGTAGTACATCAAAACAGTTGAGTAATACCTTAAGTCAATGTCCTGCTGTAACTCTCAGATAGAGCTGGGCGATATGGAGAAAATCAAATATTGCGATATTTTCAACCAAATACATGGATGTCGATATTATAGGGACAGAGACAACTGTTGCTTTCACAACATATTTACACAATGAGATTTAGATAAAGAATCATCAGTAATGTCAATATGATTAAGTGGGTAAAGGCAAATAAAACAACAGTCGGGAAAGCACACCACTTTATAGTAATGTAGCCTTTAAAACCAGGAAAAGACAACACTTGTGTCATATCACAAAATATTCAAAATTTAAGATGGCATCTAGCCTCATATATCGATATCGATATAGTATCGATATATTGACCAGCCCTACTCTCAGACTACATTTATTTTACATATGATACTTACTATCTCTGTTCTAGCTGAAAATATCCCCTTTTGTTTATCCATAACTAGCTTTATAGTTGTTAAAATCACCTTGTGTCATATTGTCTGACAGCATCATGTCTTTCCTATATCAGCCTGTTCCAGTTCTTTTGTTGTTGCACAAAGACTAAACAATTTCTCCAATATCCAACTTGATTCACTTGTATTTCTGGAAAAATTTGGGATCTCCACTAGAATTCAAAATAAAGTTCGGTGGGTTTGAACAATGTTTGGCTGCACAGCATGAGTTTATAATGACTGACCCACAAGCAATGGCCTTGCATATTAAGAGGTTAATGAAGCAGGCTAGAGATCTAAAACCATTATTATTCCTCAACTCACTGAGACGTAATAACATGTTATAGGTGGGACTGCAACTATTGATTATTTTCATTATCGATTACACTGCCCATTGTCTCCTTTATTCGATTTGGCCTAATGTCAGGCAGTAATGAAAAAGAGTCCAAGCTGATGTCTTAAAATGTCTTCTTTTGTCTCAACAACAGTCAAAAGCCAAAGGTATTTAATTTTGAAAGATATTAAACAGAAAAGATAAGCAAATAGTTACAATTGAGAGGCTATAACTTACAATTAGGACTGTAAAACTCTACGTTTCCTTTAAATACTGAACCAATAAAACTGCACTATATTGAAATAAATTACTTTTACAATTCTGTCTGTCACACCCAATGCAGAAATGTAATTAATATACAGAAGTTAAAATATTCAACCAGTTCATTGAGCTTGTGGTTAACTCACAACCATTTATAAAAATCAATTCCATGGGAGTCAGAGAAAGGCACTTATCAGAAAATGTGTTTACAATAATATCAGCTAGCCTGAGGGATATACAATGTACGCTGTAGTTAAGCAAATCATTTTAATTTGAGTGTTTCAGTGCACCAATGTGTCAAACCATACTATGCAGTCCTTAATTTCAGTGTAGAGCTGCTTAATTAAATCCAACACTTAGGTATTAGCGCAGTATTTTATACATCTAATCTCCTACAGTCACACGGCATAGAAACAAGAAGTATACAGACACAAAACACACACTGTTTGACATAAGTTTCCATTGTTAGGATAATTAAGGGAAACTACCTTGCTTTCAATGTCTGAATTAAAGTAGAAGTCATGGTGTTAGACAAACTGACAACCTAATATTACGTCGAGAGAGAGTCTGTGGTGAACTCTCTGGCTACTGGATCTGAGATACCTCATTTAATCAAGGGGTAAAATAAATGCTTTCTGGTTATAATAATTAGTTATTCAGCCATCCTTGCATGCATGTGAGAAGATGTCTGACATGTATTTCAGTTCCTTGTTTAATAGCATTTTCCCCGATAATAACAATAAGGTGAAACACAGAAGGGCCCTTGTAAGTAGAGATGTCGCCAATCCAGAATTCTGTTGGAATGACTGTTTCACAGAAGGACTGTAATGACAGGATGTGCTGGAAAGTGTGCTACAACCCCAAATCAGAAAAAGTTGGGACAGTATGAAAAACACAAATAAAAAAAGAAAGAAGTGATTTATAAATGTACTTTGACTTGTATTTCATTGCAGACAATGTGAACACAACATATTTCATGTTTTGTCTGGTAAACTTAATTTCATTTGTAAATATACATCCTTTCCTGTCATTCAGACCTGCAACACATTCCAAAAAAGGTTGGGACAGGAGCAATTTAGGGCTAGTAATCAGGTAAATTGGTTAAATAATGATGTGATTTGAAACGGGTGATGTCAACAGGTGATTGTAATTATGATTTGGTACAAAAGCAGCATCCAAGAAAGGTCTAGTCCTTTAGGAGCAAAGATGGGCCGAGGATCGCCAGTTTGCCAACAAATACGTGAGAAAATTATTGAAATGTTTAAAAACAATGTTCCTCAAAGGAAGATAGGAAGACATTTGCTTATTTCACCTTCAACAGTGCATAACATAATTAAAAGATTCAAGGAATGAGGAGGAATGTCAGTGCGTAAAGGACAAGGGCGCAAGCCTAAGCTGAACAACCGTGATCTCCGATCCCTCAGGCGGCACTGCATCAAGAATCGTCATTCATCTATAAGCGATATCACCACATGGGCTCAGGAATACTTTGGCAAACCTTTGTCAAGTACCTATGTTAACAGTGTCCAGAAGCGCTGTCGACTTCTCTGGGCTCAGAGGCATCTGGGATGGACCATCACACAGTGGAAACGTGTACTGTGGTCAGATGAATCAGTATTTCAGGTATTTTTTGGGAGAAATGGATGCCGTGTGCTCCGGACCAAAGAAGAAAAGGATCATCCAGACTGTTACCAGCAACAAGTCCAAAAGCCAGGGTCTGTCATGGTATGGGGTTGTGTCAGTGCCCTTGGCAAAGGTAACTTGCACTTCTGTGTTGGCACCATTAATGCTGAAAAGTACATAGAGATTTTGGAGCACAATATGCTGCCTTCAAGAAGACATCTTTTCCAGGGACGTCCATGCATATTTCAACAAGATAATGCAAAACCACATTCTGCATACATTACAAAGTCCTGGCTGCGGAGGAAGAGGCTACAGGTACTTGACTGGCCTGCCTGCAGTCCCGACCTGTCTCCAATAGAGAATGTGTGGCGCATTTTGAAGAACGAAGACCCCGTACTGTTGCCCACCTTAAGACTTGTTTGCAGCAAGAATGGGACAAAATTACTCACTTGGTGTCTTCAGTCCCTAAACGTCTTTTAAGTGTTGAAAAGGAATGGCAAGATTACAAAGTGGTAAATGCTTTACTGTTCCAACTTTTTTTGAAATGTGTTGCAAGAACCAAAATAGGAATTTAGTTTTTTTGAAAAAGAAAACAATACAAATCATGAGAAACACATTAAATGATGTGTTGTTGTATTGTCTGCAATGAAATACAAGTCAAAGTACATTTAGAAATCACTACTTTCTTTTTTTATTTGTGTTTGCCATACTGTCCCAACTTTTTCTTTTTGGGGGTTGTATTTAAATCCCTAGATGAATGGATTGAGGGAATTGCCATTTCCATAAAGTGATAGAATTCTGCCCCCAAGTGTGTTTTTGTACCCACAAATCCTGTGCAATCCTACAGATAACTTGAAACATAATGTGCAAAATGTTTATACATTACACAACTGACTGCCACTAAATTATAACTTCTGAGGGAATAGTGCATGGCATGTAATCAAATGCACAACTAACACTGCAGCATATGGCTCAGTTCGCAGTCAAATACAAGATGTTTTAAGTATGTAAATACCACAGCACTATACAAGAGAGGCAAAGAAAATGAAAACTATGGCATTTATCGGACTCATTTATGTTTTTCTTTGGTCCAAAATCTCAAATAAATGCAAGAAAATGTGTTCAACTTGCAGGTTCAGGCTTGTTTCATGCAGAAAGGTGAGACAATGATTTAATATATTCATCCACCCCTGGTAATCTGATTTTTAACTGAACCTCATTATTTTCAGGCTTGAATGACCACACAGGCAGTTTTTGATGCTTTAGCCCCACACCATCAATCAAATATAATTGACATTACTGCCATTTTCCAAATCATATCATAGGGCTGGGCGATATGGCTGAAAACTGTATCACAATATAAGTGTTTCATATCAGTCGATATCGATAATTATTGATATTTTTTATGACCTATTTAAAATAAGGACCAGGAGAATAAAATGTATTCAATTTAAACGTTTTTATTTTAAGCTTAACCTTCCTCCGATTATAATCCCCTCAGTTATAAAAGCAGAAATATCAACACAACCATGGAAAACACTCAAATAATACAAATGTAAACATAAGTCTAAAATCACACATGTGCAGTGTTTTGTAAACATAGGAGAAATTGAAATAAAACTGAGGTAGACTTTACATCTGTAACATAAAAAACAAACCTGGTACAGTACAGTAACAGTTATTATTTTTCTCCAACAGTCACGGTACAGCCTAAACCGTATATGGTGGGGGGGGGGGGTGGTAACCTGGCTTCTCAACAGTGCTCAGCGGAAGCATGTCTTTGGCTATGTGATATACCACTGCCTCCGTTATTTATTTGTACCGTTCAGCTTTTACCGTCATAAGGCACTGATGCAGAGTACCTCTCCGTGGTGCTCTGCTGCTTGTGCGGGGTTCCAGCTGCAGATGTTGTTGGACGTGGCTGTGCTCCAAAGGGTGAGCGCGGCTAAGGTGGTAAAACAGGTTTGCGGTGGGGACGATGGTCTTGCATAATTTGCAGATGACATTGGTCTGACTACGGTCAGACTTATAAAATCCAAAAAACTGCCATATTGGCGAGCTGACGTTTCCCGTTTCATCAAAAACTTCCGCGCTCGCTGCAGCACGCATTTTCCACTTATCACTCCACGGCGGTTCTGTTATTGAAGAATCCAACACGAGACAACGATATGGCACAACCAAACACAATACTGTTACATGATTGGCTGTTAGCGTGTCACTCCCTACGTTGCTAGGCTACCAGAGATTGAGTGCCTTTGTTCATGCAACCAAACTTGCTTTGAAACCTCTGGTTACTTCCGACGAAGAAAAAAAATTATCGAACTTTTATCGAGCGCATTTTTTATTGATATTGATTACATGTCTATCGCGATACATATCGTTATCGTTTTATCGCCCAGCCCTATCATATCATATGTTTTTTCTCTCCCAGTGGAGTACATTTCTTTGTTAAGAAACAAGTAAAAACTCTCTGAAATGATTCCTCTTATCGACGAGCCGTTATAATCCTGAGAGTTCTGAGTTGATGAAAATGTTCTCATCTGAGTCAGAATCTTTTTTTTTTTTTTTTTAAGATTAATTTTTTTGGCATTTTTTAGGCTTTTACTTATATATGACAACTGAAGACATGAAAGGGGAGAGAGAGGGAGAATGAAATGCAGCAAAAGGCCGCAGGGCAGAGTCAAACCTGTGGCCGTTGCATCGAGGAGTAAACCTCTATATGTGGGCGCCTGCTCTACCAGGTGAGCTACCCAGGTGCATTAGAGTGCGTCACAGCTAGCTTTACAAGCAGTTGCAAGTGCTTTGTGAACTTATTACCCTGTATTTTTTCTTACAAGCAACACACACGCTACACTATCTTGGTGGAAGTTGTTGAACCGTATGCAGCCTGAAAAGAAAACTTTCGGATTTGGGCTAAAAGAAGGACTTTTGCATGTTTTTGGGTTCAAATATGAACTAATGTAAATTAAAATAAAATCTAATTCAATCTTTGTATTTCATTATATTTAAATGTTCGTATATCTGTGTGGTCAAGTTGGAAATATTATTAATTAATTATTAATAATTATTGACAAAACTAAGCATGTTTTATGGTTTGGTACATTAATGCTGCAGCAATTTAGCATTTCTATGTACTACCATTATTATGGAAAGCACAAAAAACAATTTCATCATAATTTGTTGTTGATATAAATGTATAAAACTGAGGAAATGGCGTTCTGAAACCAAACCTACATCCTTGACAACATATTAGGGGGGAGAAGAAGATGTGGCATGTTGGAGGCCAAAATACATCAATTCAGTCAATATTAGATGGCAAAAATAGTGTGGCTTACTCCCTCAGTTGAGCTTTTCAACCAATCAATTAAAGCTCGCCCCACTGTGCTCCCAGGGACAACAGCAACAGTGTTGGAAGACCTATTAGTCCGCACTATTTAACAATGGCTCCAGACATCTGGTGAACAAATTGCCTTCCATTGAAATTGCCTTCCATTCAGACTGTTTTTCTGACTGGGGAAGTTGTGGTTACAAATGTGTGTTATAAAGATAGTAAGAGAGAAAGACATTTCCAATTCTGCTGTTAAAAAACAACAACTTGATTTTCATAGTTATTTGTAGTTCAATAACTCGCTACAATCAAGCTCTATGTGACTCGCAGACTCCCACCGTGTCTAATACTGACAGAGAAAATTGGAGTTATGAAAAGCAGCAGTAAATTTAGTGGGCAGTGGTGGAGGATTGTGTCCGTGTTCCAGCTTTCACCCCCCGCCGGGCTTGGTGTGGTGTTATTTTGGAAGCGGCAGAGCAGAGGAGGCCGAGTACTTAAATCCAGAAGCCAACATTAGGCTCAGACCTGTTGGAGAACATCCCCTAGGGTGCAGAAGCAGAGGTCATCTCAGTGTAGCTGGAGTCCTCTGACTAACTTGGCTAGTCCCTCTTTCTCTCTCTCGTTCTCTCTCTCTCTCGTTCTCTCTCGTTCTCTCTCTCTCTCGTTCTCTATCCTTCTCTTTTTCTCTCTCTCTCTCTCGTGGTTAAGCAATGGTCTACTTGCTTCTGACTCATCCTGTGTCCTCACAGCATGTTCTGTGCCACCGGACACACGGTACAACGCAGCAGGGATCAGATAGCTGTCCTACTGCATCATCACACGGGGACCAGAGGAAGAGTCGGCCACTCTAGGTCTAAAACAGTGCTGCTGGCAAAAGAGTACACTTTGTTTTTCCATTCAGTCACATTATATGCAAATTAAACACTAAACTGCATTCGGCACACTGTACATCAGCATCCAAGCATTACAATGAGGTTGGATGAAAATTCAAAAGGCAAAAATGAGTTCATGACAGTCATTCCGTACTTTTTAATATGCTACACACAAGTGAATGTGTTCTCTTTAAACTCCTCAAAGAATAAAGTTCCCAGAATAACGATGACGGAAATTATAAATTGGTATTTAAACTCCCCTATCTAGCACTCATAAGCAGTTTAACAAATGGTTTACAACACTGTAATGTAGTTGTGCAGATATAAGTGTTAAATGTGTGTCAACAAGGATAAGTCCTCTCATGAAACTTCTGTAACACATAATTAATGTAACATGAGAGAGTTGTTATCACATAAAATATGCATGTGAAATATGATGTATTTATTCATTACACGTTTTGTGTTTATATTTACAAATAATTCTTCTTCACTCTTCATGACAAGTGAGCAAACTCGCTCCCCTGAAGTAGATCGTGAGATACGGCTCAAAGCTCCGGAACCAATCTAACGCTGTACGTGGACCTTGAGTTAAGACTTTTTTTGTCAATGTACTATTGTAAAGGTCAGAAATGAAGCAACATTTTTACATGAACACATTTATATATATAGGTGTGAATCTCCACTGGTCTCATGATTCAAATTGAGTATTATGATCCTGTCAACGATACGAATCGATGCGTCACCTTCTCAATGTTATTATATATTGCTATACATGGCTTTTATTGACAAATTCGAACTCCCCGTATTATTGTATCTGCTCTTAAAAAAGACACTTCCTGAAGGGAGTGGAGTCTGAACACAGCAGAGAGCAGAAAAAAAGGCAAAAACAATAAATATCAGTAGGCAATAATCGATTATGGTCTGTCACTGCATCAATTAATTTCAATGCCATATATATATATATATATATATATATATATATATACATATATATATATATATATATATATATACATATATATATATATATACATATATATATATATATATATATACATATATATATATATACATATATACATATATATACATATATACATATATATACATATATATATATACATATACATATATATACATATATATATATATATATATATATACATACATATATATACACATACATATACACATATATATATATATATATATATATATATATATATATATATATATATATATATATATATATATATATATATATATATATATATATATAAACTTTAATCGGTTAACCACCAAGAATATTTTGACCGGTTACGCAAGTCAGTCTTTAAAAAGTAACCGGTTAGTTACCGGTTAATGGCTGTCAGGCTATTGAAAGCAAAAATAACGGAAAATGACAACCCTCAGTGTTACCCATACATTTCCTGCTTGTAAACAAATACTTAAAAGTTGATAATAGAAGCGGTCTGATAATCATTTTAAGCTGAATGGCTCCAGTTATTAACCTGATACATCAGGTTACAGTTTTGATTTCTGGAGGTTTGAGTCTCTAATTTGAAACTTTGTATGAGTGAAGATCTTTTTCACACATACTGACAGTGCTGACAAAGAAAACCAGTGAGAATTCAGGCATCAAAAACAGTGATAAATGCCGTTGTGGTTGCATTAACATTTCACTCACACAGAATTTATAATCTTGTGGATACTTTTGCGTCATTTGCATTTTAAACACCTAGACAAGTTTGTTGAATTTTCTCGGTTATTTTTCTAAATTATTTCCCCCTCAGCAGTACTGCTGTCATGTCTCATTTTGAGTCAGTCACAAAATGCATAAATGAATATTCAAAACCGTGAAAAGTATTTTGACATAAACTGAATGCGTGTGCCAGGCATAAGCTGTAATAAGATCAAAGTAATGCTAAGTGGATCTTCAAGCTTTATTTCTACATTTCATCCAACAATGTGTCTGCTGAAGCAGAAAATTATTCTGGTGCATTAAAGCAATATAAGTCAGCCTAGAATAAACAGTCTTCACTCAGGTCCTTATTCTCATACAATTAAGCTCCAACGACTGACTGAGCAGATAAGAACTACCAAGAAACGAAGCCCAAGTAAAAGGAATAATGACGGCACTAAACCAGCAGACCAACAATCTGTGTATATGTGTGAGTAAACATTGCTCCTCAACAATTATCAGGAGCAACGGAGGTGGGAGACATTCTTTCATTTCCTTCTTCCACATAAAAACATAAAACCTCCGCAAACAATGCAATGCATTGCAGTCCTGATAGCTCCCTGCAGCCCTCTTGCTGTTGTATTTCAATTTCACCTTTATTGGATAGTGGACAGAGAGAGAGAGAGAGAGGGCGGGTGGGGGGGGGGGGGGGGGGGGGGGGGGCAAAGGCCTGCAGCTGGATCCTAAAGACTATGTGGTAACCACCAGGACCCCCTTCGAACGTCGTTTTTCTATGCTGTGTATTTTTTTGCAAATCTAACAATGACGGATTGAGAGTAAATTCATAGTTATAATCTTATGCCAAATGCAGGCTATACGAAATTAGCCCAACGATGGCTCAACCTGACTGACATGGGGCGTTGGGAACAAAAATAACCATTGGGTGTGACAGTTGTTCAATTTATCCCATGTAATGTGTCATAGTGGAGGACAAATGATGCAGAAACCCACACTGAAATGGGGAGGAACATGTAAACTCCACACAGAAGGAACCCCGTTGCTGTCAGGTGACAGTGCTAACCACTGCACCATTGTGCTGCCCCAAGAGATGAACAAAGGTACCCAGCCAGGCTGGATCCGGGGGCATTATTAACCCCCAAACCAGGTCAGGGTAGGGTGTATTTCATTGTAAGTAGTACCAATGTTAGGCTTCTGATATTATTTTTTTTTCAAAGTAATAACATTTGTCGTATATTTTTGTACGTCAATAAACCCTTCCCTTTTTCACCCTTGAATGTAGCATACAGCAAAACGATGTTTACAGATTTCATAACATCTAATCTATCTTCCTACTTGGCATATTCCAACCTAGCCTTTGCATCCTTGCCAACACTGAAACCAAACATATGCCAATTCAGCTCCAAGAGGCTCAGATCCAGTGGAACCAAACTTTTCCTGACCTACATTCTTCACCAACATTAAAGTGACTGGTGCGTGTCTCTCGGAAGAGCAACAGCTTGATGATGTCACCCCTTTCATTCAGTGAGCTCCACATTGCACTTCAGCAGTTACTATACTGAGTCTGAAATAGGTCAATTTCAACTTTAAAGATGAGCTGTAAAAAGAAATAAGATTCTAATAAAGTGAGAAACAGGCAGAGTGAATGGGAGTGGGGGCGGTCCTCTGCATAAATACAGACCAGGGGTGATGACTCCTGAATCCTGAATTCAAATCAGTTTTGGGTCATCGATAAGCATCTTGATTGTTCTCTGTTGGGAGCAGAAAGCTTGTTGTGTTGTTCTCAGAGGCAAGATTTGCTTGTATTGCTGTGTTCATGGCCAGATTGTGGCACAGCAGAGCTTTCTAGGAAAACAAGCCATCCTTGCCAGTCATAGTACCACTTAAATAATGAGTCCCCATGCTGCTGCTGCTGGACTCTGTTCTGCATCATAATAAGTAAAGGGTCAAAAAGAATAACTCGGAACGACTGTACTGCACCTCATTAGCCCCCTTTAGGACAGCAGTATGTGCCAGAGACTCTAAAGGGCAACAATTTGGGACACGGGCCAGTATTCATGGGGCTCCAAGACAACACTGTGCTCCACCACATAAAAGTCCACCAATACCTTTCCAAGACTGCAAGTTCATGCCAAATGCATTATTTACACTACAGCTTCAGCAGAAGTAGCTTTGCATGCATTCATAAATAATGCAGGCGCAGCACAACGCGTGGGAACGAGGAAGAGCAAGCACAAAGAGGAGCCCAGTCTCACAGAGTGAAAGAGAACAAGGCTGGTTAATCTGGGCATGGCAAAACGCTGTCCATGCAAGTGAGTCACCCATGAAGAACTAAACGCCAGATGACAAAATGCAGACAAAAAAAACAACAAGGGCAAACAGGCCACAAAAGGAAAACAAAATGTGCATCTCTGGCGGCATTTGGGCACGCCGCCACTGTGCTAAACTGATCTAATCACCGTTTGGCAGGAAGAAGAAAGGAGAGAAGGGGTGGCTCCTTGAGAGGGATATTTGATGTACTATAACGTACAATCAGAGGCTTTCACATATACTGAGACATGGTTTATTGCATGTTTTCATGCAACTGCCACTTATCTAATTCTTCTTCTAAGCTGTTGGTAAGAGGTCCATACAGACTGTCATAACTGGTGCCATATAGATGAACGAATGGGGTTAGACGTCAACCCCCGTCCCCTCACCAATCTAAAGAGGATTTGCAGAATGTTTGGATTCATTTTTCATAAAAGAGTAGTTAATTAAGGTTTGTACAGCCAATAGCCCTGAGAGTGCAGCAGCCCTAATTGGATGTCTAACTGAGTCCTCTGACATGTTTGGACAAGCTAATTCTCAGAGCAATTTAGAACTTTAGTTTTACCCCATACAAAGCTCCTCCAACACTGTGTTCTCCTAACACACTTTTACACAAACATTAGTCATGTGCTGCTTTACAAATTTCTGTTTTTTGGATGTGGTGAGGGGGTGACATTTTTTATATTTTAGTAACAGTAATTGTGCAATGTACAGTGCAGTAGGCACAGACAAGTAATCAAGGCCGGTGATGAAATATAAAGATGAGACAATCACAAAATGAAATCGTTGAAGAAATATATTATTCTTTTTGATATAAGATTCTCTTATAGCATATGTAAGTGTGCCTGCTACAAATCTGGCTCATAATAAATTTTTAAAAATTCCTTGTTGGGTTGTGGAATAGTAAAATACGTAGCTGAATCCTACCCTCCACCAGTTGGCAGTGAAACATGTGTTTCCCCAGGTACTCAATAAGATAGCCTTTATCACTTCATAGTATTTTCTGATATTTCTTCTATATTTCTGACATTGGATACTGATACACATCTTCATATACAATATACTTGAGCTGCAAAGATTAATCGATTAATCAACTAGTTGTCAACTATTACATTTATCAGCAACTATTTTGATAATCAATTAATCGTTTTGAGTAATTTCTTATGAAAAAAAATTCAAAACTCATAGAAGTCTGAAGACTTAGCTTCTTAAATGTGGATATTTTCTAGTTTCTTCACTCCTCTATGACAATAAACTGAATATATTTGATTTATGGACAAACAATTGAGGATGTGATGATGGGCTTTCCACCATTTTTTTGACATTTGATAGACCAAACAACTAATTAATCTAGAATATAATCGACAGACAATCGTTAGTTGCAGCCCTACATGACAAGTTTACTATTACTGAATTAGTCCTTATTAGACTTAGCTCTGTTTTCAAAGGCTCATCATTGATACATGAGAGGGTTGTATGTATAATTTGTTAAGTTTATATCTGGTACACTATGTTTTCAGATATATGGATGCAATACTATGCGTTTGCTTGCTTTCCTTTTCTTTTCTCTTGCCTCTGTAATGTAAGGAAACCCCATGTGGGCTGGGCACATTTGATTGTATGACACTTGATATTCAGTAATTCATTTACTACAGCCACCTGATGTATGCCCTATATTTCTGTTAAATTCATTCAGTCACGGGCAACAGACTCAGTTTTTAGTGCCACAGCAATCCCTATCCCTATATTCACCATAGTGATTATTTACTCACTTAAACAAGTGTAGTAAATATAAAGAAGTAGTCCCTTCCCAAGCATAAACAACAACCAAACACATGGAGGCTTCTGTCTTTCCATAATGTAGGTAAGTTATAGCAGACTACTAAAAGCTGCCGCCGCCTACTACTACTACTACTACTACTACTACTACTACTACTACTACTACTACTACTACTACTACTACTAATAATAATAATAATAATAATAACAACTATACTAATACCAATAACTACTAAAACTAATGTGTTGAAAGATATAAATCAGGTATTCCTATGTCTGGCTAAACTGGTATAAACAAAACAATCCATGCAGACTGAAAAATGAAAAAGTCTTAAGTCCCAGTAGTCTTTATCCTTTCTGGATAAAAAGTCACATTGCTTAAGTATTTTCCTTTACAAGACAAGCAGTAGTAACAGACTCTGTGTGAGGTTGTCCTCCATGGCAGACAGATCTGCAGTGTGGACTGTAGTGTCTTGGCAGGGCCCCATGTGTTCTGGGAGAAGGAATGAAGAGGCTGAAGAGAGGAGCTAAAAGAATCCCTTTTCAAACCAGAGCCAGTTTAATTTTTGACAGGCCTGCTTAATTCCCTTTTAGAGTCCCTTCAAAAGTTGTTTATCTGCGCTGCTCCTTTGTGCCTTTTCCAGTGGGGAGTCTTGTGTTTGTGTTTTCCGGGCACACTTCAGCCTATTTATGCAAGCTAATTTAAAGTATAAATGAAGCCGCATTTTTGGTGAGTGCACAGACAATTGCAAGTGGGAATTGAGTTTACTGTTTATTTGTTGCACCTATAGTCAGTTGAGCGAGGATGCCTCGAGAATGTACTGCTGCATATAATTAAAGAATTCAATGAAATCCATAAGTTGCATTATATCAAGGTGGAATTTGCTGTAACTGCATTACAGTAAACAATCATGTGCTTTTATACTACAAAACCCAGTATTCCTCTTAGCAAAATACAGTTTCAGGTCACGAGGCAAACAGATCCCAGTGTCAAGCTGCGAATAAACTCTGACATGAGACACGATAAGTCAATCAAAGAGTCAGTTCCATTTACGTATAATGATAAACCTAAAGCTAAAGCCACTATCATCTTCCCCTTACATTAACCAAGTGGTCTGAGTGGTCTTAATAAACGTAATATGTGTCTATGTGTGTATGTAAAAAAAAACGTTAACATAACATAATGTGAACATAAAGCTGGGTATCATTATGTTTTTTCCAAGAGGTATTTGGTGCTGCACATTTCTTAATGTTTCCATGAGACTAGACTAAGATGTCACAAATTAAAAAAAACAAATTGTCCAACTGTGTAGTTTTGATGTGAATATGTCAATTAGGTTTATTATGACATAAATGTTACCAACAAGTCCTCCAAAACATACAACCTCATAGGTTACTTGTGAAAGTGTTCATAAACTTTTAATACGACCCCTAGGGGCTTTTCATAAATTGTGACGTTAAAAAATATCTCGCTGTTTACTTTCATTTTCAAATGGGACACTTACTCCGGTTTCCTGTGTGAAAGTCCTGTGTTGTTTGAACCACCCACCACCTGACTGCTTACACAGAGGTTGGCGCTCTTACCGCTGATTTCCACCAACTGCGGAATGGCTGCGGAACGGCTCCGCTGCGTGTCGTCTCCGTGCTCCACCGTCCGTCAATACCCACCGGATCCGGATTTGTTGCGGAACGGCTGCGGCCATGACTGACAGCTGTAGTCACGGGGACCCACTAGATCTCGCGGATTCACGTAGAACAGAACCACAAAACCAACAACAGTTTGTTTCCATCCAGAGGAGTAGAGAGGAAACAACTCTGTGTTGTGTTTTCAAGGTGTGGTGAAGGGAAATATGACCCGCCGTGAGCACGGTGTATTTTATTTTGAAAATGAACCGGATGTTTTATTTTGTTTCTGTGCTCGACTTCCTGTCCCGCACTATCTGCCGTGTGCTGAGTTGCTGCGGAGCTCTCCAGCGTCTGGCAAAAATAGAAGCTCTGCGTATCTGATCCGGAGGGCTGCGGACCGCCGCAGCTGTGCTGGAGTCGGGACGCAGCCGTTCTGCAGTCAGTGGAAACGCACACATTGACTTTAATGGAAACCGATTGATTCCGCCGACGTTCTGCAGCCGGTGGAAATTGGGGGTTATACTTCGCCACCTCAGTCTCAATGTTACATAGATGTTATACCAACCTGATAAAAACTACACAACAGTGGTTATTTACTGCAAAAGAAACAACAGCTTTCTAAGTATCTTCACATTTCCAACAGCAGAAACTGAGTGATGACTCTAGAGTTTGAGTCTAGGCAACAGACCTTCTTTCACTGGTAACCTGCAGCTCGCACGCCACTCTTTAGTGCTAATGACTTCATCCCTGAGCATGCCACTAGTGTTATCACGGCAATGGTGCAGGCGAGCAGGAGGAGCCTCAGGGTCATCCATATGGTGCAGGATTTGCAGCGTGAGATATACATTTATGTTGGTGGTAGTGGGACATGGAGGGATACGGCAAATGTGTAATTATTTTATTCTATTTATTTTATTATTGTACTATTTCATTCTATTCATTATATTCTACCATTCTATTTCATTCCATATTTTGCACCTTTCATCTAGTTGAAAATGAATAAAAGATGTTTCAACTGTTCGACGTGCCACTTAAAAACCTCTTAATAACAAGCAACAATAGCGTCACTCCGATGGTAGATACATTTTAAACAAACATAAAATCCTACACACACACACACACACACACACACACACACACACACACACGCAAGACTGGGCTTCATAGAGAGGAGAGACTCTCTCACATACACACACACACACACACACACACACAGTTCCTGTCAGTTTCCTCTCCAAAGTATCTGAATACTGTGTATACCTTCTGCTCTCCGGTGTGAGAGAAACTGCTCTCAGCTTATCTTACAAACCCACTCAGGGGGATTGATTAA
Organism: Gymnocephalus cernua; assembly: GCA_023631565.1. Classification (NCBI taxonomy): domain Eukaryota; kingdom Metazoa; phylum Chordata; class Actinopteri; order Perciformes; family Percidae; genus Gymnocephalus; species Gymnocephalus cernua. Next base: position 17,551,757 of record CM042428.1, read on the forward strand.
TTCATCACTGTGAGCTGTTTTTAATTACAGTGTCAAATGATCTGTTAATGGACAAAGTAAAATCTATTACATCATTCTATATATAAGTGAGCTTTCTGTGCCTAAGCCAACAATCCCTGGTCTCCAGTGGCCGAGGTCATACAGGATTACTGATATATGAAACTGTATTCGGAGGGATAAGCAACTCTTAATTAGCTCCTGCCTGCTCACTTATCACCGTCTCAGTCTAATCCTACAGCTCGGACGGGCTTTGACACCACTTTACAAAGGGCATTTACTTTAATGCCTCAAGTGCCAATCAGACATAACATTATAATACCAAACATTAAAGTGATGAAAATTACTGATATTTAATACAGTGTTGTTCAAATCTAGTAGCAGATATTAGTGCAGCTAAGAGGTGCTCAAAGTGTGAAAGGTATACAACCTTGACACTCTGGTGGAATAATTGGCAGTGTAGTTGCCAGTCTGCAAGGCAAGCTCAAGGCCTCAAGGTTGAAAACTGCTTTCATTGCGTTTGGCCCCGGAAAGATAGCACAGCACATATTATAATGGCATTCTACCTAACGTCAGGTGAATGTTGATATGTGCTGTGTTATCAGTTTCACAGAGACTCTTTGAAGGCTTTTCCTCAGCTTTGTACTTTATTCTGTAAATGAAAATTGAATCTCCAGATCAAGGACGGAGAGCCTCAATTATCTGTCTCTCCACAACATATGTCTAGACAATCCTTTTTTTTTTTTAATTCCTCTTTTGGTTTTTGTTTATCTCTTACTTTTTTCCTTTTTTTGAATGAGGAATCAGGCAAGGTGGGGCAGAAATGACATTTTCAATAAGAAAGATTTATGGATGCTATCTGACCCAGAAATGTGATGAATCCTGCAGTAGCTTTGCCTGGAATACTCCCCCCACAGGACTGAGAAGTTCTGTTTTATAAAACATTTCTTTGTGATAACCGGTATGCCAAGCAGCCATAAAAATATTCAGAACATACCTAAGTTGTTGACATGAATTATGCTCTCAAACTATCACAGGCACATGCATAGGTAATCCAGACATTGGTTTGTGGTCCTCAGACATCTCTTAAATATTGTTTTATCACAGTGTTGAGCCTTGCAGGTCCCATTAGCATTGAGGGTGAGCTGAGAAAATGCTTCTTCTAAACCGCACGTGACACTAAGTTCCACTGTAAACACTAGAATTGACTCACAGGATGACTGCATCACTCCCCTGAGCCAGGCATGCAACATTTATGAAAACACATCAACAGAGAGTCAACACAAGAGTTACTGACATGGAAGCATGTCATCTAAGGAACATGGAAAGTGTTTTGTCAAGCGACAAGCTCTTAGAGAGCAATGCTGCTGCTGAGCTGTCACTCAGAGCGGCTTTTAACGTTCAGACAACCCCTCCTTTGACCAGAGATCTGAATTGGCTTAGTCGGCGCTCCGGTGACGATCTACTAACCGCTGCTCATTAAAATATTACCTTACACCGCACCACAACTGTGAACAAAACAGCCTGTGCTGCCGAAGCCAATTTCCACTCTTTTTCCATTTCATATCCCCTCCATTCCTTTTAACCACACTTAACACTCTTTTCCACTTAGTGTTGCCCAAATTCAGCGAGCCCCCTGGGGATGAGCCATGCACATATGTCGGGGTAGGAGGGGATGGGAGGGAGAGAGCGGGCAGGCTATTAAACAAAAAATCCGGAGTCCACTTTACCTCCAATCTGTGCAGGACGCTCACTAATTCCTCTAACTACTACTTTCAAAGTGCTTTCAGTATTAGCTGCTCGGCCGGTGGTGGCAGCTGCTGCAGAGAAGCACCACTTTATACAAGTGCTCTTTTTAATGTAAACCACCAGATAAAACACAGCTCTTGGACACAGATTGGGTCATCATTTGGAAAGGCCTGACTGGCCCAACAGATTGGAGAGGAAGGTTTAATCAATCCAGTTTGCACACTGTTTACAGAGATTTTATAGCTGAAAGTAGGAAATATTAATTAAATGTTCACATCCTCTAATTGATTTATTTGTTGTTGTGTCGGGGCTTTTATTGACTGGAGCAAACACTGTTAGCCTTGTTTGAATTCATTCTGCAGTGAAAAACAATAGCTACCATGAAGTTACTATAGGTACATACATATAGTAGATTGTGTGAGTTCAAAATGGCATCTGGGCTGGCATTTCTTTGGTGGCCTGAAGCCAATAGCATGCAGTGCACATGTAGCAACAGCTGTGATCATTAAGTAATAACAGGGAGCCCTCAGGTCGGTGCACATGCTGGGGGGGGGGGGGGGGGGGGGGGTTATTTATTACTAGTCCAATGCACAATTTTTTTTCCCCCAACACTGGTTACAGAATATGACAAATTGCCCATTTACTAAACCCCTCTTCCTAGTAACTAGGCACAGCAAGTTTGTCAAGCTTCTGATTTCTCCACATGAAGGGTGGTGGCTTTTTCTTTGCCTTTCCAAAACAAAAAACACTAAAGCAAAATTGTGGGTTTGCTTTAACAAAAGCTGCAGTTGTTAGCATGTCCAGCTAACTAGAGCAGCTTCCTTGTTCACTCCTTTTATTAATTACAAACTTTTGCTCTGTGGAATACCAACGTTAAACTTCACAACCGCACGCCTCCTTCTGACAGATTAGATAGAGACTCAGTATATATATATATATATATATATATATATATATATATATATATATATATATATATATATATATATATATATATATATATATATATATATATATATATATAAATAATTTTTAGGGGGGGCTGAGATGAAATTTAGGGGGCTTGAGCCCCCCTAAAAAGGGTCTAAAATCGCCAATGAGAAAAGCCACAGTCTTTATTGGCTTTGGGAAAGTTTACATTCCAGCAACCAGAGTTACCAGAGATATGGCTTTACGTTTGCCAAACTAATTTTTAGTTAGTCGTTATCTCTTTGAAAAAAACAACTACTGTATTGCATATTGTATTTTGCTAAGCGGTAGTCTTGGTTTGCCAGACCTTCCTCGACAGCACTGCAGAGGAGGGTCGTCATGAGCGGCGGACGGAACAACGGTGCCTCTGCAAAATAGCCTCGGGAAGGAACTTGTTTTGGTGGAACATGTGTACGTTCAAATGTTTTTTTTAGTTTTGCAACCGAAAACTCAGATTGGACAAATAGTCAAGGTAGCTGTCTGGATTTACTCTGCAGAGATCTGAGGAGCAGTTAACCATTCCAACAAGAAAAAAAGCGCAATGTAACAGACATCCAGCCGATATGAGCCAACATTAGGTTAATTAGCTGGCTACAGCTGATAATGCTAGTGTCATTTCAGCAAAATCAAAAAATGAAAAAACGCATTTTGTTTAACTGTCTAAAATCAAGGCCCGTTCATTCAAATACTACTTAGAACTTCAAGTGTTAAACCTACCATCGATCATTGTAAACTGAAGAGAACAGTAGCTATACACACAGCACGTCTTATCCTCTGTGATATGCTGTAAACATGTTGGCAACACATTACATGTGCTGTGATTGAACTGTCAACAGTTAACATAATCAATAATGTGATGAATGACACATTATGATTCATAAATTAGTTATTTTGATATAACAGATGTTAAGTATTAAGTTTTGTAACGTGACAGAATTTGCTGACGGTTTCTCAGCTGATCTGGGCTGATGGGAAGTCAATAGAGGCTTATTTCTACATGTTTTTCAAATCGCCTCAATGATTGAAGTCTCTCTGGTGTGATATGAGGGGGAGATGAAGATGGCAAACATCATAGTCCCTGTCATTGTATTTTAATGAGATGCTTCGAGGAATGAAAACAGAGCCTTCTATTTATACTAAAGGACCTGCACATTGTCCTGTATGACAATTCTCAAATTTCTCAATCTTTCTAAAAGACACAGCATCTCTCAACACTAAGTGAAGGGATTTATGCCAAAATGGTTCCCTCACACACTATTCAGAACAAGTTGATGTTTTATATTTCTACTGTCATTAATTCAAGTTAAACCTGAGCCCTGGCTTTGTTTTTGGTTTCGCTTTGATCAACCTTCCATTGTGGGACTAAAATAGTAGTCACAGTTCCACCACTTTTTTTTTAATCCAGGATTTATTTGGCCTGTGACTGTGCATGTTAATACTTTATCACAGCATGTATGCTAAGTGGGTTGTATAAGCTTGCTAAGCATAATCACAAAGGTGTAAGCATATGCACCACAACACACACACAGACACACACACAAACACACGCGCGCACACACACACACACACACGCACACACGCTTGCTCACACTGCTAAACCTTCAGTTGATCCAGGAGCTTATTTACCAATTAGATGGCGTATTTAATTTTTTTTCCTGGATGCAGCTTAAAATCTGTCCTTTCAGAGGAGCAGGCTGTGTGTGTGTGTGTGTGTGTGTGTGTGTGTGTGTGTGTGTGTGTGTGTGTGTGTGTGTGTGTGTGTGTGTGTGTGTGTGTGTGTGTGTGTGTGTGTGTGTGTGTGTGTGTGTGTGTGTCCATAGAAATAACCTGTAACTGGCTACTTATTGTGTGTGCAGACTAATTTGGAGAGAAGTTTGACATGTTGCTGACTAACTCAAAGGCTTTGCCCCCTATTCTCTTCATTTCCTTGCTTCTCCTCACATCTCTTTTTTTTCTCTTGTTGTTTTCTCTGTAGCCTCTCTCTCTCTCTCTCTCTCTCTCTCTCTCTCTCTCTCTCTGTCCTATACTCCTCCTCCTCTACCTCCTTCCTCTCTTGGCAGCTGTCTGTTCAGCTACCTACGAGTACAGCATCACCTTCCAGACAGCAACGTGTATTGCAGCTCAAGGAAATAAGCCTCTTTTCTGGACTACTGTTTTTGCAGCAAGAGGTGCAGAGAATAATCTGCCGACATGAATGTAAAACAGGCACACAAGATTTCTTAGCTCATGTAAAAATATGATTTTCAGATTGGCTCTCTTTGAAGAACGAAATATTCCAGGAATACCTGAAATGTATTCTAAATGCTTATTCTAAGCTTATTCTAAATGTGCATGTTGTTTGTGTTTATTCTGTGTTTGTTCTTTTGTCATATTTCACATTCAGTTCCTCTTGATTCTTATCAAAGCATATCCACCTCCAGTATTTCACTTTTGTTGTATCTACAATCAATTGTCATGTAAAACAACATACAATCCTTTCTCTCAGGCAAGGCAGCCAAATGAACAATATGCACTTCTGCTCGAATATCATCTGAATAATAAAGCTGCACTTTGCACCCACAAACACATTTGTATGTATAAGCAAACTGACTTGGGGCAGGTCACAATAACAGTAATCAGAAATAGGAAGGGAAGCTGAGAGACAAAACAAGAAATGAGAAATGTGCCTATACCAATAAGTTTGTCTCTTTGTCTGTCTTTAAAAAATAAATAAAAAAAAGCTGACCTCAAATGTAGCTGGATTTTTTTGTATTGCTCTTGAAAAACAAACTTGCTAACGAGTTGGTTTTTATTACAGAAAGGGCCAATCAGACAGTGCCAGACTAGCCGTTACCCCATTTCCAGTATTTCTATGCTAAGCTAACAATCTCCTTGCTGCAGCTTTATATTGACCTCACAGTTGTGACAGTGGTATCAATCTTCTCATCTGACTTTCTTAATGAAAGCAAATGAGCATATTTCCGTAAATGTGATCTATTCCTTTAATTAAGAGTCCATCTTTCCCTGGATAAAGCACTTCACGCTGCTGTTACGAACAGGAAAAATCCACAATGCTTTTGTTTTATGTTTCCATAAAATCATCCTCAGATCGCGTTTAAGGTTTTAAAACTCACAGGGATTAACAGACTAGTTAAGATAAATGACCTCTGATGAGACTACCTTGTACAACAAGCCAAGTCAGTCACAGATTCCTGGCAAGCTTACTGATCATCTAAGCTAAGTAGCGATCTGCTATCGACATCCTCCTGCAACCTGAGAGGCTTGTCATATTGAGTCACACTCAGCTCTGTTATGCTGCATTATAAAGGACGACTGAAACGCGTCACCAAACAGACACAATATATGAACAGGACAGCATCTCTGACCGTGCTGATGCTCAACCCCAGGAGGAGAAACTGAGATTACGAAAAGGAACTTTGTCTGCATGCTTCATTTGATAGAGCTGAGTGATAGGTTTCATTAAAATTATTCCTCAGGTGGACATCATTTTTTGTTTGCTTTTTTTTGTAATTCTCATGTTCGCACAGCTGTCTTACCCAGGGGGGGGGGGGGGGCAAGTGTCAAGCATGTGCATTTTTATATTTAATATATTTCTGATATATATGACAGAAATTTTTGTTCCGATATAAAGGTCAGCATGTCTATGCTACTCTCCAGGTATAGGCTACATTTTCTGACGATTTTCTGATGATATTCTATGAAACGATGAGAGTGCCATATATCTGAGTGACTACAATACAGGGATGTTTGAATGTGTCCACTGGTAGACTGGAGATTTGGCAATACCGCTTCCACCACGGAAGCTATTTCCACAGGATCTTGTGATTCTCACGTAATCTCCTAATTCTAGTGGGATTCTTGTGTGATTCTCGCGAATCCAGCTGCCTAGTAAGGTAACGTTATTTGGGCAGACATGAAGGAGTGTGAAGAGTAAATACAGAGCAGGAGGAGGCATCCCAGCCTTTGCACCCTGTGCAGCCCGATGCAAGTGTCTTTGCTAGTTTAAGACCGATGCAGTTGTCAATCTCCTGTCCAGCGGCCGCGACTAGGATTAGTGTGTCTGACAGGGTGGAGGGCGTGGCATCACGATGGTGGCTCTCCATCGTGATGTCGGCCAGCCATCACGATGGACAATGATATCGTCCATCGGCACAACCCTAAGTTACATGATTACAAGACATTTGCGTACTGACAGTGTTTAATCAGTTTTTTTCAAAAGGAAGATGAGTAAACCCTGCAGGAAAAGTTAAGTCTGTTATTTATTTACACCTGTTAACCTTAAAACTTGTAACACTTGAAATTGTTGTTCTCGGGAACATTTAGGCAGTTGTTTGTGTGTATGGAAGTTCCTATGGAATAAAAGAAGGAAATAATCAAATGTGATGAAGTATGGTATGGCTGCCTGGAACAGTAAGAAAAATACAACCAAATGTTCAACTGTAGGTGTAGTATGCATTTGAAAGGGGTCAGCAAAACTGTCAAGTGTGCATCATTTGTTGAACTTAAACACACCACAAACCTATCCCTAAACAAGCAAAATCCCATTGATGAAAAACAAGTTGACATCCAGTGCCAATGCTTTAAAAATTGTCACTTGCATGGCAACTACAGTATTGTAACAGAAACCTTTTGTCTCGCCAATCAAAGGCAGCGCTACTTCCTGCACTGGCACTAAACGTGGGCACTGACATAAATCTTGAGGTGTAGATTCGACTAACACGGAATAATTCTGCTATTGCTGCACACTAACATCCTTTAAGTATTCACAGCATTTGTTGTTGTAAATTTCTGAAAATAAAACGTGTACACACGCTTGTGAGATTACATGTAATCATCACCTGCGCGCGCACGCACACACACACACACACACACACACACACACACACACACACACACACACACACACACACGGCATCTGGTGTGTGAAGATGACATCTTTCTCACACATTTACATCTGCCTTCTCGACTCTTATCTCACAAACACAGGAAAGTATCAACCAGCATCAACATGCTGCACATACCTGGCACAGTCACAGCTGTACTGTCAGGACTGAGTGAACACTGGGATTGTTATCAGATCGAGTCGGCCATCTTTTGACCAGGGAGCCTGCTTCGACATTCAAAATGGTGAATATTGATTTCTCTATTAGTGTCTGCATCTTTCTTTTCCCACCCATGTCACATTCAGTGATGACGACCCCCCACCCCCCTCCTCCAATCTGTCTAACAACGTGACAGCTCAAAGCAGCGGGTTGGAAGTGGGGATTTATTTAAAGCCTTGCTGTGGGTAGATTCCTGTAGACTTTTGCTTTTGTGTCCTGCCGTTGCATTTCAGGGATTTTATGCATTTAAAAAAAATTACAGAGCAGAAAGAAAGAGAAAGGATAGATTCTGTTTCTCTTCTGTCTTCTCTGTTATTTGGATGCCGAACCATCCACCCTGACTCCTTCCCTGGCATTGGACAAACCACTGCCAGAGAAGGTGATACAGGCCGCAACTACTAGTCCCTCTAAATGTATTAAGCAAAGCTAATTAGTAATATATAAATGTATTTTATGGTTAACAGCGTTTATGAACTACATTGCTCTTTATAGTTCTGAATTAAACTAACAGATATCCTCTCACATCCCAGTCTCTTTCAGTCTCTGAGATTCAAACACAGATGTCAGACATAACACACCAAGACCCTGTTACCACCAAAATATGCTCATAAGTAACAAGATAAGTGGTCCGTGTTTTGAGCACTGCTGGAGACAGTGTGAAGTCTCCTAACTTGACTGGTTAATGGATTGGCAAAAGCCCCCTGCATCCTCTGCCAAACAGCAGACAGTATCAACATTACAGCCCTGGCATCTGTTTCTCAGACAAGGAAGGCACATTCCTCCGTCATCCTTCCTTGGTTTTTTTTTTCTCTTATCTATTTATTCATCATCACTTTTTCACAATCTTGTTTTTCTCCTGGAAGAGCAGCATGTTTCTAATTACCTCAGGGCTATTCATTACAAATGACACCCTCCACATTGCACTGCGGAGGTATTCGGAGTGCTGTAGAAAATGGGCTTTTGCCTTCACACTGTGTTCTTCTGTATTGATGAAAAGGGAGATAGGGGAGAGGAAAGCTTTTATCTTTTGACAAAATGCTACGCCGGGGCATGAATATCTGCTTTTATTGTCAGACTCTCTTCTTTGTGAAGAATCTGTTAAAAGGGAGTTGGTCTTGCTTGAGAGAGCACAGAGAGAAAGTTTGATCTGCGGCAGTGAATCACCTGGAGGAGATATTCACGATACAAGTGACGTGAGAAAGATTAATTACGCCGCAAAGAGGATCCAACCCACAGGAAGCACAACATCTACACCACCACAGTACAACTGCTCTGCATTTCTATTTCTGCTGGTGCCACAGTTTGAGGACACACCATTCACCAACTCAACGTTAGAGTAATGCTTTGTGGTAATAGTTGTGGTAATCAAGACATCCTGCTGCCTGACTCGCTTCTGGCCAGAAATTAAATAAACATTTTCAATCAGCCCCCAATGATGTGCCATATTTACCTCCTGCTAGTTAAGGCATAGCAAGTACAGCTGTCGACAAAGCTAATATTGCAATCACACAATCAATAGTGTGACGTGATTGCTTTGTACTGGCTGTTCTGAGAGAGTTTTAATGTTTGTCGGTTCTGTGCTAAGCAGAGCTGGACCAGATTGTGCTTTCAAGCAGTTGTTAGCTGGTCTCGGTATATTTTGAGTTTACTCTATTAAAACTTACACAAAGACAGACATGTTTGAAAATGATTAAAACATTCTGAAAAGAAAATATAACTGAATGCATTTCCCTGAGAAGACATTTAGCAGTAAACACTTTTGCATGTTTTAAAAAGGTCAAAGGATGCAGGAGGAATTTGAAAAATGAAAAACAGGACTACAGTGTGCAGCCATGCTGATGGCGTTGTGACACCGGCCCAATCCTAATGTCCGCCCTTTAAGCCCTGAACCCTTACGAACTTAACTGATGTCACCTGGTAAGTGCTTGAGTGCGAGAGGCTGCAAGGGCTCGAAATAAATTAGTATAAACGCCTATGGGGCAACACTCTGCGGCGACATATGTTGTTACCTTGACATCGCCAAAACACGTCACGTACAATTGTGGGTTTGGGACTTTTTATCTTACGTTTTTTACTTTCTTCACGACCAAGGCACCTAAGGGACTAACTGCCTGATTTGAATGTTTTCCAGACTATTGCATTACAGAGCCACGTTCAGTTAAGCAGTAAAAGGTGAGATCTCTGGGCTCCTGTTCCTTAACTCTTTGTTCTCTACAAGACTCCAGACTCTTGCATTACAGAGTACAGTTGAGGTAATTGTCAAATAATCAATTGACTTGTTTTTGTCAAAACAGCATCGTTAAGCAACATTCTTTGAATTCCTCTGTCATGTTTTTTTTATATCTTAAATCCTTGTTAATGTAGCGTTATGTACATTTATTATGCCAGCCTGAACAGTCATGTGCCAGTCATTCTTGTTTACTTTTTATACATTTTTATATTTTTTATGTTTTAAGGGAAAGTCTGCAGATATGCTGACTTACGGGGATCAAAATGTTGCAAAAGAGCCCTCATCCACTTGACGATTTGACAGTGTGACAGCCCCACTCACTTGCGGACTTATCAGAAACGCACCTCAAAGTCTGTGAGTCTGTGACTCGGTGAGTCTGTGAGTCTGTGAGTCTGTGAGTCTGTGACTCTGTGAGTCTGTGACTCGGTGAGTCTGTGAGTCTGTGACTCTGTGAGTCTGTGAGTCTGTGAGTCTGTGAGTCTGTGAGTCTGTGACTCGGTGAGTCTGTGAGTCTGTGAATGTGAACATTGGGATTGAGCCACTGTAGTGTGCCACAGCGGCGCTTTGAGCTAAATGCTAACATCGGCATGCTAACGTACTGAAAATGACAACACGAACATGCTAATGTTCAGCAGGTATAATCATAATTTAGCATGCTAACATTTGCTAATTATCAATAAACACAAAGTACAGCTGAGGCTGATGAGAATCCTGTGTGTTTCGCAGTAGTCTCGCATTGCCAGACCTTCCTCCACAGAAAAAAACGCTAAGCACCAGACAGAGCAACAGTGCCTCTGCAAAACAGCCTTGGGAAGGAACTTGTATTGGTGGAACATGTGTGCGTTCAAAGGTTGTTTTTAATCTTGCAACAGAAAACTCAGATTGGACAGATAGGCTACCTGGCGGTCTCCATTTACCCTGCAGAGATCTGGGGAGCAGTTAAACATAGTCCTCAGAAATCAATCGGAGTTTAAAATGCCAACACAAAGAAAGCAGAAGGTGACGGACATCCGGCGGAAAATGAGGCACATCCAGCGGAATATCCGTTGGCACCTGAACAATCCCGGAAATGAAACGTCGGAAATGAAACATCATCAATATAGACTAGTTTCCCAGTAGTCATTTAATCATAACTTGACCTTGTGGTGCCACTAGAGGAGAAGTCAGGTAGTCATTATGTTGTACTGTATTGTCTGGTGAACATGAATGTGCTGCAATCCATTAATTAGATGTTGAGATATTCCACAGGATAAATAAAAACAATGACCTGCTGGTGATGCTAATGTCAGTAGTATTCATTCTCTGGGGACCATGAATAACTGTCAAAATGTTATGGTAATACATCCAGTTGTTGTTGAGAGTATTCAGTCTGGACCAAAGTGGTGGACTGACAGACTGACATTGCCATTCCAAACTAAAAACTACCATTTTGTTCACTTTCATTTCGAATGGAATTACTGCCAAATCTCTAACATCTGGTCCTCGCAGCAGGTTAAGAATTATCCTTGTTAAACACTATTTGCCCAGATGCAGATTAAGCCAATCAAGCTTGGGCTCAACAACTGTCCCAGGCCGCTAATGATCTTTCTGTAATATGCAGTCTTTTGCATTATTGTTTCCTCTATTGTTCATTTGAAGAAGTTTCTAGCAGCGGAAGTACAATACTACAGCAAAACAACACAAAATGGATAATTACGTTTTCCACAGTTATTTACTAATCATTTGCCAACTGGGGATGCACCAGATGGGGACTTGGTGATTGCGTGACGATAATGAATTGGAAACACTAGAAAGGTATCACATCCAATCAGTGTTATTTCCTGTTTTTCCATCTAGAAACTCCTCTTTTCAACACCTAGCAGTGATTCTTTCTAAAAGCTACTGGCAATGCACAATGTATGCATGTCTGTCATGTCTGGGCTCATTGTTTTTCTTTTTTTTTTTTTCCCCCCTGTCTGTTTTTAGTGACATGACATTTAGATATGTGCAGCTTAAAAAATGTTTGATATTGTTTATGTTATGTAACAATAACGGTAAATACCAGATTTACTGTAGGTCTAGTCACTTGCTATGAAAGCGACATTTTCTCTCTAGATTCACTTTATGGGCCTATTAACCCATAATGCAGTGCAACCACAAGATATGTGGTGATTTGACTAAAGAGTGTGACTGTCACTTTTTCTGAAATAGAAATACACTTGCTCTCTTTTATTTACCTTGTTATGCGACCACTGTTGCCTTTTCTCTCTCTACCTAGACACACACAAAAACAAATTCTGCACAAAAGTATCAACTGGGCATTCTTGCACTTTGAAAACCACCTTGAAGCTCACACTGTGGATAAAAAAACATAGCAACATTTAGAACATCAGTCAAGAGCTGCATTTACATGGACTCTAAACCTCTAATGAGCAGATCAAAGGATGAAAATTTGTTACGTGAAGACTCTTTCTGATAACTACCAAGCTTCTCCAATAGCTCAAAGACTCGGAGGACCATCTGTTTCATTGATTGCATTTAAAGAGCAGTTTTTATAAAGTAGTGTTTCTTTATCAGCAGCAAATTCTTAAACGAATCCTTAAACTACAAAACTTCAGTACAAAAGCACAGCAGTGAGTTTATAATAAAGCCAAATGCAGGTACATGCTTTTCAAATCTTTATTCTTGGTGGAGTGTTGGATCTTGTACCTTAATGCCATTCTTTCACATAAACAGGACACCTTAAAATAGTTAGAGGATTTGGATCAGGTGATTTATACCACTGTTATGTCTGTTCTAAAATATGAAACTAAATTTGAAGTTACATCCAAGGCGCAGTTAGCTCAGCTTAGCATAAAGACTGGAAACAGGTAGCCTAGCATGCTCCAAAGGTTCTAAAATGTTTCTACATGCACCTCTGAAGTTTGAAAATTAATATCCTGCATCTGTTCGTTTAATCCAAACAGAAACCACAACAGGGACTTATGTGCTGGGACTATTTCTTGGCGACCAGTGGCCAGGTGCAGGGGTGATGATGGGTGTATTTTTTAACCCTTGGACATAGCCAAGTTAGCCGTTTACCCCTGCTTCCAGTCGGGAATAACCTTCTCATCAATTATCAAGTGGACATGTAAATACTTTCATAGGTATTGTCAATGAGATTAATTAAATTCTCAAAGGACATACTGCAACAACAGCCAATGACAACGAAGCTAAATATCTAAGTTGGCATCCAGAGGAGCAATCATTGTAGGTGTTTTCCTCAAAACACTTCACCTTACTGTAACTGAATGTACTTCACAAAGTTTAATGTTAGCTTGGAGAGTCGGGTAATAATTCTTTCACAGACAAAAATCGGGATAGAGATATTAGCTGTGTTGAAAGCTGCTATAGATCCCTGGTCGAGGTGTATCAGCCGCCTCTGACACGGGCACCAGGGAACGGCAAACACACTCAAGCTTAGACCAGAGGGCCATGTGTGCTGCCTCTCAGGAAAGACGGGTGGGAGAAGCTGGAGGAGTGATACTCAAGAGGGCGCAAAGGGAGGCTGACCGAGCAAAGAGGGAATGAAGAAGAATGCGAGATGAGGCAGAAAATTAAGAATTAAACTGAGGCAGGAAGATAGAGTCGGGGAGCAGAAGGCAGACATTTATGGATGTAAGGGATGAAATGGTGCAGCATTTAGGAGAGCAGGAGAAGGTCTGGGTGACTTGATGTATTTTAGAAACAATGGAAGAGACAAGAAGAGAGATTTAGATTGGGAAAAGGAAGTAGAGAGACGGGAGAAAAAGCCGTGAAATGAGTGTAAGAGAGGAAAAAAAGAAATGTATGTATGGCATGAAAATCTGTAGCGACAGATAAAACGAACAGTGGGAGCTCAATTATCCACAATTCCCGCTGCTTCTCTCTTCGGCTGTGATTGGACAGCAGTAATGTATCACCTCTCACAGCAAACTAATTAGTGTTTGTTTGGGGCGATCATTTCAAACAAAGCTTAAATTTTGCATCATTATAACACACAAAATTCCAAGCTGTCAGTGCATTGTAAACATTTGATTACAATTAATTGAGCAGTGGGGAGCACTGTCAGAACACACAGCAGCACAAGAAATGTGATGTTTTGGAAAGATTGTTCTCAAACTCTCACAGTTCCTTGGAGAAATTATGTCATTACGGGGCTAATAATAACAATAATTTTGCACACTTTCTCAGCTGCCTGCACCCTGCTCTCTGCTTGATTTTATTTAAGTGTTTGCAAAGCCCAGGCAAACAGGATGCTCTCACAGACAAACACACATACACAAAAACACACACAAGTTATATTGAAAAAGGCAGTGGAGAGATGTAATGCATCTACGGCTGACGGGGGCCAGATCAATAAAGCTTTTGGATATTTTAGGAAAATGACTGAGGAGGCACGCAGACAGCCCAGAGCTGTGCCACGGCTTCAGCACTGTGTGTATTTAGAGCGCTATTCCTGAGGGGGAGGCAAAGAGCAGCAAAGCTCAAACAGAGCCACAGAATCATTATTTTTAGTCCTGTTTGCTGTGGGCTCGTTCAAAACGCCCTCTCTCCTCCCCTAGAATAAAGAGCAGCAGCATGAGAAGAAGTAAAATGGATCAGGCTCCGAGGAGAGCGCACACATCATTATAAAATCAGATACAACCATAATTAAAATCAGTCAATCTCAGTTTTGTTTGTTTTTTTTGTTTTTTTTACAGTTGTGTTATACTGTAGGTGCATGCTGGGAGAAGCTACAACAGGCTAGGAGCCGGAAGTCCCGTGTTGCTGTGCATGTGATAACATGGCATATCTGACTAAAACATTTTCCACATCAAACTACATCACACTTATTATGCTCTTTGTGCTGGTGGACCTTTACAGGCTCATTAGAGAGGAGGAAAGGTCTGACACTGTGGCGCTGTGGGATTTCAGGGCTACTTTATCATAGCTTCCCTGCCGGTGTGTGTGTGTGTGTGTGTGTGTGTGTGTGTGTGTGTGTGTGTGTGTGTGTGTGTGTGTGTGTGTGTGTGTGTGTGTGTGTGTGTGTGTGTGTGTGTGTGTGTGTGTGTGTGTGTGTGTGTGTGTGTTTACACTTTGTAAATGAAACACAAGGTTTGCATGAGGATGCTGTGCGTGTGTGTTTCAATGTCCCTGTACATGCATGCGAGTGCCACCGAAGCACCAAAGACAGGAACTCATTCCAGTAGTACTAATACAGAACAAGGCAGAGCCAGAGATGACATCTATCATCTATCACACTCAGCCACCTGCTTCCCAAAAAGAAGGCCTTTTAAATGCCACATCTGCTCCGGTGCACCACCAATCCGCAAACCGTAAAACATAAAAGAACAGCAGAATACAGCACCCGCCGAATATATCAAATACTCCCCATGTATATATATATATATATATATATATATATATATATATATATATATATATATATATATATATATATATATATATATATATATATATATATATACACACACATACATACATACACACACACGTATACTTGCACATTCAGTTTGCTCACACACGAGGGAAGAGTTTACACGGAATTCTGACAACCATCCGAAAAAGAAAAGAAAATATGTAACCTATTTTTTTAGCTCACAGTAACCCACATGGAGCCAAATGATGCATGTGCAGCTGTCACATGTGGTAGAAATGGCCGAGGATAACTTCAGAGGTCACCGAGATTGCACACAATAAGGGCCAAAAGCCAATTGGTCACAGAGCAAATGATGTCCAGAAAATCTGACCAACTGCCAGCTCTCTGTGTGAACTGGGCTGCAGTGGTGTGGACAAGAAATGAATGTGCTTTGCCGCGGTGGACCAACAGGAAATGATGCAAGGCGTGTGCCGATGAGGAGTCGAGCTGCGACTAACGACCGTCAGTTTCACATTCCTGGATGTCTTTTTTTTTACTTAGCAGGACACGCTGGTAAAAGAGTATTTTAAATACATATTTTTCATTGTGTGATGGATATTTTTGTTAAAACATTTACCCTTGAATTATACATATAAGTAAATAAAATACTAAATCTAGCACATATCCATGATTGTCTATCACAATGAATTTGGACCTGGATGTAGATATAAATTATAAATCATTTTTCAACTGTTTCTATTTTTAAAAGGAATAGTTTGAAAAATAAGCTAATTTGCTCTTTTTTTTTTGCTTTAGAGGGGGGTTATTACTGTGTTATATTGACTAGGGGTGTTGAAAGTAATCATTGCATCGATTTATCGCGATGCAGACCTAGACGATTCTACATCAAATGCAGTGACAGACCATAATCGATTATTGCCAACTGCTTTTTGTTTTTGTCTGTTGTCGGCTGTGTTCAGAGGCCGCTCATTTAAGTGCCTTTTTTAAGAGCAGATACAATAAAAAGTATATTATATATATATATATATATATATATATGACGGCTTATATTTGTTGATTAAAACCATGTGTAGCAATATATAATAATATTAAGGAGGTGATGCATCAGGACATCGAATCGATTTGAATCGTTGACAGGAGCGACAGTGAAGATTCACACCCCTAATATTCACAGGTGCTGTTTGTTTTACTGAGCGAGGTCCCCATGTTTCTACTCTTGCTAAGCTAGCGTTTGGCTCGAGTGGTATCGATCTTCTCACATAACTCTCGGCAAGTAAGTAAATAAGCGTATTTCCCAAAATTGCTAATTATTGCTTTCAAGTAAACAAAAATGTAAATGCAAGTGTAGTACTGTGAAGCACTTTGTAAAAGGTACACGCTTTCTGAGTGCTTTCTTGTTCATCAGTTCTGCTGCACCACATCATTGAAGTCATTAAAGTGTCCATTAACAGTACATTCAAAAACTAACCATTTTAATAGGCATGTTGGCATTTTAATGTAGCCTACTTAATTCTGTCTCAAAGGTCAGCATTTGTATACTGAATGCAACTGGAGAAAAAGGCTAACTGCATCATTAAGTGTGTGTATAGTGTACAGTGTGTATGTCTGCATGCTTTTAAAAAGGGAAAACCTACCCTTAAACACTGCTAAGATTTTAACAATATTCCATGTGATGCTTTCCAGAAGTTGTTTTGTGACTTTTACAATGTAGCCACTCTGCCTTGTCTATTTGTCCTTCAGTCAGTGATATCTCCATTTCCCATCATATCAACCACAGAGGGGCTCCTGTGCTGTACACATATAAGTGGACAGCGACAGCAATAGTGAGATCAAAGAAATGTTTCCAGTAACATAAAGTGTGGGTATAGAGAGCAATATCATGCTGTGCCACGCTGAAAAGTTCATATTATAAAGAAAGCTTCTCGAGAGGTCGACATTGTTACAGTATATATTACACCCACCACAGATCTACAAAGGCTTCACTGCATTATATTACTGGAGTAACATTCACTGAACAAAAATAAAAATATGTGTAACTGCCCTTTTGCTGCCAGCTAGTCTGCTTTCTGTCAGAGATTCAAAGAGATGTTTTCTTCTCATTCAGAATAAAACCAGGTAAGTTCGCACACAGAAGGAATTTGACTCTGATTTGACTGTGTTCTCAATGCACAAGCAAAACAAACAGACAAATACACATACAGTACATACGTATAGCTAATATATATATACACAAGGAACTTATATAGAAATATAGACAAACAGCCAAACAAAAACAATTCATTAAGTTGCCATACCAATATAGGGAATAATATATTGCATCAATGATCCATGCAACTCCATGTAGTTTGTTGACTTTACATAATGAGCAAGACTTTGAGAGTTAATAAAACTTATGTAGTTCTACTGCTAGTTTTCTCCCTAATCAATGTCTTAAACAATAACAAAAACAGAAGTAAAGAAAATAATCAGCCAAATTCAAAAGTCCAACATACAGTTATCAATTAAACGAATACCATTTAAGCTATTATTGCATTCAGAGGACTACATTCACTATTTAACACTTAGCCAATGAACAAGCCAGAGGCTGGCATTTTGGAGAGGTGGTTTATTTGGTCTTTTTTTTTAAACTGGAATGTATTGAGCATTTTAGGCTTTGATTATGCTGCATACATACTGTAGTTTCAAAAAAGGTTTAAAGAGTTATTATGGACATTTTTGTTTTGTTTTGCTGTGATAATATTGGTCTTTGATCAACTTTACTCTATCACTAATGGATACAACTTTTGGAAGCTCTGTTGAGGTTTTCAGTTTTTATCTTCATTCATTCCAGACTACATTGAATGGATGCAGATTTACACTTTTGGGTGAAGTATTGTTAAATAAAAAAAATCTCTACCACCAAGTGTTGGATTTTTTTCTTCTGGTTTTTAGTTAATTAAGCACCTTAATTAAGTGGAAAAATGTGAGTAGAGGAGTGTTTCTGTCTGCTACCTCTGTATTGTTGAACATTGGTGCAAAGTGATTCAAACCTGAAATTTATATTTCATATAGTTTGGGAGTCTAGTCTTGTTCTACAATCAATTGCAGAAATATTCTTCTCTCTAGGCCCTAATAATCTTGGAACAATGACTCTCAAAAGCAATACCAAAATACCAGAACAAGAGGAATTAACCTTGATGTCTTGATGTAAAAAAAAGCTATGACCATTTGTATTTTGTGTCAAATAAAAGTTAGGTAGTTGTGGTATAAAAAATAAAGAACGATAATTATTGTCTTAACATGAACAGCCCTAATGGATCTTCGCACAAATAAAAATTCATTATAAAGTTAAGACAAATATAATTCAAATCAGGCAGTTTCTGATCAAAGAAAGTGTATGAGACGTGACATAGCCATGGCAACTTATCTGCATACAGGAAGAACAGGCAGAAACCAATAGCTTTTCTATTTGAGGGTTTTTGTTTCTTCGTTATTGCTGAACTGTATGATTGTGTGGTGAGATCACTTTCTGACCCAGTTTGTTTAGCATGAGAGGCTGGCTCGGGTTCAGGAGCCGCAGAGGAGGCTGCGTGGGCTATTTTAATGAACTCCCTCCTTCAGAGTGATGAATAGGTGTGTCTGAGCTCAGTGTCTGCTCCACCCCTTCAGAGGGCTCAACTACCAGGGTGCTCGAAAGCAGAGCCTCGTGCTTCCCACACACATACATACTTATGTATACTAATAATGAACACACATCAAACACACATGCATGCACATGAAAAGATACACGATCAATGCAACAGTTGGAAACTAATCAAAAACTGAGATTCCTGGCAGATAAGGAACATTGAAAAGGGCAAATAAACATCAGCCAGAACCACACACACACACACACACACACACACACAACATCATTACTAAAGACAGACCAACAGCTAATGTTACTGTTGCTTAAAATAACACCTACACATACTGTACATAAAGGGACTGGAAACTCATTTTCCCAATCAGCGTCTTTATGAGTGATGGGGTCTTACACCAACATGCTATTTTCTGCCAAAGTTAGAACAATGTTGGATATTTCACATGAGAAATTTACAGTATGTTGGTTGGAAGTGGACATAGCTCTCTTGGACTAAAATCAAACCACACCCACACAGTTGTGATGAAACCTGTTGACTAAATTCTTAAAATGTGTTAAACTCCTGATAATGTTTTTTTAAAATTTCAAAAATGACAATGGATGTTTTTTCTTCTTACTTTAACTTTAGTTGTTGCTTATTCAGGCATGAGCATGTGGCGTCTTTTCTGTTCTTGGATTCGTTTAGTGGTTCAAAACAGGTCTGACATTGTGTCCACTGACCGCCGTTTCATAGTCGTCTAATCAGAGCTCTGTAGGTGGGAATGAGAGTGGTGACGTCATGTTCCTCGCATCTAGCGTGGGTTAAATTGACGCAGCTGCACATGCTGTTGTAAATCAACTTGTAGATAGATAGATATAAAAAGTCTTAAATCTATTTTTATTTGATTTCACGAAAAAAAGTAACTGCTCTTAACATTTGCTACCACTTCAACCGAACTACACCCACCAATGGTATCACCGCGCAGTAGCAAGCTTACTCATGGACGAGAGAGAAAATAGTTCTGACATGAAACTGCTCACAACCAGTTCTGTGGATTATCTTGAGAAACCAGGTCATGATTTCTGGAAAGAGACATTGTTGTTGAGTCTTTCAAATGTATTCCTTTGGCGCTATGAGCACCACACCCCGAGCGCCATCTAGTTCCATTATATTCGAGAGAAGGCAGACATCTCTCCGGCCGATATCTCCAATTTGGGCAAATCACACTAAAACAACCTAGATTGATAAATAGCACTACAGGTAAGAAACAAAATGGGGTCTGTCCCTTTAAGAAACAGACTCACTATAATTACTTAACAGATCAAGATAAATACTTTTTAAAACACACTCCCTTCACCCTCAGGATGTAATGTATATGCTGTATAATGCTGTATAATGCTGAATGTATTAACCTTTATTTATCCATTGTAGACTTGATGAGCAGGTGCTGCAAGCACCAAAATGCCTGGCAGGAGAGATGAGCAAGAGACACACAGACTACCATAACTGCAGTTTTTTCGTTCTTTTTTTTCTCTGAACAGATGAAAGTGACAGCTTCTGTAACATATCACAGTTCATTAACAGTGAGCCAGAAGCGTTTCATTTTCCTCCCATTTCGGTGGAGATTTATTCTTCTCCTCACAGCGGTCAGGATGATGGTCTGTCAGATTCTTACAGTCGTGTCATAGAACATGCTCTTTGGAAAAGACGTGCTCTATCTGTATCTCAGTCTTCTCTGGCTTGGCTCCCGCAGTATGAGGGGGAAATTCCTCGCTGTAATGCAAATGTCCAAGTCCATGTCCAACCAGTGGTGCATAAGAGGTCTTCAGGGCAAGATATGCCATATCTTAATACAGAAAAACAGTCTGTCAAGTCTCAAACCATTAATTCTGTGGAGGCTTCACAAACTGTTAACTGTCAAGCTATCAACTCTCTTCCACACCCTTACTTCTTATAGACTTCATTTGCAGATAATAAGCCATACAGGGGGAAAAGTGCCCTTTTAATTATCCAGAGGATTATGAGGTTTGAGTTGTTCCCAAATGCTAATACATAGATTGCAGCTATGCAGCTTTGCATAAGGGGGGGGGGGGCGTAATACCCCTCCATTTGGCCTCTGCTGTTGATGGCTTTCAGCTGATCTTTGCACACCTCATTTGACAGGAAAATAAAGAGGCTGAAAAGCTCTGCATGAGAGACCTGTGAGTGTAATGAAGTTCTGAGATCCGATTAGGGAATGGATGCCAGAACTCACGCGCAGTTAATGACAGATATGAAAGATGGAATCAATCAGGAATTCATTTCGATTAATAAAAGATACTGATGAGGATGATTTGTATGCTAGTGAGTCAAACTCACGGCCAAAACATAAAGGACACAGAAGCACCGTTAAGCAGAGCGATGGGTTTTTTTTTTCGGTGCAATTTTTTTTCTTTTCGGTTCCCATGTTATCCGATTTGTCAATTCAAACCAGCTGCGATCAGGAGCGGAGCAGCCGTGCCGGCCCGGCCCGTGTGCTGCATCGATCATTTCGGCGTCTCCTCTTTAAATTCAAAATAAAACACCCCGGTTTATGGTGATTTCGGCTGACTGGTTGACTTCTCAAGTGTATCTAGAGCGAGACAGGCAAGCAGGCACACACAGAGACAGACAGACAGACAGACAGACAGACAGACAGACAGACAGACAGACAGTTTGGAGTGGCCTGGCTGGAGGTGGTGGGGGTTGTTGTTGGTTGACTACCAAACACACACGATACAGCGAGCCGTGCTTTAGAGTGGAGAGGAGCAGGGTTGCGTCGAGGACTGAGCCTCTGCATATGGCCGCGTGCTCTACCAGGTATGCGACGCCCAAGATTTTTAATTTACAGTATTTTAGTAGCAGACGGATGAAGTTCACAACATCAGGACAATTCAGCGTTGTACATCGTTACATCAGAAGGTTTGTTCCAGTAGTCTTCTGTAATCATCTAATTTAAATATATTTGCACTTATTGTTCTGCTATCTTCTGAGGTAAGTTCAAAACCATCAGCAGCTAGAAGGAGCTCAAACGTACAGTACAACACTTTTACCTAAAGAGGATAACAAAGACAACTGAATCGGTTTTCCACAGTGTGGTCCTGTCTACCTCTGAATGAACTTGCTGGGCATGAACACTATATACTGTGCATGATTCATATACCCAAAAGACCCAAGCACTGACTATAGGCAACAGCATGATAGATACAAAAATACACTTAACAATTTAATATGGCTTGACCTTAAATTTGATGCTTTTCTGAGTCTATGTTCCGACAATGCACACGGTACAAAATCAGTACAGGTTTCAGCAAATCAACAACATTCAGTCTCATTAATTACAGCATGCTTTGCATACGTATACAGCATTTAAAAATCACCCACATGTTCTATATACAGATCCCAAACCCCACAGTGGAGACTTATTTATTTTCTTCTCTTTAAGTCTGTATTTTCATCTTGGCCCGCTTAGCTGCTACGTTGTCAGCAAATGTGGGAGACAAAATAATTGCCTCTATATTTCCTGAATTGATTTCTTGCACAGTTCTAATACAGTGGTCGGGCTGGCACTCAGGCATCCATGACAGGCCCCTGGACTGCAGGCTTTGTATTTCAGGATAAACAAAAGCACTCGAAAGGCAAGACCTTTGTTTCTACAGCTTGTTATCAAGGTCAAGCATTGGCAATCAAAACAGAAATCACTTAAAGCAATTCCATTTTAAAAATTTCAAAACCTAATACTTCAAAACAATAGGGGTGTAACTATACATCAACATGGATCGATTTATCGATTCAATGATTTGATTTGTCACTTAGCACGCTCGACGGGCGGTGCTTTCAATCAGTGATACATTAAGACAGATGCAACCTTGTTTTATTTATAATAACGCTAATCTTAACCATAAACCACGATGACGTCATCCTTATATAATTGCATTGTTGTGCAAACACAAAGTGCTAAGCGCGGTGTGAACAACACTCCTCGCCCCTACACTCGGCTCGTGAATGTACACATTCAACATGTAACTTTTCCAGTGTTTACAGTAGTTGCTATTGTCTGGCACGCATTGTCTCCAACTACAATTTCAAAAAATGACGAGGATAAGATGATAAAGTAGATCTTTAACTCCTCCTGCCGTCAGACAGAAAGCCTTTCTTGTGTGACTTTGCAGTAATTAATTACTTAACATTTCATCTCGTGTTACTCTTCATGTGGTGAATCTTTAGTTTAATGACCGCTTTGAACCTTTCCTTCTGGTGCAGAGGAGGTAACCACCGCCCACAAACTGAGCTGAGTGATGGAGAATACGAGGCCCGGCTCCAGAGAAATCAAACAAGGACAAAAGTTCAGAGAAAAAGAAATGTACTGTATGTTGTCCACTTGCACCAGTCTTGACTCCTGCGGTCTGACCATGAACTAAGTTTTCCTTCAGATCTAACCCCTTGTCTAACATAGTTGTTCCTCTTAGGAGGCCAGTGGGGTGACGACACCCTTTGAACCTTTTAAGCACGACTTCATGACATCACGCTTTCTACAACAACAACAAAAAAAACTCACACCGTCCGTGCGAGAGAGGGAAGAGACGACATGCTGGATTGGCAGGGAGAGCAAGCAGAGACTGAGAGTGCATTAGACCTTTGGCATCAACTGAGGCATCAATTAATAAGCAGCCTGGGAATGTGTCCATCCAGACACACTCTGCACTGGGGAGCCACAGGAGGCTGGGCAAGGGCCACAGACGACTGGAAGACATGAATAATTGAGGTTCCTGTTTTAAATGTTTAAATGAATTAGGGCCAGGGGGAGGTGTAAAGAGATGTACAATAGGGAGGGAGGGAATAGCAGCAAATATATCTCCATTATGTCTCTAATCATGAAGCAGAGAGGTTCTGTGTCAGTAATAAAACTTGCTAAGTCATGTCATTAGTGGGGTGACATATCTGCATGCTAAGTCCTACATCAAACTAGCTTTGACAATTCTGTCGAGTGAGTGCAGCGCTTGTTTTGTCAACCAGGCAGGGATTTCGACAGATTTCTGTAAATGCACTAGCAATGGAAAATACTTGAAATACTTATTTTGACACAATTCAAATACATGCGCATGGCTTGGCGTTGGCACAATTATCGCCTAATTCTCTGTGTACTGTACAGCAATGAGGTGAAGGTTTTCAGTGACTATTCAGTGGAGATATTTGTAAAGATGCAAAGAGAGGCCGCACAGTATTAAAGCCAGACAATGACAATAAGTCCCAATAGGTCAGCCTTCCTTTGAACTAATTCACTTTGAGTCATTTCATTTTCAGTGTCTTAAACACTCTGGTTTTCTCAAATAACTTATGCATGTGTGTTCGTTAATAAAACACAAGCGCCATATGACCTATTAGAGTGTGATGTTTATTAAATTGTACAAAGGCACAGTGTGTGACACTACAGCAGCTGATATTTGTACCAGCCAGTTGTCAGCAGGACACAGTGAGTAAACAAAGCCCCTACTGATTGGCAGGCGTTCCGCTCTACAGAATCCAGCAAAGACGGCTCAAATTGGATGCCAAAACAGCACACTTAGATTTCAATATCTCCTCCCAGATGGGAGCACCACGCACATTGCTTGTGATTCGTGTCCAGTACCTAAAACTGCGGAGTAAAGAATGATAAAATTGTCACGGTCCCAAAAAGGCTACACGCATGCTGGATGCTCTGGGATCGCACTGGTTTCTGGCACCCAAAAAGATGAGATAAGAGGTGATATCAGGCTTCTTCGATGTGGGCAGCTTCCTCTGAGCTGCCAGTGCATCACCGCTTCTCCTCTCGCTTTCATTTTCTCCTTAATTCTCACCCTCTCTCACGGCGAAGTCCAAAGCCCAAGAGAAATTAGTCACCCCGCACGCAGTGGAGAGGGAGGAGTTGTGTGTGTGCTTGGAGGGAAGAGAGAGTGCAAGCGAGACGAAAGAGAACAGGGAGGGAGAGAGAACAAAATTGTTTTCCATCCCAAGTCTTATAATTCCACCTTATATCTGAAAAGTGATGCTGGTCTGAAAAAAGGACATCAATCTAAGCATCACAAATGTGCTGTAGTAACAGGAAAAGCCTTGCTGTGCTGCAAAGACACAGTAGTGGCCACAAGTGGAAGAACTAAAAATGATAAAAGAATCTACAAGAGCCTCTAAGCTTAAGAAATGTTCACATACTCTTACAGGGTCTGAGCCAGAGCGCTGCATTGTGAACATGACCCTACACTCACTACAACTGATTTCTTCTATGTTTCTGTCCTCACATTGTGGTTTGTTAAACGTGATACTTCTTCCTGGAAAACACTCAAATCATTCCCCCAGACCATACAAGTATAAAAGAAACATGTAAACGTGTCTAAACGACAACTGTGTACATTCGCTTATGTGCAGCCCAGAGAAGCATAATTCCAGCTTTAGCCAAAATACAAAATTAAACTGCTGGCTGTTACCTAGTAAACTTGTATTGCTAATGCGATGTCTGTCTGCTCGGCCAAAGATGTTTTTTAGGATGTGAAATGCCACAAGCGTTAGCGAGGATTGCTTGATTTTACTGTTAACAAAGACCAACAGAGTGATGAGTCTGCCGTTCAATAAGGATGCACCATTAGCTACCTGCACACATCTTTCTCCAGCCCCAGATAGCAGCCAAACACTGATCAACAGCTAATGCTAGTAGACAGTAAACAATAATTTTATTTAATTAATTAATATTTTTTTATACTCTTTATTAATCCCCAATGGGGAAATGACATTACATTGTTACACACTAGGCCTGAAACACACATGCTCAGGTCCTTTTACATGCACTAATGGCGAGATGTCAGAGTAAATGGGCTGCGACTGCAGAACAGGAGTCCTGAGCAGTTTGGGGGGCGTTCTGTGCCTTGCTCAACAGCACCTTGGCAGTGCCCAGTAGGGGAACTGGCATCTCTCCAGCTACCAGTCCACCTCCGTACTTCAGTCCGTACGGGGACTTGAACCAGCGGCCCTCCAGTTCCCAACCCAACTCCCTACGAACTGAGCTACTGCCACCCAATAGTCCGAATCCCTCAGTTATACCCTCAGTTATTTAATAACTTTAACAAACTTTTCCGGATATTCAGAGTTAAGCAGACCTACGGGCAATTTAGAGTTACCAATTGAACTGATTAACCCAACCTGCACGTCCTTGGACTATGGGAGGAAGCCGGAGAAAAGCCACACCGGCACGGGGAGATCATGCAAACTCCAAACCCAAAACCCGTTTTGAGGCGACAGTTTTAATCACTACAATAAAATATCTGATACTTCAAAGTCTTCAGCTTTAAAAGGCAGGGTTGGTAACTATTTCCAATATACACTTTTTTTATATATTGTTTGAAATTGTCTTTACACCCAGACAGCAATAAATAATGTATGGGCTCTGAAAAAGGAGCGAAAAAAGATCCGTCATCTGTAGCGGATGTAATCCTGTAAAAAACGCCCACCAGTCACTGCCTCGCTGTCCGCTTGGAAAGAACCAATGAAATGCCTCCTTGCCCCGCTGTGCGTACTCTACCCCTTCCGTGTACCAGCCTGAGCTCAATGTGCGTCACACTGCTAATAGTATCATTTTTGTTTTAAACATTTGGTATGATAATATTAGGTGTTTGCTTCCCACTGAATGAGAAATGAAGTTAAACTGTGTTCCTTTCTCCGCTCTGAAGCAGCGACACAGCGGTGCTCGTGCACGTCTGTGTGTGGGTCGGAGTCCCGAGGGCAGGGGGAGGGGTTAGATGGAGACGGAGCTGCGAGGAGATGCTACTTTCAAATCTTGCCAGCTTTTCACCATTACCAACCCTGCCTTTAAATGTCAGCATGACCGACCACATGTTTCGTAATTATTACCATAGGTGGGAAACATACATAGCATTCATCACTAAACATAATGCCACTTTTTAATGTAATGATTGGAATAATGAACGTAAGGTATCCCTGTGAGGTTGTTCACTAAATGTAAACTGCAGTTAATTGGTCCAGTTTTCTAGATACAGATGATACAGATAGATACAGAAACGTTGCTTATGCTAAAAAATGTTCCCAGTTCGCATTGAGGTAAAACTATATTTACACATAACAGCACAGTTGAAGCCTGTACATTCCTCACACACACACAATACTAAGCTTCATAAGTTGGACAAATCAAACTGCAAAAGAAAAATTAAAAGTCAAATGTTCTGTATATATTTATAGTGTGAATAGGTTGTGCACATAACGGACTGATAGAGGCGCCGTGATTGAACGGATGAAAGAGGAGCGTGAACTGCAGCTCGCTTTGAGCTAAGTCTATCATGGTGGAGAGATAATAAAAGATATCAGTTTCTCATTCTCAACATGTACATTAGATCAAGGCTCAGATGCTGGATTCTGCACAATACATTTAATGACATGGGCACATTTCTTTTGAAGATTGGAGTCTGCTTTGAAGAAGAGTCCTCAGCTCTTCCACTGCTGAGATCTGATGATGGAGAAACCTGACCGGCCTCCCCGTTGGGTCACAAAATCCAACCCAACTCCTATTGTTTGTGTGATGAGAGACAGGAGGACAGAAGAAGGACCTTTCAAACTCATATAAGCAAACCACATGAAGAAATAGTCCAAATATCCATAAGAAAAAAAGCCTGAACATGAAGCAAATGGGGAGACTTTTGACATTAATTGACAATTTCATTGAGTCCAATTTGTTTTATTATAATTCACAAAAGGATAGCCATCCTCCTGTTTTCTCAACAAAGACATACAAAGTGTAGAAAATAACTTTAGCTAATTTTTTAAACACCATAATTGCAATTTTCTACATAAATTGCAGTCTGATGATTACAGGCATGAGGTGGAGCTTGTGGAGAACATATTTCTAAAGGACCCTCGGCACCGCAACACACAGACAGAGAGAGAGAGAGAGAGAGAGAGAGAGAGAGAGAGAGAGAGAGAGTGAGAGAGAGAGAGAGAGAGAGAGAGAGAGAGAGAGAGAGAGAGAGAGTTGGTGGAATAGCCTGATGCCCGACAAAGCTAAATAACCACCTCCATGGAAGAGTGGATTCCCTGCTGAGGCTCTTCTCCACTCAAACCTCATTGTCCTCAGTGTGCAGAGCACTTTAAGACTCAATCATTTCAAAAGATTAAAATATCCTTTTACTTCCATTATAGTGTGATTTTAAACCTGAAGACACTTCTAAGGATTGTATACATCAGCAGTTTCCAACTTGGGGATCGAGCTCACAAGAGGGGGTCAAAAGATGATTAGGACATTTTAAAGAGACATATTTGGGCCCCAGAAACTGTTTATTTGTATCTTCTGCGCTAAACATTTAAACAAAACATTGTGCCACAGTTGCTGAATTAATCTTAAATAAAAATAAAAAAGGAAATCCATTTAAACTGCAAACTGTATTATTAGTTTTCTTAACACTCTTAACAATCTTTTCCACCGACCACCGGCACATAAGAAACATTTAAAAAAAAAAAAAAGGTCTTTAATTGGATGTTTCTTACCAAAATGCATCTTGGTAGTTGTAGTTAAAGAGTAACTTATCACCCCCTGAAAGTCTTGTTTTTGCTAACCTCCTGTGGTTTAACTTCTCACCTTGCTACAGTGATGTAAAGGTGTACTCCAGGACACTGTGACGTCACCCAACAGTAATGCTGGGTGTGGTTACAGGTGCAACACGCTTGAAACTGTCAACCAGAGAGGGCAGCAAAGAGAATTTCATGACCAACCAAGCCGGAGAAGTGCTCTAACTGTCCACCGCCTCACACTGTCTATAGAAAAAAAAAGATAGGACTTTTAATTCTGAAAACAGGGAGGCCCAAAACAGCGCTTTCTTCAAAGAGAGAGAATTCCAAACAAAATACACCTCAACAAAAGCAGGAATTTAAGCAAAAAGTTGGAACGATGCCTTTAAATGGCCTGTTGACTCTAGTTAGTACTCATGCTGTATGGAGTCATATTAACTTCACATGATCAAACCCTGTAGGATCACAGTCTGTACTCCAGTCATGCAAACTGAGCAAACAACAGAAGGAACTGATATGATACAATGACACACACACACACACACACACACACACACACACACACACACACACACACACACACACACACACACACACACTTAATAGAGCAATAAGAGATGCACAAATCATTCACATAAGCACTTAGGAAAAACAGTGTGCGGACACACACATACACACTTGCAGCAAATCAGCATGAATAAATAAGAGTCTAATCTCTGAGGAAAAACAGCTCGCCGCATCGGCAGGATCAGCCTGGGCGAGTTTGGGACACTGCTGGCTTCTAGGAAACCAATTTGTTTGTTTATTGTCTTGGTGTGTTGTCGGCGGTTACAGTTCATTGCAGCCAGCCCATCTTGGGCATGCTCCTTTAAATGGCATCTATAAAACATGGGATATGCTATCCCCATGTCGTCGTCCTCCTCCTCCTCCTCTGTACATGACGGAGCTGCACACGAGCGTAACAATGCTGCATTTCGTTCGCATCTGATGGATTCAGCCCAGCAGCTCGAGCTGGCGCTTTGAGAGGTGGAACAAACTGTGCTTTCTCAACACATAAGCCTATGAACACCACTGAGCAGAGAATTTCGGGGTGCTGAAATCGGGTGTAATCATGTAGATAGATGGCTGCCTTTTTATTGTTTCACTAAGCCAAATCTGCAAGACTGGTGGTGAATACAGAGTTTCTGAAATGATGCAATACCCAGCATTTTATGGTTAACTTGTGACGGTGCGGCAGTGCTATGTTGTCTGTGACACTGGGCTGTCACATGTATATGAATGCTGCATATATATTCGGCATGCCCACACTATAGGAAATGCAGTGATGTCAGTGTTAGATGGAGACATCTGGAAGAGCTGTAGTCTCAACAGGCAATCTTAATAGCACAACTACCACAGGGCTGTGAATACATATATAAAACTAAAATGTACTGTTTTGTCTCATGCCTGCAAACACAAGCTAGACTCACATATTATGCCCTACTGATCTGACAGAGTGAGCAGGAAGCTGGCGGAGAACACAAATACTGCCTGGGGTGGCTCCTTAAAACTAGAGACAAGCCTCTTATCCATGGAGTTCTCTTCCTCTGGAAATCACCTGGTGGCTCATGCATATCAAGTACTATCTCCAAGCCTCAGTCTGTGCTCTGCTGTCTTCAGGCTCTGCTATTGGTTGCAATGTCTGTGGAATGGTGGCTTTTAAAAGAAAAGCACAACTGAAATTGCAAACAATCTGTCAATAGGGGTGGGACAAAATAGCGATATAGCAATTCATCGTCCTTCGTGCGATACAATAATCGATAACGCCGGCAATGTTATAATTAATTAAAATAAGGCACTACTTCATGGCTCCTCGAGGTGGCGCTCAACACATGAATGAGGGAAACTTGAACATAATGGCGCTTAACCGCTGCTAGTACCAGCTCTACTTGGCTCGGCTCGACCGCGGTGCCCCGTCCTCCTTTTTCCATTGCAGATTTAGTACTGCCTCATGCGTAAGGCGAGAGTGGCTGGTCGTCATAGCGACGCCGCAGGAATCTGCCGTGACCTAACGCGACACACACACAGAACGTCGAAGGTGTGTTGTTTTTTTATTCTCGGCATGTGTGCCACAGCCAGAAGACAAATTTTGGAGGCAAAAAAAAACACCGCAGGCTAAACTATTTAAAAATGGTTTGTTCAAGACACCCCCGTCTGGCGCTTGCAATGATGACGCAGTGATTAGTGACGATTCTCTCCGACCAATCAGTAGTCTGCAGGTTTTCACGTCACCGTTTGGTATCGGCTCAGCTCGCTTGGAACCTCGACAGAGGTGGTACTAAATTCATTCTTTCATTCTCTCTCTCTCTCTCTCTCTCTCTCTCTGGAAAACCAAAAAAGGCGAGTCGAGCAGGTACCATGTAATGGAAAAACGCCATAATGTAACTAGCCGAAGAGGAAGAGGTTTTAACGGGATGGCGGACAGCAGTCTGAGGTGAATAACAGATGCCCCTGCCAGGTTTCTGTCCAAAGCCTGGACCCATAGTTGCTCTATAGTTCTGTAATTTTAATTTACAGACTGAAAAACTTGTGCTGCAGAATTGTGCCATTTTCTAACAGTTTGGACTTGCAGTGAATAAAGAGAGAAAACCTTTTCACATTTTCAGCCTTTTGTATTCATAGTTAGTCTGATATCGTGCTGTATCATTATAGGATTGTCTAGCAATGTATTGATTATCGCAGAATTGCTGTATTGTGATATTTTCAGTATTGTGAGCCATGTATCGTGCGGCACCCTGTGATTCCCACCCCTATCTGTCAAACCTCTGCATTCTGTTTATTTTTGAACAGATACAGTGCCACCAAAAACAATTTTCCATTGTTACTATCAAATACAGTGGAACGGTCACAGGGATCCCATCTCCAGTAAGCCCAGGGTGGCCTTTGCTCTGCCTGTCAGCAATACCAACCAATAACACTGCACAATAAAACCCTCCAGAACAACAGTGGGCAGCTTCAAGGGCTACTGACGGCGATCTATAAAACAATATAATGGGTTGCCTGTCAGCGAGTGTGAAAGGGAAGATCTACGCCTCCTTTGACTCTCTGAGGGGACTTCAATTAATCACAGCAGAATTGTATCACCCTGCAATAGCAGTGTAAGATTATTACCATCCCCATATTCCGCAGGATGAAATGCGATGATAGCACTAATTGAGGGAAGAAGGGGGAAAAAAACAGCTGACCGCACAACGCTTGTCAAGGGGATGAAGGGCAGATAAAAGAACGGGGTGAACAAGGAGATGGACCAAGATAGAAAAAAAAGAGAGGAAGTGGAAGGGGAGAGGGGGGGTGGGAGTGAAGAGGGATGGGTTGTAGAAAGAGAAATATTCACTGAGGTGTGTAAGCATAATCATAAATATCTACAGTCCGTGTGCAGACAGCAAACACAGGAGCCAGTTTTCATTAGGGACTCCATCCGTGTCTTCTCAACGTAATCCAACAAGATAACAGCATTGTACTTTTGTTAAGTCACAAGCAAGCTGCTTGAAGCAGGAGCTGCTTTTTTTCCCCCCCCCCTTCTTATTTTGGAGTTGAGGGGAATTACACTGATGGAGGACACGGCCCACGCTGTCAGCTCCAGGTCCCAATTCAGAGCAGAGATTTGACTTGGCTGTGGAGCTTTACTGTGGGGAGCTAAGTTTATGTCTGGGGGTTACATTTACCAAGGTACAGGTGATGGAAATGCTTGGATATAGAAATATTACGCACTCTTTTTGGGGTGGAGAGGTTCCAAAAAAAAGCTGATAATTTACAAGATTATGAATCCAGTTAAATATTTGTCTTCTTCTCTGAAGCCAGGAGCAGAAAATGACTTGTCTGTATGCTGATGAGACCACACGCATCACATATCACTTACTTAGTTTATACATGCCTATATGTTTCTAAAAAACACACACACATACATATATACACAGATACATATATACACAGATAGATAGATAGATAGATAGATAGATAGATAGATAGATAGATAGATAGATAGATAGATAGATAGATAGATAGATAGATAGATAGATAGATTTCCTTTTGTATTTGCACTCAGATGGGAGTTGCTTCAGGGCATGTGTGCACCCAAAATGAGCACCCAGATCCCTCTCTGGGAAAACTTCATTTTTGTTTAATTCAAGCATCCAATTAAGGTTTCATGTTGCCGCACAGATTTGACTATATTCTCTGAATATAGACAGCATGAAGCTGGACATTTCCCAGACTCCACCAATACCACTGCAAGCCACCTTAAGTCATTAGTTTCCAGTAGCTTGCCGGGTTTCTCACAAGTTAATAACTATTTACCACAGTGGAAGCAATCCGAAGAAATTCGCAGTAGCCTATAAATTGATTGAAGTCAGTAATTTCTTGACGACGTAAAAGCCACAAATGATACAGTTTAATAAACAAAATATAAGACAATGACATTTCCAAGGTACTATGTCAACTTACCTGTCGTTGTGCTGTGAAAGAATCCCCTGAAACGGTCCCTTTCATTTATTCTCCATTGTCAACCACAAAAAACAGAGACCTCTTCTTCACAGAAATGCCATTTCCTTGTCGCTTCAAGACGCCCTCGACAATACATAACCTAAAAGACTGGTCTAATGTCAAAGCTCTCCAGGCGCACAATCCCCGAGTAAAAGAAGTCTAAATTGGGGCTGCTGGCTACTTGCTGGCGGTGGGCTTGAAAGTCTACAAAAGTTGCTGTTCCACCGGCTCTGACTCACAACTTCCCGTCCGCCAGAGCGCCACAGGAGCTGGACAACACGCTGCACTGTCACTCATAGTTTCAGGATTCAAGCATGTCTTTTCCCGTTACAATCCTCCTTCCAGGTTGCAGTTGGGTTATGGCAACGTCTTCGTGCAGTTAGAGAAATGGATTTGAGGTGTCCGAGGGATGAGAGAGAGCAGCCGGATTCGTGTGTGCGTGCGCGCGTGCGTGCGTGCGTGTGTGTGTGTGTGTGTGTGTGTGTGCGTGCGTGCGTGCGTGTACTTGTGCTGAGCTGCGCTGGAGTTTCAGCGCCATTCAGTGGAGGTCTGCGGTGTTGACAAGAAGCAGTGCAGACATTTATCTCACTCAGCTTCAGATGATGATAACCGGATCATCCGGTCCGGATGGTTGTGCTTTCTTGAAGACAGCAGCACACGATCTATATCAGCGAAGTGAATGCTCCTTAATGTTATTACAAATGGCTTTAAACTTTAATGTACAGAATTATGTTATGGCTTTTTAGGTTGATTAATAGGCTACATTTAATGTGATTTTTATTTATTCATTTCCAGCTGAAACAAACTAACCAAAGAGGCCAGTTCATGATGTGATATGTTTTTTTTGGTTAATGCATAGAAAAAGATTTAGGGACTGTATGAAAATGATTTGGGTCGAGAGGAGTGCTGAATGTTATATTTCATTTTATTGAAAAAACACCTCCCCTGCATTATTCATATTTTTTTAATATTTTCTTTGATTTCAGACTCGTTCACTACTCTCCCCTGAATATCTTAGATAAAATGGTGTATTTATGACAACCATAACAAAATGGTGAAAATACAGCCATTCTTTATTGTTTAATAAACAGCTGCTAAATGAATGGTTACGGCCACCAAAGGAGTGAACCACAAACAAGTGGAAGCTCTGTGCTGAAGGGATTGTGCCTAGCAATATTTTTACCACATCCCATATCATCTGCCTGTGGCAAAACACACCTCCATGGTGTATCTAAAAAAAACTGCTTTTAATGTAATTATGTGATCTCGTTTATATATATTAGATTCCACAAACATATAAAATGTACTCTCCCACAAAATAGTTGGACTACCCTCCCATCAGCAAAAATAATAATGACAATAACCTCCCCCTTTATTGACCACCCTTCCTTCCACCGTTCCTCCTCTAATCATTTGTGTACAGTCCCTTACTTAGAAGAACTTGTGTGTTATGACATGCATTATGCTCCTGACCAAGGTTATCATAATAGATCTGTTTGTCTCTCACATTCAACTTCCGCTCTCCTCAAACCGTACTGCCCTGTCTACAAAGACTTCCCCCCAGTAACTGCATTATCGTCTCTCCATTTCTCAAGTAGTCTCTTTCGTCTGGCCCTCTGAAAGGCAGGAATGGGTGGAATAATCAATACCAACCTTTGAGATAGCCTGTGGAGATGCGACTCAAGCATTTGGGTTTTGGATTTGATTGATTTTGGACACCCTCAGAGAGTGGTATTATCATAAAGCCAAAGCTATCTACCTCATAGACATCTCTGCAAACACACGCGCACAAAACACCCACATGCAAGCAGAATCAAAGGGCAGAATACACAAATCCCAGGGGACTGAATACAAAAAATGTCAGGCTATTATCACTGACCGAGCTGAGCTATAAATTTAAAGCAGACCAGTCACTTCATAACTGCCTATGAATAGAGAAGCTGTTATTTTGATTCTATTTACGTCATTTATTGTGATTCCCAAAGTCATCAAGTGTCTTTCGTCCTCCCACTCCATCACACACACACACACACACACACACACACACACACACACACGAGAGGAGATGACCTCATTAATCTTTAGTGCATTGTATAGACTTATCCTGTCATAGCCCTGACACTGTGGTTTGTGACACAGCTCTGCTCATTAAATCATATGACAGGATGAGGTCAGCTGTGAGGTAAGGTGTCTCAAGCTGTGTGAGAGCAGATAAAGCCAGCAGTATTAGCTTCTGTGAGAGAGCTCAACAACAAACGTATGTGGCAGTGGAGGTGAGTCATGAGGTAATCCCGGTTAGTGAGCATTGGGCATCAAAATATAATAATAAAAAAGTCTCTGGTTTTGTCTCTTTGAGGTCACACCGCGCAGGGAATGAGGAACACACATCCGCTGCGTTTGTGAGGTGTCACGTCATTTGGCATCTCACAGAGGAAACCACACATAGGTCTTGTTACTGTACTGTAGGTGTAGCCTTGTGCAACGGAAGTACATTACCAGCATAAAATCTTTCATCCGGCACGTGGCTCCTCGTTGGATGTCAGGCTTTGCCCGTTCCTTTCTGTTATCTGTGTGTTACCATTCTCAAACTCCCTTCACTGTACAGGTAACAAGAACAACAACCTCCGAGCTATCAAGCTACACCCTCAAAATGGCAAGTTTTGACAAAAAATTGGATTATGCAATAAGGCAGGCCTGCTTGATTCTTTTTTTGTAAATTTTTGTAAGGATTTACAAAGAATACGTTTAAGGCATTTACTATCTAACAGGGACATGCTTGCATGTTGCCCACCGGTTATGGACTCCGAGCATGGCCTATTGTCTGTGAGCTATTGAGGGTAACGATAAACAGACATGGTGTGAAAATGCCATTGTTTCGGTCGTGTCCCCCCAGGTCGCGTTTATGGAGAACCAGGGAAAAACCCTGTAGTCAAAGGGGTAGCTGCAGGTTATTACGCCGGGCAAGATAAAGACACAAATGAAAATATTGCTGCCGGCCATTTCTACATCACATACGGATCCCCAGAAACATTCGTTGGTAATGATAGATGGAGAGTCATCCTGCAAATGCCAACCTTTTGGGACCGACTGGTGGGGAATGCTACGTGGCACAGACAATGATTGTGGTGGTTGGGCTTAAAATAACATCTTCTGCACAGAACTGTGCAAGCCCTCTGCCTGAACCCTCGCTCGCATTCACCACGGAGGTGTTTTTGAAGACAGTGGGATGTCTACCAGAAAATTGCAAGAGGAAAAATAGGAGGCATAATGGCCTCAGGAATGGAGCTGGCCATCAATAATGCAGAGGAAGCAGCAGTTAATGCCCCCTTTAATTCAACAGGTCTGCAGACACCGGGACAGTTATTCTTCCTCAGCTGCAGATGCTGGATGAGAGGCAGCTACATCAGGCTTTATGGCTTTGTGTGTAGTAGCACTGCCAGGTCTTTCCCCCGACCTCAATCCCGATTGCAGAGCCATTAATGGGTTTTCATCAGGGGCCGCCTTAATGGAGTTTCCAACTTCACCAACTCGCTCAGATTCCAGTGGGGAGATGTAGCCACAGAGAAAGAAATAATGCCTACAGTAAGTCAGAATATATGAACTTAATTTGGTCTGAGCAGTGAGAGTGCTGACAGCTTTAATAAACAAAAAATAGAGCACAATACAAACAGCCAATTTTATACTGCAAAAATTACCATTTAGAACACACACTGTCTTACAGGTCATACATTCAAGTGTAACACAAATAAATCTGCCATCAAGATGAGAAAAAAATGACTTTTAACACAAAAGGTTTATCAGAATATTGTCACATGTATACATTCTCAAAACATGAGAAAATAGATTGGGTCAAATAAAATGGCTGAGTCCGTAGCTGGCTGGAGACTGGCAGTTGAAGTGACGATGGAGACTGGGTCCGTAGCTTGCTGGAGACTAGTAGTAGAGATGGCTGGGTCCGAGGTAAGGTTGAGGTGGCAGGAGTTCCTGAGGGTGAGTATTTTAGAGGTAAGTAACAATCCAGCAGGGAGAGGAAGGTCACACTGGTTCTTAAAGGTGGATGATGAGCTGATGAGTTACAGGTGAGTTGATTTGGAATAGGGACCAGGTGCGGGGAGAGAGCAGCAGGAGAGGGCGTGTCCCCACACTGTGAAGAATGGAAACACATTCACACACACACCAGACTGTCACCGGCCGTGACATTGTGTTAATCGGCCATAAAGGTGGTCCAGTCACTTTACATTATCTACAGTGTTCAGCTGTTCAACTTTGCATGAGATAGAGGAGCTGTTCACCTGCATGTAACATATTAATAAACCTGTCTTATTAAGGCTTTGTCATGTTCGTAAAAAAAAAACACTACAAATGTGCCCTCTTGGATGCCACTATGGTATATAACATATGATAAAGCACCCTCTAGGGTGCCCTTCCAGTGGAGAAAACATGATGGAGTGCAACATAGGCTGCCCTACATGCTAGAAAACCTTCAATGTGCTGGTGTCCCACCACATGCAGCTGGTGCCCTTTTTACACCTAAGTCCACCCCTGATTCCCAGTGTTGCACTCAGTGCAACTGTTAAGTGACAGAACTAGTTGTGTGAAGAATGAAAAAAGAAAGCTAGAGAGAGAAGTTTACCCCCTGGTTACTTTCTCACCTGTGCACAGCTGGACAATCACGGTATGACGTGAATGTCAGCTTGTTTTGTTTGGAAAGTAACAGCCCCCCCTTTTCTGACAGCAGAAAGGTTTTGGTGGAGGCCAGAGGCGTCAGAAGCTTTGTGACCAGCCAAAAAGGTTGGGAACCACTAGATTAATTAATATGTACCAAGACATTGTTTTGTATTCGCTTATCATATACTGTTCAATGTAAATGTTAATCTAAAAAGGAAAAAAAACAAAACAGTATTTGTTAAATAAATGCAATGGAGTAAAGTGTATGTTTATCTGTGTTTTAAGCCCCCAACTGCCCTTCCAGGCAGCACTGCCTGGAAGGCACTAGGAGGCAATGGTTAAGGTTAGGTGCCTTGAAGTCAACGGTTGCAGCGCTTCCTTGAAGTCGATTAGGCAATGGTTATGGTTATGGTTATGGTTATGGTTATGGTTATGGTTAGGGTTAAGGTTAGGGTTAAGGTTAGGGTTAGGTACCTTGAAGTCTGCCTGGAAGGAGACGTTGGGGACTTAAAACACCATCGAGCAAAATGTATCCAGTAAATTACAAGTACCTCAAGATTGTACTTTTTTTAGGTACAGCACTAAAATTCGTTAGATCAACATTTTAGCACATCTTGCATCTTCTTTTATCTTCTTTTAAATTGAGTTCACATATTCTTATAAAAAAGATGACATCGCTGTTATGAGTGTGTTTCTTTGATGACTAAAGTACCTGTGAGCCAGCACCAGATTTAAAACAGAATTTGAGATGACAACCTTGTTCAAATGAAGATTTTTGCAGTGTAGATCTGACTGCATTGCATTCATTTTGCATTGCAACACAATGATATATGAACTCCAGAGGTGTTCTTTTTTCTTTGGTCTTGTTTCTCTCTCCCGATGATCTGCACATCACATGACTTTCTACTAGAGATCTGGTCTTCATCAAAGAAACTAATTCTTTGAGTCATTTCACTGTTTCTCTTGGATTCAGGGCGGTCTGCTTCAGACAGAGAAGTAGTGGGTCATTCATCAGGAGAGAGATTAAATCTTCATCCACTGCTATTGGATGTTGAGAGTACTACATCTTTGAGAAGGGAAATACACGTTCTTTTTTAGACTCCATCCTTTAAGGCAAAGGAAATGCTTTTATTTTCTTTAATCTCTTGCCAGCATGTGGAGCTGTAGACCGTTAGCAATAAAACAGCTGTTATTACAAAAAATGGTGATAAAAACAAAATGTGTCAACATTCCTGCTGAGCCATATAATTACAATGTTATAACATGCAAGATAGACAAAAATTCCATCTGTTTAACAGGTCAACAAACCTCTGTCATAGCCCCATTGTTTTCTAATTGCTTTTCATCTTGTAATACTTTAGCTCCATCTACTGGAGAATGCACACACACACACACACACACACACATACACACACACACACACACACACACACACACACACACACACACACTGTGAAAATACAGTGCACAGTAACCTCAACACTGAATGTGCTCTCTTTACACCACTTTACTTTACTTTACTTTACTTTGTTTCATATGGAATGCCGTTTTATTCAGAATTAAATAAATGAATAAATACATAAATACATGAATAAATAAATAAATATACCTTTGAAATACATCATGAAATAAATAAATGAGGCAATAAATACATAATTAAATAAATTTAATTATTTCATGGTACTTTTATTTCATAAGTTTATTTATTTATTTATTTCAAGAGACTTTTATTTCATAAGTCCACATTTATTTATTTCCGTGGACTTTTATTTCTTAATGTCACATTTAATTATTTTCTATTTCTTATATGCAAATCAGGGGGCGTGGCTATATCTCACATGCAGAACAGAGCCATGGGCAAAAATAGGCTGGCGAGCCGAAATGAGAGTGCAACACGACCGGCAGTTCGCGGTGCTCTTTAATCAGCGTACAGTCACCTATTCTGGGATAGCTAGACCACCAACTAGCGCTGACCTGACAGAGCACCACAGCTCGCGGTGCTCTGTACCCACTGCAGGTTGACATATTAGCTGAGTTGTTAAGTGAGCTAGCGGGCAAATGACTGCTCTAATTTAATACATCCATGTCTAATTCATATTAAACTGAACATTTCCGTCAAAGGTAAATTGAGACAAGGTGAATGGTAATTCTTCTCGAAGAGAAACGGGTATCTCTCTCTCTCCCCTGCCTGTGCCTGCTGCGCTGTGGCCGTTTGTGTGTGTGTGTGTGTGTGTGTGTGTGTGTGTGGGGCCTCTTATTTACGAGACCGGTCTGAGAGACCTCCAGCTTACAGCGGGTTCTCCGAGCGTGACTGTCCGGGCGACGCGCTAGCTGGCTGTTGAGTCACTATATGGAGCTCCTCAACTCTGAAAACTTTGAAGTGAATTGTCAATTCAGCAACGATTTTTGTAAGACTGTCTTTATTCGAAATCTAAACACTTGTTTCTCGCCTAAAACGTTCTCAGAAGTGAATTTAGTGATGAATAAGATGGCGAAATTGTTAAAATTGTCCTGTTGCTGGTCTGCCAAAGAAGTCCCATTCACCTTGTTGTGAATGTGAGATAGCCACGTCCCCAATTTGCATATAAGAACTGGAAATAAATAGAGAGGGAAATAAATAAATGTGGCGTTAGGGTACTTACCTTATGACAGAGGGGGACTCAAATGTCCCAACCCTCTCTGGTATTATTGGGCAGCTCAATTAAGGGGACATCCACACGAAGACGCGTTTGGATGCAAACGCACTTTTTTTGCATCATTTGGGCCGATTGTCCACACGCATCCTGTAAACGCACTGCCTGTAAACGCACTTTTTTGAAACCTGGTCCCAGGGTGAATAAAAAAAAAAACGGCTCACGTTTGGCTTCGTTTGGACAGCGAAACCGCATAAGTGCGTATCGATGATGTCATCCCCACACACCTCGGCCTCACAGCTGACTGCCTTCAACCCAGCTGACTGCTCTAACAGGGACGCAATGCTGTTTATAAAGTGAAGTAGACAACTTATCAACTAGCTAGCTAATCTATCTGCTCATCAACTCCTTGGACGGATTATAGTAACTTTTAGCACGGCTTATCGTAGAAAGGCTACCGCAAGAAAAATGTGTAGCTAGATTATCAAAAAGACATCGGATCATTGATGTTTGTTTGACTGCCGATGTTAGCTAGTGCGCTGCAATCATGTCCGATAGCAGACAGAATTGCAAAATAGAAAGCAATCCAACAGTACATTATACAATGTAACGTTTTCTAGCGGTGGCCTTTATATAATGAGCAGTGGTGAAAATTATTAAAGTGTAGTCCATGGATGTATTAAGAGAACTATGGTATGTTAACAGCACCGCCTACAGGCCTGGCATATGAAGTACCATGTTGAGTCATTTACATATGGATTCATGTGGACATGAATTTTCTTGAACCGTATCCAGGGAAGACGGATGCGTTTTTATCCTAACGTCTTCGTCTGGATGGAGCCTAAGAACAATGTTGTTTTACTTCACAGAAAGAGATGCTCCTCCCTGGAAGGAAATGGAGGAACTCCAGCTAAGTTTGCCCCTCCCAGTATACCTGTAGCCTACTCAGCGAGAACAAAAATCCTTAAAAAGAATACAAAAAACCCTATTGTGAAAAATATGATTGTAGTTTGGCATCAAGTTAAAAAATATCTACGCCCTCTCTCTCTGTCTTCAGCCCGATATGGGGAAATGACTCCTTCCCTCCAGGAAAAATAGACGGGGGATTTAAATCTTGGGCTACTAAGGGGCTGGGGAAAATAGGAGACCTTTACAATTCCCAAGAGGTGCTGATGACATTTGGAGAAATGGTTGACAAATTTAACATATCCCGTAACCATTTTTTTAAATACCTACAGTTGAGAAATGTCATTAGAACACAACAAAATCATATATCACTCCGGAAAAACTTAACAGATATAACAGTGCTATACCTGATGTTTGTACTAAATGTGAGAAGGAAAAAGGCACATTTTTCCGTTGTATTTGGCAATGTACCAAAATACAAGAATTCTGGCAAGAAATAAAACGAAAGTTACGAATGTAACTACGGTTCTATGAATCCTGGATGACCGCCAGAGGCAGTGCTTACACTGAATATATTCCGTATCGCGCTTGCGCAGGTCGAGTATTTATATCAACAAAGTCACCTGTGACCTCGGGGTGACCTTAGCCAAGGTATTAAGTTCCGGTGTCACCCCGAGCTCATTCCTTCAGAATCTTCTCGCGGGTCCGCAAGATTCCGAGTGACCAAGAACTCTGGCGGTCATCCAGGATTCATAGAACCGTAGTTACATTCGTAACTTTCGTTCTATTTCATCCTTACTGACCGCCAGAGGCAGTGCTTACACTGGATGACTCATACCAACAAAGTCACGAGGAAGCCTGAGTACCCACCTCACAGGGATGCAGCAGAGGACCTTGGTCGCAGGACCACACCCAAAGGATGGGGGGTGGCAACATTCACTCTGTAAAATCGTGCAAATGTGCTCGGCGACGCCCATGAGGCCGCGGCACATATGTCCTCCAAGGACACACCCTTCAAAGTCGCCCACGACGTGGAGACACTCCTGGTAGAATGGCATTTCACACCTGATGGTAAGGATAGGCCACGTGCCCTGTATGCAGAGGCAATGGCTTCCACAATCCAGTGGGACAGACGTTGCTTTGAGAGAGCACAGCCCCTCCTATGACCACCATAACAAACGAAAAGTTGCTCAGACTGACGTATGCACGCAGTAGCGTCCACATAAGCCCTAAGGGCTCGGACAGGGCACAACAAACTTGACTCGCCACCTCCTTCTCCGGAAGGGGGTTCAAAATTCGCCAGGTGAATCGGCTGATTGAGGTGAGAGCGTGCCAGCACTTTAGGGAGGAACGCTGTATTAGGCCACAAAGTGACACCTGAGCCATCCGAGTTCCATCTCAAACAGGAACCACTTACAGACAATGCATGTAGTTCACCAACACGTTTAGCAGAAGTGATGGCAAGTAGAAACGCAGCCTTGACTGACAACCACCTCAGCTCTGCTTGCGCCAAGGGTTCAAAGGGAGGTGAACACAGGGCGTCCAGTACCAGGGGCAGGTCCCATACAGGAGCCCTTGGGGCTCTCGTGGGTCGTAGTCTCAGAGCCCCTCTCAAGAAGTGGGAAACGAGCCTGTGGCACCCCACAGTGTTACCGTCAACCGTTGCATGCTGCGATGAAATAGCAGCCACATATACCCTCAGGGTAGAAGGAGACCGGCCACCATCCAGGAGGTCTGTAGAAATTCCAGGATGACAGGGACGGAACAACTCACTGGGTCACACTCATGAGTCGCACACCACTCTGAAAAGAGTTTCCACCTGTTCCTGTACTGTAGACGGGTAGACATTGCTCTGGCATTCAGAATAGTAAGCCTGACAGGCTCTATGCAGTCAATCAACAGCGGGTCGGGCCCTGCAGCGGCCAAACCCACAGCTGAAGGCGGCAGGGGTCGGGATGCCAAATCTGACCCCCCAGCTGAGACAGGAGGTCTGCCCTGCCGGGGAGGCGCCAGGGCTCCTCGTAGCAGAGACTGTGGAGCAGGGAGAACCAAATCCTTGCCGGCCAGAAGGGGGCCACCAGAAGAAGCCTGTGGCCCTGATGAAGGACTCTGAGAAGCGTCGGCAAAATCAGAGGAAACGGTGGGAAGGCATAGAGAAGGCCCTCCGGCCATGTATGAGCCAGAGCATCCTGGCCGAGAGGACTGTTCCTCTCCATCAGAGAAAACCACAGGGGGCAATGGGTCGATGTCTCCGAGGCGAAAAGGTCCACCCCAGCCCTGCCGAAGAGACCCCAAATTCCGTGTACCACCGCCGGATGGAGCCGCCACTCCCCCGGCGGAGGCAGCTGCCGAGATAGGAAGTCCGCGACCTGGTTCCGCTCTCCAGGCAAAAACATTGCCCTCAGGCTGGTCAGGCGGGGGGCAGCCCACGTCAGAAGAGCCTGGGACAACCGCAGCAACTGTGCGGATCTGGTGCCCCCCTGGTGGTTGATGTGGAAGACTGTCGAGGTGTTGTCCGACCTGACAAGCACGTGCCGTCCCCCGAGGTATGGCAGGAAATGCTGCAGAGCCAGGTGCACAGCCCGGAGCTCCAGCACATTGATGTGCTCTCGAGCCTCTTGAGCAGACCACAGGCCCCGAGCAGTCCGGTGTTGCCACACGGCGCCCCATCCGGAAAGGCAAGCGTCCGTCGTGACAGTCTCCCGTCGAAAGGGAACAGAGCCCATGGGCACACCCTTCGACAGAAATGAACGTTTTCTCCAACGGGACAGAGCCATCAGGCACTGTCGCAACACCTGGAGTCGTCTGTGTCTGTGCCACTTGGCATCCAAGTGGAAACTGTTCAACCATCTCTGCAGAGGACGCAGTGACAGTAAGCCCAAGGGAATGACAGCTGAGGCAGCTGTCAGCTTTCCCATGAGGCGAAGAAAACGGCCGTAGGTTAGCATCCTGCCCTCGCGGAAAAGAGGAAGGAGGCAGAGGATGTCGTCTATGCGCCTCAACGACAGACAGGCCGTCATAGTGACGCTGTTCAGAGCCACGCCAATGAAGGTTGTGCTCTGAGAAGGAGTCAGAGAACTCTTGTCGAAGTTCAC
Organism: Gymnocephalus cernua; assembly: GCA_023631565.1. NCBI lineage: Eukaryota > Metazoa > Chordata > Actinopteri > Perciformes > Percidae > Gymnocephalus > Gymnocephalus cernua. Next base: position 17,596,170 of record CM042428.1, read on the forward strand.
CGTGAGACCCAGTTGGGCCACATGCGACAGAAGGCGAGACGTGTTCTGGTCCGCCTGGAGCCTGGACGGTGCACAAATCAGCCAGTCGTCCAGGTACGGCAGGATCTTCATGCCCTGCAACTGCAGGGGTGAGAGGGCTGCCGCCATGCACCTGGTGAACACACAAGGGGAGAGGGACAGACCGAACGGAAGGACTGTGAACTGATAATGATTGCCTTGGAAGGCAAAACGAAGAAACTGCCTGTGATGAGGCACAATAGGAACATGAAAATAAGCATCCGTCAAATCTATGGACGTGAACCAGTCCTCTTTGGCAACAGCACGAAGAACGTCGGCTGTGCTCAACATGTGGAACGGCAACACCTTCAAATATGTGTTGAGTCGCCGTAGATCCAGAACCGGGCGAAGCCCGCCGCATTTCTTCTGGACCAGAAAATAAATTGAGTAGAACCCCCCGGGCTGAGACAGGGGGTCCACCGGTTCTATTGCGCCCTTGGACAGGAGAGAAAACAACTCCCGTTCCAGGGCTAGAGTCTTTGCCGGGTCGCTGATGATGGTCATCTTGACCCGGCTGAAGGATGGGGGCCGGCGTCGGAACTGAAGCTTGTACCCTTGGGCTAAGGTGGAAACCACCCAAGGATCCGAAGCAAGGGCTGCCCAGCAGGAAAGCTGCTGCTGGGAGAAGCGACCGACAGCCGGCCCCAAGGCTTCAATGTCTGCCCCCCCGGCCTCTGAAGGCCTTGGGGGGGCGACGATTAGGCTCCGCAGCCCGAGGCCGCGGAGGGGGCAAGTGAGCAGGCTCACAAGGGTAGCGAACCGGCCTCTCAGTGAGGTGCTGAGGCCCCTGGTGGCCCCTCGGGTAAGCCGGTGATCGGGAGCGGCCCCTAGGGGCAGATGCAGACCCCCTTGGCTGACCAGGAGGGGGCATGACCCTACGAAGACCAGTGAATTGTTGCCTGGTCTGAGTAGCCTGGACAGTCCGCTCAAGTACTTGTACTGCAGCCGAGCCGAAAAGTTCCCCGGGCTCCACCGGAACAGCACGGAGGGTCCGGCGACATGTCTCAGACAGAGGTGACTGTGCAAGCCACACCTGGCGGCGAGCCTGAACTAAAGTGGACATCAGACGTCCAAGTTCCCTAGACATCAGAGCGAAAGCCTGCAGAGAAGCATCGCTGAAACTGGTGGCAGAAGCGTCGAAAGCTGCCTGCTGCAAAGAAGTTGAGAGGGCAAGCATGAGGTGAGAGAGGGAGTTGCCAATGCGGCCCATACGTGCCGCAGTATCATACGCCCGACATAGAAGGTCGTCGGTGCCCCGACACTGGGGACGAGGGCACCTGGCATCCGGCCTCAGAGCTTCGTCAGGGGAAACTATGAGTGAGGCAATAGTCGGCTCAACAGCTGGCATGCGATCTAGGCCGAATTTTGCAGCATCTTGCATGGCTGCCAGAGTTCTGGCATTGGAAGTAGGATGGGAGAGAGCTTTAGTATCCCTCCAACAGGCATGCAGCTCCTTCAGATAGTCATCAGACGGAGGAACCCGAAAGGCAGCAGGGGCCAGAGTGCGTCTAAAGAAAGCACTAGCCCGCACCGGTTCTGGTTGCCCCACATCCAACTGCAAGCGCGCCAGCGCTGCGCGAATGATGGACCCCATGGAGCCGGTACCGGCCCCATCCAATGAGCTCTGGGCCGAGGAAGGAGAGCCAGGCCCCGAAGCAACGGAGGGTCCTTCTTCGGCAAACTCGGTAAAGAGGGTGGCCGAAGCCGCCAAGGAAACCATATCCTCCTCAGCCACAAGCTCAGCAGCGGGTGAAGTGGGTGGAACAGCATCAACTACACCAGCAGTGGAATGAAGGGCCAAAAGAAGAGACTTCATTTGGCCCAGCTCTGCGGTCAGCAAGTCCACTTTAGCGGACAGCCCGCCAGTTTTAGCCTTCTTCCCAGAAGGAGCACCCGCAGCCTCCGCGGCCCGGCGTTTGGATAGGTTAGGATGGGCAGGGGACAACCGCTCTGAAAGAGACAAGTCAGAATGACCCCCCAGGAGTTCCACCTCCGCCAGTCTAGCAGCTCTCACTGCGCGGAGCATGTAGCTGCAGTTCATGCAGGGATCCTCTGAGAGGCCCTCCCTCAGATGGTCAACCCCAAGACAAGGGGGGCATAGGTCATGGCCGTCCTCATTCTGAAGAGGAGCCAAACAGATGCCGCAATTATGAGAATCCATAATAACGGTGAGGAAATACTGCCACCGAGGGATGGCCAAGAGGCAGTCAGACAGAGCGAGAGCACTCCAAAGACAAAAAACACTATAGAGGTGAACGTAACCTGACGTTTAACTGGCAGACAATATGAAACGACACACACAGTGAGAGGGAAGCGAGAGAACGTCCATCACTGGCATAAAGCCGTCGGAACTTCCGAAGGACAAAGCCGTCACCAACACGACACGTGAAACCGGTGTCCACAGTTACAGAAAACAATAAATGCTGAGCGAACACGCTCACTTTAGCAATGGGGGTTAGCTACGTACTCAGGTAAGGCTACGGTAACATTAGCACACGATAGCACCGAGCGAACACGTCAAGAACGAGGATAAGCGGCACAGCGAAAGCGCACAGCCGCAGTTAAACAGTTGCACAGGAGAGGGGAGCGGACACACACCCTTCACAGATACAATACAACGTGTAGGTGAATGAGTTACACTGGTAAGGGATACAGCCATCGTAACATTAGCACCTGAGCGAACACGCCCACAGGAAAAAAGGAGTAGCGCAGTACCTACAGGCAGCTAAGTATATCAGCGACATGTAGCACAGCGAAAGCGCGCAGCCATGAACAAACAGTTGTATAGGAGAGGGGAGCGAATTCACACCCGTCACTGATACAATGCGTATACAATGAAACAATCTTACCGAAGATAGAAGTGGGTCCCGGAGCGTCCGCTAGTCCGGGGCTTCGTCAGAAGCCGAACGGCGACACACCGTGCCCGTCCCCGAAAAGGGGCAGCTCTGCCGCAGCCTTTGGAGGGCGAAAGATCCGCAACTCCGACCTAAATCGCAAGGCTACAAGCGGCGAGTTGTTAGAAACGATCAATAATCCAACTATCAAATAATCGCATATGCTAATGCTGCCACAGATGGCAGACGACCTGCATCGCGAGAAGATGAAAACGGAATGAGCTCGGGGTGACACCGGAACTTAATACCTTGGCTAAGGTCACCCCGAGGTCACAGGTGACTTTGTTGATATAAATACTCGACCTGCGCAAGCGCGATACGGAATATATTCAGTGTAAGCACTGCCTCTGGCGGTCAGTAAGGATGAAATAGAACTATGTATTCAAAATATTTTACAGATTAAAATACCCCTAACCCCACAGTTGTTTATATTGGTCTCTACCCAGATAATTTGAAGATTAAGAAATATCAACGAGCATTTGTAGACTTAAGTGTGTTAATGGCAAAGAGAGTAGTAGCCCTCTCATGGACAAATACCAGAAGTCCAAGTGTAAGCAGGTGGTTGTCTGAGCTATCCACAACTCTCCCCTTGGAGAAAATTACATATACAATAAAACACCAACAACATAATTTTCACCTAATCTGGGACCTCTTCATTTACTATGTATCGAGAACGGATTTACCACATGTGGTGGAAGAGCCTGTGGACATGTAAGCAGTAGCACTTTGCAGTATCTAAGATTATAGAAATATGCTTTATTTTTATTTTTTTCTATATAATGGACCGAAATGGACTAATTAATTGGCCTGATTCCCAACCAAGATTTAGAATTACTTTAGAGAGTGGGGGGCTAGAGGGGTGGGGGGTAGACATGTGTGTTCAAGACATGTATTGTCTTACATGTACATGTATTTCTTTGAATTTTTCGGTTATGTTGTGAATACAATAAAAAGAATGTTGGTAAAAAAATGTGGCATTAGGAAATAAAAGTCTACGGAAATGCATAAATGTGGATATACAAAATAAAAGTCTCTTGAAATAAATAAATGTGGACTTATGAAAAAAAGTAGCCATGAAATAATTAAATGTATTTCATTATTTATGTATTTATTGCCTCATTTATTTATTTCATGATGTATTTCAAAGGCATATTTATTTAGTTATTCATGTATTTATTCATTTATTTATGTATTATTCATTTATTTAATTCTGAATAAAACGGTATTCCATAGTTTAATGGACATAAAACAGAAAATGCAAATTGTGTATGAAGTGCATAAGAAAAAGTATTAATACTACTTTTTGATATAACTGCTTAATAAACTTTATGACTGTTAGATGACTTAGACCACGTCCAGACGGAGACGTTTTGATGCAAACGCATCCCGTCTTCCCTGGATTCGTTTCAAGAAAAGTTGCGTCCAAACGAATCCATTTGTAAATGACTTAATGTGCTACTTCATATTCCAGGCCTATAGGCAGCGCTGTTATTGCTACAGAAATTCACCCAAAAACAGAGAGGAAGAGGAGAGTCTTCAGTCACTTCCACTTCCGTTCATAACATGAATAGCTAGACTTTAATAACTTTCACCACTGCTCGTTATATAAAGGCCACCGCAAGAAAACGTCTTTGTTTGCATTGTATAATGTTGGATTGCTTTTAATTTTGTAATTCTGTCTGCTATCGGACATGATTGCAGTGCGCTAGCTAGCAGAGCTAACGTCAGCTCTGCTAGCTAACATCGGCAGTCAAACAAACATCAGTGATCCAATGTCTTTTTGATAATCTAGATACAAGTTTTTCTTGCGGAAGCCTTTCTACAATAAGCCGTGCTAAAAGTTTCTATAATCCGTGATAAGCAGACAGATTAGCTAGCTAGTTGATAAGTTGTCTACTTCCACTTTATAAACGGCTAACATTACGTCCCCTGCTAGAGCGGTTAGCTACTTTAGTACTAGCGGGGTAAGGTTGAAGGCAGCAGGTCGAGGGGTGTGGCGATGACATCATCGATACGCACGTATGCGGTTTCGCCGTCCAAACGAAGCCAAACGTGAGCCTATTTTTTTTATTCAACCTGGGACCAGGTTTCAAAAAAGTGCGTTTACAGGCAGTGCGTTTATAGGATTCGTATGGACGATCGGCCCAAATGATGCAAAAAATGTGCGTTTGCATCCGAATGCGTCTCTGTGTGGATGGCCTCTCAATTCATACCAATGCATCAAATTTTATAAGTGCATAGGTTTTGTAATATCAGTGGGGTTAATTAAAATTACCAATACCACACTATTAAAATAATCTATTACAAGTACAAGTATGAATTTTCCTGAAAGATAAATACTTAATGCAGAAACAAATGGTCTCTGAGAGCATTATACTATTACATACATGTATAATACTATTGCATTATTATCACTGATACAGTAAGCAGCATATCACTGTTGTAGTTAGTTAACTAGTTGGTATAGCCTACTTTTGGGTAATTTGAGCTATCCCAACACATTCTATTTCATAAATTCTAAATGTTAAATGTAACATCTCAGTCTTCAACGTAACAAGTAACTACAGCTGTCAAATATTGCAGTGAAGTAAAAGTGCAATATTTGGCTCTGAAATGTTGTGAAGTAGAAGTATAAAATAGTGCAAATACATCAAAAGTAGTCTACTTGAGTAAACATACTCAGTTATGTTGCACTACTGTAATAAAATAATAAAATAAATAAGTACACAAACACACAGCTAGCAAAGACACAACTTCTCTGATACTGTAGTGTGATCTGGTTCTGCTTTTACTCCTTCCATAAATACAACTAAAATAATTGAACAAATTAATTAATTAAAATTGAATATCAATGCAGATGACATGTAGCCCATAAAACACATTATGCTCATTTTCAGGGTCATACTTGTATTTTGGGTTTCTACATGTAAATAAATTTACAACAAATGTTGAAAAAACACATATTTTTCTCATACTGTCTGCTTGAATATACCTGTATTTACCCTCTGTCTGAAATGCTCCGTTTTACTGCCTTTAAGTCCCCCACTTGAAAAAGACCACTCTGCTCTGATTAGTCAGCGTTTCTGGGTCTTCTGCATCTGTGCTCTCACTCTGTGTTCCAATACCCATACTACCATATACATATCAAATGCAGTAGGCCAAATATACCAGGATGTCCTACTGCATCCGTTCAGATTTTGCACTATGCAAGCCAGCATGCTTTTCTGGCTATTGTGACCCACAATCCTTCCGCAGCATTTATGAGCAAAAGGGTCAAAGTTCAAGGTGCATTGTTATGAAAAAATAGTGTGTCCCAATTGTATGCATACTGCATTCAACCGTACATACTTTGAGAGGGCAGATGCAGTACATACTAAAATTAAAAAGAAAACGTATGCAATTTGGAAATCAGCCTCAGTCTCTGCACCATCATTGCAGCTGGGGAATGACTGTAGCGGCACTGTAGTAGCACTTTCCCCTATATATCATATAGTTATGACATCATAACCTTACAGAAGTCCTGACAGCTAGTTTGAAGGCAGAGTTTCTGAATACGATACTTTCACAGTATTTATATAACACCTCGACCTGCTTTATAATTTAAAAAAATAAGCATGGAAATCTCACTTTTTACATTATTGGACTTTTAAATCACATATCAGTCTAGGTCCTTGAGCATTGTCAGCTGAAAGATGGACTGTGACCTCAGATAAAAGTGATTATATAACACAGTTACATGCTACTCTTCACGTACCATTAGTGCAGCTTTCTTTCAAAAACCACGACTCTAATACCAAACTCCATCTCCTTTGTGCTCTAATTGACTGCGCAGTGTTACAGTGTTTTACTGATGGGAACATATGGTGAAATATGGTTACTGGGCCTTTTCTACTAAAACTTATGTGGAGGTACAAATGTAGAGAAATATGTGATTAGTCAGTGCACTACTCAATATCTGCTGCACAATGAATGTGTAAATAATGTGTTTTGAAATCACGTGTCAGTTCATAATGTCCAGTTCCTAAGAATCTTCCCTAAACTAGATCTGTCATCATGTGTTGTAATCAGTTAGTTTGCTCTTAAGAAGAATATTCAATACTTCCCTTTATAAGTTCCCTTTATGAACGTAATAGTATTCCTAAAAGCTGAACTTGTACCAGATTGTTTTTTGGATTACATTACATTGCATAGGTGTACATATTTAAGTGGCCAGGGAGTATAAATGTGGTTAAGTAAAATGTACAATGAAATAGAAATACTCTCAGTATCAGTAAGTATCTCAATGTTGTACATTAAGTATTCAGATGTTTTACTTAAAGTAAAAAGCGTATAAGTAGCAATTCAGTGTAGAAGTACTCTGTTACAAGTAAAAGTGCTGCATTCAAACTCTTAATTAAGTAAACATCTTAGCATCTTAGCCAAGTTGGTGGTAATTTCAGCTGCTTATAGTGCTAGCTTAACTTATAATAATACATCATAATGTATTAGCTAATTTATATGTTGTAGGCTATTAATAATCTACATCTGCAAAGTAACTAGTAACTAAAGTTATCAAATAATTGTAGTGTAGTAAAACTAACAATATTTCCCTCCAAATGCAGTGGAGTAGCAGTATAAAGTAGCATAAAATGTATAATACTCACGTAAAGTAAGTCTTTCTCAAATTTGTGCTAACCTACTGTATCACTGAATAAGTACACTTAGTTACATCCCAGTTCCACTACTGATAGTACTTGAGTAATTAATGAATGCATTAATGTTCCTCGCCCTTATTATTCATGACTGTAAGAAAGTGAGACACCCATTGACCTTTATAAATCACTTGACAGTCCATGTTTCCAGAGAGATTTGGTTCATCAATGCCTTATGTCCCGCGTTATTAAAATAGTTATTAAGCTCTAATAAAGTGAATAGTTACATAATGTAAAAATTGTGGCTTTTTGGATGTTCACAACATGTTTTACGTGTTATAGAGATGAAATAGGACCATTAGGCAACATTTATTGTACAGTAGGCTACAGTTGGGCAAATAAATGGTCATATCATAATAGCCTATCTTCCTAAATTTGTCATTGGCTGACTTTCACATTAAGATCTGTTAACCCTCGTGAATAAAGCAGCCTATAAATATTTCTTGTGGCTGTTGGATGTGTATGGCTGTTGGTGGTATGTTCAGGGCTGGCTGCGCGTCCCTGTGAAGCCCTGCCTTCTGAGATGAGTTGTAGCCATCTGCCGGATTACAGCCTGGACGCAGCTTTATTCTCTTTGAATGAGGAAAACATCGTGTCTGCCTGCCTGACAGAAAGCTGTCACATGGGGCCGAGGAGAGAGAGGGGGGGGGGGGCGGAATTCGCTTCCTGAAATGCTTCTAGTCACTGGCTGTGTATTGTTTGTTTTCTCTCTCTAACGTAACATCGCATCGCGTTTCATTTCCCGTCCGGATCTTTTGCTCTCGACGCTGATGATGATCAGCAAAGTTAAAAACGCCATGTCCACTCTGGTGGGAGGGATGATGCCGCACGGACACCACCACCACCACCACCACAACCATCACTCAGGTGGCGGCCAGACCTGTGGACCGGACAGCCTGCCGCCGCGCTTCCCCTACGGCCGGCCGGATTTCTTGGACCTCACCCCGGAGCTCCTGCAGTACTCCACCGAGCACGCATCACGGCCGGTGCTCACGTTAAAGAGAGACAGCAGGCTTCCCTGGCGGACGGGATACGCAGAGTAAGTGGCGTTCATTGACGAAAGGTCCACACAGAAAAAAAAAAAAAATCATTCACATAGCCTAACCAAATATTCTGATTTTAATATTGTCCTGGTGAGTGTCAGCCAGGCCTGTGTTACTGCAGCCTCAGCACCTCTGAGAGCACTGCAGCAGCCAAATGATGACCAACATGGCTTTCTGCTGTTGTACAGTTTCTACAGTGTTCCTCCACTGCAGTGAATGATAGGCTGTGTAATTTGGAGTGTACTAATCAGTCAAAACGCTCCCTAGCATAACAGTGACATTTGTGTTCAAAGATAGCCTATTTGACTACAGGTTCCTCCTCAAGTCGATTGTCAGGCAATACAAAAGTGAAAGCAGGAAATGTCTACTGTATGCATGTAACCAACAAGCCTTTCTGTGTGTTTCCTCACATTCATGACGTTTTTCATACCTTGAAAATGCATATACAGTAACCTCAATGAGAGCTCAATTTCTGGGAGGTTATTTGTATTTTTCATTCACAAAGAGCATTTGAGCCTGTTTTTGGTTATTGCTTTAAGTTGCCTATCAAGGTTTAGTGACCAATGACCATTCACATTTTTTTTGTGAGCGTAGGTGCAGAACTTCACTCCTCCTGCCCATTGCTTTACTGCAGGTGCTTTTATACTGGAATACACCTGCAGTGCCCTCACTGGTGGAAAACAAAGCAGCACTTTTTAATTCACACTATTGACCAGAATTTGCTCTCTGGGTGATATTCCCGCTGAGGAAAAACACTTTCACACATTTGAGGGGGGGGGGGGGGGGGGGGGGGATTGTTATGAAGGACTGCATAGCTCCATTTCTACAGTACAGTACGTGAATTATACCACCCCTGCCTGTCCTCCTGGACCCAGTGTGGAAACCGGAAAAAAGAACATCTGACTCATGCAGAGAGTCTCAGGGGGACAGAAGACTGAATGAGAGAGGTCAAATGAGGATGCTGTAATGCATAAAGGGGGTGGGGTGGGGGTGGGGGGGCAGTTAGGGAGTGCGCACCATCATCAGTGCTGTCATCTGCATTCTGCTGCAAATTACACTAAGTCGCTGAAACTGTAATCACAACATTAGCAGTGCTGTTTACAACACAACCTAATCGGCTGATCTGGTCCCAAAAGTCCACACCCATCAGTGTTAAATTAACACATTGTGAGTCAACAAAATGAACATAAATCCATCCCAAATGAATGCAACTGAAAAGATCAGCTATTGAAAATAAGGACTATGTCCACTCTCTAAAGTGTAGCGTTAATGCCAAATTACTGCTGTTATCAGGTTCCAAGGGTTGTACACTTGGATGAATGTTTATTTGGGATTGATTGAAGCATTCATTTACTCCCACAGCTGATATGGCTCTGATAAGACTATTCTAGGCACTCAAAAGGTGTTAAATGAACTGTGATGTGCGTGGACTGACCGAAACACAGAGGATTAAACCGCACAACATCACTTTAGATCAGTCTGGCTGAAATGATGATCTTCACAGAGCAGGATTTATCTATTGGAGCATCTATCAGCGTCACCTCTTTTGTCTTGTTGTTTACTCCCCCTGTGCTGTAATGAGTGGGAACAATGATGGCCAACTGGCTTACATTCAGACTCTCTGCAACTTCTCCACTGTGATATCACTTAATAGTGTCATTATGGTGGTAATGAGCTTATGTTAGTAAAAGCGTTGAGCTTCTCAAAATTTAGATAGATACTGTACGTAGGGTCTAGTTTCAAAGGGAATTGTGAACCTAAATTCTGTCTGCAGTGCACCACACAGGCTTCAGATGCTCGAGATAATGAGTCTAATTAATGCTATGACGCTGCTGTACAGCATTTGTCAGCATAAACATGTGAGTGCACTTATGGTAAGCCATTCAAAGTGCTTTTGTCAAATGGCTATTTGATACAATTTAATATGGAGGCAAGCTTCCAGGCGCTGGCACTGAGATCATGAAAGAGAGTGTGAGGAGGCAAAGACTCGTTTTAGAAAATGTTTTCATAGATTCTTTTCCTCTTATTTCAAGCCAAGATGTGCATGGGAACAAATTTAAATAATGTATACTACCGCTCTGACTTCATATATAATTGATCATTGTCTATGGTATAATAATTCTATGTGATATTATTAATAATGCATAAATAAACAGATGTTAGGCGAGCACAAAAGGACAGTCAAAGCTCTGCGTGATCCTGAAGAAAATAGGCAGCTATAGGAGAACGGATGACTTAAACGGAATCATTTCATGTTGAAAAAGTTTGGATACAGAACAGCTCCTTTCACTCGTAACACTGAAAGTGCGGCAAAGCTCTTGTTAAAGCGACTATAATCAATATTTTTATAATAACAATGTATCAAATGACAATGTGAAAACAATGTGTAATGTTAGAGGCGTTGTTGGTAGTGGTGAATCTAATAGCTCCCCTCGGCTTCACAGAGTTTATATTTCAGCTCATTGTTTAGCTGTCCGGCTGCAACTTTACTGTTTTGGGTCACTCTCACTGCTCTCATAGAAAGCTGAAGTGTAGAGAACTGCAAGGTAATGTTCACATGCATTTCAATGCACGTCATTATTTAGCTACCTGTTTATGTTCATATCACTCTTATCCTGTGATGGCGAGACAGTTTATGCGTTGCAGCATGTTTTAATTACAGTACCTGCATACTTTTCTAAGTAACGCATCTTGCAAACATTAAGAACAACTTCCTATCCCTGAAAAGGAATTCACATTATGACTCGACTAATTCTCACGTGCTACGGATGAAGACTTTGTACAGGCTTGCAGTGTTTGTTTAGGTGTTCACCTCCACCTGATGTAGCATAGATTAGCAGCAACCGGGGAGTCAGATTTTTGTCATGTGAAATGTTCACATTCACATTTGTAAAAATCCTCTCAAACAGTCCACTCTTTTACTCCCAAATGTGTCTGTGTTGTTAGAAAATGATCAACAACGCAAAATCTAAAAGGCTTATTCCAGAGGTTTTTTCATTCATTGGATTACATGCACCACAGATCTTCCTCTGATTGAACCACAACATCTTGCATCAGCCTTTCTTGAGTTGCAAGACACGAGGTGAATTACAACATTAATCAACCACAGCTTTACATGTTACTTCAGAATTTGTATTTTGTTTTTTCCTGAGAGATTTTCATCACATTTATGACGTTAAAAAAAAGGTCCAGCAGCCATAATCAGAGAATGCACTAAAACTCTCAACTTCCTCTTATGAACTTGCCTTGCATAATGTACTGTTCAGTAGGAGGGTTCAAACATACTTTTACCAAACATGGCCAAGATGGTTTTCAGTCACAAGTTGTGGAGACATATGACCGAAACACAGATATGCGAAAGAGTTAAGTCACATTATAGGAAGGCTTGAGCTCCTGGTTTAGAATCACATCCTCCCACACCACCAACATTATGTTCAATTATAGCTCATTCAGCACATGTGACTGCTTTCCAAACAGAGAATACTTGTTGATTCTTTACTGTGGGAGTGGGGAAACTTCATAAGACTGCAAAAATGTAGAAACATAGGCATTTGCTTTCATATTCAACCTCCTCTGTTCTCAAAAAAAGTGAAATGATTTATGGTTATATCAGGAACTTCTCATTTTTAAGGTATTGTAACAAGCTAATGATTCCACTATGATGTCTTATTCAACATTATTAACTTCACTAATATAAAATATGTTTATTTAAAAGGCCACAATGTGAAATTGTCTTACTGTAAGAGGAGTAACATTATAAGACAAAACAGTATAAGAAGAAAGAATTTTTTTCACCTAGCCTAACATACTGTCGGCCTCCAATGGCTAATGCATCCAATAAAAGCAAATAATTAAAAATGTATGCTTTGTCTTTTGTGCCAACTTTTGGCCTTGGCAAAAAGTTTAGATGACAATCAGGTGACTGTAAATTCTTCCCTATCATTAGTTCTAATGCAGGCAGCGCAGTGCAGGAAACTGTGGTGCCTGCCTGCTGCTTTCAACTGATTAGACAGTGGAAGAGCTTTTTATAATCCAGATTTGGGCAGCAGTTCCATTTTTTTGCCTCATTTCTGCTGTTTTCTGATATCAAAGCTTTTGGTCAGACAGCGACCATTTTCTGCAGTGATTGTAATCAGCTGAACTATTCGGAAAGTGAGAGGTCAAAGGTTTCATTTTGATGAGGATTTTACCCTGGCTTTCTCTCATATCCTTTGTTTGACTGCAGTTTTTCATAGTTCTCTCTCACTGCCAGTCTCTCTTTCATTTTGGTCTCTTACTTTTTTTGTCCATGCTCTGATGATCCCAGAAACTGATAAATGACTAATCCCTCCTCTGCAGAAGTTTCAGAGGGAATCTTAGTGACAATACTTGAATTACTGGAATTGTGTATAGGAATTATGCGGTATTATCCAGCTAATGTGGCATTTATCTACAATTGAAACTGAAAATGTTATGTAATATGCCAGCATGAGGTCCAAACTGCAGCCTTCCCCAGTCTGCCTAATGTGGCAGCTTAAAGCATCATGTCAGTGGATGTTTGTATGTTGCAGCACCTTTACTACAGATTGCATACACTTTACCATTTTGCAAAACATTCTATTGTTTCCCACTGTTCCAGGCAGCCATTCATTTCCATTCACTTCAGTAAAGTATGAAAAAAAACCAATTAGCAGATTCATGAAACGTGCTTGAGCTGTGTAATCTATCAGAGCGAGCAAACATAAAATCTGGATTAATTGTTGGTGCTGAGAGATTACCATTGTGTGGTAATTTGAGTAAATCTGACCAAATGAATATATATTAGGGCTGTCAAAATAACGCGTTAATTTCGATTAATTAATCTGAGAAAAAATAACACGTTAAAAAAAATAACGCAGATTAATCCATTCCATATTGACCTTTCACCCGGAGCCGTTCTAGCCATCATTCAACTGTAAAATGAAGGAGGGACAGGCAACAGAAACATCGCTGCACGTGACGCTAGTTAACACTACACTCAACAGCAGGTAACGTTAGCCTTCCGCTAGCTAGTAGCTGGATTAAACACATTTAAAATGCAGACAGCTAACGCTAAACGGTGTAAAGTTTGACTGTGTTTCTGCTGTTGTAGGAAAAACAGACGGAGATGGTGCGTTCATTGAAACTGGTAACCTACAGCTTCGCAGTGCATTCTTAGTTATTGTAAAATACCCTTTTGAATTTATTTCCTCAGCATATTAGGTCATATTGTTGATTGTCATGGTCATTATTTGAACAGTGAAAATAATAATAAAAAGAGTTTTTTAATTTTAATGTCACTAATGCTGATTATTCATTGATTCATTTGAACTGAAATATTTAAAATACGTTCACAGCAAAAATTGTGTATGCGATTAATTTAGATTAATTAATCACAGATCTATAATGTTCATATTACATAGCCTACCATATGTAGCTATGTGCTAACGCCAGGAAAATCTGTAATCTTGGCTGCCAATGTTGTTAATTTCTCCCCAATTTCAGATCACATTTCTGCTGGAACATGTCCGGTTGTGAAGTATTTGGTTCAGATGCCTTTATCTGCGATTTCTGACTGCAACGGATTATATAGCAAGACTTTAATTTGTAAAAAAAACACCAATAAAGGCTTCTGTACAGAGGCAGCGACAGAAAAGCAGAGGACAGATGTGGAGACTCCGGAGATATGGAAAAGCAGACCAATCAGAGCAGACTGGGCTTTTTTTGGGGGGGGGCTTAAAGAGACAGAGCGTCTCAGACAGAGGGTGAATACAGGTGCAGCAGCCATGGGCAGTATGAGAAACATAAAGTGTTTTTTGAACATTAAAGCACGTAAAGATGTTCTAGTAGAAACACAAAATACAAGTTTGAACCTGGAAACGGTATATAATAGGTCTCCTTTAATAATGGATGAAATTAATATAGGTAATATAAAAGCAGTTGCTTGTAGTTGAAAACTCAGAGAGTATTATCATTCGACTCTGCACTTCCCCTCCGCTCTACAGGGCTTTTTAGTATCTTTCAGTTCATTGTTTTGGTTTTATGGCCCACAACTTCTGAGAATATAGTTCCCAGTATGTATAAGGTTAGAAAATGGCTGTGTCTCATGTGACCTTGTTATTTGTACACGCTGTGACTATACAAATCACAACATGTACTGTAAATAGGAAAATGTTAGCGTTATTTTGTCACTTATTGGGAGCAGTAGGCTAGATGGAGCCGGTTACCTCCAGGATCTCCAGATGAGAAGGGTATGTATGGACTTATTTACTCTGGGGGATACGGTGAATAAGCTAATGTCCCAATAAGTCCTTATTCCTTTAAACATTACTTGTAGAGCTAGAACATGACATGAAAAACCCTCATATGTTCAAAATAATAATGTGATGAGATTGTATGAGCATGCACAGATTTCAAGGTGTAATGGGAAAACTGTCAGTATTTATTACTATTTTTCATACAGCTACGTAGCACAGTTTCAGCTTCACCACTCTTTTCACCACTGCTCTACTTCGGTACCTCCAGCGAACACTGCTGCAGCACACACCAGGGTAGACGGTGCTGCTACAGTATAAAAGAGTACATTACTCCAAAGCTATTATCCTCTGCAGACATCAGCTCATAATAAAAACACTTAATCCTTCCTGCAAGTTCCCTCTGGACATGACAGCATCCTGCCCCATTTTTTCCCTCACTCTTCAACTCTCTCTATATTTGTGGCTGCTATTATATTTTCATGTGGTTAGCAAACACTACATAAATCATCTGACTCCAGGCTCACCTTTCTTCCTCGCCTCTTTCTCCATCAGGGTGATCAATGCGGGGAAGAGCATGCTGAACGAGGACCAGGCCTCTTGTGAGAAATTGTTTGTGAAGAAGCCGAGCAGCAAACAGCGCAACTCCTCCCAGCTGGAGGACAATGGGGTGAGCGAAGGGCCGAGGTCCCGAACATAAGAACAGGAGTCAGTGAATGAGGGATGGAAATTCTGGCCGAATAAAACTCTAGTGATATTGTTTTTAAATCTGACGTCAGTGTACTCTAAATCCTGAAGGTCTCTGAGGTATTTGGAATTCTTGCTGTATAGCTTCAAACACAATATAGTCAAAGCAGTAGTGGATTGAAATTATAATCACATCATAGCATGTATTGTAGTTATATGATACCCAATAGTTGTGTCTTCTTATCCCATGTGGCACTGATGGATTCACCTCCTGTTCCTGTGGAACTTCTAATTTTTCACTATACTACCATCAAAATGTTTCTGAAATATCCCTCACTGTTCCTGGTTTTGTCATTACAAAGCAACAGAAACCAGTCCCAATGGTTAGAAAATATACAAAATAAGCTTTTTTTTTTAATGTTTGTATCTTCACCTTCAGATGTGTAGTAAATAAGATGTAACTGCAGAGACCTCAAAGTCTCAAAAAGAAGATTTTTAGCCAAATTCTACTACTTTAATTTGGTCTTAACTTATCTGTCTAAGGTTTAAAGTGCCAGTTTAGTTTTGTCTCTCTCGCAGTAATTTCTTTCCCCGATTACATTTTTTTAAAGCAGCTTTAATCAATAATCTTCTTTATGTTAACAATGGATCACATGACAACAATGTTGAAGGATTCACGTGTAGATACAAAACCCACAGACAAATTTCTACTTAGCATTTTAACATCTTTCAGCTCACTGCTTTGAACTGTCAGTGGCACAGATCTCGGCTCTAACAACCCAGTGTACACTACCTGTCTCTGCACTAAACGGCAAACAGACATAGTTAGCAACTTGCTGGTGAACATAGTGGAGGACTTAGCAGCATCAGGAGTTGGTTAGACCAAAAAGAGAGCTAACACACACACACACACACACACACACACACACACACACGCACACACACATACACACACACACACACACACACACACACACATTCTCGTCCTCCATTTGGTGTAAATGAATTACATCATCCCTTGTTGCACCCTTCCCCCTCTTGAGTCTAACATCAGAGTGGTAAGCAGATGTTTTGTGCCTGTTCATCTGTCATCAGTCAGGCCAACTCTGCTTGTAAACATGTCTGCGTATGTGTTTCCATCACTTGTGTAGATCCTGTTAGGGACGGATATCACAGAATGGATTTTAACTGTAGGTTTTAGATTTAAACTATGCCAAATGAATTGTGAAAAGTAAAGCAATACAATTTTGATGTCTTTCCAACTTTCCCATTATATTATAATCTTGCTGCAACTGTGTTTCAGTATTTAAAAAATGTCACCAGCTGCAGACCAGAGCCTGTAAACCCTCACAAATCTGTGCCTTCTGCTCAGAGTTGTAATCTCATTGGAGGTTTTTAAACCACAACCACAGGAATTTTTACTTTTTCTAAAAAAAAAAAATCTTACTACTATTTTTACTGGATTTATTTTATACATTTTTATGTTCATAAAAAATAAGACCTAACACGCTCAACTCACATTGAAACTTGCTGGATGTAAACATAACACAGATGTTTTTTCAGCGTGCTTCTCTTAATACATCCATGGTCTCAACACGATCTGAGTCGCGTTGAGTTGCGCATGCTCAATAACAGGAGATGGGAACAGCAATAATCGAAGATATAGAAGATGGAAATCATTTCAAAAACGTTTTAGTTATCAAATGCTATCTATGATTGTCTGATTGCTAACGTTAGCTCAAAATGCCATTCAAGTAACAGCCTTTGTTGTGTTTGATTGCTATCTTTTAGCCAGCAGTGAACCAACTTGGTCATGTAGCTCCATTTTCACTGACGTTTTTTTATTTTTTATTAACTGACGTCAGGGATCATGCCGTGAACATGTGATGCGTTACGCTAAAAAATAAATTACCGCCATTTCCATATTCTATATCTTCGATTATTGCTGTTCCCATCTCCTGTTATTGTCGTTATGCCGTAAATTGTTTAAATCTGAGCATGCGCAACTCAACGCGACTCAGATCGTGTTGAGGCTCACATCGTGCAGTGACAGATGGGCGTGTTGAAAACATGCGGAAGTAGCTCCTACTGCTGGCTGTAGTTCTTTGCCTCTGGCCAAACATTCCTCCAATTCCTCCAATGATGCAAAATGACGATTTTTGCGTCATTGGAGGAATGCTTTTCCATACCCCCAGGCAATGTTTCTCAGGTAAGTTTTGAGGCAGTTTCAAAGTTTTGAGATTGCCTGAGAAACACGCTGAAGAAACGTCTGTGTGGAAATAAAAAGTATTAATTGGAGTGCAATTTTTCAGGATGGTACAGGAATCCCTCTTCACTTTTGGGGCGTGTATGATGGACACGCAGGTTCTGGCGCCGCCATCATGGCCTCCAAGCTTCTTCACCGCCTCATTAGAGACCGTTTGGGAGAAATCTTCCACCTGCTGGAGAACCCCACCAGTGCACCTCCTATCTGCCTGGCCAAGAACGGCAGCCCGTACCAGGCGGACACGAAGAAGGG
The DNA here is from genome assembly GCA_023631565.1 of Gymnocephalus cernua. NCBI lineage: Eukaryota > Metazoa > Chordata > Actinopteri > Perciformes > Percidae > Gymnocephalus > Gymnocephalus cernua. Next base: position 17,614,311 of record CM042428.1, read on the forward strand.
AGCTGCACAGGAAACAGAAGACCCCGATGCTGTCAACGACTCCTCATTACGCTTTCACATGGAGAAGGTTGTCAGTTTGGAGAGCCTGGTGATGGGAGTCATAGAAACCGCCTTCACGCAGATGGTGAGCAGATGATTACTAACAAAATATGTGAGAAAACAAGACAGTAGTCTGTTGTATATTTCAAGCGGCACTTGGTATTTTTACTTTCTCTCACTTTGGTCAAGATTGAAGTATTTTAACAACTATCGGACGGATTGCCATAACATTTGGTACAGACATTTATTTTGCCAAGAGGATGATACATAACAAATTTGGTGATCTCCAGCTGGTCAAAATTTGAACTTATCGAATGAAATGAACCCTGCTACAAAGCGTTGTTGTAGTGAATAAATATGAGGCCAAACGCAGCAAATTTTTCATTCATTTTTAATAAAGACGTGACTCACCTTATAAGTAACAAGATGTAACCCTAATCCAAACCCTGTCTTTAAAGCTTACTGACCTTCATAGCTAGCTGCTAACTTAAGTGTTGACGCTTGCGCTGTAGGCCAGTTACATTTGGTATCAACATTCTAGCATCTAACAGGAGGATCCTCTCCCTATGTAGATATGAAGAGCTCATTTTAAGCTAGCGATAACACAACGATTCTTAATTTCAGGTGATGAAAACTAAATTATATGATTTTCCATTTCTGCTAATTCCTACAAGGGGTTGCAAGACTTCAGGTTGTTTAAAGTCGACTCTGATGTGATGAAAGTCAAGTCGACATTGACTAGCCGTTGACGACGTCATTGACATTTCTTTCAGTCAGACTAATAAATTCACAGGAGGAGGGAATGCTTTGCATTTTGTATGTATTTTATCACCCTTCAATATCAACCCTTGTATCTTAAGATGCTTGCTTTGTGTAGCTTTGTGTAGCCTTTTTTAGCATTTTGCAACCAGTCCAATTTATCAGGAAGCGCTTTTGCAGTGATCCTAACTAACGTTACCTGTGTTTTCATTTTGTGCTTCAACACCGCTACTCACACTATGGGTTTACCAGCGGTAACTTTACGCTGCGTCGCCCATCTCCGTTATGGTCAGTCAATCAAGTTTGCCGTAACAATGCAAAGTCTATTGTCCATCCTCGTTGGCAACCAATGCATTGGGTTTATGCTTAGTTATGTGTGCACATAATTTAAATGGCCATTCAAGTGTAGCACGTATACCTCCTACGTTGGACTCGGACGTGCGAAAATCCAGTGATCCTAAGCTCGACAGCCTGTAAATTTAGCATTAGCAGGTGGCTCCTGCGCATCTTTAAAAATAAAATCTATCAGACAGCTGCAGCTGATTCAGAACGCTGCTGCTCGAGTCCTCACTAAGACCAAGAAAGTGGATCACATCACTCCAGTGCTGAAGTCTTTACACTGGCTTCCTGTGCCTCAGAGAGTTGATTTCAAAATACTTTTGCTGGTTTATAAATCATTAAACGGTTTAGGTCCAAAATACATTTCTGACCTGCTAGTAAACTACGAACCACCCAGACCTCTCAGGTCGTCTGGGACAGGTCTGCTTTCTGTCCCTAGGGTCAGAACTAAACAGGGAGAAGCAGCATTTAGTTTCTATGCTCCACATATTTGGAACCAACTTCCAGAGAATTGCAGGTCCGCTGCAACACTCAGTTCTTTTAAATCAAGGCTGAAGACCTTTCTTTTTGATGTTGCCTTTCGCTAAATAACTATCCATTTCTTATACTTTCGTTGCTTATTTTTTCTGCTTTTATATGACTGTTTTTAACTGCTCTTTAATGTTTAATTTCTTATACTGCACTGTAACTTTTATTCTTGTATTTTAATTGTCTTCATGTAAAGCACTTTGAATTGCCCTGTTGCTGAAAAGTGCTATATAAATAAAGCTGCCTTGCCTTGCCTTTACACCAACAGCTGACTGCAAACGTCCTTTAGCGTAGCAAAAATCCAAACAGCTACAAAGCAGCTCTCCTCGTCCTCTCACGCCATCTCATGTCCCAAACGTTCCGTGGCTTATAAATGAAGTTCCAAATTGGGTTTTTGACTTACAGTATTTTGCCAGTGACAGTGCTACAGGTCTGTGTTGTTTGTTGTTAGTGAACCACATGATCAGCGTCTAGTCAACGTCATGTTCAAAACGTCATTGCAGAGGAGTAATGTCGACTAGTCGATTAGTCTGCGCGACTCTAGTCTCGCTTTGCCGGACCCTCCTCCAAAGCGCGCTGAAGGAGGGTCTGGCTACTCCACATAGCATTCAGGGGATGGGAGGAAAACATGCTCTGGTTTATTGGCATTTCTTTAAACCAATCACAATTGTCATGGGCGGTGCTAAACTCAGCACAGAGCTGCTGCAAAATAGTTGTGCGAGAGAAAACTCAGATTGGATGGATAGTCTAGCTAGCTGTCTCAGTTTACCCTGCAGAAATCTGAGGAGCAGCATAGTCCTCATAAATCCACCAAATTTAAAATTCCAACACAAAGAAAGCGGAAGGAAATGGAAAATACATGCCTCCGGCGGAATTTCCTATAGCACCAGAGCAATCCCGGAAGTGGAATGCAAAGGATATAGATAGCGTAACCCCTACTACACAGTGCTCCTTTAAACTGGGCAAATAGGCCGAATCTGTAAGTAAACTCAAAGTGATGCAACCACTGTCTGGTGTAGATGACACTGATAATAACCTACAGCCTATATAATGTATTCCTCAAAGCCTCCTTGTCTCTCTCCATCAGCACTGCTGTTTTGTTTTTAATATGAATATTTATGGAGAAAATAATGAGCTATTCAGGATAAAGAGAGGCAAAGTGAGCTCTCAAACCACTGAGGTTTTTGGGCCTTTTGTTTTTAACTTTGATTTTTCTCTTTTTATTTCAGGATGACCTAATTGAAAAGGAAAAAATGTCGTATACCATCTCTGGTGGGTGTTGTGCCTTAGCTGCCATTTATTTAATGGGGAAACTCTACATGGCCAATGCTGGAGATAGCAGGTGAGAGAACTGAGAAAAACGTTTTACTGCAGACTACAGGATCAAATCTGTGTAATTCACTCTAGCATTATAGTCATGGGAAATCTTCTCAGTCTATAGCTTCTTGTGCCCCCTGGGGTTCACTTTGCATACTGCAGAATCACGTAACCTTTTCCTACCGACCAGTCTACTCCGAGCTGTTTGTATAAAACAAAATGTGGTTCTGTCTGTGTGAACCTTCTCACTCCTGTCTCCCCTCCCTCTTTCTCCCTGCAGAGCCATAATCATACGAAATAATGAAGTTATACCCATGACAAATGAATTCACACCTGAGTCAGAGAGGCAGCGGCTACAGTATCTGGTATTCTTGTCTTCTATGTTTCAAATTTTGCCAACAGACACATAAACTAACTGTATAGAATTTGTCCAAGGGGATTTTATAATCTTGTAAGTGCACAGCAAGCTGTAAAAGGAAGAGTATAAATATAAACAGTTGATCTTTACTAGTCAAATGAGGATTCACTTACAGTAAAGATGAGCGAGATGAACCTGAAGACGAGGGAGGAAATACTGTTTCACACTGAAATAATCTGACGTTCATTGGTTGCCTGTTTTAGTAGCTGGTTGTAGTTCTGAGTCACAGAGTGTGTGGATGGTGTTTGCTGCTAAAACAGGGAGCTGTTATGTTCAGTATACAGCATACTGTACTGCAGGTCTTCTGTTACACATGCAATCTTGTAGCTTTTCTTCAGAGTCGTGACAGACATTAAGGCTTAAGTAAAGCATTTTATTCTGTAGTTTGATGCGACATCTCATTTTGTGTCACTCCAGGGCTTCCTGAGGCCAGAGCTCCTGGGTAATGAGTTCACTCACATTGAGTTCCCTCGTAGGATCCAGCACAGTGAGCTGGGCAAAAAGATGCTCTACAGAGACCACACCATGACTGGCTGGTAAACCTGGAGATCCTTTTAAAATTATGTCTGACACATAATCACTGTTCCTGTAAACTCTGTACAGGGCATCCTATAGTCAACGATTATTTTATTTACCGATTAATCTGCCAATCGTTTTCTAGATCATTTGTTTAGTCTATAAAATGTCGGAAAATAGTTGACATGTCCATTGCAGCTCAAGTTGACTTGTTCAAATTGCTTATGGACCAAGTTTGAGACCCCAAATATGAATTTCACAATGATAAACAAAGAAAAGCAGCAAATATTAACATTGGAAAAGCTAGAACCAGTGAATTGTTGAGAAATTACTTAAACAATACATTTTCTTCTTGTTGAAGTTAATCAAAATTGTCGATGAGTAATTTTCCGTGTTTCAGTAACTTACATCTGAGATCTGATGGTTGTTTTGTTGTGTAGGGCTTATAAGACGATCGTTGAAGATGATCTGAAATTCCCCCTGATATACGGAGAGGGTAAAAAGGTAAGAAACAAAGAAAACTCAATGCATTGTACTCGACACGCAGATTATCTACAGTGGATATATTATTGTCTGTCTGTCTGTGCAGATTATTTAAATGATGTGGCACTGTGACATATATAAGTTATTCGTTAAATTCTTCAGTTTCCACCCGGGGAAAAATGAGACCGGCTCAACATTTTTATTATTGTCTGAAAGAACATGGTCTTCATTTAATAATCCCTTCTAAGTGGATTTTCCTAGAACGGAATAACATCCCGAACAAATAACCTACATTACTGTGTGGAGTAAGATCTGTCAATGTGGGATTATTGTGTGTGTGTGTGTGTGTGTGTGTGTGTGTGTGTGTGTGTGTGTGTGTGTGTGTGTGTGTGTGTGTGTGTGTGTGTGTGTGTGTGTGTGTGTGTGTGTGTCTGTGTGTGTGTGTCTGTGTGTCCATACACAGGCACGTGTCATGGCGACAATCGGAGTGACCCGTGGGCTGGGAGATCATGATCTGAAGGTGTACAACTCCAACATTTACATCAAGCCCTTCCTCTCATGCGTCCCTGAGGTGAGTGTGAGGAGACAGAAGCAGCACTGGTTGTTGGCGCCGCCCGAGGAGTCGCCTCAGCATCGCCGCTTTAGCCACATTGGAGCATTTAGGATACATTTAAGCCGCTTTTGGGCCCCGGGCTTCACTTTGTCGGCTGTTGCTCAAAGCTGTGTCTCATGATATTCTTTTGTGGCTCAGATATGGTGCAAAGAAACTACAGAGATTAATTTACTTTAGCAGTCATTTCTTTGACTTTTTATGTAATTGTAAGAAGGAGGACACAAACATCAACAAAGCATGGAAACCGAGTGCGGTATATGTTTCTTACTGTATAGTTTTTATGTACATATTGTGACATCAAAATTTTTAGGTATGGCTTTTGTGCAGGCATCCAGTAGAATTTTAGGGATCTTCTTAATGCCTCTGTTATCTATCCAAAATACAATTTAAAATAAACAGAAATAAGCTGGTACGCATTTAGAAGCTTGTGTCTGTGCAAACAAGTCTTTTGACCACAGGCTTTATCAGGCTGTCTCATACTCACTTGTTACTAAATGAATTTGTCAGCCCTGACACAGTTTTGAGATGATTCTTGAATTGTTCTGATCATGTGCACCCACCAGAACTTTGTTCACTGTGGAGCCCTCGGTGGGAAAATTGTCTATTTTTATTTCCTTCACATATTTATCCCTGGCCTGTAAATATCTAAATATATCTTTGTTTTCAAGATCCAATTCCTTCTTCAATGTATTAAAATGTATAATGTGCACAAGGCTGTAATACATGCAGTCATTTGAACCTTTTTTAAGAATATACAAGTGCACACATCCTTTTTTTAGTAGCTTGCATTACAGCTCTTTTTTTTTTTTATGGAGTTAGAAATACTTTCCGCCTCTCTTGATAGACAATCTTCATGCATAATAGTTATATAAATCATGACAGTAACATAAAACAATAAAACAGTATCCATAATGTGTCTTTCTGTCACAGGTGAAGGTTTATAACCTGGATGAAAACAAACACGGCCCAGACGATGTCTTGGTCATGGGCACAGATGGATTGTGGGACGTAACAACAGACAGGGAAGTGGCAGATGCTGTGTCAGCTTACTTATCCTGCTGTGACCCATCTGATCCCATGAGGTATGCCAAATAATCTTTTACATTAGGCTTTTCTGTTCTGGCTATATGCTCTTTCATGTGATGTGTGGACATGTTGTACATGGAATTACATTTTCAAAGCTACAGTTTTATGAATTCAGTGTAAAGTAGTAAAGCTGAAAGGTGCCTTTATTGTCATTCACAGAGAAATGAAATTTGTCATCTGCGTTTAACGCATCCTATTGGCTTACATAGGAGCAGTGGGCAGCCACTCCAGCCTTTTTGTCAGTGCCTTTTGGTCATGGGGCACTGATAGGGGCACTAACCTAACATACAGGACATGTTTTTGGTTTTAGTACTCAGTATGTCCAATAGGTGGTGGCAAATACTCAGGACTTCTGCAAAGTTATGCTTATAGTTATAGTAACTAAGTATATATATATATATATATACTGTAGTATAGGTTTAGTTATGGCTTCAGCTGGAACACTTTATGTTAACTTGGCCTACCATTTTGTCATTTATTCCACAGTTATAAGCAGATATAAGGACATTTTTGAGCGTTTGTTAATGCACAGTATTTTCAACAATTATGTCTTCTCCTATAACGATACATTTTATATCATTTCAACTGTTATATTGAGAAGGTAAACAACTACATCAAAAAAATCCTTTAAAAGAAATGATATCTGCTTACAGTTACATTGTAGCATATAAACCATTTATTAAATGTCTGTATACTGCTTAGCAATGGTAAATAGGGGTAAAATGAAGTGCTACCCAACTGATTGAGTCAGAAAGTGAAGGCACTGAAATCATTTTTTTTGGTGACCACAGTACAAAAAGCAAGCTATATTTTGTCTGCTATACTTACGTGATTGAATATAAATCTGTATTTTGTACGTGTGTTTGTGAAAGTCTTAAATTGTAGTGTAGCTCACTAATGTAATGACTGTTTTTCTGCCCTCTGTGTGTCACCCAGGTACACTCTGGCAGCCCAGGACCTGCTGATGAGGTCCCGAGGCGTGCTGAAAGAGCGCGGCTGGCGACTACCCAATGAAAGACTGGGCTCAGGCGATGACATCACTGTGTTTGTCATCCCGCTGGCGGGGCAGGAGTCAGAGACATGACAAGGTGTTGCAGCGACCGCTATTACAGGGATCAAGCTTTAGGGTCCTTCCCACGGTCCCTCCAAGCTCCTTAAACCCTGGACCGACGGGGAGGCGGGAGAAGAAAACACCTTTGTCATCGGAGAAGACTCGGGTCTGAGCCGCACCTTCATCAACCCAGACCAACACATTCTCACTCCCAGCGCTTCGAAAAGCGATACTTGGTCAGGTGCCTTTGGCGTTGTTAGTAGTCTATATCCACGACGTTTCACTTCCAGGATTGCTCCGTTGCTGCCGGAAATTCCGCCAGGATTTCACTCTTTTTGGTCGGATGTCCGTCGGGTGGAATTTTAAACTGGTTAACTGCTCCTCAGATCTCTGCAGGGTAAATCCAGACAGCTAGCTAGACTATCTGTCCAATCTGCATTTTCTGTTGCACGACTAAAACAACTTTTAACGTACACATGTTCCACCAAAACAAGTTCCTTCCAGAGGCTATTTTGCAGCGGCGGCGTGGCTCTGCCCGGTGCTTAGTGCAACCCATGATGATTGTGATTGGTTTAAAGAATTAACAATATACCAGAGCATGTTTCTCTCCCATCCCGGAATGTTGTGTGGACTAGCCAGACCCTCCTCCGCAGCGCTGTGGAGGAAGGTCTGGCAATGCGAGACTACGTTGTTACTGACGCAAGAAGTCTCCTTTAGCGTCTAGCCCTTTGGCGTCATATTTAGTCGGGACTATTGGCGTCACTTTTTGACGCTCTGCGTCGGGACGTATGTTTAACTGACACGCGGCACAAAATGGGACGGTTAGGTTTAGGCAAAGATCGTGGGTGGGGTTACAAAATGTACGTTTCGGTGACACGTGGGACAAGAACGGGACACGAACCTCGTTCTCCTGGGTGAAAGTCCGGTGTTGTTTGACCCATCCACCGCCCCGACCAACCTCCATAAGCAGATTTTCATTCTTTCATACTACTGGCAAATGCTGTCGCTCTTAATACTACGCCATCTTACAGCGCTGCGGTCGAGCTGCTGCTATGACTGGTGCGTTGCATACAGATGCTAAAGGGTGTATTTTTGCGTCGGTATCTGACGCTGAGAGCCACTGACCAAGCATCAGTATTTTACGAGTTGGGAGTGAGAACAGGTTGCCCAGACTGGACCCAGTCCCAGCCACTTCACATCAACCCAACCCAGGATCCCATATCATTTGGTTGGTCTCAGTCATGTAACAAAAGATGTCCGGTGACATCGTAAGAGAAGACACACTTCCTCCCAGACCTGCTGTTTGTGACGGTTGCCAGTGAGAATTAAACCCTTGTAGTAATTTTGTTTCCTGTTCATGTTTGAGGCTGGACCGCTATTCAATCTTTTGAATGGATTGTTCATTTTCATGTCATGCCCTGAATGTGACTCCCTTTTGTAAAAACAAAACAAAAACCTCCCGCAGTTTCACAATCATATATTTTAAAGGGGATTGCATTAAAGAATGTGAGGAAACCAAAGAGATGCCATTATGGCATAAGGATGGAAATCTGTTTTTAAAAAATATCAACAGATAAAAGATCAACAACAACAAAAAATCATTAGATTCATGTTTGTACATTAAAGATGCATGTGGGAAGTAAAAACAGAGGAATGGACCTTTTTCAGCATCGGACTCAAACAGAATCAGTTGAGTCTGTATTGCTTTACTTCCTGTGTTAATGAATGATGACACTGTACTAGAAGACTGTTGCACATGCTCTGTGGTAGTCTGTTGATTTATTATATCTGTTCATTGATTGTGCTCATACATTATTTGTTTTATTTTTGTCCTTAAAGAGAACCGAGGGTCACACTTGTATTCAGTAAAAAAAAATGATGAAAAAAGGATAATTTTGATTAATTTAACAATATGTTTTTTTTTTTTTTTTAACTGAGCAGTAAATGTCTCGGTATAGTAAGATGTGATAAACTTCACACATATGCCTTATTTAGAGAGGAAGGATTTTTTTTTCTTCAGATGCACTAAGTTTGATCCTTATAGAAGAGCAATGTATGAACTGAAATGTACTGTAAACCTCTTTTGTACCATTTTTGTTATGTCATGTTGTTATTTAGATTATCCATATATTTTTGAAGACAACTTTGGCTATTAGCAGTATCAGAAGTTTTATTTTTTTGATTTTCCATCCATTAACTGTTTGTTTGGAGAGATGGTGTGATCTAGAATGTGAGATAGAGGGATAATGTGTACCAGCTTCAAAATAAATCAGATGTTTCCCATTTGCTATGACCTTATTTATTTATTATGTCACATCCCATGCATTACTCAAAAGGAAGTAAACCTTTGGTGTGACAACCAATGAGTCAGAATAGTTCAGAGCGTCTGTCAGTGATTATAGTTTGACTAAGAAGAAAGTTCAGTGACACTCAGTCACTTTGTTTCTGTCGTGGCATTAAAGTCATGAGCATTATAAGTTGGTATTAAGTATCTAAAGACATCATTAATTTCTCAAAAGTAGAATTTCTCAGTATGTTTTATCACATTGAATTTTAGGAGGTGACAAGTTTGCAAAAATATATATGACATTTTTTAACAATAGGAAAGTAGTTTTCATGTACAGGCTCATGTTTAGTGACATGAGCACAAATCCTTTGAGCATGATATTAATAATTTAAGGATTAACCGTTGTTTGTTGACATTAGCTTAACTCTCATTATTTTAGGTTTCACAAACTCCAATTCGTATTTACTTTAAAACAAGACATATATATGTTTCCTCTCTGACCGTTATTATAACCTAATATGATAAAGTGGTAACCCTTCACTTTGACACAAACTGGCCTTACACCTTTGATAAAAATGTCTAGTAATACCACAATGTGACATGTAATGCTTCACTACAACTAATAGTCTTCCATTTTAAACTTTACTTGAGTAAAATAAATGAATATAGTATTACCTGTACAATAGACTTTAAGTATATAAAATAGTCAATGATCGTTATTACATTAACATGTAAGCAGCATGTTAACATGTTAATTGAGCTGTTGAGGTGGAGCTCATTTTAACTGGTTTACTGTTGGAGAATTAAAGGCCTCCACTGACCACCCCCACACAGGTCCTTTGCTTCAGCGTCCTCTCAGGACTGTGTTAGTGTGTACGTGACAAACAAAATGAGCACCCACTCTTAGACAGACAAAGAGCTCCATAGTGCTGCTAGAGGTCAAAAACTCCACAGGGAACCTTTAATCATTCTTATTTTTATTTGATTTGACTATTTTATTACATTTTCTGTATGGCTTCATTTACAGTTACACTTTGACACAGTGGAGAATGAGAAGAAAGCATTACATAAATAGTCAATGAAAAATCAATATTGATATACAGCTACATAAAACAGTTATCCTAGGTAAAACAAATACAATTACACGTAACCCTTTAGAATTCATGGATTACAGGTCTGTGAAAAGAGAAAAAAGTTTCAATCAACCTCAACCTGAGCAAAGATCTAATCAGCAACAGTTACTGACGTGTACGTGTGTGTGTGTGTGTGTGTGTGTGTGTGTGTGTGTGTGTGTGTGTGTGTGTGTGCGTGCAACCTTCACTTAATATTAATGCATCACATTTCATTAGCTGATCATGTGTTTTGTGACTAAAATCTTTATTTGTAAAGAAACTAAGAACTATAGCTCAAAAAACATGTAGTAGAGTCCAAAAGTAGGTTTCAATATTGTCTACAATATTACCCTCTAAAGGTTGTGGAGTAGAAGTATAACAAGTAAAGGACAAATACTCCAAATATGTACTTAATTACAATACTTTAATATATGTATTTAGCTACTTTCCACCACTGCTAATTATTCAGTCAATCAAGAAAAAGAAACAAAGACAGACCATAATGCAGAGACATTTTATTGCTGAACGTCCAGTTCAGAGCATATCTAGATAAGACACACCTGCCAGCCTGTAGATATTGTTCAGATATGAAGTGAATGTTTTTTGTTTTGTTTTTTTGCTGCCAGAGGGGCGCACTGGTAAGATCCACACCCATCCCTTCTGTTGCACTGTACTACGAATGATGTCATCTTTGACCGGTGAGGGGAGGAAGGACCTGGGTGAATCCAGCGCCTGCAGCAGCTCCGTCAAGATGGTTAGAAGTAACCATAACAGCCCCGGAAATACAGGCAGTGGCCTTCAAAATAACAGTGTAAACTTTAATGTCGCTTCACTGAAAACATGGTTTAAGTATATGAGTGTACAAAGCTAAATTATTAATATTAATTATTAATCATATAACCAATGATTAATAAATTAATCAATTTTGTCACAGCAGCTGTTTTTTTCCTCCTTTTGACAGCTGATAGAAAACAAACTTCTGTGACATAAATCATTGAGGTGTGGCGACAAAAGTGCAACATCATGGGGCGAACGAACGCTCCCACTGGGTGAGCCAGAGGCCGCCCCTTGTAAGTCATTTCTAATTCATGTGTGTATTGATGTGCTGTAACACAGGGGGGGGTATTTGTAAGTTTTACTGAATAGATAAACCAATATAAACCAATCACTGTGTGACACAATACATACTAGTTATAAAACCAATCGTCCTGTACTTAGGCTGAATCCGAATCCTCCCCTTATCCCTTCCCCTTTGTCTTATCCCTAGCCCTTGGCCCTACACGCAGAGTGCTAAGGGGTAGGGGAGGAAACATACCCCTAAGAAATCGGACACTACTTGGTTACGTTAACATCATCAAGCATCGTCGCTAGCTGGCTGTCACGTCACGAGAGGCGACAAGTTGATCACAAAGCAAACACCCGAGATGCCGTCTGAAAGTGTGCGCATGTCGATTGCATTGGTTGTAGTGATTCTTTTGCGATTGTCTGCAACAAATAGGAGAAATCATGCGAGGAGAAGAAGACGTCTACATCGCCTACGAATGCTGGTGGATCACTTTATGGTATGTATGGATTCGCTGCAAACAATGTTATGGTGTAGCTAGCTGAGCTATGTGCTAGCTAGCTATGTGCTAGCTAGCTTTTGTCGGGGTTTTTTGTAAGTCCATTCCTGCTACTGGTAGTCCTAGTCACGATGTGTTTTATTTTTGGGGGGGAGACGTAATTGTAGCCACTATGTGCTTTGTTCTGGGGGGAGAGACAACTCTAGTCATGATGTGCTTTGTTGTGGGGAAGGGGAGAGACGGTTTAAAAATAGTTTGAAGGGGCAAACATTTTTCCAACTCAGCCCATTAATGGTGTGAAATGGTTTTCTTTTCCAGACTGGTGATCCAACAACATACTGTGCCATAACACACAACATGCCTATACTGCGCCTGTGGTTCGATGTGGAGACTGAGCTGAGGCAGGATTTCCGCCTCACCAGAAGAGCGATGCACAGCTTACAGAGGCTTTTGCACAGGGAGCAGGACCATGGCTGGGGTAATGAGCTTGAGGTACTCATATACACCTATTGGCTGGCACATGGACTCTCTTATCGGGTGGTGGCCCGTGTCTTTAATGTGCCAAAGGCCACAGTTCACGACATCATCCACAGAGTGGCCCAGAACATATGGGACAATCTGAGGAGAGCAATCGACTTCCCTCAAACAGTGGACCTGCCTGCAGTGGGTCAGGGATTTGTCAACATTTCTGGAACCCCTGCATTCCACAATGTGGTTGGAGCAATCGATGGCAGCCACATACGTATAAAACCACCACAGTGTCACAGACTGGACTATTTGAATTCTAAAGGCTTTTACTCAATCAACGTGCAGGCAATATGTGACTCGAATGGCAGGTTTCTGGACATTTCTGTGGGGTATCCGGGGTCTGTCCATGACACACAGATACTGAAAAACAGCAGTTTTTACACCACAAGACGGTATCCCCCAACAGGCTACATCCTCCTGGGTGATGGTGGGTATCCCTGTTTGGAAACTCCGATTTGCCTCATCACCCCATTCAAGGAGCCAGTGCATGGAGAAGTACAACAGCGATTCAACTACTACCAGTCAAGGGGGCGCAGCATAATTGAAAGGGCGTTCGGCATGATGAAGACCAGATGGAGGTCAGCGCTTTTCAGAGCTTTGGAGGTGAAGCCCACGTTTGCACCCCGAGTAATTGCTTCATGTGCCTTTTTGCACAATGTGTGTATGGACAACGGTGACACACTGGTTCCAGATGAAGACATTTTAATGGATAATGCCCAACCTCCCCGTGGACACATGTCATACAATGAAACCTCTGGGAATGATGCAAGGAACAGACTGGCTGCCTTAGTTTCAGGCAATGTGCAAGCCCCATGAACATGACCAGTGTATACATTTTATAGTTCTTTTATGTTCTTTTATGTATGTGTACTACTTAGGTCTGTTTGCAATAAACATTTGCATACACAATGCATGGTGTTTTGTATATCTGTGTCAGTTAACATTGTTTTGAATGTCACACATGTTCAGAAACACTTTGATTTATTTGACTATTGACTCTGATTTATTCAACTACTAAGTTATGGTTAAAGTGTTCTGTTTGCATGATTCTATTTGCTTTTATGAAAGACTCATGATACACCTTCACACAAAATATGACTGAATTACTGTAATATAACACATTGAATAGATTGGGATGAGATGTGCAAAGAAGCGCATGTGTTACGTGTTTACAGTTATTTCACTCACCAGCTTAGTCAGCCGCTTTACATCAGAGGGTTTTAACTTAAAACAGTTATTGGCTCTCAATATGAGTCAGTTTCCAAACAGTGCTTGGGAATTTCCCCAGTGTGGGATTAATAAAAACTCTTATCTTAATACTTCTCAGTTAGACACCCCAAATAGTTAATTCAAGTTTGAATTACACAAATATGACTTGACCAATGAAAGTAAATGGGCAAAAACATATAACAATATAGCTTTATTGGCCAGAATAAAAACAGGACATTAGTCAGTACAAAAAGTAACAAATATATAATAATTGAAAACAGGGAAGGAGTAGTACAATAGCAAGTGTAGTCTGAGATTTAAATATGTAAATATGAATGTAGTGCAAGGCAGTTCAGTGTAATGGCAATAATATTAACAATATTGGAATAGTAAAATATACACAAGGTAGATGACAGAAAAAAAGGAACTCAAATGTAGAAAACTCAAAGAAAGTTGCAAATGGCAGCCTTAAAAAAATAAAAACTATACATGAGGCTACCCAGGTTTTCTGAGGGAAATATTGTGATCACAATATATGGCCCAAGATTATTTAGCCTAGCTAATGATCGAGAACCCTGTTGATATTCCATACTTTAGTGGTACCAATTTGCAAGTAAGTATCAAATTACAAAGGACTATTATTATTATTATTATTATTATTATTATTATTATTATTATTATTATTATTATTCTAATGACTGGAGGCTCTGAACTTGTATGCAGAATACTGTGATGGATTCGAACTTTAACGACCTGCCCCTTTTATTTTGAAAGCCCCAAAAACGGAACCCCGGTTATTTAGCCTAGCCTTGTTGCTTGTCGCTGGCGTCGCTGGTGTCGGTGGGAGGATCTTGCTCGCCTGCCCCCGTTTCTCAGCAGCCTCTCCGTAAAAAATAGCGAATACTGCAGCAAGAAGTAAGTGTATGAGTGTGTATGTGTGCGTATGTGTTTGCCAGGATCAAGAGAAAAAGCGGGGATTAATATTTATAAAAACCTCACATCGGGTTGCTGACAGGTAATTATGAAACGGAAGCTGTAGTTTGACTAAATGTTCTCATTTGGCACAACTTAGCAGTCTAATTATGGCTCACGTTACTTGGGTAAGAGAACAAGGTGGTGGCTTGTCCTCGCAACGTTACTGACATTCGTCTTTTTCCTGCTCTGGTAGTAGTTTAATTCCTGACCATAATGAAGTATATATCCAGTGTGAGTGTAGCTGTCAGGGCGTGTTTCTGTACAACTGTTGATAGCTTCATTGCTGGTAGTTTCAAAGTCGAAGCAGCAGATCAGATCCGGTTGGTACGTCTGTCCTACTGCTGCGACCTCAATAAGCAACTCCACATGGCAGATCTCCTAATGAGCCTTTTCTATTCCTGGGAACACTTCATTTCCTCATTATTAAGACTCTCATCTCGTGGAGGGCGTTGTTTGAACTGCCCACAATGATTTGCAAACACAACAAAACCTGCGGAGGGTGACATTTGGTGAGTTCCATTGAAACGCCCAAATCGGCTAAATTATGTTGAAGAAAGAGCTTTTAATGTGATTTTAAATAGGAAGGTCCCATTCATGATAACTTCAAATCCACATTAATGACAATAGGCTATGTTATCCTCATCCTCCATATATGTTCCACATGTATTGAAAAATCAACCTACATGTGGCATTCATGCAAAATATATTCTTTATACACTTGTAGATCAGAGCTGGGCGCTATGGAGAAAATCAAATATCACAATATGTTTGACCAAATACCTCGATATTGATACCGCAACGATATCGTAGTGTTGACTATTGGTGCTTTCACAAAATATTTACACAA
Organism: Gymnocephalus cernua; assembly: GCA_023631565.1. NCBI lineage: Eukaryota > Metazoa > Chordata > Actinopteri > Perciformes > Percidae > Gymnocephalus > Gymnocephalus cernua. The sequence goes on from CM042428.1 coordinate 17,629,980, forward strand.
TGAGATTTTTGATAAATAATCATCAGTAATGTGGATATAATGACTAAATGGGTAAAGGCAAATAATAGAACAGTTACAACAGTCTGGTAAGTTCAGAAAATGACATAACTTTACTGTAATGCAGCCTTTAAAACCAGGAAAAGACAGTGAATTAAGTCAATTAATTGATTAGTGATGGCAGAAAATGAATAACAATTTTGGTAATGGAGTTATTGTTAAGTAACTTATCAAGCAAAATGACATCATTCTTTGGTTCCAGCTTTTTAAATGTGAATATTTGCTGCTTTTCTCTGTTTTGCATCATTATAAAATGAATATATTAGGAGTTTGCACTGGTAGTCAGACAGAAGAAGAAATTTGAAGATGTCAAAATGGGTTTTGGAAATATTTTGATAAGATAGACTTTATTAATCCCGTACTGGGGAATTTCCTGTGCTACAGCAGCTCAAAAGAAAAACAATGTACACACATCCGAATAACATTTTTCACTGTTCCTTTTAACACTTTAATTAATGATTTGACTGGATAATCAATAATGACCATAGTTGCAGTACTGAAAACTGGAAAGTTGTATTTTCAAATGCTCAAAATATGTTTTGAAATACATTTTCATCACCATGTTCAACTACACACTTGTGCATTAGTCTTGTCTAAATGTATTGCTGCTGTATATATTAGGGCTGCATCTAACAATTGTTATTATTATCGAGATTAATATTAGATTTTGTTGTCTATAAAATGTCAGAAAGAGCATTTCATAGAGCACACCGTGACATCTTCAAATTGCTTGGTTTGTCCAATGGACAGTTGTTGTAAGAGAATTTTGTTGACAAATTGTTGATAAATGGCTTGTATAGAGTAGTTTTGAGCTGAATCAGTTAGTTGATCAACAGAAAATGTGCATCACTTTACACTTTACAGAGTACTTTTTGGGGGGCAAAAATGCCCCAAATCATCTGATTCCAGCTTCTCGCATGTGCAAAATTGCTGTTGATTTCAGCCTTCTAGTAAACGTAATATATATTTGGCTTTTTGACTGCTGGTCAGACAAAACAAACAGTTTTAAAATGTCACCTTGTTGTTGTGAAACTGTCAAGGTTATTTTAAACCATTTCCTGACGCTAGAGACCAGATAAATAATTGCAGATTGATGGATAATGAAATGAATCATCACGTGTATTCAGGCTGAGGAGATTTGGTTTGTCTGCTGCTTATGACCTGAGTTATTGAACAGAAGTTAGTCATAAGGTGTCGGTTTTCACAAACTCATGCGTTGTATCCTCTGCCTCCTGTGCGCTCCGGCTGCCACCAGCTGACTCCACTCTCTTGTCTCGCCCTACTTCCTCTCAATAGGCTTTAAGAGCAGGAGTATTTGTGACCGTATTCCTGTGGTGTATTTATAAATTGCTGCTTGACGGAAGCCATGAAAGTAACCAGGCAGGCGGTCAGTCAATAATAATAAAAAATAAAAAAATGGCCACCCAATATATTGATTAGACAAGTTCTAGTTGTGATCATAGTTTTGTGGATACCACCCTAACCACATGAATTTAAAGGAATAGTTTGCCATTTTCGGAAATACGCCTATTTGCTTTCTTGTGGGGGGAGATGAGAAGATTGACCACATGTCTATACATGACATGTAAAGCTTAGCTTAGCATAAATACTGTAAACAGTGGTAAACTAGCCTGGCTCTTCTCAAAAGTAACAGAATTCACCCACCATCATCTGTAAAACTCACTCATTTACATTTTCTATTTCATCTGTTCAGTCCATTGAAACCTGAAGGGTAAAAACGACAAGTTGCAGTTTCAGGGCGGGTTATCATGGAGAGCTGGATCCCCCCCCCCCCCCCCCCCCCCCCCACACACACACACACACCCTCAACAATGAGAAAAAGACCTGCAAATCTGTGTTAACAGCTGTTTCTAGAATACGTTATGGTTTCTCCACAACCATCTGGCGAACCCCAGAAATGACCTTGCGACCCCCCCTTGGGGGTCCCGACCCACAGGTTGAGAGCCACTGCCCTATACCACCATTGTAAAGGAGACGTCTGTAAAACAAGTTAACTTTTTTAATCCATTAAAATGTTTTGTTTGTAAAACTTTCCCAGAGCCTAGAGTAGAGATTTGTTACAGTGAGTGACATCCCAGAGTCTATGAACTGAGTGGGATTGCTCGGCTGGGGCTAGTGAGATAAACACTAGCTAATGCACTTAAACGCTTAACATAAAAAAGACATTTTCATTCAGTTGAATAGGCGTCGCCATCTTTAAGTCCGGTATCCAGTTCTTATAATACATACATGTGGGTCATTTGCTTGGCTATTTCTTGGCTGGGAGCAGTGAGTTGCTGGAGTTGGCTGAGACTTCTTTACGCTAAGCTAATTGGCTGTAGCCTTATACTGTATTTACTGGACGTATACAGTATGTGAGTGGTATCAATTTTCTAATCTAACTCTTGTCAAGAATGCAAATGCAAAATGTATTTCCCAAATGTCAATCTATTTCTTTAACATGCAAATCTTATTTAATATAGAAACATCTAGCCTATTTATCTATGTAGGGCTGCACGATATGAGGGAAATAATAACGTTGAATATCGCGATAATGACATTACTTGCGATCAATAAACCTATATTAAAGTGTACTTAGTTCTGCATTTTTGCTGCTTTCAGTATTTTGCTAACATGCAACAAATTGCTTGTTGAATATAAAACGCATGAAAGGAAATAATTTCCAACGTTCTTTTATTGAACACATTGAACATTGAATTGAATAAAAAAGGCACCACTGAAAAAGAATGAGTTACATTTTTATTTTTTTAAGATTACTTTTTGGGCATTTTCAGCCTTTTATTTTTGACAGGACAGTAGAAAACATGAAAGAAGAGAAATGGGGGAGGGGGGGGGATGGCCGCACGTCACGATTCTCCAAATCCACAATTCGATTACATTTTCAATTCTAAGGTCACGGTTCGATTCTCGATTTTTCCATTATTATTTATTTTTAGACTAGACTTTTATGCAATATAATATCTGACCTTTGTTTGCAATGTACCACATTACATTGTCAAATTTAAAACATTTAACAACATAATGTAACAATAACATATCTTCAGTCAATTGGAAACTTGACAATTTATTAATAAAATTTAAAAAAAAAGAAAAAAAAAAGTTTGCCGACAATGCCGAGGGCAGACGCTTCGCGGCGCAGCGGCTGAGCAGTCAGAGAGCAGAGAAGAAGACTCGGCAGTCTGCTAACTTGTTGCTCTCTCTAATATAACCAATATAAGCTGCTCTGTTTAGGCTCCAAAACGTTCATGCAGGCTGAAATTCAACCGTGCGGTTTTGTTGGGATAAAGCTAAAGCAGAAGGGATCTCTGCTAGCTGCTAGGCTAATGTGCAATGGTAAACAAACAGAATACGGTACACGCACATACGCAAACATCAACATAACTCATTGGAAATTCAAAATACTTCCACACTGGCGACTTCAGTGACAGAGGAGGGGGCTCAAGTTCTGTCGATGGGTCTCCTGCATCTGCAGTTGCCATGCTGTCTTTTGACTGGCTCTAGCTAAGTTAGAGGAGGTTGACTGACCGGACATGACATGGGGGCGTGGCAGTATCGACGATTCCATTTTTTAAAATTAGAAATTCAAGATTGTGACTTAATTTCGGTTGATTTCGATTTAAAATCGAAATCGTGACACCCTTAATTTTAAGTACCTTTTTTATTATCAATTTAGAGTCTTATTTTTTTTTCTTAATATGGATAAATAGGTAATTATTCTTAGGAGGCCTCAAGGGAGATGTCATACCTGGTTTTATTTCATGGGCTGGCTAACCTTTGGGATGTTTGGTCATTTCCATGAGTGTACCATTAAAGTCATGACTCAGTGTAAGAAGCTAGTGTGTTTGTAACATACGCCCAAAGAATGTAAGAGGCTGACCTGATCCTCTGTTTATACTCCTGCTGTCGTCTAAGAAAGATCAGCACTTACATTTCAGTTGCATGCACTTGAGTCCACAGCTTATACTCAGGAATCTCCACATGTTATCCATAAATGCCTGATCTGAAACAGGCTAAAGCTTTTTTGTAAGATTATTTTTTGAGTAGCAACATCTGATGTTGCATGTGACTCGATGTGCTTCCTGTCAGATTCAGTCAGATAAGATTTGTAGTTACTGTTGGTGTAGACAGCCGGTGTCGCAGGCTGTCTGCTCTGTCTCAGCCACAACCTCGGCCAGTTTATACGCTTTAGCCCATTTCAGACAGACAGACAGACAGACAGACAGACAGACAGACAGACAATTCTTGCGTGCCTTCATATCTTAAAGTGTCTTTCTTTTTTTTAAATGCAACAACAGCCTGCTAGCTTGTCTCTTGAGAAAGATAATTGTAAAAACACTAATTTCATATTAGAAATAAGTTGTAGTTAGGTAGCCAAAGATGCTGGAGGACGTTCCTGTAAAAACGCCCCTTTTTTCATTCTGTAGTAAAATAAGTTTTACATTGTTGTTCCATAGAGAGTTAGGCTCTCTGGGTGAATGTTTACCTGTCAAACAGTCAAAATCCAGCCTTGGTTTTATTGCTCTGTTAGTTATGAAGCCAGAATTTGACTGAGCTCCTTGACAACTCCTAATAGTAACATTAAAAAAAAAAAAGGAAATAACTTTTCAATGTTGATGTCAGCTTATCTGTAACTCCATGCTCTCTGTGTTTAGTGTAGTGTATAAAAGAAAGAGGTGCAGCGCTGGAATGCCTGTTAGAGGAGCAAAACTATCCTACTCGGACTCATTTCCTGTAATATGTTTTCTTGTTTGCAGGACCTCAGAAGTAAAAAAGTCATCATCTCAGGAACAACAGGCCTTTTTATTGGTTGGATATTTGTCTATGTTCAGTATTGTTGTTGATTTAAAAGTCATATGAGGATTGAAAGGCAGCTCTACCTCATTGGTCAGGGTCACGCTCTGCTCTGGGCTAACTCAGCTCAGCTTGTTGCATAACTCCTGTTGGCCCCTATAAGCCTCAGGAAACCTTAGAGAAAGGGAGAGGTGGTGTGTTCATTAACCCGGGCCATTGCTCAAACGGTTGTAGGAAGTAAGGGTGCTATGCTTTATGTATTTTAATGGCTCTTTATGTTGTGCTTGGATCAAGTTTTATGTTCTGAGAGAGAGAGTCTGCTTTATTGCTAGTGACACAGTGAACTCACATGTACTACGACGGCTTCCATATTTGTTTGTATACTTTTTGGTCTGCAACTATTGTTTACAATTATTTTCATTATTAATTATTCTGCAGATTACTTTTCGATGAATTGTTTAGTCAATAAAACACCCCCAAAAATGGTGAAAAATGTTCACAACTTGATGTCTACAATTTACTTGGTTTGTCTGACCAACAGTTCAAAAAGTACTCAAAGTACACCAAAATACTACATTTATTTTATGATAGAAGAGGAAAACAACAAATCCTTCTCATTTAGAAGCTGCAACCAGCAAATGTGGCAAGTTTGCTTCATAAATTACATGAATAATAAATGATCACAATTGTTGGTGATTGATTTTCTGGTAACCTTAATCTTTGTAAAAATTAGCCTAAACAAGCAAAATAAAAGTTAAAGTGTTTTCTGTTGTATGTTCTTGTGTATATATGTGTAAAGTAAATATACCAAAAATAAAATTAAAAAAAAAAAAAAAAAAAAAAAGTTAAAGTGTTAATCAGGGAGCTTTGGAGTTGCTGGTGTGTGGATTTTGATACCTTTTGGACAGTGTCAAGGCTTGCTATATGTTTCCCCACCAAATGTTTTTTTTTATGCTAAGCTAAGCTAAGCAGCTGCTTCAGGTAGCTTCATATTTACTGTACAGCCTTAAGAGTGGTATTGATCTTCTCGTCTAACTCTGGCCAAGAAAGCAAAAAAGCGTAAAATCTCAAACTATATCAAACTAACCCTAACCCGTTTTTACCCAAATCTAACCCTATCCAATACGAGAAAGGAAAATAACTCGTTGGTTGAACTACACACCATATAGACAAATGCAGTCAATAAACCCTGCGTTTAAACAACGCAGAGAGTTGCCTGGGTCGGTGTGTCGCTGATCAGTGAGACATGAAATACAATCCAGGAAGTTTCAGTAAAGGAATGGGGTTAGGGTTATTGAAGGAAATCTTTCGTCGCCACGAACGTGCTTCTTTTGTAGGGTCACAAGCTAAAAATGTCACACTGCTCGAAGATTGGGAGGAAGAATAGATCACTAATATAAATAGCTCATATCACTATTTTAGGTTGCATATTTGATTTTAAGCTTTTGTTATAACTTTGTGCAGATAAGACATACAATGCAGACTTTTATTACAAAAAAAAAGTGTCTATTTGTAACTTTCAGTTTGTGTGGATTCTGACGGCTGCTTTGGACAAAAGCGCTAGTGTTTTTACCACACCTGCTGTCGTAAAGGTCTTTTCTTTACGGTGCTGTATTTCCCACTGTAGATTACTGAGTTAAGCGTTATCAGGAGGTCACATAGTTGCGATGAATGTTTTGCTCAGACAAAAAATCATTAATTTACAGTAAGAGAATAAGTTACAGATGCATCGTTGCATTTCAAGTGTTGCATACGGTAACTTAGCCTACTTTGGATGTCTCGTGAGCTAAACCGGGTATCCCTGTCACTGTGTCACGAGCCAAAGCATTAAGAGTTTGTTGTAGCAACCAACGCAATAATAGCTTATAGTGCATTTCATAAAACCCAAGGACGCTTTACATAAGTACAGGGGGACATGGGAAAAGAAAAAAGTAGGCCAACGCAAACACGGAATAAAACGTCCGCGCTGAATGGAAGGGGGACGCACTTTAATGCCGGCTGCTGACGTACAACCACATTGCGCAATCTAAAGTTATTTTATGAGTGAAATAGACATATTACATACCTGAATTCGAATTCGGTTCGTTTTTGAATAATTTATATTCCCATAATTGTCTCCATCTGTTGAAAGCCAGACCGAGTGTGACTCGGGTCGTCTTTCCCTTTTCGCGTTTAGTTGTTCTTCGTTTATTTCTTTTTTTTAACTACAACAGATAACTTCTAAAATTAAATTGAAATACATATATACCTAACATAAGAAATCGGCTGCTACCTTTTCCGTTGTTACGCCGTAATCTGTGACCCGTCAGAATGTGTCCTCTGTAGCGCCGTCTTCCTGCCGTAATTCATTTTGTTACTTCGTGGAAAAAAATCGGACCTGGGCAAAGGCATTAATAAAAACTATATAAAAAATAGCGTTCATTTCACTTGGTCTCGTTTGCTGTTGCAGGTCATTTATGATCATCAGGTTAAAAATTACAGTTTCAGAAACATTTAAAAGTTAGATATAGTCACTTTAATGAAAGGGTAGCTCAGCATTATGAATTAGGGAAGTTTAGGGTCCCCTGCTGGAGCTGCTCCCCCCGCGACCCGACACTGGATAAGCGGACGACGATGGATGGATGGATGCTTACAGCATGTCTCTTTGATGTTTTAACTAGCAAGTAACACAGTGTTCTAGTTGTCTCATAGGTGTTCAGAATGATTGAAGACTTTATGAATATGTTGTAGCATACCTCTTTGCACCACTGGATAAATCTCAGTTGTGTAGAGTTCACAGTGACAGGTACATGGAAATGCACCCTGAACTGAGTGATGGTTATGGAGGGCCGATGGAATGGTGTTGAACCATTCCTGCTCTTTTGTCACAGCTTTCACAAGGACGGTAAATCTCTCAGTGACACCTTTGCTTTCATTCATTAGCGTCGAGGTCAAAGGTTTGTCCAGTGGCCACTTGTGGCGGTATTGCAACGAAAAATCCCTCTGTGACCCAGAAAGGATTTTAACCATAGACCACCACGGCAAAAGAGACGCCGGTAGAACTGCTGCCAGGACACCTCCAACTGCAAACAAGGTGCTCAAGGTCTCTTTGTATTTTGTAGTTTTAATCCATGGACTTTTTTTTTTGTAAAGATTATTTTTGGGAGGATTTTTTTTTTTCTTCTTTATTTCAGAGTGACAGTGGATAGACAGGAAGGTGGGAGAGAGATGGGGGACAACACGCAGTAAAGGGCCGCAGGTCGGACTCGAACCCGGGCCGCTGCAAAGGACTCAGCCAACATGGGGCGCACGCTCTTACTGAGTGAGCTAGAGGTCACCCCATCCATGAGCTTTTAATGTTTGAAAAACGTCCCTAGAGCTGAGAAAAGCTATTTTAAAAACATGTAACATCACCACGCATAGTCATTGGGTCACATATCAAGTAAACCCAGAAGCTAAGAAACGTTTAGCAACTCTCAAAGAAATGAACAGGGCTCTGCCAATAATGTTCATCCAGGTCTTATCAGACATCCATGGTGGTGCCCATTTACACGTTGTGATCAGATCAGGCTTTGATATGAATGTGGCGGATGAATGCTGGCTGAGCCATGATAAACAAGCCTGATCTGGATGACATCACTCGTGAAATCGTTGACTGGCAACCACAAAAACTTAATCCTCAGTGGTTGCTGTCATTAGTATCCATCAACGCTTAAGTTTGGGGGCCTCAGTCATAGACAGTCTGGGTATTGGGCACAGTTTGTGACTATATGGTACATTTTCACGCATTGTTTCCTTTTGCCAATGTGTCGAGATGTTCCTTCGTCGGCTCCCAGTATCTCTGCCAGAAAGGACAAGCTATCATTGTGCAGTGCAGAGAGAGCCACTGTGTACATGTGCATGTGTGTGTGAGTAAGCATGCATGCTTGCGTGCATGCATGTGTTGCGTTGCCTCTGGCAGCCCTCTCCCTGTCCTGGCTCTGCCGAGGCCTGTCCAAACAGAACTGCAGCCAAAAGCTCCTCCCGGGCTGCACAGAACAGGAAGTGGATTGTTTTTTTTTTCAAAGGGTGAGCCTCTGAGGCCGCGGTGCTGCTGTCTCCCACTTGTTTCGGTTTTGATCCCATTATCTAGTTTCCTGGGAATCTAAAGATATTGTGCAGTTTCTCTGGAATTTTTTTATTTTTAATTTAATTATTTTGTTGAATATAGTCTCATAATAGTTGAAGCATTGCAACGGCAGCTGAAGTAAATGATGATGATGATAATGATGATTTGTGGTCGTCACTGTACAGTATATTCAGGGGATTTGCTTAACTGTCTTTCAATACATATTTAACAAGTATAAACAACAGAAGTGAGCAGTCTACCAGTATTTGCTAAAGCAGCCTAAATTCAAACTGGAGTCTTTGGCATATTTTGGCCAAACTTGTGCAGCTGTAACTCAACACACGGCACCAGAGGGAGTGAGCCAAAAGTGAGAAAATGGGAACAAACCATGACCAGAATTCCCAGAAGAAGGAATAGACTTAAGATATTAATAAAACTGCCAAACAAGCAAACACACCCAAAATGTTCAGTATGGCTACTGGTTATGCCAAGTATAAATATTCATGGAAACATAGCTGGGTAGCAATTTCTTCTCTTATATCACCTCCCCGTCGTGAATCGTTCTTTAGGAAAGTTTTTGTTTACTCATTCACTGCCAGCACTCTCCCTGTTTCCAGTCTTTGTGCTAAGCTAACTGGCTGCTGGCGGCAACTTCATATTTACTGTACGAACGAGAGTGGTATCAATCTTATCATTTCATTCTCTGCAAGAAAGCATATATGCATATTTTCCAAAATGGCAAACACTTCCTTTCATAAAATCCGTGTCATATATGGTGTCCTTTTTATTTTCTTCATAAATTGAATCTCAGTTTGATGATTTAATGACTTTGCAAATGTTGGCAGGTATTAGCTTTAAAATGTCAGACAATTTGGCACAAATCCCCCAGCCCTGCATGGAAGAAATTATGCTTTGCAAGTCAGCTAACTAATCCAACTGATCTGTTATGAAACCAATCAAACAATAGTTTGACTAATAACTTCAGTCCGTATTCCTGATGATTCTTTATGGCTTGATGCTACTTACTGACAGTTTTGGTGTTGCTATGCATCCGAGCAGAGTGGGCGTTGGGGCAGACTCAATTTAAAAGTTATGCCAGCAGCACTGAAAGATGAATTTCCCCCTGATAAGTGGGTGCCCTCGTGAAGAGGATTGCTGTCAAGACTGTCTGGCAGAAAGTGGATGAGGTGAGCAGCCAAATGACTATATGCACAGCTGCTCCCAGGCAGCAGGGCTCCAGCTCATCCATCAGCTGCACTGCTAACTCATCCCCACACAGCCTGCACTAACTACAGCAGTCCTCTCATCTGGCATTATTGCAGAAATGTGTCTTGCTCTGTTGGTTTTATGGATTGTATTTTGTGCACAGGAAACCCGCAAAGCTACGTCCTTGCAGGCCTGAAGTGTAGTTGTGAAATTAAACCCTGCATCCATCTTTGTTTGACATGGGTTTTGTTTTGGTGGTAAATACTTGCCTGGTATTTTCTTTCTTCTGCAGTTTGTGCACATGCGTACAACTCTGTAATCCTCATGTAAGCAATTACAGCGCAACACTGGAACAACATATGTGCGTCAGGTTTAGCTGTTGTTCCTTTTAATGCAAAGTCATTTTGAGCGAATTAGTATAATGTCTGCAGAGTGTTCCTGAAGAAGCATCTGGAGAGATCAAAAGCAGGGCAGTGTCTTGTCTGCTTTAGGACGCCACCAATACTTTAGCAGCTGCTCTGATTTCCCGGACGCTTTTCTTTTCCACACACGTTGCAGAGGAAAACAAACAGGGCGGAGCAGGAGCATGATAGCACATTCCTTCATGTCCCAGCTTGTCTCAACAACCCCCCTCCCCCCATCCCCCTCCCACACACACCCTCTCTCTTTCTCTTTCCTTTCCCCATCACTCCACTATTTTCCCCCTCCTCTGTTTTTCATGTAGATTTGTAGTCTAGATTCGTCATCGGGGATTCAACGTCTGTGACTGCCGTCGTCTGTGACGACGTGCAGATCAGAGAGCGCTCCCTAAGGCGTAAGGTGACGCAGTACTACCGAAGTCAGAGATGTCAGCGGTCGCTTTGGAGGCACACAGCATGAGCATAACGTTTTTGTACAACATTGTGTTCCGGTTTTATCTTGTGATCTTTTACAAATAATTTAAATATCTGAAACGTAGAACACACAAAACGAGACAACAAAGTGGGACTTTGTTGTTGACAGGTGAAATCTCCCTTGACGGGGAAAAAAAAAGTTTCTTTTGTAGTGATGGTTTTGACATGCAACGTTTTGTTTTTATTTTTTGGACTTCTTGTAAAAACCCTTCTCTTGTTTCCCAGCAGAGATGGCAACCATCCGGAAGAAGCTGGTGATTGTCGGGGATGGAGCGTGTGGGAAAACATGTCTTCTCATTGTTTTCAGTAAAGACCAGTTTCCTGAAGTCTACGTCCCGACAGTGTTTGAGAACTACATCGCTGATATCGAGGTTGACGGAAAACAGGTTTGTAGATTTGACACTCAAGTGAGCAGTCTAGAAGTAGTTGTGTCTGTCGCACAGGAAGTCTTTCCGTTTGTGTCAGAAAGCAGCACTGTCCTTAAAATAATAACATGAACGAACTAATCTGACTATTCGCTTTAAATGAAGGGTCCTGTAAAAGAGGTCATAAATGTAATATTTTGCTGAAAGACTGAGGCTAAAGTTGTTTGTCCTAGCCGGCAAAGAAATCAGTGTCTTGTATCAGTAACATTTGATGATCCATGTAGAAGACAGAAACACCATTGTTGCAGTGTAGTGCTAGTTAGTCCCAGTATTAATAGTGTGATACGAATATGATACTACATACTTTATCGTTGTACTGTATTTAGAATTTTCGATGTATCTCTTTTAACATATATGTGTAAAAGAAACTCCCAAATCCAGCCCCATGAACACCTCTTTAACGTGCATAATTCCAAAGCTGGACAGACCTGCTATGCTCAGCTCTGATTGGACAATCACTGCTCGGGGGAGGGGTTTAGCAAACAGTCAGTTACATGCGGTGTGTCCAAGATCACTCTTGTGTTCACTGATTCACTGCTTTCTAGATGACAGAGTAGTTTACTTTGCAGCCATTTGAGACGTGTAGCTCAAATAAAATGGTTGAGGGTAAATAAAATGCATTATTATTTCAGACACTTATGAATGTGTGACATCTTAAATCTGAGTCACAGGGAGTTGGTCAGCCAGGGCTGAGTCTGAGCTGCAGATGGCTTGTTATGTCAAAGGGTTTTGTCCTCTTGAGCCGACCACCGCTGCAGGATCACCACTTGGCAAAACAGGAAATGACTCTACTTCCCAGCTTCCTGTTCAGACAGGGATGTCTCCTTGCAATCCCTCTCCTCCCGCCTGGACCCTCCCTGCCAGATAAAGGACTCTCATTTCCTGTCCTGGTCGCACTCGGATGGGGGGAGGAAAAATAAAGTTAGGGATCCATGGTGGACATTGGTCTAGTGGGGAATAATTTAGGTAAAGATATGAGTGGTCTGCCCCTTTTTAGTTATCCCTTCTCTAACTTCCGAGAGGATGGTTTCCCCCCCCCACCCCCCCCAACCAGCTGGATTACGTTTGTGTTCTCAGACCCTAAATTTGAGTGTCCCTTCCCCTCGAGGACAAAAACATTTTCTTTCTCTCATCTTCAGTGGATTGAGCAGTCTCTAAAAATAGCTGTTTTTTCCCCTCGTTCTTTTCCTCCCCAAATTCTGCAGCTTACAACAAGTCCAGTGGGAACATGCAGTCTCAACAGTGTGCAGCCACCCTCTGCGAACCTCTATTTCGGGACCGTTGACTGATGCTTGCACTCTCTGTGGGCATAACCAGAATCTATTGTCATTCAGTTCCAGTTCCAGTATTTAAAAAATTTCACACAACAAAAATGTCTCCCCCCCCCCCCCCCCCCTCCTGAACACAGCGAGTCAGCTAAAGAATCGAGTCGGGTAAAGACCGACTGTTAACGCCCCTACAGGGACAGAAGGTATCTGCTTTGATGCTGGCTAATGTCCCACTTTCCCTAAATGAATTAATCAGTGGTGTGATGGGGAGAGGCCAGTCCCTGAGATCATTTCCACAACGCTGAGAACATAACAGACTTATGAAGCTGATGAGGTCATAGCTGCAGTAAATGTCTAAACAAGGAATGCAGCTGGGGTAAAACATACCAATCGCAAGTTATGATCAGGATGAAATGTGTTTTTGACAGGAGGAGATGAATGTCCCAAGGCTAAACAATCTTAACATTATTTACTTGCTGGTATTCAAAGCATTTTTTTTTGGGGGGGGGGAACTAAAGACGCACCACATGTGTCAATATTCAAACATCATTCTCCAAATAGTCCCAGCTCTCTGAGGATGAGGAAAAAAACCCGTCATCACTAATGATGTCGTGACTGGTTAAATGTTTGCGTATTCATCCGGAACAATGAGCAACATTACTCTGGGTAGACTACTAATTTCAAGTTTTAGCCCTTAAGAATGGTTCAAATTACAAAACTTTGAACAAAATGACATGATTGAATGAATCGTGGAGATAAAAAGGAGTAAGAGGAGAATCACTCTGTTTCTAAGACCAAGGTAAGACCACCGTTCTGTACAGTGTGTGTGTGTGTGTGTGTGTGTGTGTATTTTGTGTGCCTACTACTTCTTACAATGTTTTTCTTGTGATTTCTCCCAGGTGGAGTTGGCGCTGTGGGATACTGCAGGCCAAGAGGACTACGACAGGTTGAGGCCTCTCTCTTACCCTGACACAGATGTCATCCTCATGTGCTTCTCCATCGACAGCCCAGACAGTTTAGGTAAGGAACTGCTGACATACAGTAGCCTCATTTAAAACATTTGTATATTTAAACAAGTCTTATTTAGATACGCCTGGCTGAGACGGCAGCAGCACAGAAAGCTGACTAGTGTCAAAATTATAAAACGCATGACTTTATACTGTATAAAAGTGCTATTTTGTTATCGTGTTTATCTTCACAGAATAAAGGCAGTTCATATGAGCTAGGCAAGCTGTTTGTTAAATGCCTTAATTGACTTGAAGGAAAGTAGGATTAGTGCAGCTAAAAACATCTTTGCCTTGAGCAGTCTGCAGAGCAATCCATCATGAGAAGTGTTCTGCGCTGTGACTCTGCACTGTGTCTCACTTCTTGTCTCTCTCCCGGGACAGAAAATATCCCTGAGAAGTGGACGCCTGAGGTGAAGCACTTCTGTCCCAATGTTCCTATCATCCTGGTGGGGAACAAGAAGGACCTGAGGAATGATGAGCACACACGGAGAGAGCTGGCCAAGATGAAGCAGGTACAAACGCCTCGGAGGGTCAATGAGCTGTGGATTGGGGTAACCAGGCACAGGAAGGCACCTCTTGAATACTCAGGCACCTAAGGTCTGAGGATATGTGCAGGGTTGAAAAAAATATTTTTTTTAATCTTAATTATTTATGTTCATATTCATGACAAATATTGCTCCACCGGGAGTTCAGAGTGACAAAAGCACTGCATCAACAAACAAGGTTTGCTTTGTTGCCTCAGGTACTGGTAAGGGTGTGGTCTCACACACACACACGCACACACGCACGCGCACAGTGTGTGTGGTGTGACCACACCTGTGTATATATACTGTATATTATTTATTTTTGAAGTGCAGAATGTCAGTATTATGTCCATCCATCGTCGTCTGCTTATCCGGTATCGGGTCGCGGGGGAGCAGCTCCAGCAGGGGACCCCAAACTTCCCTTTCCCGAGTTTCCCAGTATTATGTCGATTAAAGTAAAATCATATGAAAACTATTGGTCCAAGAAGGTGTTTTTCTAAAAAGCCAAAAGTTGAAAATTGAATACTATCTCCCCTATAATTTGTGTTAACCTGCCTGTTCCCAGAGGAAATTTACCTTCAGTGACAAACAGTGGCAGCACTCATAAAAAAGGCTGTTAGTGGCCTTTCAGTCTTACTATAATGACCGCAGCACGTTGGTTTATTGTGTCACAGCATGCAACTATGGCCCGTTCTCTGTCTGTCTCCAGGTCCAGCTAATAATAGCAACATGTTGACAAAGCTCTCCAGCCCTTTCAAACGCTACAGTCAGCTTTTCATTTCTGTAGAAACTAGGAGCTGTTTGACCGTGTTTTAAGCCCCCAATGTCGCCTTCCAGGCAGCGCGGCAATGGGTATGTTTAGGGTTAAGGTTAGGGTTAGCTGCCTGGTTAGGCCACATTGGAGGCTTAAAACACCATCGAGCCTGTTTGACAAAGAGTAGCAGTAAGTCATTAGTTCAAGTGCTTTGGGAGTTTACATGGTTCACACAGATATTGTTGGCTTGATAAGTGTAAGCTATGATGTGGCTGGGAGGGTTATTGAAGTAGTGTGTATAGCTCTGATTCCAAGGTTTACCGGTTTGATAAATTTGTCATTATTTGGAGAAGGTGTAGACGGGCATAAAAACACAGGTGCATCGCATTCAGCTTATTTGGTTTTATAAGCGACTGTACAAAAAATATTGGGTTGGGTAGGTAGACTGAACATGTTTAGGGCTGATTTTAAACATTTTAATTATCAATGAATTTGTCTATTATTTTAGTGATTAATTGTATGGTTTATAATGTTGTATATGACCAGCTCCTTGCATGTAAGAAGCAGTAATTGGAGAATATTTGGCATTGTTTGCTTGGGAAAATACCTTGAACGATTAATCACAATAGTTGCTGGTTCAGCTTCTGACTTATTGAATAGACTAATCGTTGCAGCTCGAATTATTTTTCACAAAAATAAAAGTTCACAAAGATTTTAAGATGTACTCCCATTTAAAGCTATAGTGCGTAGTTTCTGTCGCTCCCATGAGGAATTCTAAGTAATGACAACAAAACTGTCGGCACGTCCACATGATACAAGCCTTCCGTGATCGCGGACGCACCTCTAACCCTCCTCCACGCAGTTGCTAGTAGCCAAGGAGGACACGGAGGATTAAAAAAATACATGATGGACTCTTCAAAAGAGGTAATTATCTCAAGTTTCTGTGCGGGAAAGTCACCGGACGACACAATCTTCTGAACATAGCCATACTGAGAAATACAGAGAGAGTTGTGTGGAGCTGACAGTCTTAATTAACTTTGTAGCAACTAATTTGGCGATGGCTTGAATGTAACGGACATTCATTAATATCAAAAAGGTATGCACTAAAGCTTTAAACCTTAAAATATTAATATTTTTTGCATATCCACAGTAGTCAAATTAGAAGCAGTGATTGCCAAAATTGTGGCAAACAGAACAATATTTTCTAGTTTACTGAATATTAGTCATTTTCTAAACTTTTGAACCAAAAGCTACCTACTGTCGTTCAGGTTTTAGTTGAGATGCAGAATAAAGTGGTGGGAGCTGATATAAGAGACTGATAAATGACGTTTAATCACTCCCAAAAATGTAAGATTATCTTTGCTTCAGCAGAAAAACAAAACTCAACCCCCTTTCCTGAACACCCCTCCATACTAATACTAATAATACTTTTTGTACAGTTCCTAACAATCTCTGCTCTAACCTTGCAGGAGCCGGTGAAGACTGAAGAAGGCAGAGACATGGCCGGCAGGATCAGTGCTTTTGGCTACTTGGAGTGCTCTGCCAAGACCAAGGATGGCGTGCGGGAAGTGTTCGAGATGGCCACTAGAGCGGCGCTGCAGGTCCGCAAGCGCAAAAAGAGAGGCGGCTGCACGCTGCTGTGAGCAGTCGACGCGCCATAAAATCAACTTATCAATAGGAGAGAAAAAAAAAATCACTTGAAAAGGACTGACCTTTTACCAAATTGCATCTTTGTACTGTATCTCACATGTCACGATAACAGGCAGGCAGATGAATCGAATGCAAACAAACCGAATACAGGAAATTGACTTTATCTATATTACAACCGTGGTTAGAAATTGATGTTTAAAGTTGCTCGTTGATTTGCATTTTTTTCCCCCTCCAAACTGTCTTTACAATGTTTTCCTACTTTGTTTTTCTTTATTTGTAACGTAACGAGGCAGTGATAGATGCACATATTTGTATGCAATATTGTTCTTCACGAGCTTGAGCAAGCATTATTCTTCTTAGCTTGTATAGTCTGGACCTTACCTTGTAGAGTAAGGTCCAGACTGTCCTGTTAGTATCACTTCTGTTTATCATGGTAGTCCTGATCTTTGGATCATAAGAGCTAGTGCCTTTTTCTTTCTTTCTTTTTTTTTAAGGTTGTACGACACTGTACTTCCCATGCTTGTCAGCTAGCTTACATTTCAGCTGAGGGGCTCTCCATTGTACTGTAGCTAGTGTTGTCATTGTGAAACCTGAGCAAAGCCATAACTAAGGTTTTCAGTAGCTGCCTCGTGGAAAAATAATTAGAGATACAATTTGGATTATTCACATGCATCCTTCATAACTATTGTTAATCTGTGCAGTGGAATTAGATGGGGGGGGGGGGGGAGAACTGGCCAATCGAGACACAAAGCCAATATGACTCAACTATGCACAATGGCTGTTAGGACCAACAGGGAGCTGAAACAGAAATAAAAGCCAAAGCCTGGTGAACCCTCCCTTGTTTGTTCTTGCGGTAGTCTGAGTTGCTATGATTCAAGTGAAGCGCTCACACCCGCTGTTGGAATCCGTGTTAGAGCCGATAGCCTTCGCGCATGGATGTTTCCAGTCGGACGACATTCTTTACATGTTTGAGAGGAGCCGAGTTGTTTGACAGTTTGTGTGGGGAAAGTTTTTTTTTTCCTTCTTCCCCGGTGCCTTCTCTGTTGTGTGCCTGTTGGTTGTTTCTCTCCCAGACCAGATGGACCAGCTGCTCCATGCCAACCTGATACTGACCGACGAGGTCAGGAGTGACCCGACGTGTTTCACAAAGCTTGTTTCTTAGAACGGCTTCAAACATAGGCTTGATTCCGCATGTGTCATTAGGTTCTTAATCTTTCAGTCCTCGTAACATAAATATTAAGATTTTATCTAATAATGCAGTCCCGCCTTGAGTATCTTGGCAGATATAAGAGATTGCATCAATTTACATCATGTGACTTCACGTGAAGACTGAATCATGGGGAAATTACATAACTTCTACGTGTTTCTTTAACATCAGTCTACAGCCATAAAGATAATCTTTGATGATTTAGAGTAGTGTATTACAACAGTGGAAAAATAGGAAATGGGTTAATTTGTCTCGTCTACATTTGGTCTTGATCTTTGCTTCCTGGCAAGAACCATTTGATATTTCACATCTCAAGTCAAAGGAGCAGAATTAAGGGTACACACTGAATTGTTAAAGCAGCCTTTGGAGCCATTCAGAGACAGTAAACTGGTCCTCTCTGAATACTTCATTGTGATTTTGTCCTATAAAATATAACGCCGTGTTATACAATGCTTAAAAGCTCCAGCAACCGTCCTCGGACACAGACTCTTCGCGGCATTCCTTTTCTTCTGCCTCTGTTGCTCATTCATGTGCTGTACATGTCCCTTGGTTGCATGTTGCTATCGGTCTAGACAGAGGTGTGACGTGTCATGTGATATCTTTGATGTTGCGTGCAACCTTCTTACAATGCCAGTGAAGACAACTAACCTACCCAGCTGGCAGGATATGTATATGTTATATTGTAATGCAACTTTATACCCTCTACTGGCCAAGCACATAAGAAAAAAAAAGCACTTTTCAAAACAAAGTTACAAAGTGCTGTACATAGTTGAACCAAGATTAAAACGTTTCAGCACTTAGGCAATTTAAGTAATACAGAAATGACATGGAAAATACAGAAATAAAAGAATGAAATGTCCAATGATAATATAAGACAAAAACAAATAAGACCTGTTGAAAATAAAAACTGAGGTTAAATTAGTAAGTCTTTTTTGAAATAACTTAAAAGTGATTTAAAAGATGTCATTGATTCTTCAAGTCTCAGACCCACATGTGCTTTAACTGAATGATCTAATAAAACTAGTTGTATATTCCACATTATGAGTTTCCTGAGAGAGGGGGCATTGATTACAATTACACACACAAGCACCATATTAATGTTACCTCAAATCTTACTAGAGTGGATAGTTTTTTTTTTCAATAGAAGCACACTAACGTGACAAGAGTAAACCGATTCAGATCCTTTACGACTAAGGGTTTTTATCAATGAAAACATGGGCCTGAGTTACTCGATTCATAGCTGTGGCATGATGTGCTTGAGTCTCAGCAAGGTTAACGCCAAGGAGTTCTTGGCAATTGTAGGTTGGCGGAGATAGTCACATAAGTTGCACAATTGGAAGCGCAGCATCATGATGAAAGCATAAAATATCACTAAGAGCATGTAGAATACTGCTGTTAATGTGTATACAAATAATGTGCTATATCAAACATCCTTATGATGGTGATGCATGCATGAGAAAACCATGGGTCTTTGCAGCGAACACACACACACACACACACACACACACACACACACACACACACCTCTTTGGGAACAGCTTCTGCTCAGTGTTGTGTAACCTTTTTCTTTCTCTCTCTCTCTGGAAGTATTTGAAACAATAAAGGATCCAGATTTATATACAAGCTCATTGTAATAATGCTTTCTAAACAAAGTGGTGTAGTGAATGTTTGATCTGAAGTAAACATGAACATTGTTAATAAACTATTTTTGAGACAAGACTGACGTGCCCTCCTTGGTCAATACTTCTCAGATATGGTTTACTGCAGGATGCCATTGAAGGTGAAGATTAATCAAAGGGAAGGTTATGACATGAAAGTGTGCAGTACTCTGCTCCTCCTCCTTATTTTCTCACTCAGAAAATGAATTGCTTGTGTGCAGTGAGGTTCATGCTGATTGAACTTGCTGCTAAGTGACAGCTCTATTAAAAAAAAAGCCACTGAAGAGACAAAAAGTTCACCGATTCATTTTGGCATTGTCATCACAAACCGAGCGGTTTTATTGCCCCAAAATATGAACACTGCTCTTAGAAAAGTTAATAAAAAAAAGGATATATTCTTAAATAATAAGACGCCAATGTTGTGTTTAAAACTAATAGAGAGGGAAAATGAAATGCTGATACTTGCTACGCATCTTTAAGTGCTTACGTTTAATAATGTTTTAAGGATGTCACTGCAATGGTTCTTTGTTTTATGTTGGTTGTCTAAGGGAGATGTTAATGCTCATGTTTCCACTCAGGGTTCAGATACTGCTGGAGGGCACTCTCCTCTTCTACAGGATCTATGACAAATGCAGGAAGACACAACATTTTAGAATATTTCATGACTGCTTTGTGCAAGTGATATTAGCTTGAATTTATAGATGCACTATAACCATTTCAGCTCTAGCTGGTGATGATCCAGCCAAGTATCACTTGAAGAAATGAGTTAAACTGAGGTATAGCTCTGCACTTACGGTCAGAATCCACATTGATTTTCAGGGTTGCCAGTCTTGACACAATGTCATCCTCTCCTTCTGCGTCTTCAAAGTCAAATCCAGTGTAACCCTGCTCCTTCACACAGTAGCTGATGAACCTGCAGATGAAAAAAAAAAAATCACACGGTTAGCACAAAAAAGGAAACTTAGACATCTTAAACAAAATGGCAACTGGGTAAACTGAGGCAAAAGTGTGTGTTAAACTCCAGTATAGCGACGAAATAAACCTTGTGGTGAGATTGTTTTGTCAACTACAATCACATTTCCATACAAGGCACTTGAATCAGTGTCTGTGACTGAAATAATACTGCTAAAACATCTCCTGTGGTCTGCTTTGCCTTACTTCTCCCAGTGGGGGTCCTTGTTGAGGATCACGGGGTTTCCCACAACTATCAACAGGGACCTGGCTCTGGTCAGGGCCACGTTGAATCTCTGCAGAGTAGATGAATACATATAGAAAGAGAAAGAAGAGAGATAAACACGTCAAAAATCCTGCGGATGTAGTATGGGCCAAGGAAGAATCTACTGAATTTTGGAGCAGATCCAAATCCCGGGGCAGATACACAAATTA
Source organism: Gymnocephalus cernua (assembly GCA_023631565.1). Taxonomy (NCBI): domain Eukaryota; kingdom Metazoa; phylum Chordata; class Actinopteri; order Perciformes; family Percidae; genus Gymnocephalus; species Gymnocephalus cernua. Next base: position 17,650,914 of record CM042428.1, read on the forward strand.
TTTCTTACTTTAACCAGTGAAGTGGCATGACTTTTACACTAGGCGGGGCTACGGCTTTCTAGGTAGCTCTGTGTATTTTGTCCGTCTACGCTATGCTAACGTTTGCAGCTGCAACCCGGGACGCCGCAGACAGACAGTGGCGACGTTTAGATAGTTTCATTTTTTGTGTCTGTGATTGATTATCACATTATATTTATAGTATTAGCGTTACACAGCGTCACCCTCGAATCGTGCAATATGCAACATAAGTTGAAGAGTTAGGAGTCACCATAACGGTAACCTGTGGCCGCCTGTGAGTAATTAACTCCTCGCTGTGCAGTGGTTGATGATATGGAAGTCATATTATGTGCCGTGCGTGGTTCGCCTGCACTACAGCAGCCACGTTCATGATGTGATTTCAGTCTAAGCATTTTCATATGTTAACACATGTACACAATGATGAAGTGTTTTCTGGTTTTCACAAATGGATGTTAAGTATGTGAAATATTTCCAATTTAGAAGTACATAATACATACACAGTTGAGATGATGAGGCTTTAGCTAAGCACAACCATATTTTGACACATTTCTAATTTCCAGACATATATGGTGGCTTGCAGGTTTGCAAATTATAGAAGACTGGACTATTGGCCTTGGCGGAGGTCTGCGCTCTCATTGTGCTCTTTGAGTTACTTCATATGAAGGAAGGGATATAACACACCTTTTCATTCGACAGGAATCCAATGTTGAAGTCTTTGTCCATCTTGACATAGTTGATGCTGCTGCGGACGGTAGAGACCATGATGATCTTCCTCTCCTGTCCCTGAAACTCCTCCACAGACCCCACCTGATACAGTGAAGAGAAACAGCCAAAGTAGAAAATGTGATTTCAAATAACACAGTTGTGAATGAACAGAATCCTTATGCATTTAATTACACTTGTGCGTTGAAGCAAACAAATTAACAAAATATTTTTGAATGGCCTTGTACTGATTCTGTGCAGAAGAGACTTTAAAATGAGCATCCTTGTATTTCTTTCCGAGCACCAAACCAGATGAACTGGTACAGGCTGATGTGTTTACGGCAGCATCACCAACCTTGAGCTCGGTGAGATCACTCCATCGCTTCAGAGCTGAGACGGACTTCAGGGCTTTTTGGATTTTCTCGACCTGTTAGAAAAGCAAACACGTTACGCATGACTAGTTTTACCCGTTCGTCCACAATTCTAAAAACAAAAATAAACACCGCACAGACTCACTTGTTTCCTGTAGGGGGCAATTATGCCGATGTCTTTTGCAGAGAGTTTGGGGAGACCCTTCTTCCCTTGTGTTTCAATCAGCTTGGTGAGGTAGTCAACCAGAACTTCAATCTCAGACACGTTGAAGAAAGACGGACTGTTTGCCTCTCTCTCGTCTTTCCCCATCACCCCGTGGAAGATCAGTGGGAAACCCTGTGGTGGTGCGAGTGTAAGCATTTGTCAGTTATGCAGGTTGTCCCTGTGGTGTACATGCTCTTTGGTGATGTCAGTGATCTGTATACTTTGTTTACACTGTGTTTGGTTTAGTTTGTTTTTATCTCTGCTCAGTAGTGATTGACCGATTCATCGGCCGGCCGATATATCGGGCCGATATTTGCGTTTTTTACGTGTATTTGCATCGGCCGATACGCGGCTGCTGCGTTCGCCGATTTTCCCGGCATTATTTACAGTCAGGCATCCACAAAGGCAGCCCTGTGTTGCTAGGGACGCTCTCCCGTTCACATACAGTCACACTATGCTCTGCCCCTCCCCCACTAGCAGAGTGCTGGAACTCTGCTAAGACAACGGTGAGTTTTAAACTTTCAAAGTATCTTTTAACTGTTTGACTTAGCTGAAATATTGCCATACACCTAGCCGTTACAAACACTGGTCATAGAATTAAGTAATGCCGATGTGATTCCGTGCTATTTTTGGGAGTTTGATTCAGCGATCACGGCTGACACCACAGCGTCCACACACACACACACACACACACACACACACACACACACACACACACACACACGATGACAGATATGTTTTATACGTAGTTGAACATTAATTCGTGTTAACGTTTATCATGTACCAGACATACGTGCACGTTGTTCCGTGGTATTTTTGGGAGTATTCAGCGACCAGCTGGCTGATGTTTAGACAGTATGTGTGTGTCTCTCTGTGTCTCTCCGAAAGACACACACAACACACACGTCGGACATAAGTGCACCGCGTTGTGTTTAGAGCCGTGAGTGTGTGTGTGTGTGTGTGTGTGTGTGTGTGTGTGTGTGTGTGTGTGTGTGTGTGTGTGTGTGTGTGTGTGTGTGTGTGTGTGTGTGTGTGTGAGACACGCATCACAGCAATAATGTGAGAGTGCTGCTTTTTAAAACTTTGAGATAAGTTTTATATGTGGTTGAATATTTATACCTTTTAACGTTGATGCAGTTTAGAACAGAAACTTAATGTGCATCTGACATCACGTTATTTTCCTCTGCTGATTTATGTTCTGTGGTTGACAAATCTGGCAGCTTCTTTTACATTTTCGTTTAGACCTACTAGTGTGTAGTCTTTGCATATTAGGTGGCATATTAGCCTTAGACATGCTCATTTTATTTTATGTAGAAAATGGAGGGAGCAAAAGCAGTATCGGCTCCAAATATCGGCTCAATAAAATCGGCAGCCTGTATCGGACATCGGCTAAGGCTGATGTAAAAATATCGGTATCGGCATCGGTACTAAAAAATCCGTATCGGTCGATCACTACTGCTCAGTTTGGCTTTTGTTTCACGCTCGACTGAGAAAGATGCATTCCTCTTTAAACGGTGCCTTTCCCTTTTATCCTAATGAGGGTTTAGATTTTTTTCTATAATTTCAACCTCTTTGGACTTGCCCGTCCAATGTAAATACAGATAAGAAATTCTTTGCTTACGAGGATAAGTCAGATTGTTGGAGGTAATCTTACACCAATGAGGACATATTTATGAATGAAGACATTGATTTTAGCTAATAAAATACTTAAAACACTACACAGTGTACATTTAAGGGATATATAAACTGTAGTTGGTCAGAAATATGGCCAGCTATTTTACATGTACCCACTGTAACACTTACTTGCTGTGTATTAGGATGATATCGGTATTGAAATCAGTTCAGAAGTTTTGAGAAATAATAAAGTCTTTGCAGACACACCTTTTTGGGAAGGTGTTCCCAGTTGCAGTAGATCTCCCGCTCCCACTGGTCAGCAAACACCTGCAGTTCATTCTCATAGAACAGCTCATTGGGGATTTTCAGAATGGCAGCATGAGACCTGAGCAAAGAAAGCGGAATCATTATATTCTAAACAAGTAACTACAACACGCAAACTGGAGGTGAAAACTGAAAGACCCACCTGTAGTTTCGCAGCAGTTTGGTGACAAAGCGGGTGTCAAAGTGTCCGGAGTCGGTACTTTTCTGATATAAAGTGTTGTGTCTCATCAGTCTCTCAAGCAGAGAAAGCCCTGAAGAATATCATTGTCACAGCATTACATGTTTACATCCTTAAATCATGTGGAGACAATGAAAAGAAAGCCCAGCAGAAGTGACGGTTTAAGTTATTCTTACACTTTTAGCAGTAAAAACACTGCAATGATAATAATTACTATCATAGTGTGTGATAGAATACATCAAGACAAAATAAGGTAATCCCCCTCGTCTCACCGAGTCCATACTGCAGTGCGTAAGGTGATCGAAGGATCGGTCCCAGCTGCTTGGGATCTCCTGCCAACACCAGCTGACCATTCTCTGCACTAAGTAGACCTGTGACACAAAAGTCCAACCAATCAGTAACAAGATGCATCCCTCCCACCACTGCTGTAGCTCTTACAAATGTGTGCATTTTGACCTTTAATCATAAGACCACCTTAACTAAAACAGTGCAATGCTTAAGGACAGGTGGTCTAGTCTCGTTAAGGTTGATATATACTGGACTGACGAACTGCACTGATCGCCTGTTGTTGGCGGCGATAAAGAGACCGTCTGCTTACAGAGAAGAGACAGGAGGAGTGCAACTGACATCTGGATCAGGTTCTGTAAAATGACTGAGGAGAAACCTGTTCAACTCTTCCTCTTCTCGATCACTAGGCCAGTATACTCTGCGGTATACACTAGATTATGATGCAAATATGAAATGAATTTGATCAACATCAGACCCAGAATAAATCATGCTTGACTGATGAATGGAAGCCAATATTATGTACTCTAAAATGTGCATGCATCTTAAAAATATGCCTCAGTTTTTAACTCTTTCAACAGGATTTCTCCAAAACAAAATACTTATTGTATTATGCTGATAATTCAGGAATTTAGCATCAGCATATACCTGCAATGGCAATGACGCACTCTGGTTCCACTGCCTGGCCTCCTTCATCCAAAAAGACATGGGAAAAATGGCCGACTGGGATTCCTCCAGACACCAGTCTTATAAACAGAAACACACAGCAGATATTGTGCAGGCGCAACATGGATCATGGTGTGTACCACTATATAATGATGCCAAAGCGTCAAATCGTGTCAAATAATGATTCATTACTGTATACATAAGCAACCTACCTGCCGGCTGTGACCAAAGTTGTAACTATGATTGTGTATTTCATCAGATCTTGTTTCCCTGGAAACACAAAGGCCTCTCGTTTCTGGTCCCAGTTACAAAATTTCTAGAAGAGCCAAAAAATGAAACAACAGGTAAGAAAAATATAGTTTATCTACACCTGTCTCTCAGAGTTCAAACGTAACAGATTTCCCATCCATCCATCCATCCATCCATCCATCCATCCATCCATCCATCCATCCATCCATCCATCCATCCATCCATCCATCCATCCATCCATCCATCCATCCATCCATCCATCCATCCATCCATCCATCCATCCATCCATCCATCCATCCATCCATCCATCCATCCATCCATCCATCCATCCATCCATCCATCCATCCATCCATCCATCCATCCCTCCTTTTACACTCTGTAATGAGGACTTACTGTGACATGTACATTAAAACATTTCAATTTCTGTTTTATTTTGAAACTCAAAATGTTATGGGTCCAATATACATAGGGTTACACATTTAGTTAATTAGATCATTAGTGTTCATAAGTGTACTGAGTCACAGGATATCCAAAGCTTTGTTTGTAGAGAATTGAACAGCAAGAAGAGCTACGGCCAGTAACCAGATTATCCTGTGGATGTAAAAATGCCGGTTGCTCACCAGCAGGTTCTTGGGGACGCTGTTTGGGTTCCGGCTGCTGGCGTACACACGGTAAATCCGATGAGGATCCATGTGTACCATCAGTCTCTCACAGAGGAGGTCACATGCACTGTTTGAAGGTGCACAGGCGAGGATGCGGGCTGACTTGTCTGCCCTGCTGACCTGTCGATGGAAGCAAAGTCAAATTCATCACTTATAATAACTGACGCATCATTTTGACACTTTGCTGATTTTATTTTTATCAACAACAGTGTCGGTTAAGGTAGCAATTTGTGCGTCTTGGAAGCAACACTGAAAGTTCAAATCAAAGTTGTGCAATACTAAAAAAAACAAGTTATGCATTACTGAATTTGACCAGTCCTAGTCAATTCTGATTCCTGCGTTGTTCACATCTGATTAGAAGGTGGAAATACATGGAATCACCTTTTTTTCCCCAACAAGACTAAGAACTTTGTTTTATCTAATTTGTACTAAGGTCAACAGAATGGACTTTAGCCTATGAATGAGTGGAAGACTGCTCCACCCAAGTCATGGATCATAAGGATCTTTATGATTTTAAAAAGACTATCATGGACACAAACAACCACAGACCTTGATACTGCAATGTAAGCTGGTTTCTTTTCATTTCCTGTTTTTCATGATGTCCAGCATTTCACCTTACCTATGATGGCCCTGTCTGTTATCTTTTTTGTGTGTCTTATTTGTTCTTGTCAAAATAACAATAAAAACATCAGAAAATAGAAAAAAAAATGTCCATCACAATATCCTAGTATCCAACATCATCAAATGTCTTGTTTTGTCCGAGAAACAGTCCAAAACCTAAAATGATTGCCACGTTGCACATAGTAAGAGGCTGGTTAAGTTAATTAGTTGTCAGTTGGGGTCTTACTGCAGAGTAATAACAGCACATCCTCAACACCTTATACCTGATTCATAGCTTCAACCAGAGTGATTGTCTTTCCAGTTCCAGGAGGCCCAAACACAAGATGAGGCGCGGGCTTTGATGATCCGGCTACAATGCGCTGGACCGCAGCATGTTGCTCCGGGTTGTTCTCCAGCTGACAGTTGAACATCCTGGAGAGTAATGTGAGAAGCGATCTTTACACCTTGCACACTGATGAAACACTCGAATGTTCAAAATGTGGAGCAGAGGCTAAAAATAGGGTTGAATTAAGAAAAACATTTAAAATGTGTAGATAAAAAAAAAAAAAAAAAACTTGTTTCTTTCCGTATGTAAGATGATACAAGTATGTTACAATTTTATTGTTACAAGTCTAAGCAGATAAGAGCGACTTTATCTGGTGTGTGTCCTCAGTCAACATAGTGCTCCAGATTTTACCAATATGCACTTTGGGCAAGTGTATTACATTAAACCAAAGAACAGCCTGTTCACACAATATGATGGATGAATGAGCTGAGGAGAAGGCTGCTGAGCACACTCACTCATCATTAGGAGTTCATACGCTCTTATCACCAAGACAGACAGGTTTAAGCTCATCTGCACTACAAGTACATGAGACACAGCCCTTTAAGGTGGATAGGTTTGTGTGTTTGTAGATGATACTACATCTATGAGTGTTTGTGGTGTTCTGTACGCATGAACTGCATGTGTATAGGCACTGAACCTGAGTTTAGGCATGGAGAGATTAGCCACGGCTGCACCAGATGGGAACAGCACCTCTTCGAGCTTATGTGTCACTGCCAAGTCCACCGCCCGATGCTGCAGCTTCAAGGAGTACCGGTTGATAGTAAACTCCACGTCAAACTTCATATTGCTGATGAAAATCTGCAACAACCTGAAACGGGGGCGGAAAGTGAGAGGAGTTCTTCATTCACCGTCTGAGACATAAACTGGGCTTCAACCAGACAAGTATCTGTAGTCCAGCTCTTACCTCTTCGAGAAGCCCAGCTTCACACTATCCAGCTCCACTCTGTGGACATATCCGGTGTACACAGTCAAGGGCCGGACCGTGTCTCCAGATTTGGACACCCTCAGACAATCTCCGCGTAGTACAGATGGTCGATTCTCAGCAACACCAGGCACCTGTTGGAGAATATTAACGTTGGCCTGTTTTCTGCTATGTGTTTATATTCATTTCGGACACTGCGCTTGCAGTGGTTCAGCAAGCTTCCAGAAGACAACAACAACATACAGAAACAATATAACATCATACAAAGCCAGCAAAGAGAAAAGATAGTAGCTGTTTGGATCAAGGAAACATCTGTTCAAGACTAACAAGAAATTGACTTCTTGCTGCTTCTATTTAAAACAGTAGATGTGTGCTGTGAGAATTCCTTACTCTGAGTGCAAGCAGTTTTTTGCTGCTTTGGTTTTGGGTCATGGTTTGATTGTGGAGGTCATACTTCCTGATGTCCACCTCCATCTGTATCTCTTCCAGGTGCAGCAGGAGGTGAAATCGATGAGAGTACGTCTTCATCTTTAAGGGGGAGTTGAGGAGACCCCTGGACAAACAGTACAAACACAAACATTGTGATGATGCCCAGAAAACAAAAAACATGGTCAGCTGTAAATAATTAGGTCTTTCCCTCACTTCACTGATGCCAGTTTCTGCCTAGAAGCTGGAGAGAGGTACTCGGAGTCCTCCATCCTTTGTTTTGCCAGTTCCTTTAGGTATTTAGGGTAACTATAATCTCCTAATTTCACTTTCATCTTTAGAGGCTGGGCGACAGAACTGCAGAGGAAAAAACACAAACATCATGCATGAATTAAACACAATTTCAGTAACTATTCTGGGTCAATTTTAATTACAACTGAAGAAAAATGCTTCAACTAGCTCCTAATCAAATTGCACTGAAATCTGTATAAATAAATGTTCATGCTGCTGGGGGGAAAAGGTCTGCACTCATTCTATTTGGAGATGGTAAGACAGTGTGCTGTGTGTATCTGTTAAACTGTACAACAATAATTCTTAAACTATGATACCGGCATGATTTTAGCACCACACTCATTGTAGCACTCACAATGGACAGTTAAAAAGTATTAAAATTGAGGCAGAACCTGAGATATCATCTTTTTTTTATTCCACACATTCTTCTTTGTCGAACGCTGGTGTCCACATTACCCACAATGCAACTCAACCATCGACAGTTTGGTTGCAAATTCTGGTGTGTTATGTTAGTAGCGGCTAATGTAATGTAGCCTGGGGTCGCTAGCCCCAAGGGTCTTCAGTGGCAAACACACTGCATTTATCAGACTTCACACATCCCTCTGGAGCCACAACAGACTTGTGCTGCTGTAGCACTCTCCAAGAGGTGTAACATCTATGGAGTTCCCCTTTAATAAACAGGCATAAATGTGCATTTCCATTTTGAGTCTTGAACTGGTTTACAATCAGTTCTTAATAACTTACCTCTCAGGAGGCACTCCGTCCACTATGATGCTGTCGACACGCTGGTATGTGACCACCTGAAATGGTTTGTAAGGAGACACGGGCCCCAGCTCCACAGCCAGCGGGGTCCTGGCTGTTGCTTCCATCTCCCTCACAATGCAAAAGGGCACCGCTCCTTGCAGATCCTCACAGAACTCAAAGTACATTGTGGCAGGGAAATATCCATAGTGGTTCAGCGTGTACCGAACCACAACCTCATAGCTTTCTCCTGTGAAAGAAAGGAGGACGCAGAGAAGATGCTGTGAACATTAATTATTTCTCTTCAGTGTGTTTTTGTTAATAAAAACAGAGCGGAGGAGTGTTAGTACTCTCACCAGGACAGAGGAACAGCGGACAAGCTCTGGTCACTCTCCTCTCATCCTCCAGAGTGAAACAGCGGATCTTGTGCAAGGCAGTGTAGTAGGTGAAATGGATGCAGTTTGTGCCCTTGTTTACTATGTGGAACCGGAGGATGAACAACTCCTTCAGGCGATCCACAGTGAACTGAACCTTTCTGTCGCTCGCCGCAGGGTCTGAGGTGATCTCAATTCCCCCTTTGTCAGCTGTCAACTCTTTCCTGTTTGAGTGAGTGAGTGAGTGAGTGAGTGAGTGAGTGAGTGAGTGAGTGAGTGAGTGAGTGTGAGAGAGAGAGAGAGACATGATCAGGCTGCAGTTTCCAACTGTAAGACTTGTAACGGTAAGAGGGTGTAAAATACTGCAAAGTGAGTGCATCTTGTAACTCTCCCAGTTTGATTCTGATCGTGGACCTATGCATGTCAACACCATCTACATTAAAAGGTGCAGTAGGTAGGACTTATAAAACTAACTTTCTGTCATATTTGCAGAAACTGACCCTATGTTCCAGTAGAACTACATGAAGCAGGTCCCTGTTCAGATGCACCAATCATGGCCCGGGGGGGGGGGGGGGGGGGGGGGGGGGGTCTAACTGTGTGTCAATCACTGCTCATGCACACGAATTAATTCTCCCTTGTGGGGGGAGGGGCTTAGGAGACCGTTTTGGGAGGGACTGAGAAGTTGTCGATGTTCAAATTCTTTGGCCAAGTCCTGGTTCTTCCCAATCCTACGTACAGCACCTTTAATATCAGATAAATGCAAAATTGCCATTCAAATAATAAACATTTTATTGAGTATCTTCAAACTCAGCGTATTCTTAGTGGAAACAGTTATATCATTGGGTAGAGAATTTATCGGAGTTCCATTATTTCTCTTTAAGGGTTAAAAAATGTTTACGATAATATGCTGAGCTTTTTAAGACTATTTGATAGCCATATATAGAGATATGACAGGGAAAGAGGGGAAAGAGAGAGGGGGAATGCCATGCTACAAAAGGTCTCTGGCAGGATGCAAACTTGGGACACAGTTCATGTTTGGTGCCTTGACCCCAAATCCAACAAGACACCCCCAAGACAGGTTACCACCAGTCTATCACAGGGCTGACACATATAGACAGACAACCATTGACTCTCACATTCACTCAGCCTAGTCTGGCTCCGCCCTCCTACGTACGAGAGTCTGGTAGGACCAGGCTAAATGTAGCCTGCTTGTCTTTGAGAAAACTGACACAGGCAGGAGAACATGCAAACTCTGCGCAGAAAGGCCAGGTTTGAACCAGGAACCTTCTTACAACAATGCCAACCTCTGCGCCACCGTACCACTCGTATCATAAACACTGCATGTGAAAAGTCTAAACGATTACCTCCCTGTTAGGACATCACACATTTCCACCCTGATAATGAAGGATCAGCAACGGCTGTACTTTCTAAGGAAACTTAAGGCAAAATTCCTATATCATTGTTAACTTTTACAAAAAAGGAGCTATAGAAAGCATCCTGACTGGAAACATCACACACTGGCTTGGAATGTGCATGGCCCAGGACAGGTGGGCTCTGCAGCGGGTGTTTTAAACCACCCAGAACATCACTGGTACCCATCTACCGAGCATCGGTGAGATGAGGTGCCTGTGAAGAGCCCAAAGGTTATTGAAAGATGATACCCACCTGAGCCGCAGTCTGTTCACACGGCTGCCGCCTGGCAAGCGATACAATAGTATCTGCTGCAGTACCACCAGAATACAGAGCAGCTTTTCTTTCCTCAGGCTGTAAGTGAGACTCCCCAATTTCACCTCATCCTCCGCACACCACCGGGAATAAATTACTCTTCTCACAAACCTCAGCTTTACATGGTACGCCTGTTACTAGATTGCACACTAAATTCTATTCATTGCACTGAATCTGTGAATTTTACATGGAACTACTCGGTACGTTGGTCTTCTTATGCACATTACCATACCATTACTTTGTTGTGCAAAGTCGTTTGCACTAGAACTTGCATATTTCACTAATATTTGTTGTTTGTATACGTTACTGTATATCTTCCTTGTGAATACAATTTAGTTTTCCTTTTTTCTTTCTTCCTTAAGTGCTACTTTTATACACTTTGTTCTATTTTACAGCATATTTTATTTTAATCTATTCTAATTTATAATATTTGAGAATGTGTTTACATATTGTTTGTGTGCGTAGCAGGGAGGGGGCTACAACTGCATTTCATTTCCTGTATTGCGTAATGACAATAAAGCTGAACCTTGACCAGCATGATTAAAAAGCCTCTCTCATGGACTCTTCAACCCTCTGCCGGTACAGCTTGTTCCTCGATGCAGTCAGACTCAACACCCGGTTTCCTCCCAATATTCACATAACTGCACCTTTTGTTGCATGTTATAAACTTGCACATATTTTGTTATTGTCACACGATGGTCCTGGACAAATACATTTAATGTCACTGCATATAGACGGGCTGACAATAAAAATGTGACTTTACTTGACCCAACACATAACTAAGTGAAATATTTTACAGCATTATACAAAACGCATACTAAAATCAAACCTACCAGTTCACTTTTAACTTGCGAAGGATTTCTGTAGCCAGCTTTTTCTTGGGGGTCAGCACAGGGGTCACGGGGGTAGAGGGGACAGAGGAGTCTGACTTCTGAGGGCTAGTGCTGGGACCGGGTGGCGACTGAGGGGCCCGGGGCCTCCTCCACTGGTCACAGTACACTCGAACCTACATCAGGGATAAAAACAACAACATGATACTTACTCATTTTATTTCTGCATGTTCACAAAACATGTCCAGTCTTGTTCCCTCACAGCATTAGAGAAATGACAGCTCATCTTACCTGAGGTTTGACATTTATGTAGATGTTCCCCTGTCTTATGCGGGCTTTGTTGAACTTCACTAGGGCATAGAGAACACTGGAAAAGGAAGGGTCCTTTATTCCTTTTCTGTGAACATAAACATGCAGAGAGGGAGTGGTATTATACACAAAAAAAATGGAATTAACTGGTGTTATACATGTGTGTTACACCCTTAAAGTGCAGACAGACTCAAGGGGGTGACATATTTTTGAGTTTTCTTATTCTGAAAAGAATAATTAAGAAATGTATCAGTCTGTTGACGATACATTTTCTGCCAGCTGTACTTAGTTGGAACAATACTAGAGCTAGGCAATATGGATACATCAAATACTACGATATTTTTGACCGAATACCTCAATGTCAATATTGGGACGATATTATAGGGTTGACTATTGGTGCTTTCCCAAAATATTTACACAATGTGATTTTTTATAATTAATCATCAGTACCATAACTACATTGGTAAAGGCAAATAATAGAACAGCTAGAACAGTCTGGTAAGTTCAGAAGATGTCATCACTTTACTGTAATGCAGCCTTTAAAACCAGGAAAACACTTGTCATATAACAATAAACTGACGATATCCAGCCTCATACATCGATATAATACATATTGCCCAGCCCTAATATATACACAACAATACAAAATATAACATTGTTATATTGAAAAGTATTGTTAGAATACATTGTAAAGCGATCAGTGGTGGAAGAACTATTCAGATACCTTACTTAAGTAAAAGTATGAATACCACACTGTGCAAATACTCCACTGCAAGTAAAGGCCCTGCATTCAAAACCTTAGACATGCAAGTATGAACCTTAAAGTGTGTAAGTATTATTATCTGCACAAAGTACGTATAGTATGAAAGTAAAATTACTTATATTGTGCAGTAAAATGTTCCCTGTCAGTGTTTTACTGTTAGATCTTAAAGTTTGTGCTAACTTTAACTCCTTTACTGTTGGGTAGTTTAATCTATAGTAATGCATTATCATATTCATATTCTATAATTAAGTCCGTAGCATCGTTGTCCTGTGAGAACTTTTACTGGCGTCATAGAAACAGCCCTGTTTTCAGCTTTGTAACGATGCATTTTCCAGCTGATCCAACATACTTTATTTAGCTTAAAAAGTGGGAGGATTATCTTAAAACATAAATGACAAACTTCATCCTTCAGTTTATCAGATACATAAAATCAACATCTGTTTTCGCTGGACAGGAAGCGAATAAAAACAAATCTAATCTGAAAAGTACCTCAAACTGTCAGATCATTTTGGAGATAACGGTGGAGTACTATATTTACTTTTGAAATGTAGTGGAGTAGAGGTATAGCATCCAATGGAAATACTCAAGTAGGCTTTAACATTAGGCCTACATTGAATATGTAATTAAGTAGCCGACAGTAACTTGACAACACCAAAAATAAATGTCGACGCCAAAATAAATGTCCCAGCAAACCGTTCCTGTAATGTTTCAAAAGATACAGACAAATGAATGCGATATAATAGAGAGGCCAAATAATCAGAATGTGTATTTCCTGGTTACGACTCGTCTGTCTCACAGACATCTTGCACACCGGTCGAACATGTGACACGCGCTTGTTTTTGTAGCCTACCTGCCCTTGAATTCAGACTTGTAGATTTCCCGAAGTTCCGTTTTGCTGGTGTTGGATGTTCTGTCTCCCAGAAATTCAATGAAGTCAAGTCCGGATTCAAGAGCGTCTTTAAGCGACATGTTGACGTGCCGATGCTGCTGACTATCGACTGACTCAAATGAGGAAGTTCATCGGCTCACCAACTATCACCTGAAGTAATGCAGCTGTTGAATGCGCTGGACATTTCCACATGCTAAACGTTACAGATTTTTGCGCGACATGTGCGCATATGCAGCATACAGAAACTAAACTTTTACCTGCATCAAATTATCATTAATTTTATGTTAAAACTCCGATCACACGATATATTTGTCAGCTATTCCGCGCAGTTTAGCGCAAAATTTGGGCTGGTGAACGGTCTCCAGCGTCTACCGGAAGGGAGCGTCTACAATTGTTGTACACAAGAAAAGCGAAAACACCTCAGCTACAGCACAAAATACATGGACAAAAACGAACAACTTTAGCTTATTCTGTCTTTAAGTATTCTGTCATTATATACTTTACAACGTTTAGCCGCAGTTTAAATTCCCCTCCCCAACTTTTATGACGAGTACTTATCCTCAGAGATTATTTTGTTGACACTCCCTAGGCTGTTTTTTTTAGGCTGTTAGTTCATGACTGTGGAGTCATGTGAGTGGGCGTTTCCATCGATTTCAAGTACAGGCCTATCAAATATTTTATAATACTTATATATACTTATAATACTTATCTCAAATACACCTAACTGCATAACGATTCATTATAGCTTTAATGAATATTGATGACTGATAATCTTGGAAATCTCATGCCAATGGATAAATGATTTGTGACACTATTATTTTCGATGGTTAATCTATTTATTTACTATTTACTGGACAAAGTTGACCATTTTAAAGAACTCACTTTGAGTGTCATTTTTGCTTGGTAAATTACTTAAATGGTTAATTTTATTAATCAAATTAGGGTTCAGCTTATATTTAATTTTGTCCGACCAACAGTCCAAACCCCAAATAAATACAGTTCACTATGATGTAAAACAAGGAAAAGCAATCAGGCCTCACACTGGAGACGCTGGAACCACCAACTATTTGTTATTTTGCCTCAAAAATGACTTGAACAAGTAAGCGATTATCAATGAAGTTTCTGTCCAATAATTATCTATGAATCATGTAATTGATAAATCAACTACGGTAATTATTTCAGCTCTAATTAAAATAAAATAGGGATAGAGTCTTCATAATTTTCACAATAGATACTAAGTCCACAGCGCACATAGAAACGGCAGAATATTTTTCATTTACATACGGTTATTGACGTGAAACATGAAATGTAAAGCAAATACGGATGTAATTTACCAAACGCAGTGCATACTGTGCTTCATTACAAAGCAACCCTCAATGAAATTTGGTCTGCAACACACAGCTGAATTTACATATTTTGATAATGCCACCGCCAAACATATTTTTACAAAAGATAACATAAGAAAATTACCCCAGCACCACCCTAAGCTCTTAAGAACATTCTGACAAGCTGCCAAACAAACTCAGTGAGAGTTTCTATTAAATTCACAAATATTATTTATGAATCTAACATTTTAAATACACATTCTGCAAACTGTATCTCACTACATTATGGTCTGGTGTCTGGTATGTATACTAAATTTAATTTCAATTCATTTTGTTTTTCCTAAAAGCAGCCAACCTTACTTAGTCTAAAAAAAAAGAGAGAATGTGTTAGTCTGTAAACTTCTCCTCAGGTCAATAACCCCCTCACATTTCCAGAAGAAACATGATGTAAAAACACAAATTATTACCATTGCTTGAAGATCATAGTTTTATTTCATGAATAATAAATGTACTTACAGTTTGTATAAAAAAATATAGCAAAAGCTAAAGGCAAACAGCGGGCACATCAATACTTTTATCAGTCCGGGGGGGGGGGGGGTAAAGAAGAATTATTACCGAAAACGTCTCTCAACAACAAAGAAAAGTGGAAGAACTAAACTTCAAGGAGGGAAGACAAAATGTGAATACAACCCTGCGTCGAGAGGGATGCAAACATATAAACAGATTGTGTCTCTCAGTCATCGAATTGCATACAGTATTTGCCCTCTGTTAATAAAAGAAAAAAAACTATAGGCGGTATTGAAAGCTCTTAAAGAATATCAGTTATGTTATATAGAGAGGGTAAATTAGTTGCTACATACAAGTCAAGGGGTTTTGTGAGGATGTGTCCATTTTAAAGCACTGAGGGATCAGAAACTGTGGGTTTAACATGTGACTGAGAATTTGAATAGCAGGGATGACCCAAGCTTTCACAGTGTTACTAAAGGCATTATATGTTAAAAAATAACATGTTTGAAAATGAGCGACAGTTACATCACTCAATGTCATTGGAAATGGAAGGCATCCCCTCGTAGTGCATAACGGAAACTGTCATTCTCTGTAAAAACCCCAAACAAATGTCTCTTTTAGAAGGACATACAGTACGTTACGTTGCGTCACACGTGTTAGCGCGAGCATCAGCTTCTCCCCGATTTAGTTTGTCGTAACCCAAGCAGCCTCTGTTCTCTAAGCATTCTGCATCTCTTTGCCAATCTTGTAGCTGAGGATTTTATTCCAGTCAATCTTGGTGCGGGTGACTGGGAGCTGTCTGCGTAAGGCTTTGAATGTGGTGTCCGACATGGTCTGATAGTTCTCACTGATGGCCACCTGAAATACAACAAAGATAAGCACGTCAGTCATGCTTTCTGTGCCATGATGTCATCTGTCAGTGCCAGTTAGTTGGACATTTTCAGAAGGAAAACTGAATGTTTGAGCTGTGTGAGATTTGATTTTGTTGTTCATACTGGGATGATTTAAGTGTGTCAATTTCCCATGAAATGGACAGATGTACAGATGTTTGAAAATTGGAATAGCTGTTCAATTAAGCAATATTACACAAGATGGCGTACTTTAACGTCATTATTGGCATGACGGTGATGCGACTAGGGCCGAGGCACTTCATCACTGCTGACATTTTTTTTCCTTTTTCCATAAACAGATTTAGCTACTACATCCGCAGACTTCATATGAAGGCTATTTTTAACATAGCACCATGTCATCGACCTATCGGCACAGCTGATGTGATCCAGACGTTTCCAATAACAGTTAACTGCAGAGTGTTTAAAAAAAAAAAAAAAAAGTATTTAAGTAATTAATCAGATGAATCTCTTTATATAAATATGTTGGAAAGCTTGTGCCAATGCAGTGGTTAAGTTCAAGTTCCTGTGTGTTCCACTGTGGTTCGTGATTTATTTTCATGAATAAAAATGTTTCCTGTTATTGTTTACTCTGGGGATGGTGGAGTAAGATGTTTAGTGATGAGCAAGGTATGCGGTCATGCTGATTTTAATCACATTCTAAATGTCTAGTTGACCAATCACATTGCCTGGTCAGATCAACTTTTTCTTTTTTTAATCAAGTTTGCCAAAATTGTCTAAAAAACCTGAAAAAAAGGCAACTGATTAATGAATCACTTTTCATTCTGATTTTCAAGTATCATACAGGACATGTTTTGCCAGTGATTTATGAGTTTTTATGTACAGTAGGTCTAAGAAAATCTGATTGTGAGAATGATTCCAATTTTTGTTTCTTTTTGGACTTTTTGTGATATTGTTTGAAAATGTACTCACAGTATTCTGGATCACAATAGTAAAAACTTTGTATTGACATATGGGGGCCAACCTCGTTAGTCTCAACTCCCACATACATACATACATACCTGGTATTCATTCTCTGCATCCTCAATCATTTTCACAAGCTCCTTTGCGGTCTGGCTCTCATTCTGCCAAAACACACATTTGTGGGTTAATTAAACAACTTAGACACACATAAATACTCAAATAAGTCCATTTAGTTATTTACTACTTGGTTCTGGATTATCAACGCCACTTTGTGTTGTCTGACACAAACCATGGTCACAGAAGAATCTTCAGCTTCCCAAAGTTTAAAATAGAAAAAAGGGAATATGTTAAAATACTTACAGACACAGTCAGTGCTTCCTGTACATCTTTATGGCTGACCAGTTGCACATTTCCATCCTCATAATAATGTACCTGGAAATAAAGACAGAGGAGACGCACACAATAATGAAACAAAAACTAATTTCACAGTTAAGCTCATACCACACCCGTTAATGACTTAACACACCTGTATTTTCAAGACTCCAACCACCTGTGCTGTAGATTGCGAGACACTGAACTTCCATTCAGACCGGCAGCGACCGTTCCTGCAAACAGAAACAGCAGAAGAGTACACTTGGAAACCAATCCCAAACACACCTAACACAATAACACATGACTGCCTCTACGCTGCACCAATATAATTGTCTAAATGAATTTGATTAGAAAGTTTAAAACGAGATCCATATCCTCTCTCAACCTACCAGAAGTTTTTAGGCTCAAATTGATGACTCTCAATACAAGCGATAATGGTCTGCTGGCCATCAATTGTTTTCCCATAAACCTAAAGCAGATAAAACAGGATGAGTGGGTGATTCATTGTGTGTAGTGCTGAACATGGTGGTGCAGGCTGGGAGAGTGATCTCACGGTGCAAACTCCACTGGGGTAATGCTCCTTGACGTAGGCCCTGAGGGCAGAATCACAGGCATCTCTCCATGACCTGAGGGCTGCCTCGCCCTCATGGGGCTTGGGGTCGCTGGCTTCCTTTCTCAGGTGGTCAAATTTGAAGGAGATCTTGTTGTGAGGGTCAAAAAAGCGGCCATTACCCAGGTCTCCATGCTCTGTTATCAGAACCTTCAGGAGAAACAGAGAAACCTGCCGTTACTATACCTGTTTAGTCAGGCATGGTCATAAATAATGAATCATTGAATAAGGATAACATCTTAATGGGTTCAATGAGAAACGCAAATGATCTAGATATTTTTTTTTTTTTTTTAAGAAAAAGCTTGCCTGATCTTCATATCCATCAATTTTGGCAAGGGTGAACTGATCCATGTTGTACTGGGCAAAGGCACTGTATGTATATAAACAAAAATAATACACCCACAAGTTGCATGTACATCCGGAATATCATAATTTTATTACATAAAAAAATAATAATGAAACTTACTGAGCCGCGCCCTCTCTGAGAAGGTTATCATTGTTGAGCAGTATTCGCACATCTGAAAAGAAGAGTTAACATAAGAAATGCATTGACTAATTGTTTCCATGTACCGTTAAAAAAATGCAGGTAGTCCTACAGATGTCAATCACAAAGTAGGCTCACCATTGAAGACTTCATTGAACTCTCCAGGAGGAGAGTGCATCACAAAATTAGCTGCAATACGGACCTAGAAATAGACAAAATATATCACTAAGAGGCATTACATCATCACTAAGTACAGAGTACTTATTGGTTCAGTTCCCTTCATATTAAAATAAATTGTGTTAAGGCAGAATAACAACAGTCTCCTCTAACACTAGCCGAATCTGCGGAATGTTTTTTTTCTGAAAATCTAGCCACTTTTACTCTCCTTTGAGATACTGCAGGTGGTGTATATGAAAAGTGAAACCCCTGCAAGCAGCCACTAGAGTGGAGCAGAGAGCAGTCTCCTAACTTTCTTGGCCGCTTGTTAGATCTATTTTGGCCACTCCTTAGATGGCAGGCAGGGTATGTCACCCAAGGGCTTTTCTTAGCAGCCAATATGCAAGTGTAAGCATGTGGTGTCAAAGCCACAGGGTTTATGGCAGGTACTAGTGCTCTCATAAGGTAACATACTCAGTAAGGACTGTTAGGTAGTAGAGAGTTAAAAAACAATCAGGCAAAACATAGAAAGGTGGAAGCAAAGTTGAATATCAATAGAGAAGTTGGAATAACCTTTAACCAGTCCTACATCCTAATGTCTCCGCCACATTATAGTGTTGCTGTGCCAGTGATGCCGTCTGTCAGGCAGACAGGCCTCCAGGCTGCAGCTGGCAGTGACCTACAAATGGGCTTTACAGCTGAAAGGGCAGAGGGGCATAACAATGAGTAACCTAGTTTAACTACACTCCCAAATAGTCGCTCCATTCAGACCCCAGAAAGAACTCAGCTTGCAGGTCAACAATCTGAGCTTATGTCTGATAAAGAAATAGAAATCTAATAAAAGGTTAAAATGGTGGGGTTCAATGCTTTCAACGCACTGACTTGTTCACGTGTATTTCAAAGGTTCACTGTAGTAATGCTGGGAGGTGTAGGCTCATGTCACACCATCCGTTTTAAGAATGCAAAGCATTATTTTACAACATGTTTCAACATGAGGCAGGGGGAGCAACACCAGTCACTGCAAGCCCCACTAACACTGCAGGAAGACTGCTTCTGCCCCATGAATCTAGTGCAAAAAGTTGCAGGCATACAAGTTAAATACAAAATACCTGCAAACTCGACCAACATGAGTGACTAACTTCAGCTTGATATCAAGACAAGTATAAGCAGCTACATTAACTTATAGTTGAACTGGGTGTGGGTGGTGTTATGCTGTCCTCATCCTTACTGTAAATGCAGGAAGTAGCTCGACTTCCTTCCATTTAGCATTAGCTTATCATTTTCAATTATTCTACACTCAATATTCATGTTAAATCAGACATCCAGCTCAGCCGTGCGCATGTCACTTTTAATCACATGGGCCCGACTCACATAAGTTAGCTAACTTACATTATGTATTTGTGCACAAGAACAACATGCCAGCTCTGAACTGTCAAATACAACACTGCCTTGGTTTAGCTCCACCAGCAGCCACCTTATACGGTCCGTTTGGCGAGTCATGCTGCAGTTAAGTGTTTCATAAAGCACTAATATGTTCAAAGAACAAATGTTAACGCTAATAGAATATATCACAGTATGAATTTATAAAGTAATACCTTCTCTTCATTGCTGAGCTCTTCGAAATCTGCCATCTTGGCTCACTGAAGTGTTAACAAAGCGACTCTCGGTGTTGCCAGGTATGTGTGACTCCTCCCAGCACAGCCAGACGCCCAACAAGGCAAACTGCCCGGTGGTGGGAGAGTTGTCCTGAATATACCATACATTTAATGAAATAGAAACGACTTAGATGAAGGTTCGAATGCTTGATAACGAAAACATATGTTATACATAATAACATGAATTAATCATAATTTATATATATATATATATATATATATATATATATATATATATATATATATATATATATATATATATATATATATATATTATACAATTGAATACTTTTACATAAAAAACTCAGCTAGTCTCGCTTTCCAGACCCATCTCCACAGCACTGCGGAGTAAAAATACAGCTGACAATATCCCAACCTGGCAACCCTAACGCGTTCAAGTAGCCTGATAGTAGCCAATGTGGGATAGATGGGATGGTCGGGAATGACTTGCGAGTGACTATTCAAGACAGCTGTAGATTAACGTTAGAGTTTGTTGTGTGAGGTTAAGAAATACTGAATGCCATTGATAATATAGCACTATATCCATTCAATTCGAGTGTAATTATCTTGAGAAATGGAGTACAGTTTATAATGGTCGCAACGGATTTATGTTTATTTGGTTTTACGACACGCTGTGTTGATATGAATATGTAGGAACTTTTAAAAATGTGATATTTTCGTTGGATGTTGAAACATGAACTCTATTTACAGATGAAACTCCTAATTAGTCCAGAGCATGTAGTTTAGGCATGGGGAGGGCAATGATGCTGCGCTCCTCATACTACCTTTTATCTTGGCACTTAGCCATGGGAACCAAAAATTGTTAGCTGGGTTTCCACTGGAATAAATAAAGGTTTCTCAATACCATATTGAGGTTGAGGTCATCCAATCAAATATATTGGGGTTTTTTTTTCTAAGAAAACAAATTTATTTTGCAACCTAGTCATAATTTAGATGTTATAGCCTATAGGAAAACCTACCAAGATACCAAGGAACCTTAACAAATATTGTTTTTCGAAATTGTATTGACCTCAGACATACACTTCATTGTATTTATGACAATTAAATAAGAATATTTAATATTCTTATTTATAATTAAATAAGAATATTTAATTGTATCTGTAGTGAGTTTACAATAACAAATATTTGCAATTAATCACTTCAGTATGGATGAAGGCCCAGGAGAGAACATAACAAAAAAATCGGAATTCTTTGGGTTACCTCTACACTGAGTTTTTGTGTCCGCCTGATGAGCAGGATTAGATGAACGTGAAACCTCAACCGCAGTTGAAAGGTGGTGATAAACACTGGATGTCTGTAGAGCCTGAGGCAGAAGATCCCATCTGTGGAAAACACAGACTGTGGATTTGAGAAAAGGATGATAGAATATAGGGGCAGGGGGAAAATATCGATACAGCATAGTATCACGATTTTTTTTTCGTGGCAATACTGTGTCGATACACCAAGTATCGATCTATTATTATATATGTGTTGATCAGTTTGTCTGCTTGACAATCCCATTTTGCAGCAATAAAATTGAAGTGGGATGAACGAACAGAGACATTTATCTTTTTAGATAAAACAGATGTTGACAAAGTTTCCTTTTTGGGGACATAATTTGAAATTGGGAAAAATTTGAAGTTGGAAAAAAGGTAATACATTGCAATATCGCAGAATATTGCAATATGTTTAAAATCACAATAATATTGTGTCGTGACATAAGTATTGTGATGATATTGTATCGTGAGGCCTCTGGTGATTCCCACCCTTAATAGAATAGTGATGCTATTGCAAAAGAAAGGCTTGAGAAATACAAATTAGAGAGAGTGAAACTAAATTGTGCTTAGAACATTGAAAAAGTCTTCAAAGGAATGGTGAGACCATAGACACTCCACATGTGGAGTTTAAGGACACATGTTGCGCAGAATCAACTCTGCTATCGTTAGGAAGTCTGAATGAGAAGGATAACCCCAAAGAAGAACAGAAGATTTGAGCAGGGTGCTGCTGCAGTGGAACAGGCTGTCACTGTATGAGCAGATTGTTGACAAGCCAACTGGCATAAATGCTCCCTGTGTGGTAATGCAGTAGAGCTGGTTACTAGAGTCATTCATTCAAGGCACAAGTGGCTCCATAGTTTCAAAATCAGCCTGCCTGCAGCATAACTGTCCACCTACCAGTCAGTTCAAGTTTGACATGTGATTATGCGTTGGTTGAGGGGATACTACTTTAACACAAGCTTAAGGAATCAATCCGCTCAACTAGCTACTTCATATGGACAGACACAGATAAATGTCGCAGAATGTCAAAACGTATTATGCACACTGCTTTACACAATGGTGTAGGGCCTATTTATTTATTTGCCTTAAAAGAAATTGTGTTCAGTAAATCTGTAAAGTCTGTAAAGTGTGTGTGTGTGTGTGTGTGTGTGTGTGTGTGTGTGTGTGTGTGTGTGTGTGTGTGTGTGTGTGTGTGTGTGTGTGTGTGTGTGCTACTGTTCATATTTGCATAAACAATGATAGCAGACATACACAATACTTGTAGCAGAAAACATTATGTATGAAATATGTTTTAGCCGTACCATGTAATTTAAGAAATTAGAATGTGGGGCAAAAGGAAACAGCCAGGGTTTAACACGCTAGATTTGACAAGTGTGCGATGTCCAGTCCACGTTCAATAACCTACTACGTTCAATAGTAGGCTAGTGTCCGCAGAAGAAGAGCTTATTTAAATGTGTAATGAAACAGGTTTAATATATAGAATACAACTTCTTTATAAAGTATTTTTTGTATCGGTGTTGGTTGTTTAAAGTCATGATGTTACACACTCCGGCACAGTAGGTGCCGGCAAGCACATTAAACGTTGGTTTGCAGCTCAGCCCGCCAATGAGAGAGAAGAAGAAGACCAAGAACAGATGCCGTAAAGGAGAAGTAGAAGAAGAAGCCTATTGTGAGAGGAGGGTAGCTGAATCGCCAGGACCGATCTGTGGCATTCAGAGGCTGTAAACGGAAATAAAATCCACGTTGAAGGTCAGTAAAGAGTTACTCTCCTGTCTGTAATATAACGACACGCGCTGAGAAATCATGTAACGTTACGTTACCTCCGTATAGTTGGCTCTGTCGCTAAAAAGATAGCTGTTTCAAGATAACAGGTATGCTAATGTTAGCTAACGTTTCTAGCTAGCTAGCTAGCTAGCTAACAGCCAACTTCAACCTGGCTACTTGTAGCTGCATCGTAACCACATATGTTAACACACCAAGGTATAGCGATGTAGAAGTGCAGCGATGCAAATTTGATTTAGAAAAACTAAACATACATTATGTGATCATACGTTATTGTTATCACAACCGGTGCTGTAAATTCAGCGTGATGGACGCCATTTGCAGCGCGACCGGTGTGAGTTCCGCCCGCCGAGAACAGCGTGGACGCTCACAGCTAAAGCGAAAACCACCAGACATTGTAATTATTGGGCAAATTAAACTTAGGGGCCTTTTTGCTATTTTGGGCTTCAAACGCAGCAAACAAAGCGACATGGTGGCTTGTGAAACTGCCCCTTCAAGACGGGCCGAAGCACAATACCACCTCTGATATTGAATGGTTTTAAAGTCTGCATGTGTGTTCTAATCAAATATGTAATGCGTCTGATCAGAAGTGCTGCATTTAATGTAGAATAGGTGTTGTGCAATATGGTACTGTAAATTGAATTAATGCATTAATCAAAAAGCCAAAACATTTTTACTAGAGGTGTGAATCTTCACTCATCTACCATTCGATTACGATTATCATTTCTTCCAGTCCATATCACGATGCGTCAAATACGTTTTTCTATTAAAGCCATATGATGTTTAATTCATAGCTTTTCAAGCTTCAAAAATAAAACATTCTGCAGTGCTCTAATACTAAATAAATTGGATACATAAAACGACAGCACTTCCTGAATGTACAAAACATAATAGAATATGTAAACAGAAATGTTGTTAGGCCTACATTAAATTGTAAACAAAAAATAATCGATTATGGCCCGGTCGATTATCGATGCAGCATCGTCCATGTCCACGATTCGATGCATCGTTTTTTTTTTTTTTTGATTAATTTCAACACCTAGCTAATTTTTACCTCTTTATATACAGTCAATACAGTTTTTACTGACACGAAACCTTAAATTACCATATTGGTGTATTTAAGCTCATTGTCATGTGATGTGTTCTTACATGTTTGTTTGTTTTTATGACTAAAAAATAGAGCATTCTTTGGCTTTTTATAATAAATGCAAACTTGTGGGTTTTCTAAAGTTTTAGTTTTTGCTTTGCGAGACAGTAATCAGTGAAGCTACTACAGACATCTTAGGGCATTTGAGGTGATTCATTTCCTAAACTGTTTATTGGATATTGGTATTTTTCTTTCTCCCTTTCAGAGCTTGGGGGTTTTAAAGTCTGTGGACACTAATTCCATTGCATCCAGGTTCAAGTTAAGGTATGTAAAGGGCAGCTCCCTAAAAAGCATAATGTAAATTACCTCCGACCTTAACTGTAATGTAGGCTAACACAAATGCCTTCACTTTCTAATGTCAGTTTTTAATGTCGTGTGTTGGGACTGAAAGCATCTAGCGTCACTGTGTCCACGTTCGGACACCACTCGCTGCTATTGGCCATATTCGGACACTTCCGACCTGACGCACTTTCCGGTCTTTTCGTGGTACTTTACGTTTCCGATCATCACCAAAAACGTTAGCAGAATTGATATATACCCGTCTAACAATCTACATATGAATTTTCCTATATGTACATGGACATTTAGATGTCTAATTGGTATATGTATGTTACTTTGATGAGGAAAAGAAGTAAGAACGCTCGGGCGACGATCTTTCCCTCTATAAAGTTTCTATTTTTACTGTACTGGAAATTAAGGAGCTTTTATTGCATAGTTCAGAGTTGTTGAAGCGTGTCATTTTATTGTGAGGGACGGAAGTACGATTTGGCAGTTTTGACAGCATTGATGGGACTTAACACCCCCCAAAAAACCAGCAACTGCCAGTGTTTACAGCGAGGAGATAAGGGTGTCCGGTTATGGCCAAGGGTAGCGCACGGCTAATTTACCGTTGATAGCGTACTTTAGCCGGCTCTTGTAAAGTAAAAACTGAGGTAAACAGTTAAAACTATATACCGTTAGAAAGGTAAGAAGTTACACTTTAGTTTTACACCATTAAATTAACTGAAAACATTAATAGATCATTTATATTCGTATTTGAACAGATATTTTGATAGAACGTTAGCCAATAAGTGTCCGAACGTGGACACAGTAACGCTAGAGTGCCATGTTGGCCACTTAAAGACATCAACTTATCCTGGAGACTTTTAAGATCGTTGATTTCTTTGAACGAAAGAAAACATTTGTGTTTTGGCATTTTCAAGGTGATTTTTAAGCCCATGATTTAATTTCATCACTGCGAAATTTCCTCAAGATGTTTTTACCATTTCAAGAGAAGAGGATGATTTGAACAAATTCCTCACTTCGATTTCTAGGAAACACTGTTGGAGAGTTCTCTGCACTGCTATTTAGTGAAATCGTACAGACCATTTTAAGGCAAGAATTTCATAACTGTTCATCACGCTGCACAGCTGACACTGTGGGTATCTGTGCAATTTGCTCCACTCTCTTTCACAACTTCAGTATAACATTTTAGATTTTGTTTTGCGTGAAATGTGTGTTTTCAACAACTTAAAACGATTCTTTAATGGTTTCGAGGGGCATAAAATGGAAGCGTATGCTCACTGGTTTAACGTGAAGAGTCATGGTGCATTTAATGTCATAGTTAAATCTATTCTATACTAAAACAAATGATGTAGCCAATTTAACATGGCACAGTCTCTTGTGTGCCATTTATACAGGGTATACCACCAAACCCTAGGACAAAACATGTTGAAAGCCCAGCAAGTGCACATTTGGCCGATCAGTTGCAGGAAAGGCTCATCTGCGATACTCTATGAACTTTCATCCGCGTCAACCTAAAGACCTTACCAAACCACAATGGGTGTAGTTAAATTGTGGGCTAGTTATGCAAGGCTTTCACATCCCTGCACAATGGAAAATCGAGACAGAAGTCCATTGCATCTCCAAATTTGCGTGGTGTACATTTGCGTTGGTTAATATGCTCAGCATTAATCATACACTGATGTCCTGCTGTCCCTTGTCCCATAATTCAAGGCACACTCTCGCATAGTACGTGAAGGTCTAGTTCAACGGTAAATCCAATAAAAGTGCAACTGAGCAACGGAGAAATGCAGGACACATTCAAAAAGTGTTCTTTAAACATGAGGTTTTCGGGTGAATTTACGATTTCACCAGCGCAATTTCTTTCAAATTTTGATTTGCAACATTTGTGAATGAATTTCCCACAGCATTTCCATTGTCTGAACTGATATGATTTTGCAACTTCTGCTCTGCTAAAACTTTTCATCTTTCCAAGGGATTTGATCTCCTCTCTTAACTCACTGACATGTTTCAGGATTGTGGACGACAATTTAAAGACGATTATTAACGAACCACACTTTTTGAAGCATTTGAGACGCACGAAGAAAGAAACAAGTAAACCCTTTGGATCGAGTCATGTCTCGCCGAAGAAGCCGCAGCGCATCACCAGGGCGTTTTTCTCGCACTTGCAGCAGTAATGATCCGAGAGAAATGGAGAGACGAATTTTTGTTGGGAATTTGCCGACCTCGGACATGGAAAAGAAGGATTTGGAAGACCTGTTCAGCCCATATGGGAAGATAGTCGGTCAGTAAAACACCATACAAGCAATACGTTTAATTCACGTCAATTTTAATCATGTCTAGCATTAAGCATCACAAGTCGTGTTGTTTTTTTTTCATGAAATGCAAGCATGTAAAATGCGTAATAATGTCGCTACTGATAATTTTGTGGGTAAATGGGTAGGTATCCAAAATGTTCTTCAACATTATCCTAAGTCTGAACCACTTAAAATGTTCCTCTTCCAGGCGTTTCCATGTTTCGTGGGTTTGGATTTGTACAATTTGAACGTGTTGAGGAAGCCGAAGCTGCAAAGTCTGCCCAAAAGGGTCGAATATATAAAGGTTATAAAATAGGTAAGCCTTAACTGCAGTGGGTGTGATTGTATGGCCAAAGAGCATAGGATGTTATTGATTTACAGCGGGCAACAAAACCAAGTTATTGAAAGGTTGTTGTTTTTTTGTGGAAACTTTTGATGATTGAGCATGATAGTTGAGTGTTAATCCTGAAGATCATCTGGATTTGTTAATTTGTTTAATCAAAAAATTCCAGCAAAGACAAAGTAACAAATATGCAATCTTAAGTAATAATCCTTAGGAGTGTTTTTTTCTGTATAGCCCTATGCTTGCCCGCAAGTAACCTCACAAAGTACAGGTTGTGTGATTTGACCTACAACTCATCAAAATGAATGACTTTTCTACTTAACCTTTCTTTTTGTAGACATGTTACATTATTGGCATACAAAGCAAATAAACAGTGCATTATTAAATTTTGGCAAAGCCTGAATCTCTGAAATCTTTTATTTGCAAACCTGTCGGAATGTTCTTCAACGTGGATTTAAATGCGTCCCTGAAGTCGAGCACTTGTAGTTTTCTGAAGTCTGAATTTCCAGTTGAAATTTTACTTTAAACGTTCAAGCTATGCTAGCGTTTAGCCAACTTTTAATCTTAGGAAAGAACTCTTCTTCATCTTAAACTCAATTCGACAGATTTGGCAACAGGATTTGCTGCATTTTGACTCTCGTCCAATTTGGATTTTCAAGCTTGGATATTGGAGCGCAATTTCATTTGGATCGTGGAAGTATTGACGCGGCCACTCCATTTTTGCGTGAAAACTTGAGCTGGTTTACATGTCACTGTTATGTTCAACGTTTGGATTGATTTATTTTCAGATGTAAATATGGCAGTGGAGCGACGACAAGCTAAACTTCAAACCCAGCAGAGCCCTCCACGAAGGTAAAGTAACGTGAAATAGGTGTGAAGAACTACCACCGTCACCTCTGAGGTGGCCGTAAACAAAATAAACTAAAGCGTAACTTTTCCTCAACTGTGATTTCCTCGAGTGGTGAAGTCTGCTTAATGTAGGCTGTCGTACCATTAGATGAGTATAAGATCGTTCGTGGGACAGTCGATATTTCACCCTTAATTTACATGTCCAGATGTTGAAATAAAGAAAATAGCCACATGAATGTAATTTAAAGTGTCTGTCTCAAAGATTCTTGCCATATGCTTTTTCAACGCTCATGTTCTTGGTGTGGTTTTGTTCCGCATTTCATAGCTAAAATATGCAACTTTCCAGCTGAAGGAAACCTAATGCTAGTCCCACCCTGCCCCATATCTGTTAGGCACGTTAATGGCCTTTAATTAATTAGGTGTGTACATGAAACTGTTATTTAGTCTGAGGAACAGGCGGATGCAACGCTTGTCCACAATGGATGTCTAAGTACACGCCGCAAAACATCCCACACATCATTGGGAAGAGTTTTGGGTCAGGGGGTCGGGCATTCACACACAGGATCACAGACCAATGCAAACAGTGTCACATTATGTGTATGATCCTCATTTTAATGATTCAGTAAGTTGCATTATGTATTATGATGTAAAATAGTTGTGCAACACCATAAACTGCTGAGGTCCATTCTTAGTTTGAATACTGCTAGATCAAACAATTTGTGCGAGAGCATATTGAAGAATAGCCTTGTGTATCCAGGCATAAAGGCAACAGAAGAGTTTCCATTTCTACAGTTTGCTTAGAAATGACTTTGATCTGTAGAAATAGTTGAATTTTCTATGCAATTTACAAAGGTGAGATGAATAACTTGTACTAGACCTCTACTGTCGTACTTTCGTTCTATTTTCTTGAGACAATGTCAAGCAAACATTTTTGTAGCATTTTTCTAACCCCACGTTTGCAGCATGGGAATGTGGCTTACTGAAGAACCAACTGCTAATTATCACAAGCAAATTGTGCTATATGCCCAAAATACACTTAAAAACGTTCAAAAAAGTTAAACAGCCAAGGTACTTGTGTATTTTTTAGGGCTGGATTTATGGTCACTGAAGCTCAGATGGTCGACAAATCAATATGGTTGCGTACGCGGACCGCTGGACATTTTCAAAAGCTCGTTGTTGAAATGTCTTACCGGAATCTCCTCCTGGATTGAATTTCTGTTAGTTCTCTTTGCGAACACAATAGCTGCCTTCGCTTTGCTCTGCTTCGGTTGTGCGAATATTTTATATTCCACCTTTTCATATTCAATAAATACAGTGATTTTACAATACCAACTGTAGTAGGCCTCTCCTCACCAGTCATGGACAGAGGTTCCCGTTACCCTTTTGTAGTATTTAATAGGCAGAATAAACTCCAATCGTCCTTGCACTAATTCATAACCTTTCTCTCAGGGCCCCGTACGGCAGTTATGGGGACAGCAAAGAACCCCGACCTCGGTCACGCTCACCGGTTTATGGACGGGAGAGCCGTGAAGGACGCGAGCCTCGGGAGAGCCGTGATGGGCGGGAGTCTCGGGACGGCCGTGATGGGAGAGACCCGGGCAGAGAGTCGAGGCCAGGTGGCCACTCTCGTGACCATGATTACCGGTACCGTAGCTCAGAGAGCAGAGACAAAGACCCCCGAGGCCCAGACCCCCGAGGCCCAGACCCCCGGGGCCCAGACCCCCGAGGCCCAGATTCCAGAGGCCCAGACCCGCGTGATCCTGCATACAGGTGACTACTGACAGCCCATTAGTCGGAAGTCCCAGGTTAAGTGCTTACATTTTTATCTGAACCTGAAATGTTGCCATACAGCAGAGATGACTATGACCGATACTACCGCAGTGGCAGTGGTGCAGAAGACTTTTATCGGAGGAAGGATGAACCCTTCAGGGACCCTTACAGAGATCCCTGGAACGGACGCCGTGAGCCAGAGGGTATGTATTACAGTGAACATGCCAAATTCTATTATGTTACTCTTAGCTGATTAAGTATGTAACTGCCTTTTTTTAGAGTATTGTGTTAAATTTAAAAAAATATATTTTAATTTTTCTTGGATAGATTGGGTTTTCTTGTTTGAATATACAAACTAGCAGTTTCTTGTTCTAACAACACAAGCTATTTCTGTAGGTTTGATTATCACTTTACTGCATTTTGCTAACTAGCTTAGTTTTCCAGATGTGAGGACACGGCACCATTACTTGCAACAGGCACAACCGAGGGCCTCGTACAACCAAATCTAAATTAGTTCCCCGTTTAACCATATTATTTAAACTACATATTTCGAGATGAAGATATAGGTCCTTTTTTTTTTTTTTTTTTTTTTTTTTTGAAAAATGTTTTGCACAACTGCAGTATTTATAGTATGTCAGGGTTGAATCAGGAATGACCTTTTAGGCTCTATTAGAAAGTTGATTTTTAAAGTAAAGTTTAGAAGTGTATTCAACTGCTGAACATTTTACTGACATTTTCCAGTCGCCCCCAACCTCTCCTCAACAGTAGATGATCGTGCTCGGCCAGAAGAGCGTCGGCGTAATGAATTGTATCGACAGTACTATGAAGAACTCCAGCGGCGCTACGACACTGACCGTCCTGTTGACTGCTCTGTGATTGTCGTCAACAAGGCGCAAAAGTATGTCCACTCTCTGTTGTTTACGGGAAACGCAAATGTTGCACCAGAAACCTCTCTGTAAATGTTCGACCAGTACATGGCATATTTTCATATCGCTCCTGTGTTTTTGCTTGCCTGTGTGTACTTGTGCTCCGAAAACAACTGTAGGGAGTATGCGGAGACGGTCGGGCGGAAAGTCCGTGATTTGGGCATGGTGGTGGATCTGATCTTCCTCAACACAGAAGTCTCACTAACCCAGGCACTGGAGGATGTAGGCCGAGCTCGCACTCCCTTTGCTATCATCATCACCCAGCAGCACCAAGTCCACCGGTCCTGCACTGTCAATATCCTGTGTGGCACACCGCAAGGTAATGCCAGAAGACAGTATGCTATTGGTTGGTAGGGTCACTTTTGGTCCCTCCAGTAACAAAGAGCACAGCATTTCAAAGGTGCATCTATTTTGTTGGTAACGTACTACTAATCTTTGTTGTGCCTTTATTGCCGTAGAGCATCGGAACATGCCAATGCAGGATGCCATGATGCTGGTCGCCCACAATTATGACACGTACAAAGTTGAAAACCGCGAAAAAGAGCGCGAGGAGATTGCCAGAAAGGCTGCCAAGATGGCGGACAGTGTGTTACTCAGGGAGCCTGACCGAGAGAGTCACCCTGTTTCTGTGCTCACCGCCATCACACTGCTGTCTGAAAACAGGTATCTGGTTTAATATCTTTAAAATGAAAGTGTTGTGTAACGTCTTGAATGAAAAATAAAAGATTGGAGCTTTGGGTGGAGAATGTAAAATGTAATGTAAGTTTTTCAGTGATACCTCAAATTCTGTTTCCATGTTGCACTTCCTTTGGTTTCTCACACATTGTTTAAAATTCTCCACACTTGGGTAGATTTGTAACGCCAGAGGAAATGGATGGCCTCATTGCCTACCTGACGGACAAAAGAACCCGGCTGCTACGAAGCGCTGCAGACCCTCTTGCAGGTAAGATGAAAGTATCCTATTTTAAAGGATTAGTAATTTCCTCTTTGTCGCTGGTCTTCCAATGCAGCTCAGCAAGGAAATAGTCTGTGAAAACTTAAGCACTGAAAATAATCTAAATTTGGAAGATACCCACTTTGATTATCTGTCTCAGATTGCTAAAACCTCATTAACTTCTCCTCAACTTTACATTGGAATTGTGATAGATTGTGATTTGTGATAGAGATTTCTTTACCCGCCCAGTATAGATATAAAAATGTATTCAATGTGGATGCAAGGTTTCTGTTAACGTAGACTTAAAAAATGTGTACTTTGTAAACTATTAATGTTCTCCTACGGTAGAATTATTTAATTATTGCTCCCATTTTTCTCTGTTGAAAAGCAAATTCTAACCAAACTTTTCACCTTACAGCTACAGTCCACGCTGCAGCTCCTGCAGCAGTACACCACGACGTTCCGCCCTCAGCCGCAGGACTGCCACCTGCGTCCCATGCTACTCGCACACCCGCACAGACCAGCCACCTCGGCTTATCGGCTGCTTCAGGCCCCCCCGCCAACCCCAGCCATCAGCAGGAGCTGCAGGCTAAAATCCTCAGCCTGTTCAACAGCGGCAGCGGGGTTTCAGCAGGCGCTGGTGGCCCACCCTCCGCCTCCCAGCCACCGGTCTACAGCTCCCTTGGCCCACCCCCGTCCCAGAACCCAGCCCGCCCACCCATGCCTGGCCCTCCTGCAGTTGGATCCCAGGGTTATGGCACCCCACCTGGCCGCATGCAAGTCCCACCCGGTGTTCAAAGACCCCCCACCTCTGCTTCAGGTATCAATTTTGACAACCCGAGTGTACAGAAAGCACTGGACACCCTCATTCAGAGCGGACCGTCTCTCAACCACCTGGTGGGCCCTGCTGGCCCACAGCAGCCACCCCCGAGGTCTGCACCCGGCATGGGCCAGATCCCGCCTATGTCCATGTATCCCCGACATTACTGATCGGTTGTAGTGAATTAATTACTTCTCCTAATGTGAGGTCCACCTCTCCCTGTGACACAAGTAGACACATCCGTTCTCTGTGCAGTGAATTTACCAGCTGTGAATAGGAATATTGGAAGGTTGGATCTTTTGTAAGAGCTTTTAATCCTTTTTTATTTTTATTATTTTTATTCTGAGTATTGTGTTCAGTTGATTTGAATTTGACGACTTGTCCAGACTTTGTAACGGTCTGTATTTTCAATTGTTATTAGGCAGAAGAAAATTATTCTTCTTACATGTAAGTTAAACTATGAGCAAAGTTGCATGTGCAAAGTACACTATCCTTTGGTTTACGATGGACTCCTTAGTTCTTTTCCAACCATGATCGATTGTGTTTTATAGATTTACACAGTGTCTTTTTAATTTGTAACATTTTCATTGTCAAAACAAGACATGATTAAAAACTCCAGACACAATTGTAGTAATAAAATGGTATTGGTTTATTGCATTTTGTGCTGACAAATCTATAAAATGGAACGGGTATCGCCAGAAGCCATAGAGATATAAGCATTTTGAAATGTAAGATAAAACTACTTTTTCCTTTTTTTTTTTTTTTTTAATGTACCATGAAACACAATAGAGAATAATACATTTTTTTTGTTTGTTTAATTTTTCAATATTTAACTTACACTGACACAAAAAAAACACCTCCACACTAACTGTATTTGATTTATTTACACGTAGCCCCCTCCCTGCCTCCAGCAGTTACATGTACACACTCCCACAGAACTGAAAGGAACACACTACGGCTTTACCATAAGACCAGGTACAGTATCAAGGTATAGTAATGAACGGTTCTGAATGAAAAACCCTTTTATATTACTGAAATTCAAAACGGGTGTGTCTTTGTGTGTATGCTGTATATCATCTATACCTACATCCATTACATTTGTCAAGCATCCATACAAAATGTTTCCCACAACTCCAGTGAATTAAAAACAAACCTAGACAGTGATGAGATTCCTCTGTAGGGAGGTATGGTTATTAAATGAAATACTGTATTTGTCAAAGACCATTAAGTAATTAAAGGAAAATTAATTCTGGGAAGTGGCTCGTTCCCAGAAGCAAAATGAGAAAATCGATACCACTCAGGTCTGTCGGTTAAATATGAAGCACACAGACTGGATAATGGCTCTGTCCAAAGACGACGCAATCCAAAGCTCAATAACTTAAAACGGTTTAAACCATACATAAACCGACGTAGAAACGGTTTTATGAAGTTATGGACCGTACCGTTTCCGGTCGGGACCACTAACCTGAAGATAAAATCTAGCAGTTAAACGGCCATCAATCAATCAATTTCTATTTGCCACATGAAATCATACGAGGTACAATTCTAGTGAAATGTATGTGTGTATATATAGATTTGTATAATGTTTTATACTTTGGTTTTGAACGGATTAAACAAAGGAGTTAATAAATGAGCTTTAGAGATGCTGCTAGGTGGATTTTGTAACCGTTGGACAGTTTCCCCGTTTCCAGTCTATGTGCTGAAAACCTTTTTCATTAAAGGTCTGAATGTCGACATGACTGACCAGTTTTGGAGATTGGTAACCTTTGTACTTAATCCATTGACTGAATATAATTGACTGGATATAGCCTAACCCCAGTTATTTACTTAAAGGGGGTAAATTAACAGTTTTGGACAGGCTGCCTTTTCATGCAACTTCCACCAAATTGTGGATTTGCAGGCTTCCCCTACTGCTTTGGCACTTTCATAGTTTTACCCTTATTGACACCAACTTTTTTTTTTAAAATAATTGTTACAAAATGTTGTAAAATAGTAAACATTATTTACTTGTCTGTGTCTAATTCACGGGAGCACACATTTGCACACCATCATTTATGTAGTTAACTGAAATATACTTTGGTAATCCGTTTATCTCCAGATAATATTTGACACAATAAGAAGACCTTGTCAATAAATCTACCATAAAAATAGAATCTTGTACTATAATAATATTCATCTTGGATACAATGATTGGCCAGTCCTAGGGAAAGAGAAAAAAAAAAACATACTACTAGAAAGAAAAGTTCCCAACTGATATAAACAAAATACTTTTATACCACAAACACCCAATATATTTCAATACACCTTGTTCAGGGTAATTTCATGCATGCACTGAGTTACACAACA
Source organism: Gymnocephalus cernua (assembly GCA_023631565.1). Taxonomy (NCBI): domain Eukaryota; kingdom Metazoa; phylum Chordata; class Actinopteri; order Perciformes; family Percidae; genus Gymnocephalus; species Gymnocephalus cernua. The sequence goes on from CM042428.1 coordinate 17,686,097, forward strand.
TGACTGGGACCTGGCTCTGCTTGCACTGCGTGGATAGCCACTTGAGTTCTTCTCTTTAGCTCCCAGAGAGGTCGACTGTGTGCAATGTAAGTGCAGCTTTGCCTCCAACATCAGGCACATCTGTCTGCTGCTTCTGTGAAAATATACTAAAGGGTACGATCTTATCTGAGCTACAGACTGTGTGTGCCCTCTCTGCCGTAATCTGGGACTTGTTTGATATTTCCTCTGTTGGTGTCTTAACAGGACAGCCTCCTCAACCCGGTAACAGATGTGTTTCAGAGCCCTTAATATCCATTTAAGGATGGAGACTGAGTAATGATCACCGGCAAGTTTGTCTCATGCTACAGTTGTGCAGGCGAAGGATCTGATCTTAATCATGGATCAGCTGTGGGGAGAGGGGGCGTGCTGGTTTCTAAGTCGACTATCTTGTGTCGTCCAAGCAGAGCCGGTGCCAGAATTGGAAGCGCAAGTTTTATATTCTTTGATCATTTTTCAGAATTATACTGCAATCACATTTAAAATACAGAGCTGGGGTGGATTTAGTGGCTGGGATGGGGGAGGCCAGGGATTTGGGGCAGATGGGGTGAGGAGAGGGGGTTGGGGGTGTGGAGGAGGGATTCTGGGAAGGCTCACCTCACAGATTGAGTGACAAGCACTATAAATTTAACAGTTACTATTATTCTTTTTTTGTTTGTTTAAGAAGTTTGGCAAGAGAAAGGAAAGAATGTGATGCATGCTAAAATGTCCAAGAGAATGCTGAAAAGATAAGATGTAAACAAAATCAGCAGGTAGGTCTCTGGATTATTGCAGTTCGGAAAACTGCTTAAACATGATGGGAATGAATTCTATTTTGTAGTCTGAGCTGTCAGACCTCCATGGCTGGCTGTAATACACTCATGTGCCACCAGAGATCACTGTGGGATAGAGTCTGTACAGAGCAGGCTGGCTCTTGTTAGACCCCCCCCGCCCCCACTCCTGCAGACTGATCCTGTCACAGAGTACCCCCTCAGTGTAAAGTGCTTTGCTGTCTCAGCCACATTTGGGATGAACACTGTAGACCTTTATTGTCTGTAACACCTGGTGACAAACATTCTCATGAAATAAAGTGATGCCTCCAGTTGTTTCTAGAAAATAAATAACGTAACTGTGACAAAATGTAAAAACTTACCAATGTGAGAACAATATTGCACATAATCTTACAAAACTCTAAGACTTTGTCCACAGTGATAGAACAGTGTACAACAAAAGACAACACTAGTAGGTTATAGTGTCTCTGAATTAAGTGATCTATATTTACAAAGGTGAAATGACCATTTCTACAGCTCATCCATTCGCAAACTCAAAATCTCCTATTGCGTTACATAAGACTATTTGAGCAAGATTGAAATATAACAAGTAACAATATAGTGAACTCATACTTTTCTTATTTTTTGCAAAAGACTTGTTTTCAAGGTTTCTAGCCATGTCGCCGGCTGAGCGGCAAACACTCCAGAGTTGATAGGAGGCGATGAACATTTGACAACCTTTCACCCCACTCTGCACCTTGAACATGGAAGTCATCACTATAGAAACCACTAAAACAAATATTGCCACATAGTACCATGCAAACGGCAATTATAAAACATTTATAATTCAATAAATAAATTCATTTCCAATAAACTTCTCCAATAAACATCAGACATCTTTTCTTTTGAATACATTTTTAAAAGGCTCAGTTGATGCAGGCAATGTTTGTGGAGACAATCCCAAAATAGCCATGTTCTTCAAAAACTAATGTGAGCGTTAAACAACCCCTTTGTCCGAGTTAAGTGTGACAAGCATATTAAAGAAAAATCTTCATGACTTGGCACCCTAAAATCTTCAAAAACTAGGAGTGGCTGCTTCTTAAGTAGCACAGGTGTCAAAGGTAGTAGGTGTGTTAAAAATTTGCAAACAGTAACGTTTAGCAGATAAATATTCATATTTCAACATTTTGGTGATTCTTGTAAATTTCTTTAAGTAAAGTACGTAAATGAATAATCTGGTACGTTAAAATTGGTTCACTTTACTTATGGGATTAAACATGGTAATAATCGAGAGCTTTTTTTTTTTTTTTTTTTAAAGAGAATAAACAGGTGGGGGGGTTTGCCCTCAGTTGTGTAATATTGCATCAATGTATTCAGTATAGTTTTGTAATAAAAACAGAAAGCTAATGCTGTCCAGAGATCTCAGGCCAAATGTTTACAGGTACAGCCTCGTCTTGTTCAACAACAACAACCACCACCACTGATATGTATGTCTATACCCTTTTTCATGTTGCTTAGTCATCTCTATTTACAGTACACATAAATCTATTGATACTAGCAGCATTCACAACATATGGTCCGACATTCAAGCAACACTAAAAACATTAAATACTGTTTGTAAATAGTTCTAGAAACTAATTTGTTTTGCTTCCCTATATTGTATATACTGTATATATATACGTATTTATTTATATTCATATTTCTACTACAAGTGCAAATGACCAAAAACAGTTTCTTCCAGAAAAACAACGAAAACAGAAATAAAGTAAAGTGACAGCTGTCCTTGGTCAAAGTGAGATGATTCTGGATTCTTTTTTTTTTTTTAAAGACTTACGAAATCTACATATACAAAATATATGTGTAAAAAAATAAATAAGATGATCACATGAGTCCAGATTTCAACTATTGCACATTCCTTCCAAGATGCACTTTTTGAACCTAAATATGATTTGCTTACCAGTCATTCCGTCAGCCTCAAATCTTAACCAATCTAGAGGATATAAAATCTCACTGGAGAGTCTACTGCATAGAGTTCAGTCTTGTGGACAACGTGAGTTTCCTAGCTACAGAAGCCATTGTCCTCTCTGTTTATTTAGACTTGACCCTTTAAATAATCAATCGATAGATGTTCAAAGTCTCACCTCTGTAACAGCTGATATACCGGCTTCTAATCTGAGCGTCCGAACATCTATTCTTTTCTCATCTACAGGGCGACTTTCCAACTACGGTGTCATCATCACCGTACTAGTTTCATGTAGACGCAGTTTTCCTTCGGTTTTTTTAGCACTCTTTGTTCCCTCTAATTCAATAGAATTTTTGTTCACTATTTCTCTTTGAAAAATACTTTGATATGGCACATTTAATGTAATCTAAATTAGGCAAAAACAACAATATATCTTTGAGTGACAATCAAAATGACATACAACTATTTCATCAATATGTGTAACTTTTGTCTATAAACATAAATACATATTTGTTCTCTAGATGAAAAAATAACATTTAGTGTTTTTTTTTTTTAATTTAATGAATTTGATGAATTCATCAAAGTTTCACTTTGTTGCACAGTGGCGGACAGTGCAGGTGCAGTGCTTGTCGAGGTTACAATGACGGTTACCATAGTGACAGGAGCCTATGCCATCCAATAAATAAATAAATAAATAAATAGATAAAGAAACGTTGAAAACAGCGTTTTTGAGCTGTCCCTCTCAGCGAAGGAATGTTTTCTCTCCACTAGAAGCTTTTTAGTATGTCACAAAAATACTACACTCATACTGAACAACGCGTCAGAGCTTGTACATTATTTACAGTGATCCACACGAGAGTCGAGGGCTGCTGGCAATGACAATCTCATCGGGGTGTTTGTACTGTCTCCCCACTGTTACACCAGCCTTCTGGTAGGAAACGCACTATTCACAGTTTTAATTACGTGTCAATCTCTACAAACTAAGCTAGCCTTGTATTTATTTTTTTTTGGCACTAACAGTGGCCACGGGGATGAACAGCCACTAAGAAATCAGTTGAAAGGAGGACAGGTAGAAAGACAGTGATGGCGGTAACACAACAAGTGGCGTAGAAACACCCACACAGTTATAAGGACGCCATGCTAAGGAGTAATCGGGTTAAACATAATACTGAAGGTTTGATCCACATGCCTTTTCAGTCTTCTAAGAAAACCAATGTGAATTTCACAGTTCGTACTTTAGGACTCTGTTGTCCTTCCAGCTGGTGGTCCTGACTGTGGGTAGCAGTGTCTTTTTGCCTTGAAAGATAAATCAGATTGACGACAACAGGCTGGAGCGCTGTGGGAGGTGTGCGATCACCACAGCGGAACTAGACAGACAATCCTACATTGAGCTCGTTTCAGTTAGGCTCTCGTTTTCCTTTTCAAGCAGAAGCTGCTGCTGTTATGCCACAGTTATATTTGAAAAATAATAAGGAATGCAAAGGTTTAAACAAAGACGGACACAAACATGCATGTGCGCTCACACCTCGGCTTAACAACCCACACCCAACACCACCACCTCCTCCTTGCAGAGTGACTCCGACTCAGTGCCTGTTATTACAGTAGATTGAAGACTAGCGAGGAAAAGAAGCATCTTCAAGAGCGAATCTAGATAGCGTCTAAATGAGTCTAGAGCTGACAGTAGTTGTAGCTGCTGAGCGTGTGATAGTGCTCATCGGTCTGCTGGGGGTGGAGCGGAGGGAGAGGTGCTGAAGCTGAGCTGGGCTGTTGGTTGGGTGTGAGAGGACTACCTTACAGAAATAAGCGGTGAGAGAAAACATAATGATGAAGCAGGGTTGATGAGAGAGTGGGAGTAAGGTCGACACAGGGACAGGGCTGAGGGAGGGGCAAGGGAGGGGGCTGCTCTTTCAGGAGTAGATGGTGATGACCTCGCGGCCGCCTCCGCGGACCAGGAGGACCCGGTTGAGACCGTCAGTGAGGACCTCGAGGAACTCCATGTCTTGGAGAGAAGTGTTAAAGAAACTAGAAGAAACATGTACAATATATACATATATAATATGCTGCAAGTACTAACACTGGGTTTCACAAAACAAAATACTTAAATCCATAGTTCAGCATTTTGGGAAAAACGCTCTTTCTCTCTTAAAATAACAACTTGTGACTGGGAGGTTATATGCCAAACCATTTCTTGACCAGGAGCAGCCACTTCCTGATATAAGTTGTATGGATCTTCTCCAATAAGAAAGCCAATAAGCATATTGTCCAAAATGTCAAAGTATTGCTTTAAGGCGCAGTGTTTGCATTTACCTGTAGAAAGTCATAAAGTCATAATATAGTATTGAAAAAAAGTCAAAGAATAGTATGTCGTAAAAATGATAAGTCATAGTATAGAAAAAGTCAAATAAAAAGTCATAGTGTAGTATGTTGAAATAAGTCGAAGAAAATCACTGTATAGTATGTCAAAAAAGTCATTGTATAGTATGTCAAAAAAAATTATAAAAAGTCGTAGTATTATATGTCGAAAAAAGTAAAAGTCATAGTATAATATGTCGAAAATATAGTCATAGTATGTGGAAAAAAGTCATATTATACAAAGAAAGTCATAGTATAGTATGTCAAAAAAAGTCATAGTATACTATGTTGAAAAAAGTCGAAGAAAGTCACAGTATAGTGTCGAAAAAATCAAATAAAAAGCCATAGTATAGTTTGTCGAAAAAATATATAAAGATATAGTATAGTATGTAGAAAAAATGATAAGTCATAGTATAGAAAAAGTCAGAAAGTCAGAGTATAATCATCGTCATGGTTTAGCATGCTGTAGTAGTATATTTTGCACCTCATAACATTTGAATCCACAACCTGTCAGACCAGCGTTCTATCACTCTGCACTGTTTCCATGTGTATTAGACAAACTGCACTGCTCCTTTAAGAGAATTGGAACCTGAACCTCAAATCTTTATTAAATCTTCAGCACCTTATCCTGCTGAGCTATTTGTGAAGCTAGAAGTGTGCTGCTTCAATGTTGTCTTTATGGTTCACACTGAAAATAAAACAGACTGAAAATGAAAAACTCTCATGACAGAAGTAGTTCTCAGTTCCATCTGAGATTATGAAGTAGCCGTTGAGTCGGCAACTCACCTTGGTGAACTATTCCCGGAGCTTTTCTTTCTTTATTTGTTTAAACATTTGTTGTTCAACATCAAACATATTTCATAATTAGTTTCAATAAGTAATAAAAACGTAAAAAGTCATTAAAGCTAAAATATCACCTCCAAATGTTACTTCAGAGGTCTATCTTCTGCCTGCAATGACACTGTCTGCTTAGCTAATTAGTTATTTGCCTCCGCTGCCATATCACACGTATTTTCTGATCACAAATTACTTCTTTATTCCTGAAACCAAGTAAATTAACTTACCATTTATTGCTTATAACACAAACTACAGGTTTATTCCTGAAGTAGGAAAGTGCCTCAAGGCTTAAACTGATTTTGATTGTATCTGTAGAGCGCCACTAAAAGTTTGGATGTTTTTCACACCACCTGAATGTCAATTTACACACAAATCTGTTCATTATATTTATAGTGCAAAAATCTAAAAGTCTTCTATATGAATCCTTCATATTAGTGACATAAATGTTTGTTTTTTCCTTGTTACAGGGTGATGGTTCCCCCCCCCCCCCCCCCCCCCCCCCCCCAGTGTGTTTGAGCTTCCCTCATTTCTTGAAAGTCCCGAGGATAGTTTTCAGATAAAAAAAAAAACATCCGCTAATACAGATTCACTTGACTGCACTTTAAGCCTCCAGTCTTTTTTCGTATTCTTTTTTTTTTAGGCCCCTCCCCCCAAACTCTGAGGTATCTCGAGCTGCCTGTGTGGCATCTTGATATTTGAAAGTTAATTCCTGGGACATAAACACTAGTCAGAATGCAAGTGACTCAACAGTAATGGAAGCGTCCTACTTGTGTTTTGAAAGGGACGCAGCTCTGTCTCTATTAGCAACTCCTCTCAGTAGACCTCCTCCTGTCTGGGTAAAGGATACAGTTTTCGTCACCTGTCCTGTTCTTGGGTGGCCCGGGCATGTTGAGGAGGACTAGCTTGGCCTCTGAGGACTTTTTGATGATGACTTCATTCAGCCGGAGCGCTGTGTGCATACGCCGCACGTTGGACTGGTTCCTGAGTGAAGATAAAGCGACCGAGAATAAGGGTCAAACTGTTTTACGCTGATCAAGTGATGTTTCAGAGCATGTTACGAAGCATTTTGTGATACTAAGCTGGTCGAGGTGACAGATGCTCATTCACACAACAAGTATTCCATCTTCATCTGCTCATGTGGCCAACGCTGTCAGTATGAGACGTGAATGGACTGAATGAGGTTTATAGGGACTTCGATACTTACAGGTTTTCCCACTCGCTGCAGCATGGCAAGAAGAGAAACACATGATTATCAGTACTAAGCTGGGAATGTTTTTTTTTTTTTTCAGTGTACCCAATCCAAGCTCTGCTAAAAAAAACAACCTTATAAATCCTTCCACAGCACTCTGGCAGACCTCTTTGGTGCTACATTGTACAGAAAAAAAAAAGACTCAAGGCTCTTTTGGTCAGGAACAAGAAGGTACTTCACCTTTACAACAGGTTCAATGAGCATTTTAAAGCACTCACGGCTTCATGTTGAAGATGTCTTTGATGCCCTCTGGTGTGGCTGCGCCAGGCGGTTTGGCCGGCTCACCGTCACACTTCTCAGTCCAGGTCAACTGGATCTGCTCCCCGGGGCTCTTGGCCTCCTCTGCGGGGGTCAGCGGGGTGGCCGGGGTTACGGGGCTGGTCGGGGTGGTGTTGTCGTGGATGAGCTGGACCTGGGCAGGGGGGGACACAGGGGAAGAGGCCGACTTTGACTATGAGACGAGAGGAGGAGAGGACGGATGTGGATTTACACGTACATTACATTGAAGGTTGAAAGAGGCGCGGTTGAGGTGGATTTAGAGGAATGCAGGTCAAAGTCACAGAGAGCCACAGTGTTTGAGAGAGGGAGGGGGAAGACAAGTGTGATTAAGGAGCATTACTTTGTTTAGTCTGCATATTAGGTGGTGTGACGCAATTAGTTCAAACGGAATACTATACCTTCTGTAGTATATTTCCCAAAAAACGTCAAACTATTCCTTAAAATTATAGAGTTGTAGCATTTCTATTACAACACACTTTTATTTGTAGTTGTCATTTACTGTGTGTTATCCAGTTTTTGTTCATGAAGACATTTTATAACTTAAAAAAAAAGAAAAAGAAATCAAAACCCCCCCCTGAGTGCCTGGTTTTATCCCCCCGCTCAATCTGCTCACCTACATGTGAGCACACAAATAATCTTTACTCTTCAAACTGGGGTCGGCTGTGCTCTACCTCTTCCTCAGGCTTCTCCTCCTTGCTGGCTGCTGGCGGGTCCTCGGTCACACTCAGCTGGGTGGTCACGGCGGCCGGGTTCTTACGGCGGATTGACCCGCGGGAGGAATCAGTGATACTCTGGATCTGTGAAGATACAGATGAAGCAAAGCAAGGTAGGAGTCATATGAGTGGACATTTGAGGATAATTCCATTGCAAATGTACTGATGTGGAGAACCAGGCAATCTTAAAGTTCAACAAAGAACTTGGAGGAGCTAATAATAGTATAACACTGACATCAACATCTTTTATTTTCAATATCTGTCAAAACACCATCGTGCTGTGTGATTCACAAAAGCAAAGCCGCTGCTGCTGTGGCTGTAGTCAACGCTGATAGAAAGGGGAAATATGGTGTCCCACTGCTCCGATTTAACCGTAGATATGCTTTTGTCCAGAGGGGCTTATGTGTCAAGTCAAGTCGAATCATGCCAAGCCATGCCAAGTCGGCCCGTCAAGTCACGTCAACTTTATGTGTGCATCTTTGAGTGCATTTCAAAACAACAACATTTTGACATAAGCAAACTTTCTTACCTCTCTCTCACGCTCATTCTTGCTCAGGTTGATCTGTTTAAGCATCTGCGACCGTTGTTCCATCACCAGGGTCTTCTCGTAAGTGTAGGCTGAGATGTCACTTTCATGCTAAGGTGAAAGAAAAGAATGGTTTATTTTTCCCGAATAATTACTGTTTATTTAACAGAATATTCATAGACAAATCCCTCATGTGTGATGCTGTCTTTGTTCCTGCTGAATCCTGGATGAGATATGCTTGCAACACAAGCATAAACTAGTTGGAATGACGTGTCCACCACATCTCAAAGCAAATGTGGTTGTATCTGTTCTGAATGGCCGCACCTGGAGGCAGGGTGAAAAGCGTGCCTTTCTAGAGAGGAGTGAGACACGGTGAATCATACAAATTGGCAAATCAGCACACACGTTCGGACAATCTTTCCTCAAAGGCATTCATGGTGTTGCACTGGGTTGTACACACGGAAACGTGACAAAAGTAATAGTGTGAAGAATGAAGAAAAAGAAAGAGCTTGAAAGAGAAAATGAATTCCTTTCCCACCTCCGCATACCCACCCTATTGCTTCATCAAGTGGGCGTGAATGTCTGAATGTTGGTTTTAAAAAGATACAAAAAATGGCGGACGCATTCACCCCAATTCTAATGTAGGTAAGATGAGGGGAGAGGACGTTTTTCAGACTGTGTTCAACCATTTGACGAGCACTTTTGCTGTAGAATACTGATGCCCTAACACACACACACACACGCGCACACGCACACACACACGCACGCACGCACGCACGCACGCACGCACGCACGCACGCACACACACACACACACACACACACACACACACACACAGTATTTCATGCTGTATCTCGCACCAAGCAGCAGGTTTACATAGTGCAGTGGCCAGGGCGGTCATGCTTCCGCCTGCGCACAATACTAGTCGTGTTAACTGGAGCAACTGGCCAAGCCTGAGGCATCGCTGGGTTCTCTAATTATGTAACCAGTTCTACTGAGATTAAAGTGCTTATAGATGCACTGTTACATTCTGACATAAGTGGTCACAGATATATTAAAAAGTCAGTCTAGTCTTGAGAAAACTCACCATTTCTACAACTTCCACCATGGCCTCAATACGGAGATGATAGAGGAATGTGGTCAGGTCTTTTTTCATCTGGATGCTGTTGTCGTCCAACTGGGCCACGGTGAAGATGCGCATCTTGCACTTCCTCCAAACCTGAGCAGCAAAAAACACTGCTGACATATCCTCACAGAATTGTTCTGTGACTACTTTATGTTGGTTTTGGCAAATCTACCGGTTTCGAATTGTGAAAACGCGCTACAGAATTCTACTACAGAAACTATTTGTGAGCTGCATCTCAGAGTATTAAAACTGCAAAATGAACGTCTTAAAAGAACATTACAGAAAATATTATGAAAGGATGGCGGGATATGACATACATCAGGTGTTTATTTTGTCTGTAAGAATCTAGACCATGCTTTGCTTAATTTCTTGTTTTTACTGTAGTGTCCTTGAAATGTTTTGTTTTTTTTAGTAATAACTGTTGCACCGTACCTTGTGCTGGCGGAGAAGGAAGGGCAGCAGCATCAGCATGCCTCCATCATGGACAATCCACCACACGTCAATGTGACCCTCAGTGAAGCGCTCTCCATTGGACGGGAAGGCCGAGATGTTCTTCGGGACAAGCAGAGCCAGGTGAGCGGCGGTGGTTTCTCTGACCAACTCTGCAGAACACACACATTTCAGAGAGGCAGAAGTGTTAGCGATTACTACTTCTACAAATTGTTTTCATTAAAGAAACTATCATGACAGGATTTATTCATATTCTTTTGGATTTCGTTCTGCATGGCTTTCTTGATGTAGCTAATTGGCTGTGGTTGACCTCAATGGGGAGCTTTGACATTGATCAGCTATGATTACAATACATGTGTGTTTATGGTCTGAACTGGCATGTTTCTGTTGCTGCATCGTTTTTGCATGAATAATCCTGTTCTGCAAATATTCATTCTTTTCTTTCATGCTGTACAGATTTTTGTGTCACTTGTCCCCTCAACGGAGAGGTTAAGTAGCAGGATGAGCTGCTGAACAGCTGGAGCCGGTAGGGATTTTGTCCTGCTGAGCTGCTTCGGCAGCGATGCTGGAGATAAAAAGCTAGTTGGTGCTTAGAGAAGTTAACCACTCCAACACTACCCCAAAATCTGCCTTAGGCAGAGCCAAAGCTTTTGGATGGGATTACTGGTTGATTTGCTTTCCCAGGGACCCACCAACAAAGTTTCTCCAGGTCTGGTGCGCGTCTCCCTGCCTCCAGTTGCGTGGCCAGGATACCAGCACAGCGTTATGTTTCAGGCCTCCTAGCCCACTGGCCTGGAGGAGGTGGGAGGTGGCATCACGCAGGTTCGAGGACACGGTCACTTGACAGAAGCCCTTCACCTTCTCAGTCTCCATCAGTTTGCGCAGCGCCTAGAAAAGTCGAAGACGAAGAATAAGAATACCTTCTTTTTTTTTTTTTTGGGTCGTGCAGATTTGATAATGTAATAATAGTGAGATCTGGGACCAGCTTTCAGCCTCTACTGGCTTGGCCCCTTGATCAACAATGTGCCATGTGCGTCTTTTCTGGCTTGAATGCAAATGGTCCCTCCTTCCTGTCCTTTTGTTTTTCATTTGTAATTGCGTTGTGTCTGATCACTGCCTTCCCTTACCCTTTCATCACTACTATTTGCTTACTGCCTAATCACTGAGAAACATGATGTATGACATAAGTTTAGATAGATTTCCAGTTCCAGTGGTGACTGTGGGTAAGTCCCATTGTTAAATAAAATTAAGCAATGAACAACAACAACAAAAAACAGGACTATAATAAAAAAAAGAATATTAGTAGGTACACACATGCACATATATATTAATACCCATATATACACATGTGTACACTAAACAGAACATAGGGAATCCCAGGTTAGACAAATCCCCTGATCAAGGCGAAAGCAATGTCTCTTTCAGATATCCCAGATTTTAAAATAAACATTGTCTTTTGACCGTGATAAGTATAAGTTGTGTTCAAGTACATCTCTGTGGCAACTAGCTACGCGTGGTTTCTTGTCTGTGATCCAATTTAATAAAATAAGTGTTCTTCCACAGAAGAACAGAATTTGACAGAATCTGACATATGTTTTCTAGTTTTATGCATTATCTTATGTGTGTGTTTTATTTTCCAATTTTAGGGCTCCCTACCTTCTCTGCACGCTGGCTCTGCTCGCTGTTCTCCAGGTAGGTGCCCTCTAGAGCTGTTCCAACAATGGTCAGACCTTTGCCTGCCTTCAGCTGGTTGGTCAGAGAGAGCAGACGAGGCTGCTCCACGTTTTGCTCTGCGTCTGTACTAACCAGCGTCAGCAACTGGGGCCTGAAGAGAGGGGAGAGAAAGCAGAAAAAAAGTCGAGGGTAAAAAATGCAGGGCAGGGAGAGCGATAAAGAATCAAATAAAGGTGTGAGGAAATAAATGGGCGAGTGGGTAAAGTACAAGTCCTAGTTGGGAAGGGGAGACAGAGAAAAACAGCATACAAGGTTGATGTGTTAATAGGAATTCACAAAAAAGTTTTAGTTTTTTGACAGCTGTGTGTAAAATAATGGCTGAACATGTACAGACATGTTGTTAATTTCTATGTTAATTAGAACCAACGGTAAAGCAACACAATGTGTACCTCCAGTTCTTGGTGTGCGGTGGACCTTCCTCCAGCCGCATGAGAGCGTAACGTGCAGCGCTCAGAGACAGACCTCGTATCCCATCACCCCACTCTTTCTCCGCACTGTGACACGGAAAGGCGCCAATCAATATGCGTCAATCAAAACATGAACAATAGCTTTGCAGCTTCATTCCAAATTTCAAAAGTGACAGTGATACAGTCAGCACAGTGGAACAACTTTTAGACGACAGTTTGACATAATGCAGTGTGATTAAGGATTAGGCATCACTGATAAATGTCAAGTTAACATGATATCATTCACCACAGGGAATCATAGCACTTAAATACTCGGTGTGCATGGCTTGGTACTACTCCATTATAAGTGTGGATGGATTACTGAGCGGGCCGCACAGGCACTACTTTAAGAAAACAGATCCCTCCTCTCAGGCTTTTTTTGCTGGTTTCCTATAATAATGGTATAGAGTGTAGCAGTGACTGAGTGTCAGTGTGGATCTGCTGTGGCAGGAAGGCCGCTATAGTTTCTGCAAAACATCACTGGAACAGCTGCAAAACTACTACGCAGCCACATTGTTTGTGAATGCTTTGCGTCTCTTTAAGTATGGGGGTCTTGCTCCTATACAGGAAGGGCGAGGGGGTGTTTTACATGTCTGTGCCCATTGGCCAGTTGTCTCAAAATCCATCCATGATTATAAGTAGGAAGTTATGCATAACACATGGTAGCTACACCTCTCCGGAAACCATCACCTTATCGTGGTGGAGAGGTTTGGGTGTCCCTATGAACCTGAGGGCTGTGTTGTCTGGAGCTTTGTGCTCCTGGTAGGGTCTCCCATGGCAAAGTGGTCTCAGGTGAGGGGCCAGACGAAGAATGGTTCAAAAGACCCTATGAAAAAACGAGGAAGGGATAGAGAGACCCTGCCCGGAGGAAGCCCGGGGCCCCCGTCTGGAGCCAGGCCCAGAGGGAGGGCTCGTCAGCGAGCGTCTGGTGGCCGGGTTTGCCACGGAGCCCGGCCGGGCACAGCCCGAAAAAGCTACGTGGCACCTATCTCTCCAGCCCATGGGCCCACCACCTGTGGGAGGAACCGCTGGGGTCGGGTGCGCTGCCACACGGGTGGCGGTGAAGGTCAGGGGCCTCGACGGACCAGACCCGGGCAGCAGAGGCTGGCTCTGGGGACATGGAATGTCACCTCGCTGTGGGGGAAGGAGCCGGAACTTGTGCGTGAGGTGGAGCGCTACCAGTTGGATCTGGTGGGGCTTACCTCTACGCATAGCCTCGGTTCTGGAACCGTACTCCTGAAGAGGGGTTGGACTCTTTTCTTCTCCGGAGTTGCCCAGGGTGTGAGGCGCCAGGCGGGTGTGGGGATACTCACAAGTCCCCGGCTGAGCGCTGCAACGTTGGAGTTTACCCCGGTGGACGAGAGGGTCGCCTCCCTACGCCTGCGGGTTGTTGGGGGGAAAACTCTGACTGTTGTTTGTGCATATGCACCAAACAAGAGTTCAGAGTATTCGGCCTTCTTGGAGACCTTGAATGGAGTCCTGTATGGGGCTCCGGAGGGGGACTCCATAGTTCTGCTGGGGGACTTCAACGCACATGTGGGCAATGACGGAGACACATGGAGAGGCGTGATTGGGAGGAACGGCCTCCCTGATCTAAACCAGAGTGGTTGTCTGTTATTGGACTTCTGTGCTAGTCATGGATTGTCTATAACAAACACCATGTTCAAACATAGGGATGCTCATAAGTGTACTTGGTACCAGAGCACCCTAGGCCGAAAGTCAATGATCGATTTTATAATCGTTTCATCTGATTTGAGGCCGTATGTTTTGGACACTCGGGTGAAGAGAGGGGCGGAGCTGTCAACTGATCACCATCTGGTGGTGAGTTGGGTCAGGGGGTGGGGGAAGACTCTGGACAGACCTGGTAAGCCCAAACGGGTGGTGCGGGTAAATTGGGAACGTCTGGAGGAAGCTCCTGTCCGACAGACCTTCAACTCACACCTCCGGCGGAGCTTTTCGTGCATCCCTGTGGAGGCTGGGGGCATTGAACCTGAGTGGACATTGTTCAAAGTTTCCATTGCTGAAGCTGCGGCAGGGAGCTGTGGTCTTAGGGTCTTAGGTGCCTCAAGGGGCGGTAACCCTCGAACACCGTGGTGGACACCGGTGGTCAGGGAAGCTGTCCGACTGAAGAAGGAGTCCTTCCGGGATATGTTATCCCAGAGGACTCCGGAGGCAGTTGCAAGGTACCGAATGGCCCGAAGGACTGCAGCCTCTGCCGTGAAAGAGGCAAAGCAGCGGGTGTGGGAGAAGTTCGGAGAAGACATGGAGAAGGACTTTCGGTCGGCACCAAGGCGCTTCTGGAAAACCGTCCGCCACCTCAGAAGGGGGAAGCGGGGAACCATCCAAGCTGTGTACAGTAAGGATGGGACGTTGTTGAGCTCAACTGAGGAGGTAATAGGGCGGTGGAAGGAGCACTTTGAGGAACTCCTAAATCCAGCTGATGCGCCCTCTTTGTTAGAGGCAGAGCTGGAGGATGACGGGGGATTGTCGTCAATTTCCCTGGTGGAGGTCACTGAGGTAGTCAAACAACTCCACAGTGGCAAAGCCCCAGGGATTGATGAGATCCGTCCAGAAATGCTGAAAGCTCTGGGTGTGGAGGGGCTGTCTTGGTTGACACGCCTACTCAACATTGCGTGGAAGTCTGGGACAGTGCCAAAGGAGTGGCAGACCGGGGTGGTGGTTCCCCTCTTCAAAAAGGGGGACCAGAGGGTGTGTACCAATTACAGGGGCATCACACTTCTCAGCCTCCCTGGTAAAGTCTACTCCAAGGTGCTGGAAAGGAGGGTTCGGCCGATAGTCGAACCTCAGGTTGAAGAGGAACAATGCGGATTCCGTCCTGGTCGTGGAACAACGGATCAGCTCTTTACTCTAGCAAGGATCCTGGAGGGAGCCTGGGAGTATGCCCATCCAGTCTACATGTGTTTTGTGGATCTGGAGAAGGCATATGACCGGGTCCCCCGGGAGACTTTGTGGGAGGTGCTGCGGGAGTATGGGGTGAGGGGGTCCCTTCTCAGGGCCATCCAATCTCTGTATGACCAAAGCGAGAGTTGTGTCCGGGTTCTCGGCAGTAAGTCGGACACGTTCCAGGTGAGGGTTGGCCTCCGCCAGGGCTGCGCTTTGTCACCAATCCTGTTCGTAGTATTTATGGACAAGATATCGAGGCGTAGTTGTGGTAGGGAGGGGTTGCAGTTCGGTGGGCTCGGGATCTCATCGCTGCTCTTTGCAGATGATGTGGTCCTGATGGCATCATCGGCCTGTGACCTTCAGCACTCACTGGATCGGTTTGCAGCCGAGTGTGAAGCGGCTGGGATGAGGATCAGCACCTCTAAATCTGAGGCCATGGTTCTCAGCAGGAAACCGATGGAGTGCCTTCTCCAGGTAGGGAATGAGTCCTTACCCCAAGTGAAGGAGTTTAAGTACCTTGGGGTCTTGTTCGCGAGTGAGGGGACAATGGAGCGGGAGATTGGTCGGAGAATCGGCGCAGCGTGGGCGGTATTACATTCAGTTTATCGCACCGTTGTGACGAAAAGAGAGCTGAGCCGGAAGGCAAAGCTCTCGATCTACCGGTCAGTTTTCGTTCCTACCCTCACCTATGGTCATGAAGGTTGGGTCATGACCGAAAGAACGAGATCCAGGGTACAAGCGGCCGAAATGGGTTTCCTAAGGAGGGTGGCTGGCGTCTCCCTTAGAGATAGGGTGAGAAGCTCAGTCATCCGTGAGGAGCTCGGAGTAGAGCCGCTGCTCCTTCACGTCGAAAGGAGCCAGTTGAGGTGGTTCGGGCATCTGGTAAGGATGCCCCCTGGGCGCCTCCCTAGGGAGGTGTTCCAGGCACGTCCAGCTGGGAGGAGGCCTCGGGGAAGACCCAGGACTAGGTGGAGGGATTACATCTCCAACCTGGCCTGGGAACGCCTCGGGATCCCCCAGTCAGAGCTGGTTAATGTGGCTCAGGAAAGGGAAGTTTGGGGTCCCCTGCTGGAGCTGCTCCCCCCGCGACCCGACCACGGATAAGCGGACGACGATGGATGGATGGATGGATGGTAGCTACATGTTTCCTACAGTATACTAAGTGGTCTGCTAGGACATCAGGCCCCCTCACATGAGTGACAGGAGCCCCAACAAACAAAAAGTGGAACTAATTTCCCTTTAAAGCCCTGAACAAAAAGTATTGGAGTTAGAAACTGAAAACTCAGTATCACACACACACACACACACACACACACACACACACACACACACACACACACACACACACACACACACACACACACACACACACACACACACACACACACACACACACACACACACACAAGCAGTAAAACCCAAAGGCAGCCAGCGAATCCAATCTCTCCTGGGGTTGCGCTCCACTTACCCTGCAAACTCAATATACTTGTAGATAGAGCCGGCAATAACCATGGCGACAATGGCGTAGTACCAGGAGCAGAGGAACATCAGAGTGAGACACAAGCTCATCCCCAGGAAGGACAAAGCCCTGCAGAGAGACACAGATTGTAAGATAGATGCCCACAGAGACACATTTAAAATGTATTACCAAAGATTCAGCTGCTATTTGTCTCAGTAGCTGCTGAACTGACCAGTGGTAGAACTTGAAGCGGGGCCTCCAGTTTGGAGTCCTTAGCAGTGTCTGCAGAGCACAGGCCAAGTTCACAAACATGTAGCACATCAGGAAAAACCTGCAGGACACACAGAAACACAGAAACTCCATTTCAAACACTGATCTTCTTATGTCCTTTGTGCCATAATAGAGTGGTTTCACCCTGATTGCAGTCCAAGGAGTATGTTGTCTTAACATTCACTGGTATTTTAGATATATTGCTAGAGCAGAAAAGTGGCCTGCCCTTTTGTGCAATGAGCTAAATCCTGAGCCCATAAAATTTGGCATTTGCAAAATTGTTTAAAGAATAGCAGGGGACTGGCTGCTCTGAAATCTCCCACAGTTGGTTTTTCAAAGATGGCAGTAAATTAGAGAGTGCAGTTCTCACATGGAGAGGATGGGAGCCACTGCATCCAGGGAAGCAATGAGGATGCCGATCTCGCAGATACAAGCTGTCAGCAGCAGGGACCATGTGGGTTCTCCGTTGGCCTTTCCATGGCCAAATATCTGCGGGGACAATGCAGAAACATATTAACACCACTGTTTTTTTAAGAGTATGTCTGCTTAGAGTGCCGTTTGTCCCAGCATGTAAAGTTATTATAAAGTAAGGGAAAATGATGACAAAGTAAATAAAGTCGACAGACTTACCCGAAGGGCGGGCACGATGCCGTCCTTGGCGATTGCCTGCATGAGACGAGGAGCTCCTGTCAAACTCTGCAGCCCCGCCCCGCAGGTGGAGAAGAAGGAGCCAATCACGATCACCCATGGTGACGGCCAAGCCAACGTGCCAATCACCAAATTCCCGTGGACTCCCTCTCCAAACCTTAAGGAAATGGGAAAAGGTTGCTTGCCATTTCAAAACCTCTTTTTCTTTTTTGTATTATTAACAGCAAGCATATTATGGAAGGAATCATTTCAGGGGTTGTTTCTCTCGGCTGAACCAAGGATGGACTTACTTGTCCCTGAGGACCACACCCTCGATGCAGGCACCAAACAGAACCACACTGGACATGTCTGAGCAGTTATGGATCAGGAAAGCAAAGGGATTTCATAGAGAGGTGTCATGTTTTTAAAATGGTGGGTATTTGATATTTGTTTAGCTGGCATGGATGCTCCTTAGATAAGACCACAGAAAATGAATATAAAAATCATAAACCTTTCCCTTTGAAGATGCACTTCATGATCTGATAAACCAATGAACAGTGTTTGCTGAGAAAAGACATCAATCGATTTTGTTTAAGATAATATATCAGAGATCAATGGCATTGTAACTAACCTCCTTCTGCTTTATTAACTTGTGATTGCATAGGCAGCCCGCTGATGCGATTAGATGTCCTAATCAAATTTTAGACCCCAAGCTGATTACTTTGAGATACATTCAAGATGGCTGTTTCAGAGTTAGAGGCCTGTAAATAGGCCAAATTTTTGGTTTAAGCTCAGTAATCTTTTGTTTTACATTACTATGTGCCATAACCATGCTAAGCATCTTTTACATTCTGTTCAATAATTTTACAGCAGAGGGAATTTAATATTTAATAAAATACAAACATGTTGGAGGACTCAGAAGTCTTTGAGTTAAAAGAAATTGTTCATATTGAACCTGTGACACTAAACTGATTCAGTAGTCATGCCACAATGATTTAAGAAAAGAGATTCGACATCATCTTCCATGAATGATGCAGGCATACCAATCAGAAAAACAATGCAATACCCCTAATCAAAAATCAGACTGGTATTGTAGCATTTATGGCCTTTCACAGTTTAAAATGTTGTTTATTATGATGCTCCCTGCAGGCCAATCAGTGTGTCTTTGTTACAGCAGAGCAAAGCACCACAGTGCTGTCCTGGACTAAGTCCTGTCAACATTGGACCTGAGGTGTTTGACATATCGCAGGGTTTAAAATACAATTTGAGTGGATATCTGGCTGGAATACATCTAGTACTTTTAGATGTCTAGTATGCCTACTGTAACTGCTGCACGTTTCATTCTGTTCATACTGTATATATTTTAGCATAGTCATATTTCTTACTGTTTATTCCATATTCTATGTTTTGTATATACTCTGCACTTTTGGTTAGATGCTAAACTGAATTTTGTTGTCTCAGTACTTGTACTCTGTGCAATGGCAATACAGTTGAATCTAATTCAGTCTAAACAAGGTCATAATTAGGATTTGTGTAACACAATCCTGGGAAGTATATCTAATTTATGATGTTTTCTGCTGATCGGCAGGTTTTAAAATACACTATTCCACTGATATAATAAAAAAAAAAAAAAAAATTTAAATCGGTCTGTGCAGTGGCCCTTGTTATCCTGCAGAGGGCAGTAGTGAGAGGATACAGACGAAAGAGGTGGTGCAGATAGCTGCAATGGTTCCAACAGGGATTGACTTCTGGGCATCACGCAGGTCTCCGGAGCGGTTGGAGCCAGCCATGATACCTGAACAGATAGTCGAGAAGCAAACATTAACAAGGTCAAGAGATGTACACAACACAGGGCCAGTTAGAAGCAGCACTATCAATGAATTCATATACATGCATACAACATACAACACAGGAACTTCAACACAACCCTTCCCCTACAAATGAATGAATAATTAATGAAATACAAGTCCCAATAACCACACACACACACATACACACACACACACACACACACACACACACACACACACACACACACACACACACACACACACACACACACACACACACACACACACACACACACACACACACACACACACACAAAATAAAGATTTTTACCTGTCACAGAGGGGAAGTAGATGCCGACCAGCAACGTAAAGAAGCTGGTGATGTCGGCCAACACGTAGCGGTTGGCGTTGGTCAGAGGGTCATCCTGGTCTTCCGCTGACTCTGTTAACTTTTTGGCAATCAGATCCCCCTTCTCATAGTAGGTCCCAAACAGATTGTCTGGATGGGGGAGAGGGATGTAGGGAAGAATAGACATGAGAATCAGGTGAATGTTTCATGTAGACAAAACCAGATTTAAAAAAAAGGACATAAACATGCTCTCATTCCAGATTGCAAAGCAGTTAGCATATTTTTAGATGTGATTTACCTAACTTTAAGATCATCTGGTTGACTTTAGCTATCCAGTTGTCAATCATTTTACTTTTACATAGTTACATTTAATCGTCTTACGTTTGTGTTACAATAAACAAAAAATAAATGCATTTTAGGCTCCAAAAGGCCTGGGCTTAAATTCAAGTTCAAATATGGGGCATGTTTAAACCTGGTGCTTGAACCGTGACCATTTAGGGTTAGCCCCAAAAACAAAAAACATGGTCTTCAGATCACTACTATAACCTGCGGTTAGGTTGATTACATTGTAGTCATAAAGGCATCTTCAAAACATACAGTGCCTACAAAAAGTTTTCACCCCCCACCGGAAGTTTTGTATTGTTTTACAGCATTGAGTCAACGTAGATTTAACAGACTTATTTTAATTTTTTTTTACACTTATCAACAACAACAAAAAACTTCATGGTCAAAGTGAAGACAATAGTTATACAGGGATCTAAATTAATTACAGTTTAGAAAAACTGTAATATATATACATAAAACTATAAAATATTTCCTTTATTCACCCCTTTTAATAGGACACAATTATAACTGGTGACGACAATTTGGTTTTAGTCTCTGACTAACTGTGACATTAACGGGTCTTTTTGTTAAAACAATAAAACATGAAAACTTCCAAGTCGGGTGAATACTTTTTCGGGCACCATACGGGCTCTGCTTTTCAAACGTGGACCCTTAACACAGGGCTTACTGTTAGCCCGGTAATAACTACTAAAGAGAAGCGAGGTTAAGCTAGCTCTGGGCTTTCTGTAGCCTCAGGTTTCAGATAGCCTTGGGCTGACAAATGTTTAGTGCTACTATAGTCAGGGTCTGTTATTTTCTTCTGCTTTGTCTTGGTGAAACATCTGCATTTTCTACATTTTCCTCAACTCTTTTTATGGCAATATATGTTTCTATATCTTCTTCCTATATATGAGACGTAAAAATACATTCTAATCCAATTTAACAAAGTCAGTGTATTTATTACATTAATGTAAATGGTTAAAAAATATTATCTTGACAGCCTTCCTTAATAATTTCATTATTTACTCTTAATGCTCATACTGGAGACGGATGTAACCTGCTTTAAGACCACCTTTGCACAGCAGTCCAGTTTAAAGGTGCTCTAAGCGATGTCACACGTTTTTTAGGGCTACAACATTTTTTGTCACATACAGCAAATATCTCCTCACTATCCGCGAGCTGCCTGTCCCCTGAACATACTGTAAAAAAAAACGCGGTCTCTGTAGACAGCCCAGGCTCCACAAACGGCAACAAAAACAAACTGGCCAACCTGCACCACCAAACATAAGAAACAGTGTTTCAGCCAATAACCGACAAGAAGGATTTGGGGGTGGGGGTTTGGGGGGTTAGTGCGGGGAGGGGAGGGGCGAGCTAGACTTCGTTTTGTTTGACAATACTTCGAACGTCAACAAGAAGTGACGCCTCCCAACATCTAAAGCCATTTACCTTTGAGGGGAGAATGACAACTCCACTAATTATCTGTGATTCAGCAACATATTAAGACAAGAGACAGAAAGACATGTCTTTGTATTTGTGTGCTCACTATATGAACCCTATATATAGGCAGATCCAAACGGGATGAACCAACCTGCCAGGATTCCACTGGTGACCCCTGGGATGCCCTGGATCTGAGTCACATTGTTGGCTGTAAAGTACTTGTCGCAGGTAGCGTTGAGGAAAGGTGAGTCACAGAATATGCGCCACAGCTGGGTGGTGACTGTCCCATTAGCTGTCTCAACGGTCTTGGCACACACATCGAAGGACTTCCACACCAAAGTGCGGTTGCCCAAGATACACACGCTGGAAAGAAGAAAAGCACAACACATTTGTTTTGACTTTTTGTGTAATTTTGTGTAATACAATAATAATATATTAAATTACAAAATACTACATTCTGCCTGTCATTTGACCTGATTCCAATCAATGTGATTAATTTGGTTTTCTTATGGTATAGTCTCGCTTTTCCAGACCTTCCTTCACAGCCCTGCGGAGGAGGGTCTGGCTAGTCCACACAGCATTCCGGGATGGGAGAAAAATGTGCTCTGTTTTTTTGGCATTTCTTTAAACCAATTACAACAGTCTTGGGCGGTGCTAAGCACTGTGAAAAGCCGCGGGGCCGCTGCTAAATAGCCTCGGGTAGGAACTTGTTTTGGTGGAACATGTGTACGTTCAAAAGTTGTTTTAGTCGTGCAACAGAAAACTCAGATTGGACAGATAGTCTAGCTAGCTGTCTGGATTTACCCTGCAGACATCTGAGGAGCAGTTAACCAAGTCCTCATAAAGCCACCGGAGTTTAAAATTCCAACACAAACAAAATCTCGGAAGTGGAACGTCGTGGATATGGACATGGTGCAACCGCTTTACAGAAAAAAGTCATTTAAATAGCATAAAAAACAAAAACTAAAGACTTTAGTCAAAGAATGTTCTGAAACTTTAACCTCAAACAATATTCTCCCAAGGAAGCTTTGATTTAGTTCTTTTTGCAGGTCAAAACACGTCTGAGCTAAAAATGCCCTAAAGTGGGTTGAACGTGATGAATCAGCATTTTAATGACTACAGTATGTTTCGGTGTGTAGCAGGTCCAGCTCAGTTTTAACCTACAAGTCTAAAAGTCTCCGGACCTGGTCAGAACGTACGGAAGTTTTATTGACACATGCGGTAAAGTAATCTGAACGAAGAGAAGCAATCAGATGGCTTTCTAGCATCGAACCAACGTAGTGACACGTTGTCACAAACCTAGCAGGTGTTGTGTGCTCGTGTTCCTACATCAGTCGAGTATTGCATGTGCCCATGTGTGTTTCTCTGTGTAAAGGTTATATTTTGCAACTGTGCTTATGTTCTGTTTTCTGTCTCGGTTGTCGCTGCTTACGGGAATTCGGGAGCGTCGATGCCGGTCTTGATGACCCCGGCGTAGACGGCCAGGATGGAGAGGATGACGCAGGCCAGAAACACCAGGGCCAGCTTGTTGACGTACTTCACGCCCACAAACACCACCGTGGCCATGGAGGTCAACAGGATGGTGCCGTACACACGCATGTTGTTCAGCAGGGCGGCCTCTGCTTCGGCACCCTCCAGGCCCTCCAGAGGAAAGATGGCCGCTTTGGGTGCTATGTAGATCTGAAGTAGAAGGGTTGTGTTATTATTTCCCCCCCTACCCTGTATATAACAAGGGATATCACACCTGCAATTTTCTCATAACAGTTCCATACAATCGCATTGATGCTAAAGGTCATCTTGGTGGGAGTTGTTTAGGGAGTGTTACTCATCCACTTTCCCTCCTCACTCTTCCCTAGCCTGTCTGGGGATGTAAACTGGCAGATTTCAGGTCACAAGCCTGCTCCTCTAGCTCACTGTTTACTGCTGAATTTAATAAATTTCACCATGGGTAAAAAGGGAAATATAATAAAAGAGAGGTGAGAAAAAGTGTGAGGTGACAACTCTGTGAAGTGTGGAAACATGTGATGCTCACATTAACAGTCCTCTACTGGAGCTTGAAGCAGCACATATAATACTGTTCTTCTATTTTAATTCAGCTTAATTAGAGAACTCAAGCATGGTATTAATATTTTAAATTAACTGCCGTTATTACACTTTTACTACGTGTCGATCTAATAATAGTCCCATCATATATAAAACGGTAAACCCCTAATTAGCCTGTCAGCATCTGTCATCAGCTTTAGATGATTCATGCCGGAGCTGTTACATAAGCATGGGAATTTCTCTTTTATTCAAATAATCATTTGGTTTCCACTCAAGACAGTTGAATCACTATAAAGAGGAAAATAAAATTGAGAAGAGCAAGCGGGGAGTCGGGGCTCATTTTGGTCATTTGGCTGGAGGAAGTGATTTGATGCTAAGAACAGCATTATCACTAGGCAAACAAATCTCCTGCTTCACTGTCAACTGTTCCAGCTTCCTAAAATAGCAGCATCAGTTTGTGTTCTAGGCTTGGGTGGAAGGATGAAACATATTCAAATCAGCCTTCTCCAGATCCGCTTCTTACAATTCTGCAGGGATTGTTATTTTACAATGGAAACTAAGCCAGCTTTGACCCAGAAGACAGAATTAACCTCCAGGCATGATCAAACTCTGCATATCCATTAGAGGAATCCAGAAGGAGAATAACGGAAGAATACAAATAAAAAGCACACACACACACTCTGGTATTCTGATAACAGTGGACCAAAGTGATGAGAGCTGTTTCAAGGAATTGTCTTGTTACTCCGCCAGTGTGTTGATCGCTCGCTAATGCAGTATTTACATAATTACCCAATAGTCCATGCAGCATGGGGGACTGCATTGGAAGGAGTACAGAATAAAAGTCAAAGGGAGGAGGTAGTGGAGGAGAGGAATGAAGACTGAGATGAAAGATCCCTGCATTTCATTAACTGATCAGAACTCACGTTGAAGAACACACAGCACGAGCAAAAATAGCTTCAAAGCACTTTGAGGAGGAAAATAGACTAAAGGAGAATGCTATTTAAAAAAGGCATGTGGCACATACATACTTTAGTGATGCACTGCTGGGTTCCCTTATTATTGGGAGCACACAGTTCACGTTTGCCATTTCACCATTAACTGCACTGCACTGACGTGTCAGTCTCCGCAGCATTCAAGCTGCACTGCATACTGCTGTCAGGAATTATCAACAACTCTTCCTGGATTATATTCTGCTCAATTACATTATGGAAAAATCTATTTATATTATATATCATCTATGGTTTATTATGAGAAACGTTAAAGGAAAAGCTTGACATTTTGGCAAGGACGCTTATTAGCTTTTCTGGCGAGAGTTAAATGAGAAGATTGAAAATAAAATAAAATAAAGAAAGAAAGAAAGAAAGATTACCCATATTCTCAGTAGACGTCAGTGATTGGTTTTTGAATGCCTCTGTGCTGCTGTTTTTTTTTGGCTCCTTGCCTCATATTGAACTATTTCCATTTGGCACCAGTTTTGGACCGAAGCAACGTGGAACCAAATCTTTTATGTATTACCAACATCATTTAATCTGTGAGGTCATATCCAATCATGGAAATTTTGCACTTGATGCTTAATGACATTACCATCCTCTTGAGAGGAGATTTTGTGACAGTGTTATCACTATGACAAAACTGTCCAAGTATAATGTTGCAGAGTTTACTGCAGGAAAGGAAAACGTTTCAAGTACGCCGTACAAAAGACTGTTTCCTTTACTCGCATTAACACAAAGCCACTAACTAGGCTGCCAGTGGTCTTTGCTTCTAATTTCTGGTATGAGAAAACATGGCGATGTTGTCAAATTTCTCATCAATTATTAACCAGTCTCAGTATAAATCTGAGGTGAGAAAATACCTATAGAGAAATGCACCATTTTATATCTACAATGCCAAAATTGAATATGTGTTGTCAAGTAATTTGCAGGAGTCCCATGATCA
Source organism: Gymnocephalus cernua (assembly GCA_023631565.1). Classification (NCBI taxonomy): domain Eukaryota; kingdom Metazoa; phylum Chordata; class Actinopteri; order Perciformes; family Percidae; genus Gymnocephalus; species Gymnocephalus cernua. The sequence goes on from CM042428.1 coordinate 17,711,695, forward strand.
TATACACATTCGCTGTCTGGTCCGACACACTCGTAGTATATTCCTCCTGAACCCACCTCTCTTCCAAGCGACATGTCAACTGTTTCCATTTGAGAGTATTGTGAATGGCACAAAAATGTAACCCTGTGTGAAAATGATAAAATCTGATGATGACAGTAACAGAATGAGAGTTTCTCACCAGGAGGAGCTCAATGGCCCCCAGGATGTACATCGCTCCAGCGAAGGTTGTCCCCAGATAGAAACAGATCCCCACTGCTCCCCCAAACTCAGGGCCCAGCGAACGGGATATCATGTAGTAGGAGCCTCCAGCTGCACACAAACGCAACCATGTCAACAGAAAGGTTTGTGTGTCGGTATGTATATGATTTAAATGCAGTGAACATGAACTCTTTTAATGTGCAACTGTATAAATCACTCAATGTGCTTTTCATTTGAAGTAAAAGCTCAAGCACAACATTTGATTTTTAACATTTTCTCTGTCCATTATTTAAAACACACATAAACTACTTGGATTTAAGTTTGATATTTGAGCGCCACAGTTTCTGGGCTACAAACAATATCATCATTAATGTTATTTGGCAATAAATATTTTTTTTCTTTTTAATATTTTACTCTATAAAATGTAATCAGAGCCCAACATATTGTCAATTGTTGAATTTGTGCAACTACAAGCCAATAACCCCAGAAAATATTCAATCCATAACAAAGGATAGCAAGAAACTCCAATTTTTTTGAAGCTATAACAAGTAAATGTCTATATTAGTTGATTGTAACACCTGTAATTGATTATATTGATAAGTGTTTGTGTAATTTTACAACTTTGCTTTTTCATATTGTTTTCCAATAGTTGTCATTATGTTATGCTGTTTCTGTGACAAATCTTTTTTTTTTATCTTTGTGTTTTACCGTGTGTGCTTCTGTTTCCTAACAGTGTGAAAATAAATTAACTGAGCATAAATAAATAGACCTTAATCAGCACTTTGCAGCAGCATAAAGGCTGGTACCAGTTATAACAGAGACAGTTATAATTGGCTCACACTTCTCCACAAGCCTGTAATTTGCTCTGACCCCAGCTGTATGCACTTCAACTGGTAAGACGCAGGCCATCATTACTATGTAAACTCGCATTATAAAATATAGCTAAACTGCGTACATGAATGTGTCTGCATACAGATACAAACGCATACATTCACTTTTACATTTCAGGCATTTGGCTGACGTTTTGTTTTGTGTAAACGATGTGTGATGACAAGTTAAAGTGCACAAGAACTCAGACTACAGCTTTTAATGTTTCTGGGGATATCAAGCTGCGCTGGATGTAATGTGCCAAAAGCAATCAGTGAAAAGAGAATTTTAGAAGCGGACAGACTCAAACAGTGATGACTGTGTGGTGCCAGCGTCTGCTCACCCACCTGGCACTACTCCATTGGTAGCGATGGCACTCATCGAGATGGCAGTCAGCATGGTCTGCACAGAGAGGGAGGGGAAATGACAGAGGAACATGAAATCATCATATTTACCAAATCCTGCTTATAATGTGAATGTGAAGAGTTGATTGCGGAGTTTCTCATACTTTAAAAGGTATGGAAATAAAAGGTACACTGTTAATTACACCCAAATGTACTGTATGACAAAGTAAATAACTGGTTTCCATCTGTAAATGTAACAATGTTCATAATTAATATACCTTTACAATAAAAGGAAAACAAGGATTCAAAAAGAAGAAAAAAAACAAGACTAAGAGTCTACAGCCATGCTAGCAACTATGTTGTACTTTGGCATAGCGGTGCTTTGACCTAAATGCTAATGCCATGAAGCTAGCATGCTCACAATGACAATGCTAACACGCTAGCAGGTAATAATGTTTACCAAGTTAGCACAAAGACTGGAAACAGCTAGCCTGGCCCTGTTAGCATGGTAGGATTGGCTAAACAGCACTAAAGACAAAAGTATTGTATAAATTATTTTTTTGAGCTTGAGGAAAACTTAAAGGATCATCAAAGTTAGTGCAATTCATCCTGAGGGGGGCATGGATGTCTAAACCAAATGACATGGCAATCTATCCAATAGTTGTCCATTCAATGTCAATAAAAAAACACAAAGGTTAACCTCATGGGGGCGCTCCTCTAGGATCACCAAAGTCATTAGGATTCATCATCTAGAAACCTTCAATGTCTGTACAATGTGCCAATCCACCCAATAGATGGAGAGACATTTCACTAAACAAGTAAAATCTTTGACCTGCTGGTGGTGCTAAAGGAAAGGTCAAGATCAATGAAAATCTATCCAATAGTTGTTGAGATATTTCAGTCAGTGGACTGACCGACCGACCACTTTTTTTGTCAGATAAGCCTACCACTTTTAGAAGTTAACTTTCCACATTTTAATTCCCACCCCAGTGATGTCCATGATATCAGCGTCAGGCCTGTTGTATATAACATCAAAATACCCCGTGCTGGAGTTTACGTAAGGACCACACCAATTTAAAGCAACGCTAAATGCTGAAGATTGGTTGTTGATTAGATATATAATAATGCCACCAGGCCTGTCAACAACTGTCAGAGCCCAGACAGCCAATTACAACTCTAATGTAACTCCGGTGCTGGGAGAGAGGAGAAAAACACCGGAAGAAATGTAAGGGCATGCTAGGATGGATATCTGCCTGCAACACAAACAGCCTTTACTGCTCTGCAGAGGAAGAGAGAGAGAGAGAGAGAGAGAGAGAGAGAGAGAGAGAGAGAGAGAGAGAGAGAGAGAGAGACGTAGCGAGTGGAAGAATGGGCCAGAAAAATACAAAATGACAAAGTGAGAAATAGAGAGAGAGAGATAGTGTGTGTGACAGTACAAAGACAGCATTAAGATTTCATCATTCTTTCAAATGCTATTGTTGAATTTCTGAGTGTCTTTTTACATTGCCTGCACATGAAAGAGAGTGACGGAGCATGAGGAGGAGACGTGAGAGCAGGCTGGTAAAAAATCTGTGCCATCTCCTGAAACAGCTGCTACTTATACCTTTTCTCCTTTTTACTGCTGTAATTATATTATTTGTCTAATTTTATTGTACCATTATTGTTGCATTTATTGTTTTAGTCATTGTTTCAATGTTTCAAAATACGACTTCTTTATAGCCCACAGTCTCTTTATACAGCTGTTACTGATTCAGCTTCTAAAAGATTATTTTGTGGGGGTTTTATGGCATTTAATTGACAGGATAGTCTGAAAGAAAGGGGAGAGAGGGGGGATGACATGCAGAAAAAGGGCCGTGGGCCGGATTCGGGCTGCTGCCGAGGACTAAGCCTACATGGGGCGCACACTGTACTGGGTGAGCTAGAGGTTGTCCCATTACTGATTGGGCTTCAACCCAGTTTATGAAAGCTTTCACATTCGCAAAAATTGGTGATGTATGTATTAAGTGGGAGGTGGGTCTTTCCTGGGTACAATTCATTGTAACAAAATGTCAACCATGATTAGTCTGACAGGATCTAGACTGTGCGTAAAAAGGCCTGCCATATTTCAGATGGAATTCTCCTCCCATTCCGCTTCCCTCCTGATGCTATTCTGCAAGGGCCCCGTCGCTGCATCCTGGGGTTAGCGTGATTGTGATTGGTTTAAAGGAATACAAACAACCTGTTTTTTTTTCCCTCAGTGCGGAATTATGATGGGTTCAGCCTGACCTTTGTCCAGCGCTGCCACTGCGCTAAAACGAAGTGTGGAGCTAGGTTTGGCTATGCAAGACTAACCATGATAGCCAGCTACTGTATGTTTTCCACAGAAACTTTGGCAATGAAAAATCTGAAAATATGTCACATTGTGAGAGCACACTGGGGAAAGAATTACCAAATAACTTTTGATCTAACATATTATGAATGACAGCCTGAAGGATACATCCAGTGATTTTACAGATATATTGTTATTGGCATATACGTCAGCTCATAAGTAACCAGCAATTTCAACACAGAAAAAGGTTTGAATTTGAATGTTTATTATAGTTAAAGACCCCTCCACACAAATTATAAAACAAGTAAAAAAAAAATCTCTGCCTGGAATAACATTTTTTGTCTGATGACAAAAAAATCAATTACCTTGGAAAAATTAAATGCAAATATTCAGATTTCAAAAGTGTACCAGCTGGACACAGATGTCTCCTACTTCACTGTATTATCCGTGTTTGTGATCTGGAGGTTTCAAGTTTCCACATCATTTCTCCTGTTATACACATATTGGACCAATGACTAACTTCAGACTAGTTGTGATGTCACAAAATCATATACTCGTACATACTTGTACATGTCTTAACTTGAGAAAAAAAAGTATATTATATATATATATTATTTTTTATTTGGTAACTTAGACCAGCAAGAAAGACTGGGACTTAATAATGGAAGAAAAGTCTGGTGAGTCCCAGCTGGTTATGTTGGACTATCATTACGTCCGTCTCTGCGAAGACTGTGATGTGTTTAGTGTCACCTGAGGGCCCGGTGGACTGACAATCAGGAGTGAAGAATGATTGAGACTGGGCTCTGTTCCCCTCTCTAATCTGGTCATAATGAGGCCGCAAGCTCTTCTCCCACCACAGCAGATAAGACAGTAATTGTTTAAGTGTTTTATCTGATGTGGGCAACAGCCACGCAGAGGTAGCGCGTCGCATACTTGACTCATAGAATCACCACACAACTGTACACGACTGGAATGGAATTATTCAATTTAGACATACTAGCACAGTCAAATAGGGGCAGATGTACATTAGAGGTAATATTTGGCTCTGGATTAAATGTATTTCAGTAATGGTAAAAAGGCAATATGATTTTTTTTTTCGAAAAAGCCTGTATTTTGTCTTTCAAAAATATATACTGTATATACAGTATATACTATTAACCATTCGATAAAACCCTGAACGGTGATTGTGCGTTGAGTTTGGAGGGTGGTTCCTTGTTTCTTTTTTTTCAGCCTTTTCAAAATCAAAAACACAGAAGGAGCAGAAGTGTAAGGAATGGATTAAACAGTGTGTCTATCTCCTCTAACGTAAACTGCAAACATTAGCATACCCGGTTTAAACTCTTCCTCTAAAGTACGTCATAACTACATTCTTTTGTGTGGTTGCTATAGTAAGCATTCAAACAAGGATATGTCCCAACAATTTTTTTTTATTTTTTCCTTATCATACACATACTGTGTGTATAGCTCATTATCGTCACCCTGCGTTACAAAAACAATGCAGCTTAATTTCAATGTCTTTTACATTGAGCACCAGCTGGTAAGGATGCTGACTTTTTTCCTGGGACACTCTTTAGCTTCAGTCTTTTAGTACAATAACTTATGTAGCCTTCAAGTGCACAATTAAGGCCTTTTCACAGGCTTCTTGTTTCAAAATGAGTCAGCTGGTACAGTCTGTGTGAAATTAAGGACACATTGTGTAAAGAAATCACATAGAATTTCGAGTGGTAAATCTGCCACCGTTATTATTGTAAACTGCACGTGTGTGTGAGAAAAACTCAACAGGCTCGACAACAGTAACTAAAGGGGGGCTTAGCAAACTGTCCCTTGATCCCTTTCTTTAGATCAATTTGGATGGATTTCATCGTAATTGTAGATTTATCCTTTTTTTCTGCCAATGTTAACAGTCTACAATAATAAAAAAAATTGCCTGGACCACAACAAGCTCCAGACAGAATACTGTAGCAACTTTGACCTTTCAAAACTCACTTGTCTCTGGTGAGACCGATTATTTAACTTCTGTCCATTTCCTGATGGTCTGTCATTTTCTTGACATGCAGCAAGCAGATGAGCTCTTGTTTTTCAACTGAATTCTATTTTGTCATTTTACCTTTACTGATAGAAGTGTCCTACTTTTATTCCACATGACCTCTCTGGGCGTCACTGCAGACAGGGACATTAATAAATGGCATCAATCAGCTGCTGTCACAAACACAGAGGATCGCTCCGACCGTCCTGCAAAGTTTGCACTGATCTCAGAAGGTCATACTCTAATTTGCTGCAAATGTAAATGAACTCGACGCAAACGTGAATTTAGTAGATTTTGTATTAAATTCTCTAAAATTGAAGTCTCTTATTTTTTCCCTGGTCAGATGATGGATAGTCTATATCCTTGATGTTCCACTTCCGGGATTCCTCCGGTGCTGCAGGAAATTCGGCCGGATGCATGTATTTTCGCCAATGTCCGTTTCCTTCTGCTATCTTTGTGTTGGAATTTTAAACTCCAGTGGATTTATGAGGACTATGGTTAACTGCTCCTCAGATGTCTGCATGGTCAGTTGAGACAGCTAGCTATACTATCTGTGAAATCTGAGTTTTCTCTCGCACAACTATTTTACAGCGCCTCCGTGCAGAGCTTTGTGATTGTTTTTTCTCCCATCCCGGAATGCTGTGTGGACTAGCCAGACCCTCCTCTGCTCCGCAGCGTGTGAATGGTCTGGCAAAGCGAGACTAGATGATGGATGGCCAAAAATCCAAACTACTTTACCTGATGACCTCATGTCTGAATCAGCCCCTGATTGGTGGACTGGCACTGGAGGCAGCAGTGCTGTTGCAGTCTGCTGTAGTGAGCAGGACGTGCAGCATCTTTTTTCCTACTGACCCAGAGCCCGTGGCCTCTTTTATCGTCCCACTTTCAGGCAGTGCAGGTAATGTAGTACAGGTAATGTAAAACTTTAATGGCTCAAGAGTTTCTTTGATAAAGAATATGCCCTACTCTGGTTTCTCTATGAAGCCTGGAGTCAGTGCCTGTATGTCCAAACTCAACATGCACCCACAAGCCCTGTGGTCTCCAAGCGTGCCAGTAGAAAATTTCAGTTTATGCTGCCTCGCCATCTGTCTTGTTCACACGAGGTTCAACAGGAGACAGCCTACATATTAGACTAAAGGGACTATTTCCTTCTCAGGCAGTGTGAATGCTAGCGAAACGTGAATAATTTCTAAGCCGCCATGATTACGTCTGAGCCCAAAGAAGCTAATTTTCATTTTTAAGAAAAGCCTGCTGATATACCCATGACGCTGACTGCAAAGGACACTTTAGGTCTGTTTCTTCCCAAAGCTACAGTCAAACTCTGATTTGGCCTTTAGTCGACCCCAGACTTGAGCGGAAATTGGTTTTGACAGGAACGGAGTTTCTGTGCTGCCCTGAGAGCGTGCTTCATTAGCATGCTTCATTACACCAATGCACAATAGTTTTGTCACGTACAACTTCATCCATTCACATACAATGGTACAGTAGAAGTCTATTTTCAGTGAGCTGTTTATAACTTGAAATCTCTGTGGACGGTATTGCAGAAGGCAACAGTGTCAGGGGAAGGAGATGAAGGTGAGTTTTTACTTTCAGACTGACATCGATGGATGGAGACTGAGCACAAGAGGACGAGATGCAGCTGTGTGAGAGAGGTGGAGGAGAGTGGTGGCAAAGCAGGAAAGAAATTGGATGGTAGGTGAAAAGAGAGGGAGAGGACAAGAGAGAGAAAATAATGAGACAGTAAAATGAAAAAAGGATAGGAGAAATTGAGATGAGAGCAAAAAATGAAAGAGATGAAGTGAGAATAGCATCCTTAGCATTAAAATGAGTCAGGACACAGAGGGCAGACCATCCTTCCCTTCGCAGCATTTGGATTCGAGACGTGCAAGTAATGAGGAAGGCCAAACAACAGATGACTTTCCATCTAGAATATTGAACCTCATGTTATCTTGGTGTCAAGCCTGCATTCATAATCTGGGCTAAAAATACACACATGCAGCGCTATGTTTGTATACATGGGCTCGGAGATATACTGACTTTTAAAATGGTTGTGTGTATAATTTTATAGTTAATGGTATATAATGTGTCAGCTGTTCTAAATGGAGGCACATTCCTTATTTTATGACTCCCAGAACGTGCGCGGTGGTCGACGGCTCGTTAAAAAGTTCTGTCAAAATGTTGCGTGACACAAGAATAACGATGTAAGTGTTCGACAGTTGCAGATATGTGCTGCAGTGATCGAACGTATAATGAAAAGTGCTCTGTCAGTGATATCCCATCATGCAGTCATGTGAATAAAACATGGGGGCATGTTGTATATAATCTAGCTTCACAGCGTGCGTGATACCTCCCCACTTCAAGTTCTCTGGATTTCACTAAGGTGGGGATCGCTGCACGCGCACACACACACACACACACACACACACACACACACACACACACACACACACACACACACACACACACACACACACACACACACACACACACACACACACACACAAACACACACAACCCTGGAGGGCTGGGTGGTTATGTGTTATGTAAGGAGCTCAGGAGGAGAGGAGAGAGGTGGGGGTTTCTCACACACCGTTCACGCTCAGGCTTATCGCCCCGGGGCTGTGCAATGAGCTCGGTGTGACTGATAAGAAATAAGTGTGTGTGTGAAAAAGATAGAAATAGTGAGAGAAATTGAGAGAGAAAAGCAGGGAGGAACAGAATGTATGTTAGTAAAGAGGTTAAATATTCCCCAATATATGACGTGTGCAAGACAAGCATGAGGCATTTAGTATAGTATCTGCGTTTGTGTGTGTTTGCATGTGTGAGTCTGAACTAGCTTTGATCATTTTTTTTACTTACATTGCACAATTTCTGACTCTGTAAATATCTCCGATGTTCAGTATAACACTGAGCACCATATTTAGCTTCCACAGAATATTCTCACATTCACCAATTTTACAGTTTTAAAAAAAAATATCTAGCCTATATTTTAGAGGAAATGATAAACATTTTCCCCAACAATTACATGTTAAATCAGTTTTTAAATGAGTACAACCATCAAGCAAAAGAAAAAAGAAAAAAAAGATACTGCTGTCCCCCAGTACGTGGTTTTAAAGCCCTCTCTACACTGTCACAGAGAGACATGATTGGGAAGCATATTGCCTGTGTGTCTGTACAGGCAACTTTGCTATGGTTGGGATTTGAGGGGGCTGTTCTATAAATACACTCGGTGCTAGAGGAGAATCTAGGCTGCACAAACACACAGACATGCCAACATACAGTCCTGTCACAATGCACACTGCAAACCAAACGACACACAACGCTGACAGCTGATAGGCCGCACAGTTTGAATTAAACTGCCTTACGTACGATAACATTACTGTAAATGTTTGTTGCACTATACATTACTACCTCTAATGTTTCCTGATGCCGATAGAAAGCTTTGACACTGGATGTTGTAAAATGCATCCACCACCTTTCTCTTGATAAGATAAGATGTGGGCATTCGGTGAGAAGGCTCATTATATGTTCCCTGACAATCAAATACATCGAACAAGTCAAACACAATCAGTTTGTCACAGGCACTCAGATCACTGACAGCAGCGCTGTTGATCCTGTGGGACGGTGTGTTTTGTAATTTGAGTCTCAAGGCCCCGACTGGGTGTCAGCCCAACACCGAAGTCACTCTGACACATGACAGCTCCGTGCCACTGTGACACATCGTCCTTCTTTTTGCATTTCTCAAAGGGAACCTTGTTTGGTACAACATGTTTGAAGATAGCCTTCATAGCTACTGTCATGTGACAGTGGCAGTTACAGCAACGTTATACTCCACCAATGGGCAGTGTGATCAAACGGGCTAAATTAAGATACAATTTAAAACTTCCTCCCTTGAAATGCTGCTTTAAGAAGGCTTTGTCGGGTTTGAAGCAGGGTCAATATTTCCACTTTAGGAAGTTAAAATAGTTATTATTTCTCAAAGGCAATAAAACTGTTATTGTGTACGCCAAGAGGCTACAGTGCTACTCACATGTTTGTCCATCTACCAGGCAGTGATGAAGGACATTATGTATAAATCTATGTGTAGAATGAAAGGTAGAAAACAGGATGACTGATGCTGTACTTCAGAGTGGTGATTCACTTATTAGCATGTGAGCATTTGAGAAGATGTTAAATTGTTTTCCCATTATATGTGTGTATGTATGGATGTTTGAGCTACATATACTATATGTGTGTGTGAGTTTGAGGATAAGACCAAAACCAACAATGAATTGATCTTACTAACAAGCATTTACAGTACTGCCATAGACATTAAAAACACATCACTGAGCCACACTGTTCATCTGACTGACGTGTTCCTTCATTATCATGAAAATTGGGCGGGCACTGAAGTTTATTTCGAGTCGATCCCACATGCACCATTCTGCTGTTGTAAATACTCGCTAGCAGCTGAATGTAGTCCCAAACAAGTGCACAATTTACTCCTGTTGAGTAGGTTTTGCTGAAAACAATAATGCCCCGCTGAAATTGCTCAGCCTATGCTTAAAAAAAAAATAAAGTACATAATTGGGACCACTTTTTCAAGATTTAGGTCTTTAGTGGGAGTGGGAAAGCAATGGGTCAATACAAATTCTAATCTAGCAGAGGGGTCGAAGCTGACCTTTCCTACTGAGCAGACTAAAGTTAAGAGTCTGCATTTAGGGACTCTTAAAGAGAATTTATGACGCCTTGCACTGTCTGTAGGGCAGTTAAATCTCAGCTTCAGACAGGAAGAGCCTGGACAAAATCATTAGAGAGGCAAGCTTTGTGCTTTTGTGTTTTTTGGACTCCACAGAGGAGGTGGGAGAGAAGAGAAATATATTCATATTGACCATTTCATGATATAGCAAGGTGTTTTGTTAAACAATTATGCAATTGTTTATGGATACAATAACCATATGGTAATGTATGTTTCTGGCTAATCCAGTGAATTAAATACCTGACAAATCAAGGTACTTCATCACATTCATGCAAAAGTCATATAAAAATACTGCATTGCCCACAATGGTCTCAACCGGCCACAGATACAATATTAAAGTGATAGCCGTGGTATAAATGGTAGACAGATTGATAAGATATAATAGTGCATCTATAATACATCTGGTACCTTTTACTAATGCACAGCTCATTACCTGTACACACTCTGCTGCCATGCATGCTATACTATGCTGTTCTTCAGTTTGAGGTCACTCTTTAATGACAATTTTAAATGTGTGATCTTCAGATTTCAAACCAGGTCAACCCCCAAACCCCCCGAGTGTGCTGCAACAGAAGGGCTAAAATAAAAGTAGGTAACACTCACTGTGGTACAGCACATGAAGACTATGAAGAAAGTCCCAATGACACCTCCGATTCCCACCAACCAGGTCATCCTGAGGAAGAGGATCACTCCGAAGATGTTCTGGATGCACGGCATGTAGACGCCCATCAGAGTGCCGAGCGCGGGGGCCTGAAGTAGGACGAGAGAGGAAGTCATTGACTAATGAAGTTAATTAATAAGCGTTATTTGGAACACAATTGATAAGTGGTCATTTCCCAAACAGGATTCATCAGTTGGCCTGCACTGTGACACAATTTTGATGACGAAGATTAAGTTCCAGTAACACTTTATGTGTCAGTGTATAGTATCATTTTGAATCTCAGGCTACGGAAGGTGAATGTTTAGCTACGGTAAGTATCTCTTCCTTATTTGCAATAAGTCTGACACACCAGATGTGCAGGAACCACTGAATGACTCCTGCCTCACTTGGGGTGTCTGTGTGAATCACTGAAAGTCAACATAGCAGCCGTGCATGCTGGGACACAGTGTGCTAATTAGTCTTGGTGTCTTTTTTTGTCCAAGGGTCACGTGCAAAAGAAAACTACAGATGGTCATACCGCCATTAAGGCTTACAGACATTTACTTTTAGGACAGATTATTACTTTCAAAGGCGCACTTTGTAATTCTAATATGGTGCTTTAGGTTGAAATAGCTGCTGTTGCGACATAACTGTCTCCGTTTATTTGTATTTATTGTTGATGTGTTTTCCATTACGCCAATAACAAACTCTTTCTTTCTTTCACTCTTCCTTGTAACTGTTGCAGCTTAACATGCATTTTAAACTGTAGTTTGCTAGTTATTTAAGTATTTAAAAGTTAACAGGCTCAATTCATCCGCCCAATTGCACCTTTTAGTGTTTTTTTTTATTGAAGGATTTCCCACATTGCTTTCCGTGAACCCTTTGTTGATTTCCAATTCCAGTACAATAATTACTTTGAGTCTAAGAAACAAAGAAAACTTGGAGATCAGGAGGCAGCCAAGGGACCAATATGTTCACTGGAGGGATGGATTATTATTTTACTTCTTTACAGGCTCCTTTATTGCAGTGGATTAGTTCTGGTTGGTTTTGCTGCAGTGCTGTCCCTGGTGTGGATCAGTGGACAAAGAGAGAGCTGCTCTGTACGTCCTTATACAGCACGGAAATCAGGTTCAAGGCTGTTCCATTGAAGGCAGTTACTGACACACAGAGACTGAAGATGGATTTTGTTGTACGTCAGATTGATATATAGAAGATTTCTTTTTATGAAGGTTTTTAGGATGTTCTTAATGCGTGTTTGTGTGTGTGCCTATTGTTTGTGTATAAATGTGTCCTGTGTGTGTTTGTGTGTGTGTCTGCACCAACGTGATGGCATATTAAATCTGAAGGACGCGTCAGCTGACCCTGTACATAATAGAGAAATATTAATTTCCTGCTCAAGGACAGCTTGGCCAATGATAGGTAATTATGCCGATATCCAGCCATGACCTATTTTACCAAGTGGGAGCGCAGACCTTAACTGTCACAACAATACACTGCGGATAACACATGGACGAACATTCTCTACTGCATCTCTGTGCTTAAATGCAGACAAACAGGATGGAAATGGGTCTGATTACCTGTAGGTCATGTCAGTAAAGATACACATAAGGATCTGTCACAAAAAAAATGCATATTCCTCAGATTGGAAGCAAAATGGGTGATAATAATTAATCTCAAAATAGGGATTACAAGCTCTATTAGATACACATACACACACACACACACACACACACACACACACACACACACACACACACACACACACACACACACACACACACACTTGAAGGTTTAGTGAATCTGTGTTATTTACTAGAGTTGTTTTAGTTCTGTCGACCAAATAATACAAATTTTTGGGATCATAGATACTGTTGAACTACTAAGTCATACATTTTGAGATTTAGTTGTGTCTTTAAATGGATTCATTACAAATCCAGCATACACAAACTTCAAATAAATGGGTTAAAAAAAAAACTGAGGTGCTATTCCTAAATCAAATAACCTTTCACCGAACAAAAAGCGATTTGGTAAAGCGCAACTCTCGCTAAAATGCAACATAGGGTCTTTTCGTGAATGTCAAAAACTTTCTTTTAAAAGCTTAATTAGGACAGAAGCGCCACTTTTAAGATTTACCGTATTCTCGTTTTTCGGTCAAATGGCCTTTTGAATGGGAGTACTAGGGGCACTTTTATGATCGCATCAAAATCACTATTTTTAAACACTACAAACATTGAAAACACTGAAACTCTGCTCGAAGTATCACCAGGGGCTCTACACATGAACTCGACCATTGAGAACATTGTTTGTGTACACAGAGTTTACTAAAAAGAAAGGTTTTACCAACTCACCGGTCGCTGTCCATCTCACCAGTCAAAAAGAGCTTGTGTACACAAACAATGTTGTCAATGCTTGCGTTAATGTCCTGGTGATACTTGGAGCAACGTTTCATCTTGTTTCGAGCCTTCTTAGTGTTTTAAAAAAAAAGTGATTTTGATGCTATCATAGAAGTGCCCCTAGCACTCCCATTCAAAAGGCCATTTGACCAAAAAATGAGAATATGGTGAATCTTAAAAGTGGCGCTTCCGTCCTAATTATGCTTTTAAATGAAAGTTTGACTCGGATACATTCACAAAAAGGCCCTAGGTTGCATTTCGGCGAGAGTTACGCTTTAAGTAACAACAGCAGCAGCAGTTTACAACTATGTATATGAGCTAAATGCGCCGTATAAGCAAGAAAGTAATAGCTGCTTTTCTTTTTTCATGGCACTGTATGTGCCTGTTTTGGGTTTTAAATCTGCACACTGTCAGAGTTTTTTTGCTGTTATATTGCGGCAATTTTATGAGACATATTAGCAACATTTTCATAGTTTGTTCACAAGAGAGCACTGACAAGTTTTTGTTGTCCTGCTTGTGGTCACAATTATTTAACAACCACATTAAAAATGTCTTATGTTTTTATTCTGTGTTTATGTGAAAAAAGACAATTGAACAATATTTAATTTACAGACTTTTTAAACACAGTAACACAGTCAGTCGGGCTGTAATCTTTTATCTTCTGTGTTCAGCTCCAACATTGCAAAAGTTTTTTGAACATGCTTGGTTGTCAGTGATGGCCACTAATATATTTCTTCAAAAGCTGTTCTTAAATGTGCAAGATGGAGGATTTAAAAAAAAAAAACAGTCCTGCACTGGGAAGAGACGGCAGATGCTGAATTCATAAACCAGACTTTTAATTAAATCATCCTGACAAGTGGCTGACATCAAATGAAAAATATTGTGTCTGATGCTAGAATATGTGATTTGTTTGGAGAGGCAAGTCCAAACAGGTCTTGCAAATATAATTATCTTTTTAATTTCCTTCAGATAAACAACAGAGCAAGAGCTCACACTCGGAACTGTAATTGGCAAGCTTATCACACTGGAAACCCTTGATCTGGTTGTGACGAAATGCAAATGGCTTATAAACATGTTGAATCTTATCATATCATATCACACATCATATGTACTATCAGAACATATATTATATCATGTGTTATGTGCACATACACTGCATCACGTATTGTTTCACACCATTATGTGACTGTCCATTAACCCAGTGTGACCATACAGTCAGTACTCCGATCATTAACTGAAGTAAAAGTAGCAATACCACAGTGTAGAAATACTATGTTCCAAGTAAAAGTGCTTTTTGCTTTTTTGTGTGCTATTGGCATAAAATATACTCAAAGTACCAGTCCAGTATTAGTCGTAGCGGCAGTGGAAGTGAGGGTCACCGGTTTAAGTCCTGCATGGACCAAAGCAGAGTGTGGACTGGTAGCTGCGGAGGTGCCAGTTCCCCTTTTAGGCACTGCCAAGATGCCCCTGAGCAAGGCACCAAACCCCCAACTGCTTGGAGCACTGACTATTACTACATTTACACCGCTAGGTTTTAGTTTTTAAGCGGCATTTTGAACCACAACATGATCCCTGTGCATACAAAAACTATTCTCCGTTTAAACTAACACGCCCAAACCGCATAACTGATGACCATTCACGTATACTGGGCATGCGTGTGTGGATGTAAACAGGAAGCAGTATGTTAACCCCACCTGGTTGGTGTTGCCATGGTAGTGGCTTTTAGTTGCAGAAGAGACTAGAGGAAAAGCAGCAATGGCGGAAAATAATACGAGAGATTTCTTCTTCTTTGTTTGGACCGACGACGAGGTGGAACTGTTACTGAAAGTAACAGGCGACTACAAGGCGACAAAGGTGTCAGAAAACACAGACGGTATGGCGATATGCAAGAAACGGTAACAAAGACTATATTTTATTACTATATTTATATGTTGACTGAAAGATGATAGGTGGTATTTTACAGCTCCATCATAGAATCAGCTCTGACCTTCTCAGTTATTTGTTGGTACGGCAATTTGAATGTAAGAAACAACGGTTGACTGGGCAACACTGTCAAGATGGAGAGAGAAAAATCATTGGTCAGCAGCAGCGTTCTTTGTCAGACATTTTTTAGTTGAAACGCTAAATCCATCTTCTCAAAACCAGAACATCTTCCCCTTTAAGAATGTTTCCTTGGTTTCACAGACAGTTAATCATTTTATATTATCCCTATTATTATTGTTACACTTGACTCTTATAACATGCCATTTGATATATATAATTGTCTCACTGTGTTTATGTCTTTATGATGCTTTACAGCAAAATAATTTCCTTTTGTGCAACAATGCAGATCTGAAATGTTCTGTGTTGTTATTATTCTGTAGATGTCTTCAATGCTCAGCTACACATTTCTTGCATTTGTCAGGCGTGTATAGTTTCTTCTCTGTAGAGCCGAAATGTTACCTACAACCTTGCTTCTTCTACAACCTAATCCTCGCAGCAGGCAATCTCTGAACCGTCAGCCTCATTGTGCTTTAATCAAAGATCCACATCGTGGCCTCCACAGGTTGCTGTAGGGAGCAGCGGAGAGCAAACCTCATCCATCTCTGTCACCTCCCCCACTATATGATAATGAGTCGCACAGTTTGTTTGTTGTCTAAGCTAATGCAAATAAGATTGTGACTCACTGCGAGTGTGCCCTTCAGTGCGACAGGTAGAGGATTTTTCATCATCTGTTTGTCCAGAGTCTTAATAAAGCTTCTTTTTTTTATGAATACTGAAATCCTGAATGGGCATCAACCTATAAAACTACATTTGTATTATGTAAGCAATGTGTACATTTAGTGGAATAGTTGACTCTCTGTGCATCAGTGGTACCATGTGAAGATGCCGTTTAGGCTGCTGGTCCAGTATCACCGTCTAGTATTTCCTGCATTAATACAAAACCCACAAGAAGACATATGCTAAAAATAAAGTCTGCATATTTCAAACATTCAGTCAGAAAGACAGGGCATATTTTAACACATGCTTACAGTTAATAATTACAAGGACAATGTTTTGTTTTTGTTTTAAGCAATCACAAAGGATAAAATAAGACTAAATGTATAATTTCCAAACACACTGTTACTATCTTTTCACCTCCAAATTATTTTCTTTTCATGACTCTCCTGCCCAGTAGCAGTGTAATTAAATAGACTGAGTTTCCATTGACGGGTTCTTCAGGGACTTCATGTGTAATGTACATTAGCAGTCAGGTGTTGCAGGGAGAAAGGTAACACTGGCATCAGCACTTTGTTGTTAGACCCAGAACTGCTGCTGCTGCAGAAAGTGGTCTGAGGTCAGTTTGTAATAACAGGTAAGTTATTAGAAGGGAAACCTGTGAACATTTACATATAACAGCAGACACAACGCCCTGAAAAGGGTGAAGGCTCTGTAAGTCCTTTCAAGGTGGCTGATTCTAATAAAATTAAATTAAAAAAGGATTTCTAAAACTACATCTTGGCAGAATAGTTTGTCAAAAAAGCTTTAACAGTACTGTAAAAAATGAAGTGAGATATTTTTGTCCTATATTTGTTTTTTCATACAAATCTGTAGACTCAGAGGAAGGCAGGTTTAAAAGCATGGAGCAACCGAAAATAACGATTACAGATTTTACTAATCTGCCCTAAAAGGTGTATTAATACTACACAGTATTACAACACAAAGGTGTTTATGCCCCACAACACTCCACAGGAGAGTAACATAACCAAAATAGGCAATAACCCCTCCAGACTACAATATGTTATTTTCCCCACCTGCTCCCCCAAACAATGGAGAACCACAATCAAGCAGACCTTGTATGTTGGCCCGCTGTATGAGTATCTGCGGCAGCTGAGTGATAAATTATAATCCCCATTGAACAATGGGCGGGCTTTGAAAAACAGTGTGTGACTGCTAGAAATCCTGGGTGTTACATAAGATGTACAGACGCAGATAATAGAAACTGAGAGGGCTTACACTGAGTCTGAGAACCTGAACATGATAAAACACCTCTGTGGGCTTGGTACACAGCCACCAAAACCAAAAAAATCTGGTGAACTAATGGATGCTTCTAATGACTTTATATTGAGAAATCTCCTGAAACAGATGAAACGCTTGTGTATGCATTGAATCAATGACCCCTGTTTGTGGACGGGGATTGCAGTCCTTACCTGCGTCTGCTCTGATAGATGAATACACACAGGCACACACACACACGCACACACACACACACACACACACACACACACACACACACACACACACACACACACACACACACACACACACACACACACACACACACACACACACACACACACAGAATGCGTGTCTGTTTAATGGGCTTGGTGCCAGCAGAGTGATGATTTCCCTGGACAGCAGGCCACCGCGAGCAAAGGCAGCACTGACTGCTGCAGAGCCACAGGTTGGCCAGTGTGGCACCACTGAACTAGGAAGGAACAGCTGCCCACCGACCCCCCTGGGAAGTGTAGTGAACCCACCGAAAGGATGGCTCAGGTGTGTTAGATGCACAACAGGACCTTTCAATACATCTGCCGTGGCACGTACTTCAGATCCAGTGCCTCCTGCTGCCCTGCCACTTACCACTAGCCTCTCACCAGGCTGGACCTCTCTCCCTCTCTCTCTCTCTCTCTCTCTCTCTCTCTGCTTCTCTGCAGCCTCCATCAGGAGCACTTTATTCACATGATCCACTGAGCAATAACCAAACACAATGTTATTGCATTCTTCATTCTGACGCTGCATTTATCAGTAAAACAACAGCACTGCTTATTTGTTTCAATTTTTTTAAATCCACACGCGACCACTTGTGAGAGTAATTACTGTCCTCTCAAAGTAGCAAATGTGACGTTGTTGTAATGTCGCAGCACCTATTAGGAAGGAGGTTGTGGTGGATGGTTGGGTCGACATGTGACTGACATAAGGTAAGGTTAGAGAAAGATTGTGTTAATGGTAAATACGATAAGAAGATAAGAAAAATTATGGCTTTGCAATTTCAAATACTGCATTGAGCTTAGACGGGTGAATCTACAATATATGTGTGCATGGAAACCACGGTGTAGTTCAGTTTAGGTAAAGATCGTGTTTATGCTAAATAAATTATGGTCTGGTTAAGGCCTTTATACACTGGAAACGTTTCTTTTGTGCAATAATTCACCCTCCTATAGAAATCTCCTGAACTGATGAGGCTAACAAAGGGAGGACCTTCTCTCTACTCAACGTTAGAGTTTGGAGATGAGAAGAACTGAAAAGGGAAGGTGAAAGCAAATTCACATCCTTGGTTAGCTGCAGGGGAAGGAAAATAAAAGAGGGCAGAGGAGTAGGGGAGGAAAGTGGGGAGACTACATACATCTGAAAGGAGTTTCAGGAGATAAAAGGAAACTCCCAGCCTCCCGGGCTCTGGGACACCCTGCCAACCTGCTTAGGCTGGCAAAACCAGTGTCGTTTTTTTTTACTGTAAATCACTTCTTACAGGAATTCTTCTATGCTCGGCAGCCGTACCAGAATCTACTGCACATGGTCAAATGTTTATTAATTCCTTATCGGAGCTGCACCTGACTTTGTAGGCCAGCTGATTAGGTTACTGTAAAAAAACACCATCCAATCGTCCCCACTCTCTACAATAGATCAATAGAATTCCACCAATACATAATCAATTCATATGATAGTTAAGTTATTGTTATTGTCATTATGTAACACATTCTTGTTTGATTTTTTCTGATCTGATTGGGTAAGAAGAAGAGAGGAGAAGAGAGGCATGAAAAGGAAATAAAAGGAAAGATAAGGGGAGGAAACAAAAGGAAAGCAGACAAGAAGGGAGAAGTAGGTAAGGAGAGTTAAGGAGAGGAGGAGGAAGAGGGGATAGAAAGGAAAAAAGAAAACAAGAGAGGAGAGGCAGGAGCAGAGGGGAAAGGAGGAGGAAGGAGATGAGAGGAGGTAATTGGAATAGAATGGAGAGGAGGAAGCAAAAGAGAGGAGGAAACAAGGGAGGAGTCAAGAGGAGAGGAAGGGGACGAAGAAACGAGAGAGGAGAGGAGCACACTCTCAGTTGTATTTTTGTGGAGGCAGAGACAGAGGCATGAAGTGGAGCGGATTAGGTGGAGGGGGGGGGGGGGGGTGCTAATGACAGTAGAGGAGGCAGACTGGGAGCTTGTAACACCATCTCCACGCTCTGCTGGCCAAACAGGAGCTGATAGGGCAAATGTGTTTCTGCTCAGGTGTGCTGAATTATTAAATAGACAGTCAGAGGAGAGGCCAGCCAACATCAGGCCCCTGACCGTCTGTGGATGAACCAGCGGTCAACACTGTGTGTGTGTGTGTGTGTGTGTGTATGTGTGTGTGTGTGTGTGTGTGTGTGTAAAATGGTTATCCACTAGTTATCTGTAAAACACTGACTGCTGTAGCTTAACGTGCTCAGTGGTGCTGAAGGCTCACCACCTCGAAATAGTGTATATGTACATGTGTTACTAGAATATTCTAGGCTAAAAGACTCCACAAAGCCTAATATGTTCCCGCCAGTTGTGAAACCTCTATTTAGCCGCACTATCAGATTCAAGGCTAAAAGTCTCCTTATCCAATAATGCACATGTGCGGCCGAACAGTAGATACTCACTGAAATTCAGGTTAGAAGCAACCAGGCTTGGAGGAAAGCAGAAGAGGTGAGTGGAAAATGGTTTCTACAAAAACCTGCCTACAAATGACCCAAAAAGTGTTGAATCTAGAGAAATGTGTCAAACAAAGAATCTGCCAATCAAGTAAGCAAAAAAGATTTCTTGGAAATCAAGACAGTAAAAACGTCTTAAAACTAAATTGAGCGTCAGCGTCAGTTCTGGCAGGCCAGGTAGTCAAGACGCTGCTAACGCTATTGGCCATCAACATGGTCTCATCAGCTGATCTGCTCCAGCTGATCTGGATTAGCCCATCAGCTGGTCAACACCCCTCGCTGCTCAATGGCTACACTCAAACAGGGCGCCCTATTTAAGCAGATTCAGTTTGCTCCTACCTGCTCGCTGCTCGCTTCTCTGCCGTTTGTTCCTGTACGCTCGTGAAACCGCTCATGCTGTTGTTTAGCTCCTCTCGTCTGGTCCTACACAACCTGCTGTTGGCCATGACTTCCGCCGCTGTCGAGGAGGATTCCTGGCAACTTGACTCCTCCGATGATGCCCGGCCGGTTCAGCCGGATTTGGGGCAGGATGTCTGCCCGGTTGACAATGCCGCCGTCCGTCGAACCTCTCGACGGTTGGCGAATAAATCCACGTCTCCTCCCTGCATTGGAGATTGGCCCGTGGCCAAGATACTAGAGACCTTGTTTACTAATGATATTCAGCCTCCAAGTGGCGCTTCTCACGAGGATTTATTTGTCCTCCTCTGTGACTCTCTGATCGTTCCAGCGGTCGACGTCCTGCCAGGGCCTCCTCCCCAGTCTTCCGGGGAAAAAGCACGCCCAGAAGCGTAAAAACCCTGAGCCGGCCGCCAGGCCGTTGCGCAAAAACGGGGCGGCGGCCTAGTTCGTCAGGGCCTTGGCGCTTCTTCAGCGGGTGACCCGGTGCTTATGGCGCTGTCTGACGTCCAATCTTCCCTCCACGATATGGCTGCCAGATTATCTGCGCTGGAAGGCTCCTCCACTGTCAGACCTTCCTCAACCCCGGTCTCCGCTCCTTCGGCGTTCACCTCTGCTTCGGCTGCCTCCGCCGTCTCCGACCTGCCTCACCTGCGCCGGCCTCTGCGTGATGACGTCACCCCGGAGTTCGTTCCTCGACGGACCTTGGCTACCGCTGTACCTCTGTCCTCGGGCTCGCCTTTTTCCCGCCGGCTGCTGCAATCTCTCATCAATTGAGGGTGCAGATTTTGGCAAGTAATGACGTTAATCTCGTTAAACTTCTGCTGGGTTTTGAGCTGTGTGAGCAGCGTGTTGTGGACTGTGGCGATGTATCTATCGAGTTAAAGGATGGGGACCCGAGACTGTCTAAAACTCTGACTTTTCCTGAGTTCTGCGTTGCATTTGGTGTGTTTAGAGATGTAATTTGTGAAGTTCAACCGGCGCGCAGGGCCGAACTCGATACTTATTTGGCCATTATTTCCGACCTGGCTCTCTCTTATGGTGGGGTCTTGTTTTATGAATATCACAAGTCTTTTTCTGCAAAGGCAGCCATGTTCATACAGCGCTTCAACCAAAGACTGGACTGGTCCGTGGTCGACCTCGCACTCATAAGTCGACACTTCACGGGGCACCAAATTCTGTCCTGCTCCATCTGTGGCTCTCTATCACACTCTACTACCCTTTGCTCTAAATCTAGGCCTGCCCCTTATATGTCCCATCCTGGCCCGAGCCGTAATTCTGGCTCCCAGCTACTGTGGGGATGCCCATCCCAAGTCTGTATGCCCGAGGAGAACCCGCTTCCTGAAAGCGGAGCGAAAGAAATAAAGCCATCAACTCCCATCAACGTCCCCGAGCTGGGACTGGCATTGAGGAAGCATCCGAACCGCTGCTTTGTGAATTATTTATTGACTAATCTTGTTCATGGTTTCTTTGCTGGTCTGCTGCATTGCCTGCTGTGTCTTTCTGCTGTAAAAACCTGTTGTCCGCGTCCCAGGAGCCAGAAATTGTGGATGCCTTGCTGGAGAAGGAAGTTCAAAAGGGTTTTATGATAGGTCCGTTCGATAGGTCTCTTTTTTCCTGTTTTTCGGTTAAGTCCTATCGGGATCGCCACTCGAAAGTATTCGGGTAAGAAACGTTTAATCATCGACCTTTCTGCTCCCCGCAATGGCTTGGCTGACAGCATCAATAGCTTAGTTCTTTAGCCCCTTTTTCCCTGTTTTATAGCTGTCGATGACGCTATCAATTTCATTAAAAAGGCCGGACGTGGAGCTTGGCTTGCAAAAGCGGATATTTCCGATGCTTTTAAAGTCATGCCCTTACATCCTTCCCAGTGGCATTTGTTTGGCGTTCGATGGCGGGAAAAACTGTATTTCTCGGTTAGACTCGCATTTGGCTGTCGCAGTAGTCCAAAAATATTTGATACCTTGTCGGAGGCCTTGTGCTGGATTCTCCTTAATAACGACAGATTACCTTTCGTCCTGCATCTTTTAGATGATTTTCTCCTGGTGGACTTTCCATCCGCGAAATCGGATTCTTCTATCTCGGCTCTTAAGCGCACCTTTTTTTGATTTAGGCGTTCCTCTCTTGGAAGAAAAGACCGTGGGTCCTGTTAAGGTTATTGAATTTTTGGGCATTACTCTCGATTCCGTACGTATGCAGGCTTCACTGCCCCTTGAGAAATTATCCCGCATCCGGCAAATTATGACCGTCGCTCAAAATTATAAATCTTTTTCCAAACGGGACTTGCTCTCTCTTTTAGGCCACCTTAACTTCGCGATGAGGGTAGTTCCTCAAGGCAGGTCGTTTATTTCCAGGCTTCTTGATCTCTCCAAATCTGCAAAGGCTCTCTCTGACCTTGTTATCTTGGATGCTGGCTGTAGATCATGGCTGCAGTTCTGGTCCCTGCTCCTGTATAAATGGAATGGAGTTTCCTTTTTTCTTAATGATTTTATGGAATCGTCTGTGGCTCTTGAATTGTATACGGATGCTGCGCCTTCCGTGGGGTTTGGGGGGGTTTTCAAAAACGAATGGTTTGCGCGTGTCTGGCCGGTTGAATTGCTCTCCTTACCTGCCGGTGATTCCTCAACAGCCCTACTAGAGCTGTATCCTATTGTAGTGGCATGCATTCTCTGGGGTAAACATTGGGCTAGGAAGAAAATTCTGTTTTTCTGCGACAACGAAGCTACTGTTAATATGATTAATAAACGGCGCTCATCTGTACCTTTCATAAATAGGTTCCTGAGACGTCTCACATGGTTGTCAATTTTGGGGAATTATCATTTTCACGCTGAGCATATTCCTGGTTTGAATAATCAAGTGGCGATTCTTTGTCTCGATTTAATTTTCAGAAATTTCATCTCCTGTGTCCAGCTGCAGCCCAATCGAGCCTGGAATTCCCTCCTTTCAGCCAGACCATTCTAGATTGAATAACCCTCTCCAATCTTATGTGTGCTCTGCTGCGCAGTACATGCGGGGGGGTCTGGCTAGCTCTACATTAAAATCGTATGACTCGGCCTGGTCTTATTTCATCGCCTTTTGTGCTTCTTTATCTGTAGCTGCTCTCCCTGTCAATGTATCATATATTAGTGCTTTTATAGTTCACTGCATTGAGGATCGAAACCTGCAGCTTCTTCCATCAAAAGTACGGTCGCTGGCATTCAATTCCATCTGCGCTGCCTGGATCCAGAGCCTCCAGTATTTTGAAAAACCCATCCATTCGCCTTTTGCTGAACGGCCTCAAAAGACAGTCACCACGAGGCAATGATAAACGTCTCCCTTTTACTTTACCTCTGGTTAAACAACTCATAACTCAATTACGGAATGGGTGTTTTAGGCCTTACACCGATCAGTTGTTAGAGACGGTCATTCTCACAGCTTTTTTGGTTTTCTAAGGGGTGGTGAAATTTCTTCACGCACATGTTCCTTTGATCCAAATCACAATCTGACAATTTCTGATGTTTCACTTAATGATCACCATTTCACATTGTTTCTGAAACACTCTAAAACTGCTAGAAATGGTGAAGGTGTTGTCGTATACATTTCTGAGTCTAACACTGTCTTTTGCCCTCTGATTTCCATGTTGGCCTACTTGAGGTGCCGTCCTGGTGCTGGTCCACAAGAGCCGCTGTTTGTCACGAAGGAGGGGAAACCAATGTCGCGAGCCTGGTTTGCTTCTCACCTGCGCCTCCTCTGCCAGTTCTGTGGACTGCCTCCGGACCGTTATATGGCTCATTCTCTACGTATTGGTGCAGCAACTGCAGCGGCGGCATCCGCTCCAGTTTTAACCCTTAAAGCCATGGGGCGCTGGTCTTCTGCTGCTTACGAACGTTACCTTCGTCCTGATGTGCCTCATCTACTGATCTCCTAATTTGTGGGAGCGTCCCCTAATGCTGCTGATGTCCTCTGACTTTCTGCTAATTCATGGTGCTCATGAATGGTCAGGGGGTGTTCCCTAATGCTGCTGCTGTCCCCTGACTTTCTGCTAATTCATGGTGCTCATGAATGGTCAGGGGGTGTTCCCTAATGCTGCTGCTGTCCTCTGACTTTCTGCTAATTCATGGTGCTCATGAATGGTCAGGGGGTGTTCCCTAATGCTGCTGCTGTCCCCTGACTTTCTGCTAATTCATGGTGCTCATGAATGGTCAGGGGGTGTTCCTTTATGCTGCTGCTGTCCCCTGACTTTCTGCTAATTCATGGTGCTCATGAATGGTCAGGGGGCTCATCTGATAGACCGTATTTCCAAATTAATTCGTAAACTTATTTATAAGATTTCAATCATTAAATTCCATCCTCTTGTTTTCATTCCCAAGAGGATTGCAGGTGTGGTTTGTTTGGGGGGAATAGTTCAGCTCACACAGTCCTAAACTGTGTGAGCGTTCCCTAATGCTGCTGCTGTCCTCTGACTCTCTGCTATTTCATGGTGCTCATGAAAGGTCAGAGGACTCCCTGAACAGAGCCATACCGCCAAAATTTAATTCTGAATTTATTAGCTGAAATGCAATTATTCAATAAAAAATTTCTAATAATTTTTAATTGTCATGTGTGTTCTTGACTTTATGGACCTGACAGAAATTGAGCGTCAGCGTCAGTTCTGGCAGGCCAGGTAGTCAAGACGCTGCTAACGCTATTGGCCATCAACATGGTCTCATCAGCTGATCTGCTCCAGCTGATCTGGATTAGCCCATCAGCTGGTCAACACCCCTCGCTGCTCAATGGCTACACTCAAACAGGGCGCCCTATTTAAGCAGATTCAGTTTGCTCCTACCTGCTCGCTGCTCGCTTCTCTGCCGCCCGCCACCTCCCCTGCTCCTCCTTGTCGTGTAACGTGGCATTTGCTTCTATGTCATCGTTGCTGCTCTGTTCATGTGGGGGAATAGTTCAGCTCACACAGTCCTAAACTGTGTGAGCGTTCCCTAATGCTGCTGCTGTCCTCTGACTCTCTGCTATTTCATGGTGCTCATGAAAGGTCAGAGGACTCCCTGAACAGAGCCATACCGCCAAAATTTAATTCTGAATTTATTAGCTGAAATGCAATTATTCAATAAAAAATTTCTAATAATTTTTAATTGTCATGTGTGTTCTTGACTTTATGGACCTGACAGAACTATGAAAAAAGACTTCAGAAATTCAGTATGAAAGCTCCTAAAGCTGGATTATTTGCTTTGCAATTCAGCCCAATGAAGTTTGAAAATAAAATGCGAATGCTGCTTGACATGAAAAATAAGATTTAAGAGCCTGAAATAAGATATTACGAATTTCTTGTATTGTTCTTTTTTCAGTGTAGCAGAACTGAAACCCTTACTTGAGTAATCCATGAGTTGATGGACAGAAAAACAATCAGCAACATTTTTGAAAATCGATTAATAGTTTTGGTTATTTTTTCAGCAGGAATACCAGAAATTAGCTGTGTCCAGCTTCTAAGATAGGAGGATTTTCTGCTTTTCTTTATCATGTATGGCTGTGTATTGAATAGCTGAAGTTCAGTTAATTAAACAGATTAATCAATGATGAAAATAATAGTTAACTGCAGTAGAACAAAAACCTCCACTTAGCTTGTTAGCCTGGTGTCTTCACTAAATAGACAACATGTGAGGTGTGAAATCTCAGTTTAGCTCCGCTGCGAACTCATGTGCATGCTGCTGTAATATAACATGAATTGACATTAATCAGGGCACATCCTTCAGAGGGCTGCCTATGTGAACACTGATATGATGCACCGGGCTGATGAGAGAGGGCGGAAGGGAAAAGGGGAGGGTGAGGGCAAAGATAAGAGCAGGGGTCATAAAACAACTACGAGGGGAACATATATATGAGAGAACATTAATGTGTAAAAAAAACAAAACAGGACAGAGATGTTGCTGTAATTCTCTGCAAGAGCACTCGTCTAGAAAATGACTTGAATAAATAGTAAAGAGCGTTGCGTTAGGTCGATGCACAAGAATTTATAGAGCAAATACAGTACTAAAGGCCAAGTTAGAAGTTTGTAATTTTAATACACACAGATTTTAGGTTCAGCACCCGTGTCAAAGCGATCAGCCTTTTATCATCTAAAACAAATAGCCAGAATTAGAGGTCTCACGTCCAGACAAGATTTAGAGAAGCTAATTTTCATCTCCAGCCAGGAGAACTGAACATATAACTCCTGCATAAATCTTCCTTTTTGGCTACCATTTAGTTATCACATTTGGAAAACATACTGTAACTGCAGTGAAACTGTATATCTTGTGCATTACTGTATTTTTGGTCTATTGTGTTTTATTTGATTTCATCTTCCTCCATATTTCCTTTTCCTCTTCATTGTGTTGGCAGCGCTACAAACTGTAAAAACTACACTGACATATTGTTACCTTATAAACTTGTTATACTGTGTTTGCCCATCTACTCATCCAGCTGATACAGAGCAACATTAACATTTATTTGGAATTGTGTGTCTGGTCATCCGATGAATGTAAGTTCACAATTGAAACTGAAAGGGAGTTTGAAAAGGATAATATATATATATATATATATATATATATATATATATATATATATATATATACACACATATATATATATATATATATATATGGTTCTTTAGCTACTAAATGCTCAACTATGTTGACCAGCTAGTTGCTAATTTCTTCTTGCTAACTTCTTTGTTTTCTTTGTTTTAGAGGTTTTTGCTGAAAACAGATGAGAGCGGAAACAGTTATCTAAAACAGTGAAGTTGCAGTCCAGCAACCAAAACAACGAGCTCTCTGTGGGGTTTTCACAAGTCATTTGATCCACTGTTAATATAACATACATTATATTAACAGTTGGATTCTTTAAATGGTGTTGTAATGAAGCTCAGCGTAAATTTTTTCAGGAAGACGTCATTAACCCAATCACTACTCTTTCTCCTTCAATCAAATCAGCTGTTTAGAAGCGATACTTTCAGTTAAACCAATCAAACATGGCCACGAAATTCAAGGGCCAATCACAGCATTACAGCTCTGCTTTAAATATGTTCTCCCTGTGCTGTTCAGCTGTCGTTACAGGCAAAACGCTCAACCCTCCACCTCCCCTGCCGCCTCCAGTCATCATGTTTCTCCTGGCTGGCTGCTCTTTTGCCTCGTCGGTCTGGTCTCCGGTCTCCTTCTCTGCCGCCACCAGCGTCTAGACTCCATTGGGGGTTATGTTACTATTCTCTACCCCTTAAAATAACTAAAAATTATATTAATTCGATGGAGTCTAATCTCCAAAGGCTTGTACATTTTATCATGCTATAAACATTTTTCTTTTTGCATATCTGCAAACAAAGTCTCTCCTGATTGAAATACATTTCTTTGCCTTAAGTAAAACACTTGAATTGCCTGTGTTTGAAAGGTGCTATTCAAATAAAGTTATGTTTAATTTCAAATGAGTGAGGTCAGGGAAGAGAAAATTGCCAGCAGATCAGCTGCGAATGGTTTCTATTTTAACCTGCGTGACCTCCAGACTGCTCCCTCATGTCACATGCCAACCAAATCTCTAATCTTGGCTTTAACACCGCGACAAAGAAAGCCCGCTGCCTCACTCTCCCTCCCTCGCAACTTACTCACTCACTCCAGGGACCGATGATGAAGGAGATGGAGAGCGAGGACGTGGAGCGAGAAATAGAAAGGGAAGGCGAGAGAGAGTGAGAGAGAGTGAGAGAGAAAGAGAGAGAGATAGGTCGCTGTGTGAGCGATAAAACGCCACGGGCTTCCTTAATGAAAAGCCTCTCATGGCGATGGAGAGATTGCCTGTGGAATGGGCTGCTGATTGGAGAAGCAGCAGCTTGGTGTAGTGTGCAGACTAATTAAAGTATTGAAGGGGTTGGGGAGACAGAGGACAGATTAGACCTGCTCCCAGGGTTAGCCGAGCCGAGGGGAGCCAGACAAATACACCTTACATCTTACACCTACATAGGATAATGGGGGAATAAACCACGAGCAAACAGTGAAGCCATTTTGAACCAATGCTTGAGTCCCAGGTGGACACTAACGCTGCTACATGCAATATCTGTACGATCGCGACATAATAGATAGTAGCTTTAGAACCTGTTTAAAGGTTAGGCCACCCGAATTACATCTCTTTCTAGAAACAGTGTCGACAGTTGTCCCTGTCTCACTGTCAAGGAGTATTTCTTCCATAGAAAGCAGTTTGTGCTCGCAGTGAGGTCTGTGGATTATCTTGATGAACTGAGAAATTCTGGAAAGAGAGGTTGCTGTTGATGTTTTCAAATGTAATTTGATCTGTATTGGGCTAGAGGCAGACATTTGAAATACCTGTGCAAATAAAACCAAATGTATCTGCATGGCTAGATACCACAAGAAGCAAGTGGAAACATATTGTATTATAATGTTTGGTGAACTTTTCCTGTGGTTTGATAGCCTGTTTTGTGCTCAAATGGATTGATGTCAAACTGTCCGTCATCAGCAAATGTAGTTTGCTTAGTTGTCATTGAGATGGCTAAGTTTAGTTTTTAACAAGCGTAGACAGCCATGGTAGCAGTGAGGCTGTACCAATCTAAATGAAAATGTTAACAATTTTGCAGGTGAGAAATAAGAGAGGGAACCTCACTGAGATGAAGGGAAATAATGGAAAAGTGACTGACATGAGGAGAAAAGCAAATATATAAGGGAGAAGAAATAGCAGGCTGATTGGGCACCTAGGAAGACAGGCTGGGTCAGAGATCATAAAAAAGCTGTCAACCTGTCACTGCTGTGGCTACTCAAAATGACTAAACTGTGTTTTTACCTCACATAGTCTGGAGTTACAGAGTTTTATATGAAATATGTTACCACGTGAATCCGTCCATTTCCCACCAGTCTGTCACGCTAATTTGGGATAACTTCATTCATTATTTGCATTATCGTCATCGTTATCGTACGTCTCTTCTCATTTCAGCTTTGCATTGTCATATCTCGCCTTGCTGCTAAAACCACCGTTACCTACAAGATGTAGCTGCTTAATAATGTAGCTGCCTGTCTGTCGATCAAGTGCTGAAAAGTAAACTCCTTCCTGCTGGCATCTCAACACCCAACAGCAGAAAATACCAGGGGATGATGTGGAAGGAACGTATTAGTGAGTGGCATTTAAGATGCAATCCAGAAACACGAACAGGGAATTTATAATATCAACAGAGAATGATTGACAAGTTTTAAACTCATGGAGATTTTCTTTCTCTCCAGTGAGTGTGTTAACAAAACAATCATAAACTCTGCTATTAGGGATTCACGATGTAATGGAAAGTACAAATCTATATTTGGGAACACTTAATGACCATCTCCTGGCAACAAGCATAACAATCTGTCAGGTGAACAAGTTGTCCAGGGTGCACAATAAACAATATTACAGCAAATGTGCATCCATTGCAAAGTGATATATCTATGCACACTTCATCATAACAGCGGACTTTTGTGAGATGATTTTAGTAATTTGTCTTAGAAGGAAAGCAGACAGCTTAAACAATATTTTCAATATTATTATTAATGTTGTAATCAGTATCAAACTTGTACTCTGCAGCAACAGGAAAAACTCCTTTGCAGCATACATATCTGATAACAACGAACTGCTTTAGCTCAGCAGTTACAAGCATTACAATGCATCAAGAAAACGCTACATTTATTCTTATTACACACAATGACCCCAGAAAACCCATTAGTGCTTTTGTTTTTACTGCAGCGCGCTTAATCTCCTGCAGTTCTTATTGATTTATAGTAGAAATACAAAGATTTATTGAATGCAGCAGGTCAGTTCACCGGAATTTTAAACAGATTCTACATCCTCATGCATCGAGAATGTGTTGTGTTTGCTACTATAGAAGTTACAGATTACCATAGTTTACAGTAAATTTGTGTGGTACGGACAGCTCAGAATATGATTTACATGATAGAAACAAGATGAGAATGGGGAGGAAATGCAAATATGCTGCTGATAATGCGCCATAGTATGCATGGAGAAAAAAAAGTTAAACTAGAGTGTTTTTGCCAGAATTGTGTATTGTTAAAGGTATTTGAAAGTAAAAAAAAAGAAATGGTTTGACACATATTTTACCATTAACAAATATTGCGCGCCCCCTGCGATTTGGATATTATTATAATCTTGGAGGCACTACTTTCTCTAGCTGTTGCTTATCCTGGCTGGTCGTGTTACCGTACCAGGACAGGATAGAGAAGGTCAGCTTTCCAAGACGGCTTGGTAGAAAGGAGTCATGCCTTTCTGGCTTATTTACCCTGGGCAAATTTCCTCAGTTGACGGAGGAAGTAGAGCCTCTGATTGGCTTTGCTTACGAGACTGATGTTCAGGTCCCATGAGAGAGACTGGTGTATGGTGGTGCCTAAAGCCCAATTTATACTGGTGCGTAGAATCGACGGCGCAGAGGGGTCTGCATCTACGCCGGACCCTACGCCGTAGCCTGACGCGCACCTCTCAGTCAACTATCAGCTCTTTGGTTTTAGATGTATTGATGATTAGGTTACTGTCCTCACACCACCTCACCGGCTGTACTACAGATTCATCACCATCAGAGATTAGACCTACTACAGTGGTATCATCTGCAAATTGTAACAGTTTAACTGATGTTGAGTGGGATATACAGTTGTTGGTATAAAGAGAATATAAAAGAGGAGACAGGACACACCCTTGTAGGGTGCCGGTGTTAAGAACCCTGGTTGATGACACATGATTATGAATTTTGACATATTGTTTCCTACAGGACAATAAGTTCAAGATCCATTTACACAGTACAGCATTAACACCTATGGCTACGAGTTGTACAGCCTGACAGGGATAATGGTGTTAAAAGCTGAGCTAAAATCAAGGAACAGAACATGTGCATATCTGGACTTGGCCTCAAGGTGTTGGAGAATGAAATGTGTGCAGACACTGCATTATCCACTCCCCTATCTGCCCTGTAGGCAAACTGATGAGGGTCTAGTGTAATATGCTCTAATGGCGTTTTTCCATTGCTAGTACCAGCTCTACTCGGCTCGGCTCAGCTTGACTCGACCGCGTTGCCCCGTCCTCCTGTTTCCATTGCAGCATTAGTATCGCCTCATGCGTGAGGCAAGCGTGGCTGGTCGTCTAATAGCGGCACCGCCGCAGGAAACTGCCGTGACCTAACCTGGTACCAGGTACTTTTTTCATAATGGAAAACCAAAAAAGGCGAGTAGAGTCGAGGTGAGTCGAACAGGTACCATGTAATGGAAAAACGCCATAAGTTCCTACAGACTAGAGCTCGAGGATCTTCATGACAACAGACGTGAGTGCAACAGGCCTGTAGTCATTGAGGCAGGTGATGATTTGCCTATTTTTCTTAGGCACTGGGATGATCGTGGCTGATTTAAAACAAGCCGGTACTATTGATGTGGTGAGAGACCAATTGAAAATCTAAGTGAGTATGGGAGTAAGCTGGTCTGCACGCTTTGCTGATGTTTCGACGGTAGATCAGCCTTCTGACATCATGCTCCGAGATTGAAAAAGGGGGGTGACCAAACAACCCGGGTGGGAGAGACTGAGAGAGCTTGTCTGAGCTTCACTGGACTCAAATCTACAGTATAAATCATATAGCCTCTCAGTAAGGGAGGGGTCACAGTCTAGAACATGATGCTTGGTCTTGTAGTTAGTGATTATCTGCAGGCCCTGCCAAACACCCTTAATGTCATGGACTTGGAGCTTGTTTTCAAGTTTTACTCTATAAGTGGCTTTAGCTGTTTTAACTGCCTTTTGAAGTGGCTATTTAAGGAGTCTGTATTGTACTTTGTCACCACATTTAAGTGCAGCATTTTTCTCCCTGCATAGGTGCCTTACTTCCTTGTTGAACCAAGGCTTGTTGTTACTGTAGCTGGTGACAGTTTTGGTGGGGATACACACAGACTCACAGAAATGTATGTAGGACATCACAGTGTCAGTGAAAATCATCATGTTCAAAAACACTCCAGTCAGTAATACTGAAGATAATACAGATGATGCTGTTTTGCCCTCACTGTTCTCAGTGAAGTTTTCTGGAAGTGATGTACTGCGCTACTAATGTAGCGTTTTATGTGGAGTGAGCACTGCGCCGGACTCCGTTTAAATAGCCTTTTAAATACTACATTGCTTGTAAGGAAATAACGGGAATTAAAGGCCAATGTATGTACAGTATTTTGGTGGGGTTTCTCAAATACCTTGACGGGTTTTTTGCGCGATGACTCAGCCTCGTTGTTCTCGGCCTCCTCGTGCTCCTTGCTACCTTGTGGCAGGTTGGAGTAGTTGGCCAGGCTGCTGAGAAGAGACGCCACCATAGGACTGGTGTCCATCTCCTCCTGTAGAGACACAAACAGTAACAAAAGGGCTGGAATCAGTGGGTTTATTAGGGTTTTTTGAAGGAGATGCAATTCTTCAAAGAGTGTGAGCCCACATCTTTGGTACAGCTGTGCATTTTAACCCTCTCAGCCAGCCAGGTGTAACACTAATAGTGTACTGTACTCAGATCAGTAACTGTTTTAGGTTAAAGAAAACTAAGTGCTTATACAATAAATTGTTAATTTTCTGATTTTGTTTTCTATTTTCTTGTTTAATCTAGAATTCCCACTGAGAGCACAATGTAAATACATTTGTGCAGAGCTGTGGCAAATTGCCTTGCTGAAGTTCTTTGCTGTAGCAGTGTGATATTTGCTTGCATTAACCTGAGGTTCCAGCATGTCCTTCACACAGTAATTACCCTCATTAATAGATGTCAGAGACCCTATTTAATCACTGAATTGTGAGAGTGAGTGTATCCTGCTTATTACCATCCTGCCCGATTGTGTGCGTTTGTGTATGTGTGTGTGCAGAACACTGGACCGCACCTCAAACAAGGCCATGTTCTTGCCGTCATACTGCTGGGTCTTCTCTTCGGCAGCATCGCTGCTGTTGATGAAGGGGCTGTTCTCCTTTGGGTTACTGTCACCTGAAAGAAACAGACACACACCTTCACTTTTAGACTGAGCTGAAATAAAGAAGACCACAAAGACACCAGCAGCGCGCGTAACGCACAGACCAGACATGAGCTTCTTTGTGTCAAAATAACACTCTTGTGCGCAAGAACAGGACGACTTTTATTTTATTATTTATTCATTTATTGATTAAGCAAAGAAAGACACACCAGGAGAGGAGGGGAGGCCTTTTACGTCTCCATAAGTGCCCGCAGTCAGAAATGCAGAGGAACAGAACCATACCTAATGGAGTGTGCATTCACAATATGTGCAGCGCTATATATTCCATATGGCCAGGGGAAGAATGCAAACTGGAACATCTCAATCAGTTTTTCGCTACACTGACAAACGAGGAGATCGCAAGATTGAACACAAACGCAGAGAAATATTAAAAATGTTTGGCAGCTTTTTTACCCTCGAATTACAGAGCGCTAGAAACAGTGTGATGTGATGTTATTTAGGTGACAGCTTGCTGTAGGCATCATGATTCCATCGAGAAGCATCTGTGCACAAGTTCACAGTCTTAAGGCATGAGGCAAATCTCCAAAACAAACAATATTGGAAGGGCAGCATCCGACTCTTGGGCAAACAACATTTTGCAGTGTAATTGTTCCACTTACTCTTCTTATTTCCAATTTTGGTTGGTTTGTTTTTTCCTTGTTCGATGTTAACAAGCTGATTAAAGGCAAACTCAACACATTCTGAATCAGCTTCTGTTTCTATAATAACAGCCCTAAACTTGTTTATTGTGAAGTAGCCACAGGACGCTTCATTTGTTAAGGTTATTATAGCTTAGAAGTTTTGGACCTTTGAATTTTGGGATATTTTATACAGGTATTTGTTGAGCTTAGAACTAGCTAATGGGTTAGAACTGCAGGTGCTTATTGTAATACACATAATTGAGGTTATAAATATCTGTGCTGCTGCTAGAATTAAGACAGCTTAATTGTGCTTCTACATTAGATACCTGTGGTGGCTCTGTGGGTAAAAACTGTCAGTTTGGGCTGGACTGTATGGGGGTACTTTGTCGAGACAACATGGAGCAGGTTGAAGAGAGGCTCAGCAATCTTTTTTTTAATAGTAATCATGGTTAGATTTGCATTTGGAACTCTAGCAAAGCAATTTACTATCTTATTTTTTGTGATTAATCCATAATCATTCAGTCTATAAAATGTCAGAAAAATCCCAAAGTCACGTCTGCAAATATTTAGTTTTGCCCGACCAACAGTTCAAAACCCGATATGTAGATATTTAGTTTAGTATTATATGAAACAGAGAAGAGCAACAAATTCTCACATATGAAAACCTGGAAACTGCAAATGTTAGGGATATATTATTGATTATTCAAACTGGTGGATTCATTGAGCCAAAGGTTTTAGCACTATACTGTAAGTGTTTTATTTAGAGAGCAGAATGTAAACAGTATATACCTGAAGTAATCGTGCAATCACCATCATAATGAGTGCATAACTCTGACTCTTTAATCACAGTGTTAAAGCAGTGCTATGCAGAACTATACTGTAAGTCAATCCTGACACTGTAAACAATTGCACACCATGACGGAGATTAGGAACAATGGATCAACGTCTGAAATAAATGATGATTGAAGACATTGGACCTGTTAGGTACCACCACAGCCTCGTGTGGATTTCTGTCACTTTACACCTTACTGTTTGGAGCCTTAGGCTTTAATTAGCCTCAGCACTTAAAGTGCTTCCCAACCAGACGTTTGCTCTTGTCTCAGAAAATAATTAAATTCAGTTTAAGTACAATGAAGGTCTTGGTGGCGAAGGCTGCACAGAGTTAGCTGTCTTATTTGCGCCTTCCCCTTCAAGCATCTCTTGAGGGAGACAGCAGATTGCTCTCCCTCTGGCTCTCAGTCCTGTCTTAGACTGAGCAGCACGAGACCCAGTTATTTATAGCCAGGATGCTGCAGCCATGTGCCATGACGTCGGGGCACCGCTAACAGCCGGCCCACTGTTCTACAGAGACAGAGCAATAGGGCCACTCAGACGGAGACGCAGAGAAACGGGGCCGTGCACAGAGATTCGGGGCATGAAAAGAGCACAAGAAAAAAGAAAAAAGCAAGCAGAGAAGAGGTTAATACGAAGAGATGGAAAGCAAGAGAATAAGGGTCCAGATGAGAAGATGGAAAGAGACACAGATAGATGGAGCGGGAGCGAATAGTGACAACGAGAGAGATATGGGCTCAGACAACAAAGACAGACTTGAAATGGGAACCCACAGAGGGAGAGACACTTATGTCTCCGGCTGTAAAATGTAAAAGCTTCTACTGCACTTAAGGTTCAGCTCACATTGACCAGGCAGGTTAAAACATACATAAGCGGTTAAAAGGGAAGATAGAGCATCCTGCAGAGGGTTTTCAGAATCGTGTATTATTAAGTTGTTTGGTTAAAGCTATTTTTACCTCTTCAGCGAGGATGATGTGCCTCTATGATACAGGATGCTACATGCATCTGTGGAATTGAATGTCAGGCGTGATGTGCAGAGCGGACGAGATAAACATGCACAGATGAACATGAGGAAGATGTAGCATGCACTAATGTATGCTTGTAAACACACACACACCCACACACCCACACAAACACTGAATAGCTAATGTGCCTTTTCTATCACTTATCTCTCCAGGGCCCATTTCTCCTCATCGTCTAATAATTAAAACTCCACCATCAAAGTAATGATTGATATAGCTGGTTTGGACAAATGACAGTGCCTAAAAGAGTTTTGCTCTGACCACATCCCGCAAGCAGCTTATCCTCCTTCAATCTGATGGGATCGGTCCAACAATGGCTCTCGCTATCAAAGCCTCTCCGTATCTATGGTCAAAATCCAGAGCTGTACTGCTCACTGAGCATACGATCGTCTTCCAAATCCTCGACTAAACAAAAACACTGAATGTGCACTCTTCTTTCATTTTCTTGTCCTAGACTTTTTACAGTGTGAAGATATTGAAACTCATACTTGCACTGTGGTTTATAACCTACAGTAGTTAATACAATGAAAGGGTGTGCTTTATGAATTCATTTATTTTGCTGCTTGTGCTCACTGCATTATTGCTTCATATTCAAAATGAATTGCAAAGATGCCTTGTTTGTAGCATGGGAGGAAAAATGCATGCCGGCCATTATTTTTGATGTTGTCACTGTGATGTTCAGTGCAGTTGTACGAGCTACAGCAGCACACACTGCCTTGGTTTTCTGACCAGGTTTTACAGAAACGCTCAACCAAATTCAACTTTGACGCCTAAGTACGCCAACCTCCACAACATGCATCCAATGGCATTGACAGTTGAGCTGAAAATATTAATTAATGTGAACTACTTTGATAATCAATTGATCATTTTTCAAGAAAAAAAAGCCAACCATTTTGTGGTTCCAGCTTCTGAGGATTTGCTGTTTTTCTCTGTTCGCAGTGCAATCTATTGACTTTACCTTGGGCTCCGGGACATATTGATGGACCTTTCACCATTATGTGACATTTTATTGACTAAATGTTATGTTGATGTGCCAATTTTAGGGCTGGAATTAATAATTATTTTCATTATCTATTAATATATTGAATGTCTTCTTGAGCCATCGAATAAACGTTTGGTCTATTAAATGTCAGCAAAACAGTAAAAGGTGCCAGCTTCAAATAGCAAAGTCAAACAATATGTAGTATCACACAAGACAAAGTGAGAGGCTGGATCTACACAAACACAAAAATTGATTAATTGAATCATTTTCTGTCGATCATCTTTTTTTTCTGCTGTGCATCTTTTGATTCTTTTAGTTATGTGACTTCCGAGAGAGCATGATTACATTATGATGTAATTTACAGCCTCCTAGCTGGGTGTTTTTGCAGGATTTTAATGTTTTATGTTGGCTCTAAATTCTATGCTCTACCACGCACAATAGGGTATAGATTTGAAAAAAAGAACTGCGTGCAAAACTTATATTTAATAAATGAGTTATATATGATCATAGATAGATAGATAGATAGATAGATAGATAGATAGATTTTTATTGATCCCAAAATGGGAAATTACGGTGCTACAGCAGCAAAATATCACACACAGCACACATACAGAATATACATGAAATAATAAATAGGATAGAGTACAAAAAAATTAAGATAAAAAAATACAAAGTGGAGAATGCAATACTTAAATCATATTTATAAAGTAAAACCTATGTCTGTCCAAGTTGCATTTAGTGCAGTTTTTTGATGTATATGAATCTTACTCAGTCAATCATATATTGTGAAACAAAATCACATTTGGTGCACTGTCAGATGTGATATCCCACTACTAGTGTATTTCTCACATGTTCTGTAGTGTCAACCAGTAAATATAAGTGGAGGCCTGGCCCACTGCTCTCAGTCGGACATGTCATAGTTTTCCAGCAGATATTTGAACGAGGCCACAGAGGATTAGTTGGTGAGAACTATTTGACTTTGTTTTATTGATCCTTCATGTACGACGGTGAGGTGGCAACAGTCATGGTTATTGCTCACTCTTTCTCTCTCTCTCTCTCTTTACACTTACAGTCTGCTGTGCTCTCTCTCTCTCTCTTTGAGCCTTCGTGCTCTGTGTCACGCTGCCATACTGCTCTTTCTCTCTGCGGACTGACTTCAAGGGGAAAAGCCAAAGCGCTAGATGTTGATTCTTGGGGAGCTGACTCAACAGAGGCTCAGGGAACGCTTGTTGATTTGGTGTGTGTGTGTGTGTGTGTGTCTCAGTGTGAGTGTGGTGATGGTGCATATGCTTGGCTCAGTCCCCACTGACGGTGTTGTACAGCAGCAGAAGAACGGATGCGGCCAATTAATCTTAGTCTGGGCTGAGATGGCTGGACAGCCATTTCATGTGAAAATAGGGACATGTAACATATGATGACTGAAAAACAAGACTTTTTTCTACACATTGACATCAACATGTATTTACAGCTACTTCATGTATGAAAGTAAATATAGAATATAATTTTGGCTGTTAGTCAGACTCACAGTGGAGTAAACAGTGAGTACAGTACATGTGCTCGCAGAGACATTTAATTTGTATCCAGAGAGAAATGCTTTATCTGGTGGAAGAGTGAGGAATTTCAATGGAATTAGTGGGATGGAAACAAACAATCAAGAAAAGAGTTGGATTTTCTGGCTGTTTTCCCTGCAGTTGTTCCGTGGTGCATCGGCAAATACAAGCAGGTCATGAGTTTACTGATTCTCTTGTCATCTCCGAATGTCACCACGGTTACACATTAATTCCTGTCTGACAATCAATGGCAGATCTCCCTCTCTCTTTCTCTCTCTCACTCTCTCTCTCATGGGTGAAGTCAGGTGAAGGATTAAGGTCACTTTAATCTAAATTCCAGTCAAATCAGGATTGACAGTGATTTAACATGTGCCCAAACATATCCATGT
The DNA here is from genome assembly GCA_023631565.1 of Gymnocephalus cernua. NCBI lineage: Eukaryota > Metazoa > Chordata > Actinopteri > Perciformes > Percidae > Gymnocephalus > Gymnocephalus cernua. Next base: position 17,750,682 of record CM042428.1, read on the forward strand.
GCAATTCAGAAAAAAAAGATTTTGCCTAAAATTGACCTACATGTAAGAGCTTTCAGTTACAAGGCAGTTTAGTATTATATAGATCACAGAAGGGCAGAGGATTGGATCCAATCGTGAGCCTAAAAAAATCGATATTGAATCCAATCATGACATTTTCTGAATCGTGCACCCCTAATGAAAAGGGGAAAACAAAAGGAATTTTTTTTGGCATTTTTGCTTGATAAGTAACTGAAACATATAAGTGATTACTGAAACAGTTGCTGATTAATGTTTTGTTGATCGACTAATCTATTAATCCACTCAGTGTTCAAATATCTATTTGATTCATTTTTATTTACAATTTTTTCCGATTGTTTCTGGACTACACAAATTTGTACAATGATGACAAGATGTGATCATGTCATCTCGACTCAATAAAGGTCAAAGATGATAAATGATCACATTTAATTATTGCCCAGCCATAGACCTGTCAATTGGCTTAAACTTTCCAATTGATTGAAATTAAATACACTGCCTCCATCAGCACAAAGTCAGACAATTTGTTCAAATTCCTGACAACAAAGAAATGTTTGCCAGGTTTATGACACATGCATTGATTATGTTCTCCATCAGCTGTAGACAGCTATTAATAACGAGAAAGTGAGAAACTACCTAAAACTACTGCATTTACAAGTGATTTACACGCTTTCAAAAGCACTAACATAATGTACAGAAGAAAAAATAGCAGCAGCATAGGCTTACTTGCCCACACCTGCCCCCACACACTGTCATAAATAGATATTCTCTCACTCTCTTCCTTCCTATCATGGCTCCAGCACCACATCAGAGACACAACAGCCTTGTATAACGGGATCTCACGTTATGTGTTTTCCCAATCTAACTCTCATTATTATTATTCTCTGCTGCTGCTGTCTCATGATGTGTTTTTATGGTTATATTTATGTGGGGAACATGCAAGTGTGGATGGATTAGTAAAAACGCCTTTTTTTTCCCCTCGGTGGGGCTGCAGGACAGGACCTGTGCCCTGATCAGTATTCAGGCTGGTGCTTCAGCTCGGTATGAAATTGAATGCAGCCTTGCCTCACAGGGTACGACTTTGACACAGTCGCTTCTCTTCATCCCCCCCCCCCCCCAATATCTCCGGCAAAGATCCTCGCTCTTGATTGGCTCCTGAGCTGAAGGCAGCTGATTGGCTGAGAACAGAGGGAGCCAGGAGGATGCCTGTGCATGTACATGAGAGTGTAAGGCAGCTTTTAGCATGTTGACCGGGCATCTGCACATGTCACTGTCTGATGATGAATGTGTAGGTTTGGTCCAATTACCCCTCAATGGCGCTGCCTCGCCTCTAGCTGTGCACGTCGGGATTCATTTTTGTTTAATGGTTTCCCAGCAGCACCCTCTCTATCTGACATCAGGCATTGAAGGTGACTGTACACAGGAGGAGACTGACAGGCAAATAAAACTAGCATCTCTCCTCTCTTTATTTGTTCATCTCTGCGACTACCGGCTGAGAGCAGGAATATCTTGACAGAGGAAGATACGCAGATGTTGCTGGGAGCTGACAACTGCCAGACTCAGCTATGAAATGATGCAGAGAAAAGGCGGAACGGAAATGTTATTACTGTATATCATAAGGATACTTTTTTCATGAACTCTTATCGTTCTATGACAGGATTCAATTTATTCCTCTGCTTCTGTTTTCACATTATTGTAGAATAATGGTCAATAATCTCTAGCGCTAATATTTTATGGATAAGAATCTATTTGCCCCCATAACACAGATTACAAAACATACCCTTGTTAAAGTTTTTTTTTTATTTCTATTCAGATAGGAAGAAATACAGAATTGGCAGGCATACAGTATCTGCTACACTGTAAAAATCATTTTAAAGATAATAGAACTGTGGACTTAAGCATTGGCCTTGAGATACACTTTAGTCTGTTGTTGCATCAAGGGCTTCCTTCCACTTTTCAGAATCATACTTTTGTCCTCAGTTTCAGTTCATTTCTTTCTTGAAATCCTTTTTCACAACACTGTTCTTCTACTGTTCATCAGCCTAAATCCAGATGAGAGAAGCTCTGAGTTGTTAAATATGTTAATATGCTCATCTAAGTGGCCTTTATTACAGAAGTAAATTAATCTTAATTTTTATTTACAGATAATTCTTCTAAAAAGACTGATCGTCACTCAAAGACAATGCAGTAAAGGACAGTGGCCTGTGTAGTAAATATGGACGTATAATATTTGTTTAAGTTTAAAGGTTCATTTGGAACTTTGGAACTTTGGAAACCAGTAGATTGAATTTTTAGTTACCTTAATCCATTAATAATGCAGCAATTTACAGTTGGGCTACAGCTACCAATTATGTTTATTATTGATTGATCTGCCAATTATTCTCTCAATTAATTGATTTTGTCAGAAGGTAACAAAAAATCAATCCATCAAAAACACACACACACACACACACACACACACACACACACACACACACGCATAAGCACTTTCTCTTCTCAAAAGCTCATATTACTCCATTTTACACCCAAATGTACTTACACGCTGGCACATTGGCGTTTAAACTTTTAAAACCAGAACCCTTCAACTCTCCGCAGACATACTTTGGCTTGTTCGCTTGTCACTTTCGGCATGTTCACTTGAAAAGAAAAGTGTCAGGCAGGAGGCCGCATGGTATAAGGCACAGTGAATGGCTAGCCATGTAAAGCCAGTAACACTGAGCCCCGGTGGAGCCTGGCTATCTGCATCCCTCAGGAGGTTGGCTGGCTATGGGAGAACACCGTGTGTCATGTCAGTCAGCAGCATGCCTCCTGCATGCATGGAGACTGCCGGTGGCTAGCTGCCTACTGCTGCTGTAATTGGTGAGCCACGGAGCATAACAGGACTGGAGGGATGAAGGGAAGAGATGAAAAAAATACGTAAAAAAGAATCGCGGGGGTGGAGGTGAGGGAGTGAGAGTGGCAGGGAGGGAAAAGGATTGAGTGGGAAGAGAGGTGAGGTTGGGTAGGATTATACACTGGTGAGGTAATTGGTAGAGGAGCAAAGGTGTCCCACACCTGCTATCTTTCACTTTTTTGAGAACAGCGTAGCCAGAAGGAAGACACAGGGGCAAGACGCAGGGAGAGAGAGGGAGGTGACAGGATGGGAGAAACGATAGCAGCTGGGAGATTGACTTATTTTCATGAGGTCATGGATTCAAAATTCTCCCCAACTTATCACATGCCAGGAAACCAATTTAACTCGGAAACATAATTTCCTTTGCAGTGCTCATGGTGCCAGGTCCGGACGTGGAGCCAAGCGCTATCACACTTTTATTACATTTGGCACATTTTTGGACAGGGGGGCTTCTATAAGAGGGTTCAGCAGCCTGTGACAAGATGACGATAGAGGTATCTTGGCTGAGTCAGTATTTGCGGGGGGGTAGAAGTGAGGGAGAGGGGGTTGGGGGGGGGGGGGGTATCCAATCGCCTGCAGCAAAGTCTTATAGATGGCAGGGATGGTTTATGCGATGGCTAGGTCTGATCAAAGGGGACAGGGCTATCATCTCACCAGGTCTGCAGCTTTCTGGCTCTCTGCTAGATTGCTGGAGGTGTGAATCGAGGTACAAATTAACTGAGTGTCTTCTCTGCTGACCGACCCCCTCCCTCAGGTTCTGGTCACGTTCATCCATCCCCACCTCGACATCCAAGAGTCAGAGAGAAAGCAATCTAGCCAAAGCCCAGAGGACAACAGGGGGAGGGCACATCCTCCTCTCCTCTCTCAGCATCCTTTCCTCATTTATTTCATTCTCTGGTCTTTCTCCTCTAAGGGGTGATACCACATCCCTGTGGTCTCTTCTCTCCAACACCTCTCTCCACTTTCTCCTTCCTACTTCTTTCCTTGCTGCCCTTATTCCCAACCCTCGAGTCCACTCTCCTCCAGAAAATAACAAAGTCAACAGGCAGGCAGGCCCGTGGACACAGAAAACCAATCTAACACACTAGGGTGAAACGGAATGGATGAATGGAATGAAACTAACCCACAAGTAAAAAGATGAGAACTAAAAAGAGATAAAATAAAGGAAAAGATGGAGACAAAAAAACAAATAAACGAACAATCAATCATATAATTTATGATAATCTGCAACCATTCCCTTGTTCTGCTTCTCAATTATGAGGATTTGCTGCTTGTCTTTGTCTTATGTAATAGTAAATTGGATTCCTTTGGGTTGTTTGGGGTTTGTACTGTTGGCTGGACAAAACCTTTCGATTTTCAGTTTTCTCATATTTTCCAAACTCAAATAATTGATTAAATAATTGGCTGACTGAACAATAATGTTGCAGCCTTACTTTTATCACCAGTTGTTGGCAAGCTGTCCATATATGTCCCATTTCAGTAACATGGGGATTGATTGAAATTCCTTTTATACAGTTTCATTGTATATTTACTTGAGGTGAAGTTGTAACTTCTGAGGTTTCTTAAAAGCAGCAAATTGTTAATTTATAAGGTCTACGCTGTCTTAGATTATGCAGAACATAATCATTGAGCTGGCTGGTTATTCTTATGCAAATACACCAAACAGCATGAGATTTTTAATGCATTTGCAGGACCCACTAGTGGTTCACAGGTTGACTCGCCTAGTGGGAAAACTCCCACAATCCTAGGTGGTTTGTCTGCTTCTACTGGCCTGGTAAAGCCTTTCCAATAGCCCAAAAATTAAAGCAAAGCAGCACTCAGGTATGCAGTTATTGTACCATTGACATCTCTGACAATAGCACCAGTTTTGTTATATACTTGACAGCTGAAGCTAAAACATCCTTAAATATCTCTGTGATAGTACATCACAATTAGTGGTGCTGACCTATCTGCCAAGTGTGCAGCATCATACCACTTCATGTGAAGAGACAGAAAGAGAGACTTATTATGTAACGTTGCCAAAAATAACTTCAATGAAACATTTCACCATCATCTCTGAAAGTCAAGGCAAGCTGGTATGGTGGGGTGAAAGGCTGAGGGGGATACATCTACATCAAACTAATTTGCAAGGAACTAACAGCATAAATTCAGCTGATTTGCAAGGCAACAACATCAGAGAGCGGAGAGGGTCATAAAACTCATGCAACCGACTCAATCTCAGCCCTGTTCAGACATGTGATAAAGAACAGTTTCAATTTGCACTGATCCGGGACCATCACACCATATGTCACAGTCCTGGGTCGCTAACAGATGTTTTTTGTTACTGTCATCTACCCAACATTACTTTCTTTAGATTGCCCATCATCCACTGAGTTTGTATTTTCAACATTTTTCCTGTAATACATTTCCTTAATGAAAGTGAATGAATCCATCTGTTAAGCCCCTTCCTAAATGCAAACCTGAAATTATCTAGACATCTGCCGGCAGGACTGTATGTGTTAAAATGCAAATGTCCAAATCAGTATGACAGGACATTAACGGACTTTGCCCTGCCAGCTCCTTAGTACAAAGTCCGTGTAATCTCTGATTGAGCCCATGTGTAAATAGAGCAGGTCATTGGGTGGAGAATTTGTGGCGAACGAAGGGGCTTGTTGACGCATCTATCGTAACTTGTGCAACACAGAAGAAAACAAATATCCAAGGGTTAAGAAGAAGGATGATTTACACAAGGACGATTGAGGAGACAATAATATTCGGGAACTACTTCTGGATAAGGGCCGACGCCTAAATCGTCAGACAAATTCAAGGAGACTTGGTTGTTTATGACCAAATTGTGAATGGGCTCCGTGACTGTGGTGTAATTCGCTTCATGTCCTGCCTACTGCATGCACTACCCAGGCGCCACCCCTTGTCTAAACAAAACAGAGTATTTCCAGTAATTGAGAACACATCCAACACAGGCAATCTCCTGTTGTGCGCTACATGTGTGAAAGGGAAACTCCCGATTCTCCTGACACAACACATTCTCACTCCCAATTTGTCAAATACTGAGGCCACGTCCACACGTACCAAAACGATCTTTTTTTTTATCTGTCTTCCTTGGATTTGTTTCAAGAATAGTTGTGTCCAAACGAATCCATTTGTAAATAACTTAATGCGCCACTTCATATTCCAGGCCTATAGGCGGTGCTGTTATTGTTACAGAAATTAACCAAAAACTGAGAAGAGCAGTCTTCAGTCCGTCCGTTCATAACATGACTAGCTAGACTCAAATAATTTCTAATAAGTAAACAGGCTTTGCTAGACTTTAATAACTTTCACCACTGCTCATTTTATAAAGGCCGTCGCAAGAAAACATGTCTTTGTTTACATTGTATAATGTGCTGTTGGATTGCTTTTTATTTTGCAATTCTGTCTGCTATCGGACATGATTGCAGCGTGCTAGCTAGCAGAGCTAACGTTAGCTCTGCTAGCTAACATCGGCAATCAAACAAACATCAATGCAAACAAATGCTAGCGGTCAGTGGCCATGCTACCAGCGGGGTATGCGGTTTCGCCGTCGAAACAAAGCCAAAAGGGAGCCGTTTTCGAATTTTTTCACCCTGGGACCAAGTTTCAAAAAAGTGCATTTTCAGGCAGTGCATTTATAGGATTAGTTTGGACGATCTGCCCAAAACGATGCAAAACGTGCGTTTGCATCAAAAAGCATTTTTCAACATGCAGGGTAAAGCCACTTAGTTAGGGTTGAAAAAAGATTGTGGGTGGGGTTAAAAGATAAACGTTTTAGTGACACACGGGACAAGAACGGCACACGAAACCCGGTCTTCTGGGTGACAGTCCTTTTTTTTATTTGACCCATCCACCACCACATACCTACCTTCTTACACAGAGTTCCGGTCTTTAAAACTACTAGTGTCTGAGTATTCAGTATTTGACGAGTTGAGGGTGAGAAAGCCTTGCCTGACATTGTCCGGAGATCTTATGGGATGCAGCTTAACTGATACGTAGTGTAAAGGTGGATCAGGGAACCTAGACCGTAAAGTTATGGCTGGTAAAACCAAAACAATGAGCTGAAAGAAGTCGAGTGATAATTCTCTGTGGGTTTGTCACTACAAATGACACCTTTCATATTACACCCATTGTTAATATAAAAATATTGATTAGTGCTGCAGCTTTAAGTTCAACTACAATGTGTAAGGCTGCATCAGCACCAAAGACTTGACATTTTAAAGGAAATAAAAAGAGAGAGAAAGCAAAGGAGTAGGAGGCAGCAAGGGATTACCCATAATGAGAAGAGTTTATAGCCTATCAACTTCATTGGGAAAAGTAATGGAGTCAGGAAAGACAGACTGCAGACTGAAGCACTGCAGCATGCGGGCGGAGAGACAGACACAAACAGATGGACAGACAGACACATGGAGCCGCAACACATAAAGATTAGAGCCTTGTTCTTCAATCTGGCCTGGCCAGATAAGACTACAGCATTCAGGGATTTATCAGGTGCCTCAGTACAGGTGCATTACCTGGACGGCTGAGCGCAGTCCCAGTCATTTACTGATAGCGTACAGTATACATGCCTTAGTGTGTGTGTATGTGTGTGAATCTCAGTTTCTAACACTTGTGTGCTCCTTTGCCCATTTATTTGTGAGTGTGTGTGTGTGTCTGTGTGTGTGTGTGTGTGTGCGTGTGTGCGTGTGTTTGTTTGTGTGTGACCGCTCTGCCCAAAGACCCACTGCAAGGCTGAGGCTCATCTTGTCAAAGCCCGGCAGATCTTAGCGGATATTTCTAGTCTCTGGCAGATAAATAAATAACTGAACACTGGTTTGGATTTAGACAGAGATGAACGCTTTAAGAGCTTTTTTTTTTTTTTTTTTACAGCTGTGCCCTAAGAGAGAGAGAGAGAGAGAGAGAGAGAGAGAGAGAGAGAGAGAGAGAGAGAGAGAGAGAGAGAGAGAGGGACACACAGAAGAGAGAAATAAAGCAAAAATACATAAGCCCACACATCCATGTCCCATTACTCCAGAAACCTTAAATTATTGTACAGTATAATGTCAATGCTAAATAGGGCTTTTCCCCACAAAAAAAACCTCTCTCTTTGGATGCACTCTGGAAAAAAAAGTACAGAGGAAAGAGAAGGGGGCAAATGAAACAGAAAGTTATAGCCAGTGAGCTTGGGGAGTTTATTTCCACTCTACTGTATCTTTTGGTCTAGACAGAACTATTTTTAAGTTATAAAAAAGGGAGAGGAAGTTGTAAGAGGGCCTTTAGGCAGAGGAGGGAAGTGAAGGGGCTGTTTGAAAAATCATCCGCTTTTTCTCTTATTCACCTCCTTTTCTCTCTCTGTTACCCTCTGTAGACTACTGCCTGGCTGGTAGGAAGTACTGTGCACTTGAATAGAGTTGCTGTGTGTGTGTGTGTGTGTGTGTGTGTGTGTCCTGGTGGGACTGTGGCTTTTGTCTGCCTTTGATTACTCCTATGAATTATGCATCCTGCACCTCTCTGTTTGTGTGGCCATGTGTGTCTCTGAGTGTGTGTGTGCGTGTGCTGTGGAACTGAGCCAGAGACTGCAGTGCATAGTGACAGTGACTGATACTGCTTCGCCCTTCTCAGACTCTCTCCTTTACAACCACACGCACACAAAGTCATGCATACTCACACAAACACACACTAACACGTTTATACACACATGAAAACTCAGTTACGGTGACGGATATTTGTCCTTGTCTCCTCTTTACTCTCTCACCGGCCATCAGAGATCTGAGCCCAAACTTCTGAACACTGTGAAGGTCAAAAACTGTGTGTAACACGAACAAAGCTGTAATACTTTAATTAAGACAGGCAGGGTGTGGCGTGAGTCTGTGGTACACTCTTTTACAGGGACATTTGAGTATTTGTGGCACAGTTGAAATGTTTGAATGATAAACTTTCAAAGAATAGTAAAAAACAACAACAGATATTCTATTTACAATGATATAAACAAGAAAAGAAGTACCAAATCTTCACATTTTAGAAGCTAAAATAAGGAATATTTGTTCACTTCTGCCTGATTAAGTAATTTTTTGTCAATTGACAAATTGATTAAATGGCTTTGGCACTAGTTTTGACATAAGATGGTACAAGTCCAGAGGGGGTATTGATATACAGAGAGTTCAGTCTACAGATCCTGTGGTCGGAAATAATCTCTGTTAGCTGCCAGCTTGTCAGACAGAAATGGAGCAGTAAATTGAGCTGCTTGATAAAAACACTGTAAACCAACACAAAGCACTCAATTAAGGTTGTATCCATCCACAACCGGATGCAGGGCTCGCTATCGGTACTTAATACCTTTAAGGTATTAAATTAAATAACCCAGTACCGAGTAGTATCGAAACTTCTTGTATACAATACCTGCATTTGATCCTTTTTTACCCAGATCTAAATTACTATTTGGATGGTTTTGCTTGCAGCCAATCACCGCAAGCATTCTTTTGATTTAATGTGACATGTGATTGGCCCACTACCACAGCAGCTAGTGGTGGTGGCATTTTACACCACTGAATGCTTCCATTCACATAATGGGTATCAAATGAAGTAAAAATAATAAATAAAATGGATCAATTGAAGTACTTCATTGGTATCAGTATCACTTTAAGGGTACTGGTATTGATAATGTAACTTCATTTTTTTTACATTTGGTGTATGCGTGATGCTTGTTTCTGTTCTCCGACCAGTTTGTATCATGGACCTATTTAATGGTCCTTCTTTCAATACCGTGTTGTGGTTAAATGTAAAAAAATGTTGTTACCAGGGCCTAATTTTACTCCAGTTAATTTCTGTTTGATGAGCTGCCGGATTGTTAGGGCATTACGTTAATGTCCAATTTATCTACAGAACATACTGTACAGCAAAAATCTGCGAGATTAAAGAGAGCCTATGTAAGTGGCAAATACTAGTACTATTCTCAAATGTAATGCAACAGTAGCACAAGTAAAGAAGAGTTAAAAAGTCAGCAAAGTGACTCAGTAATGCCAGGTCATCAACACATATCTAAAGCAAACTTAGCTAACATTAGCCACCACAACAATAATGTACCATTACTGGCTGCAGCTAGGTAGCCAGGCAAATTCTTTTAAGAGGATTGAAGAATGAAGGAGTGCCGTTAATTCAAGAGTGGGCTTGTGAGGTGGCTAGGGTGGCGGCGTCAAACAAACGGATTGTAAGATTGGATGTCTAAATGGGGAAAGTGCTTAAGCTTTCTGGAGGGCTCCTGAGAAGCTTTGTGCTGGGGAGAGACGTGTATGATGGGCTTACGGTGCGGTCATTAAAGATAGGGTTTGGTTTACAGTTTATTCTGTATTGTTCTCTATTTTGTTATTATTTTTGTTGTATGGTCTTGTATATTGTTGTTATTGTGTCATCTTTTCTTGGTTTTTGTCTGGGTGGGTGGCGATGATGAGTGTGTGTGTGTGTGTGGGGGGGGGAGGTTTAGGGGGGGGGGGCAGGGGTATGTTGCGAATTGTATGCTCTGTTGGTTACATTTTTCACATTTGAAAGAGATATAATGTGTTTTTCTACTTCTTTCAAAAAAGTACATAATCTCGCTTAAAAAAATGTCTACATGCAAAACTGCCAACCTCCTTCAAGCGCCCGCAGCAAAACGGCGTGGTAGAGCGCAGAGCACAGGGGCAAAGCGCAGCGCAGGAACGTTCTGGAATTGCTTGCGCCTTGAAACGTCAGCGGCGACGAGGTCTGGGCTGCCCCACTCTCCTCATGGGAAAACAAAGAATGGCCAGCGCAGAGCGGTTTCATGCGGATCATGTGTAGGCGGCTTAAGGCTCTATCAGCACTGTACGATCTTTCATTAATTAAAACCTCTGTGTGTCACACACCGAAGAGCAGCACTAATTGCCACTAGCTGTTCTGTGGGGAAAACACAAACATCAAGCAATAGCCAGAGAGTTTCTTTCAATCATGAGTTTCCCTGGGCCACATCAGCATTGGAATTACAACCGACCAGAGTGCAACACTGCGGCACTTCGGATCATAACTTATTATGTAGTGACCTTATTGCTGTCACAGTTATATCACCACATCCATCCATCTTACATCACCTCTCTCAGGCCCAGAGGAGTCCTCCTCTGCTGAACATTAGGGAGAGTCTGGAACAACCCCTTAGTCATGGCCGAGGAAATCCCTCAAGACTGCGTGTGCTGTGTATATAGACAAATGGGGAAGGCTGGGTGTTTTGAAATATGCAGCGGTTTACTCTGTAGCTGCACAGTCATACCTCTTACTGACAAGATAGCAGGTGATGCATCCAGCCAGCTGTGTTCTTTTTCTCTCTCTCTTTTTCTCCTTAATGTAATCTGACTCTTTTCTGCCTTCCTTTTCTACAGTATCTCTGTGCCCACGGCAGGATGTACAGTGGGCAAGAGAGAGGAAAGAAATACAAAAAAGGGGAAGAGAATATTGGAGATAAAGTAAAAAAGAGAGATAAAGGTTGGAGGGGTGACTGTCGTGTTGTTACAGTTGTGGGGGAAAATGGCTGCAGTAGAGAGAGAGAGAGAGAGAGAGAGATGGAGTGTAGGATATGAGCTCTGAGACAGAAATTGAGGAAGAGATCAACAAAGGGAATCCATTGAGTCCAGACACTGGTTTTTACACTGACATTGTGCTGCTCTCGGGATCCATCCATCTCAGACACAATGCATTGTCTGCCCATACCACATTTCCACTGAATAAAAGATACTGTCTTTAAGATATAGCGCTGTGAGTTGTCCCAGTAGCTCAGAGGGGGGACAGCACACACAATGTCAGGCCTCTTACTCTGTTATGAGTTTGAGTATCCTTCTCGCACCGCTCTCACCATCTCTAATGGCTCACATTTTCCGGTCTCAACAGGAGGGAGAACAAGGTAAGATAAGCAACTTGATACTTTTTTTGCACAATTTCAGCTCATATTGCAATTTATTATATTTAAACCACTTCCTGATGACTTTTTAGAGAGATATAATTGGTCTTTTAGCTTAATCTACCATATGGCAGGGGTAAAAAAAATAAAATAAATAAAACTATGAAATACACAGTTTCTCAGTATTTACAAAACACACAGGCTGAAATAAATGAAGCACAAGCAGGGCCACATATGTGGTTACTATAAGCAGTGAGGCAGAAGAGATTCAGAGAGCCCAGTGGTCAACTGTTGCACAGTTACAGAAACCACTAATGTGGTTGAAGTTGAGTATAGGGACAAAACAGAATGTACAATTAGATATAGCATCTGTTAACTTGGGTTAAAAACTGCACTAAGCTGTGCACCTGCCAGCTAAATATTTATGTGATGTGTGTATACGGGCACCCGTGTTGGGTACATCTTCACTGTTGATTTTCTCATAACATCCCGAGTCAACTTGATTACTTGTTATAACTTGTTATTTTCTGTTCTCTTGTTACCTCATCAGATTGACCGTTGGACTTTTCTTCGGCTGCTTTTATGGATCCTCCAGAGGGACAAAGCACTGATAAATCTCCAGGTGTTACAGTGATACAGTATCTAATCTAAAACGTTGGTACATTCTCCTATGTGTTTAGCTTAAAATACTGAGGGGCGCTCTGTGTACAACTGCCTAATAAGAAGAGAAGAGGTGACTCCAACCAACCCTATTCTCCCCTGCTAATGCTACTGTACATCAAAGTACCTAAAGATCTTCATACTACTAATTGATGGCAACAAACAAGTGAATCATGTCATACTGTACAGTTTTATCTCCAGGTGGTATTGCTGTTGATATTAGATTGAAATGTAAAGATATAAAAAGGCCAAAACAAGAAGAAAGAATTACGATCAAAGTCGTTTGTTCTTGGCTGCCTGTGTGACTGATGTTCCCCCGGCGGCAGCAGTATTCAACACAAACCAGACAGCGGGCTGCTAATCTCTCCCCGTCCTCCCTGGTTGTGTGTATTGTCTAGTGTTTGACAAGCCACCTCTGCCAGCTTCCAGCCTCCAGCCACAGGACTGGCACAGTTGCCTTTGAGCCTGGCTCAGAGAGATTTAATGGTCTCCAACCAAGAGGCAGTTAACCAGGCAGCCATTTTGGGTAGTCTTTGTTGTCTCTGGGAATCGCTTTCAGGTCAGTGACTAGGTTTTTTTTAATGAACAATGATGACACAGCTTGACTGAAGTCTATACAAGACTGGAGTAGGAAGCTGTTAAGATGTGATCAATGCGTCTTTTTGTAACCAACTCATTGATGGTGGGTTTTCACTGGTAAAAACATAAACTTCTTTTACTGTAATAAGTCTGTTGCCGTTTAAATGTTTGGTTTAAAGACGTTCGCAGGAACAGTCCATGACACAGAGTTCCTCAATATTGAAATATGTCAGTTTTGCCCTAACGATCGTAATGTTTATTGAGGTAACCTTGGGTGCGATACTGAAATCCTGCTTTGAATGTCAGTCATGTCACCATTTTGCCATATTCTCTCCCTTCTGTATAGCGGCGGCGCTGTGTGATGAATTTAGCTTGTCAGTGATTTGTCGTAACTGCTGAGTTCTTTCGCATCCCTCTGCTGCGTACCTTATGAATACTGAGCAACCAACTGTGTGTGTGTGCACGCGTCTGTGGTTGTATTTTGAATACTAAGTGTTGCATAAACTGTACTGGTATGAGTGTGTGTGTTGAGAGCCGAGTATCTGCCTCTGTATCAGTTTGATTCTGCGTGCATGTGAGTGCTTGCGTGGATTAAGTTAGGTGGTGACTGATGGCATGTCCATGCTTGGCTATCCACAGCACATCTTCTTAGACTGTCTGAGTGATGGGAGGGAGACACACTCTTCTAGCTGAATAAAACATGAACTCAGACACGCTGTCAGCAGACACAAGCCTCCACCGGATGATAAGACAGTTGTGCATGTGCGTGAGACAAGAACAGCTCCTTCATAAGTTTACATTGAAATATTTATCATTTATCAGTTTATGCTAAAACAGAAAAAGAACGTTGCAACTTGTGCTTGTTTACAGCTTTTAATGTGACAATGTGCTTCATTTCCTTCATCTTACAATACTTTGGATTCTATTTTCTGAAACTAATGATGAGTCTGTGCATTTAATGAGGCACACTGGGAAGGAATTATGTATAGGTTTATGCAGAACATGCTCACTTAATTCCATTCTTTCCGCAACCACCTCGCCTCAGGGAAGGGAAATGCAGCCAAACAAAAGAATATGTAAACCCTTTATTAGACATAGACAATCTTGTCCGTGTGGCACAGAGGTAAACATCATGCACTGTTGAGTCATTTATGACTAACGTATGGTACGCGATGTTCTGTCTCTCAGCCTTGCTCAGCCCAACCTTGTCACATCCATGAGACAACATCATCTCTCCAATATGTTTCGGAGTCTAATCTCTGTTCACTCTGACCTGATCCTTTCTTTTATTCTCCTGCCGGCTCCTTGCATCCTCACCCCTGGCCTATTTTCCTATTCACTCTTTCTCACTTTCCTCATGTCCTTTCCATCATCTCCCTTTTCCCCTTCCTGTCTTTCACAAACAGCTGTTGGTCTACTGTTAGCCTCTACGTCGATGGATTCCCACTGATGAGGCACTGGTTCTTACTAAGCCTCGCCAGATGTGCTGCTGGTGTTAAGTACACTCCTTCTAAGTACACTTCAGCTTCACTTAAGAAAACATATGAAGCCTTCAACGTGCAGGTTGACCAGGCCAACTGATTACTGATTACCCCAGCCCATTTATTACTGAGGATGTAAATCTATAAAAAACTAACACATCCTCCAAACAAAAAAAATTACTTTAATTAATTGAATTTCATTAATTAATCAATATTCTAAATAGTTGGCAATCTTACAGAATCATTGAGGGGCAAGGTGAACAATATATTATTTGAGAGCAATATTGCCCTTAACCCAAAGTGATATTGACCTTAAAGCAATACTATGTAACGTTTCCCTTTTTCGGTCCCCCTAGGCCTACAGGTTGTCTCATTGGAACTACAGCTATCGAAGAGGGAAAAGTTGCATAGTGTTGCTTTAAGTTTATAGGAGATTGACGTCGGACATATTATCTCCTGAATACAAATTGAGTAATATGTTTTGGGAAATGAACTCTTCAAGATTGCTGCCTGGTTTATTTTTGTAGGGCAGGTCACTTTCCAGTCTGACTGACATGACACACGGTCATTGGCTGAGCAGCTACGCATCGGAAAATCCTCAAACAGCCATTACGGTTCATAAAAACATTTTATGGAGAAATCTCACAGTTCCATTGTGTTTTACAGTGACCATTTGTTGTTGTTGTAGTTGTTGTTGTTAGGTAACTGAGAAGGTAAAACCTTTTGTTGATGCTGCATTTGGCTGAACTTTCAATGCTCTTTGTATCGTGCACTAAGCGCTTCATTCTGCACGGCTTACTCATTCTCAAAAATTAGGCCTATCCTAATATCTAATAAAGAGGAAAGGTAGAATTAAGTTATTAATAATATCTCCTACGCAGGAGATAATATCCTCTACGTAGAACAGGGATCTTCAACAGGGGGTCCGGGACCCCTAGGGGGTCCTCAGAGTCAATGCAGGGGGGCCCTCACAATTAACATGAATCCAACATAATCATTAGCAAATATAAATCCACACTGATGATAGGTGTACTGGCCCATTGGTAAGGTAGTCACTAAGATAGCCATCCACAGATAGTTAATTAATAATCCACATATATGTTTTAACATTAAAACATGATTTATAAAATCATGCCAACAATTTTTAGGCTATTTTTATAGCTTAGTATTCTATGCAAAAAGACTATGTATAAAGGCTTTAGGCCACCTACATGTATTTGTAGGCCCAGTTGCATGCAACTTCATTTTATACAATATATGTAACAGGGGTCCCTTCTCCGTCTCTCTTTCAGTTAAGGGGTCCCTGGCTTAAAAAACGTTGAAGACCCCTGACGTAGAAAATAACATCTCGCAAATACAACACTCGCCAACACTGCCCGCAAAAAACTGTTTTCACCTTGCCTCTCTCCCCCGCCACACACTGAACATTTAACCGCAGCAGCTTTTTAAACTGTGACATTAGACCTCACCACGGAGGACAGGAGCACTTTTGATATGAACGTGTGCATGTGATGATCCTTGCTTTTCTCTGCTGCCTTTGAAGATGGATGGCGGTGAAATGCTAATTATTCCAGGCCACGAGGCCGGACGCGTGCACAGTTCAAAGGCGGGGCTGGGTGCAGCCGTACCTCAAAGTGCTGGGTTGAATCTGTTCCGCACTGAGGCTTTACCAAAGGCTGATGTCTCAGTGGAGGCTGCCTGCTTCCTACCCCTTTCCCTACATGTGTTACACAACCCTCCTCCCTCCAGAATTTATGGGTATAAGTGTGTATGCGTGGGGGTCTCTGTCTGCATATGCTTTTGTAAGCATAGTAAAATGGGACACTCTTGTCCTCAGTGGCAGTGTATTGGAAGATACTTTAGCCTCCATGACGCTGCAGATTTGAAAGCTACACTCTCTTCCCTCACTGCCTCTCTGTACGTGATGTCCTTTTGAAAGCAATATCTCCTACAATCCTTCACTTCCAAAATTTCCTGCTGGATGTTTGTCTTCATTCTGACTTGTTAAAGTTTTTTTTGTTCCCTCATCAATCTCTTTCTAGAGCGTTGTCTTAGTTGGTGTGTCGCAGCAATCTCTGTGGTTTTGAGCTGGAAACGTGTGCACAACTAGAATGAATAGCCATGACTTGATGGTGCATTGTACTGCAGTACCTCTGTGTGTGTGTGTGTGTGTGTGTGTGTGTGTGTGTGTGTGTGTGTGTGTGTGTGTGTGTGTGTGTGTGTGCGTGCGTGCGTGTGTTGGGGGAGGTAACGGTGTATGACAGGTAAATAGAGGTCACTTCCTAAAGGAGGATAACAGAGGAGGAGGACACAGGCCACATCCACACACACACACACACACACACACACACACACACACACACACACACACACACACACACACACACACACACACACACACACACACACACACACACACAGCCTCATCAGGTGATTTATGAAACGTGTCAGCTTTGCAAGTGTTTGCATTTGAGGAGGATTTTGATGTATCACCCTTGAATGCCCAGTTCCAACAAGTTACTGCTGGATGCATTTCCATTGCTCTTGACAAAATGTGTGTGTGTATGTGTGTTGACTACATAGCATAAGGATGTGTAGTACAGGAGACTCTCATTATTAGATGGAGCTTGCTGTGTCATCAATCAGTGCTGGGGAATAATTGCACCCGTTTGCTACTACTGACAGTTTACTGTCTGTAACCGTTTAGGAAAGTCACAAAGAAACATGCACGCACGCATGCACACACAAAAACATTTGGGTTTTACGATAAGTAATACGTACTGTATGTTTTCACATCATTAGATGACTGAGTGCTCTAATGTTTGAAGTGGCATGTGCATGATTCATCAAGGAAAAAGCAAAAAAGCACATGGTAACAATGGTTACACATTGCATGAACACACATACAGCATGTCGGCAGAAATGACACGTCCGTGACCAAAAAGACACACAAGTTAAACTTTTAAGCGGGTAAAAAAAGACTTGACTGTGCTATTTTTGGTCTTGTGCTGGTTTGGTGTCTGTGACTGAAGCCATAAGTGACGATGGGATGATGAGACATCCTTTCTCATTTCATCTCCGAGCTCCATCCCATCCGGCAGACAGACTCTGTTCCAGCAGAGGTCTGAATGAATATTTAATCATTTTACATTTTTTAGATACCTGTGTCAACGACCACTCTCTGATTAAAAAGAAATTCATCAACATGTCGTCTCTACTTCCATTTCCAAACTGGAAAAGTACATTGTGAATGTAAAAGTTTCTTTGTTGTGTAAGAATAGACTGCAGGAGCTTGGCAACAGAAGGAGGCATGCCATGTTAAGGAACTACAAGTACTGTTTCATATTCACACTGTTCCTCACATCTGAGGCTACACATTTTCACACTCTGCTGCCTCTGACCAGGCCAGAGTCAAGCCAGTTCAAGCCGAGCAAATTACCCATATGTCCTTCATTTTGACTGTCAGAGGAAACATGTTAACAGCCCACCAAGAAACTACTTCCAAGTTAATGTGGTAAGAATATAGTGCATATGAAAAAGTATAAAAGAGAAATATACTGCCTGTTTTTGTTTGGGGGATCCAATTACAAAGAAGGTTGGTATGCATCTTCATCTGCATCTTCATCTACATCTACCTCTGTCTTCAATTGAGAGAACTCAGCTGAAAAACAGAGCGTACTTGGTCGGCCAGATGTTTACATATTCCAAATTTCTCTCGTTGGTCCACAACAAAAACAGCTGCTCAGCCCCATCTAGCCTGTACCTCCATTGCTTCAAAGCTAACTTTTGATTCTACTTATTAGGCTGAGCTTTGAGACGAGACAGCTGCTACACTCCAAATCACAAATGTAAGCTTTAACAATGAACTGGTGGGCTGGATTAGAATGAGGGCTAAGGTAAAATGCACAGGGTCCCACATAACATTTTTTTAATCCTGGGCCAGTAGATCAGAGTTTGATTGTATAATTTTACTGGCCCAGAAAAAAAGAACATACATTGTAATGATTTATCCAAACAACAAACAAAAAGCCTATTCTGCATCTACAAATGAGGTTAGTCAGTTTAGTTGGATTTGCACGCTAATAATTCCTAGTTAGTATACAGTAATGCTTGTTTTAATGTAGGTGAAAGGCCAAAATGAGGCTACATAATTACAGTGTCAAGGCCATACACTGCTGCCTTCACTCTTTGTAAAGTCCCAATGTCGATGATTGTCATCATGAATCCAACCCTAACTCTTGTGTAATTTGGTTAACAAATAGCAATGATAAGTTTTGTGATATGGTTTTGGTTAAATGCATATGTTTAATTTCTTAAATCATGCAAAATAGCTAATTTACCACAATGAAGAAGAGAATATATGTTCAGGCAAATATCAGATATTTAAAGTAAAAGTGGTTTATTTTAACAATAGCCATCTGGTAACAGGTCTGTTTTCTCCTCATGTTCATATCGTAGTAATCTGAATATTTCCCAGCCATGTTTACTGGGCTATTTTAAGCGTTCATTTTGAAATGATTGTATAGTTTCCGACAGCAGTCGAACACAGCACTAGAGAAGCTTAGCTAACGTTAGCTAGTAATATTAGCGGACCCCGCGGTCCCTCTGCATATCCCCGCCTGAAGGTCCACAGCATACATGGACTCTTTGTGCTGGTTGCCGACGGTCATTTGTTTGACGTTTCTAAGCTAACCTTGCCTGCTAGTGTGACTGTGATAGGCACACACAATGCCACTGGCCCGAACAGGCCAGCGACTGTCCAATCAACTTGCCCGACATACGTTTTACTGGCCCGGGGCCACAGGCCCATTTCTTATGTCGAACCATGTTAACATCTGTGAGAGCTTAGTTCGTCTTGGACAGCCACTAAAAAAGGAACAAAGCAAGGTAAGAGGATTGTGAGGGGCTGTAATTACTGTATGTATGAATTAAAAAAAGCGAATGCAAGAGGAGGGTGCTGGCCTGTCAGACACTGCCTTGACTGGATCCATGTGCACACAACGAAGCCCCAGAAATGAGACTGTAAGACATGAAACAGGGAAGGTGGTTGTTGACCTCTCAATGCTCAACTGCCAGGAGTGTCAGCCTCTTCTCTCATTCATGATCTTTCAGGCAGCTTTTAATCCAAATGGTTAGGGTAATCAGAGAATCCTGAGGCATTTTTTTTATGGGATTTGTTGCCAGCCTTCTCCTTGAATGGTATCACACTGGTAGTAAGCGAGAGAAGAGAAAAGGTGTTCCACCGCTGCGGTACGGAAGTAAACAGGCTCAAGGCCAGAGAATGATTCGCCTAGATGAACTAAAGGCAGAGAAGGGAAGTGCGGTGGATGGAGCAGCTCTCAGCCATGACAATTTGTTAAAGCCATTGATAGATGTTGCGTTTTCTTGAATTTTGAGAAAGGAGAGGCTTGGTCCAATGAAGATTTAATAACAAAATTACATGACAAAAACAAGTTTTAAAGGTCCCATGACATGGTGGCTCCTTGGATGCTTTTATATATATGCCCTAATACTGTATCTGAAGTCTGTTTCCCGAAATTCAGCCACTAGAGCCAGTCCCACAATGAGCTTTCCTCAGAACGTGCCATTTCTTTGTCTGTAGCTATTGAGGAGGAGGGGGGGGGGGGGGGGGGGGGGGCCCTTGACCAACTGCCACTTTGCTTGTTTGAAAGCCATGATGTCTCTCTCTCATGGGTTGGCCAAATTCTCTGGGCAGGCAAAGCAGAGAAAGGTGAGGTAACCTTCCTTCTTATGACCTCATAAAGAGGAGATTCCAGATCGGCCCATCTGAGCTTTCATTTTCTCAAAGGCAGAGCAGGATACCCAGGGCTCGGTTTACACCTCTCACCATTTCAAGCCAATTGGGGACCATAGGCAGGCTGGGGGAACTCATATTAATGTTAAAAGTGAAAGTGAAATTTTCATGCCATGACCATTTGGAACAAAGACCAACAAGATCTAATTATCTTGAGAAACTTAGGAATCAGTATGAAACAGAAAGATATTGATTGGGTCTAACAGTATTGATACAACCCTTCCGCTTTAACCCAGCTGCAGCGTATATTATGAATACATTAAAACATAAAAGTACATAGACATCAAAGATCAGCA
Source organism: Gymnocephalus cernua (assembly GCA_023631565.1). Lineage (NCBI taxonomy): Eukaryota > Metazoa > Chordata > Actinopteri > Perciformes > Percidae > Gymnocephalus > Gymnocephalus cernua. Next base: position 17,771,311 of record CM042428.1, read on the forward strand.
TTGTTTTAACTTTTTTAAACTCAACATAGATCACGGATTCTGAGAATTCTGTGTTACAGCACTGTATAATAAATAAAATAAATACTGATTCAGCAGTACTTGCAGACGGCATGATGCAGACAAAATGCATGACGAGAGTTATTTCAATGCTGGTAATAAAGAGGAGACAGATGTGTTTGACGGCATCTTTAAAAAGGAAAAGGTCAGATAGACGCACACCTGTCGCGACAAAACATCAGTCACCTTTTTGGGTCCATACTACATACTACGTCTGCAAAATGTGTCAGAGCTCTTTTTCTCTTAGTCTTTTCCTCTGTTCCTGGCCTTGTCACTCTCTCCGCATCCCGCCCCGCTAGCTGAGTGGGAGGGCTGGAGGACTGCACACCCTCTGCATGGCATACAGTCCAAGGAGTGGGAGGAGGTGAGACACAGCACTGATGTGAGTGATTCCATTAAAGGGCGTTGACACTGGCATTAGAGGCTATTGACACGGCCACAGGTATTAATAACATAATGAGGGTGTTAAACTGTCACAGTGTGCTTGGTTAACATGGTCCGTGTGTGTGTGTGTGTGTGTGTGTAAATGTGTAAAGGTATGCGTGTGTGTGCTCTCAAATGCTCTGTCCGGTGTAAGACTTGGTGAAGACGCTCTGAAAAGACACGGTGCAAGAAAGACAGAAGTAAAGGAGAGAGAAGTGATGTTGTATAGTGTGAATGATCATGGAGGTAGAGGGTGTTCATCAGAAAAGAAGAACGTCTCTCTTCTTATCAGACCACACAGCTGTTAGCTGAGCTACAGTAAAGTCTCTGTTACAGATAACATGTGTTTGTTCCGATGTCCAAGAGCCGACAGTCTGACAATAAGTCTTCACGTACAAATTAATGTCAAACTAAATATTAGTTTTAAAGCTGAAATCTATGTAGGGTGTTTATTATAATACTGATGTGGAGACACCTGTTTTTTTTAAAGTGCTGTTTAACATCACTTCACAAAATAATATATTCACATATTTGTTGGTAATGATATTTTTACTGCAAACCAACAACATGAGGGCTAAAACGATTAGTCGATCAAGCAAATATTAATCTGCTTATTTTGATAATCAATTAAAAAGCAGCAGCATGAGTGTAGGCCCAGAGGGCTTTTTGTTACCTTACTTTTTGGAAAGCATCTGGTTAAGAGAAATTAAAAGAGAAACTTTAAAGGAAAAATACAAAAACTTTTATTCCTTACCATGCTTGTGCCTCTGTAAATTTGTTTCAGTGTCACTTAGACTAATTCAGACATTTTAAAACAGCGGCAAAGAGTTTATTATTTAGTTATTATTAGTAACCACTTTATGTTGAGCTTGTGCACAAAAAAAGGGCGTTAGGTAAGGTTAATCATAATAGCAAAAGATTGCTTGTTCCAGCCTCTCAAATGTGAATATTTGACGGCTTTCTACGCCTTCTAAAATGGTAAACTAAATGACTTTGGCATTTGGACCGCTGCTCGGACCAAACAAGTGATATGTGTTATATTTTCTGACCTTTCATAAACCAAACAATTAACTGATTAAATGAAAGTGCTCATATTATGCTTTGTGGCTTTCCCCCTTTCCTTCATTGTGTTATATATCTTTTTGTGCATGTTATAGGTTTACAAAGTGAAAAAGCCCAAAGTCCACCCCGAAGGGACTTACCATGTCCAACAGAAAACACTGTTCACAAACTGCTCCAAACAGCTCTGTTGTAGTCCAGCCTTTACTTCTGTGACGAATGTGCGTGACTTTGGAACACACGTTATAATGCTCACGTAGCTGTCACGTTGCTTGTTGCTCCTTGCAGCTTTCTTGAGAACCGCTCACTCAAACAACTTCACACTGGACACTTCCTTGGGTCCTGATAAAGTACACCTGCCATGACATAGTTACGTCCACTAGCAATGCTAGAGTATGCGTGGCATTTGCTAACGGCTAGCTATTTGGGACCAGGCCATTTTCGGGAACAAAAGTTACAAAACTGATGTTGAAATGTTTGTTTGCTACAATGTAACATCTCCGGTCTCTCTTTCTTCATCTGTTTTTGAATGAACTGATTGTACTCATTCAATGGCTCAATTGCACACAATACGCGCTCTCTAAGATTGCACAGTTCTGTTTGCTGAATAAATAGAAGTGGAATAACAATGCAGCCTTTTTGGACGAGAGCATCTGCATGATGTGACTGTCGTGTCGGTGGAGATTGGGTGTGCGTATGCAAGATTTCTTTTCATCTGCTTCACCATCACCTTCCATGTGCACTGTGCTCATCAACTCTCAACATCGTTCCCTCTGAATGAGGTTCTGTGCTGCAATCTTGAATCATCATTGCTTTTGAAAAAATCTACATCTATAAATCAGCTCGTCTCCTCTCGTGATTCCTCTGCCTTGTTTCCGGTTAGCTGCCATTTCTCCTCAGTCGCTCCTATCGCTTCTATCTCCTGATCTTCTGGCTCCTCCCTCCTCTTCCTCATTCCTTTACCTTCTGTATCCTCCTCTCTCTTAAACCCTCCTCTATTTTACTTCCCTCTTCATCTTTCTTTTGTATCTTTCTTCTTTCCTCTGCGTGTCTATCTCTCTCTTCTTCTCTAGCTGGGGAGCCAGCGTCACTGCAGTGTGACCTACTTAGCTGCTGCTGCTGACTGGCATGGTTGAGAGTTGGCATAGTAATGTAAGCACCAGAGAGGCACCCATGATGGGCACCGCCGACAGAAACTCACTAAGCACCAAGAGACAAAAAAAAAAAGCAAGAGCCCAACCACTCATCCTGCATCTGTGTGTCTGTCTGGCTTTGGTTCCAATATCTCATATTCACCATTCTTGATGTCGATATAGGAAGTTATTGCATGAAGAAAATTATTTTCTGTGCACGGTCTGCAATACCTGTGCAGGTCCATTTTGGAGATGTCTCCGAGTAATTGAAGATTCGTTATATGTCCCCCGGTTTCCTAATAAGGTAAGTAATTTACTGAAGTAAGATTGTTTCATTTGGCTTCACATATTGTTGGAGTCTTTGGACTGTAAATGGCAATCTGCTAGACCCATTTGTACATCCATCTGTAGGCCTAGGTAGCAATTGCCATTGTTCAATCAGTCTGGCTATCACTGCTAATGCTAACTGCATGTCCTTTTTCTATTCCAAACAAAGCCTTGGTAATGACAAACTGTTGCTTCTGATAATGAGGATTTGTTTTTCCTAGTAAAAAGTTAATAGAAACGGGTGCTTGGAACACAAAATGTAAAAGCTTTCATAAATGAATAGTATGAGTTGAATCACTTGTGTGTTTTCTCAAACTATCAGGAGAGCAAACAGCAAGATTCATCTCTGCTTATATGAAAAAGGCTCTTCATCTGTTGTTGAAGATGTACTGTAACAGTAGCAGGCCGATGTATGTTAGCAGTGCATATAGCATGCAGCAAGAACAGGTTTGCCAAAAAAGTAAGCTAGCCAATCAGTAGTAATGACACACTTTTCACCTTTCACAGAAGCTTCTGAGGTTTCTGTCATGGTTTTGGCGTGGCACTGGCACAGAAGCTTCAGTAGTGGTTGCAATTAACTCGATTTGCTGACTCAATGTCTAAGTCTACTTACAACAACCTCATGTCAACCTCATCCATTAATCCATTTGTTGTTGTTATATTTCATGAATGTAGATTGATATCCCTCTAGCTACCTACGAAGATGGAATCTCATGCCTACAAAGCTCACCAACCAGCTCACTTGCTGAACAAACCGAGGATGTGGGCAAGCTGATCTTTAACCCGTCATGTATGGTTTTGGACTTAAATTGCTGATGTTTTCTCGGGCCTGCCTGAAGAACCAGATCAATGGGGACAGTTCAGTGAGAGTTGAGCAAGTTGTTAATCACAGTGGCCCAGTATTCAGACCGCAATTTGAAAACTCTCTAGTAACTTTCTGGAACTCACTGTTTGGTCCCTTCGGGCATTAAATAGTTTGAAACAAAAACTATCTGGCCACTTCTTGGCCCAGGCCTGTTTGTTTCTCTCAGTACAGCTGAGACAAGGAAGTGAGTGTTCATCATCAAGGGAAAAACAAGTAACTCTTCGACTGTTTTGTTTGTTTCCCTGTATAATGTATCTCCTTTATCTCTCCAGACGTATAAACCTATATGCATGCTGCCTTTACAAAAACACTTGTTAATCCCAGAGGGGGGATTAATGAATAACACGCAAACACACTGCACAATTCTGCATTATGCCCAAATCATTAAGTGGAACGCAGGTGCTGTATACTGTAGATGACACAGTAGATGATGCTGAGCTGTTTATTCAGTGCTGAACTGTACCTGCACTTGTCATTCACAGTCCACAGTCAAACATGCATCAACAATCGAGGCACAATTCCATTCGTTTCAATACAGGATGATGTTTTCCGGGTGTTCATGCATGTGTGTGTACAAATACAGCTCCCGTGTGATAGGCTAGAGTGCATTTTCCTGTACCTTCCTTTGCTTTGTGGCAGGATTGTGTGACCTACTCCAGATGTTGTGCCAACAAGCTGAGAGATTAGTTCCACCTCGTCATACCATCTACAATAATTTAGAGTAACAAAGCTTTTTTTTTAATCCCTGTAACCACCACACAGAATTTGTATGATGCCGCACTCCAGTTCATCTACCTCCCTTTTCAACATTTGTGGGAACCATATTCATTTCTTGATGTCTGCATTCCCTCCCTCTGCAAATGGTCGGTGAAATCACCTCTACGCACAGCCCTGTGCAGTGCAATTTCGTGGAAGAGAACAATATGTAAGACGATCCAATTACCGTCCACATAGCCAAACCATCATAGAGGTTTTATTAAAACAACCACGCATCGTTCCTCCATAATGTGTCATTTTAATGATCATTAGTTCTGTGGACATTCATATGTGCATTAGATAAGTAGAGGCATTTGCATGATTGCACTGCACACAACGAGCAGGGTGGAGGAAGATGGGAATGAGTGCATTTTATTTCACAAATCTGCATGTGTGTTTCTGTGCAAATGAATGGAAGAAAGAGAAGACTACACAGTTTGTTCTTATGTATATATATATATATATATATATGAACATAAGCTGATATCACTGAGTAGAAATGCACTTTTACATGAGAGCCAAGCAATCATGCCTCAGTGCCTCCAGCTCAGGCTTTACACGCTGCATGCCTGGTTTCCTCATGCAGGACTGACTGTCACTTTCCATCTATATACCCATTACGCAGAACCCCGCACAGAGCACAGGGTGCCTGATTAAAAACAGGCTAATTAGCACAATACCATTCCAGGAAAACAGGGTTCAAATGATGGAAGCTGTGACACATTTCACCGTTCAAATACATTATAAAGGGTGTGTGTGGCATATAATTGGTCACATCTAACCTCTGGCAACACAATTCTTTTAGTCTTCCTCAATGTCTCCAGAGAGGAAAGGATGCCCTGTGACTCTGATGAAGGTCTGGTTAGGTTCTGACAAACACCTCTGTAATTTGTCTGTAAGACCATGATGGACTGCGCTGCAGCTAAAATGGTCCAGGGACACTCCAGAGACTCCTGGCTCCTGATGAATAATTAGCTTGGGGCGTGATTGGCTCTGTAGGACTAGTGTTGCCACACATGGAGCGTTCCATTCAGAATTAGTGAGGAGATGATGGTGCAGCACAATGTGGGTCCTATTTCACAATAGGGATTCAGAGTTGGTACACTCTGATACTGTGCTGTACCTTGCAGTCAGACTATATGAATTTGCATAAGTGAACCTTATATTAGAGCAAACGTGGCAGTAGTCCTCTCTGAAACAGTGGAGGTAAGTCAGCCGCAGTGGCGAGGCATTTTAGGACAAAGGAAGGTTGGCAAGGGAGAGGCAAGTGTGAGAATTGATCAAAAACGGCAGGTGAAAAGGAATGCGAAGTCATGTTGCTATAGCAACAAGCAACGTAGCCGAGGATAAAGGCTGGAGTCCCATGCAGTCCCTTTCTCTCTCTCTCTCTCTCTCTCTTTAGTCAGAGAAATATGAGCAGAGCCACCGCTTGACCATCTGAGCAGCTTCCTTATGTTCTCGGTGAACAGATAACATGTCGAGTATACTGTCCATCTGACTGTGTCATTTTACATTTCCTCCGGGGGGGTTGGGGAGCACTTTAATCCCGCTACGGTGTTTTTCTTGTTGCCAAAGCCAGAGAGTGCAATCCATTCCAGGATGGATCACATGCTAACCTTCCCATTTGTATGCATGAGACAGTGTTGCTGCCTATATCATTTCTGGAGGCAAGCGCCTGCGTTGTTGAATAATGGAGCCAGGAAGACTGCTGGTTGCTACAGCAGCAGTGAAGCTCAGGAAAATATTTTCACTGCGGCAATATGTACCTGTTAGATAAATAATACTACACTAATACTACACTAATAATAATAAGTGTTTGTTCTTTGGACATAACAGACTTAGAATTCACATGGTGAGAGAGTCTTTTTTTTCAGTAAATGAGCCTTGAAACGTTTTGGGGCAAACATTATAGATTTAGTAACCCTGGAGGCATCAGAGATGTTTGCGTAACATTTTGTTTGGTGCCATCTGTGTCCATATTTATGAGTTCAAAGAGGAGCAGCAGCATAAGCAGTGAGGCTGCAGTAATGGCCGAGGCTGTGGGCTTCTTAACAAACAAAGACTCAACAATTAACTTACTGTCACCTCAGCATAAAAGTGTTAATCTATAGCCTCCTGCACTAAAATCCCAAATATGAATGTGATGGCCTCATTCAGTCAGACATGATTTGGCCACAAATGTAACATTAGGCCTGTCAGGCCTTCAGGCCCAAAACATACCAAGCACAGATGATTATTCCCTGTTGCTTCCTCCTCTGAAACAGAGGATGACATCTGCCATAGAGGCTAAAAAACAAGTCCATAGGCATCATTCAAATATTATCAGTGACACTTCCCACCACTGTGACTCTAATGAATGCATTTATTATGGTATCATGGTCTTTATTATTCAATAATGCAGTTTTAGACTTCTGCTTAGGGACATAAAAGCCCCTAGCTTCTTAAAATAGAAGCCCTTATGTTCTCCTATTTTGCCTTATAATTCATGATCCATCAGCCACATATACTGTATTCTATGAATGCTTAAAACAGAAAGCCTTCGCTGGTGCTTCGCATTTTGTAATTTTTTCATTTTTCAAGTGCTGTCAAGTGAAGTCCTCTGATCTCAGTCCATTTACTCCATGAGGGTCTCTAAGAAAGAGATTTCCACAGTACATGTATGTTAATCTGTCTGTCAGGGGAGTGAAAGCAGGAGACAGTCACTAAGTCATTGGCCCCTCACAACAAATACTTTTCACTACTCTCCGGTTGACCAAAAGATACTTCAAATCCATTCAAATAAAATCACCCTGATTCAAAATGCTCAGAGCAAGTTCAAAGATCGGGAAAAAAATACTGCCTGCTGCGTAACAAACCGTAAAGCAGTGCACGGACCCGAGCATGTGGCATCAACACCAACCTGTTCTTATTACTGAGGTAATTGACTAAGCTGACCCGGCAGCCATCTTGTTTAGAGACATCTGCTGAGGAATCCTTTGATGTGCCGGAGCCGTGATGGCAGCCCCCCCATCCCATTAGCCCCTCTGTTTCTTTCTCTCTGCACACTGTGCCTCCCAAATATCAAAGGCTCCTTCACTCCCTCACTCTGCAACATCACCGATAATGAAGTTAAGTGAATGTGTGACGAGCTGCAGCAATCACGTCCAAGAGGAGTCGCGGGGGAAGAGAAGGTTAGAGAATGAGGGAAGACGATTAGAACGAGTGGTGAAAAGGGGAAGAAGGATCACTTAAAAATCTAAGAGTTTGTTCACAGCTTTAGTGTAAGAGGGGCACACACACAAGGATGAACATGTTTTTTGTCAACACAGCAGAATCATTGGCAACTCAAAATATCAAAAACTACGGTTACTCTAGTTGACTAGGAAGCAGCTGTGATGAAGAGCTGCTGAGCCAAGGTCCTGGGCTGCTAAGCTAAAAAAGTAGCGGTCTGATGACCAAGCTGGGAGGCAGATGCAGAGTAGGAGGATGAGAGGATTAGGACGTGTTGGGTTTAATAATCTAGACATCCTGGACGAAGATGACAGGGTGGAAAAGGAAGAAGACGATAGATAGCAAATGAGGAGGGATCAGCAGTGTGTAAGAAGAGGTCTAGGGATTACTGGATGGAGGTCATCGGAAGCTCTCGCTCTCACATACATGTACTGTGGAAATCTCTTTCTTAGAGACCCTCATGGAGTAAATGGACTGAGATCAGAGGACTTCACTTGACAGCACTTGAAAAATGAATGAAATGCGAAGCACCAGCGGTGAAGACTTTCTGTTTTAAGCATTCATAGAATACAGTATATGTGGCTGATGGATCATGAATTATAAGGCAAAATAGGAGAGAGGCTTTTATGTCCCTAAGCAGAAGTCTAAAGCTGCATTATTGAATAATAAAGACCATGATACCATAATAAATGCATTAATTAGAGTCACAGTGGTGGGAAGTGTCACTGATAATATTTGAATGATGCCGCAAGAACATGTACAAGAAAAGACAGCATCTATTCAAATCAGTCTTGGAAAAAAGATGGGGATAGTTCTGACACTGTCGTGTGAATGGAATATTTCACTTAGTTAAAATTGGATGCAAACTACAAAAACAATGTGATGGAATGTGAGGCTCATCTAATGTTTCCCAACTTATTTGTGCCCATCAAGCTAGATAGATGGACAGATATAGACAACTTCAGTTATCTTGCCATGTTAGGATCCATGTAGCCATCTTTCTGACAATCTGAAGTCAAGTCAGGAGAATGATCCAATAATTCGATCTTCAGATTTGTGTACTGAGGTTTTCGATGTTTCTACTGCTGGTGACGTCTCAAACGGATATCACAATAAATAAATGCAGGTGGGAGTGCAGTTTCTTTTGATTAAACATGTTCTTGTATGGAGATTGCACCTACAGTACAAGAACTTCATGGGTGGTGTAGCACACATTTCATTAAAGCAGCCATAATTGAGTTAAAGGAGAACTCCGGCCAATTTTTACGTTAATCTTGCTAAATATAACTATGCAAGACCTGTCTATAGCAAAAACAGTTAGTGCAACAGCAGCTACATAGACGGAGCTGCTGCAGCTAATGCCCACCGCTCCCACTTAGCTAAACGGCAGTTATGGGGGCATAAATGAAATAGTGCCTTTGTGTATCTTAACAGGACACAAAATGCAATTAAAATGTCTGTGTAACATGAACAGGGCCCTTACATGACAACAAGATACATTTTCAACATTCACCTACCCTGTTAGCTGCTAGCTAGCTGTCGTCTGGGACGAGAGAGTGTTCAGTCAGGCTTCAGTAATAATCATCATGCAGCAGTCCCGTGTGTAGCATATATATGGATATATATGATATATATCCATTTTGTGTGCGATCCTTCTGGCGTTGGAGAGTAGTATTCTCTGCCGACAACAATCACGAGAGCGCCCGCTGGTCTGGAGGATGTCCTCCGGATGCCTTCGCGGCACAACACCCACACGAACACCACCAGTTGCGCGAAATGCGTGATCTTGGAGCAACTTCTTCATCTGCCTGTTGCCCCTCTGTCTGGTTCTTTCCAACTCTTGTGAGGCCAGTTCTTCGTCTGTATACTCAGGTTCGAATAAATAAGGACGACCATCAAACTCATAAGCCTCTTCCATATGTTCAATATCTTCGATATTCTCCATAGTTATGTTACTCCAAGCTTCTTCCCTTGTGAACACCTCCGCTCTTCACGCTACACTGTAGCTCCTCCGACCTACACTGTTATTTATCTTGCTACAACTGAATTCACACAGGACTTCAGCACGAGACTGCCGTTAGCCGTCTGTTAGTGTTTTACTGAACAAGGCACAGGCATAATTCTGCCCGTTTCCATGTAGTTACATAGTCAATAATATGCTCATAACCACTACAGCGCTCAATTACCTATTTTTGAGGGGAAATAAACCAAAAAAAATCGCCGCGTATGCATCACCGGTCATCCGGACGACAGCCACGACCAGCGGGCACTCTCGCGATTGTTGTCGGCGCGGCAAGCGAGGACTGTGGGCAGGAAGCAGAAGCAAGGCCGCCGGTCGGACACTACCACAACGATCCCCACAGAGAGAATACTACTCTCCAATGCCAGATGGATCGCACACAAAATGGATATATATCATATATATCCATATATATGCTACAAATACACACGGGATTGGCGCATGATGATTATTACTGAAGCCTGACTGAACACTCTCTCGTCCCAGACGACAGCTAGCTAGCAGCTAACAGGGTAGGTGAATGTTGAAAATGCATCTTGTTGTCATGTAAGGGCCCTGTTCATGTTACACAGACATTTTAATTGCATTTGGTGTCTGTTAAGATACACAAAGACACTATTTAGCTTATGCCCCCATAACTGCCGTTTAGCTAAGTGGGAGCGGTGGGCATTAGCTGCAGCAGCTCCGTCTATGTAGCTGCTGTTGCGCTAACTGTTTTTGCTATAGACAGGTCTCGCATAGTTATATTTAGCAAGATTAACGTAAAAATTGGCCGGAGTTCTCCTTTAATTTGGTGACTTGCCGGCATCAGAACTGCAAACACAATATTTCACCTTTTATAGCTGCTATGATGAACATGTTAGCAAACAGCTGTCAATTTACACGTCAAGCAGATACGAGCAGTGGATATAGCCACGTTAGTGTTCATTTGGAGTCGCATTTTGGCCACCTGGCGAAATAAAAGTAAAATATTTACTCTCTATGTTTTTGATATCCTGCCAAATGCTCCACTGTGTTCAACAGCTCGTTGCTAACTTTGTCTGGCTGTTGTTTAATGCTGGGCAGGTAGCGTAGAGCAAGCTTTAAGGAACTACTGAATCAGGTGATAAAATCTCTATATTGTAAGTTCACGACTACGAGTGAGCCCTTTTACATTATACACATAGTCATTTGACCCATTGTTAATATAACACTTTTTTTTTTTGCTTTAGCAAAACATTACCTCCAAGTACAAAAACCATCAACTGACAGCCTGAAGTTTCAATTGGTAAAGCGAATCAGAGGCACAAATGTGACAAATAGTCAAATTTCATCTAGTCAAGTACCCACAAATTCATAAAACTTCTGTAAATTGGGAATCCATAGAGACAGAATATCCTCTAATCCTGCTTGCTGAACATAAAACATCAAACGCTGAGAGCACCTCTAAAAATCCATGTATTTAGGCTGTGGCACACACCACACCAATCCCAGAGCTCTCCAGTTAAGTTGCTCCATTCCTGTGTGACAATAGCTAAATGGGTTCCTATTGAGGGCCGAGATGGGACAGGGGGCAAGTGGCATGGCTCTCCGACGCCTGTGGAGGGGCCCAGCTGACAGATGGTTTATTTTCATTTGCTGAGGATGCTGATAGGCTCTCTGGGCCGTGGCGAAATGGGAAATACTATTCATACAGGCATATCAGCGCCAGACACTCGGCTTACTGAGAGTAATGCAGACATGTCAACTAAGATGCCGTCAAAGAGAAAGAGAGAGACAGATAGACAGGACGAGAGAGAGAGAGAGAGAGACGGTGAGCTAAGTGATCGGCCTAGCCAAAGGCAACACTGTACTCAGGGGAACAGTGCATGAAATACATACCTAAAGACATAAATATTTAATTGTGAGATTATACTTTACATCCATATGTCCTAGCTGGGCTTTGTTTAAGTGGTGGGCTGAAAGGCAATGATTGGATCAGATGGCATAGAGTGGCTGCTGTGGGTGTGTAAGTAGCATTTGATTGCATTCTGTGTGATCGGGAGAGACCAAATTATGTAAAATGTTTAGAGATGCACCTGAAACATGAACGTAAGTGGTTATAAGTATGGTACATTATCAAATGAGCTGAAATCATATATACCACGATGAAATATTTGTGTTGGTGTATTTGTGCTACCGTTCACATGACAAGATATAAAGCAGTGTGCGTGTGAAATAATCACAGAGGCTATTACGTAGCCAATAATAACATATCAATCACAGTCTGTCTTCCTCTGCACATCTCTGTCGTCTTCCATCTTCTCTGCTATGTCTGTTTCATCCCTAACAAAAGACACCATCATCAAATGGCACTATGATATGAAACAGCCGTAACAACATCAAACAGCTGTAGGTACCATAGACTGTTAAACAAAACCAAAAGCATAAAGCATTTAGTGTGTGTATGTGTGTGTGCATGCATGTGTGTGTGTGCGTGTGTGTGCGTGTGTGTGTTGTGTAAAATTAGCTGTCTACAGTTTGTTCTGGGGGGAAAAGTGTCCTCTTTCTACAATGAATGACTATTTTCCCAAACAGCTCCACTGATAGCCCCGCCATTGAAAATGTTCAAATTATAGTGTTGCTCTTGGTGCCCCGGTCATAATGGCCCTAATCCAGTAATGTCCCTGTACATGTATCTGTCACTTCAGGCGATGTGTGAAGGGGAAACATGATAAATTGGTACGTTATTAACTAATGCAATATGTTATTTGACTGTAGGTATAGATTAATGGGGATTTACCTGTTTATCTAGTCTGGCTATCACCAGACCAAGCTCAGTCTTTTAAGATTGAACATTAGTCTGGGGAGTCTGCTCTGTGTTTTCTCTGCACAAGAGGCGTGATCAACGGGCATAGTTCAAATGACTCTGTACGCAATTGGATAGTCCTTCAACCAATCAGACCAACGATCAGGGTGACGTAGCAGTGACAGCGGCATTAACGGGTTGCTGCGCTTCGGTGGCCGTTATGTTGAATGTAAACAAGAAGCTGCTTGGTCGCTTCTCTATCGTCATCGCGTTAAACCTGCCAATAGCAGGTGATTGGTCCCCGCAAAATTGTAACAGAAGCAGGATGGATAAACGTACAGGTTTCCAGCCTGAGCTGCAGGGCGAAATCAAATCGCCGGCAGTGTGGGCGGGGTTTACCCAGTCTACCGTTTATCATCATATTTATTTAAAATCAACTCAATAAATTGTATTTGTCACAGCAAATTCCAAATAAAGAAGATAATGGTTTCTGTCGAAAGAGCAGGCTTCAAATCACCCCGTGGATGGTTAAAATGAAGTTAACGACAAACTGAGCCCCCCCCCCCCCCCCCCCCCACACCACCACCACCACTGTTCTCTGCATTATAAGCCTTGGAAAGAGACATTTCATTATGCTTCCACCCACACACCCCCTCCCAAACCCCTGCCAAACCATTTCCACTAAAAAAACCTTAATATCCTCTAATGACGCTCTGGGTTTCCTAATGGCCAAGAACTAACAAGAAAACTGGAAAGATAGCAAAAGCTAAAACTTCATCACCAGTTCTGTCCATTTCATCGTTAAAGCCAAAATTACAAATGGACCATTGGGCTTTAATGTGGTCAATCACGCAAATGAGGAGATTCATAATCAGTGTCTGCCTTTATAGGACTGTGGCATCTGGACAGCAGGATGTGGCAATGAATGAGAGGCACTGTGCAAAATAGATATCAGTTTTCATCAATGGAAACATCCCTGTCAATCCTGATTACTGTAGTTAGCAGGCAGTAAGCTAAAACAGATACATACGTCTTTATAGAGTAACATGCAAAACATTAGGAACAACTCAATTTTGTCAATATATTGCATTTTTACTCACCAAACCTTATTATCTAATCCATATTAATGGATTAGATCAATATCAATACCTTTAAGAATAGGCTGGATGCATTTGGCCTGTCAAAAGGTGTAATGTATACTTATAAAGCTTGCCAGTAATTTTTGTAATTCATTTTATGTCATTTATTTATGAACTGTTATAAAACTTCAATTGTGACTATGTGTTTTATAAAATGTTAAAATGTGTATGTATATGTATATATATATTTGTTTTCTGTTTTTCTTTTTAGAGTCTGGGATAGAGGATTGTATATCCTGTACCAGAAATCTTTTCAATAAATTTCAATAAAAAAATTTCAATATTGATTTCATATGAATCCTGTCTCTGTTTCACATTAACAGGTACAGCTGACGTGGCACTCGGGGTGGGTAATATGGATAAATCCTATCACCGTATGTGTAATTTAATATCCCAATATCCATATTTATCATTTTTTGGATAAAATGACAACAGGAAAGTCTATTTCTAAGTAAATACCTGAAAAATCGATGCAAAAATCAAACAAAATTCAATATTGCCATAAAAGGGTCTTGGCCATTGATTGTCCCCATCACACACACCTGATACTAGTCACCACAATATTAACAGTATGGCTAAATGTCTAGTCAATAATTAATAGTTAATTGGCAGAAAATGTATTAGCAAAAATGTTGATTAGCAGTTTATCTTTTAAGTCTTTAAGTCAAGCAAAATGTTAAATAATTGCTACTGAAGTTTGAGGATTAACTGCTTTTCTCTGTTTTTGTTTGTATAATTTTAAGTTGTTGGCTGTTGGATGGACAAAATAAAACATTTTAAGAAGTCGTGTGACTTTCAGACCCTGTGATGGGAAAACTTGTATTTCATTGAATAAATGATTAATTGTTTAATCTCTTAATTCTATGTCTCTGCTTTTTATTAAAGATAATAGCACGTTGCAGCCCTAATGATGCATCTCCCACCCCTGCTTGGTAGCATTGAAAGTCTATAAACTACTTTAAAACACTACTACTTTAAACGACTTTAAAACATATTTTAGGGTGGACATGACCAACATCAGGATGAAATCAATGTACTGCAAGAGTTACTTTCTTCACTGATGAAGAAAAACTAGTTTCCATTTCTGAATCCATGATGAAGGGAAGGGAATATCATTTCAATTTGCTTTTATTTTTCCTCCTCAAACGTGTCCCTGCCTTTCTGTGTGTCCCGACTGCTTTTAAAAGTTGCCTCATTAATTTAACTTGTTCACTACACTGGGTCAGTAATTAATCAGTGGTAACTGTTTTCATCATCTAAGTCGCATCATTTGCCTCATCTGAACTTCAGTCTGTGCACTGAAGTTCTTATGCTAAAGCATGATGTTGGTGCCGTGCCCATCTGCCTCATTAGCAATTCCAGTCCATCCCAAACATTATGTGTGTGTAAAGCGAGTCCAATGGTGTACTGCTGGCCAGAGTCCTGACGATGAAGCAGACTGTGAGGAATTGATCCCCCTCTGTGCCCCTCCCAGACCCCCCTCCCCTGCCCAATTACAAGATTGTGTGTTTGATTTCTGCCAGGCGTAGTTTCTCGGTTCTACAGAAATGTCCACCTCTAGCCTTGCAGTCGCCTTGCAGTCCCTCTGCCCACTCACCCACCAATTAAGCTACTTTCTAGTTTAAAGACACAGCAATCCCACAATACCATGCTGTACAACAAAGGATCCTCCAACACACACACACACACACTGGGGTTTCCACAGCTGAAACTGTACATCGACATCGCCCCACCTCACACACACAATAATGAGTTTCTCCACTGCTGCTGGCTGACTTCAACACCAGCAGTTTTCTTCTGCGAGTCCAGCCACTTGTATTTGTTGTGCCAGTATAAGCATACGTGCACATACATTAAAAGAGATCACACGCATATGTATGAGAGTACACACACACACACATGCTCGGGGCCAAGTACACACGTGATGGCAAAGCACATACTGCATAACAACTACTCTCAAGATGAAAGGAAGAAATATATTTTTCAGTTGGCTGGTGGTTACCTATTAAAAATGGAGCTGAGAGGATTGTTTAGCTATCCTCTAAGAGAGTGCTGTGACGCAGAGGTACGCGTGAGCTTAAAATGAAGAAAACGTGACTTCTCTCTGCTCTTTTTGAAATGCAAATGATTTATCCGCTAGGGAAATTCCCCAACCTAAATACTGTCTATTCCAATTGAAAGTGAATCTACCACCGCTGCAATTTACCTGTAGATACTAATGAATGGCAGGAGAGAAGCACTTTGTCATGTTTAACCTCAGTAGAAAGGGTTCATACTTAGCAAATATTTGGAACATTTCCAACAGCCCAGACTGTAACCATGGCAATCCACATTACCTACTTGGTTATTTGCTCTCCTGAGCCAAAGGAAAACAGCTTGATACAATGCGATGAAGCCAGGCTGTGACACACACACATAGAAACGTAGTAACAGAGGTTCTTTGGCTTTTATTTTCTCTCAAGTGACAGACCAGAAGTCTTCATGTACAGAGTTGATATGACTGATTGTTGTGCTACAGGGCCGAGTGCGTATCATGGTTCTGAGGCCGGTCTCAACCACACACCAGCCAAATCACCGCAAATAGGTATATGAGTGAGAGCAAATCAATATGAGGCTTTTCATTACGGTTCTATCCCCTGGCACAGGCCGGTTCACAGTAATGTCAGATAGGGTGGAAATTGAGAGACTCATCAAGGACTTTGGTCTCTTCAATAACGAGCCACAGGAAGGCGACGATGTGTCACCGGTGTGGAACATGAACCGTCAGCTTCACTGGACTCGTTTTGACTTATTTGATCTAAGGTGTGCAGATTACACACCAAGTGCTGCACCTGAACCAAGTGGATTTCTTTCGATAAGAAAACGGCAAACATTCAGGAAAAGCTCACATCTTTAAGATTATTTAGGAAAAAAATTATTAAAAAGAAAAATCCTTCTGCAGGTAAAGTGTTACTCGATCAGTTTTTAATACTGTAGTCTCGCATTGCCAGACCTTCCTCCACAGTGATGCAAAGAGGGTCTGGCTAGTCCACAAAGCATTCCGGGATGGGAGAAAAACATGCTCTGGTTTATTGCCATGTCTTTATTGCTTTATAACTTTAGTGCATAACTTTTTGATATTATTGAACGCCCGTTACATTCATGACATTGCCAAATGAGTTGCTACCAAGCTAATTAAGACAGCTCAGCTCCACACAACTCTCTCTGTATTTCTCAGCATGGCTATGTTCAGAAGATTGTGTCGTACGGTGATTTTCCCGCGCAGAAGCTCGAGTGAAGATAATTACCTCTTCTGAAGAGACCATCATGTTTTTTTAATCCTCCGTGTCCTCCTTGGCCACTAGCAACTGCGTGGAGGAGGGGTGGGGGTGGTGCTCGATCACGGAAGGCTGTATTATGTGGACGCGCAGACAGTGTTGTTGTCATTACTTAGAAATTGTATGTATAATGAAGACCACAATTAACTACTAGAAAGTAAAAATTGTTCTTAAAATAAATCTGGTTTAAAATATTTTGGTGAGACAGGAAGATCATTTGAGAGCTACTTTTCTTTCTGATATTGTCTTATATACGTAGCTGTATTACAAATCGACTGAACCAGAACTCTATTGAATCTGGTTTGGTAGTAAAGGGGCCTGCTGTTAAACCAGTCAGCGATGATATTTTATTTATTCTAGTTAGGTAGTGTTGCTGTTGTTGTCCTTGGGCGTTTTTCACCAGAAATTATCAGCATGACACAATTTGCTTATTCCTGCTTTTTGTCTTCCTCGCTACAAAAGATGAGATACTCTACATGGTTTCTCTGTGATAATATATTGCCTCGTTATTAAAATGTTCATCCTTTATATATAATATATAAATGACTTGTATTCATTATTTAGCCTTATTGAAAAAAAAATAGTCAATCAATTACTCTATTCTTATGTATTTAAGTCATTCAGATATTTTGACTTGTAGCAGTTGTTTCATACAGTGGGTATAATGCAGAGTTATGAAAGTTGTGAGAGAGATGACCAAGGTTCCCGTGTTCAGCTTGGTTGAGCTTCTTCTGGCATGATTCATCTCTTTCCTTCACTTCCACTGACCTCCTCTTCCCCTCAATAAAACCGGCCATCTATTTCTCTCTGAGACTATCCATCCATTTGAAATATTTTACCTCAGAAACCCTTTGAAGCACGTGTGTTGCTACCACTGTTTCTGTTGCTGTGCAGAGAACTAAAGTCATGTAATCAACGTGTTCCAAATGAAAGGCAGTGATTTTGCTTTTATCTCACGTAAATGCAATGAAAACTTGTTTCCCATTACCTATTTTCATGAAATTGCACATACAACACTTAGACACCACTAAAGTTGATGGAAGTTAATTCTGAATAAATGTCTTTTAGACAAGGAAAGTAAAACATGTAGTAAAGCATATGTTTATGACTAATGGTGGTCTCTTGGTACTTGCTTTTGTGTGAGCTTTTCATCACAGCATGAGTCGGCAGCAAGCTTTGGGAAAACAGAGTCCTTCACCGCTGATTATACTCTCTCCTGCTTATTAATTGACAAACCAATAAATGAATACCCATCCATTATATATAGACACCCACTACTGATGATAACCATACTCCAATTAACAAGAAAACCATCTGCCCCATCTTTACCTAAGCCATTGTATTCATGTTTCATTATTACCTTTATTAAATTCAATTAAGTGATACATAATTATAGTCTATATTTGGACTTCAGGAGCCATTTGTACAATGGTGGTTGGTACACTGATGAAAAATAGCTATGACTCATGAGGTGAGTTTTCGTGAGGATGTTATTGGATAAGAAAAAGAGTAAAAACTTAGCTAATACAGGCAAAACTACCTTTTTTACAAACAGTAAACCATATTTTTGCACAATATTAAATTCTCCTTCTCAAGGACACTGCTGAGGAATACAGTGTAAAGCAATAACGTATTAATAATAATAATAATAATAATAATAATAAATGTATTCAGGACACAATGGAAGGTCCATAGTACAGTAAATAAAATAGGACAATATACTGTATACAAAAATATAGCAATAAATATATGGTACAATTCAATTATACGTATTACTAGTCAGTATTGAACTTGACCTATACAGTATTTATAGTGCAGGCTACAACAGGTCTCTGTGTCTACTCATGTGGAGATGATATATTTTAGTGCTAAGCTACTGAAAATACATTTTTGTTTGTGCAGCCAGAGAACTACCTTTTCAAGTAACACGTTTCTGTGGTTCTGTATTAGCCAGCAATCTCTCTCACTTACACTGCATTTCTGCTCTCTATCTCTCTCTCTCTCTCTCTCTCTCTCTCTTTCTCTCCATTCACAGTAGATAAGTCACAGAGCAGGTAGACAGAGAATAATGACGTTGAGCATGCACAACAACTGCCGCCCTAGGAGGGCCCTGGGGAGCATTTTGCAGTATTATGCAGTCATCCATAACTAAAACATCATTACAACCCTATACACAGCCCTGACCAAAAGTACAGACTGGCTGGAGAGAGGGGATGAGTGGATGGATGGATGGATGGATGGATGGATGGATGGATGGATGGATCCTATGATTATTGTCATCAAGTAATCTGACGGCTATTTTCTCGATTAATTCGTAAATTTTTTAGCAGGTGAAGAGAAAGTCATTCAACAGCAGCAAAGTAGCAGCTTTTCAAGTGGATTTTCTAATTAAAAGGTATAATCCGTCAAGATTCTTATGAAATCAAACCCAGATTTGGTTACTATTTATGGTGGCAAGTTTGTCAGCAATAACCATTCAATATATTTTTTTTCTGGACATAATTACCTCTCTATATATTATTCATCATTGTTAGTCGCCATTCCTATCTGGTATTTAAATTGCCTTTGAACACACAAGGGTTTCACAGAAATGTATGTAATGTATGTTTGTAATCCAGATTCATGGTTTGTAATGTCATCTCACTGATATCAGCCTTATTGCTTACTGATCACTCTCCTAATGGCGTATCAAAGCCGTGTCAAGTTACTGCTAAATGGATGCAACTACTTTTTCACTGACTTCTTTGTTAAAACCACGTAAGTTTGTTTTGGCTGCACTGCAAACAGATACACTAGTTACTTATCTGTTGTATTTCTGACTAAGTAGCTGCTCAGAGTGCTTGCTGTAATAATTACCAGGACTGAAATATTAAGAATAACAACTTTAATTTTGTATTGCTACTTCCATGTATTCTTGTCTCAATACCATTTATTGTACTCTTAATGTTGGTGTACAGTATATAATATTAAGTACCATTTTTTCATGCTTTATTTATGCACAGCAAATGTTAATAATGCATGTGATGTTTTTTTCTTACTAAAGTGTATCTATATTGTCTATTTGTTCTTGTACTTATACGGCTGTGTCAATTCACTTTCTCTAAAATGTATCTTATCTAACAGGCAATAATGTTAGAAAATATTTTCTAAAAAAGACTTCAGAGTGTGATTTATATAGAGCGAGCTGGCTATCAGCAGTCGACTGACCTGCTGAGCCAAAGGCTGTTCAGGCAGAACTCATGAGCAATATTCAATTATGCATACCTTACAAAAGCTACTCACTCATTATACTGGAGTGAATAAACTGAACTGGCACATTAATAAGCAACTGAATACAAAAATGAAAAAACTGCAGACAGTAACAAACATGTAGAAAAGTAGCATGAAATCACTTTTGCTTCCCAACAAGAACCCAGAACAGCTCCTCTTAATGCTGTACCATAAACAATGAGTGTAGCTGTAACACTGTAGCTTATCATTGTAATGATGACAGGATCAAAACTTTACATGATTCAGTAGATGCATGAAAATACAAACGGTACTCTCCACATTTAAACACCAAGAAATAAACGTAAGCTAAAGAAAAATGTGAAACATGTCCATCACTCAAACAAAAACAACTCTTCACTTTAGGTGTCCACCATACTGCATCACTACACCTTTCAGACAGTAACAGATTGCCGTGTTGTGCTTAAGAAAACAAGACATGCTCTGCCATCAAACCTTTTTTTGTGCTGCAAATGGATCACTAAAACTTCATTTTCCCTTCAACTCGTGATTGCATCCCACCTCCTTGCACCGCTCACACTCCACTTGCTCCAAAGAGAAAAATCTGCACATAATTAACAATATGGTGGGAGAGCAACATGATGAACTTATGAATATGTAAAGCAGGCCTTTACTCAACATGCATCCACTTCTTCCCTTACAACCTTTTTTAATTTCCCTGAGAATTATGCCTTTCATCTTTGCAAGCTTATAAAAAGGTGCGCAGTACAAAAGCACACCCCTACAAAACACACACACACACACACACACACACACACACACACACACACACACACACACACACACACACACACACACACACACACACACACACACACACACACACACACACACACACACACACACACACACACACACACACACACACACACACCTTCACCGTAAAGCTGTGTGTAACTCCCTGTGCTGTCCTCTCCCAGGCTATGACCCAGCCATGTAATGAAGGCTATAAATTAGCACCTTGGACAGCTCTAGGCAGCCCTGATCTCCTCCTGGATGTACATACTACTAGAGTCAGGCGAGGGAGAGAGCCTCTTTTAGCACCGAGGGAGAGCGGACAGCGACAGCCTCTGAAATTCCTACTGTAAAGAGGCAAAAAGCCCTCCCATCTGGAGCTGCCCTCCATAGTACTGATGACTAAACAGACATTTTCAGGTTGTTGCACAGTTGTGATTCAGATGAAAAGGATGCGAGGGGGAGGCGGTGTGTGGATATGTGGGTGTATGTGTGTGTGAATAAGGTCCTATCCTGAGAGATGCTATAGCGGAGTGCAGAGTGACAAAAAGACAGAGATAGGGAGAGAGTGACACAGGGGGAGGAACAGATAGAGATATGTTGGAAGGAGGTGGTGGCGGACACTTATTCACCTCTCTGAGGGTCTAAGGTGTTCGTGCACATTACATGCATACTGTAAGATATATCTATGCATTACTACGGAACAAATAAAAAAGGGGAAGCCTGACCAATGAAACGGTCTAACATCTACACATATCAGGGGAGGCAAAGAGCTACAACCACACACACTTCTCACACACATTACCATGTAGACTACCTAGTATGAACATGCGTGCCAACTTTGAAACTCCATTCTGCACACACTTACGCATACGCCTGAATGTAGATCAGACGGTAAATTTGACTGTGCGTAAAGGTAGAAGCACACAGAGACAGCAACGCTCAAGTAATCTTGTTAGCTTAACACTTCTGCATGCACCGTTATGTCACGCCTGTTAACCTGTCTTGGTCGTTTCAATTCGTCGCACTTATAAACTCGGTCATGTTTCAACCCTGTCGCCAACCTCTTACAACCGCTGTCCGTGCTCTTAGCGCACCATTGTAATCCCCCCCACCCACAAAAAAAGAGATGCCCGCATTAAGTTAAATATTCATGTTCCCAGCGCTGATCTATTTTTATCATTAAGCCCTCACAGTTAGGAGAAGCAGCATAGTGACTGTTCTCTCATCCGCAACCTGTCTCCCCAGTGCATCCCTGAGAGTTCTGACAACCACAGGAAAATGTGTACCGTAACGCAGAATGGGAGACATGAAGGCGCGAGAAAAAAGCTGTAGAGAGAAATGTTGAGAGCAAAAGGGGGAAAAAAGGAAAGTGAAGGAGAGAGCTAGGCCTTGAGAGACAGAGATAAGTATGCAGAGCTACAACAATCTTCAACATATAGCAGAAGAAAAAAAAAAATACTGCCGGTGTGCAGCTTTTGCAGAATTATCCTCAGTTAGAATGAGCCGATGGGTCGGCCAAACCAAAGTTACCTGGGACTTTAACGGCATTGATGACTTAATACTATTCCAAAATAATTGTGCAGTGTCTGTCACTAGCACAAGAATTGGTTCAATCTCCGTCCGGGCCTGAGAAGGTATGTGCTCTCTGGTGAACAGCCGGTAGAAAAGCACTCACAACACAGCTCTGCACAAACCAGCAACCCCACAGGTTTTTTCCAAAAAGCCTGCAGAGACTGAGGACTGGGTTGAGTGATGGGGATTGGATGGAGGGCTGATTTTTGACAGCTGGGGGCGACGGGATTAGCAGCAATGGTGGCTTGGTATCTGTAAATGTGAGTGGCTGTGTGTGTGTGTGTGTGTGTGTGTGTGTGTGTGTGTGTGTGTGTGTGTGTGTGTGTGTGTGTGTTTGTTAGTGTGTGTTTGTGTGAGCGTACACTTGCCCATACCGCCTGTCCATAGAGTGCCATATGTGGTGGAAGCATTTACATTTGCTATTAAGAATGAATGAACCATTGGTCATTTGCACCAGAAAATGTTCTGTATTGCGCATGCATGTTTGATTGTGTGTGTGTATTAATGCAAGTGTGTGTGCTGGACAAAACTGTAATGCCCTTACACTCACCATCCATCGTATGGAGTAAGCCCATTACTATTCCTGTCACAACAGCCTTGCAGTAAGAGCAGCAGAGGAGGCAAGCAGGCCGACCACCGTACAGTGCACGCACACACAGATGCACAGTACAGTATATACGTGTCTTGCATTGCCATATGAATGCCCGTCATCTGCTTGCGTGTTAGTGTGTTTGTGTGTGTGTGTGTGTATGTGTGTGTGTGTGCGCGTGTGTGTGTGTGTGTGTGAGTATGACTGCATGGCACATCCCATCACTCACCCTGGCTTTGCGCTCCCCCGTCCCCCTCCTCTGTGTCGGTCAGGTTGTTAAGCATCCCGGCTCTTCTACAGTACTCTTCTGCTGCGGAGCGGTGTCACCGATCGAGCTCTCGGCGGCTCTCCCTGCGCTCCACCCACTGTGATACAGCCACAGAAATCACGGGGAAGCAGCGTAGAAAATATGCCAGCCGGATCCTCCTCGCTCCTCGCTGCCCGTAGGATGCGCGAAGAGAGGCAGCAGAAGAGAGGGAAGGATTTTTTTTCTCCCTCTGTAGATCCTCCTCTTGACGTCTCTTCTCCGCTGGCTTGTAAGTCTGTCTGTCTTGCTCTCTCTCTCTCTCTCTCTCTCTCTCTCTCTCTCTGTTGCTCCCTCTCTCTCACTCTTCTTCTCTCTGTTGCTCTGTCTCTCTCTCCAGGAGGAGGAGGAGGGAAGAGGGAAGCTGCAGGAGTTTGGTGGGTGATGGAACGCCTCAAAGCTGCACACTTGCTCTCTCCCTCCTTCTCCTTTTTCCTTCTCTCTGTCTCTTTTTTTTTGCCTTTCTCACTCCTGATCTCATTCTCTCCCACTCACAGATACAAAAAAAACTCACTCTCCGGTGCTCAGATGATGTTGCTCAGTCACTGTAGCTGCCAATATTCAAGCAGTAGTGTGATTTCTTCACTATCTATTTCTCCCCTCCCTGCCTCCCTCTTCTCATCGCGGCTGTCAGACAGAGAGGTGATTGTGGAAGTGGAATTGATGTTGCTAAAGAGAGAGCAGGCGGTAGCCTCGCCGCTCTGATGTTTTCTGTCCACAGAGGTGCATTATGCATCGGCTTTTTCTCCTGTCAGCTTTGTAATAAGCTCCCTACTTTAATGTCAGATGCAAATAGAGCTACTGTTTCCTTCAAAGGATGAACAAGCCCTATCAACAGCATCTGTATGCAGTTATGATAAACATGGAGAGCCATGTACTCATGGAAAGACAAACTGCATCACCAATACAGTCATCAGTTTGGTTTAGTATATGCACAAAGGCACACACACACACACACACACACACACACACACACACACACACACACACACACACACACACACACACACACACACACACACACACACACACCTGCCTCTCTGCTCTCAGCTAACAGAGCATGGTTCTTTATCTTTTTAATTTTCTCTTTTAATCCACCCTTTAGAGTGTAGATGTGTTTGGTTCCAAACAGAGATGCTGCATGGCGTCGGCACAGCATTGAAGCCTCGCTGTCAATTAGGCCCGTCTCATTTTGATGCATGCAGATTCATTTTGATCTGGTACACTGTGTACCGTGTGCAAAAAAAAAAAATGGTGTAGTATGAAGACAATCTGAGTGCTTGTGTGTGTTTCTATGTGTGTCCCAGTGGTTGTGATCCCACACCAGAGATATGAAAGCAATTAATCTTGGTTTTAGTCATGGTAGCGCTGATGCACAGAATATATTTTCTTCAAAAAGAGGAGGAAAAATGTAACTGCACGCTCTGCTCCAGTGAATACATTTATTACCAATGTTTCAGACAAAACTGGTTTTGTCAAGGTACAATTACCCTGACAAAGAACAAATACCTTAAAGCTTGGCAATACATTTCTCTACTGAGCTATGTGTACAGATACATGTCTCTCCCTGTGTTCATTAGTAATCACACCATAGCCAGCAGTTTGTTTGTAACAACTAAAGACACGCACAAATTGAATTACAGTATCCACAAGGGGAGAGCCTTTGCATTCACATTCAGTTGAAACATTCGGTCCGTTTAATTGTGTCCTGAATGACCTACTCATCATTGCTTAATGTACAAGCAATCTGATTGGTTAAATGTGCATGACATGAAATCATGCTGATTATTTCTATGGTTGACTGGTTACACAGAGACTTATTATAAACTGTATAACGACTTATTAAATAACAAGGAGGTAAACAAGCACATTAACTCTAATAATGGGTGCCTCCCTGGTAAAGTACTCCATTTCATGCGTTTCTGTTTTAAAACACCAGCTGATGTATGTAGATGTACTACTGATCCATACTAGACATATACTGTAAATGTCGGCTAGTCATTGACCCCACAGTGATTGTGCTCATTACTGCTGTCATCTGGATGGATGGAAGGTTAGTAAATGGTTAACTTGATTTGAGCTGTGGATGGGTGGTGACGGTGCAGTGGATGTGACACATACCTTTGGTATGGGAGATCTGGGTTCAATTCCCACTGCAATACATCAACCAATGTGTCCCTGAGCAAGACACTTAACCCCTAGTTGCTCCAGAGGTGTGCGACCTCTCACATATAGCATATATAGCAATTGTAAGTAGCTTTGAATAAAAGCGTCAGCTAAATGACATGTAATGTAATGTAAATACCAAGCTTCTGTTAACCTGCATAAAGGACCTAGTATAATGTCTACTCAGAGTTTAGGTATTCATTTAAAGGTCCATCTCAGGATTAGCATTGCAAGGCTATTAGGGGTGGTGGAAAAAAATCAATACAGCATAGTATCGTGATATTGTCCGTGGCAGTACTGGTATCGATACACAGACGCCAAGTATCGATCTTTTACTATATATGTGTTGGTCAGTTTGTCTGCTTGACAATCCCATTTTGCTGCAATAAAATTGAAGTGAGATGAACAAACAGAGAAATGTATCTTTTTAGATAAAACAGGGACATAATTTAAAATTGGGAAACATTTGAAGTTGGAAAAATAGGTAATAAATTGCAATATATCGCATAACATTGCAATATGTTTAAATCGCAATAATATTGTATCGTGACATAACAATCGTGATGATACCGTAAAGGCTATTAATGCGGTGGTATACCATAAATAAAGGGTGAAATAATAATAAATAAGGGTGAAATACATTTGCACCATCATGTTTCCCTAAAATTTTATCATATCAAAAAGTTATCATCCTGATAACTGTACAATTCACAGTGCCACTTATCTGTGTTAAACTTGACGAACAAATTACGAAAAAGCAAGTTGATCTGACAAAAGTTGAGCAAAACTTGCCAGACAGTCATTACGGACAACTCCATAGGTAGTGCAGATCCACTCACACGTGACATAATGGACTCTCTGCAACACATATCCAACACACCCTTTTAAATCAGGCGATCTTTTTAAGCTCTCAATGCACAGCTCAGTCCATTGGTCTGCCTATATGGTGCTGCTGCTACTCTACAACACCGCATCATCACTGCAGCTGCTTACATAGAGCATTAATTCAACCTACATCCAGTGCAGCATCCACCTGTAGACTCAAATCTTCCTCAAAGAGAGGTGGACTGAGGTTATCATCACTACCAATCTCTGTCTGAGCAGGTTTAAATGTCACAGCCTGGACATCAAACATTAACTGTGCAAACTCTAAACTCACATATTGATATAACCGTTCCACGTGAGCTGGCTGAATGAAATGAGAACGTATTTGTGCTCACAACCAAACCAGCTGACGTGGGCTAACACACTGCCAAATCTCTGCCAAATATTTTGATTAAGGGGGAAACGAGGTCGGCAAAGAGTCAACAGTAAATTTGAGTAATTTGTTGTTTTACATTTTTGAGCGATATGATGTCTTGTTTGACAACACTGAGCTTGAAATAGGGCTCATTTATAACATAGTGCATGGATTTGCATGCCACCCATAAAACAAAGTATCTTCTCTGCTGATTCACTTATGCCATCATGTATTGCTAGAGCATTGCCTAAAACATCTATTATGTAATCATCTATTGTTGTAATGGTCCCTGTGCTGAGCTATGTATGCAGGTAGAAGAAGAAGGAAGAGGACAGGGAGAAGGTGGTCGATACATCCCCTAAATAGAACAAGGGACAGGTGAGAACAAGTACCTGTCAGGCAGATCATGGCAGAGACACGCGTTTACTTCAGGATGTCTGCAAACCATTTCAAGAAAGCGGTCTATTGCATTCATCTGCCAGTCATCACCACTTTTACACCAGTCTGCTGGATGTTTAAATCGGACTTGCCTTTTACCCAGATTTTCAGAA
This sequence comes from Gymnocephalus cernua, assembly GCA_023631565.1. Classification (NCBI taxonomy): domain Eukaryota; kingdom Metazoa; phylum Chordata; class Actinopteri; order Perciformes; family Percidae; genus Gymnocephalus; species Gymnocephalus cernua. The sequence goes on from CM042428.1 coordinate 17,798,832, forward strand.
ACACCCAATACAATAAACACATTATGGCATCGGCAAGATTACTAAATAGAGCTGGTGTTGGAACCTCAAATGTCTTGATTTGACATCAAAACTGTTGTTTTTACACCAAAAATATCTTCATATGTTGGGTGACAAGAATATATTGTGCTTCAATGCAATGACAAGGAGGAATGTACGAGGTGGACGGCAGGCAAGCACCGAGTGCACTGGAGCAGAGGGACCTGCTGGCACAGCAGCTGTTTTTCAAGAGAGGGCAGGAACAAACAGAGAGCTCAGTTACACATTTCAAAATCAAAGAAAATGTATTGATCAGATGGAGTTATATCATATATTATTATTATTATTATTATTATTAAGAAAAAGTTGTTACAAAGGTATTTCAAGCTACAGTAGTTTAAGGTAAAACTTCAACACTCAATGTCATTTTAAATTTTGTTTTTCACCCAGGGATTTACAAAAAGAAAAAGATTGAATCAAGTAGATGTCTGGTGAACGTTGCTAGCTTAAAAAGTGCTGACATTTTTTTATTTTATCCAAAGAAGAAGATGAAGTGGTCAGAGGTACAATATGGTCTTCTTGTGCTGTGCAGTGCTACAAGAGAAGTTTATTCGGTAGTATTCCGAAGGGGTTTCTGGAGACAAATGTAAACACATTTCCTTTTAGTTTTTTTTCCTTAATTCGGTTCAATTCAAGCCATCAGAAAGTCTAATGAATGCAATTCAAATTTTCTGTGGGCACTGTTCTGTGCATGTACTGCTGACTCACTCAGGCATCTGAAGGCTTTCTTGTTTCTTAAGCAGCATGGCTTGCAAACAACTGAACAGTGTCTTGCCTACAAACAGCGCCCTGTTATTGGATTAGCCCAAACTCACAACACTCAGACACTGCCAAAATCAACTCCTCGGCTACAGTATGGGAGTAGCCAAGGTGAAAACTACATCAATAGTAGGTGCATGAAATACAACAATGATATTAAATTGTGACCTTTTCTTGAGTGCCTGTACATGTGAGAGAGAGTGTAAAAATGCATGCACTTTTTCCAGAGTCGTTGAAAATAAAAATAATAAACAGAAAGACAGACTAACAGAGAGAGGGGGGGGGAGGGGTACTGACAGATAAAAGGATTTTATAATTAAATGCATGTGTCACACATTTTCCAAGTTGTACTTGTTATCTGTGCCTGATTACATGTATGTGAGCCGCCATTCATGTGTAAACATGTGCATTTTTGTTTGTATGTCAAGTTTTCCTCAGAGGAGTACTCTGACCAATTTAGTACCTTTGAGAGAACAATTTTCAAAAGGGTTTTTGAAAAAGACAGACAAAATTTACATTTTCAAGAGCTTCGATTGCAGGCATTTTAAATGTCATGAACGTAGAGCCGGGCTCTAAACAGGACAATCTCTGTTGAGTGATGTTTTATGAAATGCAGCCATGCTAAGGTCATATTGACCTGGTTTGCTCTACTCAAAAGCCTACTAATGAAGTAGAGGAACTATTTTACTTTTAATGATGACAGACCATGGTCAAAAGAATTTCAATTATGTTTCTGACCAGGGCTTGCTGACTTCTTGTGACCCTGTGTCATCAAAATGAGCAAGGGTGGAGGGTGCTGGTTTGCAAGAGATACAAGGAGTAAATGGAAGTCAATTGAGACATAAAACGAAAAGAAGAGAGAAGATCTCAAGATCTCCAACTGACTTTTCAAGCAATAAAAAGCATTTTTTTTACTATGGTGTTAATGCATCTGAGACAGGGGCGTAAATATAAACAGTGCAGGCAGTGTGGTTGCGTTGCCTTTTTTACTCAATATCTACAGGGTGAGCCACGTCAAAGACTCATTTTCATTGGTTTGTAATGACCAGTTACGTTTTTATGATTCTTATTCTGACAACATTATGTTGTGTCACAACGTTGATTACTAGAGCCGGTCTACCTGACTGATAGTCTGGATCGACGACAATTCATTTACCGGATAATCGCCAGAACATCCGTCACCGCCGTCTATCGCCTTGCACAACTCTGTTGGTTCCGGGAAACACCAACAATCTAAGAGTTAGCAAGCTATTTGCTGGATATGGCAAGTTTTGAAGAAAATACGGATCAATCGACAAGACAGGCCTGCTTGGTTCTTTCAGGGAATGATTGTAAAGATTTACAAAGAATATGTTTACGACATTTACTATCTAACGGATGTTTTGGGACCGATTGGCAGGGATTTGCCATGGACAAAATACACACGCCGATACACTGGTAAGAGCAAATTACGTGTAACCATGTATCCAGCTAATTTAAATAGCTCATATTACTGTATTGTGTTAACAGTTAACTTCACTTAATATTTCATGTGGTGTTCTCTTTTGCGGGGTGCAAATGTTTCACCAAAACAAGTTCCTTCCTGAGACCAATTTGATACTGCCTGATTGATAAACACATGCAAAGACATTTACAAAATGTAAGTGGAAACGAAGCGTCCATAATCAGGATTTTTGGGGCTGATTTACTTAATTTACCTGATGAAGGTCTAAGACCGAAATGTTGTATTTTCTAAATAAATATTTGCTTGCGTAATGGTCAGTGTGCGGGATTCTTTCTAAGTTCCTAATCTCCTGCCTGACAAAAGAGGTGTGCAAAAAGCTTTTCTGCGTGGGGTTGATTAACTAACATAAATATTCTTAACATTATATATTAAATATTCAAATTAGCAGATGAGAAAGTATAATCAATTGACAACTGTTTATTTATTGGCAGACATGTGCAACATATTCCACTCTCTCCTTTCACTACAGTTTGAATGTCTTTATCTGTAGAATGTCACAAACATAGAAAGTAGATACATATTCATTTTTAACTCAAAACTTCCTGTTTCTGTTTCATATTAAAAGCCATCTAGAGTTTCGGTTTGCAAAATCTCTTAATTTGTTAACACAGGGCTTTTATTGTAAAAAAATTGCAGGACCGTGTTGTGGAAAATGCACACACTTCCTAACCTTTTTCTGTCAATAAATTTAAATGACTTTTATATTGACGTGAAACATTCCATTATCAACTGCAAACTCAATGTAGGATGCGTACTCTCTCTCCAAAGACACATCTTAAACCATAGAAATTCTCGCGTGCTTTGCATCATCTGATTGGCTCTTCTGATCGGCCTTTATAGAGCCTACCAATCAAACTATTTAGAACAAATGTTGGCAGATAATGACTGTGGCGGTGTGACGGTGGCTGATCAATTGGAGCAACCTCAGCAGAAACATACAAGGTCTAACTTTGGCTTTCAAGAATCAATTACTAGAATCAAAAACCTGTTCTTAAGAAATCCCTAGGTCTTATAAATGTGCGACCAGTTCCAGGTTCTTTCAGTACCAGACTTTAGGACATACAGAGGTTAAACTGCTACACATTTTCTCACTGCACAATGTTATAGGATGAAATAAAGCAAGAGAACAACCACTTCCAACCTATCAGTAGCAGGGCCTCGTCTACGCATGTGTTGTGGTGTCTTGGACTTCTGCCAAATCATTATGGTATGTCTGAGCACCTCCAAACATTGACAAGGGCATGCACCATTTTACAGCAGCCACAAAAGCTAAAGCCCTGGATACAGAGTTGAATTTCAAGTGGACACAACAGGGGCGATTCTAGGATCCGACCTTTAGGGGGGCTCAGCCCCTAATGAGAATGTGACACGGATACAGTGCCTTGCAAAAGTGTTAACCCCCCCGCTAAATCAGAAATTTCATTAGCCGATAATCTCTGAGCTAGCTACTGAACAACAACGTCAGCTAACGTTTTTAACTAAACCTAACACTTTATAAGTCACAGTAATAACGACCAATTTGACACAGTGTTCTAACATTCAGCATTTTTTGTTGATTACGTTTCAATTTGACAAAATGACCAACTTCTCTGTGGACTACCAACGTTAAACTTCACAACCACACTCCTGCTCTCCCTCTGACAGATTAGATAGAGTGACACTTAGTCAAAGGCGGGAGTCTGGCACAACCACCTCTGATTGGCCAAAACTATGTTTCTGTTAACCCTTTCCTTGACTGGGTTACAGGTGCATAGCATCGGCGTCAGCGACACAGGATATTAAACCATTCAAGCCCTTTAAACCTGTAATTGTTTGTTCTCTGTCAATAACAGACAACTTGATTGATTTAAAAAATAAATAAATAAAATGTTTTTTTAGGGGGGCTGAGATGAAATTTTAAAAAGGGTCTAAAATCGCCAATGGGACACAAAGACAAAGGAAAACAAGAAAGAAAAATTCCTAGGAAGCTTTAAAGGTAGTTCATCTCCGAGTGTGCGGCGAGGGGAGCGTCAAAAGTTTTTAAATGAAACAGCATCCGTAATATTCTCTCTGGGTTCCCTTAGTGTCTGAAATCAAAACATATTTTGAGTGAGAGGAGGCACTTACACCTAAATAATGCAATACACAGACTTTCTGTCAAAAAAAATTGCAGCCAGAAAAGGTTCAGTCAGCATTGATGTTAGACCAGCCACCAATTTGAATGTGCCGTTCACAAACACAGCCTTGGGTTGAATTAGACATTAATAGGCCTACCATTATGCTATATGTGTACAGTTTATAGTTAATCAGCCCAAAATAGACCCTGTAAGTTAATTATTTTCATGATGATTGCTGCATGAATCTAATTGAAGCTGCATTGTAATACTTAATGCATTGTTTTTTGTCTCAACCATTTCAGGAATGAAATATGCAAACATTAAAATGACTTCAATAAACATAAAGTGAGGCTGATGTGCAGGGAGTGTTATTGCAGAGCCATAGTGAAACAATATGAGAATGCAGTTTGTTAGCACAATACCCAAGCACTTCTGTTGATGAGTTGAGCTTGTATGTATTTCCCATGTGTCTTATTCTCTCTCTCTCTCTCTCTCTCTCTCTCTCTCTTTCTCTCTCTCTCTCTCTCTCTCGACTGTAAATCTGATCAGGCTCTGCTCAAAGAACAGCCAGATATCCTCCTACGGCAAGCCTGAGGACAGACACATACACGCAAGCACAAACACTAAAGGGTGCCTTTATCAGTTTTATTTGTATGAGATTGTGTTGAGATGGGCTCAAGAAAATTACATAGTAACTGTTTGAATTTAGCCCTGGTCTCCTGAGGGGTAATTCACAGAAGGCTGTGGACGATAATGGATGTTACTCAGGAGAGGTTGGGTGGATTCCATCTACTGTCCATCAGTTTACCTGATGCTGCCAAATTGAATAACAACTTTACACACACTGTGTAAATTTGTCTTTATTGAATCGACCCGCATTTTTTTTTTTTATTTGCCCTTCACAAACAAATCTAATCATAGCTTTGTCCCTTGCGAAAGGCTGATTTGCTTTATGAGAAAACATTCTCTGACGTCAATAACGAATATGAGTGGGTAACGTGATGTAGAGACAAAGGGAAAGAGAGGGGCAGTAATCAATTCAGAACAATTCAGAAGCTCAAAATGTGTCCTCAGTCCTGTTAGCCCCCGCTGGTAGGACAGCAACATATATTGGTCATCAGAGCACAGAGTCTACAACATGTGTATGCTGTCAGAGATTTGTTAAGTGTTAAGAAACCTGCAGGGCTGGAAGAATCTCTTGGCCCTCAGAGGGGTTGTCAAGTAATTACTCTGAGAATAACCGGGGCAGTCCTGAGTAACAGGCCCCCACATCTGACGGGGCTTTGATTGCGAGACAGGGATCTGAAGATGTGAGGGAGATTCTTGTAGCCTCGGCTGGAAAGAGCGAGGAGATCAAAGTGGTCTGGCGATGTTCCCACTCAGCAGATCCGGACTTTTGTTTGCTCTAAACACGTTTTATCTTTTAAGGCCTGCTGGCCAATCTCAGAGTGTTGTATTTCTAATCGCCTAATCCTTCCACAGCAGCCGCTGCCTCTCAGAAAGAAAAGAAAAATACTGAGGTCATCTTCTCTCTCTAAATGCTGAGCGTGTTAAAGACAGTAGTGTACTGTATACGTAGACAGATGTGTAGATGTAGCCTATATGTCCAGGACAGTTGCATTTAGTTCCAAAGACTTTTGCGAGCAGCAGATTGATAAAGCTGATGGCAATTTTAACTTGTAATGTGACAGACTAGGCAAAAAAAATAAAAAAAAGAATTACGTCTATCTTTACCTTGAATTTTGGCTCATTTGGAGTTTTTTCATTTCCAAAGTGGTTTATTCAATGAATCTAATTTCATTATGCATAAGAGATGCTATTAGAAAGGTGAAATCATTATAATTATAAAGGTACAGTTATAAGGCTGTTGCAGAACATGAATAACTGGTTAGATTTTTTTTTTATATTAAACATTAAATACTGACTATGAGCGAGCAGGTTAAAAATGATATCAGGTCCACAGGGCGATGAAACTGCTTTTATGTGTGTGACTGTAATGTCGCCCTCAGAGTTTCATATACAACAAGCAGTTGCTCTGGACTCTAACCCAGCAACTTCCTGAACTATGAGAAGAACAGAAGAAACATAGACTGACATTCTAAGCCTGAATAGCAGATAAATGCAGACAGCTCTTTTATCCTGAAACTTAACCCTGCACACGTAACTGTCTAAGTGGTGTCTAAGTCTTTGGGTAAGTTTGAAGTCTGAATACTGATGTACCAATTATGGTACTAACTCCTTGAAAGCACACTAAACTTTGAATATGGTGCAGTATTTGTATGTGTGTTGCCACCGAAGCGGATATTCAAATTTAGGGGGAGACAAATATGTTGCGATGTGTTCTCTTGTGATAAAACTGGATCTACTGGAACTGTGATCAGTGTCACTGCCTTTTATTACTTATATTACTTATTATTTGAATACTTAGTAGTAATTTGCTTAGTAAGAGTATTCAATTTGTTGCAGCTGAAAAAAAAGTCCTATCTTTAGGAGCACAAATGTAACAGTAATCATAAATGATTGTCTTACATAATTTAAGGCATTTCACAAAACTGCATGTATTGTAGAATTATATACTAGAAAACTGTAGACGATATCTACTTATTCAAGTACACTGCTATTACTGTGCAAGTAACAAAAGAATTGTGGTACAGAAATGCCAAAGATGTGTTTGTGTCATTTAAAAACAGTGTCGCCATTACATTGATTGTTTACTCGAAAGCACTGATAGCTTAATTTTTCAGCTGCAAAGTGTCCCGCTCAGTACATATTTTGGTCACAATAAAAAAGAAAAATGAAGCCGCCTACACATGATTTTTTTTAAATTGGTGCCTTCTAGGCCGAGAAAAGCCAGAAAATGTGTTTTTGGCTAATATGGATGAAAGACACCAAATCCCAGAATACACCTGCTTCGCTGCTTTACCAGTCCACTCCAAAACCACGCCTACCATTTACAGACAGACAAGACAGTGAGGCATTCAACTCAACTCAAGTGTATTTATTGTCATTACAACCATATACACGAAACAACGTTTCATTGTGGCTCAAGTGGTGTTACACATTTAAAATATATAAAAACGACATTATATAAAAACAATATACAAAACAGGCTACATTTAGTGCACACACATCATAGGCTCCATAAAGTTCAGCTAACGCATACTAGCATTAGCGCTTGGTGGGATGTAAACACCGAGTATAAACACAGCCGTGAATTAGCGTGGAATGTCGAATGGTTAGCAGTTAGTTGGATACAAATCACCCCATTTCTGCACCGGTACACTGTTGTTCAGCCATGTTTCCACAAAAACAAAAACATAATTGTTGTAATTGTAAAGGGAGGGACGCACGGTCATTCAAAAATACTACCGGGTTTCTACTGATACAAAGCTTAATGCTAAATCGGTGAAGTATCCCTTTAAGGTTAATATATGATATTTGAGAGTTTATAAAATTGTACAATGATATATTGATATCAGTATCAGCCTCAAAAATCCAGTATTGGTCAGGCTGTAATGTATTGTATCATCATTATCATGTGCAACACAGTAGAGCAGAGATCTTCAACAGGGCGTCCTCAGAGTAGCTGCAGGGGGCCGCCAAATCATTGTTCAATGGTTTAGAAGAAAAAAGAAGTAAAATATGAAATATGTCTGAATATATACATACACATGAATCTGACATATTATAAGTAAAGATAATTTGTTATGTGCCCTGTAGGTAAGGTAGCCTTCTGCAGATACAGTTAAGCTTAAGGATTTACTGTGCCACATTTTAACATTAAAACATGTATACGGTACATATATGAATATGCCAACATTTGTTTTATTTTAAAAGCTTATATTAGTATTGTATACACCTTAAAAAGGTATGTATAAAGGCTTTAGGCCGCCCTACACGTTATTGTAGGTCTAGTTTAATATGCAACTAAATTTGATATGATATATGTAGCAGGGGGTCCCTGCTCCGTCTCTCTTTCAGTTAAGGGGTCCTTGGTTTAAAAAACGTTGAAGACCCCTGCAGTAGAGTATTGTGATCGTATTGTGTTGTTAGTAATCTTGTGATTCCATTACTGTAGAAGATATTGTAGCATATGTGTGTAGCTTATCTATGTGTGTAGCTTATCTCTCTCTCTGTGTGCGTGTGTGTGTGTGTGTGTGTGTGTGTGTGTGTGTGTGTGTGTGTGTGTGAGAGAGAGAGAGAGAGAGAGAGAGAGAGAGGAGGAAGACTCTGACATCTTCCCACATTAAAAAGGTAACCTGACAGAACTATTGAGCTGTGGCGGCAGGCAGTCAACGCTGAAACCCCTGAAATGTTAGATAAAGACGTAGCGGGAAGAAAAGCAGCAGCGAGATGCACCTTGCAAGAGAAAGAAAGAACTGCACACACTGGTGGATAAGTTGCACTGAGAGAGGAGAGATATGTTTCAAGTGCTTTTGTAACAAGTGTTGCTGTGTGCGAGTCTATGCGTGTACAGCACGTGTGTTTGTGAATGTGTGTGTGGATGACCATGCCTGTACTGCCTCCCATACATCTTCATCTCCCCATACATCAACAAGCAGCACTGCATTATTTCACCCTTTTTCCCCTATGCATTCCATTTAAGCCACTGAGGAGGAGGAGGAGGAGGAGGAGGGAAGATATGACCCAGTTTCATTTCCTCCAAAGAAAACAGACGGAGCAACAGAGAACGAAAAATGAAGTGATAGAAGACGAAGAGGAGTGGGGAGCATCGCCCTGAATGAGAACAGAAAGTAATGAGGGCTCATTTCCATACATGGCTCTACATCTTCTGCCTTAACTGCAATGATCACCACCCCAAAAACAAATACTAGACAGGTGTTGTGGTACATTATGTGGCCATCAATGATGTAAATTCACTTTTCAGGTCACTTTTCAGGTCACTTAAACTTAGATTTTACCAAACGCCTTGCCTTCAAACTCCGGTTACTTTGTATGTAACATGTAAGACGAAGCGTTTGGGAAATGATGACGGCATCTCCTCAATTGGTGCATGCCCATTGCTTCTTTGTGTAATGAGCATGTGCCAAAAACAACAAAGGCTACCGATATTGTAAGGTGAAGCTACGCTGCAACTCCACCTCGATGTCCATCCACACATATTGTCGCATTTCGGTATTGCCATTGCACCTTGGGCCGTGTACCAGAAAGATATTAAAGGGGCTGTGCATGACATTCAGATAAAATATGGGCTTTGGGATTGCCTCCACATGGTAATACATAAAGAAAATCCGCCAGTGCGCCAGTACTGAACCAAACAACGATAGCATAGTGCCGCCCCAGTGTGTGATCTCAGATAGCGTGCCGGCATTCCGGAAGCAAAAGAGGCGCGAGTATGGTGTCACGAGCAAATTATATTACTTCACACGCACATCTTCACACACTAATTCAACAATCAAGAGTTGTACAGGCAGCTGCGAGCATGAAAAAAAAACATAGGGAGAGGACTAATATCTACGTGTGTGAAATAATATAATTTGCTGTGTACTTTGACTTGTATTTCATTGCAGACAATGTGAACACAAAATATTTCATGTTTTGTCTGGTCAACTTAATTTCATTTGTAAATATACATCCTTTCCTGTCATTCAGACCTACAACACATTCCAAAAAAGGTTGGGACAGGAGCAGTTTAGGGCTAGTAATCAGGTAAATTGGTTAAATAATGATGTGATTTGAAACAGGTGATGTCAACAGGTGATTGTAATTATGATTTGGTACAAAAGCAGCATCCAAGAAAGGTCTAGTCCTTTAGGAGCAAAGATGGGCCGGGGATCGCCAGTTTGCCAACAAATACGTGAGAAAATTATTGAAATGTTTAAAAACAATGTTCCTCAAAGAAAGATAGGAAGACATTTGCTTATTTCACTTTCAACAGTGCATAACTTAATTAAAAGATTCAAGGAATGTGGAGGAATTTCAGTGCGTAACGGACAAGGGCGCAAGCCTAAGCTGAACAACCGTGATCTCTGATCCCTCAGGCGGCACTGCATCAAGAATCGTCATTCATCTATAAGCGATATCACCACATGGGCTCAGGAATACTTTGGCAAACCTTTGTCAAGTACCACAATACGTAGTTACAGCCACAAATGTCAGTTAAAACTGTACTGTGCCACAATGAAGCCCTATGTTAACAGTGTCCAGAAGCGCCGTCGACTTCTCTGGGCTCGGAGGCATCTGGGATGGACCATCACACAGTGGAAACGTGTACTGTGGTCAGATGAATCAGTATTTCAAGTATTTTTTGGGAGAAATGGACGCTGTGTGCTCCGGACCAAAGAAGAAAAGGATCATCCAGACTGTTACCAGCAACAAGTCCAAAAGCCAGGGTCTGTCATGGTATGGGGTTGTGTCAGTGCCCTTGGCAAAGGTAACTTTCACTTCTGTATTAATGATGAAAATTACATAGAGATTTTGGAGCACAATATGCTGCCTGCAAGAAGACATCTTTTCCAGGGACGTCCATGCATATTTCAACAAGATAATGCAAAACCACATTCTGCACACATTTCAAAGTCCTGGCTGCGGAGGAAGAGGACACGGGTACTTGACTGGCCTGCCTGCAGTCCCGACCTGTCTCCAATAGAGAATGTGTGGCGCATTTTGAAGCGCAAAATGCGACAACGAAGACCCCGTACTGTTGCCCACCTTAAGACTTGTTTGCAGCAAGAATGGGACAAAATTACACATGAAACACTTCATCACTTGGTGTCTTCAGTCCCTAAACGTCTTTTAAATGTTGTGAAAAGGAATGACAACATTACAAAGTGGTAAATGCTTTACTGTTCCAACTTTTTTTGAAATGTGTTGCAAGAACCAAAATAGGAATTTAGTTTTTTTGAAACAAAAACAATAAAAATCATGAGGAACACATTACAGTATGTGCTGTTGTATTGTCTGCAATGAAATACAAGTCAAAGTACATTTAGAAATCACTACTTTCTTTTTTTATTTGTGTTTTCCATACTGTCCCAACTTTTTCTGATTTGGGGTTGTAGATTAATCTAGATTAAAATGGCTCATTTGAATTCTGCCGAAAGGCATTCAGCATATTTGTGCTACCCAAATAATGACTAAAAGTAAGTCTTTGAGAACAGGTTTCTCAAGCCAGGTGGCGCATTAGACCAGGGGCTCATCTCCTGTTTGTCAGAATGCACTGAATGCATCACAAACTAACTATGACTAGTTAACTTTCTAAAGCGGGCGAAATCGCTTGTTTGCTAAGAGTCGGGTCGGACTCTGACATTAACACACTGGCAGACGCAAGTGACAGAGAGACGGAGGAGAGCAGGGAAGGAAATATGCTGCTGAACGAATACGCTGCATGTTTTAAATAGCGTTATAAAAATGTATAAACGCAAGTGCGGCGGGCAGTGTTGATTGTGAGGTGCACCGCCGCACATTAGTCTATGTGTGGGAAACACTGTTACTAACTGTTTATTCAGTTAAACATTAATTTTGAACTGTTTTACAGTCAGTAGGCTGTATACATACATACTCCTTTTCTCTGTCTCTTGCTTCTTCTCTCTCTCCCTCCCTCCCTCTTTCCACCAGTTGTAGAGCATTGTGTATTCCAACCTTTGAACTGTGATTATGGGCTCTTCTTCACTTGCAGACTGCCCCATTTTCTTAATAAATCTGGCCCATAATATTTAATTGGAACACATTAATGTACAAATATGGCTATGTATGCACTTGACCTGAATTGGTGACCATCTATACCAGTTCTCCTATTAATATAAGAGTATACATGTATACACAGCCCTAATTAAATGGCCTAATGGCAGTTTTATAAGAGGAACCACTCAAACAGTGGCTCAATAAGCTGGTACATGATGTCAAGAACACAGAGGTACTGTAGGCAGTTCCTTCCTTGGAGCAGCATACTGAAGGTTTTTGTAGGCTGCTCATGTAAGCTGCTTTAGAGCACAGAACATCTGTTTATGTCGGAAAGAAGACACTTGACTGAGATGGAAAGGGGGCGATTCATCCAGTGTAACACAAATCAATGTTGGGTTCAGGCTTCACAGAAACATGATCAGAGAGATTATCTTAGTAAGGAGCTGGCAGCCATATTTGGTAAATTTGTGGAAATGAAATGCAGTGGATGTTGTGTTAAAAATAGCAAAGAAACTTACATAGGTTTCAGCATCCAAAATAAGTAAGTATAAATGAAAGGAGAAGTGATGTTGTTGGCTGAAATCTTTTTTTTTGTTATAGGCCTAATACGTTATAATATGAAATTGGTTCTGTTGTGTAACATTTAAGAATACTCTGTCTGCATGATGAAGCAGTGAGGTTTTACAGGGTTATTGTAAAATGTGTGGGTTTTAAGATGTTTATAGACTTTCCACTGTTCCTGCCGCTAATTTTGTACACACACACACACACACACACACACACACACACACACACACACACACACACACACACACACACACACACACACACAGAGTATTTTGGCTGTTTGCATAGAAGTAAACACTGCTGTTATATGTTCTAATTGTTGTTCTTAGTATTTTTTAAATGTACATGCCTTCAAGTTGCTAGTCCAGAGTGAGACATGACAGTCTAAATAAAACAAAGTCCTATAAGTTTACTAAATCTTTACTCCTTCATCCCTTTAATGCTCATAAGTAGTAACCATTACGTTTTGAGTGGGGTCTGTCTGCATTTAGTGGACACTGGTCAAATATGAAAAATGTACATTTATATAAGATTAACAACTGCCAACGGTGATGGCAGAGATTGCCAAACAGGTGTAGTTCCATTAAGACGTGCCAGGACCAGGTCCCTGCTAATGTGCATTCTGGCTCATTGGCATGGCTTACTGGCACACCTAAATGGAATGAAGCCATAAATGTTGTTGGTTACACCTGTGTTTTCCCATCTAAGACAAGTCAACATGTCCGCAGTGAAAATGGTCAATTACAGAAGTTTCTAAGGATAGATAAAAAGCAACTTTATTTTCTTACAGGTGCTCTAAGCGATATCACACGTTTTTTAGGCTACAACATTTTTCATCACATACAGCAAACATCTCCTCACTTTCCGCTAGCTGCCTGTCCCCTGAACACACTGTAAAAAGACGCGGTCTCTGTAGACAGCCCAGGCTCCACAAACAGCAACAAAAACAAACTGTGCCAGCCTGCACCACGAAACATAACAGTGTTCCAGCCAATAACCGACAACAAGGATTTGGGGGTGGGGGAGGGGACGGGATGAGGAGGAGGGAGGGGCGAGCTAGCTCCCGTTTTGTTTGACAATACTTCAAACGTCAACAAGAAGTGAGGGCACCCAACATCGCTTAGAGCACCTTTAACTTCTCACCTTGCTGCAGTGATGTAGAGGTATACTCCAGGGTGTGCCAGTACACTGTGATGTCACCAGTGGTGGGGGTCGTCAGAGGTGCAACACACTTGAAACTTTCAACCAGCCTGCGGTTAAGTTAAAAAAAATTTAAGCAATTATAGACAGAATTTGCTCTAATGTATGGATGGTGATGGTTAACCAGCATCGATCAATGTGTATAATGTGAAGCTGCTAATCATGCCAAAATCATAGAGAATTAACACCCAACGTTGCAGTTCTTTAAAGATTTTTCTTCTTTTAGTTTATTGTTTGGATTTCACGATGTGTACATTTACTGTATGTTTGAGTCTGAGCCGCTCTCACCCGACTTATATTCGTTAGGTTACCAAAAACATAATTCCAAAATAAACGCCCATGATAAACGCTGATGCTTGATTGCCCCCTAGTGGCCATACATCAATTAATGTGTGATAGGTTACATGAAAGTACTTTCTTTTCTGCCATCATTCATGTTCAATATCAAAACGTCACTTTCCCAGTAACAATTACTAAGGGTTGAACCCCAAAACTATCATACCAGGCCATCATGCCACATCTAAATGTCAAAGGTAGGTATGGCATTTAGTAGCACATGAAGTAAAGCACTTCTGTCTAAGTAATGTATTAAAGTGCTCATATTATGCTTTTTGGCTTTTCCCTTTCTTTTATTGTGTTATATATCTTTTTGTGCACGTTATAGGTTTACAAAGTGAAAAGCCCAAAGTCCACCCCAAAGGGACTTAACTGTCTCCAACAGAAAACACTGTTCACAAACTGCTCCAAACAGCTCTGTTGTAGTCCAGCCTTTACTTCAGAGACAAATGTGTGTCACTTTGTAACACGTTATAATGCTCGCCTAGCTGCTAGCGTGGCACTCCCTCATACTCTGCTTCTGACTGGGTAGTAGTCCTTACCTAGCTACTGCGCATGTGCGACTCCCAACAAAGATGGAACAGAAGTGAGATGCCTCACTCGGTAGCTAAAACGGAGAGTTCAACACACAGGGTGAAAAGAGGAGCTGTAGCAATGTGCAGCACAACAAAAATATGGTGTTTTTTGAAAATTAAACTACGTAAACCTATTCTGATATAACCTCTGAATACAATAATGAACCTGAAAATAGTCAAATAGCCTGCATAGACAATGTGTCAATATCATTCCACACTTTTCATAATCTTTTTAATAATATGAGCACTTTAAAAAAAACTTAAAAAATGATTTATACAAATCAACTCATGGTAATGGTCTGATTTCTTGTAAAGTATGTTGTTTGTTTTAGTTTTAATGTATTAGCTAATTTAAATCCAAACAAAATAATAGGTAGGTACTTTTAAGTTAATGGCACTTTTTTCATGGGAGTTGTTTTTGTATCAAAACATTTAATAGTACGTTGCTAAAAACGGAATATATAAATGCAAAGGTATCCAACCGTACATACTGTATTTAGCCAGGTGTGATCTCTGCCTGGTTTGTAACGCACTATTTCTCATAAAAAGGCCACAGGATACGAGGTCCAGATCTAGTGAGCTTTAAAAAGGCCATCGTTTATCTGCTCTGCTCCTGTGCAGCTGCACAAACTTATAGGGCATGCACAAACAGGTCAGCGATTACGAGAGAAAATGTTACCAGAACTACAGAAAAGTGGCATTATGCAATACGCCACAAATTAAAAGGCAATTTAACCTCTTCTATTGTCTGTGTGTGTGTTATCAGTCTTTAAAAAAACAGATAAATAAGAAATAATGCCTCACTCTTGTTTTAAAAGGTCTTACTTGGTATCTGACATATCTGAGAAACCGTTCCTTCATCCATGATGTGATTTTATGTGCTATAAGCTCACAAGATACGTGTTCCTCATAAAAGGTCACCTCATTACTGTTCCCACATTAAGCAACCTGATGTCAATTTTATGCGACACTGACCTTTGTTTCTATTTCTGTCTGTGCTGCAACAGTGCACCTACAGTACAGGCTATTCCTAACTAAGCTGACATTTCCACCCAAAATACTCAACTGTACTCAGGGGGTGGGAGGAAACACATAGTTGGCAGAATACACCACATTATGTATTTGAATTGTTTTTATTTTGCACAATAAAATCAAGACAAAAGTAACAAAATAAAAAATAAATAATAAAAAATAAAGATTGTGTAGGTGAGATTAAGAAAACCCCTAGGAGCTTACAGAAGTTTCACCTAAGGAAGAGAAGAAAAAAAAGACATTCAAGCCAGTTACAGTCACACAAGCTATTTTCCGACCAATCTGCAGACCTTTACGACCAGTGAGGTCACGCCACCACGCCATTATTTGACTGGTACACAGCAACTGTTCAGGCTGCTTCCAGAAAATTGTCTACAGTTGAACGGGTGGTGATTGGCTTAACAGTGGGGTGCAACATTGAGAGAGAGCAAATACTTAACCACCCAACAACCCGTAGTCATAGGATGAGATGAAGCTGATGGAAACAATGCAACATTGTCCCAAAATAAACACACAAATGTCCTGACTTCTGAGACCTAATTATCCCTTTAAACAGTGTTACTTTTATCCAGCATACATTCATATCTTTCTCAATGTGGATTCAAGTAATGTGGCAAAACGATCAAGTTGACAAGTATACCGAAGATGTCCACTGGGAGTAGGTGTTATTTGGTAAAATAAATCTTTTCCTATTACTATTTAATTAATTTTTGGCTATATTTTTTTATTTCTCTGGTTCTATTACAATTTTCTTATTTCTACACCGTGGTGCAAAGGAAAATTATAACATAATGAAGCATAACCAAAAAAAAAAATCTAAATTAATTTGACATGAACCATGAGAAATTAACCAAGAGAAAACATTACCGTCTACAGATGTGAGAGGGCGCTCTATGCTGCTCAGTGCTCCTGTACCCTACCCCTGGCAACAGCACAACTTCCTGTGTCGCCACTATGCTCGCCACAAGCAACCACTGTTTAGAGCAGCGAAGAAGAAGACGCACACACGCGTGCGCTATCAGTATGTCTGCTGTTCTCATGGATGTATTAAGATACATTGGTACAGATCGGAAAATATGTAGGAACCGTTATTACAGAAGGAAAAGGAAAGGAAGTTAATGTTTTCAGGGGTAGGCTACAGGAGCACTGAGCAGCATAGAGCGCCCTCGCGGCTGTAGACGGTAATGTTTTCTCTTGGTTCTCAACAAATGTGACTTATAGTCCAGTGCGACTTATATATGATTTTTTCCTCGTCATGACGCATTTTTGGACTGATGCGACTTATACTCAGGAGCGACTTATAGTCCGAAAAATAAGGTACTGTATATCAGCATGTGGCTGGTTTCTCTGTGGTTTCTGTATATTCCACCAGGGTGATATTTCAGCATGACAGGCAATCAAACATTAAATGCTCCTTTTCACTAAAACGGAACTTTTTTTGCACATAAATGTTGTGTCATTTATTCTTTCTGTTGGCAAAATGAGCATCAATTATTGATTGTACTTTGTGTTTGTGGTCACAAAACTGGATAGGAAGCCAAGTGGCAAGAGATGGCTGATCAATAAGGAAGGGGATCCTGCACACTATTTGAAGCTCACCACAACATCTTGTGGGAATATCATCTGTGTTGGCTTTTCCGTCCAATCCAACCTTTAAAGCGGTTATAATGGATATTTTTTTATAATAGCAATGTATGTGTGACAATATAAAAAGGCATCACTTGAACGATAATGTAATGATGAACCTACAGAGAATTATCACCAGTATTTGAGAGCTACGGAGCTTAGGCCTAATAGAGTTTCAGCTCATTATTTAGCTGTCTGGCCCACAACTTTAATGTTTTAATTCACTCTCACCGCTCTCATAACGCCATTTTCTGTGGTAGCAGGGAGCTGTTTTGAGGGAAAAGTCTCTAAAAAGCCACTGTACACTACCTGCTCAGCACCAAACAACAGACAGACACAGTTTTGCAGCTTTAAAGTGCCCATATTATGAAAAAAACACTTTTTCTGGGATTTGGGGTGTTATTTTGTGTCTCTGGTGCTTCCACACGCATACAAACTTTGAAAAAAATCTATCCATGCTGTTTTGAGTGAGATACGAGTTTCTGAATGTGTCCTGCCTTCAGTCTCTGGGTGAGCTGTTCAAAATCTGCACGGCTTGTTACGTAACTAGCCGAAACGACGGGCTAAACACAACCGTTAGGATGCTAGCGCTAGCGTTAGCATGCTAGCTCGTTCTCAATGGCAAAGCACTGCTACAACACACACAAGTTCACCATAATCTACAAAAGAAGTACTTACATGTGCGCCCTCCTTTAGAAGAAGTCTCC
Source organism: Gymnocephalus cernua (assembly GCA_023631565.1). Lineage (NCBI taxonomy): Eukaryota > Metazoa > Chordata > Actinopteri > Perciformes > Percidae > Gymnocephalus > Gymnocephalus cernua. The sequence goes on from CM042428.1 coordinate 17,816,935, forward strand.
AAGCTAATCCTGCCTTGTAGCTAACTGACCAAAGTTGGAGAAACAATCTTTCTTTTACTGTCTGTGGAGCTAACTGACATGATCTACGATCTGAGCTACTGCGCATGTGCGAGTGGAATCAAAGAGTACAGAAGAAAAGATGATTCACTCTGTCAGCTAAAACAGAGACCTGAACACAAGGTGAAAAGAGGAGCTGCGGCAGTGAGAGAGATGTGCTGTACAACAAATATATGGTGTTTTTTTGAAAATTAAACCATGTAAACCTATTGTGGTACAACCTTAAAATACAATTATGAACCTGAAAATAAGCATAATATGGCATCTTTAAAGCTTCAAAATAAAAAGTCAAGCATTTTTCAACAGAGGTTGCAGCTTATTCTCATAATCGTGGCCATTCTGACTTTGGGTCATGTAACTTTCTACTCGCCACCTCTGTTGTAGACATTCTGGATATGCGAGTCTGACAAAACAACATATATCGGAGCAAGCAGCACTAGCTCTCAAATAAACGTTTATTTTAAATAAATCCATTCAAATGCTTGTCTCCGAGTACAAATGAAAGTAAACACAGAAAGTGGTACCCTGGGTTAGGTGCAAAGGGATCTACTTAGTGCTTGATCCATTAGACAGAATTGCGACAATTATCAAAGTAAGAGCCAGTTTGAAAAATGCCGGAAAAAACTTTTGCAAGTGGACATCTTGTATAAGATCACAGGGATTCAAAATCATATGGCCCAAAACAACATTTAAAAATGAAAATAATCTGTCCAAGAATCTGATTGACGTCAATCACATTTGTTGGATGTCCAATACAGTTAAAGAAAATACTGAAAGACTTATTAACAAGGCTGAGCTTTATAATCTGTTGATAAAAACACTCATGGCTTTCCTGTTAGTTAGTTCCTGTTACATCTAAAAGTGACTGAGCACAAAGTGAAATGACTCAACCTTCGGAGCTCAGACGTCTCACGTGAAGCATGTTGTTCGGCTGTGGAGCAACATGCAGTGCAGTCACAGACCAGCAGGCTGCACCAGCTTGACCCACTGAGCTAAACTCTCTCATCTTCTCTATAATTAACTGGCAATGGGAGTGGCCCGCATCACTAGAGGGACAATCTGATTGGATCAATTGACACCTCTGGCTTGTGATAGGTGATAATGTTCTATTCTGAGTGGATAATGCAGAGGTAATCTGCCCTGTGGAGATCCCCATCACTGCCGAGCCCCCACCCAACCCCAACTCTGTTAACAACAGATAACGAGATTACAGCTCGGCCCATCGCTGATAGAATTAAGACTATATCAGGGAGGTAGATCATTTCACACTATAGCATGCCACTGGATTCAAGTGTACACGTGTGTGTCACCTCACCTTTTTTCAGTATTGGACATGGGCCGCCTGGATAGTCAGATAGCCTGCATAGACATTGTGTCAATATCATTCCACGCTTTTCATAATTTGTGTATAGGTTTTTGGAGTTAGTCAGAAAGAATTGCAATTAATAATCGTTACGAACACATGTGTTCTTTCTTTTTTTTTGCCAATGCAAAGATCACTAAGAAGCTTGCCAGCATCTATTTCTTACAAGTTCTGTACTGTACAGGCCTATGTCGGGTTAAATGAACAGTATCAATGGAAACTTAGATGTAGTAGCCTAATTTAAAAGTCACATACAATTGCAATACTATTACCTAATAGTAGTCTAATACTATTGCATGAAAACTTTATATTATTTTATTATTATTATGATATTTGAGGTGGACAAGTCATGAAAAAGCTAACTGTGGGAAGAAATCCTCCATTGCTCGCTGGCTTTTGCTGCTAATCGGCTGTAAAATAGTAAGAAGGCCCCATTCTTTCTCTGCAAAAGCACCCAAAGATTTTGACTTCTTGCTAAGAGAGGATGATGGGAATAAGTTAAAACCTGCTGGAAAAATTACTTATGATTACATTTTTATCCTCCAGTAAGGCAAATTGAAAAAGATAGAGAAGGACAGGATAAGCAGCAATATCTTCTCTGTGCCACAAAGAGGTTCAGGGGAAACATTGGCCCTCATTTATCAACCTATCGTAGAAACCAGCGCAGATATGAGCGCAGATATCATCTTCATCAGGCTTCACGTGTGATTCATGAAACGTTCGTATCACACCAATCAGAGCGTAAGAATGGTCGTACATTGATAAATGCAGCGGCTGGAAACGATCGTAATTTAAATGTCATGCCCCAATATATTCTCAGTTTTGAGGCCTCGCATCTACAATTTGCGACATGGCGAGACATAAGTGGGGACTGAAACCCTGATATCTCAGGTTAATTTGCCCTAACGTGTGTAGTATTTGGCAGCCTGGAAACTGGTATTAAAGGCTGTAGAAAGAATGCGGAATGAAAAGAGATGCAGTCAACAGTTGCCATATAGTAAATCGGACTCAAGCTGAAGTTTATCCTTGACACATGTATGCTATAGTCCTAATAGTAATATACAGGCTTATGTTGCAATCTACGCCTGTTTTAGGTCATACGCACGTTTCATAAATGAGGGCCATTGTCTTTATTTTGAGCTAGTGCGTAATGTGTAGTTTTGCTTTGTTAAATCAAATACTAAACACGGATTGATCACCGGAGAACTGGGATTCAATGGGGGTTTGTTATATTTTCTAGAGCCAATAAACTGCAAACAATCAATACAGTTGCTATGTAAGCAGCAGCTAGTCACACACACAGAGAACTGGAACTACAGTCAGACACTAAGCATCATGTTGTTGATATGTTGTTGAATAAGTTTTCACAGGTGCAAACTTCAGCACATAAAGATCTAGTCAGCTTGAAGTGGGAGAATGTCTGTCTTCTAAATCTAATCGTATCTGCCCACCAGAGCAGGAAGCAGAGAGACACTAAATTCTGTTGTGGTGAAAACACGCACGCACGCACGCACACACACAAACACACACACACACACACACACACACACACACACACACACACACACACACACACACACACACACACACACACACACATTTCCCTGGTTCTACTTCTCTAACTTTGTAATTTACAGTGAAGATTACGACATAAAAAAGGAGCTATTATCTGTCTGGAAAGGTTGTTTTGCTGGCTGGCTGGCTGGCTGGCTGGCTGGCTAACTTAACTGGCCGGGTTACAGCAAGGCTGGCACATAACTAGTATATGTATGGACTTTTACAGTTTTTTACAATCACTTTGCTAGTAATTTCAGAACCTTGACGTCATTTTTCAAAACTCTAGACACAAAAGTCAAAACGATCATCACTTGTAACACAGGCTGTCCAATGATCAAAAAATTGCATTGTGCATTCATATCTTTAAATAAATCTTGCACAATCATTGGTTCAAAAAACTAATTTATAGTGAAATACCATTGAAACGTTACTTTAGATCACCCACACACAAGCTACCCATAGTTTCACTGGTTCATTGTTCGTACAATCATTAAATATTGTAGTACAAAATAGGTGATACATGTTTCATTATGGTACTAGATGTAAATACATCCCTGTAAAAGTACTGCAGTAGTAGAGAGAATACTACAGACACAGTGGAATCATTGAACACAATCTGTATTGATGAAAAATAATACAACATACAACATTTATTAGAATCAAAGCAAAATAATTAGTTAGGAAATAGAAAAGAAAAGACAGTACTGTAAAACATCAAATGCAGTGTACATCAACTTGCTTGTACTGTAAAAAGCAAAACAAAGGCGTGATTACTGTACTTCTACATATTCATCAACCCTGTCTTGTGGAATTGGCCGCAGGTTGTCATCTACATTGCAGTTAGCTAAACATCTTGGAAAAAACCTTCAGGCATGGCGAATAATGTGGTATATATATATATATATATATATATATATATGTATATATATATATATATATATATATATATATATATATATACGTATATATACAGTATATATTTAAAGTCCATCCATCCATCTATCGTCGTCCGCTTATCCGTGGTCGGGTCGCGGGGGGAGCAACTCCAGCAGGGGACCCCAAACTTCACTTTCCCGAGCCACATTAACCAGCTCTGACTGGGGGATCCCGAGGCATTCCCAGGCCAGGTTGGAGATGTAATCCCTCCACCTAGTCCTGGGTCTTCCCCGAGGTCTCCTCCCAGCTGGACGTGCCTGGAACACCTCCCTAGGGAGGCGCCCAGGGGGCATCCTTACCAGATGCCCGAACCACCTCAACTGGCTCCTTTCGACGTGAAGGAGCAGCGGCTCTACTCCGAGCTCCTCACGGATGACTGAGCTTCTAACCCTATCTCTAAGGGAGACGCCAGTCACCCTCCTGAGGAAACCAATTTCGGCCGCTTGTACCCTGGATCTCGTTCTTTCGGTCATGACCCAGCCTTCATGACCATAGGTGAGGGTAGGAACGAAAACTGACCGGTAGATCGAGAGCTTTGCCTTCTGGCTCAGCTCTCTTTTCGTCACTGCTCTCTTATCGTCTGCTCTGGTACCAAGTACACTTATGAGCATCCCTATGTTCGAACATGGTGTTTGTTATAGACAATCCATGACTAGCACAGAAGTCCAATAACATACAACCACTCTGGTTTAGATCAGGGAGGCCGTTCCTCCCAATCACGCCTCTCCATGTGTCTCCGTCGTTGCCCACATGTGCGTTGAAGTCCCCCAGCAGAACTATGGAGTCCCCCACCGGAGCCCCATACAGGACTCCATTCAAGGTCTCCAAGAAGGCCGAATACTCTGAACTCTTGTTTGGTGCATATGCACAAACAACAGTCAGAGTTTTCCCCCCAACAACCCGCAGGCGTAGGGAGGCGACCCTCTCATCCACCGGGGTAAACTCCAACGTTGCGGGAAAGAAATTCCAAGGGCCTGCATGCATACAGTGCAGTACTGTCAATACTGTAAATAGTCTCAAAGGTGGTACATGGAACCATAGAAACAGTGTCTGATAAACAGTAGTACATTACAGTAAATGATGATTAAATATTACATTCATAGATAATGTAGTCTGATTGGTTCATGCTCCACACTAATTGGTGACAATGAATCTCGTTATCTTGAAACTTTCATGATCTAAACATGGAACATTGTTTGTCTGTTTCCATACAACTAAGCATTAAGAGTAATGCAACAGTTACTTATCATTTTGAGTAGTTGTATCGATTGATAGTTAGATGATTGGAATGAAATGAATAGACAATCATCTGAAATGTAATGTGTGAATTGCTTTTTGAAATAGTAGTACTTTGATGTTAAGTTGTGTCATATTGAACAGGTGATCTTTGTTAAATGAACAAATGATCTTTGGTTTATGTGTATTGTATCCAAGCAATTGAAAAAAGTGTTAGTTCTGAAAAATGTGTATTTTGATTATTGGTTGTGAGGTTTTTGTCTAGAGTTTTGAAAAATTACGTCACGGTTCTGAAATTAGTAGCAAAGTGATTGTAAAAAACTGTATTGTGCCTCACAAGTTTATCGCTTTCTCATTTACACCAGCTAACATCACAAGAACTGCTAATAATTAAATTAAATTAAATAATAAAATAGTGCAGGAAATTAACATCTTCTTTTATGTATACATTGTATACATTGATAGTATAAACACAAGTTTGATCTTGATAAATTTATAGATCTTGGGACTTTTCAGTGCCCAAAGGTATGATCAGTATTAGGGGTGTCACGATTCTCCAAATCTCGATTCGATTTTCGATTCTAAGGTCACGGTTCAATTCAATTCCCGATTTTTCCATTATTGTTTATTTTTAGACTAGACTTTTATGCAATATAATATCTGACCTTTGTTCGCAATGTACCACACTACATTGTCAAATTTAAAACATGTATTAACAACATAATGTAACAATAACATATCTTCAGTCAATTGGAAACTGGACAATTTATCAATAAATAAATAAATAAATAAAAAGTTTACTGAGGGCAGACGCTTCGGCTTCGCAGCAGCGGCAGCACAGCGGCTGAGCAGTCAGAGAGCAGAGAGGAAGACTCGGCAGTCTGCTAACTTGTTGCTCTCTCTAATATAACCAATATAAGCTGCTCTGTTTAGGCTCCAAAACGTTCATGCAGGCTGAAATTCAACCGTGCGGTTTTGTTGGGATAAAGCTAAAGCAGAAGGGATCTCTGCTAGCTGCTAGGCTAATGTGCAATGGTAAACAAACAGAATATGGTACATGCACATTCGCGAACGTTGTCAACATAACTCACTGGAAATCCAAAATACTTCAGTGACAGAGGAGGGGGCTCAAGTTCTGTCGATGGGTCTCCTGCATCTGCAGTTGCCATGATGTCTTTTGACTGACTCTAGCTAAGTTAGAGGAGGTTGACTGACTCGCAGCACTTCAACACGTGTTTTTTTCCACTTGGCAAGCCGACCGCAGTATCGACGGTTCTATTTTTTTATTCGATAGTCAAGATTGTGACATAATTTCGATAGATTTTGATTTAAAATCGAAATCGTGCCACCCTTAATCAGTATTTTACACATTAATGTCTGTTTACAGGTAAACAACCTTTTGTGGCTTTCGTAAAAGTTGGGGCTGAAGACAAATCTCAAAATTAAAAAAGTCTTTTTTCATTTCTTCTTTCGAACTTCAGACCCCTTGACCTCTGTAGCGTCTCAAGGCTACATAGGCCGCTACTAGCATAGCACAACGAATCTCCAACTGAACTGTCAACGGTTAAGTTGCCTTGTGGGCAATGTAGGCGGATGTCGTAGTGCTGAAGGAGGCATCAGACCAGTTCTGGAGGGTAATTACAAACAATGTATTTTGTGTCCTTTAATTTGGAGAACTTGTTGCCAAAAGGAATCATCATCCTTGGCTTGACAGCTTATTACGGATGTATCAATTAACATTGCGTACTGTAAAATGATTTAGTTGCTAGCATCAACAACAGTATTGAGGAAACTGAAACCTCAACACAGAGAGCTTTGGCAGAAACACCTGGCTGCGGCCTTTTTCGGAGCAGTGACATGAGGTAAAGAATGAAAAGAAGAAATGTCTTTTTTGGGAAGTACATCAGAATTCCCATTCTGATGCTTCAAATCTCCTGTGTGCACTAATGGGCTCCCTACTGTACCCAAGTGGGGCTTCAGCATATCAAGTGGCAGTAAATCGTTTTCATGTAAAGCACTTTGAATTGCCCTGTTGCTGAAATGTGCTATACAAATAAAGCTGCCTTGCCTTGCCTTCCCTAAACAGCTTCAGTTTACTGTTGATCACTAAGCAGTGCCTCCATAAAATAAACTAGCTTACAAAAAATGTCAAAGGTTTTAACCATTGCCAAGGAGGTTGTGTTTACAGTCCAGTTTCTTTGTCTATAATTAGCAAGATAGGAAAAAAAGAATGTTTAAAATGTATTCAAATGTGTTGAAATGTTGTGTAAGGTAAGTCCATGTGCCAAGGAAAAAGAAATTAGTTTATGTTGAAAATCAGTATCCAGATGCAGATTGGGGATTGTTTTTCTTAACACTGCAAGAAAAGTAATTTTCTTGTTCATTTCCATTTTCTACTTAACTACTGCACTTGCTTGAATGAAGAAGAAAAAAACTGGCACATGACACTCAGGGCCAGATGTACTAACGCTTTTGCGCCCACTTCAGGCGTATTTGTGTCGCAACGTGCGCGTAAAATCATGGCGAGGTATGTACAAACAGGCCGCAATGATGTAAAAGCGCAAACTGCATGTCGTGGGAGCTGAAAAGGGCAAATTGCGTTTTTCGTGTCATGCATATTTATTCATGGGAGGGTCGCGGGGAAAGTGGGAGTTTACCGTAAAGAGATGGGAGGGGAAGCGTAAAGAGCGCTTAATTACGTATTCCGCGGTATGTACAAACACCGCCAGTGATAGCGCGCCTCTATTTTGCGGTGAAAATTCTCCGCCTCTTAAAAGCAGGTGTAAACCTGGAAGCGGGTTTCCTCACATATGCCTCCTGGTGAAATGACAGCAGTAATCCGAGCAAGACGAAGACATAGGCCAAGGAGACGAGTTGAAAGGAGTTTTGCCACAAGGATCACAGATTAAGCAGCCATGCAAGATTACAGTTACTGGAAGAAATCAAAGATGACATCGAATCTCCGACTCAGAGTTCACATTCCAGCAGTTGTTAAACTCCCCGCTACATTACAAATATTGGCATCAGGATAATTTCAAACAGTCATAGCATCAGCAGTGGGAATATCGCAGTCTGCACTCAGCCGTATCATAGCACAAGTACTTACAGTTTACGGTATAGTGGGCGGAGAAAGGCGCTAATTACGGATGACCTGCAGGTTTGGTAAATATGGCGTAAACTATGGTATCATTGCGTTCGCTATCTGCGGGTGAGCCATGGCGCTGATAACGCTACGTTCGCAAATGTACGTACATCTGGCCCTCAGTATTTTTTTTATCACTGTGGGTATTTGGGTGCAGATCCAGATTTAAAATTGTAATTTTCTACAGGCTATTGTACCAATTATTAATACTAGGTATCAACAAAATTTCACAACATATCCAATATTTAGAGAGAGCATGAATGTTTCATGAGGAGGTGAATATAATGTAACGCTAATGTGAATGTTATGGCATTCTGTTTTACATTTGACTCTGATACTCAGGGGAAAGACTGAACACTCCCTGCCTCGCTTTGCTTGTTAGCACTTCCTTATCTACGTGTGTGTGTGTGTGTGTGTGTGTGTGTGTGTGTGTGTGTGTGTGTGTGTGTGTGTGTGTGTGTGTGTGTGTGTGTGTGTGTGTGTGTGTGTGTGTGTGTGTGTGTGTGTTTAGTTGGTAACAGGGAGAGGTCAAGACGGAAAGAGCAAGCAGACATTTCTACAGCTTCTATCAATTTATCCTCTTAGCTGAGAAGTTGTGAACAAAGCTGTTGGACCGCTTTTGTCTATATCGATGCTCAGCGTCCATCTGTGTCTTGCTTTTGAGGATTATACAACCTTCCAGATTCACACATCAATCAAAGACTGGACACCACAAAACAGACTGCATGAATTCAAAGCAGACATACAGTAAGTCTTACAGTGAGTGTGAGTATTTTCTGCCTCGAGCTAGCTTTTTCTGCTTTTCCAAGCTCATACAAGCTTGAAAGGAGCCTCAAGGAGAGAGGGCGGCGTCTCAAACAAACTTGATGTGAATTGGAGTGAAAGTGACACAGTGAGGTCAGCCTGCACCCTGCGGCGTCACCTGTTCCCACCTGACACACACAAACTGGTACAACCTCTGAAACCAGCTGCTGAGTCAGTGGGTAAGGGGAGACGGGGGTTTGAAGGAGCGGGGCCAATGTGACAGAACAAGTGACGGAGCCAAATGAAGAGAAGGTAAGTTAATGTGAAGTGTGTTAGGTAGAAAGGACATAGGAAGACAGAGAAGTGGAGGGTAGCTGCACAATGAAGGATGCTAAGGAGAATGTAATGTCAAGTGGACAGGAAAGGCTGACAGTGGCTGAGAGAGCAGAGGAGGAAAAAAGAAAAGAGCATCAAGGAACAGAAGATGATGTAAAAGGGGTATCTTTGTCCCTGTGTTTAGCCTCCTGGGCAGATTCTCTTTTCGGACTGTGTACCAATCCTTCTTCCTAACTGTGACCTTAAGTATGCTTTTTTAAATTTTGTTTTTTAGATTTCTTCATTTAAACAAGCCATTAATCAACATGAGTACAGAGTCCAACATGTACAGTAAATGTGCCAGATTTAGCCATACAGGCTAATTTTCATCTGCAGTCCCTAGCAGGTTGATGGCTTAAAACAATAGATATGCTACAACAATCCAACACATACACATAAAACAAGAAACACATAGGCATAGACAAGTAAAATGACACAACCACTATTCCAGATCATGACAACTGGCAGGTTGATGGCATGAAATAAACATAACACAAGTATCATACACAGTAGACACAGGTAAAAGTGCAAAGACACACATTAGAACGCATCAACAACACATAATCACACACAGAGACACTACTATAGCATATACTATAACACATTATTCTGAATTATGGCAGCATATTTGATTAGTCAATAACCAATGTTTTATGGATTTGGAGAAGGATTTCATAGATGTGATGTTCCTTAGTTCTGTGGGTATTGTATTCCATGTATGGGCTCCTCAAAAGGAAAAAGCTGACTGTCCAAAACTACATGGTATTTTCACACCTGAGCTGTTTGGTCCGTTTTAACCCGAACCCTGGAGCCTTCTGTTGGATAGTATGGTTCGTTGGCGGTGGTCTCGGGTTCACTTCCAAGTGCACTAGACTTTTTTTTTAACATTAGTTTACAATGGTTGGTGTGCTTGATAAAGTGCAGTGTGAACGCTGACAGAACCAAATGAAAAACGCAAACATGTTGCAACTTCACCCCCATGAATTGCACCGAGTCTACCGAACTATTGGTGTGAAAGCACCCTAACAAGTAACTTAACACTCAATCCACTATTTTGAGTTAGTATAATACTATATATGAACAGTCACTTTTAATTCTGGTCCCAGTCTATAGCAATGATTGCAACTGTTGTCATTTTCCAAAAAGAATTCTACACTGTAAACCAAATAAAAAATTTGCAAAAAATCGATGACCTTCAATTCAATTCAATTGTATTTATAGTGTCCAATCCAATCATAACAGAAGTTATCTCAGGACACTTTACAGATAGAGTAGGTCTAGACCAAACTCTCATTTACAGAGACCAAACTATTTCCCCCAAGAGCAAGCATTCCGTGCCTTGTTGCCATGTAGTCTACACCCACAAAGTATATGTTTACGTCCGCTGTATACAGCGTAGACATACATGCGGATAGCTCAAAATGCATACAGACAACACGCCACTTGGCTTAAGAAAGTGGGCGTGTATGTTTACGCGAAGTCATCATATCACGCTGAAACAATGCCAGAGTACAAGTAGAACTACTACTTTAATAACCCGACTATAATAATATAGTATGGATAATTTCCGTCACATCAGGAAATGTTAGGAACCATATAAAGAGTAAATAGTGCAAACTAGTTGGCGGCTGGGAAGTCATTTCATGAATCAATGGTATTTGGTTGGAGGCACAATAGATCAATGGTCCTGTCAGCCTCCTGTTAATGTGTTAGTTCACTTGTTCTCAAGAGAATATATATTGTAATTCAAGATCAATAAAGACACAAGGCCCAAACGCACTGCAAGCGATAATTGATGCGTCTTTAGGACCCTACAGATGCTCTTGGCAGCTGCCTGTCAAGAAATGTTTGGCCCTAAACTCCCCTAAAAACAGGCTCAATATGGCCATATCTTGTCAATTTATTTGTTTATGTATTTGTTTAGTATAATTATTATTAAACATTTATATAATAAAATATTGTCCTCTGAGGAAAACATCCATACCTTTGTATTCATTTTAGCTCTCTCCGAACAGGTATTGCGGCTGCAGAAAAACCAGATTTGGTCGCCGGGTGCTCATCTGACGCTCCAAAATCCAAACAAGGTCGAGTAGGTGCATGAGAGCAGTTTGCCGTGCCTCATAACGCTTTTGGTGCGTGTCTGGCCATTTAAAACCAGAGGTGAACTTTGGCCTTTAGGTGACAATTCTGCACTATCAATTCCGACTAGTTCTGTTCTATCAACAAGCTTTTAGATCCGCTGCCGTTTTCTGATTAAAAAGCAAACATTTTCTCAGTAGGCCGTTTAGTAATTACAGCTATTTACAGTATCAGCTCAGTGTGCACGATATCATATACCTCCATTAATATTAAGTGCTGGAGTGCACTTAGCATTCAACTAAATACATTTACACATTTGAGAAAAACAAGTTGACAACAGGTTATGTTCTGAAAAGGCTCGGAAATAGCACAAATATGGCTACCAGAGATTGTTTTGAGCTCTTGCACTACCTTCAGATGAGTTCACCTCATGGCTCTTATAAAATATTAACTTTGCCACCTTGAGGGGAAAGGGGCTTGAATGGGAAATAAAGAGAAGTTTTGCAATAGCCTGGGACTCTGCAGAGGAAGCACCTCATTGTCTCTTAAAGTCTCTTTTCTGAGGCTGCAACATAACGACAAGTAAAGAGCCGGCCCTGGTTCTCAGACGAGGCCCTGTTTATTTGATCAGGGATAGGGAACTGATTCCTGCTGCCATTAGGGCTGCATAAAGGCCAGCAATTCAGGAATTTCTCTCTGTTTCATTGGAAAAAAACCATTTACTAACTGAAATAACTAAAGTGTCAAATATATATATAAAAATTTGGCTGTACATTTGTGTGTGCACATCACATTTGCACACATCCTGCGAGTTCAATCTAACCGAAGTCAACTTGATAAATTTGAACATGAATGGACAATGTGCATTCATGTGCATGTTTGTATGATAGTCTATAGCCTGTATGCGGATATGCAGCATTCTGTACATAAACAAGTGACTCTCTGATCTCTGATTATAAGCAAAGGAAGTACGTTCATTAGTCACAGAGTAAACAAGAGGAGCGAGAGGAGACATACAATATGCATGCCTTTGTTTGAAGGAGCCACCTAGAAGATTTTAAACTTGACCAAACAGTATTTACATATTTTAATCTGCTACCCCAGTATAAATGATATATCAGTCATAAAAAATACATTTAACTTGCCTTGGTTGTGATTGCGTCACAATTTTGACACTCATTTTGTTTCCCCAGATTCAAGTCTCTAATGTGAAGTCTAAACACTTATGCTGGACCAATGAAACTGACCTTTTTATCTGACCGTATATACAGAAAATAAACATATTTCCTAAAATGTAGGAGAGCAAAACAAGGATTGTTTGCTTTTGTTTGTGTGCAGTTTGTACCCTGCAATTCCCTGTTGGAAGCCTGGTTATTGTTCTTATAAAAAAAAAAAAGAAAAAAAGAGTCAGTAAAGCCAAAAGCTTAACTTCAAGTCCTGCTTGGGAGCACAGCATGTTTCGGAGAGAGGATATCATAAAAGTAAAAGGAAAACCACCTTTTTTCAAATAATGCATTTTCACCTCTTCATTTTAACTGTCTTCTCTTTTACGTTATTGTCATTCATGGGTCAATGTATGTGTGTTTATTATAGTGCATACTAACTATAACTGCAGCATTGTCCTATCATATTCAAGCCTACACACTGCACCTTCTACAACTGGCCTATTTGATGGGGGATGAAAACTACAATGAACTACATAAAAAAACTATTTTATTTTTTATTTTCATGCGATTGGGATAAAGTCATGCTGTTACACCAGCTCAGCAGGCGATGACTGCATGCTGAAGAGATGTGTAGTGAGTACTCCCAGGGGACTAGGAACACTAATATGAATGATTGAAAGACATAAGAGAGAGGACAGGAGTGGAGAGTTGGGGGGGTTAGTGGTGAAGAAACAGAAGTGGGGATAAAACGAGAGATGGAGGGATGTAAAGAGAGAGGGGGGGGGGGCTCAGAGATACCAAGAGAGTAGGAGAAAGGGTAGGAACCGAGGGATGTAATCCATGATCCAGATGGAGGGAGGCTTGCTGTTGGGAGCAGCAGGGGATTGGGGCTCTCAGTTAATGTGACGGGCATGCTGGGTAAAAATAGCTCGGGGAAGCAGGGCAGGAGTCCTCTGTGATGAATAATACACAGAGGAGGAGGGAGGAGGAGTGGGGTGTGGAGAGTAAGGGGCACTGGTTCACTTCGATAATAATTTAATTAATTACAGGATTGTTGCTTTCTCATTAGCAATCTAGTCTGTAAAATGACAATGACAAATGATATGGGGTCTTTTTTTTTTTTTTTTACACTTGCATAAGTCAAAAACATGCCAGAACTCATGTGAGACCACAGAACAGAGAGCGTTACAAAACCATTTGGGTCTTAGAGGAGTGAGAGGAGAAACATGGGGCTTTTAACCCCATTACTGTATATCCACAGAGACACAGGGAAATGTAGCTCTTTCTATCAAATATTCACACGGGCGAAATGCATTGTATAACAGATCCCCGCACATCCGTCTAAGCCACTCTGTACTGTGCATCAAATACAGATACATTTTGTTCTATAAATTCAGGCGGAGCGTACAATCATTTTTATTTTCTGTCAATGTAAAGCTCTCAGTGCCTCTATGTGTATAGTACCTTCATTCCTTTGTACTACAGACATACTACAAAGGATGTTCCAGACAAGCAAGTATAAATGAAGAAAGTGTCACAACCCTGAACAAAAACACAATGTCTTGTCCGGAGTTACATGAACAAATATAACACTGTTTGATGTAGAGCCCTTTTTTATCACTTCCTACAACCTTCCCTCAATGAATATATGTGTCTGGCCACACTTCACTCACTGCAGCACACAGTAGAAAATATCACTCCAGAAAAATTGGAAACCTAATCCACGTCAAATCCAACAATGACAGTGTGTTTCAGTCAGAGTTCCGTATTGATAGCAGCAGCAGCGGCAGCGGCGGTGCATTGTTTGAGCTTTACTTGTGGAACATTGATTGCCACGAGCATTATGTTGCTGAATGAGTTTGTTTACCCTGCTCAGTTTACAAAAATGATGGGGAAGATGTTGCAGCCACTCAGTTCTAAACTAATCACCCTGTCTCTTGACAAGACAACAAAACAATGTTGAGTGTGTCTCAGTGGAAAAAGGTAGACGACTCACGCTTGACTGACAATCTCACAGATTGACCATAATGCCTTGCCAATTGACCTCTGCAGAGTGGAGAGCTTTTACAACCATAATACAACCGGCTGTACATATCTGCGAAAGTGGCTCATAGTAATCGTAGTGTCTTTAATAAAACTATTGCATCAGGAGCAGCTTATACCGAAAAAACCCTGCTGTGTATGTGAGTTGGACACATTTTGGCTTCAGTAAAGTCACTTCAGCGGCCGTTCAGTTAAGTTTAGCTGACAAATTGTGACCACCATGCGGCGACGTTTGGACACCGAAATGACAAGGAAGATTATGAGCACCCGTTTCCTGGATGAAAGTCTTGTTAACTTGTCCTGGACATGAACTCAGGACCCCCGCTTAAAAGACCTGTGTTTAACTTTCGATATTGCAAAATTTAAAGCCATTTATTTTGTTTCCAAGAGATGCTTTTCTACTTCGGACATGGCAATATTTAAAATCATTTATTTTGTTTACAAAAAAAATGCAAGTTTTTTATCATCTACTCTTTTTAGGAAACTTGCTTTTTACATTTAAAATGGAACTTTTTTCACAAGACGTCTTTATTTCAAGCAATGTCTGCTTTGATTTCAATTGTTCGGAATATTCAATAAATAATCATAATTAGTTAATCTGTGTGTGTGTGTGTTTCCTTCAATTACTTTAAAAGAACGAAGATAAGATATGCATCCTACCTTTAATGGTTGAGCATATGTACAGTACAAACCTCAGTGAAAAAAAAAATCTAAATAATAATAATCATTCATTAATCGTAATCAAGGTAAAATGTTTAATTAATCGTGATTTTGATTTGAGGTCATACCGTCCAGCCTTACTTCAAAGGCTTGGATAAAATCTCTTCTGCAGGTATACAGTACAGCATATAAGTATGTGTGTGTGCATGTGCCCTAGTTCACACACACGTAAGGGGGAAGGGAAAATGTGTGTGGCGAAGGATGTTGAAGTGGTGCAGATCTACAACCAGAGGCTAGAAATGGACTCAAAGTGCTTGCCGTCCTCTTTTCCTGCTGTAAGTGAAACCAACATTCAAATATTTAAATGACAATGCTGGTGTGACATTGAACCCTTTTAGCAGATTTATCAACTCGAGTAGAAAGAACGAAGGGAGCCAAAGTGAAAAGTTTAAACCAGTGAATAAAGGGGGGGAGATAGAAGAGTGTTTTCTTTGAAATTTAAAAAGATATTTATTTGAAGTTCTGTTTAGTGAAGCATGCCCTGCACAGAAAAACATCATTACACAAATATATGAAGCTTGTTTATCAAATCGCAAAGGCTACAAGGCGATGATATAAAGCTCTGCAGTTGCTTTTGTGGGCACAGCGGGAAGTGTGTGATTTCAAAATTCTTTTTTTCTGTAAAATGGGTGTTTGGGTTATTTGTAACTAAACCTACCCTTACCATTAAAAAGGGCTGTTTTCAGTCTGCCGTGTGATCACTCAGAGATGCATAAAGAAGAGGGAGAACAGATGTTTGGTGTAGGACGAAGGAAGCCCATTCAGTTAGGGTGTAACAAAATAAGATATAATAAAAGATATGGTTGGTGTTACTCATCTATATGTTTCTCATTGTAAAAAAGACAGGAAGAAACCAAAACCAACAATGGGTAAGTACCATAGACTGTATAAAATATGGACATAGTCTCTGTGACATCATCCATAGGTTTCTGAAGAGCCAAAATGAAATGAAGTGGGCCGTCCCAGTCTCTCTCCCCCCCCCCCCCCCCCCCCCCCCCCCAATGTTTATTTCTGCTGTAAAGTTTGGCATTTTAACATGGGGGTCTACAGGGATTGACTCACTTTTGGAGCCAGCTTCAAGTGGCCATTCAAGGAACTGTACAGTAGGTTGCCACCTGTCAAGGGTGTACAGTACCCAGTCTCACCAAACGTAAGCTGGGATTGGCTCCAGCCCCCCCCAGAGACCCCCTGGGACAACAGGTAATGGATTGCATGACATTAAATCCGTAGTAGTGTCCGTAAATTTAAAGGACAGTATTTGGAGAGAAACAAAAACAGTGAAGACACGTTGTACTGCAAAATAGACCTTCAGAAATCCGCTTTTACAGCTCTGAGGGTTCGGCTGTTTCCAGCTCTGCATCTGGAATCACTCTGGTGAATAAACCAAATAACAACGTGTAGCAATGGAGCTCTCACCCATCTGTTCATTGTCTAAGGAAACATCTCTTCTTTTATTCACACAGCAGCCCAGATACACACACTTAAGACTCAAACACATCACACAGTTTCAAACAGACAGAGACAGAGAGAAACTCATTTTCCTTTCCCCTAAAATAGATGGTGGGAGAGAATAACATTATGAAAAAACATTCTATTCAACACAGCAACTTCTACACAATAATTACTCTTCCCTTTTATGTTGCAAAATCGATAGTCATGCTTCACTGTGACAAAAAAATGCTCTCTGTGGATAGAAAGCTGTCATATTTTTTCAGACTAAACAAGAAGCAACCACATCTCTGAAAGTTGTAATACAAACTGTAATTGTGTGTATGTAACTGTATTTCTGCTGTTTTCATTCATATAAAGTCTGACCTTGAATTTCTGCAGCTTTCAAAAAAAGGCTGGACAAGAAAAACATAATTTTTTTTAGAGCCAATAATAGGTGCTACCTTGAAACCAGCACAAACACATGCTCCATTTACATCTGCCAATCCAACATTGTACTTGGCAGCACAAACATCTGTCAGGATGAAGAGAACCGTTGGTTAATATGGCACTCGGTGAGAGATTTTAACGGCGGTGGCTTCAGGTGCCAGCCGCTGTGTCCCAAACATGGGATTGCGAGCGCGGCGTGGAGCCAGCAAAGGAGTAGCTGATTGTAGCGCCATATTATCTGACCCCAGATGTGTACTGAACATCAAATCCTCTGCAGTAATTCCACTCGCTGCTCCAAATACCAATCGAGGGCTGCCGGTTGCCATGGCAACGGCACTCCTGTCCAATATAGCAAGCTGTGGGTCTGCCAGTCTCTCCCTGTATCTCTCTTTCTTCGCTTTTTCCCTTCTCTCCCTCTCTCATCTCCGTGTCGCATGTGTAAATACCACAGCATCGGTTTGCTGCAATGTTTGCTTTTTTTGTGGCTGTTGAATGACTGGCCCCATGCTGATAGCCCATATTTATGGGCCGTGTCTTTAATGTACTGTAAGTAGGGGTTGAGGGATTTTTTTTCAGATGCTAGTGAGTCCTGCTGGCTCTGATCACGCAAGATGAAACATTAGCATTTGACTTTCAATCCCAATTTGCGAGGCTAGATTTGCGAGTAATCGGATATCTGTTAACAGTCCTTTACAATGAGTATGATCCGCTTTTCGTCTGGTGAGCAATGTGGGTTCAGCTGCACTTGCACTTTTGGTATAAAATGGTTACTGATAATTCAGAAAATATATATGGATCATTGACCAAATAAGATCTAACTGCATTATGTATTTACACACAGAATGAAATGGGATGTTTGTGTATTTGCAATAATGATGTTCAGTAGAACAGCGCGATCATTCCGGATTAACATTCGTTTTTGTTCCACTTTTTCCATCTCTTGAGAAGATTCTACTTAATGTCATTTACCAAATGGTGCTAACCTATTTGTGCTGGTGCCTTCTTGAATCATTCCATTATACATCACTGCCCAGCTACAGATTCACCAGACTGCCCTTTTCCACTTGGCTGCTCATGTGCCAGGCTGTGGTGCCCACTGCCAGAGCTTTGCCCTCTTCCAGTCCACGGCCCCTCCTCCGCCTTATGCAGCCTTCACCAGGCATGCTGCTCTCACCTCGCCTGCCTGACAGTCAGGCCCCTGGCGCTCTACTTTATGATAAAACTGGTCAAAGGAAACAGTCTGATAGCGCAAAATAGAGATGATGGAGGCAGCTGTTAGTCTTTGTTGGTTGCAAGGTCTTTAGTGTATCAGTCTGGGACAGACGTGCAATGCAGACTTGCAATGTTTCCGACACAGACTTCACTTGGGCCACCCAGGTATATTAACGGCCGTCAAAGTATATTTAAGATTGATGCATATAATGTGGAACCAAAAGTTCCAGTTCCACCCAAAGGCTGATATTAGCCGTACGCTGTTAGCAACATGTACTGAGGCAACAGCAAAACGGCAGAGCTGGAAGTCCCGTCTGCCGGTTCCTGGTCAGCTATAACAGCTACGGAGAGTTGTGTACAAGATATAAAGTTATATGTGAGTGGAACTTATTAAAACACTCCTCCTTATGCATAAGTTTTATTTTATTTTATTCTAGATATTTTGTATTTCCAGCTTCATAGCATAAGAGATGCTTTTCAGTTTTAGAGCCTATTGTGACCTGTTGCCTTTAGGGAAAGTGTTGTTGTTGAAGTAAGTTAAAATATTAGCAAGCGAGTAAGGAGCCTAGAATACAGCTTATATAGGGAATTATTGATATATTGGGTATATGTAAGCGCAAACCCAAACAGTCTAAAGGCCGTTATATACTAGCGCTTCCAAAAGTGCGTGCGGAAATCATGACGTCATGGGACTGCCGTGAGTATTTATACTTGCGCGTGGTGGTCGCGACACTAGTTGCAGTCTTCTCCTGAAGCAAGCAAAGGCTACCGATGTTTTTCTTTCCAAGGACTAGAAGAAGAAAAAGATAAACAACGGCAGAACAGGCAGCAACAGTGCCGTCAATGCTTCGATTTGATTCAATGAGCTACTTGGTCAGATCAAGCCTTTCATTCACCATAAAAGAACTCATCTTAACCCAGTAAGTTTGCAAGAGAGACTTGCAGTCAGTCTGCGAGTCCTGGCATCCGGTTTCCCAGGAGCTCGTTCAGGCTTCCTGTTTCCGTTTTGTCGAGCGGCGCTGAAAAAAATAGACTGGTGCGCGCCCTCCGCTCGCGCGCTGAAAATTGAACGCGCCGGCCGGACATTGCGTCATTTTGATGTCACGAATGCGTGCGCCACCTCCAACGGGTCAAGCATAAATGAGCTGTAAGTCTGTGGGAAATACTAATGTGACATGCTGCAGAGCTATTTCAACGTGTTCTTGTTTGTGGTTTTAGTTGACATTTAGCTGATTTTTGTCCAGGCCTATTGTAATTATCCCTGATCAGTTGTGACTGCAAATTATTTGTAATTAGAACTGCATCTTTACAGGTGCAGAGTTTTTTTTTTTATCCAGTATTACATTTTGGCAAATCTACACCATGAAAAGTCACGCTGCATTAGCTGCAAACCTTTGTACTGAAACAATGTCCAGACAATATCAGCTGGATTACTTTAATACTAGTGCTGTCAGTTTAACGCATTATTAACAGTGTTAACGCAAACCCATTTTAACGCTGACAATTTTTTTATCGCACGATTAACGTTCTTTCGGATCTAGCTAGACCGGAAACAAAACAGACACGGCCGGCAAAATTACGAATCCCACTATGGCCACGCCATGTCCCGCCCTACGAAGCAGCTCGATTGGTTGGGGTTAGGCATTTCACCTCGAGTGGTTAAGGTTAGGATAGTGGATTGGTCAGGGGATAGGACCTAAACAAATGGGGTTACGTTACCTTGGACGCCTGGCCAATAGTAGTGATTGAAGGTTGGGTCTTGGCGTGGCCGGCCGCACACACACTTGTTTGGGCTTGCGAGCCGTGTAGCTGGTAGCTAGTACTGTAGGCTCGTCGCGGCGATTAGCTTCGGAGCGAGTAGCGACTGTACAGTCAGTGAGAGAAACAAAGTGTCTCCCCTGTTCTTTCTGACCACGGTGGGAAACCTGGAGCAGGAAAAGTTACCCCTCTCCTTGATTTTACGTTGTTTATGGAGAAGGACAACCAAGAAATGAGTCGAGGGAAACCATAGTCGCTATGACGACGAGCCACGCTCGCCTCAGGCATGAGGCAGTACTATCTGCAATGGAAAATCGAGGTAACAACAAGTGTTACATTGTGTGACAGATTATTAGCTCCAAGCATGTGTGAAATTGAACACTACGTATATGCCAATGTTGTTTTCAATAAAAAAAAAACATTTGCACAAAGCAAGCCGATCTACTTTTCCATGTTGATAAGAGCATTAAAATGAAAAAAAAAATAATGGGACAAAAAGAAATCAAGGGACATTTAGAATAGATAAAAATGTGCGATTAATTGCGATTAATCGTGAGTTAACTATGACATTAATGCGATTAATCGCGATTAAATATTTTAATCGTTTGACAGCACTATTTAATACTGAAGAAAATGTCTAAATCTAATGATTAGGAGGCAAGATGAAGTCATATCGTGCCTTTTCCCCTGAAATTAATAACAGTAACATGAGTAATGCTCATATTTCTCATACTATGGGAACCTGCATGCTGCCTTGATCGAACATCAGCCTTGGGTCATGTTTAAACACAACACTGGACAGATGCTTCAAAGCTCTTGCTTAGATCACCCAGGCCACTGGGAATATCTGGCCAAGAAAACACAGCCATGTCTTAATCTGCTTTCACAGCTAAGCATATTTAGCCAACAGGATTACAAGCATGACCATCACAGCGTGCACGTGTCAGCAGAGAATATCAAATCAATGTTTGGCAAATGCATAAGCCTCTTATACATCCACAAGGGGAAAACATAAAGCAATTTATTTTGAGGTGTGAGGACTAGTGTCCAAGTCGGACAAATGCACTTTCAGAGATTTTAACAGCTCGCTAATTAGCATGGCTAATTATTCTTTCATTAATTAACCCGTGTTTGTTCAGGGGTGATAAACATAGCCTAAGGAGGGGCTAGTGGAAGGTCTGAGGCATGACATGTATGGTTCTGTATAGATGTGGCACAAAAAAACAACAACTATTAAAATATGGGAGTATTAATTACAGCATGCAATGTTCTTGAGCAGCAGCCGAGGGCACAACATTATAGACAGTAGGCAGTATGGAAAAGATAAGAAAGAATGACAAAAAAAATCTGGTTTTATCATAACTTCACTTTTTAACATTAATAAAAATAAATATCACATTAAATGATTTAAAGTTGCAACATCCCAGTAACTTTAAAAAAAAAAATTTACCCATTACAATTTTTCACACCCATAGCTTTACATTATGTATTATATGGCTTTACACAGACAGAATATCTGTCATTTGTTCTTAAGGTGCAGCTCTCAGAGTGTGACGTTGGAGACAGGATCCTACACACAGGATGAGAGTAGGCTAGTTTGTGTACTGCTGCTCTATGGCTGAGCCAGATACCACAGTAGTGAGATGAATCACTATTGTGATTCTCCCACATCTCATTTGCTGCCAAGGAGAAGCCAAATCAAACTCCACTGAACCCTGTTAAGCCATCGGGCACTAATGAAATCAGGAGCTCTTGTGAAGTTGTTTTTTTGAGTGTTTTAAACATAGAAATACAATGGATAGAAAGGTCATTGAACGGTTTCCCGTGGTCATTTGATTGGTACACTACAAAATGGCAATTGTTGTTAGTTGTCATAGTGACAAGCGTCAGTGGGGCCGTAAACTGTGTCACAGCCATAGACAGTATATAAAACGGACACAGCGATCCCGCTGTTTTTGACGGAGACAAGTGAAGCCTCTTACCAGCACTTTTCCGGTGTTGGGAAAGTGTTACTGAGCGTTACTGTGCAGCTGCAAACTGAGCTTCCCGCCGCCGATGTGACGTGAACAACGTCTCTGAACGTTGTAAATCTTCTGGTAGCTGTGCCAAGAGAAATCTCAATCATTCCCAATCTATCAGAGACGGAGGGCGTAGGTATATGTAAGGAGATAACATAGGCACAGGCTAATTATTGCTAACTAAAATGCTAGTTAACATTAGTAATTAAACTAAACAGCTAATGTACGTCGAAACTGCCTGCGAGCTTCTCCTGTACTATACGGTAATTCCTCTACAATGCGACAGTAAGTCACGTGGTTATGACGCAATCGTTAGCTTATTTTTATAAAAACGTCTGCTACGGACCCATAACGTGAGGTACAAGGTAATGTAGCTTTGTGTACATTGTCGTGTTTCTTAAGAAATAAACAACGGACAAATCAAGTCTTTAAACGCTTCAGATGTAAAGTTATTGGGTGTCAAAGTGACGCCAAAATGAATTGCAGTCAATGGGATGCTAACGGGGGTGATGGGAACAGGGCTAGCAAAATGGCGCCATCGCGGCTTCGCTCTGAGGAGAGAAGCCTGCCCCCTTGGTCGCAGCTTGCTAGGAGGAGAGCCACCCGACGCAGCTCGGGAGACGTTCTCTGGAGTTGCGGGGAGTGAGGTGGAACAGTTGGACCCAGCTAACGTTACACCCAGCCCGCTGCTCAGCTCATTCTCTGTAACCGATGCGGCATAAAAGCACGGCAGAACCAGCAAGCCAGCCAGCCGGAGTTAGTTGGCTAACGTTAAGTTTGCTTGCAGAAAATGAGCCCGAATAAAGCTGTCACTCGTGGCGATAGCAATGTGCTTTGTGTGGATGAAGCATGAAGTTAATTTGACTCATTTAGCGGCTGGCTCTCGGCCTCGTTACGTTACTACTCCACTGCTTGTTTGTCCGTTACCTACATCAGCTCCACGATTTGCCAGAAGTCGGCTTATTATCAGAAGTTTATAGGTTACCATGGCAATGGTACACATAAAAATGGCAGCTGCTACGTTGATTTGAATGGAAATGGCCTTTCTATCCATTTCATTTCTATGGTTTTAAATATCAAGATAACACAGTTTAACGGATGTATCTTTTACTCGCATCACTCCACTCAGTCCTACTCTGAACACAAGGAAACCTTCCTTCTGTAAAAAATAAAATAAACATCTATTTTAAATGGTTTCCTTGACTACACGGCATCCTAGGCACATCCATTAATAGCACACTGTGACGTTGACATTGGTTTTCTTCTCTGAATAATGGGGGCGAAAAGCCGAGAGGAAGAAAATGTGAAACCTCTCGTTTCAGGGATCTTTTTTTTTTTCTCTGCTGAAATCTCTCACAGGAACGAGAAAACTAAATTTGACCACTATTGGGATTCAACTGTTCAATCCATAGCACAGGGCTGTGTAGGAGATTAAGGCTGACAAGACCTTTAGCCGTGAAGAAAGAGCGGTTTTGTGTTGAGCTCTCTTAGGTGTCAGGGTGGAAACCATCAATGGCGACACAGCTCAAGTGGCAGCACCCATGGTACTGATATTTGCAGTTTCGACCTGCCTCTGGGAGCGTTACAGCTGGTATGAGGAAGAGCAAATGGCTTTCTTTTCAGCGCAGCAGGAAAAGTGATAAATAAACTCACCTCCACATCTTACTCAATAGAAAGCAGTTTGGGGGCTCAATTGGTCTGGTTCAATTCAATTAGAGGTGTACACATACAGCCCGGACAATTGCACTTGGCCAATCTAAGCCTAATGCTGAAGGACAAGCCTCCACGCACTTCAACGCCTCGTCACTACTTTCTCACATGAAGAGACAGAAAAAAAAAAAACTGATACACACCTACACAGACGGTGAATAGCCACACTATAAAGAGAGACTGAGGGATATGGGGAGACAGAGGAGAAAGGTAATGAAGCCAGAGCAGTGAAGGAACACTTGAAGCTGAAATAATGGCTTCATTACATGTTCACGCAACAAGCGAGGCAAACTATTTATATAAATTAGTGGCAATGAACATAAAATGCAATAGTTGTAGCTTCATGAAGGATATATTTGGTGCTCTAATGTGCATCTGTGGGTATTCTGCCTAGAATGCTGTCATAAGAGCAGGTTAACAAGAGAGGCTTTGCTTTGTATAATTCTAGACTTATGAGCCTTCAAAAACCATTAGGACGCAATGGGAGATTTGCAGGCAGCTACGCGACATATTACAGCAGCTTCCATCGCTGGAGACAAAATCAATTTCAATTAAAAGCCAACCCTGGCCATGACAGCCCCCCACTTCTGGGCCGAGAGACGGGCGGAGATAGGGAATCACAGCTTCAACATAAGCTTCTGACAAGCACGCGGGGCACATATTAACTTGACCCAGAAGTTAGAAGCAGATGAACCCTTGGACGTGCTCGACAGCATAAAAGCTTCCTACGATCTATTGATCAAAGCTTACATAATCCATTTCCTCATGGGTGACCTTTTGAGTTCTGTCTTGAATTCTTTTTTTTGTGATTTTTAAATCACATCATTTTTCATTGCTTTGTCTCATGTCAACAAATGCCTACAAAATCCATACAGTTAGGGAAAGAAATGTCAGACTTTATCCACCGCTGCCCACAATGTTTATATCCCTTTTGCAGACTGTAATTGTGATATAAACATTTGGGGCAATAAATGCGTCATTAGTCATTTAAGAAGACAATGAGTGCGCGCAGTAACACAAAGCAGCTAACACAAAGCAGCTAACACAAAGCAGCTAACACTACTTCCTAACTTGGCCCCAAATTTCTCCTGGTTTAAGGCAAAACTAAAACTGAGTTGCTTTGTTTTTTAGAAGGACGTGCTGTTAAAATAAATACTTAACTTAAAAAGGTGCCCTGAGTGTCACGATTGTGACTGTTCTGTTTATGTTCTGTTTCCTGTTTTACTTTGAAGTCTGATTTGTCTCCATAGTTATGTCTAGTTTTACTTCCTGTCTTGTGTTTTTCCCACCTGTATGATTGTCTGCCCCGCCCTGATGTGTTTCACCTGTTGTGTCACCTGTACCTTGTTAGTCCTTGTTAACCTGTGTATTTAGTCTCTGTGTTATCTTTGTCTTGAGTGGGAGCATTTAGTTTCTGTTTGGTGGTGCCAAGGTCTGTAGTGTTCTGTGCTTTTGTCTTTGGATTTATTTTGTCTTGTCTTGCCTGTTATTTTGTTGTTCTTCCTGGATACTTTTGTTGTAGTTTTTTGCCATCTGGGGTCCATTTCAGGTAGGAGGTTTAGTGGAAACTCTGAGTTTGTTAAGCCTCTGGGTTTTCCGTTTCAGAAACAGAGGTAACTTAACCTCAGAGTCAGTTACTATGGTAACTGAGCCTGTGAACCTAACCTGATCGGAAGCAGGTTTTCTTAAAGAAACCTCAAGTTTCTCTCAGACTCCTCCCCATGGATGTATGAAGAGAATTAACGCTCCTCCCTCTGACACAGCGCTCTTCATTTCCTCATTCATTTGTTCAGTCTGTATCAGGTGCATTTTTGCGCTGTTTGTTATATCGGCATGAATTTAAAAAAAAATAAAAATAAAAATAAAAAAAAATGTTGGTTTATTAACTGTTAGACTTTAAAACAGTGTTTTTTTTTTTTTTTTAATTTTTTTTTTTAAATTTCCTTTTGTCGACAATCCCGTTGATGAAGACGCTGTATTACTTCGCAGGAAGTTAAACATACGTCGGGACATGATATTGAGGCCCCGACGCATTTTAATTTCCAGATAACTTCCTATTTGAGCGGTATCGTTTTTCTTCCCAGTCTATCAGTTATGTATCCTACACAATCTTATCCGTCCTCATATCACTGTCACCCATCGTGGACATGCTCTACATCCCAGCACACTCTTTGTGTTGCATTACAGTTTTCTTTACAACCTTGGTGATGCGGAGTATTTTAGTAAAGCTGCTGTATAGCAAAGCGCCTTCAGAAGAGATGGCTCTGAAACGTGCTCTAAACATTTGTAGTGTTCCCTGGACACAAACCAGTAAGCCATTTAAAAAGGAGTTTCACAGTATAGCATGTGAATGATGTAAAACCCTTTTGAAATAAATGATTATGAATTATAATTCTGTTAATGGTGCTGCAGCCTCAGAATGGGATTAGTAGGCCTAGGACTTTTTCATCCACAGTATTGCACCTAAATTAAATAGATTTTCAGTAAAAGTAGGCTAATCTTATGATTTAAATATGATATACATTATATTGGAATATATGCATTTACTCTGGCAGCAATTTTCTCCCACGCAAATTCTCTTTTGCAGCAGCCGCTGTCTTGCTTTTTAAACGTAATACATTTTCAAACTCGCATATGCGCGCATGAGTATTTCCGCCGACCAATTTGTTTGTGGTTGTTGCCATGGTGAATCGTAGTATCATGGCTCCATTCGTGCTGCCTTTTTGTTATGGTGGTGCACGCATGTGAACCTACTCCGAGTTGATTGAACCAACTCATATCAGCTGTTCTGGAACCAAAAACTCAGAGTTTCCCATCTCAGGGTAAATCAACTCAGAGGTCAGAGTTAGGCTCAGAGTTTGTTAAACCTCCTTCTTGAAACGGACCCCAGCTCTCTGGACACTTTTTTTGGTTTGCACTTGTTTTGTTAACATAAATCATCAAGATCAACTAACTTTGCCTGATCGCTGCATTTGGGTCCAAGTCCCGTCGCTCCACCGTGACACTGAGGAGTTTTTCTTGTATAGGCAAAAGTTATGTATACATATACTGTAACTACTTTCCTATTGTAAAAGTCATGGTTTGTATCCTGAGGTCTTAAATACTTGTTGAATCCATTTCCTTCCTTATAAAACAGATCGCATTAACAGTTTGAATCCTGCATTGTTGACATCCATGTTCACACACTAGCAATCTTCTTCTTCACTGCCTTTCTTGACGCATTGCTACATTTCTTGCTGTGTTACTGCCACCTGTAGATCAGTGTTTGTGAAACCATTGGCACAAAGGTGTATGGCATCACCCTCGTGGCCATGCATGTGCGTTCCCGGTCTCATGCACAAGACAAACAAAACGGGCCCACTTATTAAAAACAACTGCTCCATAGCGCTGCTAGAGGACAAAAACCCCACAGAGTAGCTTTAACTGGATAACACTGAGCTGGGAACTGAGCTTAACGATACCTAGTCTGCACCATTTCAGTGGAAAATGTATCCTCCTTGGGGACAGACTAAAAAAGATTCCCAGTGTATCATTCCCCTTGTTTACTGTTGTTGGTTTGGCAGGAGACTACATGATCTAGGGTATTTCAGACTCTGTACTAATAAAATATGAGCTACTACTTAAAACTAATCGAATGGGCTTTTAATTGCAGTGCATTGTAGCTTTTCAAAAGGTATCTGTATTGGATTGTGGACCATTTTTGTACAAAATTATCTATGTCTCTAATTTATTTATTTTTTTTATTTAAAAAAAAAAAAAGGCCAACACAGCTTTACTCTGCAACCTTGGATCACTGTTAGACCAGAAAAACAAGTGATGTCATATTTTACTTTTACATTTTACTCACTGAATTTTGAACTTCAACAAGACAGGATGTCTGAATAATTCACAAGAAGAAACAGGACAACAACACTTGGTGTACAACAGCACAACTCTATTTTGTCATCTACAATAGTGAGTAACAGCTCTTGGTTAAAAGTCTCTATTCGGCTTCAATTTGTGAGCCTTTCAGTCAGCGTGCATAACATGTCACATATGTCAGCTGGCATAAGTGGGTAATCCGGGCAAACTGTGACAGGCCATTATACAGTCTTCAGGGAAGACAAACCCTGACCTTTCATGGTCGTTGTTGTCATGCTCCTCATGTCAAGTGCACAGGAATCCCCACAATCTCCTCCCACTCCCACTCACACACGTGAGCAGATAGAGACACACAGTACACTCACTGCACACACAGATACGACAAACTATTGTTCACTGATGCGAATACACACACACGTTGACAACTAACCCCCCAATCATGCAATCCCCTTCATTAATAAACTATGCCTGTGCCTGGAGAGGAGTTCAAGCATTAAACACAAAAGCATTACATAACTCATGCATGGAATTCTAAATCACAGGCTCAGCTTTGGGTTTTCACAAGTGGGAGTGTTAGCCTTAAATAGCTCGGATTATAACGAGGGATGCTTCACAGGGTTTTCTTCCTCCAGTCCTGCATGCCTCGGTGGCAGGGGTGGGCTAATCTGCTGCTAACTGCCTTAAGAATGTGACATATAAACTGATTCTAGATCATACCTTTAGAATAAAAAATACGCGCCCGGCATATATGTGCAGCAGCAAATAAAATGACAATCACCATCAACACGTTTATTCTGTATGAAAAACACAAGAGTATTTATTTTTATATTTTTTTGTATTGCTTTTCTAATCGCTTTAACATGTTACACTTAATGTTGTCAATGTGTGGAAGTTCATAAACTTGTATTGAATTTGTTCTCATTCAAAGATAGTGTAATGAAGGGCTGACTGACTTTAAAACACACACTGCAGTTATTTCTTTTTACAATGAAAAGGTATTTTTTTTTCCCTGGCACAAAAGGGGGAATAAATAACAAAAACAAAAAACATTAGTGGGCTATCGGCCAAATTGTAATTTAAAATCGATATTGGCCCAGAATTTCGGTGCAGCCCAATATAACTTATTCCTCTGTGCAAAGACCTTCATTGTATCAGTGAGCCACACTGTTGCACTGTCTGATGTGTTCATTATGATGAACACAACCACTGTAGTTTGTTCTGAGCTGATCCCACATACATCGTCCTGCTGCTGGAAATACTCACTAGAGCACCAAGTATGTATTAATCCACGGCTGAAAATAGTCCCCAACAAATACACTATTCACTCCTAGTTGACTTTGAGGGTTCCCTGAGCACTATAGAACCCTTTATTTTTAAATGAAAGTACATATTTGTGACCCGTTTTTGAAGGATTCATAACTTGTAAGAACCAATGGGCTTGGGACTTTTTTGTGCAACAGACGGGGCAAGTTTTGGTCTTTTTAATAGGAGATGTATTTCTATATTGACTTTCAGCCCAGTCCACTTCTGTCTAAATGCTTAAAATCTCTAACACATCTGGCTCTCTTAATCATTTATATTACATTTACATATCCTCCTGTGTGGTTTGTAAAGACTTTATAAAACTAATCAATACAGGAAATGCTTTACACCAAAATTTTGTGCACAAGTTAATGATACTGTAGTGTACTGAATCATTACTACGATACAGCATTATGTGTGTGTAATATATTTGTATACCCCACTTTTATATCCTGGTTGTATTTTTTCAATACCACAATGAATGGTATGGTGCTAAAACAGTATTATAACTATTTGTAACTCGTGAAACACAATGCACAAATAAATGCAGAGAGATCCGTGTCTGTAAGTACAATGCACAAAAAAATGCAGAGAGATTTGTATGTGTATATCTGATTTGTATCTGTGCCTCTAATTTGTAACTCATGAAACACAATGCACAAACAAATGCAGAGCTATTTGTATCTATAAAGGTGTATCTGTGTCTGTGACTCTAATTTGTAACTCATATTTCATCATTTGTAAATCAACTTAGTATTTTTCAATGGAAATATATTCGTAAAACTCCTATCTGTGTGGATCCTTTTGAGTGAATAGTCGGAATATGGCTATATATCTCAAACTCCAATAATGTAAGCAGAGAAAAAGGATTCAAACGCATATTATATGGGATTCTCAGACATTTTCGCTCCTTTTGTTAAGTTTCCACTAACGTAGACAACAATTCCTGTTATGTATGATACGCTTTAAAGCCTCCAACTAACAAAACGGCTGGATGCTTTTATTTTGAAAACCCTGGAACGGATGCTACATTCCATTCGAGCTAGCAAAGTCTCTAGTGGTACAGAAAACAATATTTAACACCACTTCTTATTTTACTCAACCACAAAGTACTGAACAATCCTAAAAACAAGTAGTAAAAGTATAAACATGTTTAAACACGATGTTACATATTAAGCAGAAGCTCTAAACTATTGTGTAGTTCTCTTAATACATCCATGGCATGTACGAACGATACTGTCTATGGTACAAACTTGGATATGATTAGCACAATGGTCGCGTAGCAACCCCTCAAACTTTTAAATGGAATGAATAAATGGGAGTAAACGTGAAACATAAAACACAATATGGTTAACTGTACTAAATAATAGCAACACTAACATAACTTTGGGGCCTTTTTTACAAGCAGCATTTATTTAACCCGGTGTGTGGCAATTACTGTACTAATAAACATGGTTACAATATGTCAGGCAAATTAAATTTAAAATCTTTATAGTTTAGCTAACTTTCAACATCGATTGATTCCTTAGCTAGCTAGCTAGCTAGATCATCTAGCTAGCTAGTTTCATACGACCAAATATATTCACTAGCTGTATAACTGGGCCCACTAATAGTTTAAGCAGCGCTTAATAATATTTCAAACTCAGACTGCAAATTCCATACAAAGACCAGGCAAGTCGATGTTACAGGGTTGATTAACAAGCTAACTAAGTTAGCATCGCTGTTTGCTGGTAGCACGCTCTAAAAAGTAGCAAGGTGTCACTGCCACCATAACAACACAAAGCAAAATGTAAATACACTGCAACAATGAAGTTGAAACATAAATGTAATTTATCTGACAACAAAGTCCTAATAATGTCAACTTACCCGGAGGAACATTTGACAAGACTTCTTCACAGTTTTCATGTAGTAACAGCAGTTGGCATCTATAAGTGTTGTATTACTGCCATCTACTGGAGACTGCTGGGATCGTCACCTGAGTTACGAATTGATTTTGTCCACAAACGGCGCAGAAAAACAGTCTCAAAAGGATCCACACAGATAGGAGTTTTACGAATATATTTCCATTGAAAAATACTAAGTTGATTTACAAATGATGCAATACGAGTTACAAATTAGAGTCACGGACACAGATACACCTTTATAGATACGAATAGTTCTGCATTTGTTTGTGCATTGTGTTTCACAAGTTACAAATTAGAGGCACAGATACAAATCAGATATACCCATACAAATCTCTCTGCATTTATTTGTGCATTGTACTTACAGACACGGATCTCTCTGCATTTATTTGTGCATTGTGTTTCACGAGTTACAAATAGTTATTATACTGTTTTAGTACCATAGAATTGTAAATTAATTTTCTGATGGAACTAGATACAACTATCAAGTTGAAAGGGATATGAAAGCCAAATTTGCATCCAATTATAAGTATATCTTCACAGTCATCATCCCCATTTAAAAGATAGTACTTATTATGATTTGTAAATGGAAATTGAGGGGCAGTCCATGTGGTTATGGTTGGGGGTCAATATTGTAGTACAAAATGTAGTTCTTGCCACTTCTCATATAGATATTAAACATTGGCCCAAATACAGCGTGATTATGGTGCACTGATCTTACCAGTCTGAAACAAAATGATGGACACTTACGTACCTGTTGAATAGGTATTTAAATTAATGGAGAGGAAAAAGTAGGTTGACTTGATGACATGATGTTTGTTTCTGTGTGTGGAAGATATTATCATATTTTTTATTTATTAATTTATAAAGAAATACAGTTTAGACCTGTTGTAGCATCATCTGAAAGTGTTTCAGAGATAAAAACATTTTTACACGTAGTCAGACACCTGTAGTAGAAACATATGATTGTATTATGAACATATGATGTATTTTTCGGACTATAAGTTGCTACTGAGTATAAGTCGCATCAGTCCAAAAATGCGTCATGACGAGGAAAAAAACATATAAGTCACACTAAGTCGCATTTGTTTAGAACCAAGAGAAAACATTACCGTCTACAGCCGCGAGGGCGCTCTATGCTGCTCAGTGCTCCTGTAGCCTACCCCTAAAAACATTAACTGAAAACAACTGAAAAACTGTTAACTGAAAAACTGTTAACTGAAATATTAACGGAGAACAGCGGACATACTGGTAGCGCACGCGTGTGCGTCTGCTTCTTCGCTGCTCTAAACAGTGGTTGCTTGTGGAAACACAGGAAGTTGTGCTGTTGCCACAAGCAACCACTGTTTAGAGCAGTGAAGAAGAAAACACATGCGCGCTACCAGTATGTCCGCTGTTTGGCAGTATTTCAGACTGAAATAGCCAGTAAAACGGCAACATTAATATTTCAGTTAACAGTTTTTCAATTGTTTACTTTTTCAGGGGTAGGCTACAGGAGCACTGAGCAGCATAGAGCAGCATAGAGCGCCCTCTCGCGGCTGTAGACGGTAATGTTTTCTCTTGGTTAATTTCTCATGGTTCATGTCAAATTAATTTTGATAAATAAGTCGCACCTGACTATAAGTCGCAGGACCAGCCAAACTATGAAAAAAAGTGTGACTTATAGTCCGGAAAATACGGTACATGTTTTGGTTATATCACTGTCATGTGGCCCAGATAATGTAGTAACACACATACACAGCCTATAAAGTAAACAACACTTCTTTTTAATCACAAAACATTTTTTCTAACTGTATCCCCCTTGTCCTTTTTGTTGCTATAAACATGTATAGGGACAGGTTCCAACAACTAGCATAGCTTTAGCTCAACAATCCGACCAATAATTAGCCTAATTATATAATTACAATTTGGCATATCTTAACAAAATCAACAATTACCCTCAACAGTCATACCCCTTAAGACCTTAGCTAATGTTAGCAATTAATTGCGGTTTTACAAAGAAACCGCGATTACGTAAAGGAATTGACAATTAGACAATTATGTAATAATTGTTACAGGCCTAGATACTGGAGAAGAATCCCTCATCAAATGTATGTTTAATCAGTGCTGGCAGATCAGGAACGACAGAGAGCTGAGCTGGGATTGATGCTATGACACAATAACAGTCACCTCCTACAGTGCCCGTCGCCTGGTAGCCTATTCAGGTGTGATAGATGACACAAACAGAGAATCTTACAAAGTCTTTGTCCTCCCAAGATCTATGAAGTGTCTTTATTCCCCAGAAATAAGAGAGCAATCCATCAAGTGAAAACAGAAGAGATGGTTGCCTTGCAACCGTTTGAGAAGCACAGGGCTTCTGAAGGCTGGTGTGTGCATATGTTGATCTACAAGTCTTCCTAGTAAGAATGAGGGCAAAGCATTGGGTTTGTGCCTTTTATTTCAAATCTTGTGCAGCTTTTTGATATGGAAATGGTTGAGGTTACTGTTCGGCTCATTCTCAAGGCTTTGTCTCTCGCTGTCGATAAGCCTTGAGAGAGTACAAAAGTGAAAGAGATGGGAAATTGGGGCTAAAACAAGAGAATATGAAGTGTGTGTGTGTGTGTGTGTGTGTGTGTGTGTGTGTGTGTGTGTGTGTGTGTGTGTGTGTGTGTACATGTGTGAGAGAGAGAGAGAAAGAGAGAGTGAGAGAGAAAGTGAAAGTGATAGAGAGAGAAAGAGAGACCTCGTTTGCCAAGGCTGTTGTGTCTCCAATGTGGTGGTGGAGCCACTGCAATGCACCAAAACCAAGGGGAGAGAGGGTGTAAGAGTGAGGGGGTGGGTAGCGAGAGAGAGCGAGAGAGAGAGAGAGAGAGAGAGAGAGGAAGATAATGGAGAGGAAAGAGAGGGAGTTAAAAATGTAGAGGGGGGTAACGGCAGAGGCAAAAGAGACTTTATCAAGACGGAAAAAGAGAATAAGAAGGATCGCCTAGAGACAGATGGAGAGAACGAAGAGGAAACCTAGAGTGTGACGGAGTGTGTGGGAGAAAGGCACAACAAAACCTTTTTGACATCCATCTAGCTTTAGCTCACGCTGCCGACAACTGGGGTGGGAGGTGAGAAGGGAGGGAGGAGGTAATGGCTAAAATCCAAGATGTCAACATTTCACTTTTCCTTTCACCTTTTTTATTTGCAGAGACAATCCTGATCCCTGCCGTTACGAGCAACACACATCTGTTCACTTCTTTGACTGCACTCACAAAATGCAAGCAGAGCAGTCCTACCTATCATCCTCTCCACACACCATTAACAAAGCAAGCCAACCAAACACCCATTCACACACTGGTGATTTTTGCCATCCATTCAGCGGGCCAGACAGGCAAAGTGGCCACAAGCTGAATGAACATAACACGAGGAGAGAGAAAAAGAGGGAGGGAGGGAGGGAAGGAGGGAGAGAGAGAATTTGGATGCAGGTGAAAAAGTGTGTACGTGAAAATCATAGTTAAAAATGAGTGAGAGCGGGCGTTAAGTACACATCAGGTGGACATACGATAAAGACTGATCATGCACGTGGCAGAGCTGTAATGTCTGAAGTTTGCCTGGATGACAACAAGCACACGGTTGGGAAACAAATGACTGCGGAGACAGAGGATCATGATGTGTATTCTCCAAATACTCGTCGTTAAAGCAACTCCAGGCTTTTGGCAGGCAGATAAAGGGAAGGTCACAGTGGCATGAAAAGGAAAGTGAGAAACAAAGCAAACGACAGAGAGGGAAAGAAAGGGAGAGGTTTATTGGGTTGTCATGACTCAATCCACTCTGCGAGCAACTGTGGGGCTGACTACCAAAGTGGATAGTTGCTAAATAAACTTAGCGCACTTGTAGTAAACAGATGGATGGATGAATAGAAGGCAGGGCAGAATAAAGATGTTGCACATCTTTCCACAACGGCAGATTGATTTTCGCTGTATATATCATTCTGAATTAATTTGTGTTATGGACTGTTCATCTGTCAAAACAAAAAATCTAAATATTTCACCTTGGCGTGAGACAAGTTGCGAGCTGTATTTTTCCACTATTTCTGATATTCTATAGAAGTTGCGATGAAATGACAATAAAACAATGTTGCGAACGTGTTTTGGTCTTAATACTGGAATTGGGGCTGTACAAATTAGGTAGCGGGATTCATTCTGGAATAATCTTTCATCTACTATGAAAGATTTTATTTATTTTTTAAGGTTTTTTTTGTGTGGCCATTTTCGCCCTTTGTTTTTACAGGACAGCTGAAGACGTGAAAGGGGGAGAGAGAGGGGGGAATGACATGCAGCAAAGGGCCGCAGGTTGGAGCCGAACCCGGGCCCGCTGTGTCGAGGAGCAGACCCCTATACATGGGAGCTATCCGGGCGCCCGTGTTCTCTCTTTTTCCATTGTGTTTTCTGTTTTGCCATTGTGTTGATTCTTATTAATCGACTAATCCTTTCAGCTCTAACAGGAACACAACCAAAGTGAGAGGGTGGCAAGCAACCTGACCCTAATCATTCCATAGGTGTCCCTTTCTGGCTGCCATGTTGGTGAAAAGAGTCATATAGGACATCTGTAATTTGTAGGTTGCAAAAATCTCGATATCTGTTCCCAGCTTTAAACAGTTTTACATTCACAGCTTTAATCCAACTAGTCACTTTGTATGGTAACTTTGCTCGCCTAGGATAGGAAGGCAGACTTCATGGATTCCAACAAGTGTGTATTTATTTACCGTGTGCCAACATAAATAAATAAAAAGTTTAAAAAAACTTGAAACTATCAAAAGAAAACTTGGGCAAAATAACAAAATCTACTTATACCAAATGAAACAAAGTGAGTTTGTGGCAGCAATTCTCGTCTTTATTTTGATTGCTCAATCATTTCTTTCCAAAGAACATGGATATCTGCACAGCTTCTTTCCTCTTCTGAGCAGCAAAATGCCACTGCCTTTATATGGTTCTCAATCTGCCATGGACTGCACCACTATCTCCCAAACGCATGCGTGGTACAAATCGCACAGGTTTTCTACTACGCAATTATGCGCATGCGCAGAACGAATCGGGCAGGCGGAACGGATCGGGTACTGACAGGCTCCTCCCCAAACACTCCAGAATACCAGTCAAAGCAACGAAGAAAAGGTAAGTATGAAGAAACAAACCATTAACTATTCAAGACAAAAGACTATTTAACACAAACAAACCCAGTATTGTAAGTGCTGAAATGTAACACAAAAGCAATGGTAAAAATGTAGCAAAAATGAAAACAATGTGAAAATAATTAGAGTAAAGAGTATGTGGACAAATGTGTTTAGCCAAGCACAAGGGACAAGTGGTGAGTGCAAGGAATCTCACCCACTTTGCCACAAGGACAACCTGGCCTGCTTTTAAATGATCTTGGAAATATCATAATTACAGTACATGTAACCTGATCGCACATGAGCAACCTACCAAGGTGATAAATACAGCAGGATAGTCTAAGCTTCTTAGCTGCTGAGATATGACATGTATGCAGTGGAGAGGCAACAAATGAATGCATGAATAAATAAAAGCCCCCTATAACACATACTGCATAATAATGTCCTGCTTAAATAGATAAACAAAACCAAATCAAACATCATCCGGTTCAATTGTTGACTGGAATACAAATGTCAAATAATTTTACCATAATGTAGTGCAAATAAATACGAAAACTGAGCTATTAAAAAGCAAACTATTTCATTTTTTTCCGCAATGTTTTTAATATCATCATTAATTCAAATGACTTCTAGTACTGCCAAACCCACTGGGAATCAACATTGCACATTGCAGTTCAACACAAGTGTTTTGGGTGGCGGACCAACAAAACCAATAAATGTCAGCAGTACAGTACAATATTGGACAGTCTCGCTTAGTACAAAAGGTTAGGCAACACAAGCCTTTTGGACACTAAGATAAGTTAGGCCATGATCCCATTTGGCGTCTTTTTGGACAAGAAAAAGTTGACTAAGGCGCTTTTGTAGTAAAACAAAAAAAAAAAAAATCTAGCAGCTACAACGTTAGATAAAACAAAGCGGTGGAGCGAGCTAGAGAAAGTACATAGAGAGGAAACGGTGCTACTAACGTTGGATAAAATAAAGCGAGTTCCCCCAACCGTCATTCCCTGAACAGGGAACCCCCGGAAAGCTTCAAGCAGCAATACCAAAGGTCAAGCAATCAGCCCATTCCAAACAGGCACATTTTGAACGGGCACTGTGCCAGTATCATATAACTCGCTGTGCATAGGGGTGGGGGGAAAAACCGATACAACATTGTATCGCGATTTTTTCCCGTGGCAATACTGTATCGATACACAGACGCCAAGTATCGATCTATTATTATATATGTGTTGGTCAGTTTGTCTGCTCAGCAGCAATACAATTGAAGTGAGATGAACAGAGAAATGTATCTTTTTAGATAAAACAGATGTTGTTGGGGACACAATTTGAAATTGGGAAAACTTTGAAGTTGAAAAAAGGTAATAAATTGCAATATATCACAGAATATTGCAATATGTTTAAAATTGCAATAATATTGTATCGTGACATAAGTATCGTATCGTGAGGCCTCTGGTGATTCCCACCCCTAGCTGTGCTCAGACTCCATTTTTTCTTGTTGTTATAAAAAAAATGCTTTGACAAAGTTTTTCAGAAAAGTTTAACTTTTTTCAACTTCAAAAAGACACTTTGAGCTGCAGAAAAAAAGTTGCCAGTGGCATTGTAAAAAGCAATCAGGACTTTGTAGCTTCAAAAAAGACACAAAATGTGAACATAGCCTTAAGGATCACCATCATGATAATACAATTTGACTGAAGGTAAAAATAGACTTCATAATGTATGTGTTGTATTAAATACTTGCATAAATAAAATCTATAAAAATTACAAACTAGCATCTGTACTGTCTACTGTTGCTGCTGTAATTACTTTCCTTGCCTATAAGTGGGGCATGTTGATATGACCAGAACTGTCTGAAACTGCCATGGCTGGATCATACCGGATGCTACTGACCAGAGTGGAGTCTGTACTGACAAACTCCCAATGGCAAGTGCTATTTCAAATACTCTTCACAAACAAACTGTTATTCTTTAGTCTATTTAGACTTACCAAATTACCAAATCAGGTAATGGTGTGTGATGAGCTGTCAGAAAAGCATATAACTGATATTCAATGATAATTGCCCAAATCTCCTTTTTATTGTCGGCCTAATATAATCAATGTATGTACTGTAAGACAATAGGTATTTGGAAATCCTTAGGACTGCTCTGCAGTCACCCTCTTGACATTGCGCCACAGCAGTGGCATGCATGGTAATGGTGATGGAGAGTGTGTACCCCCAACTGAGCGCAACCGGCTGACAGAACCTGTGAACTGTGAAGAGAACTGGGCTGTGGAACAACTCCAGTGAGGCACACACATGGGGGACAAGGTCCATCCTTCTCCCTCCTGCATGCTGCAGCACTATGGAACTTTGCCTGGTAGCCATCCAACCAAAAACATTACTGAAAAATTCACAACACAAAATTCAAATTGGAAGCACAACTCTTACATTATATATCTTCCTTACAGTTCACCTTTTCAAAACCCAAACTAAGCCTGCACGCCAGCCCCAGCCCTGAATTGTTTCCCAGCCAGAGAAAGGGAGAAATGGAGGGAGAGAGAACACAGCGCAGCCGTCCTGAGGGACAGGAAGGCCTGGTATAAATCCTGAATACCAGATCAGCCCCATGGGGATGCATGACCTGCATCTCTGGCCCGCTGCTCTCTGCCTCCATCGCCTCAGATGGAGCGTGCACTGCTTTCCAAATCAGGCCAAAATAACACACACACACACCCCAACTCTACAGCTCTTACCAGTGATGGAGTACTGTACTCAAGTCCTGGACTCGGACTTGAGTCCAACTCAAGTCTCTATTCTCTGGACTCGTGACTTGAGTTGGACTCGCGGACTGATGACTTGTACTTGGACTCGGACTCGAGGATATATAAAATTGGACTTGAGCAGTCATGAAAAAGGACTCAGCCGTTGGATGAAATTTCTGACTAAACAGGTTATAAAATTTTTAAATAAGATGTTACACTTCTGTTTCGGGCTCCAAGACCGGCCAGGAAGCAGCTGGGGAGAGTTCCATCCAGGGCTGATGTTCTTTTGCGGGTAACATCCTTTACTTCACCGACAGTATAAACAAAAGATGAAGCCACCATGTCTTGAGAAGCTTCTTGTTTATTTTTAACTGTTAACTCACTTTACAACGTCTTTGGGATGTCTTTTTTCTCGCGCTTTTTCCTCACAGTCACACATACGCTTCTCAGTCGGACACCACAACACACTCACTGACGTCACTCGCTTAATGCTGCATTCTCGCTCTTACTTTCACTACTCTTGTAACAAAGGAATTGATATTGATATATGTAACTGTAGTGCATGATTCGCTTGCTCCCTACTACATGTTCACATTTGGAAAACACAGAGAGATGCACCCCGGATCGTGAAGTTTGCCTACACAGATTTTACATCCAATGCTGGAAAGAGCACCGCTAAATGTTGTTTAGAAAAAAGTCAGTAAAGGAACTCCCTTTGCAATCGTGACAGTGGTGTCACTTTTGTTTAATGTAGACCCTCTTTTATTAGTATATCAGCTCTTAAAAGGTGCCAGAGTGGAGAAACGTAGGCAGTCTTGGAATTCAACACAGACTCAACCTTGATGACTCGACTTGGACTCGAACACTGGGGACTCAAGACTCGACTCGGACTCAAACTCAGGTAATGGTGACTCGACTCAGACTCTTTTTTGGTGACTCGGACTTGGACTCGAACACTGGAGACTCGACTCGGACTCCACAGTTGGTGACTTGACTACAACACTGGCTCTTACATTCTTGGGGCAGTGATTTATTCTGCCAGTCTATGTCTAATAAATGATCATACTGACGTATAAAACAAATCTTCTCCATAGTCATAGTGCCATTTAGTATCTCCAGAAGGAAGTTGATATAAACAGTTTTTTTGGTGGGTAATGTTAGGGCAAACTTAGCTACACAACACCCCACACCCACTGGGTTCAGCTTTTAAATGTGAGCAGAGTCATGAGAATCTTGGCTGCCCACAGATCCTGACGGTGCTGAGCTGAAAGAAGAAAGATCCCACAGGTCTAATAAATACATTCAGAATGATGAAACTGACTGCAATGCCTTGATGTGCCGACTGTGACACATACAATGCGAAAATCCGATGCACGATACAGACAAGTCACTGATAGGCAATGGAAATGGAGGAAAGATAGGGACTGAAATAGACTGTCATCACAGGAATTAGATATCAAAAATCTACATTATTTCATCCAATTCAATTTCAAATTTGATCCAGCCCCCCAAGCCGCAAGCAACCTCATACAGAGTGTTATTTTTGTTTGCGGGCTTTATTGGTATAATCTTATTGTTACACAACAGTTATTTTCATTATCGGTTAGTCTGCCGGTTGACTTGATCCACTAATTATTTTAGCTATAGTAAATAGTATGATGAATATGCAATATGCATGCCAAAGTTACTCTCTAAAACAATGCCAAAAAACATCCACACCGCCCTTTTTAGGTAAGAATAAAGAAATACACATTCTTCAGAACATTTCTGTAAAAGAAATTTCCAAAGACATTCGTGGCCATTTCTTACATGATGTTCTAAACTAGCCTGACACGCTGAATCGATGTGGGATGTTAATGGTAGTCACTATGTGGGAACGCAGGCACGATAGAAATCTTGAGTGTAAAGGTTGCAGATCAGGCCGTGTGCCACAGAACGAGCTGTGGTTGTCCAAGTTACTCGATCTGTGGACCTGTGATGGATGTGTCATCTGAGTTGCGTGGTAGAGGAGAAATGCTCTACCTCTTCCCGCTGAGGCTCTGCCCCCGTCTCCCCCCCCTCCCCTTCGTCCCATGATGTTAGTATCACTGAGGTCTGCCCTGCAGCCTGCCTGCATGTGAGGAGGATTTTGTCACTTTCTATCAATTGGTTCCAATCCCCCACCACACACATATATATTTACACGCCTCCCCCATTTGCAGACACAGTTACATAACGGCACGAGAATTTCTGGGCTAAGGGAGGTTTACTCCCCCTCTTGTGCTGTTATCTTTTTCTCTCCCTTACTTATTCTTCCTCCCATCCATCCTCTCACACACACACACACACACACACACACACACACACACACACACACACACACACACACACACACACACACACACACACACACACACACACACATATATACACTTTCTTCTCACTTGCCATTTGCTTAACACGCACCTTCGGTCACACACACACAACACAGACAGCGGTGTAATTTGCTGGGTTCCTGATCTCCTCTCATATATTAGTTTTTCTACCACATGATTCTGACTGAAGGGAATACACGTAGATGCTGGCAGTCTTATTTAGGACACGACTGCCCCCTGTTGTCTCAGCAGAGAAAAACGTGTCTGGGTCACTGCAGAGCAATTCATTTCTCATCACATTCAACCTTCCAATTCACATTTGCTGTAACAGGTTTTGTATGTGCAACAAGCAGCTGTTAAAACCACCTGTGTCTGTTGTATATTAACTATTGTATGTCAAAACCTAAACCTCTTGACAAAAAAAATTAAAAGGATTACTTAAGCACTCCCCCCCCCCCCCCCCCCCCAACCCACACACACAGCATCAGTCTTGTGTGTCTCCACCATAAAAACCTTAAATTGGCTGCCCTCTGCTGTTTGGTCAATGTCACCACACCTCTCTTGACAGTGTCCTCCCCCCTCCTCTGAAGAAGCCTCTAATCATTTTATTCCGCTTAAACAGAAAATTAGATAGGGACTGGACATACATAGGTATGGT
This sequence comes from Gymnocephalus cernua, assembly GCA_023631565.1. Classification (NCBI taxonomy): domain Eukaryota; kingdom Metazoa; phylum Chordata; class Actinopteri; order Perciformes; family Percidae; genus Gymnocephalus; species Gymnocephalus cernua. The sequence continues at coordinate 17,858,875 of CM042428.1, forward strand.
GTATGAGTTGTATTGATCTGCACTGTATTGATGGCCCCCTTTGACAAGAAAAAAGGAATAACGGGGTGAATGATGGTGAAGAAGCCCTGGCATTTAATGGCTCGCTAGATTACAAATCAATGGCTCTTCTGAGGTAGAAAATGTCGGACCATTTAATGGCATTACAGCAGGAAGGGAACAGATGGGCAAGAAGACAAAGAAAGGCAAGTGGAAGGTTAATGAGGTTTCCTGGGTCCACAGAAAAGTAGATAAGTTCAGACTTATCTTCAGTTTATTTTTCTGGCAGTTGATGTTCAATAAACCAAGGTACAGGCTGGAAATGATAGTGTTACGCTAACAGGTGTTAGAGGGACAATTGAGCGATATTCAACCTTATCTCTATCCGTCGGGGTTAGAGATATGGTGTGAAAAAGCCTGCCGTTCTTTCCACTGTTCTCTGTGTCTCTGGGACTCAGCCAGCTGCAGCAGCAAAATCTGCTCTACTTCCGTACACCAGTGACGTCATTTCGAATTCAATGGTTGAGATGACTGCAGAGACGGATACATCTGCGGGATGGACATACTCCCATTATTTTCGGAAGTTTTTTTTACGCTTTTTCACTCTTCCCGTGGTCAGAGCCAGAACCAGAAACGGTACGGACAGCATCTGTGTCCTGTCAGCGCGGACAGCGGTGTGACCGAGCAACTGACAGATATTATGTCGGCAAATGAATGATTAGGCTTGCTACACGTAATATCATTACATTTTATCAGGGGTGGAAAGTAACTATGCTGTACATCAATACAATTGTAAGGTACTTTTAATTAAGTATTTTCATTTTCTCCTACTTTATACTTCTACTCCACCACAATTCAGAGTCAAGTAGGCCTATTGTACGTTTTACTTCACTATTTATTTTATAGCTTTAGTTACTTTGCAGATTCAGATTAATAATAGAAAATATCATGATTAAACTATGATGTATTAAAGTGGATAAAGATGAGACTTTGTTGATCCCGTGGTGAAATTCACAAACTACCTGCCAAGTCATACTTCCGCTGTCATTTTGGCGAAAGTAACTCAAAAGTAACGCAAACGTATTGTAAAGCATTACAATTCAGAGACAGTAATATTGTAATATAAATAATTACTCTCAAATGACAGTAACTAGTCATCTATAATGTATTACATTTTGGAAGTAAGTTGCCCAACACTGACCAGCACTTTGATATGTGTATTTTCAAGTCCAAATAACATCGGCTGACATCACAGGTGCATATGTGGGGGAGGGGATATGTCTATGTCTGGATAACCATCAGACCACATGCCAAACAAACTGCACTGAAAACCGGTAAATTGGTCTAGAGTTAACACCAATAAAACAAGGATCTTGTAGCAGTTTGCACTTCCCTTTTCATGCAATGTTTACATTATTTTTTGCACCCCCTGCATACAAAAGATGAAGAGAATTTAGTTTTTATCCAAACAAAACCTCACATCTCAAACCTAATCTTCTTTTTGTGTGAACAGACGGCCAACAACAACAAATCCAATGTTTAGTATCACATTTCTCCCTTCATGACAAGAAAAGCTGTGATTACACAATGCTTTCCGGGGGTTGATAAATAATCCATAAAAGTCCACACTCTTCCCAGGAGTGACTATAAACAGCCACCCCACTATATTAACAGGAGTCATCCACAATAGCCCTTTGTGACTAAATATCTGTGTTCACCATCGGACTGCACCTCTATATCAAAGAGGTTCTCTATTATTTGCATGGCATTCATTACAGCACATGCATGGGCAGACAGGCCTGAATAAACACACAAACAATCCTCCATCTGGTCAGCCAACAGCCCATTATCATGGGAGCACAATCACTGGCAGCCACTGCTGGATTTGAGTGAATAATAATAATATACTGAAAATAGTCCTCAAGAAATACATTATTTACTCCTCATTGAGTAGCCTTTGCTAAAACCTACAGTGTCCAGTGTGTTTTAGGCAATTATTTAGCCTAATTAAAAAAAAAAATGAAAGTATATATGTATGGCAAGTTTTTTTGTGGAAACCTTTTTGTGGAAAATGGGCTTGGGGCTGAGAGCTACAGGCTGGGAAAGGCAGAAAATACTGGGGATGGATTGAGTTGACAATAGAAAAAAATTAACACATATAAAATAAGGGTGTCACGATTTTAAATCAAAATTTATCGAAATGAAGTCACAATCTTGAATATCGAATAAAAAAATGGAATCGTCGATACTGCCACGCCCCCATGTCACGTCCGGTCGGCTTGTCAAGCGGAAAAACACACACGTGTTGAAGTGCTGCGAGTCAGTCAACCTCCTCTAACTTAGCTAGAGCCAGTCAAAAGACAGCATGGCAACTGCAGATGCAGGAGACCCATCGACAGAACTTGAGCCCCCTCCTCTTTCACTGAAGTGTGTGAAAGTGTGGAAGTATTTTGGCCAGCCATGCTCGCCTAAGGCACGAGGCAGTACTATCTGCAATGGAAAATTGAGGTAACAGTGTTACATTGTGTGACAGATTATTAGCTCCAAGTGTGAATGTTAGTGTGAAATTGAACACTACGTATATGCCAATGTTTTCAATTTAAAAAAAAACATTTGCACAAAGCAGCCGATCCACTTTTCCATGTTCATAAGAGGATTAAAATGAGAAAAAAATAATGGGACAAAAAGAAATCAAGGGACATTTAGAATAGATAAAAATGTGCGATTAATTGCGATTAATCGCGATTAAATATTTTAATCGTTTGACAGCACTAAATGTGGTACATTGCGAACAAAGGTCAGATATTATATTACATACAAGTCTAGTCTAAAAATGGCATAGCAACCTGTGCTTTAAAAAAGAAGAAGTAAAAATCGAAAATTGAATCGAATCGTGACCTTAGAATCGAAAATGTAATCGAATCGAGGATTTGGAGAATCATGACACCCCGAATATAAAATATTGCCAGCATTATCCTTAATAATCTGACCATGTCTGCTCAGCTCTGCTCTGGTGGAGAAATAACAGTACATAGACGATAACAAACCGAACAACAAACCCATGTAATACATTGTTTAAATTAGAGTGAAAGGAAGCGCATGGCAAATTGCACACTCCTGTTACACTATCCATGTATTCCATGAAACACATAGATGGTTCCATATAGATTCAAAATAGAAATTCACCTACACATACAGTATGTAGTGGCAAAGACAAAAACACAAACATTAATTGAGATAGACTATTAAAATCTGTTTGCTGCTGTCATGAGGTTATTAGGTTGTGCTGTTGTTGTGATTATGGGTGTTGTTGTCACTGTGCTCCCATGCTGTGTCATTGTCTTCTGGATTGTATTTGCTTACAAGGAAACAGAACATCCTGACAGTGACACGGATTAAACCTCAGCCAAGTCGGCCACTCTGCTCATGTACCAAAACGCCGGGGACAAATTGGGTTACAGTTATTAACGTCAAATGTCTGTGTTTTTAGATCCAAGCCCATCTGCTACAATAGTTACTGTTGACACATTAATAAAACTAAACTACAAGTACTGTACATACACACGCATGCTCTTACACAAACTTAGAACCTGTTCGAGCGATTACAGCTTGGCTGGAAACCACAGGAGTTGAGGCATACAAGGAGTGCATCAGTAAATGGAGTTCTAATAAGAGACCAGCCAAATTCACACCAAATAGTTCAGACATATGGAGGTCTGCTCACTCATGTAAAACTGTATTTATTTTGGTCAGCTACAGAGAGCAAGCCAAAGGATTTCAGCAGCTTACACTCTTGTCTTAAAGCTGCTCTAATCAATATTTTGATTTAGGGTGTCACAATTTCGATTTGAAATCGCAATTTATCGAAATTAAGTCACAATCTTGAATATCGAATAAAAAAATACACACGTGTTGAAGTGCTGCGAGTCAGTCAACCTCCTCTAACTTAGCAAATCAATGTGAAACCTACATAGTATTTGTCAAGTGACTCTGCACTTCCTCTCTGCTTTACATAAGTTTTTTGCATCTTCCAGCACATTGTTTTGGATTTACAGCTCCCAACTTTACCGTTTTGTTTGACTCCCATCACTCTCATCAGCATTGCTTGTTTGTTAAGCAAAACAAACTCTGATAAACCCACTGCATGCCCCCTGCCCACCACCAAACGTCAGTACAAGAAGTACTAAACTAGCTGCTTAACATAGTGTAGGATTTAGCAGCCAAAGAGCCAGCTATTTCTGTCAGAAGTTGGTGGAGACAGCAAACAGAGCTAGAGGGAAAGTGAATAATGAACTTACTGTACATTAGAGCTGCACGATTCGGGGAAAAATATTAATCACGATTTTTTTGCTTAGAATTGATATCACGATTCTCTGCCACGATTTTTTTCTCATCAAGTGTAATGTTTACTGCACACATGACAAAACAAAACAAATCGGCAGTACCAAACAGATTTTTTTGGCACCTATAGCACATTGCACATCACCACACGCCTGTAAACATAAGGGGTTTTCCCACCTTGGGCGGAGTCACGCCCACTGCCAACCCGGATCTTGCAGCGTGCCGTTTGTTAAATACCTCCATGGTACTTGCAGACAGACAGCGGGACATTTTTAAAGGAACACGCCAACTTATTGGGACATTAGCTTATTCAACGTAACCCAGACAGTTAGACAAGTCAATACATACCCTTCTCATCTCCGTGCGTGTCATAACTCTGTCTGACGGCTCCACCATTAGCTTAGCCTAGCACAGATCCTGGAGGTAACCGGCTCCAACTAGCCTACTGCTCCGAGTAAGTGACAAAATAACGGCAACATGTTCCTATTTACATGTTGTGATTTGTATAGTCACAGCATGTACAAATAACAACGTCACTTGAGACACAGCCATCTTCTAACTGTATACACACTGGGAACTATATTCTCAGAAAGGGAAGCAGTGCTACTTGGGCGGAGTAATACGCTTGCAGCTCTGCTGAGTGCTACTTGGGCGGAGTGATATGCTTGCAGCTCTGCTGAGCGCTACTTGGGCGGAGTGATATGCTTGCAGCTCTGCTCAGACACACACACACACACACACACACACACACACACACACACACACACACACACACAGGCAGAGAGAGAGAGAGAAAGATTCCCGTTTCTCTTCGGGAGACTTATTAATTATTAATTTAATGACATATATACATTAGATTTAGTATAGCCTATAGTTCATACTTTTTTTGGCGCATTTCTTTTCTGATTTTAATTAAGACCGTTGCTGTGCTTGCATCACTCCCTTACCCCTCCTACCAGTCCCTGTGGTCACTTGGCCGGTGAATGCAAATGAAAAAAAAGGTTTGTTTTTGTTTGTGTTTCTCTGTTATGTACCTTTTTTGAGACTGAGTGGTTGGCTGATTCTCGTCACTAGTGCCTGGGTTTCCATCAATATCCATTTTGTTTATTTCCGAACTACCGCGCTCGCTCGACGAGTGAAACACATGACTAAAAAGCGCTTTGTCATCGGCTAAGGGTGAGGCCCTGAATTGACAAGTGAAACACGTGACTAAAAGGCACTTTGTCATTGGCTGAGTGTGAAGACCTGAACTTTGTGAGAGCTGTCCTATCAAAATAAAAGCCGAGGAAGGATTTTTTTGTTTTTTATAAAATCGAAGTTATTAAAAATTAAATCGCGAGCAGGGTGAATCGAGATCGCGATTTTATAACGATTAATCGTGCAGGCTTACTGTACATTCATCAGGTGGACCCACTCAAAATGAATGTTAATGTTGCTCTATGAAACTGTTTGCTTACACTCACTACCACACTACACTACACACTAGCAAGTTATTAATATATTACATTTAAATGCACATTGTCCCTGTCAAATAAAATAATAATATGACATGGTTGTGTTTACAGTAGGGATGGGCATGATTAATCGACGATCGATAATTGATCATTAAGAATTTCGTTGATCACGTTAATTTGTCATCGATTAAACTAATGCAGGTTGCGTTGCAGTGTGAGTCTTGAAGCAATGAAAGGAATTGTCACTGTGTGGCAGCAATTAAACATTTTACCACCCGAGGGCACCATAGGCTGCTCAGTTACTGCGACGCCGTGTATAAGTACAACATGGCCACGACTCAAATGATGTACCACATCCGTGCATCCGACATCCAACCCTGGTTAATGTTGGTGGCAGTGCGTCCTGCTCTCAGTCTCAACCTAGTGTTAGCGCGGAGGAGCTGCGATGCACAACGAGCAGAGGAAATTACCCAAGGGATCTGCAAGTTCATTGAGATGGATATTGGAACCAGCATTCCATCACGACGTACCATCACCAGACTGGTAGAAACTCACTACGAAGAACGGAATAAGGTTCCCCGGCCTTAGCCGGAGGTACCTGTGCATCCTGGCCGGCGGGTGTTTTCGGCGGCTGGACTGACGGTGACCAGGTAGCGGACCCCAGATCATGTCAACCTGCTTATTTTTCTCAACAAAAAACAGTAGACTGGTGCAGAAGTTGTATGTGAGTTACTGGTTATTTTATATTAGGCTTTGTCCGTGCCTTGGATAGTTTTGAGTTACATTTTGACAAAATCTGTCAGTATTATTATGTTTTTGGTTTTGTTATTATTTAACATGATTCTTTTTATTTATTATTTTGGAACAAACAAGGGTCTCTTTTTAAGAAGGCCGGCTGGCAGCAGCAGGTTCCGCTGCTTCAGAGCACCGCAGCGCATATATCTTCAAGTTTAGCCTAACCTCCAGTTTAACTGCCACAAGTTGTTCTTCTTGTAATTAATCTTATCGAGGAAAAACACGCTGTATTTTTGTATTTTCATTGTGATTTTAATTTATAAAAAGTTAAATAAATAATGAATTTTAATATAAAAATATTAATGATTAATCGATAGTCAATCGTTAATTCTCCCGACGGTCAACGAAGAAAATGTAATCGAATGCCCATCCCTAGTTGACAGCTCGCTGTGCTGCATCCAAATTGTCAAAAACTAATAAGAAGAATGTTGGAAATATGAGGTTTCTGAATGATATGGTAGTTTCAAAACCTCCCTTGCCAAGTGCAACATGAGAAATGCTGAACCCATCTGCAGCCCGTCCCACTGAGCCTGACTGATCTGATGGAGATATATCCCTTTACACCACTGCAAGGTCAAGGGCAGAGAGTGCACTTGGATCTCCCTTCCTACTGCAGCCAGTCATCATCAACCACATTGGCTGGCTGAGCTGAAAGAGCTCACACCTCCTTCTGGATCAATAGAAACAGGATCACGGGTCCAAGCCAAGGGGGAAGAATTTAGATATTGCTCTGGTACTGCTGAAATACCAGCTGAAATGACTCAATGGGCATTGGTAGACACTGTAATTACTACAGATTCAGACTTCACATTCACACATTCACAGTCTTATTCTAAAAACTCCATATATCAAATATCGAAGGATGTTTGATGCCACCTGTACTGCTTGATAATTATGCACTAGAACTGCAAATATTAGTCAATTTAATCAAATACTTTTTTAAGATAAAATGCCAAATGTGTGGTTTCAGCTTCTCAATTGTCAAGGTTTTTGCTTCTTTGTCATGTACGATAGTAACACAAAGACTTTCAGGGAGTGTCACATGACGTAATGGCGGACTAGTTGGGCAAAGAGCTCCGTACAGTGCACTGCTGTATTTATCCTTTTGAAGACTCTGGCCAGAGATACTTGTGCTCAGCCAGGTAAAGAAACACTCTGGATGCCGAAAATGATGAAAAATTAAATGTTAGCGGCCAATGGAGATATTAAGCAGCATATGCTCTGTGTTGGAGACGTGGCTGAAAAGGGTCAAAATGACGCTGCTGCTGTTACTGTAGCAGAAAAGCAACAGGCTAACAACATGTCGCCGACGGATATTGGTAAAATATTTGCAGCCCAAGAGAAAATCTTCGCTGAGCTAGAAGGTCTGAAGGACATTCGCCGCTCCATTGTTTTGATGGAGTCAAAGCTCTCTGGCCTGGTCACCAGAATGGATGAGGCTGAGAGTCGCGTCAAGAGTTTAGAGGCGGCTGAGAGGGAGAGACGGGGTGATCACACCGCTAGCAAGAGAGAAAAGAAGACGTGCTCTGGGGGAAAATTTAAAGCCCCAGTGTGTAACATTGGTAGTTGTTCATTATCAAAATCTGTATTGCCCTTCACAAACTTGTCCTTTTTTATGAATATTGACCACCACCATCAATTCCAAGTATTCCTATTGGCTTGAAATTTTACATTTGCGCTTACATGAACTGGGGTAGACGCTCCATAGCCATGCGCCATCTTGAAATACGGTAGCCCGTAAGGGACATACAGGCTATACTGCTCCGCATTTCGCGCTTTTCACTCAGTGGCACTGACTGTGACCGACTGTTTTCTTTAACTGTCTATGACTGTGACATATGCCAGGGAGGGAGGGGGAGAAGATTACTTGTAACTCACTGCCGGCAGATTTGAAAGCCTGTTGCGTCTATTATCGAGGACATGTAACTGAGTCGCCGAGGAAATTAAAACGACAACGCCACAGGCAAAGCAACAAGACCAAAGTTAATATTGTTGTGGCTTTTCCAAGATGGAAAGAGCTGATGAGGAGCAAGGATTTAAAAAGGGACGCCGAAGTTGCCTGCTTTCTTCTCAACAAGTAATTCTGCCTATTTGTGTAAAAGTTTTATAGTTGCTACTTGCTTGGCTAAATATAGCATGGTTGTGCATAACGCTAGAACGACGTCAAGGATAGGCTACTTTTCCTCGCGTCAATGATGAAAAAGGATTGTCTACCTTGTAACATCAAAGTAATCATATGTGCCGTGATTTCCCTGGCAGACAACTCACGTCATGCAGCTGCGTGGAAACGATGGAGACACTAAGAGATCATTTCAGTTTCATTGACATTGTTCATGCTGCTCAGAGAAATATATTAAAAACACAAACCTCCGTTGCTTCTCTCCTACGCTGTAAACATCGCCTTACACTATTAAACTTGTACACTAACATTAGCTTGCATATGTTTGGGAACTTGATAGCTGATGTTAGCAATGAAATGGTACCAAAATAACGTCAAACTATTATTACAATGGAAGGGACACTCACGGACGGTTGTCGCTAATTTCGGGTTCGGCCACCATAGGAGTTATAACGCACTCGGAATGGGGGGGGCTACAAAGTGAAATTCAGTTGGTTGTCATATACAATTTCACCGCTAGATGGGAGAAATTCTTACACACTGGGGCGTTAAGCTTTTGAAAATCGATCAGTTTTCTGGGCATCCCAGAGGGTAAGGAAGGAGGAGATACAGTTAAGTTTTTGGGGGAGCTGATTCGGGAGTTGCTGGAGACTGAGGGAGAAAATATGCCGCAAATATGAGACACCGGCTGGGATCCTACTTCGACATATTTCTTTTTGTATTACTCTGGTTGGCTTTTTTTCAGTTTCGTTGCACGGGAGACGGAGCATGTGTAGTAAGAACGGATTACGGACCGAAAAGACAACCTTTTAAGGGAGTTGAACTGTGCATTGTTCAGATGCACTGTGAGTATTTGGGATTTAGTTATGATATTATATGATACTTTGATATTTTAATATATTTATGTCGTCTAACTTAAGCTCTATACATTTTTCTACCTGGAATGTTAGTGGAATGGGGAATCCCATCAAGAGAAGGAAGGTTATGTCCAGTCTTAAAAAAAACAAGAAATGTGACATTTTTGTAAGAAATGCCATTGTGTGGAGGATCGGTTGGATATGTGTTTCATAGTGTGGGGTCGTAGCAGGAGTAGAGGGGTCATTACACTGATTAGCAAGCACCTGCAATTTAAATTAATTAAACAAATTGACGAATAATTCTGGAAGAGTTATTATCGTTCTGGCTGAAATACAAGGGCAAGAACTAATTCTGGCTAACGTTCATGTGCACCTAATGTAGATGATCAGTCATTTTTTTTTATAGATTTGGAAAATAAATTACAAGCTGTAGGGAACCACAATATTGTTCTAGGGTCATTTGTTAATGGATCCAGTTCTGGACTACAGTGGGGTTGCAGCACGCAGGGCCCCCAGAGCCTCTCTCACATTACAGAGGATGAAGATTTTAGGCTTGGTTGATATTTGGAGAATTTTAAACCCAGCTGAGACTATACATTTTTTTCATCAGTGCACAATACATTTTCTAGGATAGAATTTTTTGTAATGTCCAAATCACTGGCTCCCTCTGCTATAGGATGTGTGATAGGAAATATAAATATCGTCATCTCTGATCATGCGTGGGTGTGCCTAGACCTGCTGCCTCAAAGCGAGAGAAGGTTCTCTTATAGGTGGCGCCTTCACTCCTCCCTTTCACAGGAGCCAGAAAATATAGAATGGCTTAGGTCTAAGCTAAAAGATTATTTGGCGATCAATTGGTCCTCAGTGTCATCTTAGGTGTGGCATGGGAGGTCTTAAAGGCTGCCATCAGGGGACGGATTCTAAACATGCTTCATTTCGTAAGAGGAATAGTGCTAAAGCACTGTTAGAACTAGAAAGTAAAATCAAGAATGTCACAGGATGGCCTGAGAAACCTGACTCAATAAAAATACCAATATAATAATATTCTATGCCAGAAGGTGTTTGGTGTTTTAAGCCCCCAACGTCGCCTTCCAGGCAGCGCTGACTGGAAGGCACTAGGATTAGGCAATGGTTAGGGTTAGGTTGAATTAAATTTATTCAGGGCAAGACAAAATTATTTTGAATCGGGAGACAAAGCAGGAAAATGACTCGCTAGATACATAAAACAGTGGGTATCAGCTTCCCCTATTTCTGTAGTAAGATTCAATTCTGGCGATGTTTTTACAGCAACTGTACAGTAGATATTTAACAAGATTTTTAAAGATTTTTACACTGATCTCTATAGGTCATTATCTACCTCTACTGATGAAGAAATGTGTTTCTTCATAGAGCCACTAGGGATCCCCAAACTGACAGAAGAGCAAAGAGAACTCCTTGATGCAGATTTGACTACAGTATAGAGGAAATTAAAGAGGTAATAGGGTGGTTAAAGCCTCAGGGCCTGATGGCTTCACAGTAGAATTTTTTAAGAGTTTTGCAACTAAACTGGCTCCACTTCTGTTAGAGGTAGAGGCACTGGAGAAGGGCACACTGCCACCAACATGTAGGCAAGCTTTTAGGGTTGCACGATATTGACATAATGTGATATTGCGATAATGATTATGAATATTGCGATATGATATTAATTTCGATATTTTTAAACATATGTAAAATTACAAAAGTTACGAGAAAACGCATCAAACTAGATATGATAACAAATAAAACAAGTTTTCTTACAACACAAGGTTTATTTCAACTGGCAGTCATATTGGAGTGGTCCAACATGAATAAATAAATAACAACCATGTCTACAGAACAGGACATGTTTTACTGGTTGTACAGTATGAAATAAATAAATAAATAAAGAGAACAGGACACAACTTTTCTTTCATTTCTCTGATCTGTTCCGTTTTGTTGTCTCTATCTATTCCTTCACTTACACTGTCACTCTGTCGAAATATGCACACACGTGGTACGCTCCATAGGGTTTGTCACGTAGTGTAATCAAACCCTGTAAATTTAGCTTACATGTGTAGGCCTAAGTGGCACGGTAACTGGCCAATGAAATGATTAATCATTATAGCATTTCAAGTGGGCTCTAAATCAAACAACTAAGCCCCACAGCCAACGGACGCAGCGCTCCACAAAATAAACAAAATATTGCATACTTATCACGACACTTTCGATATAATATTGCGCAACGTGATATCGCGATAACGATATTGAGTCGATATATTATGCACCCCTACAAGCTTCGATAACTTTGGTTCCTAAAAAAGGGAAAGACCCAGGAGATTGTAAGAATTACCACCCAATTTTACAAATGCAGTTAGACGTTAAGATTATTTAAAAAATGTTGGCAAATAGATTAAAAAGGGTTATTACTTCTCTAATTCATTCTGATCAGATGGGGTTTATTAGCGGATAATCGTCAGTAGAGCCAGACCGATATACCGGCGGGCCGATATTAGGCATTTTCCAAACTATTGGTATCGGCATTTATAATGGCCGATAAATAATTTTAAAAAAATAAAATACGACGAAACACCCTTCAACCATGTTATGAGTGTTGGTGTTGCATAGTTTGTCCACCAGAGGGCGCTCTACAACGTCCCTCTTGGCAGCACTCGTGTTTAACCCTTTAAGTTTCATATCTTAAGTTTGTATTTTTATCATTTTATTTATCAGAACATTAATATATTTTGATGTTCCTCTGTTCTGTTGTGACATATTATCATATTATTATTATTATGTGCAGTGAGGACTCATAAATAACTACAAATCTGTTTATGTTTAGTTACGCGTTTCTGGATTTTTTTTTTTATATCGGCCGATATATCGGAATATCGGATTTTTAAATCACCAAATATTTGTATCGATATTGGCCTTTAAAATCCTTTATCGGTCGGGCTCTAATTGTCAGATAATATCATGTGTCTCATTAATATTGCATGGTCATTGCAAAGGCGTTTGAAATGTTCAAATTTGGGAAATGTATGGGTTTGGCAGCATTTTTATAAAGTGGATTAAGGTGCTGTATTAGCACCCAGAGGCTGCTATGTTCATGTTGGGTATCTTTTGCATGTTATTTAAAAAAAAAAAAAAGTGTTAATCACACAACAAATATGTCACCTTCAGTTCTGGGAAACTGTGATGGACATTTTTCACTATTGCCTTTAGCATTTTACTAACAAAACAATTAGCAAGGAAAATAATAAAATATGAATTGATAATGGAAATAATTGTTGTTAGTTGCAGCTTCTAAACAGTAGCAATCAGAAATGTCTTATAGTTAAGCCAACTATATAAGCCTCACACCTATGGTGTACAAATCTGATGTTCAGCTATGGCTTGTCTTTATGTTCTATTGCAATGATTTCAAGCCACGCAGAACAGGAAACAGGAAAGAAAGAAATATCACCCCATCCCAGCAAACGATTGATTTCATATAGCTTGATCTGGAGGGTTTTCACCCCAGTGCAAGTTCTCACCATTTGTGAGACAACTGGTGAAGATGTACTGTGTCACTATGGCAACCAGCAAAGTGGATGCAGAGATGCAGTCTCCACAAGGCTGCAGTTCAGCAAGAGCATAGCCTACTGTATGTGAGAAGTCCCTCAATAAAGCTTTCCCCATCGCTTAAAGGGAACATAAGGAGATGGTGAGGTTTGTTCCTACTGTCCCACACAGCCATCCTTTATGTCCAGAGGAATGATTGATATACGCTGGGGTATTCAAGTGGAGAAATGCTGAAAAGGCATTTCTATGTTAATTCACCTGCAAGGGAGGAGATGGTGGCATGTGTTGAACCTCCAAGGCTTTCTGTAGCAATGAAGTAGAATACTGGACTGGTAATTAAGAGCCCTTACTTCCACCTCACAGGCCGGCTGATTTAATAGTGGAAATCTGTCAGCACTGCTGAACCTTGGCGCAGCAGGAAAGATGTTAAGACAAGGGGACGACATCTAATATATCCAATGATAAGGTCAGGTACCATCAACTGTAAGAACTGAAGGTAGTCATGTAACTCGGTAACTGTTAGTATATTTTATAATGTGTATTATTGTTGTTTAAACAGTGCTGGTCAGAGTGAATAAAGGATTTGACTGGATGTCTAACTCTCCATAGGGTAGGAGACTTCAGACCGTAGCACAGAAACCAAGGAGCAGCAAATCTAGAGCTGAAATAAAGGCATTTATGGGAATCTGGGGAGCCTGGCCAATTAATCTGAAATGTCATAAATGTGGCAGCCTTCATAAGTTAAATGCAGTGTGAAATGTATTGATTCATTTGCAGATAAATCTTTATTTGCACATGATCCGATCCCTGGCCCGATGGGAATTTTTGCCACCATTTCTGCACTGCTGCATTCAACTCAGACAATGGCTGACAGGCGTTGATTATTTCACTCAGGTTAGATGGTGACACAGGATTGCACAACAATGGCTCAGGGTTAGGGTTACTCAGAGGGGAACTGGAGGGAATTGCCATAACCTAACTGTAGAGATTAAGGTTTGACCAGCGATGTTTTTATTCACCATGGATCCAATTCATATTTATGGTGAGCACAGAAATTGTCCTGTATGCACTAACTGGGATACAATTCAATTGCGACAAAAAAGACAGCCAAATAACACACTCTGCAAGCTAATCACCTAATAAAATATTTTGCTAGTACAGTAAAACCAAAACCAAGCTACAAGGTTGAAACGTACTTGACAATGACATCTCCTTTTCATCACCAGGGAAGCAAGTGGTTTCCCTGCTCACATGCAGTGGTTTCAGGTGGCACGTCAATGCATGTGTAGAGGGTGAAGTATTGACTGCCTGAATTTAAGATCGTAATAAACCCTATAAATCAGGCCACATAAAGTTAGGTCTATTAGATGGAGAGATGAAGAGCCTCTGGCTAGTGTCTGACAAAGGAGGGGTTACTAAGGAAATTAACTGATGCCCTTCAGAGTGACCACTGATGACTTGTGCAGCAAAAAAATGAACACATTTAAATGTATGCAACAGTGGGAGCAAACATACAAAATAACAGACCATTTGAAAACTAAGCAAAATATAGCCCCATTTTTTTTTAACAACATAGACATGAACATACATGCAACTTACAATAGTTTGTGCAATGCAACTGTTACATTCCAAATATTTAAGGGGGGGAAGGAAACTGTGTGTCCGTTGCAGTAATGGCCAGACCGTGCCTTATGTGGCTATTACAAATTCAAGTCACACATATCGGTCCATAGACAACGTGTAACCGAACAGGAGTCAAGCATCAGGACTGCTAGCATAGCCTAACGTTATAGCTAACACACAGGGTGAATGAAGTCCGGTTTAAGTGTCTCCCTACCTTTCAGCACTACCACCACCTCGGTTCCGGCAGCATCCACCCCCTCCGCATCGCTGCTGGTCGGGGGCTCGTCTCCCTCAAACAGTTGGTTCACCTCCCCCTGGATGTCTGAGGGGCGCCGGTCGCCGTCGCTCTTGGAGACGATGAACCTCTGGCTCATGGTTGTCGCCGATGAGACAAGCGACGGGTCTTCTTGCCACGGTGCGGGTTAACGGACAAAGACGGCGGAAAATGCTCTCGCTTTTTATCGTTATTGTAGTCCACCTTCACCGTCTAGTAAGTTTACCTCCGACTACTACTGACCGGAGCGAACATTTGCTCTTTGTCGTGTAATTAGATGTGTACTGCCGACTGGACCACCTCATCAACCGGTGTCTCTTAGTTGGATGCTGCGCCTGGGTCCTAGAGCCGGAGATTCTTCGACTGTGGCGCCGTTTGAAGTAAAATGTTAACACATTTTTTTTTTTAAATCACGCCTTCTTATAGCCCACTTAACTTGAAAAATGCATTGTGGTAACTATTTGTATTTAGTGTTATTTGTTATATATATATTTTTTTTTGTTGTTGTTTTTAATTATAGCATTACAAAGCAATGCAGCCATCTACATTTGAGTTGAATTGGCGTTGCTAGGAAACCACGGTAAAGATCAACTAGCAGCCGTTGATTCTCTGCTGTAAAGTTTAGTAGCTAAAAATATAAAATAAAAAGGTTAAAGGTTTTATAATGTGAAACGATGAGTGCAGAACACTTGCACAGATGTGTAAAAAACAACACCAACTAAAATCTAATTGGTTGCTGTTAGGGCTGGATTTCCAGGTTAATCCCATAAACAAGCAGTGGTTGGCATCAAAAGCGCTCAGGGCATTAATAGAAACCAATCTTTGGTTCCTCAGGTGCTACCCGGAAACACAGACAGTTTTTGACCACATACATAGGCGTTTAATGTACAGGGGATAATCAAAACTGGCCAGTGTGTAGAGAGAAACCATGAAGATTTGATGGAAATAAATGAAACCACTGGTTTAACAGCAAATACGACTTGGACTTTCATAGACTTTTTCAGTAAGCCATGACAGTGACAGGGACCTAAAGAAGCTAAATTAAATTACATACAGTACATTCATTGCTGTTATTTTATACAGTGAGATATCAACATGTCCTTTTTTGCACACCATCTTTTTGACAGTGATGCAAGATCACAGTACAGTATAATATGATATTAAAAATATATTTCACTGTTTCTTTCAACAGTGTACAACTTTGTTTGTATAGCATGAAGGTGTTTATCTCTGTAACATTATTTTATTTTGTATCAACGTCAAACATCATATTTCACTAAATGCACAGGCATAGGGCAGAAGGGCATACACTGAGATTTAAATTCATTTTGTAGCTATTTAGCTAAATCTTATGCAGTTGTGAAGTATTATTACACTGTTGAATGGTGTTACTAATATGTTGATATTACACATTTCAGTGATTATACATGGGGATAGACAGGTTTATTTTTCTAACTGAAGTGTACATGGTGGTTTACGCAGACATTATATTATTAGCTAGTGTTTAGTAAGTTAAAATTTGTTTTTGTAGAAAGGGTCTAAGTCTGCTTACCGTTCAGTTTTGGAATAATAGGAAATTACACAAACTAGCTCTGTGCCATTGAGCAAACCTCCCTCGAACACACACAGATGTCGATGCTTTACATAACCTTTACTTAATCATTTATCATTTATTATTAATTACATGAAACACAAAATCTGATAAAACACTTTGGCACAAATGCAAATGATTACACCGTGTCTGGTTCATTTGTAGACACATCAAATATTTGATGTGAATCAGAGAAACGTTTAGTCTTTTCACCCAAACTGAAGCAGGCTGAGTTGATGCACAGCTGCAGTTTAAAGCGTGATTTATGCTTCTGCGTTTAATCTACAATGTGGCTACGTACGTAGGTACGTGGAGACACGGACCCTACACTGTAGCCTGACGTGGACCTCTCGAACAATGTAGCGACGCACGTCGCTCGGCTGTGGCTTGGTAGCGTTGCATTTCCCCCTACTCATTTCCCCCTACTCATTTCCTGGTTCTCCTTCTCCATAAACAACATTTTCCTGCTACATATTTCCCACCGTGGTCAGAAAGAACAGGGGAGACACTTTGTTTCTCTATGACTCTACAATCGTTACTCGCTCCGCACACACACATGCCGGCCCTGTTATTTTCTTAAAGAGATCGACGCACACACCAACGCACAAGTATAAACTTCAGGCCACTTATGTAGACTACGTTGAAAGCTCTGTGTGGAGCCTCCACACAACCATAAATCACGCTTAAATCCTGGCTCAGTGTGTAAAGTAGTGTGTGATTTCTGTCTGCATTGCAAAAGACTTTTATACTTCAGTGGTCATTTATTGATTAAAAAAGAAAAAAAGAGAAAAAGAACACAAGGAAATCTATGTAATATTATGTACACCTTGTTCATTCATTTATGATTAGTGATGATGACATTGAATTGTCTGAAAGAGATATAGATAATATATTGTATTTGCAGTAGAAAGCACTGCAGATTACCACTAAAAACCTGAATACATTTTTTGTGGCATTTGAGAGACTTTACCTTTAACAGTAGTCAATTCCCTTTAAACAATGTATACATCTTGAGTAGAGTTGCATCATTTCACAAAAATCTGATTGTGTGAGTGAATATTTATTATAGCAGTGCCCTAGCACATTCACCAGAAAGTAGTCCACTGTTGCTGAGCCCACTCAAAGTATTGTTGAAAACTCTCTGAAAGACACTTGAGTGGCACTGCATAGTTGTTGCTCAGTCTCCGAAAAATCAAGGATAATATACGTAAATCCAAATTATCACTGTCGTTATCGTCCATTGACTGGCAGTTTTCATAATCTGTGAAGGGAGCAAAAACAAAAATTGGAATATAATAGTACTGACAATATAAATAACACCAACACCACAATACATTTTAACATGCTATGTATTACATACATTTGGCACTAGTGAATAAACTCATCAGAAATGCTGGCTCTGTTCTGGGAGCCACTTTGGAGCCATTAGAGATAATGGTGGAGAAGAGGACGCTGCACAAACTGGTATGCATCATGAAAAACACCTCACATCATCTTTATGAGCTCCTGGACAAACAGTGGAGCCTTTTCAGTAAGAGACTAGTCTATAGGTACATTAGTCTAGATGGGACCCATAGACTAGTTATAAGGGACATAGGATGTACATTCTATGTCCCTTATTTCAGGGATCTTCAACAAGGGGTCTGGAACCCGTGGGGTTCCTCGGAGTCAGTGCAGGGGGGCTCACAATAATTGTTAGCCTAATTTTTGAAAAGTATTTTTTTTTAATTCTTCTTAACATGAATCCAACATATTATTAGCATATATAAATCCCTACTGATGAACGTAGGCTTACTGGCCTATAGGTAAGATGGTCACTAAGGTAGCCAACCACAGATACAATTAATCCTAAGTATTCACTGCGCTACATGTACTTATTTGATAGCTGCTTGCTCTGCGACTGAACTGGAAGTTGTTCTGTCCCTCCTCCGTGAAGGCCAACTCAAAGCTCTTATTTCTACCCCAAGGAGCGAGCATCGAGGAGGGATCACCAAGGAGCTGTAGGCGAGGATACACGAGTGCAGCCTTCCCGAAAGACGTACAACTTAAAGGGTTGCTAACTCCACCCAAACGGCTGACGAATGTGGCGCATCAGAGGAAAAGAACGTCTCATCCCTCTAAAACACATTTGCTCGTTTCCTCTCTCCTCCTATGATTTCCTTGCATCTCTCCCGTGTTTCCTCGGTGGGATGGACTAAGACGCAAGGAAGGGAGGAAAGGGGATGAAATTTAGGTGAAGTGAGAAGGACCTAGTATAAACAACGTTTCATCAGGATTGTTCCGGTGCCACCCAAGGTTTGTGTTGGTATTCTAAACCGTGTTTTAAGCCCCCAACGTCGCCTTCCAGGCAACAGTGGTTATGTTTAGGGTTAAGGTTAGGGCTAGCTGCCTGGAAGGCGACATTGAAGGCTTAAAACACCATTGAGCATTCTAAACTCTGGTTGATTCGGGAAACATCCTCCGAGCTAGAACCGACAATCAAATTATTTTTTTTTAGTAAAATTCTTATCACATACTTGACAGCCATTTTAATTCCAGAGCTTGCCTTCCTACGTGCATGTTCCACCAAAACAAGTTCCTTCTCGAGGCTATTTTGCAGAGGTACCGTCGCTTAGCGCTGCCCAAGGCGATTGTGATTGGTTTAAAGAAATGCCAATAAACAAGGCAAGTTTAACTTCTATCCCAGAATGTTGTGTGGACTAGCCAGACCTTCCTCCGCAGCTCTGTGGAAATAGGTCTGGCAATGCGAAACTAGTAAGACTGATCCAGCTTTGCTGTGACAAGGGCCACTCAGAAGGACCTTCCTGCCAGCTGCCATCTCCTTGTTTAACCAGTGCCCTCTGTGTCAGAACAGGGGGGTCAGGAGGTGAAGCCTCGCAATTAGGGTACATGCCACTACAGTACACTCCCTTTGTTTTCATATATTGATTGTAAAGACATTTACTCCTTTTTTCAAGTCTCACCGTGATCTGAGTTTAGGACCTCCGGTTTGGCCCAGCTGAGGCACTCTGCCTGTTTCTCAAACTCCTTCAGCTCAGCAGCAGAGACAGTCTGCCTCCTACCTGTTGAAGAGATAACACATTTCAGATGAAAGCCTTGTGATGATATTCTGTCTTAGAATATCTGCAGTGTACACCAGTTTAACCCACGCCACTGCATTCTCACTCACTACAGTGCATACTATAAAAGGCCTGTTAGAGATAGGTAGGTCAAAACAAAATACAGAAATAATTCAGTGATAGTTTTTTAGCCGTGTCACTAGAATGGCTATAAGATGGATTGGCAGGCAATTTTGTGCAAACATTAATGTCCCCCTCAGGATGAATTGTAATAACTTTGGTGATCCCTTTACGATTCCTGGAGCACCATCATCGGGTCAAAATTTCAATTTGTCCTTTATTTTGTGATTTATGACCAACTACCTGAAAAACTAATGACATTCCCATCAGTCTCAGCTGTAAATTGTGTGTAGTGCTACTTAGCGAATGTTAGTATGATAACACGCTAACCTGAGATGGTGAACATGACAGCTTGTTAGCATGTGTTAGCATTTAACTCAAAGCACTGCAGTTACTAAATACGTTCAACCTCACAGAGCTGTATATCTTTAGTTATGTTTCACTTCACCACGTAGTTATCGTTACAAATGTCTTCCTGAAGTATATGTGTCATGTTAAGATATGTTACTGTATATACCCCATCATGGCAAATATCATTACTTAGTTTCTTATTTTATCCCTCTATTGTCCTTACTTAAGAGCACGAGAATGTCGATGTCATTGTCCTCCCCCTTTATAACTAAGCAGTCAGAACAGCCACTCTGCAGCACCATGTCTGGTTCACCAACTGGGGCATCTGTTACACATACAAAGAATGTGAATGGTAATAATACATTAAATGGTTAACATTAAAACTACAATATCATAATCACATCAACACTACATCTGTATAAAAAAACATAAAAAAACAGCACTGGTTCAGTGTCCTATTTCAAAGCCTGCCATAGGGCCTACATTTGATCATAATCTGTGCATTGTTTAGAATTCATATTCATATTCATATTCTCTATTATTTTTAAATAGCAAGTCAAAGCATTGTTTGTAGATGATCACACAGAGTCAGTAGCATAGACTCTAGCTTGCAGAGTAAAAGTTTAAACTAGTGATTAAAAGAAGCAAAGACAAAGAGACAATTAAACAATTAACCAGCGCGCACAGAAAATGAAACAAAACTCTTACTGTTGATGTCGACATCAAAAATCGTGTTGTTCTCAAACAAAAAATCTTCTGAGTCAGTATCACAATATCCATACCTGCAAAAGGTTTATTAAAGATTTAACAACTAAAAGAACAAACTGTGCAGGACAGAGTGTTGTAGGATGCACAAACACTCTGACGGTGTGATGCATAAGATTCTTGCACACAAATTAACCATCGTTCCAAGTAACAAGATTGCTTACATTTTGAACGTATAGTTGCTCTCATAGACGTTGGGTGTGTTCTTGGAGGTAATATTGACTGAAACACTTGGCCAAAGCACATAATTCAGTAATGTTGCAACCACACAGGTATCCGAGGTTATGGCAATAAAATGCCAAGTTCCAGAAAACTGAAATAACAAAAAAGGGAATATTGTTTGGTTATTTATATATATTTATATATATTTATTTATATATATATATATATATATATATATATATATATATATATATATATATATATATATATATATATATATATATATATATATAACTGCTTTAGAAAGTTAACTAGTCGTAGTTAGTTTGTGATGCATTCAGTGCTTTTTGGAAACAGGAGATGAGCCCCTGGTCTAATGCGCCACTAATCCGCTTGAGAAACCCATTCTCAAAGACTTACTTTTAGTCATTATTTGGGTAGCACACATATTCTGAATGCCTTCGGCAGAATATAGATGAGCCATTTTAATCTAGATTAATCTAGATTCATTTCAAGAATACAGTGAGATGAATCTAGATTAAAAAAAATAATCTATGCCCACCACTAATGCAATGTTTTGTGAAAGCAATTCACTTAAAAGGTTACAGATTATATACTCTGTAACCTTTTAAGTGAATTGCTTTCACAAAACATTGCAGAAAAAGGAAAAATATGCACTGGAATGGATTTAGTAGGTTCAGTTAAATTTTGTCTTGTAGCGCAGTTTGAAAAATACAAGTTACAAGTTAGTTATGTGGAAAGAGACTTACGTCTGGATCTTTGTCCACTGGCTTCAGCAGCTTTTCACAGACCAGCGGTGCAGGCTGGCACACCGAGGCGAGACTCAGCACAACAGCAGCAACACACAAAGTCTTCATCATGGCTCTGATGCCTCGCTGTCTCTCTCAAGTCGGTCTTATAGCAAAATCACTGTCCAATTGTTTTTGTGCCACATCTACCCACCCCTGCCTGAGTTTGTATAACACCAACTAACCCAAAATGTTATCATTTCCAGTAAGCCTTAATGTTTACTTTTCAAACAAACGCAAAGTCCAAGTACACATAAATGCAAAAACTGCAGTTGCCAAACTGGAGGAAAAGGGCCGAGGGTCTGTGAGGGTTGTGTGCGTTAACGTGTGCACCAACACTTCCAGGGTCAATCCATCTAAATGTCACAACACAATTAACAGCGTGTCACAATTCTATACTTCACACTGATTCTAAGGAGGTTTTGGAACATGCAAATTCAACACAGAAAGGTTCTGCCCCAAATTGGAAATCCAACCCAGGACCCAGGGCTGTGAGTGACATCTACTCGATGGATTGGCACGAAATTTGGTACTCATGTTCATCTTCATTTTCCCCTCAGGATGAACTGTAAACACTTTGCTTATCACTTTACTTTTCATCAACTACAATAATCAGGTTGAAAAAATTAAACTTGCATTTGCATTGTACATGCAAATATGCTAATGATGGGGAACATGGTATATGTTAGTATTTTCATTGTTAGCATTCTGGCGCACTGAAGTTAACATGTAGCTCAAAACACCACCGTGTCACAGAGCTGCGAGTATTGTTGTAGACTCTCAGTCTTGTTTGATGACTCATTGTGAATGAACATTTTAACACACTTGGAGACACAAAAGCCTATTTTTTTGTGAATCAAAACCCATATGTAATGGTGTGTGCAGACCTAGTACCATTTTTTATAAGGATCCTTAATTGTATAGCCTTTGTTATTTCATCGTTGTGCTTATTTATTATATTTGTTGCATATTACTTAATCAATTTGGGTTGAATTAAATTACGTCACAGCAAACCTGGGTCCAGGAAGTAGTGCAGGAATGGGGGGAGTTAATCTTAATCTGGGCCCGCTGACTGATATTTTATCCCACGGCCCCCTACCAGGTTAAGTAGTCTTGCATTGCCAGACCTATCTCCACAGCGAGTAAGGTCTGGCTACACCACACATACATTCTAGGATAAGAGAAAAACACGCTCTGGGTTGTTCTTTAAACCAGTCACATTGGTTGGCACCAAAGGTAGTGGTGTTCTGCTTTTGACCGAACATTGTGTCATTGAAAAGAAGTGTGGAGCGAGGCTATAGTGGTGGACTGCTGCCCAGTACAACCAGTCTGATCTGCTGGCCAGTTGCAGTCTCAGGGGCACCTCAGTGGTGGTAATTGGAGAAGGGCAAGTGTTGCTCTTGAACATTCCCCATTAAATATTTCTCCCTTTACGCGTTATTATGGAACCCACGCAACTTTGAGGCAAGGCCTTGATGCTTGATGTCTTCTGGGCAGTGATGGTGAGTTCAATGTTTCTAAGGGATGTGGGAATCATTCCTCAGATTATCACAATCCATAATCAAGGATAGCCACATATTTGGGTAGGCTTAAACCCACATTGCCTGTCGCCCCTGTCTTGAGGTCAAAATCTCAGTTTGTATAATACTTGGTTAATTACCAAATTGCTAATACAACTTTTTAAACTGATGACATTCTCATCAGCCTCAGCTGTGCTGTGTGTTTACAGCTAATTCAACAGCAATCGATAGGATGTAAACATACTGATGATGTTGAACTCATCCATTTGGTGAGCATGGTAAATGTTTGCATTTTTTATTGTGAGTATGTTAGCATGCTGAAATTAGCATGAAGCTCAAAGCACCACCGAGTCACAATACAGCTTCAACAGAGGTGCTGTTGCTGTAGACTCTCAGACTCATTTGAAGATACATTTAGAAAAATCATTCAAACACACAAATCGCCATGTTGTTGTTGTGACTCACAACTAATAGCAAATGCTGAGACATAGTAGAATGGTAGTCTTTATTTTCATTTTTTTAATCCAATTCAGTAATCAAAAGTTGCCCTCTAAACGGAACTGTAGAGGTATACATTTCATGATATCTAGGGCTTTGGTTTTCATCCTTTCAAACCCTTTCAACATGAATTCGTTCATATTAACTTTAGAGATATTGTCCTCTCTTGAGCAGTTTTCATAGTCTGTACAGGAAGCAGAAAGGCAAATTAGAAAAAAGAAAATGACACTGAGAATAGAATTACTGCTCATATTATTGCATTATCTTATGTACGTACTGTACATTAAAAGGATTGCCAATGCCCATTGTTTTCATCAATACTAATTACATGCATATTTAAAATGTATATGATTTTTAAGTCCTTAAATATTTGGATAGGTGTAAAGTCTCACCGTGATCTGAGTTTAGGACCTGCGGATTGGTCAAGCCGAGGCACTCTGCCTGTTTCTCAAACTCCTTCAGCTCAGCAGCAGAGACAGTCTGCCTCCTACCTGTTGAAGAGATGACACATTTCAGATGAAAGCCTTGGGATGATATTCTGTTTTAGAATATCTACAGTATACACCACTGCAATCTCACACACATGTATTATATATATTTTACAGATTTGGAAAGATTACCACTTTCTGCTAATAGTAATATCAATATACAGTGTAACTTCAAGTTTGCATTTAAAATTAACATACGGTAATTTAATCATTTATATTAGTTTATACTATTTGCCCCCCCCCCCCACACACACACACACACACACCACTTCCTTAGGTAGATAACCATACTGATATATTGAATATAGATTAGCCTATAGTTTTTAAGATTCCCTAAAATGGAAATAATTAAGTATGAACGGTCCGAAGCCAGGCTAAAAAGGTTTCTCTCTGAAGCGTATTCTTGCTGAGTGTTATTCTCATAAGTAATACTTATGTACTGTATATCACCATTATTGGAAATATTATCACATATTTCCTTATATCATCTCCAATGTTCGCCTTACTGAGGAGCATGGCAGTGTTAATAGTGTTAACATCCTCCTTTAGAACGATGCAGTCAGGACAGCCACTCTGCAGCAGCACCATTGGTTCACTAGTTGGAGCATCTGTTGAGTAGTTTTAATAAATTGCATTAAATGGTACACATCCTGATCAGATTTACATATCTATGTCAAAATGTTAAAAAAAAAAAAAAAATATTATTAACACAATCACATTGGGACTACAATCAAATCTTTAAATAATTACACTGAAGAATATATCAAGATTTTTATTATGAAGTGCAACCGCTGTATTTTAGAGTGTCCTACAAATTACGTCTCTATCAAAGGTAGCACTGTCCAGAGGCGCTGCCAAGGGGTAGCCAGGATAGTATGTGCTTCCTTAACATATTATATTATATATGTATATGTTATTATATCATATTAGTCTGGATTAACGGAAGTACATTTCCAGGATAATTATTAGTGTGTGGCTCACGCTTGCTTCAAGATAACAAGCTACTAGGTGTAATGGCAAGATTTGAAGAAATTTGGATAGTGCAATAAGACACCCAGCTTGGTTCTTTCAGGGAATGATTGTAAAGATATACAAATTATATGTTAGGTCTGGCAATCCGAGACTACTCTGATATTGACATAGTTTTCAACTAGCATATATCCTACAAAAACATGATAGGATTTCTGAAATTAAGTTATACCCCTATGAAAAATTTCTGGGGGATCACTGTGAATAATTTGTAAGTTATTTAGAATTATTTACTATCTTCTGTGAAGTCGGGCACAGCAAGTTTTTTTGTTGATTATGATAATAACACAGAATGATTAAGTGCAGTGTAAAAACAGTGACTGGAAGAAGCAGAGACAGAGAGACAATTAAAAATAAAATAAACACCAGTGCACACAGGATATTAAATAAAACTCTTTTACCATTGCTGTCTACATCAAATACGGTGTCATTCTTATAGCCAGATTGCCTGTCTGATGTTGAGATGTTGCGGCAGAAACCATACCTGAAAAGGATTTATTAAAGAGAACAACCGTACCCGACATAGCACAAATACTCTTGATAGTAACGGTAACAGTGTTATGCATCAGATTCATGCCAACAAATTACTGTAACAACCATATGTGATTAGTAGCTGATTGCTTACACTTTAAATTTTGTGTTGACAGCGTAGATGTCCGGTGTGTCCTTAGAGGTAAAGTCCACTGCGACGCTTGGCCAATAAATAGCATTCATTATTGTTGTAGCAACACAGAACTCAGTAGAGATGGCTATGCAGTGCCATCTCCCAGACAACTGAAATAATAAATATTGTATATAATATTAAAATATATTTTTTATTTTTTTATTCAATATGCAGCTTCTGTTGTGAATATTGTCTTTTCCATAACACGTACAAATCAGTTCAGTAGGTTCAATTCAGTTATAAATATGGAAAGAGACTTACATCTGGAGCTTTGTCCACTCTCTTCTGCAGATTCTCACAGACCAGCGGTGCAGGCTGGCACACTGAGGTGAGACTCAGCACAACAGCAGCAACACACAAAATCTTCATCATGGCTCTGATGCCTCGCTGTCTCTCTCAGGTCGGTCTTGTAGCAAAATCACTGATCAATAATTTTTGCACATCTACCGACCCCTGACTGAGAGGCTACATCGCAGCAACCAAATATTTACTCTGAAAGTTCACTAAGCCTTTTTGTTTGCTTATCAAACACACTGGAGTTAAGGGACATCCAAAAGTACAAAATGAAGGTATCATGTCTATAAATATCTATTAATTGTATCTGTCTTAAGAAATCACTGGCTTACAGTTCACATAGGCTACTTA
Source organism: Gymnocephalus cernua (assembly GCA_023631565.1). Lineage (NCBI taxonomy): Eukaryota > Metazoa > Chordata > Actinopteri > Perciformes > Percidae > Gymnocephalus > Gymnocephalus cernua. The sequence continues at coordinate 17,885,594 of CM042428.1, forward strand.
CTGTCTCAGCTGAAATAAGAACTTATATTTCTTTCTCACTACATTTTTCGACAGCTGTAGTTAACTAATAGCCAGTAAATTTGATGATTCGACATAGATAGCCCTACTATGATCTTGTAAGATGTAGGCTAGTTTTGTCATGCATGAAACTGCCCATGCATAACAAAAAATGATATAGGCTATTAAAATAGCCTATATGTTAATAACCGGCCTATGCCACAGCTCCAGTGGTGTAGTCTACGTGATACGCAGGTATACGCCGTATACCCACTAGGAAAAGTCAAGGATTTCCGTATACCCACTTACAAAAGCGCGATCATACGTAACAACATTGTTTGTAACAGAACTTTCTCACTTTCATTCATAAATTCACCCCGTCTGTGTGAACATGGATGTAGGCTATTAAGAGAACGGTTGGGAAGCCGTGGCCATGTCCTGGATCTGACGTGAAGTCACTAACGTTACTAAGCAACAACAAGTTGCATTCTTTGCGCGGTCTTTCCTTTCTCGCAACTAGTTAGAGTTTGAACAACGTTTTATAAGTAACGAGATATGAAACGTTACTAAACAGACCTAAATACAGTTTTTTACAATCACTTTGCTACTAATTTCAGAACCTTGACGTCATTTTTAAAAACTCTAGACACAAACCTCACAACCAATGATCAAAATACACATTTTTCAAAACTCAAACACTTATTTCAATTGCTTGGATACAATCCACATAAACCAAAGATCATTTGTTCATTTAACAAAGATCACCTGTTCAATATGACACAACTTAACATCAAAGTACTACTATTTCAAAAAGCAATTCACACATTACATTTCAGATGATTGTCTATTCAATTCATTACAATGATCTAACTATCAATCGATACAACTACTCAAAATGATAAGTAACAGTTGCATTACTCTTAATGCATAGTTGGAAACAGATAAAAAATATTCCATGTTTAGATCATGAAAGTTTCAAGATAACGAGATTCATTGTCACCAATTAGTGTTGAGCATGAACCAATCAGACTACAGTATCCATGGATGTAATATTTCATCATCAGTCTTTACTGTAATGTACTAATGTTTACCAGACACTGTTTCTATGGTCCCATGTACTACCTTTGAGAGTATCTACAGTATTGACAGTACTGCACTGTATGCATGCAGGCCCTTGGAATTATTTGTCCAATTCTGCCAACTCGTTACTGATGATTGAGATATATACTTTATATAATAAAGTATAATATAAAGTACTGTGTATATATATATATATATATATATATATATATATATATGTATATATATATATATATATATATACATATACATATACATATATACTCTTACCACATCGTTCGCCATGCCCGAAGGTTTTTTCCAAGATGTTTGGCTAATTGCGATGTAGATGAGAACCTGCGGCCAAATCTACAAGACAGAGTTGATGAATATGTAGAAGTACAGTAATCACTTCTTTGTTTTGCTTATTACAGTACAAGCAAGTTGAGGAACACTGCATTTGATGTTTTGCAGTAGAGTCATTTATTTTCTATTTCCTAGCTAATTATTTTGCTTTGATTCTAATAAACCTATGTTGTGATCGTACTGTATTGTTTTTCATCAATACATTTCAGGTTTTGTTCAATTATTCCACTGTGTCTGTAGTATTCTCTCTACTACTGCAGTACTTTTACAGGGATGTATTTACATCTAGTACCATAATGAAACATGTATCACCTATTTTGTACTACAATATTGAATGATTGTACGATGACCCAGTGAAACTATGGGTAGCTTGTGTGTCTGTGATCCAAAGAAACGTTTCAATGGTATTTCACAATATATTTGTTTTTTGAACCAATGATTGTGCAAGTGCAAGATTTATTTAAAGATATGAATGCACAATGCAATATTTTGAACATTGGACAGTCTGTGTTACAAGTGATGATCGTTTTGAGTTTTGTGTCTAGAGTTTTGAAAAATGACGTCAAGGTTCTGAAATTAGTAGCAAAGTGATTGTAAAAAACTGTAACACTACTTCAGTGTTTTCTAAAGTCTGTCCCTGAAGCTGCTGCCACGTCGGGTGACGCTGCAGCTGCCACAGATCATGATGACCCGATCGTTAACGTTACCGTTACAAAAAACCAGCCCGAAAATCCTACCGCAACGTTACTGTTGCCTGGTAAGTGAGAGTAGCTTATATGATACCATGTGTGTGTGTATGTGTGTGTGTGTGTGTGTGTGTGTGTGTGTGTGTGTGTGTGTGTGCGTGTGTGTGCGTGTGTGTGTGTGTGTGTGTCTGCCTGTGTGTCTGTGTGTCTGTGTGTGCGCCTGTGTGTCTGTGTGTGTGTGTGTGTGTCTGTGTGTGTGTGTCTGTGTGTCTGAGTACAGCAGTAAACAGAATACAATGTTTATATGTCCTTGTTTCAGATGATGAGAGACAGTGAGAACTCCCGGCCTTCATAAGGTCAATGACTATGCAACATTAGAGTAAATTCTTAAATCTTAAATATGCATTGCTTTACACAATTAAATGACTATATGGTAATGTTAGTTAGCAATGGTCAGATAATTAACTAAAATAGAAAGAGTGGAGCTTTTTTCTCCTTTCGTCTGCTTTTTATGCATTTGTTAACCATGGTGCTGAAGATTGTAAACCGTTTATTAAATACTTTTGAGTAAATGTAGGCCCCCTAATTGATACAAAAGTTGTATGATGATGCTAATTATTAGTCATGGTTTTGTGTGGCAGTGGGGGGGGGGGGGGGGGAGGGGGGGCGGTTAAACGGCTTATTTGTGTGATGTGATGTCCTGTTGCATTCAGGTTCGGTTGCGTTTCTCAAAAAGTTAAATCTGTCTCATCTTTTCTCAACTCTAAGTGTTGTTTTTCCAGGACTTTAAATAAACGCCATCAATACTTAAACGTCTGTTGCCCGTATACAGTTCGTATATTCAGAAACGTCACAGTACCGACTATGGGGTGTCGCTCTGGGACAGGCGAGTATGAGGCTGGGAGGGGAAAATCACAGTATTCTCACTACAAAAAAATAGACTACACCACTGCACAGCTCCCTGCCGCAGCTTCAGCAATGGAAACTTTGAACATTGTCCACTCAGGTTCAATGCCCCCAGCCTCCACAGGGATGCACGAAAAGCTCCGCCGGAGGTGTGAGTTGAAGGTCTGTCGGACAGGGGCTTCCTCCAGACATTCCCAATTTACCCGCACCACCCGTTTGGGCTTACCAGGTCTGTCCAGAGTCTTCCCCCACCCCCTGACCCAACTCACCACCAGATGGTGATCGGTTGACAGCTCCGCCCCTCTGTTCACCCGAGTGTCCAAAACATACGGCCTCAGATCAGATGAAACGATTATAAAATCAATTATTGACCTTCGGCCTAGGGTGCTCTGGTACCAAGTACACTTATGAGCATCCCTATGTTTGAACATGGTGTTTGTTATAGATAATCCATGACTAGCACAGAAGTCCAATAACAGACAACCACTCTGGTTTAGATCAGGGAGGCCGTTCCTCCCAATCATGCCTCTTCATGTGTCTTACATCATTGCCCACATGTGCGTTGAAGTCCCCCAGCAGAACTATGGAGTCCCCCACCGGAGCCCCATACAGGACTCCATTCAAGGTCTCCAAGAAGGCCGAATACTCTGAACTCTTGTTTGGTGCATGCACAAACAACAGTCAGAGTTTTCCCCCCAACAACCCGCAGGCGTAGGGAGGCGACCCTCTCGTCTACCGGGGTAAACTCCAACATAGCGGCGCTCAGCCGGGGGCTTGTGAGTATCCCCACACCTGCCTGGCACCTCACATCCTGGGCAACTCCGGAGAAGAAAAGAGTCCAACCCCTCTCCAGGAGTACGGTTCCAGAACCGAGACTGTGCGTAGAGGTAAGCCCCACCAGATCCAACTGGTAGCGCTCCACCTCCCGCACAAGTTCCGGCTCCTTCCCCCACAAAGAGGTGACATTCCACGTCCCCAGAGCCAGCCTCTGCTGCTCGGGTCTGGTCCGTCGAAGCCCCTGACCTTCACCGCCACCCGTGTGGCAGCGCACCCGACCCCAGCGGTTCCTCCCATAGGTGGTGGGCACATGGGCTGGAGAGATAGGTGCCACATAGCTTTTTCTGGCTGTGCCCGGCCGGGCTCCGTGGCAAACCCGGCCACCAGACGCTCGCTGACGAGCCCTCCCTCTGGGCCTGGCTCCAGACGGGGGCCCCGGGCTTCCTCCGGATGTATCATAACTTCATAAAATAATACCATGGACGTATTCATATAATACATGGTGAATTACAACCATCAGCTAGCGCTGTTATTTATTACAGCTAGCTACATGACCTCGGGAGAACAGTCATGTGAGTCCCGCGGGTCTGCTCGCGTCCATTATGCGCGTTCATCATTTCAAATTTAATAATTCTGTATTTGCTACTAGTGAATGTTAAAAATGTTAAAAACATGACATTTTAAACAAGGAACCTTTACGTGTTCGGACTGTTAAGTTTATATACCCTGAAACAAATTATTCGCTGAAATATAGACGTTTCTTTCGCCATGTAAAGTCTATGTGAAAAGTCTTTCTGGGCCATGGAGTGCAGTACCACCGCTATCCGTTAAGCCCATGGTGGCATATAGACTTTGCGCTCCTCCTGGGGGCTTGGAGGAATCCCATACAGTATAGGCTACACATGGGAAGCACATGCCCACAGTGTCTCCAACCAGAGACAGTTTAGAGGATCTTTGCTCCAACTAATGCATCAGTGAGTGAGATAGTTTACGTATACACAGCAGTAACCGGGGCGTGATTTCTTATCTGGCAACGTTGGTTGGTAAGGGCACCCCAAGTCTGCATCAACGGAAGTACATTTCCAGGATAATGGATGTCCCTCACCTTCTTCTGTGTGTTGCCGTTCACAAAATCCCTTCCTTTGGGAAACAGCAAATTATGGGGCGCCGATTGTAAATGACTGGTTACACTTTTTTAGCTGATACATTTTCAACATTTAGCTCACTTTCCTCACATTTAGCGCATTTTCCTCACATTTGAGACAGAAATTATATATATATATATTATATCTAAATCTAAATGTTAAATGTTAAATCTAAATATTATATCTAAATCTAAATGTTAAATCTAAATCTAAATCTTAAATATATATCTAAATGTTAAATCTAAATCTAAATGTTAAATATATATCTAAATGTTATATCTAAATCTAAATCTTAAATATATATCTAAATGTTAAATGTTAAATCTAAATCTTAAATATATATCTAAATATTATATCTAAATCTTAAATATATATCTAAATATTATATCTAAATCTAAATCTTACATATATATCTAAATCTTAAATCTAAATGTTATATCTAAATGTGTCGCCAAGTGTAAAGCTAAATGTTTAGAAAATATTCAAATCCCCGAGGAAACCACGTCCACTGCAGTGGCTTCAAATCGCGCTGCGATCCTGCAGAGCAATAGTCGGACATTTTTAACCATTTTCACTATCTTATTCATCATTAAAGTCACTTCTGATAACATTTTTAGTTTAGATTTCGAATATAGGCGGTCTTGTGAAAATCGATGCCGAATTGACAATTTGCTTCAAAGTTTTCGGAGTTGACAAGCTCCATGATGTGTCACGGGAGACAGCTGGTTCCCGACGGGGAATGCTGTGTAAGATGGACCACGGTCTCGTAAATAAGAGGCTTTTATTTCTCCATTGACGTACCGTTTGTTTAAATATCACAACACATGTCCATCATAAGATTAACGGGAACGTGTGGTGAAGGGTATGTAATGATGTGAGGCTATTTTAATTCTAAAGGCCAAGGGAACTTTATCAGGATGCATAGTATCCTGGATCCATGGAATAGGGTTAGTTAATTGTGGAGTTTAACGCCAAAAAGGCAGTTAACCACACGTTCCCGTTAATCTTATGATGGACATGTGTTGTGATATTTAAACAAACGGTACGTCAACGGCGAAATAAAAGCCTCTTATTTACGAGGCCGCGGTCCATCTTACACTGGGACACTCTCAGGATATCAGGCCGCCCGGAGAACCGCATTCCCCGTCGGGAACCAGCTGTCTATAGATATATATCTATATATATATAGATATATATTTAACGTTTAGATTTAGATTTAACATTTAGATATATATTTAACATTTAGATTTAACATTTAGATTTAGATATAATATTTAGATTTAACATTTAACATTTAGATTTAGATATAATATACATATATAATTTCTGTCTCAAATGTGAGGAAAATGCACTAAATGTGAGGAAAGTGAGCTAAATGTTGAAAATGTATCAGCCAAAAAAGTGTAACCAGCCGTTTACAATCGGCGCCCCATAGCAAATGAGCTAGCAAGCTTAGTTTGAAATTTGAAATTTTTAAGAAAATTTGGATCATGCAACAAGGCAGGACTGCTTGGTTCTTTCGGAAATGATTGTAAAGAGTTACATCACATATAAGAACATGTTTACAGCATTTACTATCTGCTGGAACTTTTGATTGCTATGGACGAAATACACACAGCATTACACCGGAAAGAGCCAATTACGTTTAACCATGTGATGTTAATTTAAATAGCTTATGTTACTGTATTGTGTGAACAGTTCATCTTCATTTTTGAAGAAAAGTTTTCTTTTGCGGGCTGCAAAAGTTCCACCAAAACAAGTTTGTTCCCGAGACCATTTAGCAGAAGAATTTTTTCTTCCTATTAATGTATGGTGTAACCAGGCCTCCACAGCGCTGTGGAAACTGACAATGCGAGACTAGGGGACCATGTAGAGGACCCGGATATAAATATTGCTCTATATATATATATATATATATATATATATATATATATATATATATATATATATATATATATATATATATATATATACTAGGGGACCATGTAGAGGACCCGGATATAAAACATTGCTCTATAAATATATAAATATATATATATATATATATATATATATATATATATATATGAGGGGACCCCTATTAACTGTTACACCGCCGAACGGCATGCTGGGTACAGCACGCTCTCCAACGCTTGCTACGCTACTACTGTAAACAAAACAATAAGAATTCAGAAAAATAACAGGAACAGATTTTTTTTTTTTTTTTTATAAAGACACCGGAGTTGGATGAGCAGTTCTTTAGAAAGCTGCAAGCAGCATTACCGGAGGTCAAAGAATCGGTCCGTTCCGAACAACCACGGTTTGAACGGACACTGCACTTCTGTACTTTATTTCGTACAGTATACGGTTAGTACAACGTTACAAAGATGTTTCTGGCAGGCTTGTACTAAAAGTCATGTAAGATAACGTTGAGTATTTTGTAACGTAAGCTCAACGTTAAAAAACATTAAACTAACGGTTTTGCGTGCGAGAGAGTCATAGCTAACATTGCAGTCATGTGAGCTCTTTATCTGGTTAACATGTAGTGCCTTGGCAGCCGTGCCCTGTTATCAGTCGGCTAACAGTTCAGGCAAGCAGTGTTTATAACACTGTAAGAACTAATAGAAACTGTAGTTGTCTGTACAGTTTATCTCTTAATATAAAGGCAGGTTTAATGCATGTTGTAAATTGCAATCAGCAAACGGTTGTCATAATATGAAACTCAACTCTAACTTTATGTGATAGAAAATCAGTGAATGATGAGTGTTTTGGCTTTTCTCAGACACTGCCTGAAAGCAAAACAGCTGTGAAAAATAATTTGATTATGATCTAATTATTTATCTGATAATCTATCCATCCATCTATCCATCCATCCTCGTCCGCTTATCCGGGGTCTTGTCGTGGGGGCAGCAGCTTCAACAGCAGGTGAGCCCAAACTTCTGATAATCTAGTGATGATTTTTTGATTAATATTCAAAAATCCTTTCTTAAACATCTACTACATTGCTGCACAAATCTCAATTTTCTATATGCAGATCTTACTGATGAAATGTTTGTAGGTTTGTGAGCTGACCTAATTCAAACATATATATTTTTATCTCATCAAGGCCTTAAAGGGATAGTTCAGATATTCCGAAGTGGGCTGGTGTGAGGTACTTATCTAAGTCAGTGCATTACCTTCAGTAGATGGCGCACGTCCCCAGTTTGGAGAAGCCGACCAGAGTACCGACACGGAAGCTAAACAATGTACTGCTGTGGACGGGGCAGCAGCTTAATGTATTTTAGCCCACGCCAGTACATTGCTTAGCTTCCGAGTCTGTTTCTCTGAACTGGGGGTGTGCCGACTGGCATCTACTGTAAGCAATACGCTGACTATGGGTAACAACCCAATACGAGTTAACCCCATGTCAAAATATTGGAACTATCCCTTTAAGCCCAAGTTCTCTGTACATAATTATGTCACTCAGAAATTCAGTGCAATCGTGCAACATTATGATTGTCCTAAAGAGCATTTGAGGATTGAGCTTAAGTGCAACAAAGATGTAACATGCGAATCCTTTATTTTATTTCCCTCTAGTTCCTTCTGGTCATGCAGCTGGTGATCCGCCGGTACCGTCCCTCAGACAAGGACACAGTGCTCGCCCTGTTCAGCATCAGCATCCGGGAGCACATCTGTCCATGTTTTCACAACGCCATGACCAGCCCTCTCTACCTCGCCATCACCCTGGCTTTGTGTGTCACTGGCTACCTGCTCGGCTCCGTGATAGGGGCTGTGGTGTTACCGGGAGCCTGGGTGGGCCTTGTCTACTACTGCTGTCATGAGCTATATGCCAGCTACGGCAGGGAGAAACTCCGGACAGAAATGCAGGACATCCCTGGGAACTATATGAGCAGACCGGATGACTGTTTCTGGGTGGCGGAGGCTGAGGTTGATGGAAGGGCCCAGATCATGGGTATGGTGGCTGTAGTGGCCAAACAAAGTGGGAAAGAAAGACATGGGGAACTGTTCAGGATGATCATCTCACCATCGTGCAGACGGGTAGGCCTGGGCTACAGGATGGCTCAGACTGTGATTGACTTCGGTAAGGAACGAGGCTTCTCCAGGGTGGTGCTGGAGACCAGCTCTCCAGCCACCGCTGCTGTGGCCCTGTACAAGAAACTGGGGTTCAGCCTCGTCCTCTCACACACCGAATCACAGGCTCCTGTTTGGTTTTTAACACTGGCCAAAGTTTCAATTTTTAAAATGGAAAAACACCTGTAGACCTGACATAATCAACCAGTCGAACGACGAACGCTGTGCTTGGGCTATGTTACTGGTTACTGGTTACACATACTTTAATGGCCCTGTACACCCACACAAGAGGAATGGTCAAACATTGTAATCAATATATTGTGGCTAAAAGAAAACCATATCCAACCACTCACACTAACATTTTACACAGCCCTGGTGCAGACACCAGAGCTGGTGCAATCAGGAAGGTGGAGGTTGATGATTGTAAATGATAAACAGTAGAGGGTGCCATTTATCTAAGTAACACTGAAGCACCTGTCTGTGATGCAACTCAATAGTGTCTAGAGTCTTGTATTTGCAGTTTTTACAGTACATGATTGGGAATCATTTGCAATATAGTAATATTACTGTAAGGAGTATTAAAGCTCTCAATGTTGTGGTAACTATGGTTCAGTCCAAATGTTTTTTTTTTGTTCAGATTGTCGTGGTGTTCAACCTTTGAGGTCATAATATAGTTGCAGTGTATTTAGAGGCACAGTTTGCAGAATCTTCATATGATTTTATAGCATAATTCAAATGATCTAGTTTACACAAACAAATACATAACCAGGATACTAGTGTTTTTTTTATTCTACCACTGCGAGGTTGCCAAATGTTTGAAATCCAAAACATTGTAGCATTAGAGACTATACCTTGAAATGCAGTTTTAGATGGAATTCCCCTTTCAAGTTATGACTTCATGCTTGGACTAGAAATGACATAAGTCAATATTGACAGAGAGTTGGAGGCACTGTGTGGGCATGCACTTCCCATGTGTATACTGTATGGGATTGCTCCAGATGTGTTTCATCCAACAGGACACACATCTTACTGCAGGTGAACGGATGCCTGACCGTGGACGATGTGGAGAAAGGAAGCTAAGGGAGTTAAAATGCAGCCTGTTGTATTTGCCAAAAACAAGCTCCAGCATTCCCAGAATGAGAAAAACAAACCCACACCTAGACAATGTGAGTACGGTATATTATATCATATAATATACCGTACTCACCCATATCATTTATATGGGTACAACAGGAAGTACCATGAGGCAATAATAAGGAATTCTTATTTTAGATTGGGGATGTATGTATAATCAATCTTTTTAGTTAGGCTGAGTACTTCCATTTTATGCCACTTTATACTTCTATCCCACTACATTTATTTGACAGCTACAGTTACTAGTAACTTGACTAGTGATGATTTCACACACAAAGATAGACCTATTAGGATATTATAAATTATTTTTTGTTATACTGTACATGAAACTCCACCTCGACCAGCTGACTCGGACCTCGACTCGAGATGCGGGACCCGTGAACAATCTTTATTTTTAGGAAACGTTCGATGAGCTGAATGTTATTCTCCTCCCTGCGTAACCTATAATCTACCTACGCAACTCGCAATACACAGTCCCTCCAGAAAAACGCAGAGTTTTTTTGTTATTGTTGCGGGCAAAAATCCTTGATTATGCGGCACATTTATGGAATATGCGGGATATTTATGCAGTTTTATGCAATGAAACTTGCAAAAATTTGCGGGAACCTGCAAAAATAGCGGGAACTTGCAAAAACTACGGTTTGATGAAAAAGAGGTAAAAAAAGTGATTCCCCCAACACCCTGTTCTCACTATGCGAAATTACATCACTTCATAATGTTCCCATGGCAACAGGGGGAAATGGCTGCTCTTGTGTGAAGTAAACGCAACATTTTGCAACTTTCTGCTAAGATATATGTGACTTTTTTGCAACGAAAATATGAAATCATGCAAACCCCGCATATTTTGCGCGGAAATCGGCAATTTATGCGGCAACAGTGCGGTATCAAGATAAAGGATTCTGGCTCAACCACATCTCATTTTATCAGGCACCTGAAAACGTACCTTGATAGGTTAGCAAACATGTTAGCTCAGCATTGGCCATCTAACGTTAGCTTGCTTCTTGCTTTAGCCACGACCTACAGGAGGTTAACTTAGACTGTCACTAGATGTTATGAAAAGATAAATGAGAAAACATGTGGTAGTAGATTTACATAATCATTTACATCCCGGTGGCTGCAATGCTTTGAATTCCTTATATATAGTAGCTATGCAGCAGATGATACAACACGCATAACTACGAGAGAGACTTGAATCTTGACTTGGACTCTGGCTCAGAGACTTGAGACTTGACTTGGACTCTAGATGAAAGACTTGACTTGGACTCTAGCTCTGAGACTTGAGACTTGGACTCTAGTTCAGAGATTTGAGACTTGACTTGGACTCTGTAATATTCACCATTACCTACAAATAAACAGACGATACCGAGCTACTCATACAGGCGCTGCCATACTTTATTTTTCTATTTCCGGTTGACACTGCTGCGCACTTAAGTGACGTCAGTAAACAGAACATTCCTAACAGGAAATTCTAAGGATATTACAGACTCTAGCTCAGAGACTTGCGACTTGACTTGGACTCTAGCTCAGAGACTTGCGACTTAACTTGGACTCTAGCTCAGAGACTTGCGACTTAACTTGGACTCTAGCTCAGAGACTTGAGACTTAACTTGGACTCTAGCTCAGAGACTTGAGACTTGACTTGGACTCTAGCTCGGAGACTTGAGACTTGAATTGGACTCTAGCTCAGAGACTTGTGAGTGTCTCTGGTGGAGTTTCATGTATGAGAAAAGTACATGTTTATATGTAACACTCACAGGAGCATTTTTTCGGCCTTATGAGTAGGTTTTGATACTTTAAAGGTCCTATATTATGTTTATTTTCAGGTTCTACTTGTATTGTGGGGTTCTACTAGAACATGTTTAGGCTACATGCTTTAATGTTGAACAAAACATTTTTCTCATACTGTCAGTATGAATATACCTGTATCCCCCCTCTGTCTGAAACACTCGGTTTTAACACTCTTTAAGCCCTCCCCTCCCGAAAAAGCCCAATCTTCTCTGATTGGTCGACGTTTCTGGGTCTTCCGCATCTGCGCTCTCTGCACCATCATTGCAGCCGGGGAATGACTGTAAGGACACTGTAGGGGCACCTTCTACCTATATACAGTATAGTATAGTTACATCACAACAAGACAGAAGTCCAGGCGGCATTTCTCTGTGGATTGAGCGTTTTTGATACTTGTACAGTATTTATATAGCACCATTGACCTGCCTTATAATAAAAAAGACATGGAAATCTCGTTTTTGACAATATGAGACCTTTATAATCTCGAAGTTTTTTATTTAAATAAATGTCTGTTAAGTTACTTTCCATCGCAGAAGGAGGTAACACAATGGCGATTGAGCCTATGGCCTACTGATGCAAGTATTACAGTTTTTCTCAATTGTAGGCCTATACACACAAACCATAGAACTATGCACAACATTCAGAAGACTTGAAGCTCATGTATCCACAAGACTCCAGACCATAGAAATAAAATGAGATTCATTCTTTTTCTATGCTCTAGACTGCTGAACTCTCAGCACAGTTCCATTGTTCACTTAAATATTAACTCAAAATCAACCAGACTGGAAGGCCTGCCACTTTACATACCTTTTTTGTATAAAAGTTATGCATTTTTGCTTAAGTAAGATTTAGAACACAGGAATATGCACCAGCTGCAAATGTTATCACCTGATTGAATGGGAATTATCAGTTGTTTATCGTTACCGTACTGTAGATATGATGGAGATAACATTTGAAATGGGTGGGAATAGGCCTATATATAGTGTTTTGCACGGTGTCCCCACAATTATTAACATTTCTGCACAGACTCTGCAAGTGACGTTATCTACTTTTTCACTGTACTTTGACCCGACATAAAAATAAAAAAATGTCTTTAAAGATCACTTCTTTGTTAACGCTGTCATTACATGAACTTTCACCCCGGTAAAGTTAACTTTCAAAAAGGCTCGTCATCGAGTTTCCTCTCATGTTCATTCATTTGAGCCTCTATGTTGGACTGTCCTGATCCCTGGCAAGGACCAGTTTCACAAGTTGTCTGAGTAACGTAAGTTAACAGTGTCAATCTTTTTAAGTTATGCTATAATGTAGCTAGCAGACAAATTAATAAAGCATCAGTGTGTTTTAAATCTAACTAACATTGAAGGTGTCTCTGTCTGTCTGTCTATCCTTCGATTTTATCGACTTCACACTTGGTGGGTGTATGCTGAGGACCCAAGGAAGTGCATTGTCCAGTCATTCTATCTAAGTCATAATAGAGAAGTGCCAATCTGTTTAACCTTAACATAGTGTATGGTAGTTATGGTATGGTGGTAGATTACCTCTTACTCCAGTTATCTGGGATGAGAATTAACTTTGTCTTTTGAAACATGCCTCTTACTATATGTTTGTTCTTTTGTGAATTGTTATCAGTTTCAGTGGAAATATTTTCACTAGATTTGGAGACACAGCAACTCTACTAGACACAGCTTTACAGTGGAGGGTGTTGTATGCAACAGTGTGAACAATGTAACAAGCCACTTGTTTAACCACATTACCCCTATTTAAACCAGTTACATCATACTGTTGTAGGCCTACTAGTTACTGCACTTCCAAATATGTAGGCTATTTTAGATGCCTGTTCCTTTTGGCTCCATTGTGAAGCTTTCCCACATTTTGCTTAAAAAATGACTGACTGAATGAATGAATGATCGATAATTGCGAAAGATTGACCTGCCCTGGTTCCTATTCGTTGCCTCCGTTGTTTGGATTGGTTAGGTTTAGGCATGAGATTAGTTAGGGTTGGGGTCATAGGCATAGACAGTATATCAAATAGTCATAGGTTGGGGTAAGAATATCAGGGTAAGCCAATCAGAGGCAGAGTAAGGCAGACTAGGGCGGGACATGCCTTCGCCATCCTAGAAAAGTCAAATTCGCATTCGGGAGCTCCGTTCGGTAGAAACTTTAATGGAAGAACGGATAAAGAAAGAGACAGCGGATTTGTTAGATTGTAGAAAGCGCTGTGTCGAGTGTGATGTTGTTTGGATAAGCGGTTCAAACTGCAAGCAGCAATACCGGAGGCCAAGCAACAGCCACGTTTTGAACGGACACTGCACTAGTTATTCTTTAGCCTACAGTCTATGGTTAGTACAACGATACAAAGAAGTTTCTGGCATACACAATATGGTTAATTGCAGGCTTGTAGGCTACTAACGTTAAGGTAGCTAACGTTGAGTATATTGTAACGTGAGCTCAACGGTAGAAACTTAAAGTTACGGGCTTTCCGACAGAGTCGGAGCAAAGTTATCTATGATGAATCATGTGATGGTCATCATGTGGTGTCTTTACAGCTGTGGCCCTGTTATCAGCATAGACATAAGAAAGAAAAGACAAGATTATCAGTCGGCAAACAGTTCAGGCAAGCACAGGTGTTCATAACACTGTAAGAACTAATCGAAACTGTAGTTGTCTGTAGCCTACAGTTCTTTCTTAATAATAACACTGGCAGCGGGTTTATTGTTGCTGCAAACTGCCAGTAGAATCAGAAAACGGCTGTCATGAAGTTGATATTTAAGATGATTCAACTCTATGTGATAGAAAATCAGTGAATGATGGTTTGGGCTTTTCTCAGACACAGCATGGAAGCAAAACAGCTGCGGCAAATAATTAGATTATAAGGATTATTTCGTTGATGTGACAAATGGATTACTTGTTTAGTCTAAAAAAAATGCCAGAAAATAGCCGAAAATGTTCATTCTAATTTCCCAGAACCCAAGCTGCGATCTTCATAAATCTTGTTCTGTTTCTAATCCGAAAATACTCAATTGGAAACAACGAAGAGAAAAGGAGTAAATCCTTACATTTGATAAAATGGAATAGTGAATGTTTGGTATTTGTAACTACATGAATGCACTTATGTCAAGCTGTTTCCATGTTCACATCTTACTCATTCAGTTTTTGTCAGTTTTTGAGTCTGAGTTCAGGTAATTTTAAACATATTATTTACACATTTTACACACAACAGTGTCTTCCTCAGATGCTATAAACAGAGGCTTCAGTGAGTGACATATCCAAATTTGTGCAGCAACATCTGGCCCCCCAAAATGAATGAACACACTCCAATAACTTATTGTAAGATGTAACATGCGAATCCTTTATTTTATTTCCCTCTAGTTCCTTCTGGTCATGCAGCTGGTGATCCGCCGGTACCGTCCCTCAGACAAGGACACAGTGCTCGCCCTGTTCAGCATCGGCATCCGGGAGCACATCTGTCCATGTTTTCACAACGCCATGACCAGCCCTCTCTACCTCGCCATCACCCTTGCTCTGGGTGTCACTGGCTACCTGCTTGGCTCCGTGATAGGGGCTGTGGTGTTACCGGGAGCCTGGGTGGGCCTTGTCTACTACTGCTGTCATGAGCTATATGCCAGCTACGTCAGGGAGAAACTCCGGACAGAAATGCAGGACATCCCTGGGAACTATCTGAGCAGACCGGATGACTGTTTCTGGGTGGCGGAGGCTGAGGTTGATGGAAGGGCCCAGATCATGGGTATGGTGGCTGTAGTGGCCAAACAAAGTGGGAAAGAAAGACATGGGGAACTGTTCAGGATGATCATCTCACCATCGTGCAGACGGGTAGGCCTGGGCTACAGGATGGCTCAGACTGTGATTGACTTCTGTAAGGAACGAGGCTTCTCCAGGGTGGTGCTGGAGACCAGCTCCGTGCAGACCGCTGCTGTGGCCCTGTACAAGAAACTGGGGTTCAGCCTCGTCCTCTCACACACCGAAACACAGGCTCCTCTATGGGTTGTAATGCTGGCCAAGGTGACTGTTTTACAGTTGGAAAAACACCTGTAGACCTGAAATAATCCTGATCAGCTACTGTGATGTTCCCGTTATGTTCATCTGTATCAGTGCTTTTAGCTTTTGCATCAATAATACTTTACTTGAACGTGAATGTTCCCTGAATGTTGCATGTTACACATGTCTCACAATACGTTTGTGGGCATATTGGGGTTGATCAGACTTCTGCTCAGGTGGAGGTTGGGTAAAGCTCTGCTGGTATTACAGGAAGTCACAAAACCTAAAGCAATATGAATGATAAAGGTGTAGCTTCTACACAAACAGGTGCAACAAAACTAACAGGGTCAAAGACAGTCAAACAGTCTTTCACTCATCACTTATAAAGTACCAAGTGTTCCATTATTCACTACTCCCCATACAATAGTTTACTCAATAGTGTGCAGCAAATTGAGATTTTGGACACTTATCATAACTTTGTGTCATCACTAACATCTGTTGAGTCCCTGGTAAACATTATTTATGATCACCATCAAAACAACTGCTTTTTAAACACTGCTATACAATATATAATAAGTCTACTGTTATGCCAACGAGTATAAAGTACATTGATGTCCACATCACCGAGGGTCTGTCTTCATATGACTTTATTCATCAACACAGGAGACTAGTGTTCATGTAAATGCAGTCACTAGGTCTGCCACAGTGTGTGTGTTTTTTATCCTACCACTGAGAGGTGCCAGATGTTTGGAATTCGAAACATTATAGCTTTAGACGCTTATTACTTTGCTGTAAGGCGTGAACTAGACAGACAGACATCTTCCTGTAGGTGAACGGACTGGGGACGATGTGGAGAAAGGAAGCTGCTTCAATAGCTGTATTAGCCAAAAACAAGCTCCCGCAATCCCAGAGCAACAAACAAAAACAAAAACAAACCCACACCAGACAATGTCAGTATAGCATATAGGTAGTAAATACAATTAGTCAAATAAAGATTTTTAGATTATAGGGATGTATGTATAATGAATCTTTTTAGGTACTTTACTTGAGTACTTCCATTTTATCCCACTTTACTTTTCTAGTCCACTACATTTATTTGAAAGCTACAGTTACTAGTTACTTTACTAGTGATGATTTTTCACAATAAATATATTATGAGTTTATGAAGTTCAGTTTATAAGGACCTGTTCATAAAATATGACACATTGTTTTAACGTAAAATAACCAGCAGTGTATCAAGCAGTTAAAATTAGTCCCATTTGGTCATCTAGCCTTTTGATACTATAATTACATTTTGGTGATAATGCTACATTTCAATACCCTAGTATTGCTACTTAAGTAATGGATCTGAACACTTTTCACCAATATGTCATTTTTTATATCATAATATTTCTTGAACAGTTCGTTTTATTGGGGAGAAAACCAGACACACACACACACACACACACACACACACACACACACACACACACACACACACACACACACACACACACACACACACACACACACACACACACACACACACACACACACACAGGTTTTGTGCTGCTCAGTCAACAAGTCATTCAGCAGCACAGATAGCTGCTGGCTCCATTGAAGCAACAACTGTGCTGTAATAACTTCTATTATTATTAACACCTAATATGATCCAGTCAGACTTTTAATTCATGTTTCATTTGCAGTTCAAATTTGTCATTCATTTTATTGCGTTTACAGTTTTTTACAATCACTTTGGTACTAATTTCAGAACCTTGATATCATTTTTCAAAACTCTAGACACAAAACTCACAACCAATGATCAAAATACACATGTTTCAAAACTAACACTTTTTTCAATTGCTTGGATACAATCGACTTAAACCAAAGATCATTTGTTCATTTAACAAAGATCACCTGTTCAATATGACACAACTTAACATCAAACTACTACTATTTCAAAAAGCAATTCACACATTACATTTCAGATGATTGTCTATTCATTTCATTCCAATCATCTAACTATCAATCGATACAACTACTCAAAATGATAAGTAACTGTTGCATTACTCTTAATGCATAGTTGTACATTATCTATGGATGTAATATTTCATCATTCTTTACTGTAATGTACTACTGTTCACAGTATCAGACACTGTTTCTAAGACTATTTACAGTATTGACAGTACTGCACTGTATGCATGCAGGCCCTTGGAATTGCTTGTCCAATTCTGCCAACTCGTTACTGATGATTGAGATATATACTTTATATATATATATACATATATACTCGTACCACATTGTTCGCCATGCCCGAAGGTTTTTTCCAAGATGTTTGGCTAATTGCAATGTAGATGAGAACCTGCGGCCAAATCCACAAGACAGAGTTGATGAATATGTAGAAGTACAGTAATCACTTCTTTGTTTTGCTTTTTACAGTACAAGCAAGTTGAAGAACACTGCATTTGATGTTTTACAGTACTGTCTTTTCTTTTTTATTTTGTAGCTAATTATTTTGCTTTGATTCTAATAAACCTATGTTGTGATCGTACTGTATTGTTTTTCATCAATACATTTCAGGTTTTGTTCAATGATTCCACTGTGTCTGTAGTATTCTCTCTACTACTGCAGTATTTTTACAGGGATGTATTTACATCTAGTCCCATAATGAAACATGTATCACCTATTTTGTACTACAATATTTAATGATTGTACGAACAATGACCCAGTGAAACTATGGGTAGCTTGTGTGTGGGTGATCTAAAGTAACGTTTCAATGGTATTTCACTATAAATTAGTTTTTTGAACCAATGATTGTGCAAGTGCAAAATTTATTTAAAGATATGAATGCACAATGCAATGTTTTGAACATTGGACAGCCTGTGTTACAAGTGATGATCGTTTTGAGTTTTGTGTCTAGAGTTTTGAAAAATGACGTCAAGGTTCTGAAATTAGTAGCAAAGTGATTGTAAAAAACTGTAAACGCCATGCAAAATTATATCAATGTTGTGGTCGAGACCAGCTAAACCGAGACCAAGTCATCACCAAGACCAGAGTGTATCGAGAACGAGACAAAACCGAGACTTTTAGGGTTTGAGACCCAGTCAAGACCAAGACCTTCTTCTCCGCATTCACTTTCTTGGGAGTGTGTGTAAAGGTGGCAGGGTGAGGGGGGTTTACTAGTCTGGCTATCACCAGACCAAGCTCAATGTTTTAAGATTGAACATTAGTCTGGGGAGTCTGCATTGTATTTTTCTATTACAAGAGGCGTGACCAACGGGCATAGTTCAAATGACTCTGTACGCAATTGGATAGTCCTTCAACCAATCAGACCAACGATCCGGGTGATGTAGCAGTGACAGCGGCATCAACGGGTTGCTGCCATGGAGTGCTGCGCTTCGGTGGCCGCTATGTTGAATGTAAACAAAAAGCTGCTTGGTCGCTTCTCTATCGTCATCGTGTTAAACCTGCCATTAGCGCGCCAGGTGGATAAGCCAGTTTGTGATTGGTTCCCGCAAAATTGTTACAGAAGCAGGATGGATAAACGTACAGGTTTCCAGCCTGAGCTGCAGGGAGAAATCATATCGCTGGCAGATCGGGCTGGGTTTGCCCAGTCTGGGTTTACGGTAACAAATGTCAAAATAGATATGAGTTATTGTTTGCATTTGCAAGTTTTAACACATAGCCATGAATCAGACAATGATCAGGCAATTTAGCAAAATCCCTGCAGTTGTGGTCTTAAAATCCAGGGTCTTCTTCATCCGAGACTGAGAAAAAACGTGGTCGATTCCGAGACGAGACTGAGACCTTCAAAAATGGGTCTTAACAACGGTCTTGAGACCAAGACCGATCTGGAGTACTACAACACCGCAGCCTATGATAATACTATTTTCTGCTAAAGGTTTAGTTATTTCACATGATAGATTTAAATTTTTCAGTGGCCACTCCATAAATGTCTATCTCCAACAAGGAGGTTATGTTTTCGGTTCAGGTTGTTTGACTGTTTGAGTTCATGAAACTTGGTGGAAGGGTGTATGGGCCAAGGAAGAACCCATTACATTTTGGAGCAGATCCAAATCACGGGGGAAGATACACAAATCATTTTTCACTTTCAAGAGTGTTTACTTTCTCCACCTGGGCACACAATAGAAAATGTTTTCTTAGTGCATCTCCAGTTCGTCTCTCTGATC
The DNA here is from genome assembly GCA_023631565.1 of Gymnocephalus cernua. Taxonomy (NCBI): domain Eukaryota; kingdom Metazoa; phylum Chordata; class Actinopteri; order Perciformes; family Percidae; genus Gymnocephalus; species Gymnocephalus cernua. The sequence continues at coordinate 17,905,664 of CM042428.1, forward strand.
TTCCAAATCTCTCTTCTTCACATCCTTGTACCCACAAAACCAACACATGACACTTGTTTTGAGTTCACCTCCACACACATTGCAGGTAAATGACACATGGCAGCTCTCCAAAGCAAAGAGTGTGATTGAGAAACCAGATACTCCTGCCTGTGTTATAACACTTGGCAGTGTTTTTGTGTGCTCTATCTGTCCGTCAAAGGCTTTGAGTTCAACACTTGTGAAAAAGCCAAACAACATGGCAATATTGAATCTGTGTCAGTTGTTGGAGAGGCTGAGGGGACAAACAAATCAAGGTTGTTACTGTTGAAGACCTTGCATGTGAGTCAACACACAGCATGTGTACACTGTGTGATATTACTCAAAGAGGGAGAAATTGTTTTTACCACTGTACTTTTACAGATATGCCAGAGATACATCTTCTGATAATTATTAATAATAAACTATGTCGTTTACTAACAAATTAACACAAAAAACAAGAAGTTACTTTAAATTCAAAATACCTAATGAAGAGGACAAAAAACTCGGACAACCATTTAAGGCTAGACGAAACCAAAAAAAGGATCACAGAAGAAGAAGCAATGATGTTAGCAGCGTGAGCAGCATAAACATGGGAACACGTTACAATAAAGATTACACAAAGAAAAAGCTCTGCAAGTAACTTATGCAACTTATATAACAAATAAAAACAGAATGTAAATATGTACCGAATATATATAATGCAATTCAATTTAACGTTTGATGAAATGTGACTGTAGATTTTAATTGGTTTTATCTGACAAATGCTGAGCATGTTTGTCAAACAAAAGTAAAAGACAAAAGATAACAAAACAAAGGTAATGTTTTTGTTAAGAAAACTGTATTAAATTGGGAGGATATGTCTTCAACTCAACATCCCAAATAATTAGATATCAAAATGATGCTTATAGAGACGGCTGGGGTGTCAAACTACTTCCCGCTACTGTGGTTAAACATTTGGAAAGCCTGCTAATTGTATCCAACCTTACATATGAATAGGGATGGAAATTAGCACCTCGATTTTCATTTCATAAACAGGTATTAAAAAACAAAAAACAAATGGTTGTTTGATTTTTGTTTTACAATAAAAAATTTGAAATTGAAATACAAGGCGTTTTTTCCTTTTCATGGTCAAAAGGGGATGAGAGCTATTTAAAAAAATATGCTTTGATATTCATTTTCTATTTCATATAACAAAAAAATAAAATCACTCGAAAATAGCAACAAAAAACAGTGCCAGTGTACCAGTGTTGCTTTCAGCACAGGCTAAAATGACTTTGGAACATAGACTGTTAATATTAATATTTAAAGTCTATGCTTTGGAACCCTGATCTGTATGGAATGCTGTTTTATTCAGAATTAAATAAATAAATACATAAATAAATGAATCAATACATGAATAAATAAATAAATATGCCTTTGAAATACATCATGAAATAAATAAATGAGGCAATAAATACATAATTAAATAAATGTAATTATTTCATGTTACTTTTATTTCATAAGTCCACATTTTATTTATTTCAAGACACTTTTATTTCCTAATGCCACTTTTATTTATTTCCCTCTCTATTTAATTTCCAGTTGTTATATGCAAATCAGGGGGCGTGGCTATATCTCACATTCAGAACAGAGCCGTGGGCAAAAAAAGGCTGGCGAAGTGAGTGCAACACGACCGGCAGTTCGCGGTGCTCTTTACTCAGTGCACAATCACCTATTCTGGGGTAACTAGACCACCAACTAGCTGACCTGTGTTTGTGTGTGTGTGTGTGTGTGTGTGTGTGTGTGTGTGTGTGTGTGTGTGTGTGTGTGTGTGTGTGTGTGTGTGGCCTCCAGCTTTCAGCGGGTTCTCCGAGCGTGACTGTCCGAGCGATGAGCTAGCGGCCCCGGCTGGCTGTTGTGTCACTATATGGAGCTCCTCAACTCCGAAAACTTTGAAGTGAATTGTCAATTTGGCAACGATTTTTGCAAGACTGCCTATATTTGAAATCTAAACAGTTCATTTCTCACATAAAACGTTGTCAGAAGTGAATTTATTGATGAATAAATTGTTAAAATTGTCCTCTTGTTGGTCTGCCAAAGAAGTCCCATTCACCTGGTTCTGAATGTGAGGGATAACCACGCCCCCTGATTTGCATATAAGAACTGGAAATGAAATAGAGAGGGAAATAAATAAATGTGGATATACAAAATAAAAGTCTCTTGAAATAAATAAATGTGGACTTATGAAATAAAAGTCTCTTGAAATAAATGTGGACTTAGGAAATAAAAGTACCATGAAATAATTCAATTTATCTTATTATTTATGTATTTATTGCCTCATTTATTTATTTCATGATGTATTTCAAAGGCATATTTATTTATTTATTCATGTATTTATGTATTTCTTTATTTATGTAATTCTGAATAAAATGTCATTCCATAGATCTGATGATGCTTGGGCGGACTTTTATTTCAAAATGTCACATTTATTTATTTCCCTCTGCCTGCCTCCCTCCGACTCTCCGTCTCTTAGTACCGGCATTATGTCCATGCATCTAGTCCTCCTGTGATGTTTTGTTTCAAGGGTATTGGGTTAGGACATTGCAGTGACACTCCTCACTCTATCTTGGAGATAGTTGCGAGGGTAATGTAAATGTCATACTTTAGAAATCTTTGAAACACTCCTTTGGGCCTTTTTATAGACATTGTCAGTTACTTACGCTTGATGACGACAGCTAAAGAAAGACAAAGTAATACTGAAGGAAACGAGATCTTTATTATCCTCTGACTGAAGACTGTATAATTAGACTACATACTGATATTTCTTTATCCACATAAAATGGACTAGGACCTGTATTTGTTTTGTCGCCATTTTACCTTTATTGGACAGTGACAGTGAAGATATAGACAGAAGAGAAGAGAGGGGAACATGAACAGATGTCCATTTGTCAGATTTGAACTGGGGACCTTGCAGTTTGGCTACATGGCATCTGAACCACTGGGCCACAGGACTCTCGCAGGTTCGTTTTCAATGCTCATCAATTATCATCAAAGTATAAAACATCCAGTATGACAGGATGTCCTCCCTGCATACTGCAGTGGTGGAAGAAGTACTCAGATCCTGGATTCAAAATCCTTAAAATGACAGGAGAATGATCAGCAAATTACTAAAAGTAACTTAACTTACATAACAGATAAAACACACACACACACACACACACACACACACACACACACACACACACACACACACACACACACACACACACACACACACACACACACACACACACACAAACACACACACACATTCACGTGTCCAACAAATGGAACAGTGGGTTCACAACAAGCTGCTAGCTGCCCTGGCAAAAATCCTCCAATTGCACAAAACTGAAGGACAAATGCCCAAGTACACACACACACACACACACACACACACACACACACACACACACACACACACACACACACACACACACACACACACACACACACACAAAGCTGCCAAAATGTGTAATAGTTATTTGATCAGGTCATTTTGACAGATTGAGCCTTTAATGATAAACAGACAAACATCTCTTATGTACTCCCCGGGAGGCAGCAGACTGCAGGTCTCTGACTTCCTCCACATGCTGTTAAAAGAGAGAGAGGGGGGGGGGGGGGGTTACCGTAAATGGACAGGACGAACAAAATGTTTTTCTGACCCTGTGACACTTTGAGCCAAAAGATAAATAAGGCATTAGTTTAGAAAATGGGCCAGTTTAACAAGTTTTACTGAGTTTTTGTAGAGATGACAGAAACTGATTTACTGTAAAAAGCATTTTTATGTAGTTATGTATGTAGTTATGTATATTGATAGTTGTCGATATGTGACTTCAGAAAGTATTCACCTTTTGCACACTGTATTGTGTTGGCAATGTTGGCAACTAATTCTTCACATAAAAACTCATAATGACAAAGCTAAAACACATTTTATTTTTTAATTTATTAAAATATAAATTAAGGTGTAGACATAATAAAGAATCATCAAAGTAAATACCACCTGAGCTCAATTTGGAGTGAATAACAAATGATCTGAATACCTGTAAAGTAAAACATTGATTTGTTTGGATTTTTTTGCCAAAAATGTGCCAAAGAATAATTCTAAAAATGTGTTTATGCTTTGTCATTTATTGTTTGTAGAATAAAATGCCCAAAAAAGAAAATCTAGGCTATTTTAAAATAAAGTGAATAAAGTGCGCGAAAGTTCCTGAATCCACTGTTTATTCATTTATTCTAACATTGTTCATTTTCATTGTTTTATCTCAGTTTCCCGGAGAGAAGAAGATGAATGGCTGACCATGAAAAAACATTTTCATTATGCTGAATGAAATGTAACAAAGCTTAAACATGTTTTAGACATTTGATGGAAATCTGCATGTATTGTATTGTATTTCATGATGTTAAACTCTACAATCTCACAAAAACTGAACAATTTAAACTCAAGGTCTATCTTGTTGTTTTACTTCATCTTAATGCCTTTAATCAGGTTTTATGTACAGCACTTTGAATTGCTTGGTAGTTGAAAGGGGCTGTACAATTAAACTCACCTCGCCTTGTTCCGGAGCGGTCTGTTTTTCTGAGCATTTTATATTAACTTTTAAACCACCATGGATGAGAGGAGATGAAAGTTTGAACATCTATGATAAAAGGAGCTAACTTAATCTGCTGATGAAGACCATGTGAAGTCCAGCCGAAAACCCTTGAGTTGAGATTTGTTTTGTCAATGGAAACTCCCCTGTAACCGCTTTTATTCCTGAACTCCTGGTTTTTATTTCTTCTAGCCCAACATGTCTATACAAAATGAACTTCTAACTCTTTAACACACTTTGTTTCGGACTGTCAGCTACACACTGTAACTCAACACGAATGACAGCAGTTAAATCCCACAGAGGCTTGACTTAATGCTAAACAGAGGCAATTAAAGTTTTACAGTGCTCTTTCGGAGAAAATGACTTCCGCTACGGTGAAATAATATTTACCGCCCAATAAACTGTCACTGATGCATTATTAAGAGTAACTACACCTCACAACTTTTACGAGAAACTTTTACCAGCAGCTAAACTGCTCTTAATATTCTCCTGATTATCAACAGCTCAGGCCACAGAGACGACATATTCCAGCTTGTTTTTCATCTTTCTATCCGCATTTTAGAAAAAAAGAGCACAACAAGTTTACAGCTACAGATCAGAGTCCTACAGCAGAAAACCTTGAGGAGGCGGTTCAGGGAGAAATCGATACGGTTAAATACAATACAGTAGCAAAAACAAAGTTTGGGTACGAGAGATGGAGGGAGACAGAGAGAGGGCAAACACACACACACACACACACGTTGGTGTGATTACGCAGTGAGGGTTTATTGATCAGATGGGCGGCCTCATATGTGTAATAACATCTGTGGTGAGGTCAGTCACTCTGTGGCCCCGCTGGCCCCCGAAAAGTCATCCGACATGGACAAGAATCAGCCTGCACACATGCAAACAATAACTGTACACATGGAGCTTATATTTTTGTTTTAATACATTTATTAAAGAATACAGGATTACCGGACATCACTGAAATCCGATCACATCACCATGATGCTTAAAATACAGATCAAAGTATTACCAATGAGAAGTAAAAGCATAATTCCAATATTTCCCCTGTTCTATTTATTTTTCAATATTCCCCTCATAGGAACTGGAACAATGTTAACAGTACACAAATTCTCCCTGTCAGTAGAGTAATGATAAAACACAGCAATGCAGAAACAAAGACAGAACAAAAAGAGGGGAAATCATTTGATAAGAAAGAGGGACAGTGGGTTTAGTGTGGTGGTAGTGTTTCTTTAAACCAATCACAATGGTCAAGGGCGGCGCTAAGCTCTGGACGCAGCGATGGTGGCTCTCCAAATTGGTCTCAGGAAGAAACTTGTTTTGGTGGAACATTTGCACCCTGCAAAAGAAAACGCCACATACAATGTTCACACAAAACAGTAACGTGAGCTATTTAAATTAGCTGGACACATGGTTAAACGTAATTTGCTCTTACCAGTGTATTGCCGTGTGTACTTCGTCCATAGCAATCCCTCCAATTGGTCCCAGAAACGTCCCAGTTAAGGTGTTACGTAGGTGGACCGTTCAATACAGTAGGCTGTGAGAAAGGGAAAATGGAACTCATGAGCAGAAAAAGTGTTGTTTGGCAGTACTTTCAGTCAAAAGAAGGCGATTCAAGTCCAGCTACATGTTCAATTTGCAATGCCGATTTGTCTCGTGGTGGCAAGGACCCTAAACAACACACAACATCACCGCTGTTAATACATTTGCTTATGAAACATCCGAAAGAATTAGAGTTGTGCATGCAGGAATCTACAGACAGCAGCCAAAATGCAGCAACTTAAGGTAAAGGAAGGACAGTCACAGCTAAAAACTTGTGGTAAGCATTTGTTTACTTCATTAATGTTAATTAATTACTGTGTTAATGGACTGAGGATGGGTAGGATTCGGCAGAATCTTAACTAGTGGATTCGGTGCATCCCTAGTCTGGTGGTAAGAAGTTTAGTGAGCCGAAGTAGGTTACAAAATGTTTTCATTTCCCAAAGGATATCTCAGAGCTTACATCTGATCTTTTCCAGTTGGAGATGGCAAATTTAGATGTAAAATGTTTAAATGTTTGGAATTGAATGCATGTGTTTCCGGTCTTTTGGGGACTCCAAATTAACAACCCGTTCTCACTCACAACTCGTCAATTTTATGTGTTAACATCATTACTGTGATTGGATGTAAAACGTCCTGCTTCAAATGCAACCAATAACTTTTTGTTACTGTTAACCCCCCTCTCCCCGCCCCCTAAACACGCACTCTCAAGAAAGTGACCGCGATAGATATGTTGAAGAAGCTCTGGCTGTCTGGGGGATGTCAGCCGAATCGCAAATGAAGAAGCATCTTAATTTGTATTCTGTGGGTGTTTTTTAATGGGAAGGTGGATCTTTCAGATCAATTTAAGAAATGCCTAAGGTTAGCATTTTCCACATTTTATCGTGTCATGCAGTGTGGGACTCGCACTGGTCCTGGTCTTGGTCTTGACTTGGTCTCAACCCGTCAAAGTCCTGGTCTTGTCTCGGTCTTGGTGATGACTTGATCTCGGTTTAGGTGGTTGACTACAACACTGCCTGATACCAACGACGCACATGTGCATCCCTTTAAAAAAGTTGCTCTCATGTCCCCTAAAACCAAAACATGTCCTCTAAAACTGCTTAAGCCACTTACACAAGTTAAATATTTTAGGTAACTTCAGTTCTGATCATCACGACAAAATGTTCACTTATGTTCAGAATTCTAACTCTTTAAATACCAGTTTGTTGATATAATGCCACTGTTATAAAAAAAAAAGCTTTTTTTTTTCACAGTCTGGGGAATGTCAATGATTAGTAACAACATGGATTTGGATGCTTGGTGTTTTGTGCAGTGTCAAATTTCCCTCTTACGTTAGAGGACAAAATGTCCCCTTTCTAAAATTGCTGTAAAATACTATATATTATTATTCTCCATTTTATTATTTATTACAGTCTAGTATTCTCCACCAACATCAGTCCTGACCATCACTACCAAATGTTTATTCATTTTCAGAATTCTAACTTGTTATATGCCAGTTTGTTAACATAAATAAATGCCAGGTGGAGTTTCATTTTTTCCACAGTCTGGGATATGTTAATGATTAGCAACAACATTGATTTTGATTCATTGCATCAAACACTGCAGTGCTCTATAATACAGCAGCAATAAGCCGATCACATCACCATGATGCTTAAAATACAGATCAAAGTATTACCAATGAGAAGTAAAATATATATATATATATATATATATATATATATATATTTATATATATATATCCCATTAATTATGTTTTGACTCCTCAAATGTATCTTGGGACCCCTGCTCAGTTTGAGTCTGACCATCATGTGCCTGCATGAATTCATGAAACTTTTCATCAAATTATGAGTGTAAATAATTTAAAACAAAATTGCTTTCTCTCTCTCTCTCTTGACTTGTTTGTCTCTTTACCTCAATGTCTCTATCTGAATATGTTGCATACAGTTGTTTGGCATCATGTTTTGCGTGCAGCGTGTTTATATATTTTAATTTTTTAAATTTTGCTAAGCTAGTTTGTTTATCATGTTACTGTGACAATGCTGACGTCATTATTTTAAGATCTTTTGGTGGGTGTGGGGTAGTGTCACATCACATCTTTTATCACAATACGATATTATTTCTAGTTTTTCGACAACGATACAATATTTACTGATATCACAAAGTCTGCCACGATACGATTTCAATTCATTGGCCTGTGACTGATACGAGATAAGTAAGCCCATTTAACACAAACATTTACATCTATATACAGTATATTTACAAAAAGCAACTAAAATAGTATTTGACAATTTTATAACCAAGCTCTTCCATACATTTAAAGTAAAAACAAACTATTCATTTTACTGAAAAGAACAACTATAAAGTGGGAATTTACAGTTAAAAGACGGGTCTTTAAGATGACGACATTTATCGATAATATTGGATTGTTGACAATTAAATCAATATATTGATATCGTTACAACCCTAGTATGGGGAGAGTTTTTATTTTTCTGTAATATAAGCAATAAGAAAAGAAAATACAAGCTCCTGTATGCATTATGCGTGATGGATAAATGGCAGCTGCCTGAAACGCCTGTGTGAACATCTACAGGAAACATGATAACTCAGACAAATGTGCTCTCTCCTGGTGGGTTTATTATGGGGAAATGGTGTTTCAAAGCGGGAGGTACTGCATGTTATCACTGTCACATCCGCGCAAATAAGTGTGGTGTCACTTTTCCCCCTGAGGTCGATCGGTGCATGTTTTTTAGCTCATTCACTCATTTACTTACCTCCACTTTAACCCCTTACACACACACACACACACACACACACACACACACACACACACACACACACACACACACACACACACACACACACACACACACACACACACACACACACACACACAGAGGTTGTAAGAGTTCAGAGCAGAATACACAAGGACCCCTCTGAACTCAACAAGTTGGCTCCTTTCCAACGAATATATCACGTCAGTTGCACAGCTCATAAACGAGCAGAGTCTCCGTGCCCTCCTTACCTTGTACACACAAACAGGTTAATATACTGCCGTGTTTTCCAAAACAGCTTGGTTAGCCCTGGGCAAGCGTACTGAACAGCATTTTAAAAAAACCCCTCTTTTGATCAGGTTAGATGACCTCAGGGCTTCATTGCTCTGGTCTACGACATCAACATGCACAGCATGGGCACGGCCTGTGCCCTGGCACCAAAGCCAGACAGATGTTGTAAAAAACAGCTTGAGTGATGAGCTGGTTGAAACCACATCAGACTTTGTAAACATGAATGAAGATGATAGAAAGAAAACAGGGACATGGAAAAAACAAGAGGAGAAAGCCTGGCAATGGTGCATAATCACATACAGCATTCACACACAGGCCACATGCACGCATGGTAGCATCTGCATGTGTGGTTCTTCTGCATGTTACTTTTCAAAGATATGTATGTGTTACAAAAATAATGACACATGTAAAAAAAAAAATCATACCAAGCCAACAAAATAAAAATCATAGGACATAAAAATGACTTTCTGATGAAAAATGCAAATATATATAATATCAAACTATTAAATTAAATTTTAAATTATTAAAGCTAGATTTGACTTCTTTTTCTTCTTCTTCTTTTTAATGGTGAATTGCAATGTAAATAAGAATATGCTTGTAGGCTCCTGTTTTTTGCTTGTGTGCCCCTTGTTTCACGCAAGGTGGAAATTACACAGGAGAAGTGTCCTCTGGGCTCCGGCTCCTCAGTATTTGAAGGGATACACAGATACAGAAAGACAGACAGAAATAGTCGCTGCCTTGCCTTTCTCACCACTGAGTCAGTGGACTGCATTTTGACATACTTCACCTTATACACACTCAAAACAGCAAGCATAAGGACGCAAATTGAGACACAGCATGAGTAGTGGCTCTGCAAGGTTGTACTTATAGGTACAACAGTACTTTGAGCTAAATGCTAATGTCAGCTAAAAACATGCTAAAAATGACAATGCTAACATTGTTGATTGATGTTCACCATCCTAGTTTAGCCTGTTAGCATGCTAACATTTGCTAACTCCCACAAAACAGTATAGGTACAACTGAGGCAGATGGGAATGTCATCAGTTTTACAGGGTCATAAAGTACAAAGTATGGAGATGGCGTTGGATGAAAAGTTAAGGGCTCATGAAGTTTCACCCTGGGGGAACATAAAAGTCTGCATCAAAATTCCTGCCAATCCATCCAACAGTTGTCAGGACAACCACAAGTGTGAACGTGGTGGTGGCACAAGTCAGTAGCATTCAACCTCTGGAAATCATAAATGTCTGCACCAAATTTCATGGCAATCCATCCAGCAGTTGTTGAGGTCCAATATTACGACCAACAGACCAGCATTGCCACCCATAGCGTCACAACGCTAGCATGACTAAATAAAGTATAACTACCTGTGCTGGCTCTCGCCTTAGTGGAGCCCTAAGCAACATCTGGAAATGCAGAAACAACACATGCATTCCTGCTGATGTCGGTATTTACAGAAATAGATAAAGAACTTTATATATTCTTACAAGCAGTTGTGACTAACATCATTGTAAGAATCACTCATAGACCTGTCAAACTTAACTGAAAGGATTGTTTTTCTCTGTTTTTCTGTGATTTTGGAGAGTGTTTCAGCCATTTCAGTGTTTGAAATGGCTTTCTAGGTTGTCTGAGCAGACAGAAATACAAATATTTATTGCCTTTGCAATTTATGGATACATTGTTTTGGTTTCTTTTCTTTGCCCTAGCCAGAGGCGTAACACAAAATTATGGACCCTGTACATCAGCATTTAGCCTATTAAAGGGATACTTCACTGATTTAGCATTCAGCTTTGTATCAGTAGAAACCCGGTAGTATTTCTGAATGACCGTGCGTCCCTCCCTCATGTCCCCCTGAGACAGGAAATATCTGCATTGGGGGGTCCGGAAAAAATCTTCCGATGATGAAAAATGACGATTTTTGCGTCATCGGAAGATTTTTTGGCCAGAGCAAAAGACTACAGCCAGTAGTAGGATCTCAGCCGGAAAATGTCAGCCATCTTGAATCCTCGCTAAACAGGGCTCTCTCTCATGGATGTATTAAGAGAACTTCTCAGCAGCAAACTTTTACAACAATTATGTGCATTCAAACTACCGCACGTGTACCACCGGGATACATCGGTACAGATCGGAGAATATGCAGGAAACGTTATTACAGACGGAATAATCGGCCCACTACGAGAGCTTTGCCTGCCACGGAGACCAGCGGTCTCGCTCGTACCCCGAGCCGGGTAGGGGACATCCACGTCGGCTAGGTGGGAAGCTAACGCTAGCCGGCCACCTGTCCCATCAATCCTGCTTGCAAGTGTCCGTTCATTAAACAACAAACTGGACTACATCCAACTTCAACGATGCTCCCAATGCGAATTCAGAGACTGTGTTTTTTGCTTTCGTGGAAACATGGCTGAACAACAGTGAACCGGACTGTCCAGCTACCAGGGCTGCTAGCCTTCCGACGATCCGAGCTAGAGATGCTCTGTATGAAGGTGAGCTGTGTTAACACGGACTGGTGCAGAAATGTGGTGATTTGTATCCAACTAACTGATAACCGCTGGAGTTTGTGACTGTTACATGGCGACCATTCGACATTCCACGCTAATTCACGGCTGTGTTTATACTCGGTGTTTACAGCCCACCAAGCCTAATGCTGGTATGCTTAGCTGAACTTTACGGAGCCTATAATGTGTGTGTGCACTAAAGGTAGCCTGTTTCGTATGTCGTTATTATATAATGTAGTTTTTATATATTTTGAATGTGTAACACCACTTGAGCCACGATGAAACGTTTTGTGTATGTGGTTGAAATAACAATAAAACACATTGAGTTGAGTCGAATGCCTCACTGTCTGTCTGTCAAAAAAAAATTTCACATTTCTGCTACATAAGTGACCAAATTTAAAGATATATTCAGCTTTCCAGCGGTGAAGTATCCCTTTAAGTACAATAAATCTGCTTAAAAAGTGATCAAAACATGGCTTGTGCAACTCATTTTTACAGTGTAAAAAGTAGTTGTAATACCTTCTTCTACCTTCATCTTTGCCCACATAAGAGCGAGTTTATTTTGAGCTACTGCAGTGTCTCAACATGCTTGTTTTGATGGCTTTTATTCCCATTTCCGAGTTTCTCTCCTTATTTTTACTACGTCACTGAGCAATGTAGTTCTGTTCCCAATGAAACCTGATATTGTAACTGTACACTTCGGAATGTTTTTCACCTGGTGAGTGGTGTTTACATTTCTTGTTCCTGAAAAGCCTCCTTTGAGGCTCCGCTGTTTGCTCATTCTCTCTCCATGAATGAGAAGTAACAAATGCCACATGCCCAAGAATGAACACACAAAATGTCCTGGAATTAAGCCTGAGGGGCTTTTCTCTGCAACCCAGGTTATTGTTGTAACAGATATGCAGAACTGTCTATCATTCTGTAGTAAACAACACTGTTATCCAACAAGGAGGTGTTATGCTCTTTTGCTTGACACTGTTTACATCTCTTAACATTCTAAAAAAAGAAAGATAACCAAAGTGGTTACCCCATCTCTGCTCCTTTTTTTATTTTCTGGGCATTTTAGGACAGAAAGGGGGAATGACATGCAGCAAAGGCATATAGGCTCTGACCTCGTCACTCTTAGTAAATATACACTAAGAAGAGATTGGGGAGTGTAACTTTTCACCCCCAAAACCACATTAGATAGATAGGTTGTGTCGAGGTCTGTATCCCCTAACCTTAACTCAATCCTAATCAGCTATCTCTAACTAACATAAGACCCAAACCAGCATTATGGGAAACACTATTCAAAGACAAGGAAAACACTGGGAAACAGACTTATACATAAACAGTTTCCCTAGCCCAGCGAGCTAAAACCAGGTATCGAACCATAAAACTTGTTTGCATTTAGACCAAAATCAATTAAGTATTGACTATCAAGAATCAAAAAATCACACTATATTTGATCAAGCTTCTTTTACTGGAAATCTTCCCGGAGCTTTCAGCCACATATCATGGATGGATTCTTCTTAGTTGTCATTGAATAATTATTATTCTTTGATCATATATCATCATATTTTCTGATCTAAATCATAACTTGACATTTTTGCATCATATAGGCACTGAAATCAAATAATCTTGAAAGGATATCTAGCCCTTGCACCAGCTATTATGCAGAATCTACATTATTGTGTATATGGGCCAGTGTGTATCTGCCCATTCCCTAACAAAATACAAGCACTGTACTTTAAATAAATTGCAGATGATATCGTATATTGTAAATCGTGATTCTTCAAAACTAGCAATCCATCTGATATAAAGTAAGATAAATCTTCTTAACAGCAAATCATTATTACCTCATACACATTACAGAATCACAAAAACTTCTTGGATTGAAATATACAAATAATACGTAGTGATGACAAGCAGCAGATGGCCATCAGTACATAGCAATGAGTTTAAATTAATATGTAATATTAAATAATGATCCAGATGGGCTGTGTGCCAAACAACACTCAGTTTACATCCCTGAAGCCAATATACATTATCTTCGACTAAAGATGAAGTTTGATAGGAATTCCAAACAATCGGCACAAAGAAGGAAGGAAGTTAGCCCTGATCCAGGACCGTATACTAAATAAAGGTGCTGCATGGATATCTAGATCTACTCTGCTCATTTTAGTAAGATCTGGTGTCAACAAAGCTACGGGCACTTTGTGGATCTAAACAAGGCTCTAAACTACGTTTTCTGAGCCCTTTTCCACTCTGCATCTGCATCTAAGTCTTCTTTTTCATTCTTGGTTACAGCATGGTTATATCACATTCAGACATTGCATCACTGATGACAGTTTATACAATACAGAGCATTTACATAGTATAACTTACTTTTATTAAATTTTTTAAGAAGTATCAAGTCAATGATGAGATATGGTTAAATTGTGTGGTTAAAAGTGTTTCTTTAGGGTTCTTGTAAATTGAAATAAACCTACTGTATATGTTTAGTTTCAGGAAAAGATCATAATTTCGGTTAAAATAAGTAAGTTTGTTAGTAACTTAAGTTACGTACGTAAGTTAAGTATGTTACGTACTTAAAGTAAGATAAGTATGTGACATACGCTAACTTATGTACTATATGTAAGTTAAAATAAGTCAACGTTGACTTTTGGTTTCTCACGAGACACATACAGCAGTCTCCAGCAGAGTGAAAGTTCTGTATTTGTTTGGCATCCTCCCGAACGTGGATTTTGATTAGAAACATATTTGTGATACATCAAAAACAATCTGGACAAAACACGTTTCCTTCTAAATGTAATTAGGAATGCAGTTTAGTTGTATGGGAATGCAATTTTTACAAGACTGGGCTGCTCTTATAGGTTCATTGTTCTGCTCAGTGGCAATAAGGGCCAGCTGAAGGATGTGTTTTTTTGTGTGTCAATAACCACCATGAAGCTCAAATGAGGCAATTTGAGGCAAACCTATCCATGTTCTGCCTTGAACGGCTTCCTTTGAATGCCCACCTGCAGGCAGGCTGACAGGACATCAGAGCATGATGACATCCACCAAAGAGCTCCTGTTTATAATGATAAGATAACAGAGTGCGATGAGTTGATGGGGCCATGGGGGTACACTGTATCTGGGGGTCAACATTTTGACAAATTTACCTCTAAGGCTCAGGTCAGTGAAGAGGTCAAAGAGTACCAGAGTGTGCCAACAATGTAGTCAACAAGTTCTTTGGGGCCATTACAGCCATGGTGACATACTGCAGAGGAATCATAGTCTATTTTCAGTGGTGGATGAAGTACTCAGATCCTGTACTTAAGTAAAAGAAAAAGTCTAAAAGTACTCAATTATATATAAAAGTCCTGAATTTAAAATGTTACTTAACTAAAGGTAAAGAAGTACTATAAGCTAAATTTACTTAAAATATCAAAATGTAACTTGATGTGCAGAATGGCTCCATTTAGTGTTAAGTTAAAGAATATTATATGTCTTATTTGTGTACTACTCCACTGCAGTCTTTTTTTAATATTTCTGATCACTTATATTCATTATTGTACTACATGTAGGGCACACTCACTTTGCTGAGCTGGTCATATTGTGGACAATACCAACTGAAAACATCAACAAATAATAAAAACCACACATTGACCTCGTCAAATACTACTGCCCTTGTTGCACTCCTTCACTAAGTTGCCTTTACATTCCTATTACACCCGTTAACCTATTAGCTCCATGTATGCAAAAAGTAGGGCAGCATGTAGCCTGCAGTAAGACAGTGTCTTCAGCTGCATACCAGATCACAATACTTGCTACCTTTGGTCACATATTCTTTGTTCTCTCAAGATGCTTCTGTACTCTAAACAGCAATCAATCAGCTAGTGACGGTTAGCTCCTCTCAGGTTGTGATTGACCCACTTTCCCTCTGAACATATAATCCATATACACACAGCAAACTTTGACATTAAAAGCAAAAGTACAAATCATTTTAACAAACAAAAAAAAAACATATCTGTGGGGATGCTCCTTTATTTCTGGATCAGTTTCATGCTTGCTGGAGTACTTTTTCAGCTATCTTCAAACAAGACTAAGAGTCTATAGCGATGCTAGCGGCTCTCTAAAGGTGTTGACATACCAAGCAGACGGCAAAGAACTAGTGGCGATGAAGCCTGATGGGTTATGTGAAGCAACATGACGTTGCGTCATGTTGCTTCACGTCACCTGTGTCTTGGCCAAAAAGTTGCTATGATACATACTGTACAATAAAACAGCATTTGCCCCAATCAGCCAACAGCAGCAAAGAACTTAAATTTCTGAGCCAAATTATAAATCTATACAATAGTCAAATGTCATATGTCAACCTCAGAGTGTCGCAAGATGAAAAATAAGAGAATCACCAAAATCATTAGTACATCGTCTGGGCACCATAGACATCTGTACCAAATTTTGCGCTAATCCATCTTTTTAATGTTAAGATATTTCACTGGATAAGTGGAAACTTTGACCTCATGGTGGTGCTCGACGTAAAGTCAGAGGATCACCACACCGCATAGGATTCATCCTCTGACTGGCTCTGAATCTGAATGCTCAAAATTGAATGGCAATCCATCTAATATGTGTTGATATATTTCACTCTGGTCTGTGGGCCAGTCCCTCCAAATTACAGTAAAGTTCTTCTCTACTGCAGTTAAACATGCTCTATTATGTTTCTCAATGCAGGAGTATGTCTATGGGAGGTTTGAATGTATTTTTGGAAACACAAGAAGCAGAAGGGCCAGACAAACTGACAGGAGGACAGACAAAGGCAGCTTCTCAATTTGGCGATGTCATAGATATTATCCTATGTTGATAACATTTATCAAGTTATCACAATATAAAGTCAGAGATGCTGTCCTAATTTTGTATTGAGTGCTACCATGAGTTTTTCAGATCACGTAGTTCACTTAGTTCACAGACCTTTGTTAACTGTACTCTCTCTGAGAACTCTGCATGCTCACTAACAGCACTTCACCTCAGTCACCCCTGCCTCAACTGACTAATCTCTTCAAAAGGAATGATCCAATGCTAAAATCACTGATACACAACAATGGTTGTTGTTGTTGTTGTTGTGAGGAAACATTTTACGGTGCCACATTTTTGACCTTATGACATTGCTGTTGCCTATTGAGATTTCCCCTTTCCAAGAGGAGGGAGGGCACCTCTTCTCCACCCATGGAATCCTGACCCAAACACTGAGGAAACAGCAGCCTTAGTGTGTATAGGAGGAGGTCAGCAAGTTCACGGAGATCTGTTTCCTTACCAGCTCAAGCTCCAGTCCTTCCCCATCATCTCTATCAATAGGAATGACCTAGCCAGAGTCAATAATCTATGGGCTTTTGTGAGACCCATCAAATAAATAAAACCTTTGTTTGTCAGTGTCACAAATCTTTATGTTTCATGAAATCAAAATTGATCTCAAGAATTGCTCAATCAAGGTCACACAGAATGTGCAGCGATTCGGGACACAGAAAAACTTTGAATGACAGATAAATTTGTTAAACAGGGAGACTGAAAATTGTTGCCTGCACTGTCGACACTATTTAAAAGTGTATCTGTCAACATTGTGAGGCTCGCTGCAGCACAGGGAGTAGGGAAAATCACGCTGCTAGAGGGTGGAGGATGTGGTGCCGGGGTGCTCCTTGCATTACTACATTCCTGCTCTGTTGGAAATATGTTTATTCTTAGTGTAAGGGTGGGCTTGGGAAGGGGGCACCTCACATTCCAGGTCAGGCCATATGTGACCACTCAGGCGGATGTGACTGTATGAAGCATTTCCATCTCCACTATGTATCCCAACTAATCTCCTCCACTGTGGCCCCCGCATTATTTTTCCAGGAGCACAGTGGTCTTCTCATGTATGAATGAATGAATGTGCATCTTTGTGTGCATGCATGCCTGTGTATCTCCTTCGCATGTGTCTGCATCCCTGCGTACAGAGCAGCCTCCACTTCAAACCCAATCACCGAACTCACTGACCTGTCAGTCAATTTGGACAGTTTGAGTCATTGGGTTTGTGTGCTCTGTGTGCTGATGACTCCACTGCTGCCTGAGAAGGTCAGCTGGCCCCTATCTCAGTTCATCACTTATCTCTCTGCCTGCTGATGTCCCGGCCACAAAGCCCTCAGTGATTTGAGTGTAAGAGTCACTCGCTACAGCAATCAAATTGATACCTAAAAGATGAAATTATGAAAATGTTCATTGGGTCAAGAATCAAGATTTCAATCAGAGGCATCTATCTTTAAAGGAAGGAATTTCTGTCTGTGTGTGAGTGAGTGTTTATGTCCTAAAACTATTAACTATTTAATACAGCACAGTAAAGGTCCTGCATTAAAATGTTTACTTCAAGAGAAAAGAGAGACATTTTATCAGCACAATGTACTTACATTTACTTAACTTAATGTTCAAGGTGGAGTTGGAGCTTCCAACTCTAATTTAATGCTGGATAGTTTAATGAATGGCAAAGCATCATATTTTAATTGTGATATTTTGTGAATAAAATCGGAATCTCCAGCGCAACCAGTAACATTTCTCTGTCAGGTAAATGTATTACTACAATTTATTTTTCCGAAGTAGAAGTACACCATAAGTCAGTAGTAAACAGTTGGGTTGCATATTAAGTGCTTTGGGGGCCCTCTAGTTATTTCAGCAGATAATGGTTCTGGCAAAAGCTGCATGCAGCAATACCCGAGGCCAAGCAATCGGCCTGTCTGGTCGGGCACTGCACTAGTACAGTCATTTCAGGCGGCTTCAGTTTCATTTCACAAATCATCCAGCCAACACTAAAGAGAACAGTATATTTAACCAGGGCTGGCTTGGTTACTTTAAAAATGTATTCTGATGACCTGTTAAAAAATGTAATTTGTGTCCTAATCCAAGTATCACAATATTAAAGTAACGTAACTTGGTTACTTTCCATTACTTTTGGATTACCTCAATACCAAATAATTGGTTCAACTTTCTGCTTTAAATACAAAATGATGGTGAAGTTTCCACCCAGTGAAAGCATTTTTTTCCCACCAACGTTAAAGGCATGATAATAAATTGGCAAGCTATGGTTTTACCCAACATCAGAGTGGTGTTGTGTAAGACTGGTAAAGTGTTGTAATGTGTGCGCGTGTGCATGGTAGTATATCGTTCTTCATTTTAAAATTGTAATCCTGCTAATATGTAGATGTAGATTATATTTTTTTAGTATCTCTTTTCTGTGTTATGTTCCTTCCTGTACTCTCGCCAAACTAGATGAAACAATCCGTTTACCGTGCAACACATTCATGATTGTTTTGTTAAACTCCACAACTGCATACACACTGAAAGCCACAGAGCTTGTGCTTGTATTTAAACTGATTTAATTTGAAATCACAAAAACTAGCATGAGAGATAATGACCGAGTACCTATGATGAACAAATAACACAAACATACATCCTACATTTATACATTTATTAAGGTAAAAACCTTTTCAGTCACTTATTCTACACAATGTCAGAGAGGAGGGTATTACGCAAGACTATTTGCCAACGAGAGAACATCAAAAGAAAACATGTTTTCTCAATGACTGCGCAGTGCGAGCTTTCAGTGACACTGCCAGTGTTACCTGTGTTCAATATGTCAGTGCAGGCCAGGACACTGCGAGTCCTGAGTTAAGCCTCGCTCAACAACCCGCTGCTCTCACTTCGTACTGTTTAAGGAATAACACTGTAATAATAATTTACCTCTGCCATGACAAAAAAGTCTTGGGAAAAAAAAAAATATTTAAAGGGGTAGTTGTATTGTTGCACAATTTAAAATACCCATAATGACAAAGATAACTAATATGCAGGGGAGAGGCAGAAAACCCAGTTAGGTTATTTGAAGCCCCTTAATGTTAAAAGTTCACAATGTTATAGAGACCATATATACAGTATATATACATATATAACAAAAACAACAACAATGATAGGATCAAATTACAACCCCAAATCAGTTGGGACAGTATGGAAAACACAAATAAAAAAATGAAAGTAGTGATTTCTAAATGTACTTTGACTTGTATTTCATTGCAGACAATGTGAACACAAAATATTTCATGTTTTGTCTGGTCAATTTAATTTCATTTGTAAATATACATCCTTTCCTGTCATTCAGACCTGCAACACATTCCAAAAAAGGTTGGGACAGGAGCAATTAAGGGCTAGTAATCAGGTAAATTGGTTAAATAATGATGTGATTTGAAACAGGTGATGTCAACAAGTGATTGTAATTATGATTTGGTACAAAAGCAGCATCCAAGAAAGGTCTAGTCCTTTAGGAGCAAAGATGGGCCGGGGATCGCCAGTTTGCCAACAAATACGTGAGAAAATTATTGAAATGTTTAAAAACAATGTTCCTCAAAGGAAGACATTTTCTTATTTCACCTTCAACAGTGCATAATAATTAAAAGATTCAAGGAATGTGGAGGAATTTCAGTGCGTAAAGGACAATGGCGCAAGCCTAAGCTGAACAACCGTGATCTCCAATCCCTCAGGCGGCACTGCATCAAGAATCGTCATTCACCCATAAGCAATATCACCACATGGGCTCAGGACTACTTTGGCAAACCTTTGTCAAGTACCACAATACGTAGTTACAGCCACAAATGCCAGTTAAAACTGTACTGTGCCAAAAGGAAGCCCTATGTTAACAGTGTCCAGAAGCGCCGTCGACTTCTCTGGGCTTGAGGGCATCTGGGATGGACCATCACAGAGTGGAAACGTGTACTGTGGTCAGATGAATCAATATTTCAGGTATTTTTTGGGAGAAATGGACGTTGTGTGATCCGGACCAAAGAAGAAAAGGATCATCCAGACTGTTACCAGCAACACGTCCAAAAGCCAGGGTCTGTCATGGTATGGGGTTGTGTCAGTGCCCTTGGCAAAGGTAACTTGCACTTCTGTGATGGCACCATTAATGCTGAAAAGTACATATAGATTTTGGAGCACAATATGCTGCCTTAAAGAAGACATATTTTCCATGGACGTCCATGCATATTTCAACAAGATAATGCAAAACCACATTCTGCACACATTACAAAGTCCTGGATGCGGATGAAGAGAATACGGGTACTTGACTGGCCTGCCTGCAGTCGCAACCTGTCTCCAATAGAGAATGTGTGGCGCATTTTGAAGCGCAAAATGCGACAACGAAGGCCCCGTACTGTTGCCCACCTTAAGACTTGTTTGCAGCAAGAATGGGACAAAATTACACCTGAAACAATTCATCACTTGGTGTCTTCAGTCCCTAAACGTCTTTAAAGTGTTGTGAAAAGGAATGGCAACATTACAAAGTGGTAAATGCTTTACTGTTCCAACTTTTTTTGAAATGTGTTGCAAGAACCAAAAAAATTTTGTTTAAAAAAAAAAACAATAAAAATCATGAGGAACACATTACATTATGTGCTGTTGTATTGTCTGGAATGAAATACAAGTCAAAGTATATTTAGAAATCACTACTTTCTTTTTTTTATTTGTGTTTTCCACACTGTCCCAACTTTTTCTGATTTGGGGTTGTAAAGGCAGCAAATATGAGTGTGTGTGTGTGTGTGTGTGTGTGTGTGTGTGTGTGTGTTTATAAGGAGGATATTTGTTGATACACTGTTCACTATTAACGCCTGAGCAATAGTAATAATACATGTCACTATGAGTGAAATAAAATAAATAAAACATGGATGCGTGGACAACAATGTTGTCTTATGGAGACCAGTTTACTTGTAATGGGAAGAGCTTCTGAACACAGTTTTACCATTTCTTTTATCTTATATCATTTCATTACAAGAGTACCCTTAAAAGAATAGTTGGTCAT
The DNA here is from genome assembly GCA_023631565.1 of Gymnocephalus cernua. Taxonomy (NCBI): domain Eukaryota; kingdom Metazoa; phylum Chordata; class Actinopteri; order Perciformes; family Percidae; genus Gymnocephalus; species Gymnocephalus cernua. The sequence goes on from CM042428.1 coordinate 17,927,220, forward strand.
TTTGGAAAGACGACAAGATCAAAACCTCTCTAAATATGAAGTTACTGCCAGCAGCCAGTTAGCTTAGCTTAGCTTAGCGTAAAGACTAGAAAGAAGGGGAAACAGCTAGCCTGGCTCTGTCCAAGAATAAAAAGAGGGGCAGCTGTGGCAGAGTGGTCATCTACCAATCGGAAGGTCAGTGGTTTAATCCCTGACCCATGTCGAAGTGTCCTTGGGCAAGACACTGAACCCAGAATTGCTCCCGATGCTGCGCCATCAGTGTGTGAATGTGTGTGCATGTGTGAATGGTGCCTGTACTATGTAAAAGCACTTTGAGTAGTCGTTAAGACTAGGACAGCGCTATATAAATGCAGTCCATTTAAAAAAAAATTGCCTACCAGCACTTCTAAGGCTCATTAATCTATACCAGCAGTAGAAGAAATATTCAGATCCTTTACTTAAGTAAAAGTACTAATACCACACTGTGAAAAAGTGAAAAAGTCAGTAAAAGTCCTTGCATTGCAAAATGTTACTTAAGTGAAAGTATGTAAGTATCATCAAGAAAATGTACTTAAAGTATTAAAAGTAAAAGTACTCAATGCAGAAAGTGGAAATGATCCAATCAACTAAGTGTTTCAACGTCTCTTGGACTTATAGGCCGTTATATTGTTGGGTATAATTTATAATCAAACATCGTATTTTATGAACTACATGTGAAATGTAGTGGAGTAGAAGTAGAAAGTAGCATGAAAAAAAAAGACTCAAGTAAAGTACCTCAAATGTGTACTTAAGTACAGCACTTAAGTAAATGTACTTGGTTGCATTCCACCACTGATCAATACAATCTATCTTGTTTGTTTAATCTGTACAAAAACCGAAAGAAGACACTGTTCGGATTAAACAAACTATGGGGATAATTGATGATGATGATGTGTGTGTGTGTGTGTGTGTGTGTTACACCTGGATAAACTCGTTCAATTCAAGGTTGTTCTGTGCACCTGAGAGTCTTCGAATGAGCACTTTTACAACACAGGGGCCCTGCATGTTATTTAAATCCTGCCAGCTCTGAGGAGGCGGTGTGTGTGTGTGTGTGTGTGTGTGTGTGTGTGTGTGTGTGTGTGTGTGTGTGTGTGTGTGTGTGTGTGTGTGTGTGTGTGTGTGTGTGTACATGTGTGCGTGCGTGCGTGCGTGCGTGCTTGCGTGTGAGTATTATTAGGGAGACATATCATGGAGGTGGTTTCACTGCAAGTAAACCCATCAACTAATCAACAGAGCTGATATCAAAAAGTTGATTGATAAAATCAAATAAAGCTTTTCTACATATTTTTTTTCTATTCCTGCTTGCTTTTTGTCATGTGTATTTATTAAAAAGTGTTGCAGATTTTAACATTAGAGGCCACATAGAAAGATCTGGAAACCCTTTAATAATTGAATGACATGATTCTGAGGATTACCATGTTTGAGAGGACTATGAGATGAGGCAGCAACCTGCAAAACTCAAACAAACATACTCTATTTTAGATGATTATTAATAATACAATGTAACACTATATGTGTAATTTCAATGCAAATTCAAAAGGAGAATGACCCTGAAAATGCAGTTACCTCCCTCCACAAAGAACACACTCCAAAACACAAACAAAGCAAACACACACACACACACACACACTGCAATCTGTCAAATATTTGTCCACGGTGCAGAAGTGTGGCAGTAGTATTTGCTCAGCCAAAGTTTCGTTACTTCCAATCGCGGGTCGCTCTGAAACACGGTTCAGAGTGTCACCTCCGATGTGGCCTGTGTGTTTATTTATTAAGCGGGGGGGGGGGGGGGCACCTTCTCGGTCTATCTGGGGTCATATACGACCCTCCCAACGTGGATATATGAATAATGGGATTGACGGCCACACCATGCAAGACCGGCCCCTGATTGGTTCAGTGCACGGCATGAATAAACACTCTCAGGGTATATATATTGTGGTAAGGTGTAACACTTCCAAGAAACGAGAAACCTCCACGATAATATATCAATCCGCTTTGTAAAACAAATCTACACATTTCGAGGATGAGGACGCAGATCCAAAAAGTTCCTCAAATCTTAGAGTTACTAAAAAAGAAATCTGTCGGGCTGCAGCACTTCAAACCAACATCTTCAGTGTGCGTCCTGGAGGAGAAGGATGCTGCGGAGGCTGCGCGCTGCCCTCACGCTGCCTCCAGAGCGCACAGCCTGGACGGCATCCCAGGACCCACCAACTGGCCGCTCGTCGGCAGTCTGGTCCAACTTCTCCGGAAAGGAGGTCTGACAAGACAACACGAGGCACTGGTACAGTATAATTAATAACTTTCCCTATTGTTTTCTTAAGAAATACAGCCTGTTTTATTAAACATTGGAGCAACACAAATGTTTTTTTTTAACGAATAAAAAAACATGCTGAATGTATATCGATTTCAAATTTCTCTGACTGATAAAAGACTCTTTAAATGTATCTTAGGTTGATTATCATAAGAAATTCGGCAAGATTTTCCGGCTGAAGCTGGGCTCTTTTGAGTCGGTGCACATTGGCGCCCCTTGCTTGCTGGAGGCGCTCTATAGGAAGGAGGGAAATTACCCTCAGAGACTGGAGATCAAACCCTGGACAGCATACAGAGACATGAGAGACGAGGCGTACGGACTCCTCATCCTGTAAGTAGGCTTTCGATTTCATAATCATCTGGAAAGTGTCCACAGTTCGTGGGGACGCAGCTTGAACACGCTTGAAGTGCACAGATGTTTTAAAGTAGGCTAAACTGTTTGTGTTTGCAGGGAGGGGAAAGACTGGCAAAGAGTGAGGAGCGCTTTTCAGCAGAAACTCATGAAACCGACAGAAGTGGTGAAGCTTGATCGCAAAATAAATGAGGTAAGGTTCAGAGGTTCCAAAGTATCGGAGTTTATGTTTTTATAGGCATACGTGTTTATTGGTGATCGACGACTGACAGCTTCTGTCTTGTTTAAATGCAGGTGTTGGTGGATTTCGTTGCCAGAATTGGACAGATAAACGTCAGTGGGAAGATCGAAGACTTGTACTTCGAACTGAATAAATGGTCTTTTGAGAGTAAGTTCAACTGTTTTTTCTAAAGTTATCAATTTAGGCTGCAAGTAAGGTTTCATTTTTATTACCAATTAATCTGCTGATTATTTTCTGGATCTACTGTTTAATGTGTGTTTGAGGAAAAAAATGGATGGATGTGTCATCTTCAAATCACCAAAGATATTCAGTTTGCTTTCACATTAGAAAAAAAAAAAACTCATTTTACAGGCTGGTACAAGGGAATGTGACTGAAACGATGAATTGATTACCAAAATAGTTGCAAATGAATTATTTGTCAGTTGACAAATCAATGAATCAGCTCTACGGTTCATTATCACTGGGCTGCATCTATTGTAACAGTTGCATACATATGCCATGCTATTTTTGTGACATCTAACTTTAAAAATAAAGATCAGCAAATCATTTGTGATATATCTACAAGTATAGTAGATAGAAATATTCAATTGAAAAGTCATTACTGCTCAGGCTCTGAATCTCTGAATCTCACTCTTAGCTTTTCTTTGTCATTTAGCCATCTGCCTCGTCCTTTACGACAAGAGATTTGGTCTTCTGCAGGAGAAAGTCAACGAGGAAGCCATGAACTTCATCACCGCCGTGAAAACAGTGAGTACGCCTGCCTGTTGTTTGTTTCACTCATAGCAGCAGTGCGTCCCATAGGAGAGGACACCTGAGATGATCTGAGATAACAGCGGCTCAGTCTCTGACTGACACTCTCGTTGTATTTAACTGGGATTGAGGGGCAAACCAATATCCTCCACCGTCAGGAGATAATACGGGAATGCTCACAAAGGTCTTACAGGGCAGAGGGGGCAAGAACAGAAGACATGATAAAGATTGCATCATTTAGTGTGAGTGGATGATGATTAGCTTTAACACTCTCTGCCCTCTCTTTCTTTCTCTGTAGATGATGAGCACATTTGGCATGATGATGGTCACACCCGTGGAGCTCCACAAGAGCCTCAACACCAAAACATGGCAGGACCACACAGCAGCATGGGACCGCATTTTCAGCACAGGTACAAACACAAACTACAAAATTGCACAAAAAGATTACTCTCATTTGATAAAGTTGTAGTACAGTTTGTCCACACTGATGTGCAAACCTGTTTGGGCTCAGTTCCAGCCACAAGATAGATAGATAGAGAGGAACAGAGGGAGGGTGGGTTTGAACTGAGTGCCTCAGTGTTTTTTGTGTATTTGGCACTCGGGTAAATGGCAGCCAGAGTCATAGTAACCACATGACCTAAGAGGGAGAACTCTGCCAAATATTTGTAGTAGCAGGAGGTGGGAGGGAGGGAGAAGAGGATGCTGCTGTAGCTCAATACAACCACACACACACACACACACACACACACACACACACACACACACACACACACACACACACACACACACACACACACACACACACACACACACACACACACACACACACACGCGCACACGCAAACTTTATGATTCACATGAAGAGTCACAGATCAAACAATTACAGAAATATAGAGGCATCACTGGTCATCCATATGATCCAGGTCATATGGATGTGATGTTATGTAAGGACATCCATCATCGGACCTACAGTACACATTTTTAAAAATGGAAATTTAATTTAACACATCACACATCATCATCATACAGGCGAAGGAGGACAACCCAAAGAAAAAGACTAATGCTGACATAACTTGATCTGGATTACAAACACTGCAACACAGGTGGGACTAGTTACTATTATCATATTAGTCAATCTATAAAATGTCAGTAAATAGTAGAAAAATGACCCCAAGACCAAGGCTTAAAATGTCTCGTGTTGTCCGACCAACTGCTAAAAAGATTTTCTTTAAAATGACGTAAAGCAGAGAAAAGAAGCACATCCTCACGTTGGAGAAGCTGGACTCAGCAAATATTTCTCATTTATACTTGATAAATGACATTGATCATCAGACTTGTTGCAGATTAATATTCTGTCAAACAGCTAATCCATTATTCAATTCATTTCAGCTCTTTCAGCTATAAAAGTCAAAGGTCTAAGAAATCAGCTCTCTGATAAGTGAGATTTTAAAGCAACATGAGACCTAACCAAGCTCCAAACAAACACAATGATCAGATTCCCCAATACGGATGCAATAGTTAAAACATTACGCACGTAGTGACGTATAACACGTTATGTTATTAATAAAAGTATCACAGATTCTTTGTTTTAGGACGTCAAAAAGGGGCAATAGTCACCAGTAGAAAATAACCAAGCACATATGACAGATACACACTGAATACACCAAATCACTATGAGACAAATGTGAGATTGGTGTGATTACATCTTCACTGCTTTGTGTTTCCTCAGCCAAAGTCTACATAGACAAGAAGCTGAAGAGGAACGCCGTCAGAGCTCCTGATGACTTAATCGGTGACATCTTACACCACAGCTGTCTCTCTAAGAAGGAACTGTACGCAGCCATCACAGAGCTACAGATCGGAGGAGTTGAGACGGTGAGCAACAGTTTGTACTACAAAGACACATTTAATTTACAGGAATAGTTTGATATTTTGGGAAATACGCTTAATAACTTTCTTGCCTAAATAGGAGTGGTATCGATCTTCTTATCACTCACGTCAACAAAGCTATTAAACGTATTTCGCCTTATTTCAAATGATTGCTTTAAAGCAATTTCTGCCTATTTCAGCTTTTTGTTTATATCCACTTAGCTGCACCATTGTATAGTTAAGAACTCAGGTTAACCTCTTAAATGTTTTACCTTTTGCCTATTTTCTTTTGAGGAGAAAAAAAGAAACTGTACATCCTCTATGGTACAATCAGGTGCTGCAGTTACAGTGCTTCAAAAGCAGGGAATGGATGTTGTTTGGATTTAACTGAGGAGCCTTTGAGGGACCCCAAACATTCCTTAGCTCCCTTCAGGACCCCACTGAGGAATGCTCTTGTGGTAGCTGCCTCACTAAGTGACATTTCCCCTCTCTCTCTCTCTCTCTCTCTCTCTCTCTCTCTCTCTCTCTCTCTCGTGCTGTGTTTACGTCTCTCAGACCGCTAACAGTATGCTGTGGGCTATTTTCAACTTGTCACGTAACCCTGGTGCCCAGAGGAAGTTGCTGGAGGAAATTAGAGAGGTGGTGGCTCCCGACCAGGACCCGTGTGGAGAGCACATCAAGAGCATGCCCTACCTCAAGGCCTGCCTCAAGGAGTCTATGAGGTACAGTACAACGGGGTCACAGTGTAGAAAACAGAACAGCTACATAAAGCTCCTGGCTGCTGCTACTACAGTTACATTATGAGACATAATTAGCAGGCTATAAACTGCAGTGACTTCCAAAAGCAGTATATGTCCAATTATACAGCTCATGGTCAAGTTAAAACATTTATTAGCTACGCATTACATGACATAACATCCACCGATAAATTCCATCCTCAGTTTTCCAATCAGACTCACTGGCTGCATCACGATTTCGCTCAGTACCACGGAGATTATGGGGGCAAAACTCCCACACATGACTGCCTCAAAAACATGAGATATGCAGGCATGACTAGCAACAACCAGTGATCCCAGTTTAAACCGTGTGGTCACGTTCAAATCACTTCCTAACCTCTTATACTTACACTTTCTCCCCTTCTTCTCGTGCAGTCACAAGTTGCCTATATAACAAGTTATTTAAGGCTAATGCCATAACCACATCACACAGGGAATGTACATGGCCCCGGACTGGAGATTATATCTCACCTCACCTTGCTCTGTGAAAAACATCAAGAGTATGTTTAGCTCCTGTTAAACAGCTTAGATATGGGTGTCATGCTACTATAGCTTCACTGAGGCCATTTCCCATGCTTTTTTTTTTTTTTTTGTTATTCTTACAGGCTATCGCCATCAGTCCCCTTCACCAGCAGGACTCTGGACAAAGACACTGTGTTGGGAGATTATGCAATTCCCAAAGGAGTAAGTGGCTTAGTTCTCATTGCCATACACCTGACATGAGCAGATTACATTCTTTTATAAATTTACATTTGACCGATGTCTGACGAAAAACTTGTATACTGTACAAAGTCTAAATGGTTGGTTTTCTTTATACTGGAGCCTATAATGTATTTAATTTATCTGTAGGAAGTACTGAAAACAATGCCTTAATTGTTATTTCTGTTCATTTACAGACAGTTTTAATGATAAACAGCCACGCGCTGGGCTCCAATGAGGAGTACTTTGACGATGGGAAGAAGTTTAAACCTGAGCGCTGGCTGCGGGAGAATAACACCATCAACCCCTTCGCCCACGTTCCCTTCGGCATCGGGAAAAGGATGTGCATTGGCCGACGGCTGGCAGAGCTGCAGCTACAGCTGGCCATGTGCTGGGTAAGATCAGACAGAAGTTCAGTACAGTTTATAGACTCATTACCAGTCACATTAAAGCAGTGTACAAGTGTGTAGTTCAATACAATTTCTCAACAGACTGATTGTTTTAGATTTTTCTGCCACGTGACTCTCTTGAAGCTTTAATCCACTGATCAAATCCAACCCTGCTTGTGTTTCCTACAGTTGGTCAGAGACTACGAGATTGTGGCAACAGATAATGAGCTGCTCGACGTGATCCATTCAGGACTTTTGGTCCCCAACAGAGAACTTCCTGTTGCCTTTATCAAGAGATGAGGTGAGTAGATCTCCATTTCTGCTTTTTCTTAAGACAAAAGTTTGACATCTTGGGAAATACGGTATACGTATTCTCTTCCCCCCCCCCAAGAGTTAGATGAGAAGATTGATACCACTCTCCTCAGATGAGAGTGCTATCAATCTTCTTATCTTACTCTCCACTGGAAAGTGGATAAGCATATAACTCTTACTTTAAGTCTGATGTTTATTTAATCTAGGAGGACTTTAATACTGTGGCATTTGCACATATTAATTATGAATTACTTCCCTCCCCTCTCAGGCTCCATATTCAACTCTTGTGGACATAGTGACAGAAAGACAATACCTCTGTTACCATGGCGCTGATGGTCCAGTGACTCCCTCTATTGCTGCTCTGTAAATAGAATACATAAGACAAACATTATATATATGTAACCATGCCATAAATACCTCTAACTTATTTAAAGCTATTACTTATGACTGATAATGACTGACTAAAATACCAGGTGTTATATAGAAATTGGATGTTGTGCCAAGGCAGCTGTGTATGTAAATGTATAATGATTGATTTTCCTTGTTTAATAACACACACACACACACATATATATATATATATATATAGAGGTCACGCATATGTTTATTTTTCATTGTGTATATAAAGTGCCATTCTAATATTGTAATATTGTACATTGTGTTATGTAGAGGCATATTTTATTCACTGAAATAAATACATAAATGTACTAAAGCCATGTCTGTGTTTATTTTTTAAACTGGTGCATTGCCAAGATTGGTATTAAAGTTTTTGGGTGATTTGGAGTCTTAATAGCTTGAGGAACAGAACTAAATAAATATATATTGTTTAAAAGGTATTTATGCAAGTTTCTCTTTTTTTATTAGAAAAGCTCTGTTTTCCCTAGAGTTTGGTCTGATGCTTGATTCAGATCATTACAGAATCATTCTAGAAGCTGTACATTCAAATCAATCTAAATCCTTTTCAGATGAATGTTTGATGAAATATTTTCAAACAAAGTTAAGTGGTCACGTGTTTAGTATAATGCTTTTTTCAGTATAGATCCCCAATCGTGGCGTGTGACTGCTTGTGACCTCAGTGTGGACTTGAGTTATGAGTTTTTCTCCTCAGACTCCTTATACTTTTACTTTTGATGCTGTCAATGTTTGTACTAAAATCTGTTAATGCAGTATGTTTAATATAGTATTTTAACATGTTCTCATCAAAGGGTTTATATGATATTGTACGAAAGCGTATGCAAAATAATTTGTATGATATCCTTTCACTTGGCTTAAATAACATTATGTCTCCCATATTTCTCTCTGGACAGAGATGATACGCTGCGTACAAATTTGAAGTGAACAGGTCCTAGCAAGGATTGAACTCACGAGTGCTGGTTTTCAAGACCAAGTCAGATCATGTCAGATTAAGAGTATGACATCCCTACGATAAAATAGAACTTTATTTATCCTATAGGGAAATTGCAGAAAACCTGAAGATGAAATGTAAGACGACTGCTAAATGCTCAATATGTCCTTACATCCAAAGTTTAGTAATGAAAGCATCAAAGATGACAAATAAGGAGATATAGCCTTGGTCCCCCGCGCCAAAATTGATATATCAATCTCAGTTTTAAGTTTAAAAACCTTATCCAAGGTTCATAACCAGTGAGGGCCAGTATTACTATGTGTTTTACTATACTGACCTGTGACAAAGTGGGTGAGATTCCATGCACTCACCACTTGTCCCAGGGGCGTAGCACAAAATTCTGGGCCCTGTAGAAAGGTCTTTTCTATGGGCCCCTCCCCGCATCCACATCATTCTAGCATCTTTTTGGGCCCTCCTCACATGAGGGCCCTGGGTACTCAGTCCCCCCCCCCCCCCCCCCCCCAGTCCAACGCCCCTGACTTGTCACTTAGTGCTTGTGTACATTTGTCCATATTTACTTTATACATTGCTATTTTCATATGGTATTCAATTTCAGTTAGCTTTAATGTTATCATTACTTTTGTGTAACATTTCAATTACTATCCCGGGTTTGTCTTAAAATTCTTACATTCTTACATCAAGCACTGGTTTAAAGCAAACACACAAGTGAAGTTTAGTTTCAGTGAGATTTATTAAGGTGTAGGTTTGAACAGTTAATTGTTTGTTTCTGCATACTCACCTTTTCTTTGTTCCTTTGTCTGGTCACCATGTAGGAATGTTAGGGGAGGAGTTGCCGATCATTTCTGGTGTATTGGCGCGTTTATGCAGGGATCGCCCCCGTGATTACGTTGTTTCTCCGAGTGCCAGCGTTCACACATAGGCTCTGGACGGAGACGAGTGAAGTCTATCAGAAGCACTTTTCCGGTGATAGCTGAGCGTTACTGCGCAGCTGCAAACTGAGCTTGCCGATGTAGATGTGACGTGAGCAACGTGTCTGAACGTTGTAAGTCTTCTGGTAGCTGTGCCAAGAGAAATCTCAATCATTCCCAATCTTGCAGAGACGGAAAGCGTAGGTATATGTAAGGAGATAACATAGGCACAGGCTAATTATTGCTAACTAAAATGCTAGTTAACATAAGTAAGTAATTAAACTACAGCTAATGTAAGTCGAAACTGCGTCTGCTACGGAGCCACAACGTGAGATACAAGGTAATGGAGCCCTGTGTACATTGTCGTGTTTCTTTAGAAATAAACAATGAACAAATAAAGTCTTCAAACGCTTCACATGTAAAGTTATTGGCTGTCAAAGTGACAGCAAAATGAATGGCAGTCAATGGAATACTAACGGGGGGTGATGGCTTGGTAGCATAAAAATGGCGCCATAGCGGCTTCACCTGTGGAGAGAAGCTTGCCCCCTTGCGTTCACATGGTCGGGATCGGATGCGTGTTCTTCTTCTGTTATATTGGCGTTTGGCATAACAACTTGTTGCATGACTGTCACCAACTGTTGGGTGCAGCCTAGAGCATCAGGTGTGTGAAAACACGGAGCCCACAATAACAAAGATTTGCTGCTGTTTTCTTATGCGAGCATACAAACAGCACATCGACAGGTCTTTGTTTGTGTTATCTGCAGCACAACGAACGGGAAAGGACACGGATAATGTTTTTTTTATACATAGGCCTATTTATGAATAATTTGAAACATGTCTGTGTATGTTTCTTGGCAGAGACGTTTGTCCACAATAAACAGTTTATTGTCATTGAGATATTTCCAAAGTCGCCTACATCAAACGTCAGTTGTCAACAACGCATCACCAACTGGGAAACTCTGTTAGCAAAATCTAGCCCGAGTTTCCTACCTCTGATTCACACAGGAAGTGACATGAATGATGACGTTTTAACTGGGAAAAATGTTTTTCCGATATCCCGCGAAATTACGAATCCAACTATGGCCACGCCAAGACCCGACCTTCAATCACTACTATTAGCCAGGCGTCCAAGGTAACGTAACCCCATTTGTTCAGGTCCTATCCCCTGACCAATCCGCTATCCTAACCTTAACCACTCAAGGTGAAATGCCTAACCCCAACCAATCACGCTGCTTTGTTGGGCGGGTCTTGGCGTGGCCATAGTGGGATTCGTAATTTTGCATCCATGAACGCACTTTCTAGTATTGATGATGTCATCACTGACATCACGGTGCAGAACCAAGGGATGGGGGTTTCCTGTGTCTAGTGATTTGTCATGTTTGGTTTAGGCAATTGAGGGGTGATTGGGGGGAGTTGCATACCTCAGAAAAGCGTTCGTTATCTGTGTAATATAAGTCCAAACTGTGTAGCTTTGTTCAGACTGTGGTAAGGTTCAAAATGTTCAGAGAATCACCTCAGGGTGATAGTGGTGCAGCCCAGGGCTGATTTAGAGCCCTTTAAATCAGTGGCATTTGTTTTATTTATTTTTTAGCTGCTTGGGAGAGAGAGAGAGAGAGAGAGAGAGAGGGAGAGGGAGAGAGAGAGAGAGAGAGAGAGAGAGAGAGAGAGAGAGAGAGAGAGAGGGAGAGGGGAAGTGTTTCTTTTGAAAGTTTCAGGTTTCTTTGTATTTTTTTTAAATCTATTCATTTTTCTTATTTATAGGTGTTGGGCTGTAAATAAATCAGCCCTTCTTGGAATTTAAGAAGTCTGCCGTCTTATAATTTTGACACTGGCAATGCTCCGCCACACAGCTACACCACATGACCTCATCTTACAATCTCAAAATCATGTTACACAATACCAATTGTTCACTGTTACTTTTTACTGACGTCTGACTGACAAGGTTACTTATGTTAAGAAAGTGAGTCACGAGGTGATGAGCCTATATGCCATGTTACTGCATTTGGAAAAAAAAGTTTAACTAGAAACAGGAAAGAGAAACCGAGAGGGAACTGGGAAAACAGAAAACAGAATTTCCGCATTGAAATACTTTTCTACCTTTGCAATATTAAATAACATAAGTATTTGTTCAAAACAATGCATGATACAAAATCCAATGGTAAATATTAAATCCTGTGCTTCCCAACCTTTTTGGCTCGTGACACCGTGACACCAAAAAGGCTAGACTAGGCTTCTTGTTAGCGGTTTCACAAAGATGTTTAGATCTCCTCTAAACTTCTCAGATGGTTTCATTTAAATACATATTATAAATCGACAGAAAAGTAGCCTATAACTCTTTAATATGTAACAAAAAAGCAAAGATTGGATTTTTACTTATGTGAAAGATCTGAATACTTCCACCTCCGCTCGTTCTGCTCGCCTGAGGAGGTAAGCTACACCTCTTATCAGCTCCTCATTTGTTGTCCTGATGTTCCTGACAGTTTCACACCACTGCACCTTGATTCATGTGACTCACATGACTGCGTGAGGCCTAAAGCCTCACATGAGACCTCAGTTGTGACGTGAGGTTAAAATTCCTCTAAGAGGCTCCACCAGTCAGGAGAAATGTGTATTTTAAAATCTGAATATCCAAAAATATCTTCAAGTATATAAGTAAAGAAAACTGTAATGTTACTGTGATGTAGAGTATGTACTGAACATTCAAGGGTTCCCTATATGAATGGAAACAACCTTTCTGTTGATGCCAATTCTAAGGTTCCGGTAATTTAGTACAGGCTATAAAATAAAGGGTCTGTTCAACTAAATTACAAAAAAAGATATTTTTCACCCATGTCTATAGCCATGCAGATAGTTGCATCACAGTCATTTAGAAAACACTTTGTCCAAAGCAATGTATAAAGGAAAGTTTCATAGTTTGCATGTATAGTTTTATTTGACCAAGTTTTCTCATTAAAACTTCTTTCTTCCAAAGAAATAGTCCTTGGTAGTGGTTGACAGTGAGATCTGTGGATTATGGAGATCGACTGTGTCTGGAAAGGTCTGTATTGTTGTATCTCTTTAGTGTTGTGAAGAACTTGATTTCATTCATGTGAACTGTGGTAAAGATACATAGAAACCTTAAATGATAGTAAGGCGCTAAGGCTCTAGTGAAGATCACACTTACCTCCCCTGGTTTATAAGAGCAGAGCTCTAACCACTGAGCTATAGAGCCACAGACTTTGCGTGCATAGTCTATGTCATCAGATCAGTGTTAGTACGGTCAGATGAGAGCAATTGGTGTAGAGATTGAGCACGTTTATTGACTTAACTGAAATAGTGTTTTCAAGTAATACAATAATGTGTAAAGTACTGGACGTGACTCCTAGATCACCTAATAGGGTTGAGGCAGAGATCTCAGTGACAGATATATCAAAGCCATAACTAGGCTATAGTTTCTGCACCGCTACATTCCACAAGAAGTGAGTGAGAACAATGTTTTTTTAAATGGACATGAATAGTAACCAAAACAGAACTCGTGCGTGGATGGAAATTGTACAATACTGCCACCGAGTGGCCACAAGCTGCTTTCACTGACAATTTAGGTTATTAGTAGTTATTAGTAATTTAGGTCAGTTTATGTATTTACTGTGACTGAAAAGATTTTTTGGGAGTTAACCTTTCATAGGCCTTCATTTTTTTTATAGATTTTGTTGAGACATGATTATGATGATGTATTTTATATCCCATATACCATATCATACTGTAGGCATATTATATTTTACATTATTATATTCATGTGTTATACTGTTTTATTTACATTTGTATACTTTATAATAATGTTATATTAATACAGACAAACGCTATTACTTCATCATATCATATTGTATTCTTGTGTACACTCTACCCAATACTTGCAGACTTTGCTGTGGCTACTCACACTAGTCTAATTTTCATGTTACATGTTTTATTTTTACTTTCTGTCTTTGTGCTGCTGCAACTCCTGAATTTTCCCTCTGGGGATCAGTAAAGTATTATCTTCAGTGATGGTCAAATGAAGCGTTGCGAGCCACTGTCTTTATTTTCTGAGCTCACTAGATGGCGCTCTCTGTTCAAAGAAAAGGGTTAAAGGAATGGCAATTCGGTGTGTTATAGCGTCATCTAGTGAGCTCAGAAAATAAAGACGGTGGCTCGCGAAGCTTTATTTGACCATCACTAGTTATCTTATCTAATCTTAACTTGTGTTTAAAAATGGACAATATAAAACACGTGTCAATAGTAGGTTTGTTTTATCACAAAGTAAAAAAAGTCAGTGGAAGGCTATACGTTTACAAAACTGTAACTGGAAAATGTGGTTTTAATATCATTATAATATTACCATAGATACCAGACTGCGTTGTAGCTCCTGACTCACACAAGAGGAAATGAGGCCTGTGTTTGAAGGGTGTGTGGAGTCAGTGTACAAACACACACACACACACACACACACACACACACACACACACACACACACACACACACACACACACACACAGAGAGAGAGAGAGAAAGAGAGAGTGAGAGAGAGAGGCAGGTCCTGTCATCGTCAGCAGCGACAGGAAGCGTCTGTCGCCGCTCGTTTTTTTTCATTTCGCGGTGTTGGATGTTTTATTTGAGCAGCTGCCAAATGTTTAAACGTAAATCTTAGAAGACGAAATAAACTGCAACTTCGTCTTGTTTCTTTAATTATTTACCCCATGCGTACAGCTTAAGTTATTTGCCGAGTTTGTAAGTTATTTCAAAAGATAAACGAAAGAAAGAAGAAAGAAGATCAAATATTCCGAGGTGGAGATGACTTCTGGAGGTTTGGGCTTCGCTGAGGGCCTGGGACAAGACATCAATCAGGAGGAGTTGGACTTCTCAGAGCTGTTTCTGTATAATCCACCTGGGGAAGACTTCTGCTGTGATAAAGGTATGTAGCTATTCTGCTTTTCAGAGATTTAACATATGCATTACTCCTTTCAAATTACATTATGATATTTTCTTAGCTATTTTATTATTAGCGTATTAAGATGGTTAGGAATTTAGCAGTGCATTTTGGGATATCCATCAATGAGTACTTACCTGTCAGGCACTGATGCTTTACTGTAATCCTCCACTTTCACTGTCATTAAGATGGAGGGAAATCAACTAGACCCTTCTTTCTTTTTCAGAAACCATAGAAACACAAACATATATTGTCTATAATCACAGTTTAATGGAGTTCAGATTCACTCAAAAATGTGTTTTCCTAATTCTTACCTCACTTGGATGTTTGAGCTTCACTGTGCAGAATGATGTTTGCAGGCATGGATGTCATTTTAAAAATGTTAGGTAGTTTTTGTGCAAAAAAAAAACATCAGACAAAAAATGTTATGACATGCAGGAGTATTTTGCATGTCTTAAAAATATGGGATCCTACATTATGTCAGGGTAGTAGTCGTCTTTGGACATGTGTGCACAAATTAATCTTTACTTTCCTTATTGACAGATGACTCAGGTGCTCTCCTTCAGAACCCCACCCAGCCTCCTCTGCTGGTAGTTGACCATCACACTGCGTACCCCAGTCAGGACCCCTCCTCTCACAGCCCATCCACAGACAACCTGTCAGGGGCAGTGTTTGACTCCCTGGGGCTTGCATCAAGACCAGGGACCATCCCTGCTCCCAGCCCCAGGATTGAGATCACTCCGTCGGGTGACTCTCTCAGCTCTCAGACCCTGGAGCCGAGCCCTGGCACCAAAGCTCTGGGGGCCTACAGGGAGTGTGTGAGCCCTGCCAGCAGTAACTCCTCTACAGGCTGGCCTGTAGAGGCATACTCTCCTTTGGCTTCACCGTGTGTCTCCCCTAATGGAGGTGGCAGTGGCATTGGGCTGTCTGGCTTAGACCTCTGCATCCACCCTTCTTCTGCCCACTCCTCTCCTGGAGCCTCACCTCGCAACAGCATCACAGACGAGACCTTTCTCCTGCCCCAGCACCAACGCACCGCCTCATCGCTTCCCCACCAACGCTCCCGCTCTGCCTCGCCACATGGGAAGCGTTCCTATGACAAGGCCCACTCCTGTCAGGGGGGTACTCCTGTCAAGCAGCGCTCCCGTAGCCCTAGCCCCATTCCCTCACCCCATGAGCAGCAGGGGTCCTACTACCTCCATCAATACCAGGCTCAAGCTGAGTTCCAGCCCCAGGCTCAGGCCCCCTCCCCAGGCCTGGAGGAGATGCTGAGCAGCCTCAGCTCCAATCAACACATAGCGATGCCTTCTGCAGTGGTGCGAGATGCACATGGGCAGGCCCAGAGAAAGGACTGTGTTTATGGAGAGGGGTATGACTATGAAGTCAAGTCTGAAACCTACTATATGTGCCCGACAGTGTGGCCTCCTCCTCATCCAGTTCACCAAGGAGCATTTGGGTGTGTTGTTTGTCCTTTCTTACATCTTACAAATAATTTATGTCTTAATAATAAGATCGAATGTAAGCATTACGAAGCACACCACTTAGTTGACCACTATGAGATGACATTTTTGACATTGTTAATGTAATTCCTCTTATTGTCTTTCTCTCTCTGTCGTTTCCCCAGTGGTCTCTCCGTGGCTCCACTTCCGTCTTTAGAGTGGTCATTGCCCAGTCAGTCCGGTCAGTACGAGCTTATTATCAAGCAAGAGCCCAGATCTCATCACAGAGCTCACTATGAGACTGAGGGCAGCCGAGGAGCTGTAAAGACACCTAACGGAGGGCATCCGGAAGTTCAGGTGCAAGAAAGAAAGATCACGCTCAATTCGTGTCACTGACAGTTTTGTAAAAGATAAATGAAGTAGCAGGAGAGATTATAAATATAGGGTGGTATTTCCTGGATAATGTGTTTATGTAAATCCGACAGTCATGCAAATGAAAGAGCCTCCCATCACTACTTCCACACGGACAACATATTAGGCCATGCGCTGTTTTAAAGTTCTAAAAGAAACACTCATAATTACAAGGTCAGGTGTATTGACATATACAAGCAGTGGTTCATGTGTCTGCTTTATTTACTGCTCTGGTAAGTTAATTAATAAGCCGCTACTGCTGGTTTTCCTGGCACTAATGCAGAAACGGCCTATGCAAATCAGTGTTCTTGCTAAGCCAGATAGACATTGACCTGAGAAATCATCCCGAGGTAAAGAGATTTATTGTGCAGTGTGAATTTGTTCTGCAGCCATGGACATTAATGGTATCATAGTTAATTTATTTCAGTGTAAAGCATGCATTTAATCGCCTTTTGTGCCCTTATTAGCTCCGCGGGTACCAAGGCACAGCTCCACTGGGGCTGCAAGTCTTCATAGGAACAGCAGACGAGAGGATCCTAAAACCCCACGCCTTCTACCAGGTCCACCGCATCACCGGGAAGACCGTCACCACACCCAGCATGGAGAGGATGATCCACGGGACCAAAGTGTTGGAGATCCCTCTGGAGCCAAAGAACCACATGAGAGTGGTGTGAGTGGCACAGAGACACTGTGGGATACATGTTATTAAGCAACCTGCAGTCACTTCTGTGTTGTTTTTGCATTTCCTCTCCCAGAAAAACAGATGCAGAGTCACATTAAACTGAGTTGTGGGTTTGGTGCCATCTGTTTTCTTTGGAGTTTCTGTTCATAAAGTTTGAGTTTTTGTGCTAATTGCTATTTTCTTCATCACCTCACACACGGTGGCTATTGATGCTCATGCCAGCTGCAAGGTTTTTGTCTTTTTCACTCCCAATAAATGGCTGTTGCTGCTGATGGAAACATAAAATGCACCACTTCTGCGTGCCAGAGAGTTTTTCCAAGAAATACCTACCTGACACTGCAGCAGCAGCAACAACAACAAAATACATTTCGATGAACTTGACGTATGATGAACCACTGAAAAACAGTAGCAAAAAAAGTTTTTTTGAATCAAAATGTCACAGCCCACTACTTTGACAGAACAAAACTAGGTTATACGTGGCTAATTGAAACAGACAGATTACATAAGCAAACTATAGTTTGACTGCATGCGAACAGAAACAGACTTTGAATAATAACGTATCACTTTCATTTTTATTTTTTATTTTCACTTTTTTTACATTTCACAGGATTGACTGTGTAGGAATTCTGAAGTTGAGAAATGCCGACATCGAACTGAGGAATGGTGAGACGGACATTGGACGAAAAAACACACGTGTGCGTTTGGTGTTTCGCGTCCACATTCCTCAACCTGGAGGACAGCTCAAGTCTCTTCAAGCTGCCTCTTCTCCCATTGAATGCTGTAAGACGCGTTTCATTTCTGATAAGATTAATCCTGCTACCTGTTGCAGGGTCATGACATCTAGTATTGTAAAACTTGCAGTTTTATCTATATTACTGCTTATACCTGTATGTATAAACTGTGGCCAAAAGTTAGATAGGCTGGCTTTAATGTGGAGTGTAGTAGTCAATATTGCAATTCTGAATTTGAATCATCATCAAACATTTGAGTTACCAACTGCCATGAAAATGTATTCTGACCTCTGTGTGGTCTTTCATACAGCTGTGTCTTCCTGTTTCCTCAGCCCAGCGCTCAGCTCAGGAGCTCCCTGCAGTCGAGAGACAGGACCTGGACCGATGCTCAGTACTTGGCGGTCAACAAATGGTCCTCACTGGACAGAATTTCACATCTGACTCCAAAGTGATTTTCTCAGAGAAGACACAAGGTGAGGAAAATCAGTAATTGAATTGTCTAGTCATGTGATGTGATGTCATTTTAAGTCTCTCCGTACTCCATTTTACATTTTTAAAGAGGTACTAACAGGAAATATTTTTAATTTAAAATAATACTTTGACCTTTTGGGAAATATGTTTATTTGCTTTCTCGCTGATATGAAGCTACTGCTAGTGGCCAGCTAGCTTAACACAAAAACTAGCTTAGCTCTGTCCAAAGCTCAACAAAATCTGCGTACCAGCACGTATAAAACTAATTAATAAATAAATTAAATTTTGTAGGTTAAACAGGTCCAAAACAACAAAGTGTAAAAATGACATATTGTGGTTTTGTGGGGGTTATATGTATTATTGAAGCGCTGGTAGGTGGATTTTGTTACCTTTGGATATAGTCAAGCTAGCCTTTTCCCCCTGTTTCCAATCTTTATGCTAAGCTAAGCTAACCTGTAGCTTCATATTTACTGTACAAACATGAGAGTGGTATCAATCTTAAATCTCAGCAAACAAAAGCAAATACGCATATTTCCCAAAATGTTGAAATATTCCTTTAATAAATTATGCTGTGCCTCCAATTATTATGAACACGTGATGTGTGTGTTTATGTTGACATGTGATTGTAATGTGTTTATATTTGGACTCCAACCAGGTTTCTATGATTAAAATAGACTAATATTTTGTGCAACACCCAGATACATCTGTGGCCTCTCAGTATCCTGCTTGAGTGCATCCACCTACACCTATAGTACTTTTATTTTCATTGTATTTGCATATCGCCCGGGCAACATCAACTTTCAGTGACGCACATCTTCCTTCTGCCCCCACTTCTAAATCTGACAAAATTAACCATTAGAATAAACATTTACTCTTTTACTGGATGTGAGAACTTTTATTTATTTTTACATGGAAATATCTCACCTCGTTTACTGCTCCTCCTGCCCACACAACATTTTACATTGGGTTACATGGTTTGAGAGCAAAACGGGTACAGTTGACTCCTTGTTGCTTGGTGTGGGGATTTATGCAACAGGATGTGGTCTGACAGACAGATAAAGATTCAGACCTAGAGCAGAGGCTTTGTGTTTTTTTTTTTTTTCAAAGCGTGGGTGGAAGACAGAAACAGCAGGTATAAACTGAGGTGGGAATGAAACCGTAAACCAGACATAAGAGAGAAACATGCTTTCCACTGTGTGTGTATAAATGTGCTCATATGATTTACTGTAAATTAAAGAAAGGATTGACATCATCTGATTTCTTACAAATTATTTTTAGATAGTCATAATGGTAGTAGTTAGACATTATGCTTATTTGGTCTCATCCAATAGTTAGATGAGAAATTCAGTACCACTCACATATCTGTCCAGCAAATATAAAGCTCTAGCCAGCAGACAGTTAGCTTAGCTTAGCACAAAGACTGGAAACAGGGGGAAACAGCTAGCCAAAGGTAATAAGCTCTGCCTTCAGAACCCCCAATGAAACCACAACTTGTTGTTTTTACACTTTTTTCTTTTTGTGAGCCAGGCTGTTTTCCCCTGTTTCCAGTTGTTATGCTAAGCTAACTGGCTGCTGGCTGCAGTTACATATTTCTTGTACAGGCATGAAAGTGGTATCAACCTTCTCATCTAACTCTCGTCAAGAAAGCAAAAAAGCCAAAACCACTGCTTTAAACTTTAATTTGTGTACACAATACTGCCTTTCAGACGGGCAGCAAATCTGGGAGGTGGAGGCCACTGTGGACAGAGACAAAACACAAGCTGTGAGTTAACTTCAACTTATCTGCAATGACACTAAGGCAATAGCCTCATTTTGCATAACCAATTATGTACTTTTTGTATGTATTTGATCATTAAACCAACATTATCTGTTACAAGTTAATTACAAATTAAATTAAACAGAAAGAAAAACA
Source organism: Gymnocephalus cernua (assembly GCA_023631565.1). Taxonomy (NCBI): domain Eukaryota; kingdom Metazoa; phylum Chordata; class Actinopteri; order Perciformes; family Percidae; genus Gymnocephalus; species Gymnocephalus cernua. The sequence continues at coordinate 17,947,798 of CM042428.1, forward strand.
CAAAACATGACCACACACGTCATGCTGCTAGATATCATATTCAAAGAGTTTTATTTCTGATACTGATTTGATTTGAAACACACAAGCGAAAGATTTGGGGCAGCCTACGCTTCTCTGTTTCAACATGACAGTTTGTCTGAATCGTGATTTTTTCGCAATCCCCGTCTAGAACATGCTTTTTGTTGAAGTCCCTCCATATCGAAACCGGACCATTTCCCACCCAGCCAAAGTCAACTTCTACGTCATCAACGGGAAGAAGAAACGCAGTCAGCCTCAGCACTTCACCTACACTCCTGTGATAGGTATATATGTCTATCAGCCATCTCAGTTCAGTCATTACAGGTGGAAGAGGGGTACCTTAAGTGTTTGAGAAACGAGAAATTGACTGAAAGGTCAACACTATGGGGTCAGCAGGGAAAGTCAGTCGTTCTCACCTCTATCAACACAATCAAAGACAAAATGATCATAAACTGAACATTAAACAGGTGATGATGTTGCTAATGTGGCAAATGTGTACTAAGTCACTCATCCCTTGATTGAGCCAAACTTAGAGAATACAGGAAATAGCAACACTTTAATCAGATTAAGATCTAACTGCCATACAATTTAAGGAACATATCAACCTGAAGACAGATCAACACAGTTAAAAGCAGCTACTAGCTTCTTTCTAGGATCCTCACTTTAGTGTACACTGATGTTCTACAATTTTACAAGAAATCAGTCATTAGCTGTTAATAGTGAACTGCAGCCACAACACAGATTTTTGCGTAGGGCGACAAATCTCACTTGCTCTAAAGGGGAGTCACTTTTCGCTTTTGGTTTTGCTAATTATCTCTCCACCTATATGAAATATTCACAGCTTGCATGACATGACATGACATGATATGCAGACACACACTTTTAGGAAAACAGATAAGGGAAAAGCTAACCAGCCATAGAGCCATGCGGCTAAAACAGCTAAAAAATATCACTGTTGGTCTGTCGTTCCATCAATTTGGTCCTGACTGAAATATCTCAACAACTATCGGATGGATTGCGGCACCATCAGGTCACTGTTTCAGTGGCCCAGAACTTTGGTTTATTACATAGACTGTATAAAATATGGACGCAGTCTCCATGACATCACCCACAGGTTTCTGAAGAGCCAGAATGAAACTCAAACTGGGCGGTTCCCGGTGGCTCCGGCTGTCGCCATCTTGGCAGTGCCAGCCGTGCCTATCTCTCGGCTATTCCAAAAAATGGGCAAAGAGGTGGAGCGTGGCTGGAGCTCAGACGGGCCGAATGGCGCCTCCAGTCAATGCTCGCCTCTTGAGACGGCAGCCACCTGTCACTCAAAGTGGCCATGCCTTTAATTAAGCATAATTTTAAGCCTTTAATAATTCAATGTAGTTATATAGTAGTTATTAAAAAAAATCTCCCCATACCCACAGTTGTAATGCAACTTAGCTATATAGAGACCAAAACCGTTTTTTGTCTGTGAACATGTTTATTTTTGCTGTTAAAGTTGGACATTTTAACATGAGGGTCTATGGGGATTGATTCGCTTTAGGAGCCAGCCGTAAGTGGCCATTCAAGGAACTGCAGTTTTTTTCAGTTTTTTTGCATGCTAACTGGCTAAATTACAAGTAAAACCCAGTAATTATTGCAAGCTAAACATCAGCATGTTAGCAATGTCATTGTGAGGATGCTAGCATTAGCTCAAAGCACCACTGTGCCATTAGCACGGCTTTAGTCTTATTTCTGTACTTGTATTCTTGTCAGTGAGCTAATGATAGACCTACAGTCATCTTACCTTTGTTTTTTTATTTTAGCCATTAAAGCAGAACCACTGGATGACTACCAGTTGAATTCGTACGTCTACTCGGACAATCAATCTCTGGCTGGCCTATCAATGAAGTCACTCTACCATCACCTGGAGCAGGAGACCAACCTTCAAGCCTTGAGTGTTTCTCCAACAATGTACCATCTAACCACTGTAGACCCCAGAGCCCATGTGATAATCCCTGATCCACTGGACGACCAACCAGTTTATTACCAGTCTAGAGCCGGCTCTCTGATCAACAACCCTGTGCTGTACCACGCTGCAGACCAACGTTACAGCAACTGTGGTGCCACCCTCCTCGGTGGTTCCCAGATGGCTTCCCACCCTGCCTCCAACCCCAGCCAGTGTGTCAGTGCCAGAACCCCTGTGGGCAAAGTGGGTGAATGTCCTCAGGTTGGTGATTCCTTCGAGGCCTGTTTGGTATCAAGACATCAGAGTTTTGTGCAGACAGCATTGCCACTGGGAAAGTCACCACCTTCAAGATTCATCCAAGGTGACGTTCAAGGGAAAGCTGTAAGCCGATTGGAGCCTCTGACCCAGATCAGCTCTGGAAGGGGAAACCATGAGGAACGAGTTCCAGAGAAAGTCACAGTCAAACAAGAAAACCTCCGCTATGCTTACTTGGAGGATGGTGAGTATTTCTGTCGCATCATTTTTTATCTTGAACAGGCCAGTCGAGAGAGTAATTGGCAACACATTTACATTATCTCTCAATCAGTCAGTAACTCAGGGTCTGAGTCTTGTCTCAGCTAATCTCTGCTTCAGCTGTTTTGGTTTTCCTTTACAAGCCAACAGATCACTAAAATGTTTAGAAGAGTTTTAGAAGATACTGTAATAATTACATTACCAAAAAATGTAATGGGGAAATCAATACATGCAAACTTGCATGAGGGACAGGTAATTGTGGTCCAGTCTGCAAATGCATACAAGCACATTGCAACTGTACGCTTGCAAATCCTGCCTTGTGGTTTGTGTTGGGCCTTTCTATCCACTTTCCTGTCTCTTTCAGTCTCACTCCTACTCACACAACTAAAAACACACACTACACTTGTAGAAGCTTCATGCGCATGCTCAGTCTCATTTTAAATTAATCTAATACAACTTGCTTATGAGCCCTGATGTATTTGAGTTTGACAAAGAAGAAATAAGCAACAACACCATGAAGTGAGAGAACAAGTGATGTACTCTGACCTTGTTTGCTGTAGGGCAACGTTTCTTTTTACACCTCTGTAATGGAAGATAGAAACAGGAAGTGCAGGCAAATACATGCAGACACCTGTGGTTTAACTTTTTTTTTTTTAAAGCAGCGATGTCTTGGTCTCTGATACAGACTGCGGTAATAGTGAAAGTTTAGGTAACTACAACAATCTGTTTTACTGAGCATCAGAAGCAAATTAACCAAAATGCACTACTGTGTTTATGTTATTATTTACATTTGTTATTGTTTCTTGAGATTATATTTTATATTGATAATAGTTTTATTCTTTCTGTCGAAAGAGTCATCAGCAAACACTGTGCTTATTTTTGTTAGGGAAGAGATCATTGATCAGTCCAGAAACTGTTGCAGATAAATCTGTGTTCAAGAAAATGGAGATATCCAGTGGCCAATTCTTCACATCATCACTTCAGAGACTGAAAGTCATCATTATACTGATGGATGTATACAATTAGAACATTTTCTGGTGACCCCCTAGTGGCTTTAACCACAAACCACATGATCAGGAAAGGGGACCTTTCTTGCTCTCCCCCCTCATTTGCTGTCAACGCTTCACTGTTGACTTTATTAAAAGCATAAAAGTCCCCTAAAAATCGGACTTTGGCGACACTTGTTGGTAATATTATACACAAAACGCTGTTGTAGACAGCATAATTCCTAGACCCTCCAACAAGTCAAACAAATAACTTGAGTAAAAATGAAGTGAAAGCAGTTTTGACTCGAATTGCCTCTTTTGTCCCCACAAACAATCATAATTTCAAAAATCTATACAAAGGGGCTTAAAATATAAGACAAATTACTATATAATACAATATAAAAAGTATAAGAAATGTGTAAAACTATATGTGGAAGCTATAAGTGGAATAGCTGTACAGTTTTGTGCTGGAATGTGCAAACAATTCACCGGCTGGTGTGCAAACGTTCACAGTTTTAATATGTAACATTAAGAATGCAAGATGTCTTGTCTTGGTTTATTACAGCGTAGTTGTGAATACTAAAGTTGCTCACCCCTGTTTGTAATGTTTTGCAGTAAATGACATCATAAGAAGAGACATGAAAGGCCACAATGGAAAGTGATCCAGGAGGCCTGCGGCAGCCCTGATGTCCATCAGATTAAGCATATATATGTAAAATGTTGGAATATGTAAGCAATAATTGGTGGCAGGAATTTAAGGCACATTATAGAAACTGATCCACTGTAGGCCTATATGATGACTTTAGACTTTTTAGCCTCAGCAAAGATAGTATATAGGACATGTCATACCTTATACTGTGTATTGTGTCTTTATTTTAACCAGTTTGACTTCTGTTTATCTATATATTTGTACAATTGCTCTTTGTTAGCATGTATAAAATACTTTATATTAAATAAATTCTGTTTATATGAATCAGTGTGTTTGCATTAAGAGCAGAAATGGACTGAAGAGTAAATCAAATATTCTCAACTAACACGTTTTAAAAACAACAACGATCTAATACAACTCCCTTTGTCTTTGAAATTACTTTTCCTGGAATGACGTCATATTTCAGCCACCATTAATTAAGATGTTTGGTCTATATAATGTTAGAAATAAATCTTTCATAAGCTGAAAAGCTTTTTCTGCAAAATATCTAACTTCTCTTAATAGTACAAGCAGTTTGTCTTGAGATGATTAACAAACAGATACCAAAATAGTGTAGGTCAAATCAGTGGCCTAATACAAAAATGTCTAAATACTTGTCTATTAGACAATATATTAAAATTAAAACTTATTTAGGATGTACTGACACTGTTTAAGTGTTACTTGTTGATCCAACACTGTTTTACTTTGCTTTATACTTCAGCTTGGGTTGTCCTACTGTATTAATGCAACTTTAATGAACAGTGTTGTGGAAGAAGTATTTCAATCTTTTACTTAAGTAAAAGTAGCAATACACTGTGAAAATACTCTACAAGCAAAAGTCCTGCATTCAAAACAAAAAATGTCCCTGTCAGAGTTTTACTATTATATATAATGTTTCTGGATTGATGTGTATGTTGCATTTTACTGATGTATATGTTTAAAGTTGTTAAACTACTTTATATACTGTAGTGTAGGGTAATGAAATATGTGCAGCGTTCTATACGATCTTCATATGTCTGTAGCTGCGATGTCGATGTTCTGTGAGAATCATCTATCTCGTAAGAGTCAACTTTTCATGGTGTCAACAAACATTCCTGTTTTCAGCTTTGTGACGAGGCATTTTCCAGCTGACCCAAGAAGCTTTTAAAAGTTTATTTAGCTTATGAAGTAGGAGAATAGTCTCAAAACATAAAGAAACACTTCATCCGTCGGTTTATCAGAAAAATTCAAAAACATCAAATTTTGGTGTGGTTCCCACTGGAGAGAAGGAGGATGAAAAAAACGTAATCTGCAAAGTAACTACACCTGTTAGACAAATGTAGTGGAGTTAAAAGTACAATAGGCTGAACCTCTTGCCTAGGTTGTTATATCTTTTTCTATCGCTCCCAGTTAAAGTGCCAGATTCACAATTCACAGCATGGGACAAGTTAATTTCCAGGTTCATCTGGGCGGGAGAGAGGCCTAGGATAAGATTCAAGACCCTCCAGCTAGACAAAGAAAATGGAGGATTAGCCTTGCCAAACTTTAGGGAGTACTACTATTTACAATTAAGATACATAGTATATTGGTGCTCTCCAAGCTATCAAGGGCCTGGGTCTGGCCCCTCCGCACTCAAGTTTAGGTGGGAAAGAACATATGGATCTTCTTAACGGTGAAAACTCAATTATGAGAGAAACATTTGAAATATGGTATGATGTGGTTAAAAATTACAAGTTAACAGGAGACAGCAAGATGTTGATTTGGCCTTCCTGTACCTCCAGGTTCAGACCAGGAATGTTAGACAAGACCTTTGAAAAGTGGAGAGACAAAGGAATGACAGCTTTATGTACACTTATAGACAAGAACCATTTTAAATCATTTAGTCAACTTAAAAATGAGTTTGGATTGGAAAACGGAGATTTATACAGATATCTTCAATTAAGACACTTCTACGAGACAGAAATTAAAAAGGATATCTCATTGGAAGGGAATGATGTGATTGAGGTGCGGACCGGTTCGTATAAGCAAACTCCTTTAAGAATTGTCTCTAAACTGTACAAGGGTTTATTGAAGCAACAGGGAAGAAATACAGTGTATATAAAAGCTAAATGGGAAAAATAATTTAACATTGAATTGTCTGGGAGTGATTGGCAGTCCATATTTAAGACCCAACACACATCAACAAGCTCTAAAAGATGAAGGGACTTTGGTTGGAGAAATTTAACACGTTTTTTTATTACACCAAAAATTAAAAATAAACAATTAGGTCAACAACAATACTGTTGGAGACAATGTGGGCAACTGAATGCCAACCACTCTCACATATTTTGGTCATGTATAAAACTACAGTCATTTTGGGAGGGGGTTCTGAGAGCCATGGGTGAAATTTTTGGATACAATATTCCTAATGAGCCCCGGTATTTATTTAGGACTGATACCAGACGATGTAATAGGTAAAGGAGACATACGGTATACCTGTTTAAGATCCTTTCTCTTGCGGTTAAGAAGGCCATTACAAGAAGTTGGCTGAGAACTGACCCACCTGGACTGAGCCACTGGATGGACGTTGCAGAAGAAATTCAATCAATGGAACAAATTACCTATAGTCTACGAATTAAAACGGAGCTATATGCTGTAAGATGGGCAAAATGGCACCTGTATGTGACAAAGTAATGTGTACCCCCCTTGTGTTTCTGTGTTATTGTTTTTGTGTTTTTGTATTTGAAGGAAAAAATAAAGTTAAAAAAAGGCTATAGTATATAAGTAGGCTACAATAGGCTATTTGCCTCTCCAGATGTAGTGGAGTTGCATGGAAATACTCAAGTAAAGTAGGAGTAGGCTACCTCAAATTTAAAAATGTTTAAGTACAGTGCTTGAGTAAATGTCAAACAATATTAGCTACAGCTCTAAGATACATGTTTTGTATTGCATACTCTTTTCTCGAAGTAGTGAGAGTGAAAGTATAGGCGGTTCTCTATTTTGTCAAGCCTTAAAAAGTAATGATATATATATCACGCTAGAGGGCGACATTTTCAAAACAATCATTCATCGGGGCGGAAGTTGATTGCAGATTAATAACGTCACTTCCGATAGCCGGATGTTTTTTTTCTCCCTTTGTGAGCAAAATAGCTCACTTTTTTCACTGGATAGTGTTTCACCACTTTACTGATGTTGTTAACATCCCTGTAACGAGAAAAAAAGACAGTGGTAAGCTTCTTCATCCACACACTAACCGTTTGTTGTATTCATGCATAACGTTAGCTTACATTGATGCATTTATAATGTAATGTTCGCTAACAGTTAACGTTACACTGCTGTGCTACGTTGTAAATGTGTCCTTGTTGGGTCTATCCACCACTTTTCGGGACTTCTGACATATTCGTTGATTTTCCTGCTAACCGTCAAGTGTAGGCTACTCACTTAACGACTTACTTACTGTTGTTTGCACAAATAGGTGCATTGAGGAATAACCGATCAAACAGCCAATCAGCAGCAGCATCATGTCTGCAGAACTGGACCTGTCCCCTCCAGAGGTCCCTGAGCCCACCTTTCTAGAGAGCCTACTGCGCTATGGGCTGTTTCTGGGTGCCATCTTCCAGCTCATCTGCATCCTGGCTGTCATCGTCCCCACATCCAAGGGACATGAGCAGGTGGGTAGACACCAAGGGAAGGAGAGGAGCGGGTCTTGTGCATAAAAAAAAAAAAACATTTTGATATGCAGCTCAACATTATTTTTCACAAAATACCTGCAAAGTAAGACATTCTTTTTTTTCAGGAGTAGCAGACTTGTATCTTGGCTCACTGACCTAATTTAGACTTTTTCGGTATGACTGCAACTAGGACTGATATATATCTGCCTCAAGAAGAGATGACACCGTACAGCCAAGTTCACTTATTATAGTCAGCTAGTCCTTGACTAGCTGTCTATAATATATATATAATTACTTGAGTGTCTTATCTTGTGTATATATAGGCATTGGTAATTTGTCTAAAAGAAAAAGGTTAAGCTTTTGGCATGTATGTAATACAGTATATCACTGAAAGATTGATTGTTCTGTTATGTAATGAGTTTCACTGCAGAAGGGGTGCAACACAACACTCTCTATGGTGGCAACATCTTTTATCAAAATACAATCAGAAACATTTGCAGTGTGGCCCAGCTGCTGATAATAGAACTACTTGGAAATTGTTATAATTAATATAATTATTTTGTTTTCCCATCTTGCCTAACAGATCCACAGGCTCTGCAATAACATTATTTTGTAGACAAGATCTTGCAGAATGTTACCATTCAGTCTTTTCTGAAATTCAGCAAAACCAGACATCATTTAGAAAGAGTAGTGCAGAAAATCTTATTTTTGAATGTCCATGAACACAGAGCCACCAAGGGTTCCTCCCACAGTCTCTATACTCACAACTGTCAGGAGAGATTATTTATAGACGAGCAATTAAATCCACTGTCTAATTATTCTCTTTTAAGACAGTCATCAGATGCACTGATTACTCTCCACAGTATGTCGCCATTTCATCCTTTACAGCAGTCATGCTGTCATTCTGCCTTGCTATACAAACACAGAAACAGTGCTGACAGAGGAAGTGTGTGTGTGTGCATGCACGCACGCACGCACGCCTGGGCTATATGGAGTGATGAAAAACTGCATTACCAAAATGTATATTACTTGTTATCACTAATTATTACCCCCCTATGCTCATTATATTGTATTGAACACAAACTGTGTCATGACAAGATTTACTTGGAAAATTATACCTTAGCAAATACTGTATGTGCGAGTTTCGGACAGCAATAGCACCATTCAAATACACTGTTATCTAACCATGCTAGCAGTCATGTCTTTTTACACCATATTTAAAATGACTCAGAGGATTTGTTTTGAAATTACAGGGAGGCGGTTAACGCTTCCTGTGTTTGCTCTACAGGAGGAGACTGAGTCCACTGATGGCAAGGCCACTGAACAGATGAAGAAACCTAAAGGACCGGCACCTCAGATTCGACAGAAACCAAAGAAAGAGGGCAAAAAGAAGCGATAGGGGTGTGTGTGTGTGTGTGTGTGTGTGTGTGTGTGTGTGTGTGTGTGTGTGTGTGTGTGTGTGTGTGTGTGTGTGTGTGTGTGTGTGTGTGTGTGTGTGTGTGTGTGTGTGTGTGTGTGTGTGTGGTCATCAGTGAGTAAACATTGGCAGTTACCAGTACAATTATCACTACAGGTATATGAAACACTAATGTGATATTACAACAATAAAAAGTGATGTGCATTTAATTTGAGACACTTGAATTACCTTGAACTGTGTTATGTGTCCTTCACATTCAACACAGTATTACAAAGAGCAAATTGTCATACCGTTAGCTGATTGTTTATGCAGCTACATATTTTATTGGGTATTTGTTTTGAATTTATTTACTTTTATAATTGAATATGATTGATTGAATTGTATTTGGATTTCAACATACAAATAAATGCATTATGAAGTCATTTACCTCAGCTGTGCATTGCTAAATTTCTGTTTGGTTTCAGTGAGTCAGAATGAGATCATGTCCTGTCCTTATATTTAGTCCTTTTTTATGGCACACTACTAGCCTACATCTAGATTTCTAGGCTAGCAGACTACATGTAAGTTAGTATTTTTTTGTGGCACCAGAATAGCCTGTTTCACTGCAGGTAGGTTATATTTAATACATTTCTCTTTTTTACATTCACATGATGTTAAGAAACTATTGATTAGCCTATATCCACAGTGGATACATAATCTAAAATGAGAAGATAGCACTAGGTGATAAGGGAAGGTTAGACCAAATAAATACATTTAAGGGTTGCACATGTTGGTCAACAGTTATCTGGTATGTTTTTACTCAAATAGCAGTTTAGGCTTCAAAGAAAGAAAAGAACAAAGACAAAAATAGAATTGTTTTTAATGGATTTGGGGCAACTGGCTAGTGTTAAATTCACATTGAATCACTTTTTAATGACAATTTACATCTTAGGATTTTATTTGAGCAATCATGTAGGCTATAGGCTAATACTAGATAAGTATTTCCTAAATATGTTCCAAAGTATTGCCATCGTGACTATGTTTAAATTAAGCTTACACCTCAAAAATATTGAATTAGTTCAAGTTGTTTCCAGCAAATAGCTAGGCTAGATCCTGACTAACATGTCAAACCGTTGAATGCCGACCCCAAGTTACCATTCATGACAGTGAAGTATGTGTCGCCTAGCAACCGATTCGGCTAGTACTAATTTGGTACGTACTGGATTATACGTGAGATGTATTTAGTGAATATTTGTGCCCTGTTCTTGTAACCACTTTCATTACAACAACAAAACCTTCTCAGTCGTGACTCCAAATGATGTATTAGGAAAGATAAACGGGGTGTATAGTCGCGCCTGCCAACGCCTTGGTGACTTCAACTATCACGGCGTTACGCAACACGACGTGAATCTTCTCTTGACTCCGCCGTTGACTGCGTACAGAGCGTAAAATCCAGGCTCATCATATTAGCGCTCTCGTGTTTCGTCAGCGATGCACTATCCCGTGCCTTCCCCCCATACGAGGCATGTCTTCTCCACACCACACCGCTCCTGCTTCCTCACATGAATTTACCGCGCCGTCGACTCTTCCCAGTTGAGCGAGCTACTTCACCGTAGTGGGTGTTTGTCCAGCCCACCGCAGCTGTGCCCTCTGCTCCCGAAGGCAGCAGTCCCCGTCATGACCTCCCCTTTCTGCGATTTTGCCGATATTCGCTAAATGGGATTCGTGGCTGGTCCGAGGTTTCCACAGCAACTGGCCATCCGCTTCCATTATTTCTCTAATGAGGACAGCCAGAAGGATTTAACACGGTTCCTCGCTGCGCGTCTCTGATTTTGGGGCTGAATCTCTAGACGCGTTAAAGGTGAGTTCATTAGAGCGTGTGGCGTTTAAATGCGAGAAAATGAGATTTATTTCATAATTACATCCATGGTTTTGGGTTTGTTGCTGCTTTACGTCTCATACTGATGTTTTACACACAGTGTCTGATACCCCCCCCTCGCCTCTCACACTGACTTGTATTTCATTGTTGCACAGGCCATTCAGTCAGTGCCGCTCGCACATTTGGTCAGTGCCACTCAGTGCCAGGTCTCCGTTGTTGACGATTTACTACACCCCCAGACAAAATGCGCACCGTAGTGCACATGTCATATTTCTGACATTCTCACGACTAAAAAACGCACAAGGACGACGCAGTAAATCGACTGCGCACAGAAAATGCCAGCCAAAAACCATCGAAATTCAAAATGGAGCTGTAACAGCACCTGTTTTGATTCATCAGGCCGCATATGCGCTGTAGGCTATGAGAAGACTACCACAGCAGCATTGTCGCCTTTTATCCCTGTTGCCATTCACAAATCCCCGTTTACGTGCCTAATGTGGATCAGTTTGGCAAACACCGACTGTTGATGTTGTTTTTTTGTTTTATTCCCTCCCATAGCAAAGACGTTATCATCATGACAGCTGCTTCTCCTGTAGGCAGCTACTACCCCACCCCTTGTTTCTTTGAAAGCAGCTTTGCTGACAACTGGTGTTTAATCCCGTGGAAATAGAATTTTAATTATGTGGCTAATCTACAGTCGGTTTTGCGATGTTGGACATATTCCAGCTAATTTACACAAAACAGTGGAATGTGAATCATGGGAAAGCTCAACATTGCATTTTTAACACTGGAGAACCTTAGAGGATGGTGTAATATGCTATGCCTGACAAACACAAGGGTAGGCCTACATACATACTGATCAATAACATTAGAATACCTAATTGAATTGTTGAATGACTTTCTCTCACATAATGTTTTACAAACTGAGAGAGTACATAGTGGGTCAAATACATAATGTTCCCTTTCACAGAGCAGTAGGAGATTGATGTTGGTCTTGACTTGTTAGGCTGGGACTAAATATTATAATATTGATGAATCTACTAAGTGTTTCCTCAAATTATCGATTGGTCTATAAACATGATCCAATAGTGAAAGATATTTCCAAAGCTCCAGGGTAATCTTCATATATCTTGTTTTGTCTGGTCAACAGTTCAGTGCACAGATGTTTTTGGTGATAACTGTCACAAAAGACAAAGCAAAGTGTTCCCAATTGAAGAGCTGAATTTTTGCTATTTTTGCTTTAAAAATGACTATTTGATTAATTATTTATCAAAATGGTTGCTAAATATTTGTTTAATCGACTAAATTGATCTAATTGTTGCAGCTCTAGTGTTCTCTTGTGGTTTTGTTTCTGTCAGAACACATGAATATGTACATTTTTGGAGGGAGAGAACAAAATATTACCCAAGTTTATTTGAATATCCTGTAAATCACAACGACAGGCTGTCTGTAAATTAGCTGCCTGTCATAATAAAATAATTAGAGTTAATAATTTGTTAAAATTGTGGCATCTCTGTGAAAAAAACAGCCTTCATGTCCTCTTTACCACCCTTTGCCCTCTTTTATAGTTTTTATTAGCTGTAGCAGCTACTCCTCATAGCCCGGATCACATTCAGCCAGAGCCTGCAGTTAAAGATGGACAGAAAACGGAAGTGGGTTTTATCAGCTGTGTGCCACAATCCCCCTCTTCCTTCTCCTCTTCTTCTTTTTGCTTCTCCTCTGTGTGTTTGTCACTGAGGAAGAGGGGAGATAAGATTGGACAGCTAGACACAAGCTCAGACAAAGTGAGCAGGGGTCAGCGTAGATTTGGGGAAAAGAAAACAGGGAAGACTTGATAGTTATGTGACTGCATTGTCTTTTCTTGGGCCCTCTTTAAATCAACTGCCTGGCTCCCTTCTCCCTCCTCTCTCTCTCTCTCTCTCTCTCTCTCTCTCTCTCTCTCTCTCTCTCTCTCTCACTTACCCAGGCTATATATAGGCAATCTGTGTATTATGTATTTGGACTGCACTGTTTCATGTTATTATCCAGCATATAGCAGGATAGGACAGTGGCACTAATGTGCTCATTTCCGCTTGTTTTGATCTTGAGGAACCATCATTGTCCCCCCTCCCTTGCTGCTACTCCCCAGGGCAAACTGTAATTTTCCCATTCGAATGAAACAGAGGCTCGAGCGCCTTCACTCTCTGCAGCACAGTGGCAACTGTTACCGTCTGTTGTGACTCATTGAGGTTTGTTATGGACAAATTTGCGTGACCAGAAATGTACAGTTTGTGTGCTCAGCTTCAGATGGAGAATTACAAATGTGCATGATTAGACGGACGAAACGTGAGAAAGAGATACATTCTTTGTGCAGTTGAAACCTGTGCAAAATCAAATGCAAGTTGTACTTAAAGGCAGCACTTTGAAACATTATGTTCTGCACCAAATTATAGCATCCCAGCTAATTGATCATTCAGTTTGGCCTATACAATGAAATTAGAAACCAGCAACGTAAGTTTTTCCACAAGACTATGTGCAAATAATTGAGCAGATAATTGGAAGGCCTGAAGTAAAGGCATTGTGCCCTGCAGGACAATATTAATTGTAGATCATCAAAGATTTAACAGATTCATATTTGTTCTTTTTTGAATGCAACACTCTCATGCTAACCCTAAACTGTGGCCGCTCCTGTCCATACTGGTCCTGAAGAAATTCCTTCCTGACACAACTCCAATGTACAAGACAAAATCCACAGTCCTTGTTCTGTGCACAAATGCATTCTTCAGTTCATCTGAAGTCAATATGAGGCTACAGCCTGAGTTGAATCAAGTGAGTATCTTTCAAAGTTAGTCAATTTCATACCAAATTTCCTCATTGTATCCCTGAACAATGGCTCCTTGTTGAGCTGTGGTGGGGCACAGTATGAAAAAGATGGACTACGAGTCTACAGCCAAATAAAAATGTTGACTTGATGATGAAAAGGCAGGTGATCACCAAGGTGATTACAATTCATCCTGAAGGGAACATGTGTCAAGAAATTTCAGTCAAAGTAGAGCTGGGCAATATATCAATATTATATCGATATCGTGATATGAGAATAGATATCGTCTTAGGTTTTGGATATCGTAATATGGCATAAGTGTTGTCTTTTCCTGGTTTTAAGTTTTCTAAACTTACCAGACTGTTGTAGCTGTTCTATTATTTGCCTTTACCCACTTAGTCATTATATCCACATTACTGATGATTATTTATCGAAAATCTCATTGTGTAAATATTTTGTGAAAGCACCAATACCGAGGTATTTGGTCAAAAATATCGTGATATTTGATTTTCTCCATAGCGCCCAGCCCTAAGTCAAAGCCACAATTGTCAACCTCATGGTGGCGCTTGTGGAAAAGTCAGAAGATCACCAATACCAGTCAGATTTATCACCTGGTCACCATGAATGTCTGTACAAAATGTCATGGCAATCCATCCAATAGTTGTGCTGTGTATTTTGACCTCCATCACTTACATTGGAAACGGCCAGTGTGTGGAATAATCACGGTTGTGTCTAGATGGTAACCCTAGTTTTGCCAAAACTCTTGCGAGACTCGCTGCCTGACGACCTATCCTAACCTTAACCGTTCCAGGTCCATGCCTAACCTCAACCATCTTGCGAGACTTTCGCAAATCTTGGGTTACCATCTAGACATGACCAACAATCAGTGACCAAAAACTGTTTCAATGTGTGTGTGTGTGTGTGTGTGTGTGTGTGTGTGTGTGTGTGTGTGTGTGTGTGTGTGTGTGTGTGTGTGTGTGTGTGTGTGTGTGTGTGTTGTCAGACTTGTGAAAATGTAAACCTATCCTTTAATGAAAGAGTCAGATTTAAAATGACAGCGTGGATTTATGTCATTTCCCAGGGCAGACGGGAACACATCTTCAAATAACTTACATCCTTGTAGGCGTGTGAGCTCTCTTCCTTTTACTTTTTTCCACTTTCCATACATTATTCAGTCCATGTACAGAAACAGTTTAATAGATTTTGTAAGACTCTGTCAACACTGAGAGACACAGGCCAGTGATAAATGTGCTGCAGAAATTGAAGCGCTCTTGAACTCAATCATGGTTCTGAGGTAAATACCCCTCAGAGAACAGCCTTTGAACCAAGCCTCTATTTGCCGTGATTCATATCTAATCCTTAAAATTTCCTTTCCCACAGCACAACCAGGCACAACTTTATTAACACAGTCAGCATGTCTATGGGTTTATTGTCTTTTCAGACATTATTAAACCGTAACTTTATTTTTACAGCAAATTTATACCAGAAATGCAGCTCATACTGCTTTAAAGGAACACGCCGACTTATTGGGACATTAGCTTATTCACTGTAACCCCGAAAGTTAGACAAATCGATACATACCCTTCTCATCTCCGTGCGTGTCATAACTCTGTCTGACGGCTCCACCGTTAGCTTAGCCTAGCACAGATCCTGGAGGTAACCGGCTCCAACTAGCCTACTGCTCCGAATAAGTGACAAAATAACTCCAACATGTTCCTATTTACATGTTGTGATTTGTATAGTCACAGCGTGTACAAATAACAACGTCACTTGAGACACAGCCATCTTCTAACCGTATATAAACTGGGAACTATATTCTCAGAAAGGGAAGCAGTGCTACTTGGGCAGAGTGATACGCTGCAGCTCTGAGCAGAGCTGCAAGCATATCACTCCGCCCCTATTAGCGCTCTGCAGAGCTGCAAGCATATTACTCCGCCCAAGTAGCAGTGCTTCCCTTTCTGAGAATATAGTTCCCAGTTTATATACAGTTAGAAGATGGCTGTGTCTCAAGTGACGTTGTTATTTGTACACGCTGTGACTATACAAATCACAACATGTAAATAGGAACATGTTGGCGTTGTCACTTATTGGGAGCAGTAGGCTAGTTGGAACCAGTTACTTCCAGGATCTGTGCTAGGCTAAGCTAATGGTGGAGCCGTCAGACAGAGTTATGACACGCACGGAGATAAGAAGGGTATGTATCGACTTGTCTAACTCTCGGGGTTACGGTGAATAAGTTAATGTCCCAATAAGTCGGCGTGTTCCTTTAAGACAAAACCTACTTAGAAATAACACTTTTAACATTAGTAATAATAATAATAGTAATAATAATGATCCTGTAAAGCGCGGTGAAAGGCAACAAGAGTTTCTTTTGGAATAAGATTTTGATTTCTGTCCTGGTAAAAAGGGAACATAGAGCGTCTCTTTCACCCCCCACACCTCATCCCCCCCACTGCTCAGGTGCCTGTTCCTGTTGCTGTCACTGGCAGTCGTCGCAGTGTGGTGCAATCTGGTTCTCCCACAATTCTCCGTGCTCCTGTTGAATGGAAAAGCTCACAAGGCACTAAAATCTCTCCTCATCTCCCGTTCCTCATGACTTTTTCCATCTTTATTTCTCCTTTTCTATCTTTTTAAGACTTTAAAATATCTTATTTTCTACCTGTTGGTGCTTTTGTCCATACTCTGACACCATATTAGGAAAAGGCGTCAGGGTCAGCTACAGTGCTAGCTCTGTTGTTTACATACGCATACTCTGAGGCTGTTTACATAAGGATACACTGGTGTTTGTAGTGTTCTGGAGAGAACCAGGGGAAAGTGATTTTTATAGGACACGTCTTCGAGGATCATTACTCTCTATATCGGTGTGTGCTTAAGTCAGTTTTCTAATCGAAAGTCAAATCTTACATAGTACGCAGTGCATACTGCAGTACATTTAACTTTATGTATACTGTCTTTATTAATAATGTGCAGCACTCACTGCATACTTTAACTTTGCAATATACCATCAATTTGGACACAGATATTGAATTCCCCATCAGCTTACTGAGTCGTTTTCTAACTCGCTCTGACCTGTACTGTGTACTGTTAGAACCAACTTATCTGATATTTTGCTGTATCATGATTTCCTTTTACTCCACTTCTAAAGCATTGTGCTTCTATGGGCTGCGCTGTATTAAGGTGTTCAAGCTTTGGACCATTGATGACAGGGGTTTAGGCTTGGGCCGATTGGCGATCGGATCGTATATCAGCGGTTGAAGGGATCATTGACAATTGTTTTTTTCTAAGCCAAAATAGAAGCAATTTTAACTAACTATCGGAATTGAGATAGATGTTATAAAAATTATCTCTAAAATTGGTTTCTGGTGGAGCGGCAAGTCCGCCTGCTGAGCCTCGTTAATCAGCACCAATACATTCTAAATCCTTAATTACAAACCAGTTTGCCGTCTCTTTCCCATGGATCTGACACCTGATGGGCTATGCTTCTTTCAGACAGTCACCCAGCCTCCCAGGCAAGCATGTGAAGTTGTTGAAGTTGTTTTTGTGAGTTTACACTGAAATTCATTTTGCAATTACATGCATTTCATGATATGATATCCTCAGATCCAGATCTTAATTGGCAGCATACAGATTTTGGTTTAGCAACAGGATAAACTGGTGGATAAACGAGGTTTTAAGCCTGTTGCATCTAAACGAAGGGACTCCGGATCACCTTTGATTTGATGTTTAAAAGCAAATGATATCCTAATATAAGTAGCACTGGATCTTTTAAGACAATGAGTAGCTTTTGCGTGGATTCAAGCACACTTAAGTATATGCTTGTTTGCATATTTACTACGTGGACTGCTAATTATATCTGTTACATAAGTGTCTTCATTATTCTTTAAAATCTAAGACTGTGATCAGTTGCGGTCCTGTCTGCCCATTCTGCTTATGTTTTGTCCTTTAAACATCTGCTTCCTCAGTGAGCTGACGTTTGAGGCAGCAGCAGCACCCAAAGTCCATTACTGATATCCAGAGTAGTTGGCTAAATCGAGCGGTTTATTCTTCACACAGCTCACACAGTCCTGTCCACCTCTCCTCCAGGCCTATGGGCCTAGCTCTGTGTGACTCAGTGTTGCACCATGGGATATGTTAACCCCCCAGTGCTCCAGATTACACTGGCAAGAGTTGAATCAAAGCTTGCATGACCGTGCTTGAAATCACTCATGCTCATGCGCATTCTCAGCAGCTAATGCACCCACACAGCTCCACAGTAAGATCCTTCCATATCTTTGAGATTTCCCATACCTGTGTAATTATATTATGCTTGCACATTACACTTATAACACCCACTAAGCCTCAGCTGTCCATGCAGTACACAACAACCACCTACACATTCTTTTTACAGCCACTGCCAGTTCCTTCCTCCTTGTCTGTTAATAACCCTCCTTGTCCTGTCTATCACACTCCCACAACTGTGCAGTGAACGCTCACACGGATACATGCATGTGTTGGAAAAAGGATGTGAGACGCAACCGTGGCTGGGTGTTAGTGTGCGATAGAGCCTCGTTTCCCAAGAGAGCAAGGAACAGCTGCACACACACACACACACACACGCGCGGTGCATACACTTTGTCTGGAACTGAGAGTGCCTCTATTCACAAAGGAACAAGGCTTTTTCATGTGTGTATGACTGTGTCTGTTTCAGCCGGCCTTAAATAGCCAGTCTCACAGTGAGTCACTCTGCACTCCCTCAAGGGGTGGACTTGGTGTGTGAACACGGCACTCCAACTTTCTGTGGGTGCACTTGACTGTCTGAGCGTGTTTGTCTTTGTCTGCACTCACATAATGACAGCACACTCTTGTTGCATTTATCAGGCCATAATAGATGTGTTCTGCATCAGGATGGAAAGGAGAAGCTGCGTTGTAATTACCTGTAGGAGGTGTCCTTGTCAACTCACCAGTGTTCGCACTCTGTTTCATTACAGCCTCTGCTCCTTTATTTGTTTTCTTATTGATTCAGAACAGATTGAATCAACAGATAGGGATGCTCTTGAATGTATTTGTGTTGGTTGTTTCAAGGTGTCCTGTTCTCAGAGTATTTGCATGCTAAACGATTCTAACTGAACCTGGAGCAGCTCCAGGAATACTCTGTGGTGAGCAAAGATGAATGATGAACACTCACAGCACACTCTGCTGAGAGGAATTTTAGTTTGAGAAAGATGAATCAATAGAAACTGAAACTGAATGAATTGGAGTTTTTAAGAAGCTGAAACCATAGAATGATGCTTTTCCTTGATGGTTATTTGATTGTTTAATCAATGAAATTATTATTAAAATAGTTGCTGTAATTTTTCTGTCGATCGGCTACTTGATTAATCGTTTCAGTGCTATTTGGGATTTAATAGCGATGACAACCCAGAGGAGACCTTTTTTCCATCTCTTGGGACTTAAAGTGCTGCATCCTTACTCATCATTGGCTCTCTTCCCAGGTCTGCACATGGGGGCGGGCAAGAGCAAGCCCAAGGAGCCGGGCCAGCGCTCCATGAGCCTGGACGGCACCATCGGCACAGGCTCAGACAGCGGCCACTTCCACCACCTGGGACCTGCCCAGCAGACCCAAACCCCCAACAGGAGCCCTGCCGTTGGGACAGGCAGGCGGGGGCATCAAGGGCAACACCAGCTCGCCCCCACAAACACTCCTGAGCTGGCTCTCTTTGGAGGGGTGGACCACACAGGCACCATCACCTCGCCTCAGAGAGGACCTCTCTCAGGTAGGCGACACTTTGAGAGAGGGGCTAGGTCTGCAAATATTGCAAAATGTTACTCATTACAGGAAATGCTTCAGTCAAATAACAAATACTACTAAATAAGATTTCATTCTTGAGTTTTATATTTCAGGTAGTAACCTAAACTAATTGTAAAGCAGCAAAAAAAAAAGGAATGTTAAGGAAAATATGGTTATTCACTCCAAGACTCCAAGACTTAGATGAGAAGATCGATACCACTGTCACGTCAGTAAGTTCAATGTGATATGCTACAGCCAGCAGCTGGTTAGCTTAGCTTGGAATAAAGACTGGAAACAGGGGAACAGTTAGCCTGACTCTGTCCAAAAGTAACACAATCTGCCTACCAGCACCTCTTAAGTTAAGCAATAACTTGTCTAATTTTTTTAATTCATACAAAATAGAAGTGTAAAAATGGCATGTGGAAGCTTTTTTCGGCAGTATATGTGCCTGGCATTCTTTGGGCCAGGTGCAGCAACTTCCAGGATTCTCTTCTGGTTGCCTTGAAAATAGTCTGCACCAAACCTCCCATATAATTAGTGAGTTTTCAATGTGCTATTAGACAGATTTGGTTGTTTCCAGTCTTTGTACTAAGCTAAGGATTTCCTGGCTTCAGCTTCATAGGGAACGGATATGAGAGTGGGATCGCTCTTCTCATCTATCTTGTGGCAAGAAAGAAAATAAATGAATTTCCAAAAAAATCAAACTTCTGCTTTAAATGTGAATGACACAGTGGAGGCAAAGTACCCCTATATGCCCAATGGATCCTGGAAAATGCACAAAATAGTCTACAAAGAGATGCAAGAGATGTTTTAGTGTGAATAAAGTTATGCAGCTGAGCAGAGCTGCAGAATGGAAACTTTGGAAGATTTAATAAGATCTGATGAGAACTTATCTATTAGTCTGCCCTGACTTGCTTTCAGTTTGAGATCACAAAAAAGTCCTGAGAAAAGTATGTAAGAACTGATTAACAGTGAGTCATATGTCAACAGAAAAAATATGTTCCCTTTCCCACCATTGGCTGTCAAACAAACTTTAAACCTTCTCTTTGACTTTGAAGCCCGCCGTGCCACACTGTCCAGATTTGACTTGGCATTAAGCTGTAATGTGTCTAGACTGGCCAGATGGTTCAGTTAATGTTACTCCATCCAGGGAGTGGAGGGCTCCTGGTGTATCTGCTGGCTGCCTCCTCCTGTGCCTCTAATGAGCCGATTGATGATTGGCTGGAGAGCCCCCAGCTCTATCACTGGTTCATTTAAAGGAAGGGGTAGAAAGCTACACATAAAATGGAAAGCCAATCGATATGATGGCTTTGTCCTTCACGGATGATCAGCCACAAGCAGTCTGAATGTCGATATTTCTCATTATGCCTTTGTAAATTGTTTTATACGGATATGGAGCAGAGGCAAAATATACTGAAGATTTATAGCTTTACAGTGGATAGAGCACATTATCATCTAGGGCTAGACCTGTATTACTGAAGTTAGATTATGGACGCGAGTGTGAATAGATTGCAATGGGAAGTACCATTGTCTTTAATTACATTGTTCCCTAAATGCGCATTTCTGTGTGTTGTTTCTTGCAGGAGGTGTCACTACATTTGTGGCGCTGTATGACTATGAGTCACGGACAGCGTCTGATCTGACCTTTAGGAAAGGCGACAGGCTGCAGATTGTCAACAACACGTAAGAATCAACAGCCTCTCTCTCTCTCTCTCTCTCTCTCTCTCTCTCTCTCTCTGATGCCACAACTTCACAAAAAGATAAATGAACAGATTTGTAGTCACATACATGAGGTGACAAATGTGTAAATGAATGAACACAGTCAGAGCTGGTAACTGTGGAGCGATCCAGACAGCTGAGTCTGATCCTCTCCATCTGTTGACTAAAATGGAGCAGAACGGTACTTTACTAATGCATTCTGTTCCTCTCAGGCAACTGTCTTCATCCTTATCTTTATAAAGAGCCAGTCATAGCATGGTCGCTACACTCTACATATCTTTCCTCCACACAGATAACACACAAAAAATGTTGAAGTTTGTCTGCGCTGTGGTGTGATTTCGATAGAAAGTAGATTTTAGTAGTAGGAAGTGAAATATGATGTGAATTTAAAGCATCTGTAGCATGATTCCTACACAGGTGTTCTTCTGTTCCTGTGAGCTCTTTCCATAATTTCCTGTCATAAGTCTGATCTGCTGTTCTTTATCTGGCACTACATAGTAGGGCTGCAAAATATAATGAATTCATATTACAGTTCCAATATCTACATTACAAAAGAGTATTTGGTGCATGGGATTTTTTTTATAAACATTTTTAATGCAAATACTGAAAAAAAAAGTAATGGGACTGTAAATTGAATCCAGAAATCCTGCATGAGGATGTGATCCTTTCATGGATAGTAAATGGGGAGATATTTATGCATTCCTCTCTTGTAGAATTATTTCCAAATGTTGATTACTGCACTGAAATTGAAAATGGAACTTTAAACTTTAAAAACTGCAGCTTGTGTAACCCCACTGTGTAGTACCACAGCATATCCGGCTCCTCTGCTATCTGTCTGTGCTGTGCTGCTTGCCTTTGCTGTGTCTCCTTGCTGTGTTTTGATGTGTCTGCTGTGTCTGTTATCTCTCCCTCTCTCTTTCTCTCTCATGCTTCATGGTTTCTCCTAGGAAAAAGTACAGCTTCAGGTCAGTAATACTTAATGCAATAAAAAATCTCACACAACCTTTTGTTCACTGTCCCTTTGCTGCTGCGCGTATTTGTCTGTTCAAGCTCGTAGCGTAACTGCAATGAATTAGTAAATTGTGGAGAGATTTGATGCTCTAACTTGCTCGGTTGGTAACATATTGTACACCACTTTATATAGAGCAACAGATGACATTTTAAAATGTCAACTGAGGGACTAAAAGTGGAACAAAAGGTTGCATTTGTCCGTCTATTTCCTTTCTCTCACTTCGGGATGAGTTGTGTATTTTTTTTAAAACTCAATCTTTAGGTTTCCTCTTTGCTTTGTAAAGAACGTATGGGTCGTCAGTCAAACGATGGAAGTTTCAACTTGTATCAGAAGTAGACATTCTCACGAAGACATAATCTGAGGACACAATCTGAAGCATACTGTGCTGCAGATACTGTAATATTTAATTCTGTATTTTTCTAATTGGTAACATATCCCATGAAAAGACCAGAACCAACAAAACATTTATCCAACTAACAAGTATTGTCTGTGGATTTAGCTTATTCCTCTGTTCCAGTGCCATAGACCTCGGTTTGTTTGTCGTAAAACTATTAAAAACACATCAATGAGCCAAACTGTTGCACTGGTTGATATATTCCTTCATTATGATGAATGTTGGCACTGTCGTTTATTTTGAGTCAATTCCACATACACTTTCCTTCTTCCATAAATATGTATAGTATAACATGTGTTCATCCGCAGCTGAAAGTAGTCCCTTACGACTGCATAATGTACTCCGGTTGCTGAAAACAAGCAGTGCTCAGCTGTTTAAAAATGAACCCATTTTTTTTGTGACTCGTTTTTAAAAATGTACGTCTCCAGTTGGAACCAACAGGTTTGGAGCTGAGAGCCACAGACAGGTTGCATTGTAGGTTTTGGTCTTTTTATGGCAGTTGTTGACAATATGGAAAATACAGACTAATATTATTCTTATTATTTTTAAGTGTCCTTCCCCCATTAAATATTGTGTCTTTTAATTGGGAATAAACTAAAAGATCATTAAACCAAGAAATGTTACGGTTGCCTGGGTCAGTTCTCTGTTTATGGTTGACTCTCTTGCCCTCGCTCTCTGTCTCTTTCTCTCTCTGTCACAGAGAAGGGGACTGGTGGCTTGCTCGCTCCCTGACGACAGGAGAGAGTGGTTATATCCCCAGCAACTATGTGGCTCCGTCCGACTCCATCCAAGCAGAAGAGTACATTATTCTTCCCTTGTTTCACTGTTGCAGTTTCTTTTTCTACAGATATGACAGTTCTTCTTAGTGCGAAGCCTGAATGTAGCATTATTCTTTATGCTGTACTTACTAATGCAAAGAGTATAGAGAGAATATATTCCAATATACCATCCAGTACAGTCCTCTGTATTTCCAGTCAAAACCTATTTCTGCCGGCCTGCTCTAGGCGCTCAGTAGTAGCTTCTCTCTGATCTTATTCTCCGTGGCCCACTTTGGCAGGTGGTATTTTGGGAAGATCACTCGGCGCGACTCCGAGAGGCTCCTTTTAAACTTGCAGAACAGACGAGGAACCTTCTTGGTGAGGGAGAGCGAGACCACTAAAGGTGAGAGAGCAGACACTCCAGAGGCTACAGGCATTATCAAGATGGTTCAATTAGGTCTTCTGCATTTCTCCGTGTCTGCTAATAATGACGTATTAAATCGTATTTCAAATGTTATTTTGAAATATATATCACCCATTTCAGGCTGTTTTACCTGGTATAAGCCCTGAGGCCTCCATGTACAGCTGACATGATTAATCGACTAATCAATTAGTCAATCAACAGAAAATTAATCAGCAACAATTTTCTTTTTGTTTTAAGGTCTTTTTTTTTTAACCCAAAATAGCCAAAATTCACAAGTTCCAGACTCTTAAATGTAAATGTTTGCTGGTATGCAGTATGTTAGCCTTTTGTAATAGTTTGACTAATAGTCAGACATATAGTCACTACTTTATGACAAAAACTAAACGATTCATCGTGAAAATAATAAGGGGATTAATTAATGATAAAAATAATTGTTAGTTGCAGCCCTACTTGCACACACACTTGTACTTATTTCTCATGAAAATCTGTTTGCAGCCATTTTGAAAGACAAACAAAGATCATAACGTAACAACAGACAGGAAATGCATGCCTTGCCTTATCAGATAAAATTCGGACTAAAAAAACAAGTTTTGTAAAACATGAGCTTTTTATTTTTAAAATGTGTTAACACTTTACACTTTATTAAACTTTATGTATGGCAATTTCTCTGTGTCCCTGGAAGTTTACTCCACACAGCAGATGTGATCTTACTTTGAAATAAATAGATCTTTCTGGACTCAATTTAAAAGAGACAGAACCTTGTAATTAAGTCATTTGTTAACTTTCATGCAGGCCCATGGCACTATATCTTTGTTTTTTGGAGTTTTCCATCTTTCTGTAAAACTCTACAGTCAGATCTAGTCCTTGTGACGTCAGTTGGCTCTTTAGGGGGTTGTTTTGGAGGAAGTGGGAGAGAAAGGAGAAGAGTGGAGTGGGCCTTGTGAATGGATAGGGGTAAATCACTCTGCTAGAACTAGGTCAACCTAGGAGGGTGCTGTATTTCCCCCTGGCTAAAAGTCTCTGTTCTCCCAACATACACACACTTAGAGAGGGGAGCATGAAGGCATGAAGAAGGGGGAGACTTGTAGGAAAAGGGGAGGATCAGGGAGAGTAGGAGGAGCTCTGACAGGAGGTGTGTTGGCCTCTGGGTGTGTTCTGTATTTGATGTCACGTGTGGCCCTCGTTCTGACCTGGTTTTAAAATCTGTCCTGAGTGATGTGATCACTGTGAATGAGGAATGTGAATAATAATGAAAAAGCGCTGCCTTCAGTCTGTCTGTGTGCCGAAGGACGTAACTTTTCTCTGCGCGGCGGCGGTATGTGTGTAATATGTTCAGATTTTATGAACCTAAAAATAAGGATGTCTACCGGCAGTCGCCAGGACCTGTGCATGGGGAGAAAGACATCTTTAAAAGTCTCTGTGTGTTCAGCTCGCAGTACTTCTGTGGCTTATAGGAGAACCTCTGTGGTTTGAAGTATCTTATTGTATTCTCAATGCGTCCTGGGTTCATTCACACCAGTTCTTAAAGCTGTCAACTTGTGATCAGATCACTCAGGACGGATGTTAAAACCAGGTCTGAATGGGACCTGAGGCTCACCTGTGGTTCATATGTTGACCAAAATGTAAATCATGTCAGACTAATAATGTCATGATCAGTAACCCACTTCAAATCATTAATCACGGGGCAGTGGTGGCCTAAAGGTTAAAGAAACGAGCTTGTGACCGGGATGTCGTTGGTTCAATCCCCAGGCCAACAGGATAAAATCTGAGTGGGGAAAGTGGAAGAGCAGCACTTGTCCCTCCCTCATTACCACCACAGAAGTGCCTTTGAGCAAGGCCCTTAACCTCCAACCGCTCCAGTGGAGCTGCTCAGTGATCAGGGTGTTCCTGCAAAAGAGAGGCTGCCTCTCAGTGAACCTTCCCTGAAAAAATAAAGGTGTAAATATATATATATATATATATATATATATATATATATATATATATATATAAGCTTTTGTTAGTGGTGTATGTGTCCCAACAATTGGTTAAGTCTTGTAGTTTTTGTGTGGAAGCGTTATATTATGCACAAATTTAAATATCCACAGGAAATAGTTATTTATCATTTGTAAATGTAATTTTCTGAAAAGTGTCTGTACAAAACAAGTCAATAATAATCACTGCTATACTCAGTAAGATCAAACGTTACGTACTAATGGACCATGTTCAAGTTTCTTTATACAGCACATTTCATACAACAGGCGTAGACTCAATGTGCTTTAAAATAAAAAAGCAAAAAATAAATGAATAGGCAAAGATAATACATGGCATAAACATATAAGATAAGAATGTATTACAATGAAAAATGAATAAGATGTATTATTATAATAATTACAAACCCCAATTCCAATGAAGTTGGGATATTGTGTAAAACAATGATTTGCAAATCCTTTTCAACCTATATTCAATTGAATACACTACAAAGACAAGATATTTAATGTTCAAACTGATAAACTTTGTTGTTTTTTGCAACTATTCACTCATTTTGGATTTTATGTTACAAAGCAGCTGGGACAGGGACAACAAAAGACTGGGAAAGTTGAGGAATGCTATAAAAAAAAACAACACCTTGGTACATTCCACAGGAGAACAGGTTAATTGGTAATGATTGCGTATAAACGGAGCATCCTAAAAGGCTTAGTCGTTCACAAGCAAGGACGGGGGGAGGTTCACCACTTTGTGAACAACTGTGTGAGTAATAGTTCAACAGTTTAAGAACATTTCTTAATGTACAATTGCAGGGAATTTATGGATTTCATCATCTACAGTCCTTAATGTCATCAAAAGATTCAGAGAATCTGGAGAAATCTCTGCACGTAAGCAGCAAGACCGAAAACCAACACTGAATGGCTGTGACCTTCGATCCCTCAGGCGGCACTGCATTAAAAACCGACTTCATTATGTAAAGGATATTACCATGTGGGCCACTTCAGAAAACCATTGTCAGTTAACACAGTTCATCTCTACATCTACAAGTGCAAGTTAAAACACTACTCTACAATCAGTGTTCTCATTTACCAAGTGCTTATTGAGTGTTATTAAAAGAAAAGGTGATGTCACACAGTGGTAAACATGCCCCTGCCCCAGCTTTTTTGGAACGTGTTGCAGGCATCAAATTCAAAATAAGTGAATATTTGCACAAAAAAAAAATATATCTTGTCTTTGTAATGTGTTCAGTTGAATATAGATTGAAAAGGATTTGCAAATCATTACTTCATTGGAATTGGGGTTGGCATTATTATAAAAATAATAATACTGATTCTAAAACAAAAGTTTTGCTCATTAACCGCACACTTCAAACCTAACTAAAAGCTTGCGAAATAAGCTGTTTATAGTCTGCTTTCAAAAGAAGACACTGTTGTAGCAGACCTTAGTTCATGGGGGGGGGGGGGGGGGGGGGGTATTCCAGAGACTATGACCATATAGACTGGACAAGGGCAGAAAGGCTTAGTTGAATTTCCAGGGCCCTTAAAGGGGCCATGAGGGACTTGCCCAGCACAGCTGCTAGGAAACTCCACAGAGCAGCTGTCACCTGGCCCACGTATGCCTGGTTTTATTGTTCTAACCTGTCTCTGTCTGTTGTTTTATCTTGTTCAGGAGCATATTGCCTGTCAGTGCTGGATTATGATAACACCAAAGGCCTGAATGTTAAACATTACAAGATCAGGAAGCTGGATAGCGGAGGTTTCTACATCACCTCCCGCACCCAGTTCACAAGCCTACAGCAGCTAGTCTTCCACTACCGCAGTGAGTACTCGGACACATCTGCTCTCTGATGATTAACCTCCTACAACAATGTTGCCCCCAACCTGCCTGTTCACTCTCTCTTTTTTTGCCTCTTTCAGAGCACTCTGATGGGCTGTGCCACGCTCTATCAGACGTGTGTCCTGTGTCCAAACCTCAGACCCAGGGACTGGCCAGGGACGCCTGGGAGATTCCCCGAGAGTCCCTTCGCCTCGACCTTAAACTGGGACAGGGCTGCTTTGGAGAGGTCTGGATGGGTAAGAACTATGCACCACTGCTTTTCAGTAGAATTGATTGAATTCCTCTCACGCCATGGCAGAGAACATTGAATATACAAAATATGAGGATCAATGACTCATCAAGTGAGATGACGAGGTGAAAACTGGTAAAAGCTATTGATTTCTCATTAAAGGAATACTTTGACATTTTGGGAAATATGCTTTTATGCTTCCTGGCAGAGTTAGATGAGAAGATTAATACCATTAATACCTGCTATGGAAGAGTGGTATCGTTCTTCTCATCTAACTCTCAGCAAGAAAGCGAATACTCGTATTTCCCAAAATGTTAACTACTCCTTTAAGTCTACAGCACTTTCTCAAAGAAGTAATACAATGGTGTTCTTTTTCTGTGTTTTCTGACAGGCACATGGAATGGTACAACACGTGTAGCCATTAAGACCCTGAAGCCTGGCACCATGTCTCCAGAGGCCTTTCTTCAGGAAGCACAGGTCATGAAGAAGTTGAGGCATGAGAAGCTGGTCCAGCTGTATGCTGTTGTGTCTGAGGAGCCTATCTACATTGTGACAGAATATATGAGTCAAGGTAATACAGGACACAGAGAGTAACAAGTGCTAGGTATCAAACTCCAGTACTTTTTTTGGTGCTGAAATTGAAATGCGTATTGTTCACAGTCAAGTACCGAAAGCTGGCAGGTTATATTTCTCAAAATAAGATACAAAAAATGAATAAACTAGTTGTTCATTTGGTGATTATCTATTTCATGCATTATGTTTCACACGTGACTCTTTGTAGTTTGGCTTATTTGGAGCTAATGTGCTTGCACTTGATTCTTGCTGTCTGGAGTTTGTACCTTCATGGTTGAAAGTACTTAATTAGAAGTCGCTCGAATAAAAGCATCAGCTAAATGACATGTAATGTAATGTAATGTGATGTAATCTACCATTGTAGTTTGTCTAAACATGTTTTACCTTGCACTCACAGGCAGCTTACTGGACTTCCTTAAAGGGGAAGCAGGAAAGATGCTTCGTCTGCCTCAACTAGTAGACATGTCCTCTCAGGTAAAATAACTTTCAGTTCATCCACAATAAAAACTACACATTTGTATCTGTAATAAAATCCATGTCCTCTCTCCGTCACTTCATCCAGATTGCAGCAGGCATGGCCTACGTGGAGAGGATGAACTACGTCCACAGAGACCTGCGCGCTGCCAACATCCTGGTGGGAGACAACCTGGTGTGTAAAGTGGCTGACTTCGGCCTTGCAAGACTCATTGAAGACAACGAGTACACTGCCAGACAGGGTGAGTCTACACCTCCTCTTTCCACAACAGATTATTCTTTCATTTGTATTAACGTAAAAGCAAACAGATATGATGTTGGAACTACAACATTTTACGTTTTCTTTAATTTCCCATGGTTGTTTAGGAGCTAAATTCCCAATCAAATGGACGGCACCAGAGGCAGCTCTGTACGGTCGTTTCACCATCAAGTCAGATGTCTGGTCCTTCGGTGTGCTGCTCACAGAACTGGCAACTAAAGGCAGAGTCCCCTATCCAGGTAGAGACTCACAAAATATATCAGCACCCGAGCAATTCCCCATTAAAACAAGTGTTTCTTTAACAAGACGTTCTTAAACAATAATCCTGCTGCATGATAAGAGCTGAAACTTGAAACATTTTGCAAGCAAGTCTCTCGTTCCAGCTTCTCAAATGTGAGGATTTGGTGCTGTTCCTTATTGTGATTGTAAACTGAATGTCTTTGGGTTTCGGACAAAACTAGCTATTTGAGGAATTCATCTTGTACTTTTTGTACAAAATTGTGATGGTCATTTTTCACTATTTTCTGAAATTTTACGGACCAAACTAAAATGATCATCAGGTTAACAGATTATCATTAATAAAATGAATTAATTCAATTCATTAAATTAAATTAAGGATTAAAGATAATCATTAGTTGCAGCCCTACAAATGCTTAAACGTACAATATAACCTTCTGCCGATAGGGGTCTCTCAACCAAAACAATGGATTGTAAACACGGACTTTTGATGACGTTGGTAAATTGCGTGGAATTATGGGAGTTGTAAACACCTTCGCTGATTAGAATGCATCTGTTCACGGAAACGTTTACCCATTCAAATGTATTCACTTTACGTGTAGTAACGTTTATTCATGTCATTCTAATAACATAGCTGCATTTTCCACAACAAAATTACGTTTTTCTTGATTCGATCTGTATTGGTAGCTGACCAGTTAGCTAGCTAGTGAGCCAGCAGCTAAAACACAGTGACCATCACAATATATTTCACATGTCACTGTCACCTTTTGAATGGTTTCAACACCGGGGTGGACGGGGCTTGTTGTAACGCTAGCTAGCTACTCAACGAGCCTGAGAGACAGGTGTGGGTGCTGGGTGGGGATTGCCGGGGGAATCTCCGATGGCCGATGTGCAGCAGCAGAACATCTCCAAGCTGCCCGGAATGATCTCCCCCTTCACTTTTCTTTAATCTTAACTATTAATTTAGCTAACTGTAAAGACAGCTAAATGTGAAGCGGTGAGAAATTCGGCAAGGAGGAGATTTTGGCACGAACACCGGTAGCTAGCGCTAACGGAGACTAGCTAACATTAGCTATGGATGGCCGCTGTTGCGACTCGGGTCTGGGTCTGATATGGTGTATTTCCTGACGCTTCATTAAACACCGTTAGTGTCGTAAGCACCCGGCACCGGAGTTAAGTGCTGTATAGTACTTATACTGTATGGTTTGCTGTAATGGTGGCTGTCTGTTGGCTGGCTATGGGCTAACGGTAACTGGCTATTGCTACATGTCCCGGCTGTGTTGTCAGCTCTTATCCCAGGCAGACAAACCGGGGTGCTAGCTAGCTAAATTAGCATTAGATTAGTCGTCTTATCTGTACAGCTCGTCGTTTTTAGACATTTTAATGCAGAAATGTTACATATTGTACCTTTAAACTATAGAATTACTTATCTAATATTTTAAGAATTTAAATGATAAATGTCATGCTCTCAAAATACCACAACAAATATTTTTTAAACTAAACAATTTCATTATTCATCCTGACTTCATTAAAAATTACTGATTTTTTTTAGAGGCGGAAGGTCCGTTTGTTCCCTAGATTGAACTTCCTGTTTCTCTGGGCAGGTATGGTTAACCGCGAGGTACTGGACCAGGTGGAGCGCGGCTACAGGATGCCCTGCCCGGCAGAGTGCCCCAGCTCTTTGCACGAGCTCATGCTCTCCTGCTGGAGGAAGGACCCAGAAGAGAGGCCTACATTTGAGTACCTGCAGGGCTTCCTAGAGGACTACTTCACCTCCACAGAACCCCAGTATCAGCCTGGGGAGAACCTATAGAACCACATACACTGAACCGAACCCGGGGGGAGAACCTCAACACAGAACGATCTGCACTAACCGACCTCAGAGGAGCACCTGTGGGAGGATCTGAGCCTGTGAAACTCATCAGGGAGGAACTTGAGATTCTTCTGTGGAAACAAAACTGAGATGGAAACCTGCAGACGTCCCATCATGTGCCATAAAGAAACCGCTACAGAAGAACCTGAAGAACCTCTTTTGTGCAAGCGCTCACTGTTTACTGAAGGTTTGCTTGCAGAAGTGAGGTTAAAGGCTGTAAAAGAGAACTCCTGGTGGAAAGACTCTGGCTCTGAATTAATGTTTTTTGAGAGGTGCGACTGATGTGGGTGGAATGGAATCAGGATCTACAGACCGAGCGAAGGGGGAAACGAATAAACCTCCCCTAGAAGAGAGAAGGTCAAGGGAGGATATTTCAGGCATGAGCTGTTTAGCAAAACCTCCCTCTTTCCCTCTTCTGTTGTGTCTCTTTACCCTCGCCTGGTACCTTTTCCGTCCACAGAAGAGCACTGCCACTGTGGCTCAGGTGCCAAAGGAAAGTCTGTCTCTCTTAACGTCCTTTATCTCCCTTCTGCCTCTCTCTTCTCTTTCTCTATTTCTGTCTGACTTGCGGTATCTCTCTCCAGTTTTCTCAAGTGCTGCTTCTTCAAAGTGTCTCCAAATAACTCAGCTCTGGAACTCTACGTTGCATCTTTATTTATGTTTACTTCGACAATATGCATTTTTTGGTTTAAAGTTTTGTTCCAGTGGCAGACAAAAAAGTTCCTGATTTCTCTTGTTTTTTCTGATTATCAATAGGCAAGGTTGTTAGAACCACTATCATGGTAGTGCCAACAGGCAGGTTCTGTAACTGAAAATGAGGTCAATTGAATTAAAATGTGAGGCCTTTCTCTCTCGACTAACCCTCCTTTTCTTATCTAGCTGTATTTTTTGACATACGCTGAACGGCCACAGTGGCCAGCTGGATCCAACCTCAACTATTAAAAATGACTTTGATGCAGGTAGTGTTTGAATGCTTGTTGTTTTAAATGACCTTGCTTTAACTGGAAAGTCACATTAAAAATAATCAGCACTGTTATGGTGGCACTAAAAACTAGTTTTAATAGTAGTCATTTCCTCAGAGGCATAAATTTCATCAAACATTAATGTGACCTACTAAGAGGCTCATGGCTACCAAACCAATCATATGTTCAATCACTGTTTAATATTCAACTCCGCTCAAGATGGGAAAACCCTGAGTGCAAAAGCCTACATTGTTGTGGGCCAAACAAATCACATTTCTTTACTGCTGTCCATGTATATAATGTTTTATCAAGGGGCTTACGCTGGGGTTTTTAGTTCTTAAAAATCAATAAAAATCTGCTCCTTTTCCCCAGTAAACGCCATGTTGGTGAGTAAACTGGAACAGATAAACCTGGTACTGTTTGCTGAAGGATTCAAAAACACTTAACAGCTGTTGTGTCCATAGAAATATGCAACCAGGCGGCCCTAATGAAGCTGTTAAACTCTGATCAGGTAACTCTAATAAAACTGTGTTTATGACTTACTATAAGAGTTGATTTTAAAACCAGTTAGCATGCTTTTGTGCCGTTCTTCTCTTGATCATTGGCTGGGTTTGTATTTATGCTGTACTGTACATCAACATGTGTATTTATACTTTAGTCAAGGTTCAGGTGAGGCGAGGGGATCATCCTATAAACAGACTTCTGAAGATTTGTGCCATTAACCTACTTTTTTAATTTATCTTACCCACTGCTGCCAGTTCTCACTGTCATATTGTACATACTGTAGCTCTTTAGGGTTGGTTTTGTATCATGTAAGCCACTTTCAGATGGCAGGTATTTATGTCACCCATTTCACAGTGGTTTAGTTTATGACGTAGTCCATGCAGCAATAGTAGATTTAAAGCTATAGATTGTTGCCAACAAATATTATGAAACAAGTTATAAAAATATGAGCCATGCAGCAATAAGAAATGGTCCATTCCCTCTAAAACCATGAAATTATTATCCGGCGATAAGGAATCCCGACGGCTAATCAATAATGTGGATGATTCAGAAACCACAATGAAATTGGAGTTTGTGTTGTGATTTGAGATGAAAAATGTGGACATTGGACAAAGATGTAAATAGTATCTTAAACAAATGACTTTGACTATCATGTAATTTTCCTTTTGTATAGTAATTTGTTTTTCTTTAAATGCACCTCCATGTTGAGGAGCACACCTGCTCCCAAAATGTGTTAATATCAAGATACTACTGTAAATGGGGCTCAAGGAATGTTTTATTTTTTTATTATTGGACTTTTTTCTGAAAAAGACAATTTAAAATTAGGCTTGACATAAAGTATATATTTCCGAGAACATCTTATCAGTGCTTTCCTCTTTAAGAATTGGAAATCCCCTGTTTGTTGTAACGCACTGAAACGCCTGTTAGTTACTGGGACAATGTGGAAGTTAATGGGCTCATGACAAGTATGAGTAATGCCAATGTCTGATTGGATTTTCTGTGCCATATTAAAGAAGTATACATGTTTTTTTTTATGAATCTATGCAGCTTCAGTCTGGCACTCCTGCAACTTCATGGCCATTTTGTTCTAAAGTCAAAAACAATGATTATAAACAGAAGGTGTGAGCATTTTGTAAGGACTTTTTTTGTTTGTTTCTTATGTTACAGGATTAAAATGGGTATCGTGCCACTTTATGTTGATCTTTAAATGTGCAATAAATTATATTTCAAATGTGTTTTGATAAGAGTGTGTGCTGGTGTGTGTGCTATCCTTTGAGCTATGAATATCATGCTGTTTGGGCATGACGTAGTGACTTCCTGATAAAGTGACAAATATGCTGCTCCACAAGCCAAATTCTGGGACATTTAAAAGCAGTGACGAGAATGTCATGAATGAAATAGTGTAATGAGAAAAGACAACATTTTTAGAGAAAAATGCATGCGCTCGCTGCTGAAAATGTTCTTTATATTTTCAGTTGAAGTGGTAGTAAAAATTAAAAAAAAAAGAAGCTGAAGTAGCAGTTATAATGCAAGTGCTAAAAGAAGTCGATGCATTTTTTAATTACAAAGCAGGTTGAGTTGCTATACAAATACTGTGAAGTTTTAGGACACAATTCATGGTATATTACTTCTGTTTGCCCCCACAATAATATTTTAATCACAGCAACAGTGAATTAAAATGTATTTGATCAATTCCATAATGTCTGTGAGACACTTTTAATAACACTGCCTCTGAGCCTGTCAGTGGCAAAAACAGCACTTTTGGTGGATGGAAATTGACGGTGTACATTTGCCCTATAGGGTTACATTACAACCCCATTCACGGCTGCTGGTTACAGCGTTCTTGTTTAATACTGGACCAATTTTAAATTTGTTCACATTAGTCACTTAGACACAAATGGGTAAATAGTGTCCAGGTTGAAAAAATACCTACATTTCCCTTTAAGCAAAATATCTGAGTACTTTATCCACCACTGCATGCAGGTTGAGGGTCTGGTTCAGGTTACTTCTGGTCGTGACAGTCAACCCCTGCTTCCCTCAGAGCAGCTTTATGTCCACACGGGGGCAGTATTTGTCAGGAGTATCAAGGACATTAGTGGAGCTAGAGGACCAGCAGCAGCAGACTGTAACCCACCTGCAATGGTGGCCTCTTGCTAAACAACATTAACCTTTGGTAGTCATTTATAGATGGCGTGATGGATGACAGCCAGTGACACATTTGACACAAAGCTCTCCTATGGCACCATAATGTAAATTATGTGGAGACATCTTTAGCACACTGTTCACCTTTTCTCTCTCGTTTGCATTTTGTCAAAATCCTATAAAACTAACTGCAGCTGTTAATTGATTACAGATGAGCTCCTCTTGTATTGGCTTGAATCAGCGGCCAATCGGCAGCTGACGTTTCCCCACTAATGAGCAGCTACTCTTTGCTGCAGTTTTCCGCTCTGCTGTGATTAGGATAAAAAAAATATATCAGTTAATAAAGTGCTTAATTGATGTGTGTGCCTGCGTGCGTGCGTGCGTGCGTGCGTGCGTGCGTGCGTGCGTGCGTGCGTGCGTGCGCGTGTGTGTGTGTGTGTAACTGGCTGTTGTTTTTCCCATCTGCTGAACCGCAGTGCAAGCCATTTATCTCAGTTATTCAGACAGTGTCAAAGCTCCATCTGTGAAAACAGTAAACACACTGACTCACACTCTCTAAGTGACTGCCATTGATACTAGAAAAGAGAACACTGCAGATACACACAAGGATATAGTATGTCTGCACACGCACACTGGGCTACAGTTACTGTTTGTTTTCATCTCATTACAGTGACAGGAGCATGGCAACCCCGGAGAGAAGCTGGATAATAGTAGTGTTTTCTTTTTCTTTTTCTCCACTAATGGTCCAGGTTGCCCGTCTCCTTTAAATCATCCCTGGTTTGTCTGCATCATACAGTTAGGTGTACATGAAGATATCAGAGCCCTTTGTTGCAAGATGATCCATTACAGTGAATTTACGCCTCATTTTGATTTTGTCAAAGTCAATCATCTTGACACAAGTTTTACCCCTCTGTACACACTCTCTCTCAATGTTGCCCTACAGAGTGGTCTTCCTATTTCGTGAATTTTGATGAAAGAATAGTTTATATAGCCACCATAAACTATCCATAGCTAAATTATTGGCAGAAAAATGAGACAAAAGTAAGACAAAACATCTGAACACTGTACTGAGAGCTCACAATCATTTTTATTTAATAGAGCAACGTTTTTATCTCACAAAGATCTTCATCATGTCAACTTGACTGATCTTTTGTCTGACAAATGCCTTCATACATTTCTGGAAGAAATAGACAAAGCAGCTTCCAAAAATATAGGATGCTTCTATAAAGAGTCTACACTGGTGGGATAAGGGAATCAGTAACTGCTACAATATGAACAGTGCTGAAAAGTAACTAAGTACATTTACGTAAGTAATTAGCTACTGTAGTACATTTAACTTCTACTTTATACTTATACTTTCTGAGGGACACTTTTATGACATATATAGTTTTTCATTCGAAAAATATGACCGCCTATGAAATATGATGCATTGTTATAGATTAAACTAATCCAAGAGTATGTTAAACTGTTAAAATGTTGCTAATACCTTTGCACTTTACTTAAGTCATTTTGAATGCAGGACTTTCTATTTCTACTTGTATTAGTAAATTATCTTTGACCCCTAAATGTAAAGAAGACCTATCTCTATAACTCAACCACTGCTGCTGTTACAGCCCAGGTAAAAGATGCCACACTGCCTGGGCTGGGCGAACGGATATGACAAAGAATAACTAACATCACAGTCTATTCTTTATGAATTTTTAACTGTAACATCATCTGTTTTTTAAAATCCCTTTTCACTTCCCCTTTCTTCACTCTTGTCATATTTGCCTTTGCCTCCTAATTGTCCTTCCTCTTCCATTTCCTCTGTCTCTCTGTGCACACTTAGATATTCTGTTTGAAGGTAAGACTTACTCCAGGAGCTGAAAACTGACCCACATGTTCTCCATCATCAACTGACTTCAAACACCGGGAAGATCACTCGGCTACGTGTACGAACAATCCATTTGCTTTCCTCTGTGCTCGATTACTCCTAATGACTCTCACAGACCCTGGAGGATATACAGTGTGCAGAAACCAGAGATCATTCTTGATATCAGAGGATGACCAGGTGTGCAGACGCCCCCCCAACCTTTAATCAGTCTTCCTTTGTTGTAGAGTGTCGTGCTGTGTTGACAGAGCTGTTTGGAGCCCAAACCTGCATGACTGCTTTACAAGCTACCTGCCAAATTGCCGCGGGTTATGGAGCTCTTTGTGGCATGAAGTTGCACCCTGTAGCGATTACTGATATCAGTCTCCTTGGCAGGATTAATTATTCCTGCGGCTCAGTTCTGACTTGCCAGTGAGAACTGCGTTGGGACAGTTTTGATACGCATGGAAACCTGTGGACACACATCTTCAAGAGACCAGAAAATATGTGGACATATCTCACACCTTTTCATTGCCTTTCACTGGTTTGTTTTGAGAGGATTTGGGGTCCTGGATGAACAAAAGAAAGTCTCTGTTTGTAATAATCTGTTTGTAGGGTTGCCAGGCAAATTTCTCTTCTTTTATTTCATGCTATTCTTTGCATCATGTTTGTGGTATCATAGTGTACAGCTGACTGATCTGTATACACATATTACCACAAGCTCATTTCTTCCATCATAGCCATGCTGTTTATCAGTCGGTCCACCACTTAAAATATCTCAACAACTATAGAATGTCTTGCCATTAAATGTTGGGCACACAGTCATAGCACCCAGAAGAGGAATCCTAATGATTTTTTCTAATCCCCTTACGTTTCCTCTAGTGCCACCATGAGGTTGACATTTGTGGATGGATTGGACCTCAGGAGGATTTCTACCAAATCTGGAATAACCTTATGAATAACTTTCCCATCAGCCTTAGCTCTACTTTACGTTAATACAAATTGGCAAATAATAGGATTCTAACACACTAAACTGAGAAGGTGAACATGGTCAACATTATACCTGTTACACATCAGTATAGTTAGTGAGCATGATGGCATGCTGTCATTAGCATTTAGCTCGAAGCTAGCGTGTCTGCAGTTGTTTCTTTATTTCTTTCTTTTTGCCTTTCTGTCTTTGTTTTATTCCTCTCTTCTCCCTGCTCATAAATTCTCCCTCCCTCTGTCAGCTCTCCTCCCTTTGCCATCACTTTGCTCATCCCCTCTCTCACTCCTTTCTACCCCCTCACTTATCACTGCACACAGACTCTCCCTATACCTGTCTCTTCTATCTTTCTGTATCTCTCCCTCCCTCTCTTTCCCTTCGTTTTAACATCTTGACTCTACATTCAAGTTTCGGGCCTCTCCATTCCACCATTTGCCTCTCCCCGCTCCCTCCACTGTTATCCATCATCCTCTATTGGTCCATTCATCACGTAGCCAGGACGCTATTGGTTCATTCATCAACGAGCCAGCAGCCCCGCAGCTGCAGACAGCAACCAGTACACAGGCCAAGGAATGTATAGGCTCAGAGTTTGGTCCCTAATGTTGCACGGCACTTGAAACTGTGCAGTAAGTATCCTGGGAAATTCCCAGAGCCAAGACTCCTTTAATTGGGTCAATTATAAAGTACTCAATATTTTTGAAACAATAGTCTGATAAAGAAAACAATATTGAAACTCCAGTAGTTACTCCTAGTAGTACTCCTGCAGAACCTGTTTTCATGCTTTCATTTGTGTCACGTGGCTGATGAGTTTGTCAGATAGAAAGAACCTTCCATACATTTCCCTGA
The DNA here is from genome assembly GCA_023631565.1 of Gymnocephalus cernua. NCBI lineage: Eukaryota > Metazoa > Chordata > Actinopteri > Perciformes > Percidae > Gymnocephalus > Gymnocephalus cernua. The sequence continues at coordinate 17,986,454 of CM042428.1, forward strand.
AGCCAACATGAATGTGAGTGTAACACTGGGTGCTGTGAATTTATCTGTATTTAACCCATGGCCAAAAATAATGGTGATTGGCTGCCAGGCATCTGTTAAATTCATATTACAGAATGCCTCAAACATATGCTGCCTTCAAATGCAATTAGTGAGGTTGATTTTTTTACATGCTGAATCGAAAACACAATACGCCCAGGATTCAAGTGGTCAATGGTGCCAGGTATTACTATATGACTCCTTCCGGTTGCAATTTACAAATAAAAAAAAGAAGAAGAGTGATTTCCAGTCAGTGTATAACAGCCGTGCAAGACTTGAGACAACACTACCCTGTTGAAATTGTACGCACTACACAACTGAGTACATAATGTATACAGTGTACTACATGTAAGTGTGCTCATGGAAGTATCCAAATTGTGACACAGCCTATGGTAAGATAATACACTCTGAAGGAATCTGACATAGAAAATCCATTATTTTCTATACATCAGAGGACCTAATAGTGTAGCATCACTTCAATTAAACTCATATTGCCTTCAGAGAAGTTTAATAGAAGCTACTTTCAGTTCAGACCCATGAAAACCAACACAAATCACCAATACACACACACACACACACACACACACACACACACACACACACACACACACACACACACACACACACACACACACACACACACACACACACACACACACAAGCCAACTATTAGCTGAGGTGGACAGGGCTCCTACCGACCCAGTTTCACGTGCCACACACACATAAACAGAATGTAAACTACCCTAATATTTCCAGGTGATATTAATTAAAGCGTGAAATGTTTTTTGCATCTATCAACACCACCGCTCTCAGAGGACACAGCTGTCTTGAGTCTCTGACAAACTGGTTCATTTGCCAGTCGCTATCCTCTCCTCATTCTCACCAGCTAAACCTTCTGCCACCCTGAGAGCACGAACGAAGGACGGACAGAGAGATTTGCACACATACGCCATTCTGCAAATTGGGTTTCATCACCACCAGCTTAGTGTAAACTTTTGTTTTACCTCTACATGACCTCATTTTGAAGATTTTTATTATTTATTTTATTTTTGGTTCCTTTCAGTAAAATAGTAAATGAATGATTTATTCATTCAATTAATAATATTTAAAAATGTAAATTCAATCTCTTTCTAGAAACACTGACCACATTATCTTTGGAGAATCCCCAGGCCTCGCTGTGAACAGTTTTTGTACTAAAGAAAACATTCCCTATAACAAATTGGCAAATGCGTGTTTTGTGGTCCTCAAAGCAATAACAACTTTAATGAGCAGCAACATTTCTTTCCAGAAACAGTGTCCCTTGTTACTTGAGACAATCCAAATTGTGGTAGGAGGCAGAAAGTTCAAATACAAACGTCTTAATCTTAAACAAGTAAAACAAAAACTATGTGTAGCATGGCAGTGTCAAACACACTGTCTTTTGGATAATTATTAATTAATTGATTAAATATTCTGAATATGCTGACATATCGGGGTCAGTGCTTTCTTTTGTCACTTGGACAGGGTATAGAGTTTGCCTGTGCTCGCGTTTGCACAGTTGCTCAATAATGACTGAATGTGATGGCATGTCTGTTTCTATTCAGCCGCCCATATATCAGTCTGTGACCACACAGCCTCCAGTGGTGCGACAGGGCACAGCTGAGAGTCTGGTGCCAAGGATAACAAGGGCCTCCTTCAGTGCCACGTACTCTCCTGCAGCGCCGCACCTGTCGCCATGCGTGTGCATGTGTGTGAAGCATGTAACTGAAAAGACATGTGGTGCTCATACACATTCCATCAGCCCCGCTCATGAATCACTCTGCCCCCACCTCTGCAGCCACCGGCCCGGGGTCCTTGGAGAGAGATGAGGAGAGATGGGAGGGTGAATGAGGCGAAGTGTAGGAGGCTGAAGTATGTTGAATGTTAATGCTTTATGTATGTACAGTATGTGTGCTATCTGCTTATCTGGGTGTAGGTTCACTGCTTTGATACAATACAAAAACTAAAACCCAGCTAACATAAATGCACAAATATTATATATTTAAATAGTACATATATATATATATATATAATGACGGTCTTGTCCTTTAAACTATGTGCAGATACTCTTTATAAAACTCATCCAAGACTGTGCAACTCACTCTGGAAAACCCTGACACTGGCTGTCTCCCGTCCACTCACACTCCCCCACTGGGGGCCCGACATGCTCGGGACATAATGTCAAATTCCACATGGCTGAGCTACCTGTCCAGGATATTATTGGACCACATGCCTGACAGGACTGCAGGAGCAGGGGGTTGGGAGGAGACGAACAGCAACTGTGAAGCTGATATGCAAAGTGCTGGAGACTAAGAGGATGGGAAGCTCCTTTACAGTGACAAAAAGACAGCCAATATCACACAGAGAAATATAGACAGAAAGTGAAAATACAGATGAAACAAGCATAAGCAGAGATAGAAAATCCAACCAAAGTAGCGTTTCTGCTATAATAAACCGACAGCCTATACTACAAAACTGGAGCCCTAAAACTGGCAAAATGTAGAAGATTGTCAGACAACTTTATTTTGTAATTATTGTGGTGGTGAAGGAATATTTAGATCTTTTACTTAAGTAAAAATAGCAATACCACTCTCTGTTACTACTACTACTACTACTACTACTACTACTACTACTAAGTAAAAGTCCTGGATGCTAAATGTTACTTAAAGTGATATTTTGATGATTTAAATCCAGCTCTGTGTCATGGCATGGTGGGCGGTGTGCGCAGATGAACAGTGCAAAGCTTCATTCTGTGGCCGGGATCCGCCGGATGACGCAAAACGCATCACGGAGGTCAGCTGAGATCTATCCAGACCTTGGCTTCTACGAGCACTGGCGCAACAGAAGGAAGCCAAACATCGCTCATCTAAACACACTGCCCACAAAAAGACGACACACAGCTGGATTAAAATCAGCAAAGTGTCCCTTTAAGTAAGAGTATAGTACTTTGGCGTGGGATGTTAGTTGTTTTGTTGGGAGTAGTGTCAACAACACCACCTGGGGGAATTTCACCCCCAGGAAATTTAATAGAAGGTTTAACCACTTTGAAATTCAAAGGTCACACGTTTGAAACACCCTCGACTGGAGACATGATTCAGAGAATATATATATGTATACATTTATTCACAAGAATTCTTCTGTTAAAATGGCACACAGATAAGTCATCTGTAACATACATACTTAGATGGCTGCACGAGTGATGTGGCTGTGTAGCGCTCGCTCCTTAGGCCCTCAAAGTTTGTAATAAATAGATATCAAAACTAAAACAATGCCAAACTATATATGAAGATAGTCTGCTACCTTGTGTCGTATGAATCTGAGATCTTGAGCAGTAACACAAACGTAACCTGCTGGATGCCGCAGAAAACAGACAATGGAGGAGATAATTGGGAAAATGCTGAACGATTTGAAAACTGAAATCTCTGGTCAAATCAGTGGTTTTAGAGAATTCCAAGACTTCCCAGGAGAAATGAGGAAAGACATAATGGATCTACAGAAAGAGATGAAAAGTCTGATATGCGATCTAAAATCCACGGCATCCCTAGTGGAAGAAGCAGAAAAAGAAGAAATTATAAGGGAATTATGACGCTTTAAACTCTATTTGAAATGATTAACTAACATATATTAACTCAGTTATATTTTTGACTTGTTTGATAAACTTTTACTACATGTTGTCAGTTTCCATACAACGCAAGGATAGAAAAATATATTCAATATGCCAAAAGGAAAGTATTTTCATAAAAGCTCTATTTATACATTTTCAATAAATGTTTTTGCTGGACACGCAGTGATTTCTGTCTGTGCTTCACGTGTCCAGAAAAACAAGAATTTGAGATGCTGTTTAGGACGACTGTAAGATAATCTCCTGCCAGAGAAGCATGAGATCATCACTGTATCAGCAAAGCTATGATCCATAATAACCACATATTACAGCCAGACGTTGTTGTGTTTGGAGAACCATGTGACGAGCCAATGCTCTCGTTTCTGCAGGGCAGCCTCTTCTCACAGAGAATCCTCTTCTTCCTCTTCTTCATCAGGTCAAGGATCTAGTAGATTAAAGAGATGGATTAAACCTTTTCGTGGGAAGGAGAGTCAAATGGTTAGTCAGGAAGGTCGCCTGAGGAGGAGAAGTGAGGAGAGGAGGGACGGCTGCCGCGGCCAAACACAACAGATGTTCTGCTCTGGATGTTTGGTTTCAGCTGCAGTGGGGTGTGAAACAGAAAGATCTCAACGTGATTTACAGCCAACACTCCTCTCTTCCTCCTCGTCCTCCTTTTTTACTCTCCTTCTTCTCTCCTCTCCTTTCTTTTCCTTTCCTTTCTTTTTTTTCCTCTCATCCCCTCTCCTCTTCTACCTCCTCTCTTCCTCTGCTTTTGCTCTCCTTTCTGTTCTCTCCTCTGCTTTTCTTTCTTCCTCTTTCTCTTCCTCCTCCTGTCCTCCCCTTATCCTCCTCTTCTAATCTCCTTCTCCTTTTTTCCCCCTTTCTCTGCCTCCTCCCTTCTGATTTAGTAGCTGCATATATTTGAAGAGACACATGTATTTCCTTATAATCTAGAATTTTCAGTTGTTGCTAAAACAACTGCATATCAATATATTTCTGGGCTGTAACTCATCAAACGTGTTTATTGATTTAGAGCAACATCAACAAAAAGAAAGTTTGAGACCAGTTACATTTTGAGTTCAGTCTGGGGAATTTATTTGTGTTGAGACAGAACTGCTCCCTCCGCCTGCAGCTAACAAATGGAAATCATTATGTGTGATTGGAGGGTTTGGCTGCCGGAGACTGTCTCTGTGACTGACACTCTGGACTACCCACTGGCTCTCAGATGGAATTTGTGATAAAGCAATCGGCCCTGAGGATTAAAAGGCATCTCTCAACCTGGATCACTGTTAAGATTCAGCATTGTGTTTGGCTGAGATTTATCTGTATTTATCCCAAATGCAGCGATGTCTTGTGTTCACGCCCAAGATTCCCATCATGCAGACAGTAACGTCTACATTCCAGGGTCTGATAAGATTTGAAAACAAGATAATTAGCTCAGATCTGTTGTTTTCTTGTCATGATTTCCTTGCAGCCCTGCTCCTGACCTATACTTTCTCTCATTCTCCTCCATCAACCTAATCTCTGTTTCCCCTCACTCCTCATCTCCTCACCCCACCTCCCCCCTCTTTGCTTTGATGTTCCTAGTCAGCATCACCCCTCCCCGACCAGACACCCTGGTTAGCCCAGATTACAGGGCGGTGGAGGGAAGCAGCCACACAAAACAATCATTTTTTTTTCAGATTCATGTTCTATGTGTTTAAAGGGTTGGTTCACCCAAATTACAAGAAAATAGCCATGCAGTTGTGGTTTTATTTGCACAAGTTTTGAAGATTTCTGCTGCCACCCCAACGCAATGGAGGTGGAGGAAATTACATTAAAATATCCAAGAACAACGTCCTATTTACTCTGGATAACCTGCCGAACACTCTGAGAACATTCTTCACCTTCTACCGAAGAAATAGTTCCTTCAAATAGGGTGATAAATAATACGGATGATTTGAGCTGGTGGTGTACACAGCTGTGAACAAAGAGTCACTAGTTTAGGGTGAAAAGGTCACACAGGGTCGAGATTGGTAGCAAGTGGGACAGGAAATGAAGCAATGGAAAGTTGACTCACTGGAGTGTGTCTGCGTTTGTGTGTGTTCATATTATCATTGAGTTACATTGACTGTTGACATACAGAAAGGTAGCCCTCTACAGAAAGCTATTACAAAATGTGTAACTTAGTCTGTGTTTATGTCAGTTGCATATTATTTTTGTGAAGCACTTTGTGATGTTCTGCTCCTGAAAGGTGTTATATAAATAAAGCTACATACTACTTACTTACTTTTGTCATTCAAGGATCCAAATGGAATATTTGCAATGATGGTCTATTTACTTAAAAGTACTGAAGTGTTTACCAGATTTAGCCTCCCCTGGAAGTTGTTTTGTTAATGAAATTCCACAGAAAACCTTGTTCCCTAAATCTCCTTGTAATAATGCAAAGACTTGAAAGCAGCTAGACTGCTACCATGGAGCCTCATCCCCTTAAACCCCCACACAAATCTCCTTATCCTTATCTTGAAAAAGCCCCCACCCCACCTTGTCTACATTGTCCACTCTACCCCAACACCCTAATCTTGACCCCAGCCTGCTCTGCCCCCACCTGCCCCCCTCCCCTTGGCCATGTCAGTATAACAAATGCACCCCCATCCTGAAACCCAGCATGCCACCAGTCCGTGATGGATGTGCACATCACAGCCGCAGTTTACAAAGCCTCCGTGAATACAGTGCAGCCACCCCTGATCCTGTCAACTGAGTCCCTGCACTGCAGCTCTTACCGCTGCACACAGAGGGGCTCCATGCTAGTAACAACTCTTAAAACCTGATAGTAGGGATGGTGGAAAACCTCATCCATAAATGTCAAGCACTTCTAGCCCCCCACCACCGACACCAACGGCAACCATGTAGAGTTTTAGTTCACTCGAGCACTTTATAGGGGTCTTACATGGGAAAACTCTGGTGTGAAATTGAAGATGAATTGTCGTCACTTAAGAATGTGCAGCAGAGAGGTGGAGAGAGTGATTGCTTATTTTGTTTGTGCAATAAAATTCTTCTTTCCCCCCCTTACTTTTTCTTCTGCAATGGCGTTGTTCTTTCCTCCAGCAACAGGCCATTAACCTTTAAATCAAACAGGAATCTGAGGCAGTCAGACATATCCCTCAAACAAAAAAGCCTCCATCAATAACCCTTCACCTCTGAGCGAACTGGCAGAATATTACATTGACTATCTATTTCATCCCATTCCTAACTCTCCACAACCCAGAGCTGTGCACCCGGACAGTAACCTGAGCTCTGCCATGATATTGCAACTGCCCGGACAGGAGTTGTGTTTGTGTAGCTGTGTGTGTGTGTGTGTGTGTGTGTGTGTGTGTGTGTGTGTGTGTGTGTGTGTGTGTGTGTGTGTGTGTGTGTGTGTGTGTGTGTGTGTGTGTTGTGTACAGAGAAGGAAGTGGTGGATTGAGGTACAGCGTCAGACCCTAAACCCCAAGATCAGCCACCTGTGTGTTATCAAAGCCAGCCTGATAATCCTCCCTGCCCTGTGTCTGCCCCCCCCCCCCCCCCCCCCCCCCACACACACACACACACACACACACAGATGTAGATGCTGTTTGATCTCACATCACTGGTTTCTCCTTAACACACTCCTGCACAAGATATCACTATAACTCAGCTCTGGAAACACAGATGATGAAACATGATTATCTTTGCAGTCAGTCTGCTTCTGTGATCCATTTCTATTGAAGGGTGTTATTATCAAATGCAATCAAAATATTTCTCATGTGTGAATTTGAAGTTCAGAAAGCTCCAACAGGCAGCTCCAGGCAGCAGAGAAAATAAACCCACTTTACTTCTAATGAGGGGGAATTTCTCCACCGCATAATTTAAACTTACAGAAAAGCATGGGAGCAGGTGAAGACCTCAAGATGCAAATCAAGAGAATGTGAGGCTGTGGACTATAATTTCCTCATCAAAAAGAAAGACATACTGTCACAAGAGCTGCTTCAATCCAAACCACATCTCAACAGGTAATTAGACATTAGCCGTTCCCTCTCTAACCAAACCTACAGCAGGGTCTTTTTGGAGCCCAAAACACAGGAGCCAACATGTCAACCGCACGCTGCACCCACAAACCACTTCAACACTTAATTTGGAATTTTTCACTTGCTCCCTCTGACCTGTTTTTGCCATTTTCTCCTGCATACATTTCCAAAGGGGGAACTCCATTGCAGAAACATAGGTAAACCTATCCAACAAGGGAGCCCATTCTTTTGAAGGATCACTAAATTTCTGGTGTAATTTAATTCCTGCATGCCTCCTGTCCCGTATCACGGCTGCGTGTCTCTGAGGTAAAACACCATAGTAAATAATAGCCGGGGGCTCCAACTCTACTTGCCAGGCTGTTATTCCTTTACAGTAGAGAAATCATAAAGGGACTGCAGTCATAAATATACATCATCCAACAGCTCTATAAAGACTCCATGGATGGGAATTATGGCCGTGCAGAGGCGTCTGCATAAATTGAATACCATAAAGCCTTGAAATTGGATGCCTATTGTTATGGTGATGGCAGCAATGATCAAGTATGGACTAGAAAGAACTGTGTTGTAGAAAACATTAGGACAAAGCAGAAGACAATGACTTATGAACTTGCAGGCAATCCTTAAAAAGAGGTAAAGTGGAGTTTTGGGAGATAACTGAAAGGGCAACCCTAACCCTTGCTAATCAATATGTTTGGGGTTTTAGTTTAGATAAGGTCAAACTCCACAAAAACCCTTAGCAGTTAGCAGATCCAGAGAGCTTGTGAAGACACAACTTTAAAGTATATTAGACAGTGAATGGATAAGAACAAGAGTCTGCAGCCATGCCAGTGACTGTGAGGCTGTACTAGGCACTAAGAGGTTCTTTGAGCTAAATGCTAACATCAGCCTGTTAGGTATTTACTTTAGCATGTACGCCATCTTAGTTTTGCGTGTTAGCATGCTAATATTTGATGATTTCCACTAAACACAAAGTAGCCTACAGCTGAGGCTTATGGGAATGCCGTTAGTTTTGCAGGACTTTGGTCATAAAACTAAGTATTAGACAAGGTCAAATTTTGACCAGATGATGGTGCTAGAGAAAGGGATCACCAAAGTTATGTATATAAGTTATCCTGACAGGGACGTTAATGTCTGTACCAAATTTAAAGACGATCCATCAAATAGCTGTTGAGAAATTTCACTAAAACTCTTTTCATATATTATTCCTGTATCTTTCATTAAATGGGCACAACATAATAAATATATGTCCCCGATTTCCTTCTTGAATTTTATGCAAAGAGGAGAAACATTGAAGATCATTAATTAAACATTAATCTTTTTGATCGTCCGTTGTAGTCGAGGAACTATTTAACAGGCAAAGAATTAACCTCCTGGTTTTCACAGTGTATTTCGAGTGACAAAACAAACAAGTCCTGCATTTTGGTCTTAGTTCCACATCACATCCTCAGGCCCCACCCTTGTAATCCGACACCACTTCCCCTCTTCAGAAGCGAAAGCAGGAATGAAATCTATCGTTTCCAGATCAGTGGAGGAGGGAGAGCGCAAGAGGGGAGGAATAGCGTGACCTTCTTTGATCCCTTCTGAAGGTCTTCCTCATTCCCACCCTCTCTGTGCCCGCCTCCTCCAACTATCACATGCATGTTCTGCCCTGCCAAGCACCTGTCTACAGGTATGAAATTAGAGGGAAAGACATTCAGGGCTTTTGCCTGCACACAATGTCTCCTCTGGTCTCACCTGCTTGTCCTCATCCATGCCTCTGCTTATCTCTCCATCCTTATCTGCTTTCACTATGTCTGTCAGCATCCACATTTCAAACTAAATTACAGACAGTGGCGCAAAATGGAGTCAATGATGATTACAATCAGACAAGAGGATGTACAATTCAGAGGTGCTTAAAACCAAACACACACTCCCTCTTCTAAAAATGAAAGGAATAATGATCTTCTCTACTGAAAACCAGTAAATTGTTCATACTAAACAAGACATTTTTCTCCAGCTCCTTATCACCTGCTGAGTATGAAGAAAATCCACAGGAAGGAGAGGCTTTTCTTTTACAGACTCGCTCAAACATTTAACATATTAAAATAAAGCCCTGCCAGTGTTTAGACAAATCCAGACATATCAGGGTTTATTTATCACTTCTGACAGCGCTGATGATGATTAGGCTAATTAAAGCCACATTTTCACTCCATCACTGACTTTCAAGATCAGAGAAAGTCCATGCTACACTGGGAATTTTTTTGATTGACATTTTGTTGGAATTGATATGGATGGAAGATATGCTTGTCCACTCCTAGAATAATTTAACTCTGATGGTTTTGGACTCTACTACCACACTTCCCAGGTCTTTCAGCACTTTATTGCAAGGTGACATGGCAACATCATAACCTCCCTGCAATTATAAAGAAACAGGGCATTAATTAAATTGTGTAATACCATGAACAGAATCATAAAATGCTTCACTCTAGCCAACATGGACAATATACTCTAGCGTTGCAAGCTACACAGCAGCCCTGCCACACATGCAGCTTGACAAACTTCCGCTCTCAGATATACAGCATACATGAAAATAGATCAAACTTAAGCTACAAAATGTAAAAAAATATTAATACATTTACTTTACACTAGTTTAAAGTCACATACTTATTGCATATATAGAAAAAAAACAGTGAAAAAATGGTGCACCTTCACAGGGAAACATCCAGAGCGAAAAGAGAGAGTAAGCTAGCTCAAGTGCAACACATACAATTCAATACGTGACATAAAACAGCTAAACTTCCTAAAACACAGAACAGTCCCTCTTGTAGAAAAGTGTACGAATTACAACATATTTACTGTCATAAAAATAACAACTTTCGGAAAGTAAAAATAAAAAAGGTAACAGCATACAATGTGTACCTTTCAAAATAAAAGAGCCCAATAAATCTACATATGGTACTACAGGAATTAATAATGTCCTTTAGCACAACATACACACTACTACATTAGGAACAGTTATTGATTTAAACATTCATAACACGGAAAAAAGATATGAAGCAACAGGCCCAAATTTCTCACTATGTGGTGAGCCTTTAATATGACCTTGTAATATTTGATATTAGAGGCGATAGCTTAATAAAGTCTGTTTCTCTTTCTCCCCTCTTGAAGGTGTCCATCGTTTATCATGACTCCCCGCCACAGTGTAATTCCAATGCTGGGTGAGAGTGAAACAAAGCGGTAAAGTTGCAGCCGGTAAACCAAAACAATGAGCTGAAAGATGCTAAAACACTCTGTAGAGCTGAGGGGAGTCATGTGATAATTGTCTTTGGGTTTGTGACCCCTTTTAAATCACACACAGTCATTTGATCTGTTGTTAAATACAAATACTATTTAGTCCAGCTTTAATGAAACACTTTCACAACAGTGATTTATTTCTGAACACTGATGATTTTGAACACTGCGTGAAGCTTCTCAACAGACCACCGTCGTAGGCAATGAAACTGTCCCTGGAGGTGCTATCTGTGGTCGGGATCAGCTCTCACCTCATCCGGCCTCCTCATGCCTCTCTCTAATCTACCATACTGGGACCAGCAGCTCCCCGCAAAGACCTCCAGTGGAATGTGACAAGTCATGAGACGGCCACTGCTGCATCCCTCCCTCCTGCTCTGCTTCTCTCCCTCCCTCATGCACGGACTGTGGAGCACATCTATAAACTGGAGGATATGAGACACAATGGTAGCTGACCCGGGTCACTTGAAATACTCAAGGTGTGTTTGATTTACCACACAAGGTACAATGGCATTGCAATAAAACTGGAAAGTATTGTGTGCCAGGCAGGATAAATCAAGAATACCTCACATGCTATAAATTGAAACACATGTTCAATCCAAGAATAGTACTTTTTTTAATATTCAAAAATGTGCTGCACACAAGGTCAAGGTAACTTTATTTATACCTGTTGGTAGATTTGGTTTTCAGTAAGCGATGAGTGGGTCAGCCTCGTTTTACACACACACACACACACACACACACACACACACACACACACACACACACACACACACACACACACAATCAGCAGCACATGGTAGGATGTAACGTGATAAAGTGCTCAGTACTAATAAAAAAAATAAAAAAAATAAAAAATCAACAGACCAATCAAATTAAAAATAAGGCAGCAGACCTGTATTGCTATTACTTATTGATTGTACTGATAGCCACTGGGACAAAGCTGTTTCTGTATCGCTTAGTTTGACCGTGTTTGGTGTTTTAAGCCCCCAATGTCGCCAGGCAACGCGGCAATGGTTATGTTCATAGACGTTATGTTTATGGTTAAGATTAGGGTTAGCTGCCTGGAAGGCGACATTGGAGGCTTAAAACACCATCGAGCTAGTTTTACAGGCTGGTACTTTGTACCTGCGACCGGACAGTAGGAGCTGAAGGTGAGGGTGGGAGTGGTCTTTCAAAATAGATCCAGCTATCCTCTGTAACTGTTTGCTATACAGAGATTCTGGTTTGAGCTATGGCTCTCCCATGAGCCTACTGGACCACTTCACAATTTGGTTTAGACTGTTCCTACTTTTAAGAGGCACGTTCCCAAACCATGACACCTTACATTACATAATGATCTGCTATTTCATGGGAGGTGAGGATTAATAGGGGTATAAATCACAAGTTGTATCGCAATATGATATTATATAGATTTTTTGGACAATGATACTACATTTGCAGATATCACTGATTTGATTTAGTTCAGAGGCCTACAATTGATTAATTGAAGATGATATTATACGTCCATTTAACCCAATCAGTTACATTCATAGCAACTCACAAAAAACAACTTAATATGATTTGACAATTTTGTTACTGAGCTCTTCCAGACATTTAAATAGAAAACAAACTATTATTTTTAATGAAAGAGTAAATACAAGAGGGAATTTCAAAATAAAGGCTCAACTTAAAGATGATGGCATGTATGAATTTGTTTTCACTGTGCATCAATGACATTGATGAGTTGATCATTGAATGACATATCAATCCAGATTGATGTATTGATACACCCCTAATGATAACGTGTTACAGGGCTCATAAATCATCATCAGCAGTGGGTGGATGGTGTCAACAGCTCAAGTTAGGCTGTAAAAAGGTCTCGCTCGGCCTGTGGATTTAATCCAACATGACTTTTGCATGTCAGGATCCCATTTGCAGCCCAGGACAAAATCTCTTCTGCCAGCTGAGGTTGAGTAAAATAATATGTGGGCAGATTTGGGAAGGGAACTGATACCGATCCAAATGGCGGATAACAGCAGCATCAGACCTAAGCGCTAACGTGTGTGTTTGTGCATCTGTCCAAAGAGAAATGTGTGTTTGTTCAAGTGGTTCCCTTACACGTGTCCGCGTGCGTGTGCCAGCACATTCCCAGTAGCAGGAGATCCATCATCTGGGTCATATTACAAAGCAGTAGGGATCCTCGGTCAATTCCGGCTGACGGATCAAAAGAAGACCTAAGATGGCAGCTATGTCAATAACAGGCGCGGCCTATGCTGACATCTGCCAGCCTCAAACCCTCACCCTCTCACCCCATTAGCTTCATTTTGTACGCCTCACCAACCAGATGTGACTCCTGCCCACAACTGTCACAACCATGACCCCTCACCTTCACCGGGGTTTGTGTCGATCAATTTTAATTCACTTATTTGGTTAAGTTAGTTTTAAAATAGGTCGGGCATTTAGCTGTTAATAGATGGGAACATTTAGCTACTCATCTTTTACACACATTCTTTCACCTTCACAGTCCTCCGCCAAACAAGCCCCTAAAATAGCAGCAGTGAATCATACAGTATATTCACATAATTAAATTACTTTTGGTGAAATGCTTCATGAAAAGTGTTTGAGCACAACTGACTTGATTTTCCATTTTTGGGGGGATGATGACATTGCAAAGTGTGCATAAATCAAGAAAACCTCACATGGCATAAATTGAAACACATGTTCAATCCAGTCCCCGGCTCATTTAAACATTAAACTAACAAGAAACACTTGTATTCAGTTACAGAACGCTGAACACATGATAGTGTATCTCAGCTATTTCACAGGGGCTTAATGCAACTTGAGATATGATGATTATATGTTGAAGAACATCAACCTGGGAAGCTCTGCAGAGAGAAGAGGGGTGGTCACATGTTTTTTTGGTAGCACATTCTTGAACAAGCAGAGGACTTTACTATCTATAATCTCTCCTCCAACTGAGAAGATATTAGAAGTAAAACCAGAGATAAGTCACATGCCATGATATGATCCAACACTTGAGAAGTAAAGATAGTGATAGAGCAAGTGAGGTGTAAAGTTTCCACCTCCTCATCCTATCTATACTGTCATTACGTGCTGTAATAGATTTACTGCCATATACAGTAGACTGAGAAGAAGGAGCTTATTTCAGGACGTACAACAGTAACACAACCAAAGGTTTTGGTTTTGGAGGAGCTTTGAGTCCCACTGGGGCCACTCATACTGAACATGTTTGCACCTACTGTATAGGGCTTTTGATAAATGTAGTCCATTCACCAAATTACTCATTTCATTAAGTGTAACTTAATTAAGATTTCATAAATCCATCAAACAGTCCTTTCTGAGTTCTTAAAAACTACAAATTAGTTTACAAAATAATATTGCACTATTATAACTTACGAAATGTCAATGATAGGGAAGAGTTCTGGCCTAGCTGAATGCACTGCAACTTAGGAAAACACATGCAAACAGACAAATATGGCTTTTTGCTGGAAATGGCTGCTTACAGGGGTTGAGGAGAGCAGCTAAAAGAGGCTAGACAGCTATGTGGGTCTGTCTCATCATTAGTAATTATCAGTACTTTTTCACACAAAAGTAAACAAAAGCAGGCTTCTCATATCTAGCCGATGGATGTGGAGTTTGTCGGCTGAAGCGACAACTGTCCAGATTTTAGCAGTGGTAGCTCGGTAGCGTAAGCTAATGCTAATGCCAACAACTCTGTGAATTGGTTGTAAACTCCATCTCCAGCGGACTGTTTATTCAGATAGCATCTTGCCTCTGACGCAGTGGATGTTTCAGTCCTAAACAGTTATTTTTAGGGCGCCCGGATAGTTCAGTTGGTAGAGCAGGCTCCCATATATAGAGGTTTACTGACTTTGACGCAGCGGGCCCTTTGCTGCTGTCAAAAATAAAGGCTGAAAATGCCCAAAAAATAATCTTTAAAAAAAACACAGGTATTTTCGATCTGTAACTCTACAAAATAATACATTTAACTAATGGCATGCCCCTTGCCTTTGGATGTAACATTAGGTTTTGTTCTAGGCCTACTGTACGCTCCCTCTGTCCTATGTTCCCAAGGTCCTATGTTATTGATATAAACCAAAATTGTTAGAGACAAGTGAAGGCTATCTTCGCAGTTCAAATTGCAAACGAATAAAGGGAGATGGACACTTCAAATGCAGTTTGAATGGCAAAAGTCTGTTCAGCCACTGTGGAGATATCAATGTCTAAAGAAAAAAAAGAAAACTATCTTGCCTGCAAATTTACGAACATAGGTTTTAAGGAGTATAACATCAGTAGGCTATAAATTGTAGGTGGGTGATTTCAACATCTGACCTTTACATTTCTGACAACATAAAACCCTTTGAAAGATCTCGATAATGTGTCATATTGAGAGGAGATTAAGTGGGGAACATAGGACCATGGGAACATATATACGCTCCCTTGGGTTACTACTGTAGCTAGTAAGCCATTAAGCCAGGCATGATAATGATTGCAGCGTACTTTAGATCAGATAAACATACAATTTGATCTATTTCTCAGAATTTTGTTCTTGTGTTTTTGGTTTTGAGGAGATGATAAAACAAGACACCACCATCCAGAATCTGTATAGTATCACTCGTATTAGAGCCTCATACACACCATATTGGCATGTGGAGAAATTTAAAGTTTGACAGTTACGGTTCCTAAGTAAAGTTATACAGTTCAAACGCTGTTTGGAGGACGGATTTAGTAGTTTAGACCAAAATGGGTGACAAACAGGGTGGTTCAAGAGTTAAAAGCGAGATTTTGTCGACATGCAAACAGTGCAAAAACATTTTGATACGTTTTATTTCCTAAATAGAGACGAAAACTTTGCAGACTTGGAGTGACAGTGAAGCAGTTGTGGCAACTTGCAGCCTTGGAATAAGTGAGCCTGTGGGTGATTATCACAGCAATCAGTGCTTCTATTTGCTCAACTTTTCCCCGAGTGTAAATATCTGCCAGAGAAGCTCTGGCTCACACTGTCACTGTCATGAGACACTTTGCTCCAACATCCAGACACTCAACCACCCTATCTGTGTCTCAGCTGTCAGTGTTCTTCTTTAAATCAGTGTTTGAGGTATGTGTAAGTCTTTATACATGCATGTTTGTTTCTGGGCCTTTTTTGTATGTCAACAACCAGGAATCTTGTGGATAAACCTCTGTGGAATCTAGTTAGCTGGACCGTTATGATGACTGTGACCTCCAAATCCTTGTGATGACAGATCAGTGCGTAAAACCAACCTCACCCCAAAGGTGGGTATTTGACACACTTAATCCCACAATCATTACAAATTACCCATCCATCCATCCCCCAGTCACTGCCAGTGGCCACTTCCAAAACTAAATTCATTATGGAATCTGAATGGTACTGATTTTATTTTAAAAACACCTTTAAGTATTTATATGAACTGGCTTCAGCAGTACCAACTGCTGCATTGTCTGAATTGTCAGTTGCTTCGGTTGTGTGAACTGGTGACTCTCAGCCCAATGCTTCGTGAAGACTCACACGCTATATTGGTTACAGAAACGTAAAAGCCTATACAAGCCCTTGCAGCGTATGTACCCCCCATGAGCGACTTTCACTGAAATGAATGGGGCACCATTTTGGAACATGCTATCCAGTTTTCTTGATGCATCAATACCGTTTACAGATCGATAACTGTACATGCCATTCATTCTTTCATTCATTCATTCATTCATTCATTCAAACCTTTATTTAACCAGGGTAAAAACTCCTTAAGATTAAAAATCTCTTTTACAAGAGTGTCCTGGCAATTGTGTGAACACACAGTTTTCCTGTAAAACAGGGATTATTATCAACATTTGACTATCATTATCACTTCCATTACTATCAGAACCGATAGAAATAGCGGCTCCGAAATGATCCTATAAAGAACTGTTTAAATGCAAACAGATGTTCAACAATGACTGCTTGAAAAACCTACAGTACTATCACAGTATAGTATAGTATAGCCTATAGTGGCGTTTGTGTGTGTGAAACAACAGCTTCATCTATTTAGAGTATTTGTATAGTAGAGTATTTGTATAGTAGAGTATTTGTGTGCTCCCAAGTCGCAGTAACGATGGCAGACATGATGGCATTTGCTTGCACTGTAACATGTTAAGACATCTGCAGCATGGTGGGATTACACCATCAGACTCAAACCTGGTGCCTATCTTTTTATCAGCACATTGAGGAAACATCAAAACATCACAGTATCTCAGACCTCACACCACCCAGCACTGTCAACAAAGCCCTGGATGTGAGCTGTTTAGCTCTGGGTGACAGAAAACCAGCATACCAGCGAAACTCTGATTACGTTTCTTCAGCAGAGTGAAATTTTATGGACAAAGGGCGAAGAATAACGTGGAAATTATGCGGGAGTCTTTCTTTTTTCTGGCTGTAGGTTTGGAGTTATGCATCTTGCAGATAAGAGGCAGGGATGTGAATGTGTGATGATTAAAGAGCAGGGTCCTATCTGCAGCAGGCTAAGCATGTGTGTGGCTGTGTGTCGGGAAGGCAGGCACATATCCTGTTTGTTAAGCCGACACACACACAAAGACACACTGAACCACCATCCAACAGCAGAGGAAGTAGAGAGCAGGTTGTTCTGTAGGATTTTTTTTT
Organism: Gymnocephalus cernua; assembly: GCA_023631565.1. Taxonomy (NCBI): domain Eukaryota; kingdom Metazoa; phylum Chordata; class Actinopteri; order Perciformes; family Percidae; genus Gymnocephalus; species Gymnocephalus cernua. The sequence continues at coordinate 18,004,053 of CM042428.1, forward strand.
TTTTTAACCCAGAAGAAGAGAGCAAATCAAGAGAGAACACAACTGAACTGATGAGAACAAAAGAGAATAGAATATTTCAGTTCTGTTCTTTTCTTATCCTTTCTCTGTTCTAGGGCCAGTTTTATAAAGATATTTTAGACTGATCTGTGGTGTTTGGCCAGTATTAATATTGGTCTTAAATTAGTGTAATGCCAGGTCGGCGGAGTATACAATACACAATACAGACTTTTAAGCCTAAACCCCCTATCTCCAAGCTAATTTTGGTGTGGCTCAAACCCTCCAAAAGGAATCTTTTTATTACCAGAATCTGGTCCAGTTACATTTAGAACGTCTAGCAGAGTCGTATGATTAAATTATTTTATCTAATTCATGTTTGGAGGAAGCCAACAGGAAGTCTCTCAAGTGCATGCTCTCAACTGGCACAGCTGGAGAAGGACTCTACTGACTCTGATTTTGTTGGAATGAATGGAACGCAGTATCCTGTCCTTCTTACAGTAATACATCCATGACTGAGACCCATGTTTTCATGGTAGAGAATGAGTTGACCAGTGGCACCAAGCGACAGAAAAAGAGGAAAACACAGCTCACAATTTGTGGTTTGCTAAATATGTTGTGGAGCAGGTTTTAAGAAGGTTACATGTTTTTAGAGGCTGCATTTAGTCTACCTGTTTGAAATAATCTGCAGTAAAGACATCGCCTGTTAATTTGTCCAAGGCACTATCCTGAGCCCAGACTGACAAGTTAGCAGATGAACTGAACTCTGCCACATTGAGAAGACCAGCCTAGCTCTGCTACAGTTTTTGTATTTTTACACTCGTTGACACTCACTTTGTTAAATGTTACCTGTTAAATGTAACTGTTGAATTGTTCGAGAAGGCAAACCTATTTTGCTGGAGTAAAGGGAGTTGGCATGGTTACTCAGTTAGTTAGAAAAGCTTTAATTTACCTAGAATACATTGCAAATTAGTCCTACTTAGGATAGTAAAGAATTAGACAGATTTGTGCAGCTGGTGAAGGTAGACGTCTATATAAATGCAGACTTTTGGTTTGATGTAAGTCACAATAAAAGTCTAACTTCGTGAAACTTTCTTCTCTACTTTATTCAGTTCTCATCTTGTCTCTGTTCTTATATGTTTTCTTTTATTCAGAACAAAGAAAAGAACAGAAGAAAAGAGACTTTGTCTGATGCACATCGATATTCAGCCCGACTGGGGGCGCTATCAGCTCGTAGAGTGACGAGAGACCACCTCGATCCAACCGACCACACCACAAAATGACCAGCATGAATGAACCCCGTCTTAAGTTCAGTGTGAATATGCAGCCCATGTGTATGTATTTGTGTGTGTGTGTGTGTGTGTGTGTGTGTGTGTGTGTGTGTGTGTGTGTGTGTGTGTGTGTGTGTGTGTGTGTGTGTGTGTTGACGTGTAGGATATGTGCCCAAACAAACACACACCACACACTAAGCCCACCGTGGTTGATAGCTCGTGCTCAGTGGAGGAGTGTTAGTTACAGGATTGAGAAATCATTTGATTATAAAATAGCGTTGACTGTGTGTTCTTAGGCAACTCATGCCAGCTCCTGTATGTGTGCCAGCAGGCCCAGCCCAGCGTGTGCGTGTGTGTGTGCATGCACGGGTGTATGAGTCTGTGTATTAGAGACAGCAAAGGGAAAAAGCGAGTGGGATAAAAATAAATTTTCTATGCAAGCATTTACATATACATATCTGAGCGCATTCAATGTGTGTGTGTGTGTGTGTGTGTGTGTGTGTGTGTGTGTGTGTGTGTTTGTGTGTGTGTGTGTGTGTGTGTGTGTGTGTGTGTGTGTGTGTGTGTGTGTGTGTGTGTGTGTGTGTGTGTGTGTGTGTGTGCATTCCTGAGAGGACCCTGAGTGGTTCAAAGCCGCTGACACCCCAGGCAGTGTCCTCCTGAGGGAGCCAGCTGTCAGATCTGGGATCAGAGATCAGTGGTGTCTGTCCTCCATCCTCTTTGCTCTCTGTGGGGTCTGTCACAGCAAGTTATCACTTAGCCAGAGGCACTGATCAACAATCAGATTAGGCTCTCCCAAAATAATAGCCGTGACGATTGGCGGCGAGGATTGGACCGTCCGGAGAAAGAGACACCAAAGAAGGAGTGCTGTTGTTTCCTGTGTTTAGCTTTAAAGGATCATTCTGGTTTATAAAAACTTTTGTTGCCTGACGGAGTAAAAAACAATCAGACTCTAAACAAACAGTTTAACCAGATTATCTCAACAAGTGGTTCAGATAATCTGCTTTCATAATACCTTTACCTTTCACACTTTCACTTACTCCGAAAGTGTGAAATTTTCTGGAAAACTTTTCAGCCTGCATGTTGTGTCACTAGGGAAACCAGCATTACAACGGCATTGCTGCATATTTAGCATTAGGCACGACATGTTTACTGTATTGACATTTAACCAAAACCACAATCTTGTTTTAAAGATTTTTACTCTGTCTGACCACTCATGTTTCTTGACCTGTCAGACTTCTTTTAAAGCCCCTCACACACTAACCCGATAATCGACCATCGGACAGTCTGGTGAGGTCGGTGACTCGAGTCTGTTCGGTGTGTTCCGTGTTCCGACAGATTCAGCCACTGCATGGCCTATTTCTCGCTTAAAATGTTTTCAGAAACACGTTTCGGTGAACTATTTTAGTAAAATATGAGATCGTATTCTGAGCAAGCTGCCATGACAGTCTTTTTTTGAATTTCCGGAGAAATCAGACCCACGTGACACATTCGTCCAATCAGCTGTCGGTTTTCAGTTTTGGTTGGTGTGCCAGGGGCTTTACAGATGTTGCATCGTTTTCAAATTTGCAATTAACTTAGGGATCAATGCTATTATTGCAGATACAAAAATAAGACCAAAAAAACAAAACAATAAAGAACAGAATCATCATAACATAATACCCATGCATGTGGTGTTTCATGACCCTGAGAACGTGGCATAAAGACTGTGAGAAACTTTGAACATTAGGCTCAGGAAGAACGGTTTTAGGCGAACTGACAATTGGCAAAGAAATGTTAATATAAGCAAGATGATGCATTACAAATCTGCCATATAAAACACAGCACCGGTGGTAAAATTACTGTGTGTAATCATGTCGGGAGTGCACGCACCCCTGACTGTGTGCCAGGGCTCTGGTCAGCCCACCCGTTGTACATGTGCTGCCAACTCTCGCTTGGCAGGCACTTTGAAATCCTTCTTTACCTCTGCAGCGGTCAGCAGTGTCAACAGCTCCGTCAGACCACATGTATACACAGCGACTATGAATCAGTGTGACTGGAACGTTTGTGTGTGCATGAGCTTTTTCTAATGGGTTGTGATATGGGTTTGTGCAAACTGCATGTGTGCAGCTGCTGCAGGTTTGAGTCTTGCTAATGAATTAAAGGGTCAGTTCCCCCATTTTCCCACTCAGGTACAGTGGTAGCAAGCAATGCAGATACAAACTTACTTTTATGTGCAAACGTATATTAAGATATTCGTCTCTAAGATTTCTTCCTCCACCACATTAAATTAGAGGTGTATGGAATTTCATTTGTGGTTTCCACAGCATTAAAAAATGACATTTAAAAAAAAATAAACAGCAGCATCTTTTCCCAGAAACAGTGTTCCCATAACTCTGTCTCAATAAACCACAGACCTCACTGTCAACAATTTTCATTTTCTTTGGTAGAACCTAGGTCCCAAAATAACTGGAACTTTTTTACTTATTCAATCTCATTACAAACTCATGCTGTGCAACCAAACATTGCTCACCTACAGCACTTTACTTTAACTTCTAGAAGAGAAAGTGTCCAAAGACCAAATATGTCTTAGTAGGCTGTAGGGGTGGAATGGTACACAAAAGTCACAGTTCGGTTCATACCTCGGTTCATACCTCGGTTCATCACGGTTTGTTTCGGTACAATGGAGGGAAAAGCTAAACAAAAATGCAGAAGGCAATTTTCTTTTATTGTGCATGTCTCACGCTGTACCACCTAGAGTCATCCAGTCTCTCCCCTGAGCTAGCTGCAACAGCCTGAAGTGTATAAAGTAAGATGTAAACAGTACACAATAAGTACCCCACATCATCTCCAGACTCCATATATAACTTGTAAACAAATAAGACAATCAGCTATAAAACTGAAAATACAGCATCTCTTTTTTTATGAAAGTGCAAATTACGTGGAATAATAACAAAACAACAAATTCTACTTAGGCGAGACCTTCCCCCACACAAGTATTCTTGTTATTAAGTGCGACAGGCATACCTTTGTCAACTGGCCACTACCTCCTGTAGCTTCTCAGCTAGGTGAGTGCTTGTGTGCTGCTCATACAGGGGCAGCGTCTGTAGAACTGACGCTTTAATTCCCCACTCAGTTAATAAAATGAGCAGTCACCGTGAGATAGCTTTCCGTGGCACGAGAAGGGAGAAGTTGGACAGTTTTTTTTGTCTCGTTCCAGTGTTACATCTGGGTGATGTCGTTGGATATGCGTTAGCATGTTAGCTGTATTTCCACTCACATACCCAACAACTGCTGAACAACGGCGACACAGTCCTCGTCTTATCCACCACTCTCTCGCCTGTACTACTGGAACTGACTGGGAAACCGAAGTTTTCCAAAACTTGCGATCAGGCCGGCGGGTCCTTATTGCTGCTAGCTCTGACCAAGGGGGCAGGCTTCTCTCCTCAGAGTGAAGCCGCGATGGCGCCATTTTATGCTACCCAAACCATCACCCCCCGTTAGCATTCCATTGACTGCCATTCATTTTGGCGTCACAGCCAATAACTTTACATCTGAAGCGTTTCAAGACTTCATTTGTCCCTCGTTTATTTCTAAAGAAACACGACAATGTATAAAAGGCTCCATTACCTTGTACCTCACGTTATGGCTCCGTAGCAGACGTTTTTATAAAAATAGGCTAACGATTGTGTCATAACCACGCGACTTACTGTCGCATAGTAGAGGAATTACCGTACAGTACATTAGCCGTTTAAGTTTAATTGCTAACATTAATTAGCATTTTAATTAGCAATAATTAGCCTGTGCCTATGTTATCTCCTTACATATACCTACGCTCTTCGTCTCTGCAAGATTGGGAATGATTGAGATTTCTCTTGGCACAGCTACCAGAAGACTTACAACGTTCAGACACGTTGCTCACGTCACATCTACGGGGGGAAGCTCAGTTTGCAGCTGCGCAGTAACGCTCAGTAACGCTCAACCATCACCGGAAAAGTGCTGGTAAGAGACTTCACTTGTCTCCGTCAAAAACAGCGGAGTCACTGGGTCCATTTTTATATACTGTCTTTGGCTCTGACTCACTCCCTGGACCGTCAACATGTAGGCAGAGCTCGGGAGCTTCAGAGCAGGGGGGGCTACAGATTAGGTGCCCCTAAGAAACGCGTATCTAACAGTAGTTCCGAATTACATTAATTAATTTGTACGCACGTTTTATGTATTTTTATACCGTGTATTCTTCGTATATATTGATGTACCAAACTGAGACGCCTGTACCGTTTCGGTTCAATACGAATACATGTACCGTTCCACCCCTAGTAGGCTGAATTGTCAGAGAATGTGTATAAAGTGATGCACAAAAATAATATTACTTATTGAAAAATATATAGCTAAGAAAACACACAATGTAAATAAGAGGCACATTTTTCCTCATATTGTAGAATGCAATTAACACGTCACACCTCCAGCTCCTGCGCCAAGCTAACACATCCCACACCAGTCTCTCCTCTGAATGCAGAAAGCAAACTGGTATAATCTTTTATTAATGCTGTAAGCACAACAAACAAAATTCCATTCACCTCCATTTTATTGGGGTGGAGGCAGTAGTCTCAGAGATCAATATCTCAAAACCAACACAAAACAATCTGCATGGCTAGAACAGTAACTTACTACAGTAAGTGAGAAGAAATATGTTCTATTTTGGGTTGTTGTAATATGGGTATAGCATCAGATGTGGTGCAGCATTGTGGCTGCAGTGTTAACTCCTATTCACTACTGCCCTTTTGCACCTTGCTCTAAAAGCTCCCTGGAGCCTTCGCTTTAGGAAGTTTGAAGCTCAAACCCCCTCCTCCACACACGCAAACACACTTGAAACTTTCTCTATCTCAGCCCTCCCTCCACCTCTCTCTCTCTCTCTCTCTCTCTCTCTCTCTCTCTCTCTCTCTCTCTCTCTCTCTCTCTCTATCTCTCTTTCTCTCATACTCCTTCCTCTCAGCTCATAAGTGCCATACTCCTGCTCACATGCACGCACACACTCACTGCACATGCATCGAGTGGAACAGATCCACAGAGCTGCACAGTAGTAAGGCAATGGTGTGTGATTGAGTGAGGGGGGGGTAGAGAGAATGAGAGAGAGAGAGAGAGAGAGAGAGAGCATTTACTCTCCCTCTCTCCCCACTTAAGGAAAGCACCAGTGTGGAGACGTTGCATGAAGTGTGTGGTTCTAACTGAGGACTTTCTTATCAGACCATGGAAGCTAAGAAGTGGAGGTAGAAGAACAAGAAAAAGAAGAAGAAGAGGAAAAAAACTCCCTGCTGGCTGAACAGGAGACCAGACTTTCATCTGAGGGATTACTGGACTCTTCATATATGTGCTTGTGTCATGGTGATATCCTACATGATCGTCTCTTGTTAACAGGAGCCTCTCTGTGTCTTGGATTTCCCAAGGATCAAAGTTTGTTTTCTGAGCTGAGGAGTGTGTGAATGAAGTGTGCGCAAGCAGGAAACATGTCAAACGGACAAAGTCACCTGTTGAGGGGAGTCTGGCTGCTGTGGCTGTGGCAAGGTAAGTTCAGGCACTGTCTGCAGGATGACAGTGGTGTGTGTGTGTGTGTGTGTGTGTGTGTGTGTGTGTGTGTGTGTGTGTGTGTGTGTGTGTGTGTGTGTGTGTGTGTGTGTGCGCGCGTGCGCGCGTGTGTGTGTGTTTTAAAGTCTTTCAGCTGTTTAAACAACTTTTTGAGGTGTAGCTTGTCTGATTTTGATTTTTTTTTTAAATTGAAGATATACAGTATGTTTTTAAATATTAGATTAAGAAAGTTTAAACTGATGCTGGAGTTTCATAATCACATGGTCTATGAATCCCAAGAGGTTTGTATTACTAAGTAATACATTAAAACATTTTTTTAAAAGATTGCAGCACATTTCTGCCTGTAATCCAAAGCTTTTCCAGTATGAAAAAAAGAACTAGATAAATGTTCTCTCATGTGAGAAATCAGCTGAACACTTGCAGATTTAGCTTAAAGAACACATAGACAAAAAAGGAAGAGATTATAACAGACATCTCATAATTACCAGGAAGTTATTATGTAATTTGTCACAATTCAAATGATTTGCAGAGTTCAACATGTGGATCAGCACTTTGAAAAATAAAAACACAACCTATGCTGATGTTAGACTTATGAATAGCCGGTCTGTGTTCACCCTCTCCAGTGTGTCTTCAAAGCATCATTCGGATCTGTGGCCAGTGGAGGAGTCTTTAAAAAAGAGCTCTGGCTGGTGCCTTTAAACAATGGTTCCCTTGGAGCAAGGAAGCGTGGCCCTGGAACTAATGTTGCCATTATGTTAATGGTTAGAATAACAGGAGACAGCCATTAGTGACTTTACCTCAGGCTGCTGTGGAGAGCTGATTGTCCAGCCGCTGCAGCCTCTATGCGGAAGCGCAGCATTTGGGCCATCAGGGCTGGTTAGGGTGATGAGCGGCGGGAGAAAGACAGTAGGAGGCATCTGCCCAGTTATAGTCATTACCCAGCAACCCCACCCCCCACCCCTCCCTCCCTCCATCCATCCCTGTAGCTGCTTCAGTGCTAGACTGGTATCTGTGGATTGTTTTCTTTTTCACCGCTCAAGTCTAGTAGAGGAGACAGGCGAGGTTAAGTCACTGGCCCTGACCAGATGTCAGAAGGAGCTGAGCAGTTCTTCAGCCCAAACAGAGCAAAATATTTAATGGGAATTCATTTAAGGAGACAACACTGATATCAAAGTGGAATTGTTTGGACCATAACATTTAAATTCAGATAGATTTTGACAGGTGTAATGTCATTTCTGTGTGTGTGTGTGTTTGTGTGTGTGGAATCTTTCCGAGCCAGTGTTCACTTGTTTTCACCCTTTGAACCTACACTTTTTAACTTTAAAGCTACAAAGTTCTGCCTTACTTGATGACAGTTTTGAGAAAGATAAAAGTGGCCACATGGAAGAGACCACATTGAATATTTGGATTAAGTCTGGTGGAGTCTTGGACAAAAGTTTCCAACTTGAAAGTCTCCAAGTATGTGAAACCTAAAAAAAGTCTCCAAACCGAGCTTTTAGATTAAGGTGTAACCGATGTAATTTCAGCTCAAAAACATCAATGGACCATCAACTTCTCTTGTCCGCTGTCTACATCTCGGCTGTCCACCAAGAAGAGACACCACAATACACATCAGGTGCTATTCAAATCAAAAATCCTCTCTACTGTTTAACTGCACAAAATCCAATGGTACAGCACATGAAAAGATGAGAAACTAGAGGAGTAGGTAGATGTGTTAAGCTTGATGTGGCAGCTGTTTTACTCATGGTGAGGGTGTGAGATGCAGCAGGACGATGTGTGTGTGTTGTTGCTTTGTGAACAGGAGCCAGAGTTTGCTAACCACAGTGGAACTGGCAGCAGTGTCCACTGGGCAAACCCCCGTAGATCCCTTCTCTAAATAAACGAGGCCGCTGGATTAACCAGCTTACAGTGTGATGAAAAGACAACAGCGGCCGTCCATGCGCTGCCCCGGGGACAGAGGGAGACTCCTGGTCCGGGAGGCCGATATGAGATACTGAGGTTAAAGCCCAAAAAAAGGAAGGGGGACTCAGGGTTAGAATAACACAGCGGACCTCATGTTCTTTGAAAAAACTCTAAATCAACCTGACCTTCGCCTGACTTCGGTGACAAGGAAGGAGGGACCGGGAAATAGACAGAAACAGGGAACTGCAGCAAATGAAATTGAAATATGCTTTGCCATGCTATGGTTTCTGTTTGCTTTTCTTAGTCCGTGACTGTTGGGCAGTAACACATCACTTAGTCACGTGTCACAGTAGTGTGATTACTTTTGTTTAGCAACGAGTAGTGTAAGGAATTTCAATTTTAAATCCAATGATTACATTAGAGTTACGTAACACTCCCGATATTTTGACAATTTGTGGGTCGACATGTTCTGCTGCCTTCAGGGGCCTTTAGACAACGATTGTCTAAGATCACTGCATGTCACACAGCAGAGGCACGTCATCAGATCAATCAGTGCAGGTTTTCTTCTTTACCAAAATCCTAAAAACTTATTTTTCATTTTGCCTTAATTGTTTTGGTTTGGGTGGGTGTTAAGGTGCATGTGTTTTTTTTCAACCTTAACTTTATTAACAAATGGAACTTACTAAATGTTGCACCGATCAGTGTACTATTCTGCATCATTTCATGTCGTATTCTGATCGGTTGGTTGGAAGACGTGGGTTGTTGCAGCAGTCACGTTGCTGCCAAATTTCAGATGCAGCATGTCTTTGGTCGCCAATAGGGTGACCAATTGTCCTCTTTTGCCCGGACATGTCCACTTTTCACGTACTGTCCGGGGCGTCCGGGGGGGTTTTATAAATTCATGAAAATGTCCGTTTTTTACTGTTTTTCATAGGACCAAAAGCATGTACTTAAATTGACTGGTGCTTTGCACACAATACTACGGTAGCCTACCTTGTTGCATGGCGTAATTCCCGAAAGGCTGCCTTGTGGGCGGCTCTGCGACCATGGATGTATTAAGAGAGTCTGCGACGCACACATACACTGGGAGCAGAGCAGACGGTCGCAAATTTACGAATCGCACCATGGTAGCGCCAAGACCCGCCCTACGAAGCAGCTTGATTGGTTAGGATTAGGTTTTTCACCTCGAGTGGTTAAGGTTAGGATAGCGGATTGGTCAGGGGATAGGACCTGAACAAATAATGGCCAATAGTAGTGATTGGAGGGCAAGTCTTGGCGCTACCATAGTGGGATTCATAATTTCGCGTCCCGGTCGGGAGGCGGAGTGCACCGTGTGGCACATGGCACACGTGTGGCACATACAGCAAAATATGGATGGGCAGACACGGAGGATGAAGAAGAAAAGCAGGATGAAGAAGACAACTAAAGATTAAAAGTATTATAGAGTATTATAGTACTATATATCCTTTTTGTTTGTTAAGTTAGTATCTTTGTGAGACTGTTTTATTATTTATCTTATTACATTGAAAAGGCATTAAGAGATATTTATTTGAAGCTGGATTTTCTGACACAGAAGAGGTCATATTTAGAACATTATTTCATATTATTTATTTATTTGAAAAGAGAGCTATTATTTTGTTACAGTTTATAACAGATTTTATTTTATTACAGAAGTTATTTTTGTACCATTGAGGCATAATGAAGTATGTTCATTAACTATATAATAATATAATTTAATTTAATTTAATAAATATAATAATTTGTGTCTCGAGGCCGGGCCGGGTGTCCTCTTTTTTGGAAATCAAAATATGGTCACCCTAGTCGCCAATGTTTCTCATTGTGTGATCTAGGACCACCATTTTGGTAATTGACAACCGTGTTTCTCTCGCAATTGTCAATTTTTGTCTCAGAAAGCCCAAAATTGCACAGTGTTAAGGGGCCTTTACCAAACATTTGCTGGAGGGTTGCTATCAATTTCTACTGCTGTGAGATGTGTTAGCTTGGCGTAGGGGCTGGAGGAGTGGGGAGGCTGTTAGCCTCCATCTGCTTTGCCTACATTCAGTTGGTGAGTCTTCATTTGGGAAGAGGACTTCTCTGGAGTGCTGCATGGGGCCAGTCAATGGGGCTAAGCTAACGTTAGCGGTTGATGTTTGGCAAAACATTAAACTGGCTGCTTGTTAAACCACAATGTGTTATTAAATACAGAATATGTGACCCGAGGAGGCTTTGGAACTGTTTAAAGACACTTTTGATGAAGCTGGTTTAGTAACAAAAGTAAAGACAAATGTTACTTAATTACTTTAGCTGCTGAGTAATTAGTAATATAATTAATTTGGCAATGAGTAATTGATTACATTTTTGAAGTAACTTGTAAATTGTTATTGCAGAACAATAGAGCTGTCCTGAGCTGGTTCACCATCACAAGAGAGAGACATGATCTAAATAGTGTTTTGTGCAAAACACAACTTGTGATGAGGGGTTGCAAGCAGACAGTCCTTCCTTGTACGGGGTCACAAGGCCAAAAAAGTTGGGAATCTCTGTCTTATAACACCTATCCAAGTTCTGGAGGATAGCTCAGTGACTGAAAAAACAGCTGTTAGCTGTGAATAATGTGCAGCAGTCACCTAAATAGATTGAATGAGCAGGATCTCACAGCTACTGAAGCATCACGCACAGAAAACCCCACACACATGCACCTCACTAATCTTGTCATCCCAGTTTACGAGGAAGCCTCACCCCACCCTCCTCCAACCCCTTCATTCTCCTGACCAACTTCATTCACCTCATCAACAACTGACAGACACACACAGAGAGAAAAAAAACTAAACAAAGACGAGAAAAAAAAGGAGGGAGGAATCTGAAATCCATCCAGGAGAAATGAGCCGTAAACATCATGGCTTTTACATCAGGGGAGGGGAGAAGTAATCAGTGGAGGGGGAGGTGGGCCAGGAGGGCAACGGGCACTTCAGGGACAGTTTCGAGGGTTTTGTCCTGCAGCAGTCAAAAAAAGACGAGAAAGTGCTTTACAGGACACTAGGGGTAACCACACTGAAAGAAATAGGATGAGGATATAGTAAAAAAGTAGGAAACACATGAGGAAGTAGTTAAACCACTAGAACATGGAGAGATTGGTGCTGCTTTGCCATCATTTCAGTGCACTAACAAAAAAAAAATATTCACCTTTACTGCCTCCACTTTGGCAGATTTAATGATTCTCCGTTAAAAGCCTCAATAGAAGCAGCTTAGAAGCAGACAAAGGCGTCTCTCTCTAATGAACGAGGCGCAGGGTTGGCTTAAACGTCAAGCACTTGATTCTCTCTGTAAGCCCTGAATCAAAAGTGCCAGGATCTGGTTCTTGTTTTTCCAGGATAGCTCCAAATAAAGAAGTACATAAAACCGTATTTTGACATTGGCGCTGCGGATGAGACATGAGAGAGGAGAGCGAAGGCTGCCAAACTGTAATCACAAGTGCAAACAAACAAACAGAGTGTAGCCTGGAGGTCCTTTATAAATGGTAGAGCCTACCCCTTTCTGCAGTGTAGTGTAAATCAATGTGTGCAGTGTGTTTTTGTGAACGTGCGTGCAAGCATGTGTGTGTGTGTGTGTGTGTGTGTGTGCGTGTGTGTGTGTGTGTGTGCGTGCGTGTGTGTGTGTGTGTGTGTGTGTGTGTGTGTGTGTGTGTGTGTGTGTGTGTGTGTGTGTGTGTGTGTGTGTGTGTGTAAACAGGATGAATATGGGAGCTCAAAGACAGAAGATTACTTTGGCCACTCATCAGTCGGCTGAAGGGAGGGCCAGCAGTGGCGGCAGGGTTGGTGGTGATGACAGACTGACCGTCCACACCACATGCATGTCACAGGCTGCTGCGGTGACCTCTTGTGGCATAGTCGCAATACTGCGTGAGGACAAATGGGGGATGTGTGTTGTCTCTGCCTGCCAATAATTGAAGTGTGTGTTGTTCAGCTGCACTGACGATGACATCAGGTTTACTGCTGCAGAGCAGGAAGGCAGAGAGAAAAAGGCTTTAATCAACAACAAAAAAATAGAAGAAAAACGGCTTCCTGTCCACTGTTTAAGTGAGGCTTGCACTTAATCTGACTGAAGCTATCACAATTGGTTGTAACCTCTCTTTGCATCAAAGTTTGGTTGGTAATATTCTCCAAGGAGTTCGTATAGGTTCACATTTAAAACAACAGCCAGGTGCCCACATTAGCATTGAAACAGGCTTGTCCTCGACCATTAAAGGAATACACCACCGTTTGTTGAAATAAGGCTTATCACGGTCTCCTCTAGATGTAGATAGGTGGGCAAACGCATTTTTTGTCCCAGTGCATGCATTGTCTCAGTCCGGCGGAGCTGCTGCTAGCTTAGCTTAGCGTAGTGAATGGAATGCTTTGTTGCCTTTAGCATGTCATGAGTAAAAGTGAGCCAACAACAACAAAAAACAACTTACCGGCCTGTGTATTCACAACTTGTATAAATAGCAATGCAAAATAAGACTAGACGATTTCCTAGGCATATATTGACTTGGGACTATATTGGGTGGAAGTAGGCTACAGCCGAAGCACTGCTACTTGGCGCAGAGATCACACAGCCCCTCTATGTGAGTACAGGTCTAATATGGGTCAATCTATCCCATAAAATAACCATGCGTCATGTTTACAGTAATCACTTACTCTGTGGACAGCTGTTTATTGGGGCCATTCAGCATTTTTCCCAGTTGAAAAAAGTCGAGGACCGCAGGATGGATCAACGCCGAGAAATCCTTGGTAGCTGTGACACAACTGCGGGCAGCATGCTCATCTTGATCTGACACGTTGAGCCTGGTCCAACGGTACCTTGTCCCACTCGCCACATCACAGACACTCTATTTCACTCTGCATATGTTAGCATATTCCTGCACACTCACACCACCAGATCATGTTGGCTCTAATCCTCACGTCCTCGGGCTGTTGAGCAATCACAACCTCCTCCTCCTCCTGTCGTTTTATTCCCAAAGCACGCAGCTCCTCTTCTGAAAACTCTGGTTCGTAGATGTATGCTTCTGGGTCTTGACTGTCTGAGAAGTCATCCTCTTCGTCTCTCACAAAATCCGCCATGTTCATCGCCATTCACTGTCTACTGACGCTGCCTGAAAGTAGGTTAAGGGGCATGGCCAGGCGATCTACCTGCCTGCACAGCTGTAGTTGATTCAACTAAGGACTGCTGCAGTATTTAGACCCGGGCGGAACTCATCTTCGGTGCCAGATGTTACAGCTACCAATGTGGTAACTTGGCTCCCAGTGTGATAGCTACCTTGTTTGTTCATGTCAATCTCTGCACCAAGTAGCAGTGCTTCGGCTGTAGGCTACTTCCACCCAATATAGTCCATCATAAGAAAGCTTTTTTGCACACCTCTTTTGGTCGGGCAGGTGCGTAGGATGTGATCCAAAGTCGCTGATCAGAATTTTAGAAGAAAAATCCCGCACACTGACCATTACGCAAGCAAACAATTTATTTACAATGTTTCGGTCCTAGACCTTCATCAGGTAAATGCCCAACCCAATATAGTCCCAAATCAATATATGCCAAGGAAATCGTCTAGTCTTATTTTGCATTGCTATTTGTACTCGTTGTGAATACGCAGGCCACAATAAGTAATTAGGGGTTTTTGTTGTTGTTGTTGGCTCACTTTTACTCACGACATGCCAACGGCAACAAAGGATTCCATTCACTGTGTTAAGCTAAGCTAGCAGCAGCTCCGCCGGACTGAGACAATGCATGCACTGGGACAAAAAATGTGTTTGCCCACCTATCTACATCTAGAGGAGACCGTGATAAGCCTTATTTCAACAAACGGTGGCGTATTCCTTTAAGTGATTATAAGAGATTATTATAAGTAATGGGGGATCAAATCCACAGTCCTCCTTATGTGCAAACCTGTATTCCAAAGTTTGTTTGAAGCTAATGTGAGGCTGTTTGATTTAACTTTTTTAACACATTTTTGCACAAAACAATGACTTTGGATTTTGTCCCCCATCTCTTACACTGGACACACATTAGAAAGAGATGTTATAATGGCCAGTTTAAACAGGAGTGATTACAGCAAGAAGAACATGTTTCAATGTTGATATGAGCACAGACTTGAAAATATGTAAACATATCTTTTAACATGGGAAGAGCCTGTGTTATGTATTGGCTGTAATGCTTTAGTGAACTAATCACATGCTATGTGTTGACCCTTGACCCATATGAAGTCATGGAGGTTAGTGACATGGTTTAACCTAAAGTAAAACTCCATGTTAAAGTAATAATTAATTTGAGTAAATGTTTGCTGTTGCACTTCATCAATTTTCTCCTGTGTTATCTTTTAGTTATGAGGCTGTAGGAAGCCCATAGCTGCTGTCACTTTCACCGAAAACCTCACCGATTAGTTGGATACTGTATTGTAATGAGCTTTAATATTTGACACCGGCATACTTATAATAAACAGCATTTTGTTACATTTTTTTCTAGGCAAAGTTTTAGCTTTGTGTACCTAATAATCTGGTAGTTGAGTGTATAATCTAACATGTACCATAAATGTAACTATTCACAGCCGTTAAATCAGTTTTGTAGTGAGTTTTATTGGTAAAAATGCATAAAATCTGTCTCTGAAAGATGCACCAAGCTCTATACTGTGGCAGGGGGTTGCAGACTGCATCAGGGGGAGTTAGGGGCCATAGTGGAACAATAAATCAGTGGGAACCATTGCAGGGTAAAACTAATGATATCTGACTGCCTATGTAGGAAGTGAATCACCTAAATAGCCCCCCTATCTCCTCCAAATTAAGATGGTGGTTGGATATTATCATATGTATTACAACATCGCCTCACTTGTGGTTGGAATATGCTCTTTTGTAGAAGAATACTTAAAACCCCACGATGAGCAATTTTGTTTTTACTAAGCTCTGCTTTTATGAGTACTCTTTTAGTAAATGCAACCATATGCCCAACTGGAATGAGATCCAAGAGAGGAAAAGGGGCTAAATGACAAGTGACCTCAAGAAACACTATAGAAATGCTTTGGCAAAAACAGAAACTCAAATATAGCAACCCAAATGACTCCATGTCACATACTGTAACTATTGCCTCTCTGTCCATTCATTGCACTCTGTGTGAGTAACTACTTCGGCAACATGTTGCATGCAGCTCAATGGCTGGATAACACAAAACAGACCGATTGGATGACTTGCAAGGAGCAATGGAAATTAATTAATCCTGATTAATATTTCTGCTCCGAGCTCTCCCGTGGGAGCGCAGCTGGGTCCAACTGACCGGGTTCCCTCGCCAGCTGCAGTGACATGGAGCATAAACAAACACATTGGCGCATGGGGAAGAATGCAAACATGTTTCAATGCCTGTGACGGAAAAATTTTTTTTTATCATATTAACAAATTGACAGGCAGCTTAAAGGAGAAGAAATGTGCCTTGAGCTTGAATCTAGTTTTGTGGTCTGTGTGTGTCTCTTTATAGTTCAAACCATCCAGACTCTATGTGTGTGTGTGTGTGTGTGTGTGTGTGTGTGTGTGTGTGTGTGTGTGTGTGTGTGTGTGTGTGTGTGTGTGTGTGTGTGTGTGTGTGTGTGTGTGTCAGGTGGAAGGATGCTAGGAAATGACTGCGCTGAACACATGTCTGTGGTTGTGGTCAGCATATGGGAAGCATTCCAAGAGTGAGGGGAACAAAAAATATCCTCCCTCCCTCTGACACTAACAAGATTAATAAACGCCGATCAGTCAGCCGCCATCACACGCCCACACGCATCTTGGAACCTTTTGTAGAAAAAACTAAAAATCCAACATCACACACTTTCCATTCAAAGTCCCATTTTCCTTCAGCTCCTTCTGCTCAGTCATAAGAGAACAAGCTGATCTGTGGCTCAACAACTAACTCCCAGCTCAACTTGAGGCTCGACAGGTGATGTTCTCCCCAAGTGCATCTAAAGTCAAATGAGAGAAAAGTGGAGTGAGATTACACCCATAAAGCTGTCTACCACAGATGACCCTAAGGAAAGTTGAGAAAGTGAGAGTAAGAATGCCAGAGCTGTGAGGATAAAGGGGAGCAAGAGGGAATAAGAGAGAAGGAAAAAAGGGAAATAGAGGAAAAAGCAAGCTGGATACGCTGACTTAAAGTTAAAGTTTCTGGAATACTCCTATGGCAGAGAGTTAGATTAGAAGATTGATACCACTCTCATATTTGTCTGTTAAATATAAGGCTGCAGTCAGCAGCTTGTTATTTTGGCTAAGCATAAACACTGGAAACAGGAGGAAGACAGCTAGCCTGGCTCTGTCCAAAGGTAACAAAATACACCTTCCAGCACATCTAAAGCTCACTAATTTACACGTTATATCTATTTCGTTAAATCCACATAAAAACTGATGTGTGAAAACAACAATTCACCATTAAGAATAAAAGTGAGTGGATGAGTGTGAGATGAAAAACAAGAGTTTAAGTCAGAGAGGAAACAGGAGATAGAGGCGTCTGTGAGAACTCATCCCCCTTTGCTTTTTGACATTTGTTTAGGAGGATGAAACTGAAGCCCTCATTTTCACACACAGACACACACACACACACACACACACACACACACACACACACACACACACACACACACACACACAAACACAAACCCAGTGGGTTTCCTCGTGTTGCAACCATGAGGGTGCAATCAGAAAATCCTCTTTGTCTCAACTGAAACCAGACATCTCTGTGCAACAGAAAAAGCAGAAAGTGCAGTTATGACCAACAACAGGCAGACAGACTGCAGATGTGCACTTGTCAGATCAATAAATGTTATAGCGTGAATAATGCTTTCATTTCGATGAACGCAACTGTCAGTGTTTGGGAAAACTCAAGTGCGAACATTCATCATTGAATTAACATGTTTGGCCGGCCGGCCTGCTGCTGTCAGAGACCCACTGTTTGCTTTATCTTGAGGACAGAAATGCACATATACAAAGAGCATACACTCGTGCACACACACCTCCTGCCTCCAAGCAAACCCCCAAAACAAGGCCTGTGTGTTGCAGCTGCAGGCTGTTGGAGTGACAAGCCAAAACTGTCTGCACTGTGGCCAACGTCCTGATTCACAGCTATGTATGGGTTCTATAGCACCCGCTCACCGCTCATTACATGGAAAATTTATCAAAATTACAGCCCTGAAACAGCTTGCAGTCAACCAGAAGTGTGTTCAGATGTAGCAGAGAGAAGATGTGAATATTCCCTCATGGCTATTATCTGTTCCCTTTATTTTCAGAGCATAATCATCTCTGAACTGAATCATTCTGGTGTTCCCATTTCCCACATCCACCTAAAATCAGCTTTTAAATCTCAATACAGTAAAGTGTAATAGAGCCTCTGTGTTTATTGTTTACTGACTTTCCCTTCCTCTGTAGCTGTGTTTGTGGCTGGGACAGGGAGTAAACAATGGGAGGTGCCCACAGGCTCCTTCACTTCCTCCTCCAACCACAGTGAGAGCCTGCAGTGGGAGCAGAACTGTCAGTATCGCCACCTACAGGACAGAGTGAGGATCACAGCAGACATCCCCCCAAGACTGGACGGCACATGGGTGTCAACAAGGTACATCAATGAAGCTTAATGAGAGAATTCATGTTGTTTTTTCTTGAATTCATCACCCTTCTGTACGTTATTCACTTTATCTTTTTGTGTACTGTTTTGTCCTTTGTAGATTAATGGCATTAAAAGATCATCATTTTCCACAATTTAAATTGAAGCAGATATGCCAGATTTGTAGACTTGAGATGTGGACATCAGTCAGACTTGAATCACAGAAATGACTTGGTTTCCAAATCCCGGAGGCACAATTTAAAAAAGACACACACCATGAATACTTAAAGGTCCCATGGCATGAAAATTTCACTTTATGAGGTTTTTTTAACATTAATATGAGTTCCCCTAGCCTGCCTATGGTCCCCAATTAGCTTGAAATGGTGATAGGTGTAAACCGAGCCCTGGGTATCCTGCTCTGCCTTTGAGAAAATGAAAGCTCAGATGAGCTGGAATCTTGCTTGTTATGAGGTCATAAGGAGCAAGGTTACCTCCCCTTTCTCTGCTTTGCCCGCCCAGAGAATTTGGCCAACCGATGAGAGAGAGACATCATGGCTTTCAAACGAGCAAAGTGGCAGTTGGTCAAGGCCACATCCCCACCCTCCACCTTGCCCCCCCCCCCTCTCCTCCTCAATTATAGCTACAGACACAGAAATGGCACGTCCTGAGTAAAGCTCATTGTGGGACTGGCTCTAGTGGCTGTAATTCTGCACCAAGGCTGAATTTTGGGAAAGAGACATCAGGTACAGTATTAGGGGACCACTAAGGTCTATATAAAAGCATCCAAAGAGCATCACGTCATGGGACCGTTAAAGCAGCTATAAAAGTATTTTTCAATCAACAGTGGCTCACATCACAACTTGTGTGTTAAAGGACTCGCTTGTAGAGACAAACCCACAGAGAAGCTTTATAGCGTTTTTTGAGCTCATTGATTTGTTTTGGGCCTAAAACTTTGCTGTTTTGGTTCACTCTTACTACTTTTATCAGTATTGTTTCAAGCAGCAGCATGCAGCTGTTTTCAGCTCTAAAAACCTGCTCAGCACCAAGCGACAGACAGATACAGTTAGAGACTAGCTGGTGAACATAGTCAAACATTTAGCAGCTAAATAGCCAAATATTGCCCTCAGGAGTTGGTGGAGACCAAAAACAGAGCTAAAAGAGAATGAACGTTGAACAAACATGTAACCTACAAGGCTCCAACTGAATAATAATGTTGCTCCATAACTGCTTGATGTGTAACTAAGCAACTGTTTGCTAATAAGTTTGCCTTTTCCTCTCTTTAAGGTGATAATATCAGTTTGTCAGTTTTGTGTTTACAGCATGTTTCAGCTGCCCCCAAAAATCATAGAACATAATTTTGATTTATATCAGATTAACAGCTTTGAAAGAAAAAATGTTCAGAGACCTGAAATACGTGTATAGCTTTTTGCTTACAAAGACTTGTAACTTGACTTGAGACTTGAGCGAGATGTTCCCCCAAAAGACTTAAAGACAGCTTATGTGTGTTCACTACTGTCTGAAATATATTCATGGCACAAATAATCACTAGCCTTACCTCATTCTAACCATTTAATTCCTCTGTGTTCAGATGTGAAGTTCGGCCCGGTCCAGAGTTCCTCACCCGCTCCTACACCTTCCACCCCAGCCGTCACTTCCAGGCCCTGCAGCACTACTACACAGACAGCAGCTGCGAGGACCCGACCTACTCCCTGATTATTAGGGGGAAACTTCGTCTGCGTCAGGCTTCATGGATCACCCGCGGGGGCACCGAAGCTGAACACCACCTCAGCAAGGTGGGCATTGTGGTCCACAGCCTGGCAGCCAAGCAGAGGCTGGCCTCCCGGCCGCCTCTGACCTGCGTGGGTCTGACCCTGGGTCGTGTGGCGCTGGGGAAGCCGTATGAGCTGTACAACACCAGGGCAGGGAGGGGATGTCTGGCAGCGCTGGGCTTCTCCATGATGGAGATGGGACTGATACGGGTGGAGACACAGCACCACGCCCATGGAGGGAAGGTCCAGGAGCTGCTCTTAGGGGATATTCACACTGACTGGACACAGAGGACTCAGTACAGACCGACAGGGTACCAACAGCCACTGCAGAACACCATGGTGAGACATGACTGTGTTTTTATTTACCAGAGAGAGATGAACAGACAAGACGTGTGAAAGACTAATTGTCAGGGCAGGCAGGGGTGCTACAAACATATTGTACTGTTAGCATCTTAATAGTAAAGCAGTTGGGCTTTTCCCAACAGCACTTTACGTGTCTCTAAGGTCAAGAATGAATCTTCAAGCCCAACTTCAAATGTTGTTACACTCAGGGAGTGTGGTAAATGTTCACTCTTCCTCCCTACTATATTATAGGACTACTGCCAACAATTCAAGGATCAAGTGCAACTAATGACTCATTTTATTCTCAATTAACTTGGCGATTACTTTCTTGAATAATCGGTTACTAATCAGAAAATATTCAGTTTACTATCATAATGACAACATAAAACAATTATTGATTATCAAAATTGTTGCTGATAGGTTTACTAATCCATGAAGCTACTAAATGGTTCAGCTTTAAATAAAATACTCTGGTTTAGACTATTTCCTTAACAAAAATGTTAATTGATCACAATTTTCTGACATCTTATAAGTGACTAGTAAATAATAATCAATTAATCAACTTCAATGATGATGAAAATAATCATTAGGTGCATTTCTAAATCACATTGTCTCACCTCTCCCTTACTCTTTACAGCATCACATCCATCCTTGCCCTGTGTGTGCCCTGGTGTACCGCTCCTCAGAACAGCGCCCCCCGGTGTTGCCCCGGAGCCCTGCAGCTCCTCTGTCTCTGGCTGGCCGCTGGGTCAGCCAGCGCTGCGAAACCCGTCCCAACGTCCTCTTCCTCACCCGAGAATTCTCCTTTAATCCTGACCAGCACGCATGGGAAGGCGTCTACCAGCACTACTCGGACCCTGCCTGCTCTCAGCCCACCTTCAGCCTGAGAGCCTCAGGCCACTACGCTCAGGGAAACCCCTCCGCCAAAGTCACAGGAGCAACTGAGTTTGTCTTTAAGGTTACCCAGGTGAGAGTCACAGCTGTGGAGGAGTCCACAGCGAAGTTGCTGAATGGGACAAGGCCCGGAAAGTGTGGTCAGGCAGGAGGCTGGGAGGTCGGGGTGGAGCAGGACTTGACCCCCACAGATGGGTGCACCCTGTTGGGCATCAAACTGCCACATAAGGAGTATGAGCTCTTCAAGACTGAGCTGGATCACAGGAAACACCCACTGCTGTTCATTGGAGAGAGGCCGGCTGACGGGTTCAGTCCAGACCGACCACAGAGGAGGCCCACTTCCTTTCAGGCTCCCATGGTGCTTTGCAGTGGGGGGGACACACAGCTTTTACATCACTATGGCTCAGGTTTTAACAGCAAGCAAGTCCAGTTAGCAGCCAGTGGGACAGCGCGACTGGCACAGCTGGTGTTACTGGTGCTAGGATCTGTGTTGTGTAGCGGGTTCTGTGTTTATTAGAGACATTGTTCGCGAATCAAGCCTGAAGTCATTGATGGACATTGTTTCCTGGCAGCTTTCTTTCACTCTTCCTCCATATGATGATGGCCAGCATGTGATGGTCAAGAAACATCATCAGACACTCAGGAGGGCTGAATCATTTTTGATATCTGGCTTTCAGATGCTGCCTGTAGGCTCACTTTAATGACTCTTAACTTCAGCTGCATTACTACCTAAAACTAATCTGTATATAAACCACCAATATATACAAGTGCCATCACTTCAGTATGTAAAATATATAAATATATTCTTTTATACCGTCTTTCTTTTGTATAATGATCAGATGTTCTCACTTCACAGATTAATTATTACTTTTGCATATTTCTCTGTAAATGCAGTTTTCTTGTCATGCCAGTTGTTACAAAGCAAGATCACAGTGTTGAAATGTGGATCACTTATTTCCCCATCAATTTGAAAGCCATGGACTTTCCAGCGGACTTCACACAAGAGCTCATTTTCATCCAAGATGCAGTATAACTAATGTACTTTGTACAGAACATTGTTTTCTTGACATGCAGGAGAGAAAACAAGCTGGAAAGTGGGACATTTGTAATCAGCACTCTTAATAGTTGCCATCGTTGTTGGTCTAATGCCACTGTGGTGTGAAATGTTGATTTATCGCTATCCTCTGTCAAAGCTTGTGTATTAGTCTGTTTTTCTATCAGCAGTCAAACAAATCAAATTAATATTTATTGTAACCGTTTATACTGTACTTGTTGATAAGAAAACGATTTTTGGTATAATATTTTAGTTAGTTTGGCCATTTAAGAAGTGATTATTTTCTATGTGTATTAAAAATGGCTTTCCATAAGGTCTCGTGTTCAATTAGTCTTTAAAACAAGAGTGTACAGCCATGCTAGCGTGCTAACATGCTCACAATGACAATGCTTACATGTTGATGTTTAGCAGGTGTAATCCTTAGCATGCCCATCCCAGCCAGCGGGAGAAACATTACTGCACATATTCAGTGGGCCGCATATCACGGAAGAATAGCTGGAAGCTTAGAAACTTTTTGGGGGTATTCGCCACTGTGCAACTCTCATAGGAATGAACGAGGCTCTGCCTCTAACGCTGTATCCAGATCTTAAAATACATCCATGGCCCACCCTCATAGGCTACATTCACACTGCAAGACTTCGAGCTCAGTTTGGATTTATTGCGCAGACTAGATTTTTTTTGTGTTGTTTGTTGGCTGTTTGTTGTGTGTTGGCTGTTCACATTATTTGGCCAAATCCAGTGTGAACTGCTCACGGTGCTGAACTGACCTGCATGCGCAAAAGAACAATAACAAGACGTCACATGCAGCACGCTGTTGTACAAGAGTGAACATGGAGGCCACTGAAGTCAGTGTTTACGGTTTCATTTATAAGTTGAGGTGCAGTGAAAGCCAGCAAATTTGTGAGCAGATGATAATGAGGATGAAGAGAAAGAGAGCCACATTTTTTATTATCGCTTTTAATGGCGCGGAATTGTGACAAAAGTCGCTCTAGACTATAGAGTGACAAAAAGTAAAGTAAGTATAAAGTAAGGACAGTTGCATGAATTCCAATATATCTGTTTCCGAAAGTTATGCTGTGTGAAAAAAAAACACTCTGAGTTACATAAGAGCAAAAATCTGATTTGGGCCACTGAGTTTGAGGTGTTAGCATGCTAACATTTACTTATTAGCGCTAAACACAGGTATTTAGCCATATACCAATGTATTGGATAAATTGAAAATTTTACCTGATGATGGCATAGATAAAAAGTTAAGTGATGATCATAGTAATTAAAATGTATCATAAGGACATGAAAGCCTGAACCAAATTTAATAACAATCCATGAAATAGTTCTGGAGATATGTCAGTCAAAACAACAAAAGTCAACCTCATATCGGTGCTAATGGGAAAGTCAGGGGATCACCAAACCTAGTTGGATTCATCCTCTGGGGAACATAAATATCTGCACATAATTTAATGGCAATCCATCCAGTTGTGTCCAGAAGCTGCTGTTTTATTTCAAAAACCAAACAGAAAATTCTCTCCTCTCTGGTGTTCAGACTGTGGTCTGATTCAAAGCCCAGATAGTGGGAGGGTAAACGTACTGCTGTGTGATAAATAACTGTCATATGGCTCACACATTACACAAGGCATTCCAGTGCACGTCTGCTGCTGGAAACACTGCTGAAAACACACAGACAGATATCAGATTGGATGCAGAGTGCACCATGAGAATAAACAGCCGTCAGCCAACAAAATAGGTTCCACAGTCGCTCTGACAACAAATGAGGCGAGGGGAGCAGCAGTTAGGAGACAACAGAGGAATAAAAATAGCTCCAGATTTCCAGTGTTATGACTGAAGCAAGTGAAGCGTTGTGCTCCATGGAGAGAGATATAATCCTCCATTTGTAAAATCCTGACACCTGCTTTTACAAAATGACTGCAGGCAGTTCAACTCAATTTAGAATATCATGTATACACAATAGTGTTTTTAATTTACATATACTCTGTAGTTTTGAACCAGTGAGGATCGAAAACAAAACCAAAGTGTTTCTTCTATTTATCCATAAAAAGACATTGAAACAAAATGTTTTAAAGGACCTGAAGACAGTTTTTTCAATTGATCAGTTTCTTACTGCGAGCAACACACAAATATCTGTCAGTTTGAACAGTTTTGGTTATTTCACACAAGAGATTTCTGTATTTCTTGTTTCTCTGTGCTCCTCTCCCTGATTTGAAGTCAGCGTGGAGACAGATCAAACTCTGATGACAGTTGGTAGGTTAAATGGTCATTTCTTTTTTAGTCTTAACAACTACTAAAAGTGCTTTACATACTACAGGCACCATTCACCCCATTAACACACATACACTGGTGGCCAAGCCTGCCATACAAGGTGCCACCTGCTCATCAGTTAAACATTCACACCCGATTCGGGGTTCAGGTTCTTGCCCAAGGACACTTTGACAGGTAGAGGCCAAGGATCGAACCACCAACCTTCCAATTGGTAGACGACCTCTACCACCTGAGCCACAGCCGCCCGTTGTTTGGTAACTGTCAATCAAATCTGATCCAACCGCACCCACAAAGTCCTGATGGGTTTTTGAATGTTAAACTCTCAATAAATAGCAGTTAAGGATGTTTTTTCTGAATTGTATCTGGTTTTAAGGTTTTAAAATTGTGGCTTATAGTGTTATATATTATAATTAGCAGTTGCTTTATAACACATACAGCACACATGGAGAAACATTATCATTCATTTTTAGTCATATTTCTGTCCACCTGGCGACTATAAGTCCAATGTTCACTCAACTTTTAGTTCTGTTTTTGGTTTTCATTGACTCCTGAGGCCGGGACATACAGTATTTGGCTCTTATGGTGCATTCACATGCTCCTCAGATCGTCCCAATTTTCCAAGTTGGGAATTTTGGTGTGTTCATGAGCTTTAATGTGTAATGTGGAAACAACATGGATGCTACAATGAAGATGTGTTGTATGTTATTGCTTAGAGCATTTAAACAACACGTTGATAGCTGTTTCCAGTATTTATTTTCAGTGTGAAGATTTATATTAGCAATTTTGTACCAGACTTGGTTGGCTGCACCAACACATTCCCCAAAACCACTAAAATATTGCTTTACCTGACTTGTTATCAGTTAAAACTAATAAATAACTTTTATAACTAATCTAGGTCAGTCTACATAGACAGCAACTAACAGTTACAACCTAATAGCAAAATATACAAAAAAATATATATAATATAGACAATATAAAGCTTGGAAGAGCTGAGAACTGCAGACTGAAGTGATAATTCTCTGTATTAAAAACATATTGATCATAGGCGATTAAAGATTTTAAACTTTTCAAGGGACTGTAAGATTACACAATACTGCATTTGTAGGCTTTATGTGATACAGCTTTAAAATGAGTAAATAAATAAAATACACAAATAAATAATGAAGGCAAAATGATGTTAGTTAGCTGGCTCTCTAACAGTTAAATAGTGGGGACAGAAAGAGAAAGAAAGAGGGGAAAAGACTCTCTCTTTTCCAGAGGCTACATGTTGTTCCTATTAACTCCTGCGAGAATGGTGATGGCAGCTGTTAGCCCCCATGAGGTCATCATTCTGGCTTGGATGGAGAATATAGGTCTGTAACCTCCTCAAGCCGACACAAAAAGAACACAGACTGAGACAAAGAACAACTGATAGCAGACAAGTGGCATTTATCTGTCCAATGATGTGCAGAATCTGTCATTAAATGGAGAACCAGTTAATTCAGCAGCAACCACATGGATCCACCCAGGCACAGTTTTTCATAGTCTGTTTGCGGTTTCTTCAGAGCGCCATAAAGTAGAGAGACTGTCAAGGCAGAGAGGAGTGTGGGGCCAACCTGTTAGCAATCAGGCCTGGTGGTTTATTGAATGCATCCATTGAACAACAGAAACGAAAAAAAGAAAAAGATACAACACAGACCTCATTTAGTTTGTAATGTAAAAAGCAAGCACAGTTCCAATCTGGGTATTTAGTTTTTTTTTGTCTTTTTTAACCTAAAATAATGCGGATCTCCTGAAGCAAAGTTGATCAGTCCTTGCATAATTCTTGGAGCTCAATTAAAAGAATAGTTTTGCTTTCTTTCCCAGAGTTAGATACAAGTATGCATAAAACTCTCATAAGTACAATGGTGCAGTTAAATCGCTCAATGGCCTCCAACGTCGCCTTCCAGGCAGCTAACCCTAACCTTAACTCTAAACATAACCATTGCCGCGCTGCCAAACATGGGTTAAATCAGTTGTACACACAGTACTGACCATCTTCCGTCTGTGGACATGTTGCTACAGTGTTTGTATGCGCAAAATACAGAATAATGCATTATTATCAACTGGTATATTGCTAACAATGGCTAACCTGGCTACAGACCCCCAACCCCATTTAATATATGTTTTTTTGACTTGAGACTGGAACATGGTCAACTGGGGTGTGACATCATTCCCACTTCCAAGCTCCAACTTCCGAGGTAAATCGAACGCAACTTAAAGCACTTAACGGTTAGCTTAGCATAAAGACTGGAAACAGACTGTATCTGTCAAGGTAGCAAAATAGGCCTAAAACTAACTAAAATAAAAGCTCACTTAACATATTTTGTTGTTTATTTATGTTCAAAACAAGTGTAAATGTATGCCCCAACTGGTATTGCTAACAATGACTAACCTAGCTAGAGCTAACACCACAATGAAAAATCCGTCTTGTAAGGCATGCAAGGCATTCAACTCGGGTGTGAAGTCATTCCCAGCGTTCCAAGTTAAATGGAACACACTATAACCATCTCATAGCTGTTTTTGACAGACAGATTGGAGTGCTATCGATCTTCTCATCTAAATCAGAAAGTGTATTTCCCTAAATGTTGAACTATTCCTTTAATACACAACATCCTGTGTTATTTGCATCACTTAGTATTTTAACAGGAAACCAAATGAAAGCAACACAAGAATTAAGGGTCATACATGAGCAAAAAGAGCAAAATTCCTTTACTGAACAAGCAGTTGAAATCCTTCTGACTAGAAGTTACATCCAAAGTTATGTTACTCAAATTTAATGAGGAAACTTTCAAGGGCCACAAGTACAAGAGAAAGAGCAAAAAATGGCGAAGCTGTCCCAAGAGCCACTGTATCAAGTTAAGTTTAAGCTGTGACTTGCTGTAGCCTTCTCTAAACTACATAAAAGATCCAACCTCTTTATACGACTTTAGGAAGAATGTTCCTATAGACTGTAAAAAAAAAAAAGAAAGGAAAACAAAACAAGCCCTAAGGAGTTTCCTTTCAGCTAAACCAAGTTTCCAAACCACAGACAGTTTGGTGGTTTAGTCTGACAAATGTTCTGGTAAAAGAAAGACACAGTGCTGCTTTTGGATAGAATATACTGTAGAGGTCCCATCTCCTGCCTTCCCATAAAAATCTTGCATATGCAGTTAATGCACACACACACACACACACACACACACACACACACACACACACACACACACACACACACACACACACACACACACACACACACACACACACACACACACACACACACACACACACACACTCTTATTGTAATGACATCACTGCAGCAGTATGGTGGGTAACTTCCAGCCTCTCTCACTCATTCAAATTTCAGGCTCTGTTAAGAAAATCCCATTATTTCTATAAGAATATGAGCTGCAGCTGCCCCATAAAAGATAACATCAGACTTAAGTTGGCGGGCTCAGTTGAAACAAATGAGTTTCTATTGAAAACTGTGTCCTCTTGGCTCTGAGACAAATGAACAAAGCGTTGTGTTTTGCCCACAGAGAAGCAGTGCGGGGCAGCGACTGCACTTTTCTGATTGATCTCACGCCAAACAAAAAAAAGGGGCTCCTTTCTGTCATGACCTCATGCTTCTATACTTCACCAACTACTGAACAGATCCCTCCTGTCCAACAGCTCATAATTTTCTTTTTCTTAAATTGAACTCCTCATCTATCAGTACACCAGTGCTGGAAGAAGTGTTCACATATTTTACTTGTATATGTACAAATACTCCTATAGATAAAAGTCCTGCATTAAAAATCCTACTGAAGTAAAAGTACAGAAATATACAAATTTACAAGTACTTCTTTTGCAAAAAAAAATGGCACCTGGAAAGATATTATTATTGTTATTAAAGATACATGTGTGTATTTTTAATTGTTTACTTCCATGTATACAGTAGTATAAAATGGAAATACTCAAGTTAAGTACAATTATCTCAAATGTGTTTTATTTATTTACATTTCAATAGTTTAAGACAGTAGTTCCCATAGGAATTGTGCCCCTTCTAAAGGGTCACAAGAACAATCTGAGGGGTCGATTAATGAGAGAGGAAAAAGGAAAACAAATTGTATTCATTCTTTTGACTTTTCTCTAATCTTTTTTGTGTGTGAAATACTGGATAATTTAACCTCTCTGGGCCTCACACCGTAATTTAAATGAAACAATCTAAGAAGTTTAGAGGGAAATCAAATCACTCACTTTCTGGAACTGCGAACAACTCAAAGACATCTGAAATGTGACAAGGTGCCCCAAATAGACAGTGCTTTATAGTAAGGGGTCACCACTAGTTTAATCTTTACCAATGTACGTGCATCTTGTCGTGTGTTTTTTTTCTGTAAACTCTTATTCTGAAAAGTAACTATAGCTGTCAAATGAATGTAGTGGAGTGAAAAGTACAATATTTCCCTGGAGAAGAAATATGAAGTAAAATACTTGTGTTGAGTAAATGTACTCAGTTTACACAATTGCAGGACACAACAGATCCCTGACAAAATCTCTTTTGCCACACATTAAAGCATAACAGATGAACAGCAACTTCCATCATCCAGTATGAGACAACCTCTTTAACATATTTGTTGCCTTTGGGACAGAAACATCCCCATAGAGCTATCTGTCATATCTGGTGGCTTGTTAAACCCGGTCATGTTTCTGTTGTAAGGTTAAGATCACACAAACGATTGAAACGTTTTTTTGCCGGCGAGATCTGAGACAGGGTCAATTCTTCCAGAATGCATCCCTTCGTTGCCAGTTGTCCCGCCTCCAACTTTTCTGGCAAGAGACCTTTTCAAACAGATATGGCACCAAACCCCTTACAGGGACCTGTTGTTAAGTACAACATTTGCATGACATTTGGCTTATTGATGTGCCAAACAACTATGCCAGGGTGCAGAGTATTTTCTTTCACTCAGAAAATAAATTAAGGGTATGTAGTGCCAAATATGCAAAGAATTATGAAGCAGGAGAGGGAATTAGCCAAAAATCGCATTGCCAAAAATAATTATTGCACACATTTAACACCAAGAATAGGAGTGTCAGGCTGATGCATAATTAAATCCATATGTTTTCTAACGTCGAAGCGCAGTCAGACATCAAGTTTATTGTACAGCCCTTAGTGAAGACCAGATTCACTGAAACAGGGCGGGAGCGAGGCAGAGTGGTTAACGATCAGTCAAAGTCTCTCAACAAAGGATACAAACAATCTGTGGCCTATAAAAGACATCTAGTACAAGGGTCAGAGATCAATGACTGATGTGGTTTCCTTGTGGTCAATATGAATAATAAGAACCACCTGCTAAAGTCAAGGAAAGTTTAATTAGGACATCAATACCTTATTGTGGGGATTATTGACTGATGTAAGGTCTCTTCTAAGCAGTTGTCTAATGCATATTTTAGCTTTGATCATTGCATTGTCCTTGCTATGATTGGTGAGATGTAAAATGTGTGTTTTGGTCTGGGACTACACTGCTGCTTCTTACAGCCCTTTTTGACAGCTTTGTAATAGATCAACATTGTGTTTTCAGCTTGTGACTTCACATCTTTTCCTAATTTTTTGAGAATTGCTTAAAAACTTGTGACTGATATATTTGCATATAATTATCTATATCTATTTGTATTTCTGTTATTGAAGTTTTGCAATAGTTTGCACTTTGTTCATAAGACAGGGAAGTCAGTTAGTTACTGTCAAGACAAAAACCTCAGTTGCTGCCGCTTCTTCAGGTGAGCGGCAAACCTCCGGACCTCTACTGATTTTCATCTTTCCAGTATTTTGAACACATTCCTCTCTGATTTACCTTGGAAATGGATTATTTCCCTCCAGAATGTAGAAAAGTAAATTAATATTGGTTTCCACCATTGAGTTCACAGCTGTGTTTTGCTGTGGCCAAGATAAACAGCTGTGGAGCTACCGGGCCCAGGTGAACACCGGGGGGGGGTTCCTGACACAAACTCCGCTCTGCTGCCTCCAGTCAGAGGTGCCGACAGAAATACTGTCTGGTTGTTACTGATACAATAACACCTGATGAATCACCAGGATTTTATTTTACACAACACTACGACTGCAGGAGTAGAAATCCTTGCAGCTGCAGGTCTACTATATTTTAACATTCTTATCCCACTGCAAATTGGTAGCCTACTGCCAAATCAAGCAAACTGGTAGCAACTAACAAGCCAGATGGTTGGAAATCTTTGAGGACTCTTGAAATACCTCTAGAACAGCGTTAAGTGTTGTTAAACAACCTTAGTGTTTTCTTAGACATTGCTGCGTATTTAATCTGTTAGAGAAATTGATACTTACCGCTGTGACTCGCATTTAACGCTAATACACAAGAGGCACAAACTGGCTATACTGGATAGGGCTTACACAGGTTGTTTAACAAGCGTTTGTATGCTTGGGCGGCTCACTGGAGCGCACACTGCCAAGATGTGATCCAGCCTTGGACCCTGGGGATCGTTGAGTCGGCACACACCAAAACGTTTCTCAATAAATTACTTTTTCATCTCATCGATGAGTGATGATTAAGTGTCAGAGATGGCATAAGTTTATACAAGTTTTCAATCCTTATTCATCAGTGCAGCTCAAGATACCAAGAGGTGGCATTCTCAATATAAATATTTAGGCTAAATGATTCTGGATTCAGTTAGCCTACATGACTAAAAAGTTTTTAAAAAGTTGCTTTTGTAGCCATTGTAGCCTTTTTACAGAAGAGGATTAGGGCCACATATGACAAAATATATTTGAGTTCTGACTTTTTTTCCTCAGAATTCTGACTTTAAACTCAGAACTCAATCATTATTTTCACATGTGGCGCTAATCCTCTTCAGTACCTTTTTATTAAGGGAAACCATCAATTTTACATGTCAAAATCTGTTTTTAGTAGGCTACTACTGCAAATGTAAAAACTAAATTGAAAAAAAAAGAGTTGTATAAAGCCTTTTGTGGCTCCAGAATGGCTATGTTAGCCACCACTAGCATAGCACACCCAAATCTGATCTGTCAGCCGTCAAGTTGTATTGTGGGTAATTTAGGTGCCAGGTTTTGACAAGGAAGAAGAATGTGTGAAATTAAAAAGATGCTATGTCCGTTCTCTTAATACATCCATGTCTGGCTTTCTCAAACTTGGATACAATGACCTGAACCTCTGTAGAAACACACAGATCACACAAGCATAGCTCTTACTACACATTCATCACACATTTCAATGCACAGGCCTAATTCAACCTGTTCTATAAGCAGGACGGCACGATTTTGATTAAAATGAGTTTTAAATTGTGTTTAGATCTCGCTTTTCTCCCTCAATTCTTAAGGACATCTTTTATTTGTAATGTTAACATGTTCTGCAATTTCACATATATACAGTTGCACCTTGTAGCCTGTGTGCATAACAGGAAATGACTTCACACAGTTAGGTAGGTGCTTTATTCATTTAATTTATTAAGATGCTACATAGTCCAACCAGGTTGGGTTGTTTTTATACACCAGAGAGACTACTTGAACTAGGAATATTAATCTTCTCAGATAGACTTATTTATTTATATACATACAAAACAGTTTGCCGACTGCTTACATTGATCACGGTGACGGTCAGAGACTCCAGGACAGGTCAGTGTAGTGCATTTTACAACCGGGCCTGGATCAATTAGTAGTCACATATAATTATTATTGTTTGTTTAATCCTACTTGGAGTACCACATTGGTGGGGATTACTGCGTCAGAGCAGGACATTGGTAAATTCTGAATCACATAACAGTATATTCTGGTATATATATCTATTTTTGTGTGTGTGTGTGTAAAATGTACTCCAACCAGGACTCATTGAACAAGAAGAATTTTCTGCAAGTGCTATTTGACCCAGGTCTGATAACCCAAGATGGGACTGTAGCTCAGGTCTGCTCTGCCCTCCCTCTAAGCAGCAAGTCATCCTCAACCCAACAATTTTACAGAGATACAGTAGAAACACAAGCTCATGTATATTTTAATTTCTTACCCACCAGTCATATCCATCATCTTCCACTCCACTTAACATGAAAATAATTTTCTTTCTTTTTTTTGTGGGAATTATGTCATTTTTCCTTTCAGTTTAACAAAGGGTAATGCACTTCTGCATCTTATGTGGATACAGTGAGATACAAATATTAACTTTTTCCTTCAAATATTGCAAAATAGAATGACACTCTCCACTGCTTTTTTCCCTTCAAGCAAATTTGGAGATGAAACAATTTGAGATTATGTTTTAGTTTATTTTTGACCAAAAAAAAAAAAAAAAAAAACCATTGGCTCTGGAACAGTACAATGTCATCATGTGGTCCCCTCAAGGATATAAGCTAGGCTGTATGCTTCCCCCCCTCTCGCTTGAGAGGAAAAACAACTGTTGTATGCAGCAGGAAGATTAAAGGAGAGACACTCTTAATCTTAGTGCATAAAAAATGAACACGACTTAAAATGCAGTGAGGATATAACATTAATAAGCAACGGATAAATGCTGAACAAACACAAAAAAACGGAACACAAGCCTGCAGTGGAGGGAAAAAAAACACCAACAAAACTCACCAGCAGCAGAGAGCTGGAGCAGCTTGAAACACTCAGTTGATCTCTGACATACATTTGCCTCAAACAAAACAGAACTTCAACAAATGTATGGCTCAGTAGGAAAAAATGAGAAAAAAAGACCAAAGAGTTGGAAAAGACCAAGGTCCCTTTGTGGGGACACTGTAACAGGAACCTTGGTGTTGTTGCTGTTGTAAGGGAAAGACATAGCCAGTCACCTCTACATGCAACTCCTGTCCATTTGTGGTTTTTCACTATATGTATGTATGTATGCATGCTCTGTGTGTGTGTGTGTGTGTGTGTGTGTGTGTGTGTGTGTGTGTGTGTGTGTGTGTGTGTGTGTGTTTATGTGCTATATATACTGTATATACCTCAATCTTGGCCTGAGAATAACTTGCCCAAACAGGTCACAAGGCAAGCCTTTCATCTGGATGACATTTACAAAAATGATCTAATCCTGCAAATATGGAGCTCAATTCTGGTAGCTGCTATATTTCTAAATGCTTCAACCTTAAACAACAAGAAAATTACTTTAAATCATAAAATTGCAGCAAAAACACAAAAGAGAGAAAGAAAAAGAAAGTCTGAAAATGTAGTTGTGCAAACCTACAACCAAATGACATATTATAATCAGTGTTATAAAAGCAATTAAATTAGATTCAAAAGTCCAGATGCAACACTGTGTGTGAACGCATGCAATCAAACATCCCCCTCCGACAACTGGGAACGTGGTGAGCACTGAGTGACAGGTGACGGGAATAAGGTGGAGTGAAAATAAAAAACAACACGAGGAAAGGAAATACCTATGGTATAGTGTTTCATTCACTGATAGAAGTTGTTCTACAATCAAAGACCAGCCAATTTTACAAAGCCTCTGATTGCAGGAGTCAGTTTGATAGCCCTGTGTGTAACCCCGACTGTGTGAATCATCTCTCTGGTAAATCCCCTCCTTAAAGGGGGTTTAGCTGGAAGGAACACCTTGATATATACTGTACAGTGGGGTGGGGAAATTACATATACATATGCACAGGCTCTGGCCTCCGTCATTAGGAAAAAGAAACAATACACTAAAATGACATTCACACAATTGCGAACTGACTCAGTCGCACCAGCACTATCTCACCGGTGTTAGAAAATTGGTCTGGATCACTAGCATTAAATCATGTTTCCATTGTCCCCCACCCCACAGAACCAGCCACTGTATACATAAAACTTTGGGAAAGAGGGCCAGAATGATTATGTTAAGATTACGTAGAGGCAAGACCTGTAACAGTAGGTTTGTTGATAAGATGATGAATAGTTTTTTTTCCTCTTTATTTTCTCATACATTACCTTTGAATTTTTTTTTACATAAATGAGACTGAATCAAAACTAGTACCACCCCCCACCCAGCGGATATGGCATCTCTGATCCAAAATCCCAGATCCTGTGTTTGTTTTCATCCCCCTGAAAGCATGCTGCGGCCGACCGGAATTCGCTGCCATCTACAAGACCAACTTGCCCACGATGACGCCCACCACAAAGAAGAGCATGATGAGGAGCATCGTGCGGGCGCTCAACCCCTCATCTTTCTTCATGCCAATGGATGAGTGCTGAGATGACACCACGTTACTCTTCTTCATCCGCAGACCATCATCCTCCTGAAACAGGGGGGGGGGAAAGGCAGTGTAAGCGGGGTAGAAAAAATAATTGAGAAATGATGAAAGAAAGAAAGAAAGCGTGTGGGAAGAGGAAGAAGGGTGATGGGGGGGGGGGGGAGTGAAATAAAGAAAGGGAATGAAGAAGTGGAGAAGAGAAATAAAATGGACAGCTTGTCAATCAGTCAATAATATAAAACAGAATTTATTTACAAGCTCAAAGAAATAGGATCTGCTTAAATCTTCATCTGACCCAATCCCCTGAGGACCGCAGAAGGCGCCAGGCTTTAACACACTTAATTTCCCAGCAGTGGGTGGGGGGGCTCTCTGTTAGTTTAATCTCAGCCGCAGGAGCAGCCAACTGTCGTTCTGCCTCTGGCAAGAACTTAAAGGGGAGGAGGTGGTGGTGTTTGACTTTCTCTTAGCCGTCTGTGTGTGTGTGTGTGTGTGTGTGTGTGTGTGTGTGTGTGTGTGTGTGTGTGTGTGTGTGTGTGTGTGTGTGTGTGTGTGTGTGTGTGTGTGTGTGTGTGTGTGTGTGTGTGTGTGTGTGTGTGTGTGTGTGTAGTCATTTCCAACCAAACCTTAACAAAACCCAGTTTTAAGACCGTACCTCACTGATTGTTGTGATTGATGGCGAACTCATTGATTTGCAAAATTGCCTTACGAGCTTCGAAGCCTGAGGTCTGCCACTGATTATGGATCTGAGCAGTTGCACTTACAGCAAACCTCAATCTTGAGTTACTGTCTATTCAAAGAAATATAGCAAAGGGTGGAGGGACACCACAACGTCATTTGGAACCACCACTTGGTGTGAATCAAATTTCCACTTAATTTGCTAATCTTGATTGTGAACATCAATCAGTAAAAAAAAAAAAAAAAGTTCAGTGAGGTCATCTGCTATTTTTGATGATTAAGATGAAGGGGAGTTTTCTTTGCTCAGTTGAGTAAAACGTTCTCTCTGTTTTTGATTTAAGCCTGAAGATAGATTAGGTTGTTTAAACTACGTATACCGTGTGTAACAAGATTCAACGCACAGAACACATTTGATAACGAAACGATAAGTCGAATAACCGATTAGTTGGTCGACAGGAAATCAATCAGCTACAATCTTGAAAGATCTTGAAGTAATCATAATTGTTTTTTAAAGTAGAAATGCCAAAAAAAAAAAAAGTGTTATCTTGGACTTCTATGATTGTAAACTAAATATACTGTTGGCTGAATGAAACAACATATTTAAATGTGTCAACTTCTCTGGGACATTATAATAAGCATTTTTCACTATTTTCTCATATTTAATGGACCAAATTATTAGATAATTAAACAAAAAAAGTATCATCAGACTGATTGATAATAAAGATGATCAACATTGATCGATACTGATTGACCATTGGATGTGTTGATGCATACAGTCTCTTATATCCAGTATGTTCCATGGTATGCACATGACCAATAAATATATTCAATGGTTGTTTTCAGTGTTGTTTTTTGTTGTTACTAATTTCAATAGCAAAATCTGAATTATTACGCTTTAAAAAAAATATAATATTATGCTTATACATCACACAAAAAAGGCCCAAATTTCCAGTGAGTGAGGCAAGTGTTTAAACTGTCATCCTCCATGGGACATGTCAGGATTTGCCTGATTCAGCTCAGAAGGTGATTGATTGATTGACTGATTGATTGATTGATTGATCACATCATAGGTTTGCTTTGCAGTTATTAATCCAACTACCAAGTTGGGAAAAGAGAAAAAAAAATGTGATAATTTGATAATCACCAGTTCACCAGGGAACGTTTTACCTGACAGAGTCTGCATCCATTTGAAGTTCGTATTGATCTGCTGGACTTGAATCATCAAAAGTCTACTACCTCTGCTAACCAATGCCCTTCACAAAAGATGTGCAGCTGTGAGACTGAGACTACAGCGATACTTGTGTATTTACGGTCTTGTAAAAATAAAAAAACTAACTGACTGTGGTCGTTGAGTAATCTCACTCACCCTGATCTGTTTGTTTTCTTCCCGTAGCCTCTGAGCCTCCATCTGCAGCCTCTTACATTCCTCCATGATTTTCTTTACCTCCCCGTCATCAAGGGTGGAGCTCATTGACTTTGCAGGCAGCGTGGAGGAGTCTGACTTCAGCAAGCTGGACGACATCATCTTGTTGGACTCCATGTCATGCTGTAAGTGACAGGGCGAGAAGTTATAATGCAATACGTTGTCTGTTTGCTGCTACAGTGTTTCCATGGTGATTCTGACCTATGACTTGGCTGGCACACGGGTGCATTTATGTTCATTTTTGGAGACATGCAGATTTATATACAGTATAGTAATGCAGAGCCTCCTTTCAAGCTGCCTATCTTCAGGTTTGTGGGAGAGTTCACCCTGGGGTGCCTTTCATAAGTGGATCAAGCTGGTTTCTATCAGCATTATGTTCATCTAATGGACTCTGTGGTGCACAGTGCTGACTGGGAGCCATGTGTGTGTATCGCACAGCTCAAAATTAATTGAAAACAACCACCACAGGTCCTTTTCCCTCCTTGTGTTCACAAAACCAGTAGGCTTGGCTCATGACCAGATAATGTCTCTATAGCTGTGTGGGGTCTGAGAAGAATCACAACATTAGAAAACTGCATTTGAGGATGAATAAAAATGGCTCTCTAAAGGGCTGTTGATGCCTGAGTGTGAGGGGAGAGAGAGGTGGAGGAAAGTGGGAAAAGATGGAAAAAGGGCTGAAGATTAATGCTTAACATTTTGAAACAACATAAACAGGATACAAAAAAGTGACAATGAGAAAGAGAAAGGAACGAGAAAGAAGTTAGGACAGTATAAAGAGTGCAAAAAGAAGAGGAGAGATGAAGAAAAGAGATGGGACAGGATAGAGATAGAGGAAGAGAAGGCAGATACAGCAGAGCAGTAAAGAGGTGGGGTGCTGGAAAGCAACAATAAACATAATCTCCCCATAAATAATGCAGCCCCTCCTCAAGACAAATAATAGCAAGTAAACAAATGTTACACTGTACAGAAAGTAGCGATAAAAAGGCTTCAATTTGTTGCGTTTGGTGAAAACAAGCAGCATTATAGACCATGGCCGACATACCAATAATTACGAAATACATTGTGGCACTGCTGCTGAGGTGAAGTTAGTGTGATTTTGAAAATAATACAAGGAAGCAATGTGACACATCATTCCCTGAAGTGTCTGATAACCGATCTGTAGTAAACTGTGGTAGTGAGGTGAAGAGAGAAGTGGAGTAACAGGTGCTTACCGTTTTTTCGTTCTCCACTGGCATGTCAAAAACACACCTCAGCTTGGAGTCCATCAGCTCATCTGGCTTAGCCTCCTTCCACTGGAGAGACACAAATAAAGAAAAAGTGTATAAACACATTATTATTAAATCACGGAAAAGGGACCATCTGCAACTGGCTGCTGATAATGACTCATCACAGGAGGACAGAAAGCACAGATAACCCTTGATTTGGGGATTTTAATAATAGGTAATGGCTCCAGTAAATACAATATTGCAAATATTATTATAACCAACATGCCAGGGGAAGACATTATTAGCTGAACTCCTCATGTTATGGATTCTGCCAGCATTCACCAATTCTTTTTTGTAATTTAAGAAAAACTTAAGTGACAAACACTTTTTAGATGTGCAGAAAGTCTACAGACCAGGATAGACAGACCCACTTTACCTCTTCAACACTAAAGTGTGTACTGGCCAACTTTTTGAAAAATCTACAAGTTGATCGACTTGATTCTTGCATACCAAACTAGAATCACTTGTTGGCATGTTAATAATGATTTATTGTATGTAGGATGGCCAGTGATCGCAAAGAGAGTTAGGGACCACACACCCTGCTAGGACTAAACTGTGTTCATTGTGTTTTATATTGCTGTGTCAGCACTGAGACACAGCCCTTCATCCAGGCTGGGAGTTGGAGATTGACGGCCTCTGTCCTTACAGTTAAATTCAATGGATGGATTTGCTGAGTTGATCACAGTGTCTGCTGTATGAGTGGCTGTGTTACATCTGTGTGCAAATCATTTTGTTTTAGAAGCATTTGCAAAGACTGGAGCGGCTAAAACTTTACTGATAGGAAGAAGATACACTCACCACTCCCTCCATGTCGGTCATGTCAGGAGGTGCTAGCACGGACTGGACCATGAACTTGTGTTTGCTCTTCTCATTGGGATCGTAGTCAAAAGGCTGCAGCATAACTGAAATACAAAATGACAGTTGAAGTCACATATGATACTACTACTACTACTATTTTCACAGATTAACAGGAAACATGGGGAGAGAGAAATGGGGCTGATAAGTGACAACAGTTGCAGCCCAGCGCCCACAGTGTGAACAGGAAGTCCCCACATGATTATAATAGTCATTTTGTTTTGTTAGGACTCCCTCAGTTTCATTTCCCTCATTTTCAAACATCATCCTTACTTCCCATCCTCAGGAGACTCAGGAGAAAGTGTCAAACAAAGTGTCTTGTTAGTATCATTCAAACTGCGGCAGGCAGGCAGGAATATAATAGGATTTGTGGGTAAAATCTGCCGCTCCGAAATACGTAACAAACTCAAGTGATTGAGTTGATACTTCTCTTTGTCAGCAACTTTCCATCTCACTCTCTTTCTCAACTATGTGTCCAGTCCTCGGATTAAAGAGGAATTAGTGAGTATCAAATACCCATGGATTTGTCAAACAGTAAACTAGGTCCTCCACGTCTTTAAGGCTCTGGGCTTGCCCCTGCTGCTTGGAAAAAGTGGTGTAGATGATTCATTTCATTTGTGTTACCATAGTGGCGAAACACTGACGGATATACAAATACCCCAGGGGGCAATCTTTCCAACAGCTTCCAACCCTGTCTTTTCCTTTCTTACATATCGCTCTAACAAAAAGCAGGTGTTGGGTTGGAATACAACTTCAACCCATCACCACATCAGTCCTCTTAGTCAGTGGTGTGTTATTTGATGTCATTCCAATGACTGAGAAGGTATTTTAAAGTTGTAATGATGATTTACAATGATCACTTTCTTATGTCGGTACTCA
Organism: Gymnocephalus cernua; assembly: GCA_023631565.1. Taxonomy (NCBI): domain Eukaryota; kingdom Metazoa; phylum Chordata; class Actinopteri; order Perciformes; family Percidae; genus Gymnocephalus; species Gymnocephalus cernua. The sequence continues at coordinate 18,043,973 of CM042428.1, forward strand.
AGTTAAGGGTGGAAGTGCAGAGGGGATGAAAATGGCTATTGATGGGTAATCTTTTTCTCCTTCGACTTTTTAAACAAGGGTGTAATTGAAAGGCATATTTTGACATCAGTGCCAACTATGTCTACAATGCCTGCGTGATTCTTTTGCTTTCATTAGAAACAAATGACCTCCTAATTCAAAGCCAGTGTAGCTATCAGGATGGTTTTCATTTATGGCACATGCCAATTCTCCCTAGAGTGGAAAACCTCAGAGATGTAGTGCACCATTACAGCAATCAGGGCAGTTCAATATTGCAAACCAGAAACAGATGGCATGAACAGATTGAGAACGTCCTGTTTCAGTCAGACCCAATTTGCACGACCATCTACCTCAGGTCCAAGGGGACAGTACTAGAGAATAGAGGCAGGAAGGCATGTAAGTTCTTTGAACAACGGTGAATTACATGAAAAAGGTCCTGAGCCAAAGCCTGAGTTGGAAAAAGCTCAGCCACAGGAGGGGAAAAAGTGATTGAAATCATCTTTGATTTGACAGCCTTTGAACACACCTTTACAAAAAGCTACTTCTGCTAATGGCTTGATTTAGTAGTCTTGCTTCACACTGGGCAATCATTTATAAAATGCACAGAGGCCAATTGTGTTTAACACGGTCAAGCAGGATAGTAATCGCCTGCCTGCTTGTTGATGATGAATGGAACTATTACAGAGTGGTGAGGGAGGGAGGTAAGAAAACTTTCCTTTCACTAATTAATTGTGTCCTGTGAGACATACTCACAACAGAATAACCACTAACTATTTACCTTGAAGTCCACCCATGGTCACTGTTCCTTCATAATGGCCACACAATACAGAATATAATTATTACAGGGTATGCACAAGAGTCTCTATTGTATGGCTGCAATTAATGATCATTTTTCATTAAAAAATGCTGTTTTTCAATTAAGCAATGAATTGCTTGGGCTATGAAATGTTAGAAAATAGTTCAAATGAGTATCCAGTAAAAAACAACAGTAGAAAAAAACAAATGTATTCCATTTGCAGGGATATAAAAACTGAGAAAAGCAGCAAAGCATCACATTTAAGAAGCTTTTGGCACTTTTTTTGTTAATCGACTAACTCGTTAATTGTTTCAGCTCTTCTCTATAGCTTTGGGTGTGAAGAAATGTATGGCTCAATCACATAGGAAAGCATGGTGTCATGATGTAATATGTCCCTGATACAGGAAAAATAATGTGACTTACCTTTCCAGTTTCAAATTATTATGTCACTCTGTTTCAATAAAAGCATACCACTTGAGACTTCATTTCATTACCCTGAACTATTTAGCAGCAAAGCAGAAAGCAGAACAGTGGTTGACAATATAACAAAAATTAAGAATATGCCAAAAAACTTTAAAGCTCTCAGTTTAAAGCTATAGTGCGTAGTTTCTGCCGCCCCCATGAGGAATTCTAAGTAATGACAACAACACTGTCGGCGCATCCACATGATATAAGCCTTCCGTGATTGCGCAACGCTCCCCGGACTATAACAGTGACCTTTTCACACCAATTCAGAGAAGGCTTACTCGCAAAAAAAGGGAGCTCCCTGTCTACTTTGTTCAATATTACTGAACTTAAAAAAAAAACTGGTCAAAGATCAGCAAACCTAGTGAGACAATATAGCGTGGGAATGAGGAAGAGAGTGAAGTCAAACAGCATCGTTAAGATACAGGACTGGAGGGAAAAGTCACCAGGATGTAAGACCCAACTCTCATAAAACATATTCATATTAAGGCTCCTCAGGGTACTAGGACCTCACAGTTCTGATTGTGCTCTCATGGGTCCATCTAATTCAATAAAATTCAAAAAGGGAAAAAATACAGACTATACACCAGCAAATCTATTTCAAGGCAGGAAATAACTCAGGAGTCAACAGCATTTAATCCACCGCACTTTTGCAGAAATCAGATACCACTTAGAGGTTAAGTTCTGTTATTGGAATTTAGTTGGTGTGTAAAATAGTAAATGTGGCTTTAAAATATTTGGAGTGGAGTGTAGCATATTAGCAGAAATGTTTTATGAATGTTGATGTCAATTAAGACAGGAGGATGCCTTGCTTTCCCTGTCATAACAAAAGGTCCACTAGAAATTAGTGCAATGGCAAGCTTATGAAGCTGATTCATTAACATGAAACAAAAGAATTGATATTTTTCTTTCTGTCTCCGTTGAAATGATAACAAGTCTCGAGCATGTCCGACAAACTTCTGACATATTCCCAGAAGAAGTTCAATATTTGTGAATGCAAGGATTTTTGAAACATTCACGCCACATATTTTTCCACTGGATTCTGCTACATAACACCAATCAACCTCAGCAACATTCCTGTGGTCATGGCTACGCTGAACATATACAGTTACAGCTGGGTTTAGCTTCAAAAGCACAGTGTGTATCCTCAGCTGAGCCAGCAAATGACACATCTCAGGGTTTGTAGGTATCCTGTGGCAGACTATTCCCTTTCACCCCAATGCAAGTGTCGTGCCATGTAGCTTTTGTTAAAAATTACAGGCAAGAAAGAAATAAAGAAATAAAGAAATAAAGAAAGAGAAAGAGAGAGAGAGAGAGAGAGAGAGAGAGAGAGAGAGAGAGAGAGAGAGAGAGAGAGAGAGAGAGAGAGAGAGAGAGGGGGGGGGGGGACTTAACCTAACCTTTTGGCTCTCTTCATACCAACTGCCGATAGAAACAATGAAAAAAAAAATATCTGGAAGTACACAGACAGTTCTCTGTTTGTTACCAGCTCTGTGCCGCATATATTTGACACCACAAACATAAAAATCACATCAATGCGTTCGCCAGACTTTTAACTCTCTGGTGATGATACAATAATACATGAACAATATTTGCCTGAATGCCTCAACAATGATTGTGTGATGTTATTTTGGGAATGACTATTTGTGCTTTCAGAATATCTTTACACAAGAACATTTTTAGTAGTAATATTGGCATGACAACAAAGCAGTGATTTTGATCAATTAGCTGTAATGTAGCTTTTAAGACCAGGAGGAAATAGTGTGGAGTTTCCTCTAAACAAACAAAACTTATGTTTACATTCAGTATTAAACAAAACACATTCACGATGTCACCTCAATATTATTACATATTACTACACGTTTTTTTTTATCAACAAATGAAAGCAGTCAGATATATATATGAACTCGCCTTTTTATTGTGTCTACTCTTAAAAAAGACACTTCCTGAATGTAGTGGAGTCTGAACACAGCGGACAACAGACAAAAGGCAAAAATCGAAAAGGCTGCGGTAGTAGGCAATAATCAATTATGGTCTGTCACTGCATCGATGCAGAATCACCCAGGTCCGCATCGCGATGATGCAATGATTAATTTCAACACCCCTAATGCATTTCCTTCTACATAACAGTTGCACTCTAGTTAAATGCAGTGCAGGTGACATACTAGGTGGCAGGTATGACAATAAATCTCTATCAGCTGATAATCAAACAGCAGTGCGGAGAGTCTGGTAAACCTTATTTTCATCTTGACAGCTTTTAAGTGCCTTAAGACAGTACAGGATCTTCACTATTTGGATTCAGCCACAAACAGCTGTATGTGTTTATTACACTACAATGTTTACAGACTAAGTTATGTTGGTACACGTGGTATTTTGTTTACACCGAGCTCTTGATTCTCGATGTGCCATTTTGCATGTTAAATTGTAATGTAGTGGAAACCTAAGCCAACTGTCCCTACCCACAACCACTTGCTATCCTGTTAAGTACACCGCTTTCTGAGTTCTCCCTGAAGACAGACTGGACAGAAAGATGTTAACAGACCATGCCTATATGTTTGCATATAGTGACTACATTCTCATAAAAGCAATCTCCTTTTGGGACTCAAACCTGTGACCTTTCTCAGCCTAATAAGGGTGAAAAATGAAGGCAACTGACACAGAAAGGACTGTGCTGTTTTGTCGCCTACTGCTGACTGTCAGGCCCCGGTGACACAGTTAGCAGTTGTTGACATCAGATAGGGAACAGTGTAAAATGAGTCTGTGGCTGTAAATGGCAGAGGTGGCACAGTGTGGAAACACTAGCCTGTACCTGTCTCCCTCAGAGTGCGTGACTGGGAATGAGGCCGGCCAGGCGGGACAGGGGTGAGAGGATTGGGGAATACTGGGTAACGGGAGAAGACTGGTGTGTGTTTATGTAAAAAGAGCAAACCCATTCAGGATACTAGAGATATATTTGTTTGCCTTGGTCTCACAAGCAAAGTAGCATATCCATGTTAAAGTAGGCTTTAATTTAATAATAACAAATTAAAGATTATTATTATTAGATAGTATATAGACAGATAGGACAGGGGGGGGATGACAAAGGGCCGCAGGTCGGATCCGAACCAGGGCCACTGCAAAGTACCCAGCCCGATAGTGATAGAAGATAGACAGGAAAGGGGGGAGAGAGAGGGGATGACATGCAGCAAAGGGCCGCAGGTCGGATTTGAACCTGGGCCGCTGCAATAATGATAACTTTAATGGGCCTGCTCAGTCCCACTTCCTCAATCATTACCTGAGACGTTGATTGAAGTGCCCGCATCGATGATTCCACTGTTTGGCCGCACACAGTACCGACGCGGCGCTGTCGTCTTCACCTTGAAACACACATTCCTATCTGTAGGGTTGGAGAGCTTGAGATTTGTAGTGACCACGTCTGAGAATGGACCTGTAAAGAGGGAAGATGAAGACACTTAAAAACAAAGAAATCTGTAGATTCTCTTCATTAAGATTATACAATGTCCTCCAGAGACTGAAATTTTAATTTCAACAGAAGTAAAAAAGGATCATTGAAGACTGTTGAAGCAAAGACAAAACTTAGTTAAGCCACATTAAATGGAAACAAATCATAGAAACATTGATTAGAGATCCAATTTCATTTTGATGTTGGCCACAGACACTAAGGGCCAGATGTACTAACGCTTTTGCGCCCACTTCAGGCGTATTTGTGTCGCAACGTGCGCGTAAAATCATGGCGAGGTATGTACAAACAGGCCGCAATGATGTAAAAGCGCAAACTGCATGTCGTGGGAGCTGAAAAGGGCAAATTGCGTTTTTCGTGTCATGCATATTTATTCATGGGAGGGTCGCGGGGAAAGTGGGAGTTTACCGTAAAGAGATGGGAGGGGAAGCGTAAAGAGCGCTTAATTACGTATTCCGCGGTATGTACAAAAACCGCCAGTAATAGCGCGCCTCTATTTTGCGGTGAAAATTCTCCGCCTCTTAAAAGCAGGTGTAAACCTGGAAGCGGGTTTCCTCACATATGCCTCCTGGTGAAATGACAGCAGTAATCCGAGCAAGACGAAGACATAGGCCAAGGAGACGAGCTGAAAGGAGTTTTGCCACAAGGATCACAGATTAAGCAGCCATGCAAGATTACAGATACTGGAAGAAATCAAAGATGACATCGAATCTCCGACTCAGAGTTCACATTCCAGCAGTTGTTAAACTCCTCGCTACATTACAAATATTGGCATCAGGATAATTTCAAACAGTCATAGCATCAGCAGTGGGAATATCGCAGTCTGCACTCAGCCGTATCATAGCACAAGTACTTACAGTTTACGGTATAGTGGGCGGAGAAAGGCGCTAATTACGGATGACCTGCAGGTTTGGTAAATATGGCGTAAACTATGGTATCATTGCGTTCGCTATCTGCGGGTGAGCCATGGCGCTGATAACGCTACGTTCGCAAATGTACGTACATCTGGCCCTAAGAGTTATGATCTCACACACATTCATTTTAAAATACTACTCGTCACTTAAATTGTTTGAATGCCAAATGGTTGGAGAAAAAGACACGTGTACAAAATAAAACTGGCATACGACCTCAAACAAGTTTGTAACGTGTGTAAGATGAACAGTCAGAAAGTGACGTAATCCAAGCAAATGAGTGTCTTTTAGTCAACTGGTCAAAACACATCAAAATGCAAATCCATCATCCGCTGCTGCAGAAAAAGCACCAGTTTGAATAGAAAAAAAAAAACATGCTCGGGCAGACACAGCTCGCACAGCTAGCTAGAAAGTAGAGTGGGGGCTTTATTTGATTCAGTAAATGTGTGAAATTGTTATATATGGCACCATTAATATTGAAACACTTTTCACAATAGAGAACCAATTTTCAGGAAGGTTTACCAAATATCTAACACAGAAAATACCATTACGCTGTATATACACAGCAAAAATATCTTAATCTAAGCTTTTTCAAAATAATGAGATGGCTGAAATACCAGTGGGTGAAGCCAATTAAAAATATGTGACATGTATGTCAACACACTTAAATGTTGTCTAATCGCAGCCTAACTGGATGTGACTTTAATTATAACAAATTTAATTTAGTGTCCACAATTTGGTCCTTCTGCTGCATATTTTCTTCATTTGACCTGACATTTTAGATAAACAGGGTTCTACGGCCAATTCAACTATGCAGGCTTTGGATAAGTTTAACTGAGAGTTGTCCTCAAGAAAAATAATTCCAGTCTGTTTCTCACATTAAAACCCCAAATACAGCGTCTCAGTAACACACCCTGGTGAGAACTGGATTATTGTAAATATGTCAAGGATGCAAACTAAGACATCTGCTTTTTCTTTAGCATTGCTCTCTAGATTGATATTGACTACTTATGTGGCCTCTTGATTAACAAAAACAATTCTAGTATTGATTTACCAAAACCTTTCAAGTTTAAATAGGCCTCTACTGCTGCACTACCATGCTCAGAATAGCTGAAGCAGTTTGGCTTCAACCAAATACTGCTATCATTTTAGAAGCAGGTCACATATCTCTAAAGCTCTCACAAGGCCAGATGCATTAAGTGGCATAGATTTGTCAATAATGCAAAAAACCCTTACGACAGAAGCAACAGCAAATTAACAGTATGCCAAATCTGAAAGGTGATCAAAGGTTAAGCAAGTTGTCTATCCAGACTGCAGCAATAGATTTGTCAGTAGGGCTTTTTTGTAGGGTAAGTCAACTCAATAACTGTTTTATGGTAATTACTGTACATTATTGTATCAACTACTTGTACTTTGCTTGTCAAGTAAAATTGGCTAATTCTATTTTGTCTAATTATTTTCCAAACCTAGAGAGGTCTATGTTGACACATTTGCCTTTGGTCTTAATCTCGTTAAAACGCCTGGGTAAACAGCTCTACGTCCAATTAGGGTCTAATAATTTCTATTGGTTATGAAATTATTAAGTGAACAAGGTAATGCTGAACCTTGAGTAATGTCTGAGGTTGAAGGAATAAAGAGAAATACAGAAGGTAACATATTGGCCATTCAGTCTAAACATAAGGCTGGCAGTCTCTGGATTGAATGTTTGCAGTAAGCGCTAACAGGTAGGTTCAGATTAGCCTAATAAACAGACTGAAATGCCAATTTCTTTTCACTTCATCATTCAGTCTGACATTGTGTTAATGTTAGCCGTTTTCTGTTTTAGAGAAAGTGTTATTTTGATCTAACTAATCAGCAGTGACTGACACTGTCTCCGTTTTCAGGCATTTTTTTCCATTAGTCTTTTGCTGCTGCTTTTCTGGCTTTGACACAGAAAGAAGGCGTCCCCATTCTTAATTAAAGATCTTATTGGGTTTGGTTATTTAAACAGCCATCAATGAGCACAAAACCAGACCTATTTGAACTGCTAAAAAATAGAATTAGGTATGGGCAGCAATACAGAGGTCCAGAGGCACCAGATAAACTCAAAGGTACAGTTATTGCACTCACATTTAATACTTGCCACAAGAGCAAGCAATTTCCACTTTGGTGTGAAATTTTCTTTTCATTTTAGTGGCAATGACATTAACAGAAATGTAAAATCTGTTGGATATGAGAACTCTTGCATGAACACTGTAAAAAGAAATAAGGTACAGTACTAGGGCTGGGCGATAAAACGATAACGATAATAATTTTAATAATAATAATAATTATTATAATAATTTTTTTTTTTTTTTTTTTTTTTGTTTTTCTTCGTCGGAAGAAACCAGAGGTTTCAAAGCAAGTTTTGTTGCATGAATAAAGGCACTCGCTCTCTGGTAGCCTAGCAACGTAGGGAGTGACACGCTAACAGCCAATCATGTAACAGTATTGTGTTTGGTTGCGCCATATCGTTGTCTCGTGTTGGATTCTTCAATAACACAAGCGGCGTGGAGTGATAAGCATAGACAGTATATAAATGATGGAGTGTTAAGTGGAAAATGCGTGAAGCAGCGAGCGCGTAAGTTCTTGATGAAACGGGAAACGTCAGCTCGCCAACTGGCAGTTTTTTGGATTTTATAAGTCTGACCGTAGTCAGACCAATGTCGTCTGCAAATTATGCAAGACCATCGTCCGCACCGCAAACCTGTTTTACCACTTTAGCCGCGCTCACCCTTTGGAGCACAGCCGTATTCGCCAGCAACGTCCAACAACATCTGCAGCTGGAACCCCGCACAAGCAGCCGAGCACCACGGAGAGGTACTCTCAGTGCCTTATGACTGTAAAAGCTAAACGGTACAAATAAATAACGGAGGCAGTGGTATATCATATAGGCAAAGACATGCTTCCGCTGAGCACCCCCCCCCCCACCATGTACGGTTTAGGCTGTACCGTGACTGTTAGACGGAGAAAAATAATAACTGTTACTGTACTGTATCACGTTAGTTTTTTATGTTACAGATGTAAAGTCTACCTCAGTTTTATTTCAATTTCTCCTATGTTTACAAAACACTGCACATATTTTAAAACACTTCATTCACCAGAAGTGTTCATCGTGATTTTAGACTTATGTTTACATTTGAATTATTTGAGTGTTTTCCATGGTTGTGTTGACATTTCTGCTTTTATAACTGAGGGGATTATAATCGGAGGAAGGTTAAGCTTAAAATAAAAACGTTTAAATTGAATAAATTTTTTTCTCCTGGTCCTTATTTTAAATAGGTCATAAAAAATATCAATAATTATCGATATCGACTGATATGAAACACTTATATCGTGATACAGTTTTCAGCCATATCGCCCAGCCCTATACAGTACCAAAACCTAATCTGGCTAATGCACTGACCTGGAGAAAGCCACGAGTCCAATGAGTCTTCCTTGATATTATCAGCACATTACACATGAGGTGCAAATTCCAACAAATCACATTCTATCTTTGTGCCAGAAATTTCTGACAAAAGCTTCTTCATTGACAGGAAACTACATTACAGTACCTCTAAAGCAAAGCTAATTTATAGTCAAGTGAGGGGCCATGACTAATGTATGTATGACTTTCCAAACTTAACAGATACAGTGCCAATACCACACACTTAAGATCAATTGAAAGAGGTCCAAATTTATTTGCGGCCAATGTCTTTTGTTAACACTGCTGCATATAAAGATCTGTTCATATCATACACATGATAGTGACCCGCCAGTATATCAGTAGACATTAGTCAGGTTTTGAGGCATTGATGGTCTGGTGATGTTTTTTGTGAAAATATTTTTAGGAAAAGTTCAACTCATGACTTCTTAAAAGTGTTAACAGTGAACCCAATGTTTACCAACTTCTAGTTATCTAAATAACATTGTAACATGTGATGTTAAGCCACTATTACAACCAAGAACTCAGACAAACCAGGTTTATTTAATCAACTTTAGTTTTCTAACAAAATAACAAATTACGCCACTATAGAAGATATTATGGTAAGCAAAACCTTTCGCGGTTGTAAGAGGCAAACTCACTGTGCGAGACAACATGGAGCTATTTCAGAATTAGCACAAACACCAGATTCAAGATAAAGTTTCAGCTCAGCAAACATCCAGAGCAACTGACACTTCCCTTCCCTTTTGAGCAAAGACAGAGAGGAAACTCAGACCCTCACAAGCTTGGCTTGGCTTGACTTCTAAAGTATTTTAATGAAAGGGACTCACACCACCGACTACTGTACACCTGATCTACTACTTCCTGAAAGTTTCTCAGGATAGCATCCAACTCACAAAAGCCACAAACTTCAGTTTAAAACTATTATGAAGCTAATATATAAAGCTGTCGTCTTTCAAGTTTAGATTTTATAAACAGCAGATAAAGTGAGGAGCAGTTTACTTTAAAGATTTGTTAATAACTCCTGACAAAGATGAAAATTGATTAAAAAAAGAAAAAGTCCAGTCCCTAACACTGAATTTGGACCACAGATGGTCTGAGCCTAAGCCTAACAAACTGCTACTAACAAACCTACTCTCTATTTCACAATGCGTGCCTACATATTCATAACTGTGAGCCTGAGAATTGGCATGTGATTTGTGTTATTGTCTAGTATACTGAGAAGGCACATACCTTGTGAATGCTTAACACTCGTGCATCAACACATCTGATTAGACACTTGATATATGTGTATGTTGCTTGTTTCTGATTGGCTGGCATGTGTTTATTTAAATATTATGATGGAACACCTCAAACATACTTTCAGTCTGATTTCACCACAGTTATAAATCAGTGTGCAAGGTATATTCAACTACAGTTAACCAAGGAAAAGGCCATATTCTATTTTTTCTTATTTTTAACAAATCCCACGAAAAGACCATACCCAACAACAAATTAATGCTATTAACATCTACATATCACCTGTCTAGCCAACTCCTGGTATAGCTTAATCCCAAATTATTTCAAATATATAAATTAGCCTTACATTGCATGGCATGTATTACATTATTACTTTGTACAATGAAATCACATATCGTTCTGGTGCTATAAATCCTCACATGCACCGAATGTATTAATCTACAGATGAAAATACTCCCAACATTCTTAATATTTCTGACCTTTATTTCTGTTTTCAAAGATTTAGATCTTCAGAAATAATGGGCTTAAGGCATAGAGCCACAGACAGGGTAGGGAAGTTGAAAAAGTATTGAGAAACGGATTAGCACATTGTTCCTTTTGGGTCTTTTCACAGCATTTGTTGACAATAAGAAAAATGTAAAATAACATAGGGCTGGGCAATAATTCAATATGATAATTTATCGTCTTTCAATGGAATCGATTTTGTGAAAACATGTTGAGATTTCGTGATACACAATTGTGTTATCTAAATTGACAACAAGTACAGGAACTCAAACTTCTCAGAAAATGTTAACTGAAATACCTGAGGGAATATCGTTCTATAATATTTGAAAATTGTAGTTTTGGGTTGATAATCAAAATTTACATAACCATACAGATCAATGCGGTTAAAGCTTTAGTGCGTAACTTTTTGATATTATTGAATGTCCGTTACATTCAAGCCATTGCCAAATGAGTTGCTACCAAGCTAATTAAGACTTACATAACCCATGATTTCACATACATGAGGAGATATCGTGATATAATGAGATAATGTCCTTGGAAGAAGGCGATTGATCAAGGAAGATATCATCAAAACAATATAAAAATGTCTATCGTATATATATTTTCCTGTATCATTTCTACCGCAATGTCGAAAAACCAGGGACAATATTAACATCATTCGGACGACAAAATGAAAATAACATGCAAGGATCGTTCCTTGCATGTTATTTTAATTTTGCACTAAAGTTCTTAATAAAATGAGAAAATACTTAGTACTTTTCATTTGTCAAGTATTTAAATCACACAGGAGTATACAAAAATAGGCTTTACCGTGTGGTTATATCATATAGACTATTCCTTTATTGAATTACCAGAAAGCATGCTATATCATTTGTGATATGTATCATTATGGAGATATAAAATGACCTTTATCGGGATAGAAGATTTTGCCCATATCGCCGACCCTAAAATAACACCAGTGTTTTTAGTACACTCTCAATGGTGAAACAGACATACCCACAGGTCAAACTGACTACAAACAAGCTTTAAAAATGTCAAACGATTTGAACATAGCTTCTCTTTTTTCCTGTGGTACATTAGCCTATAATGCACTTTGAGGTGTCTTCAGTGGTGGATAAGAGAAAATAACACATTTGGGGGAGGAAACTGTATTGTGGCATTACTCGCCTCTGCTTTGTCCATTATTTTCCAAATATCAGGGCACCTTGTTATATGTTATTGCTAATGCAATTTACTGATACAACTCAAAAACTTCGTTACTATATATAACGTGTTGAATACATGTATAATGTGCTATTACACTGTAATCATAGTGAATACCATAAATTGGTAAGGTAACACCTTAGCTGCACATTTGAACATTAGCATTATGCTACTTTGAACTGACAGTTAATGTAAAAACACAGTATAACCAACTTGTCATCTATCAAATTAGTTTTGATGTGAGAGCTCAAAAGTTATAGTGTATAATGAAACTCAGTTGATTTTGGGGTGAACAGTGGTATTTTTTGCGGTGCTGCTGGTTCTTTTAGTGTGATTTTTGAGTGCTTAAACCAAACACCACTGGCCACATTGTATTTGGGAGACAAACAGCTAATCTCTCCAAATCTTTACTGATTAGAGTAAAAGTTTGACGTGTATGTTTTGCAAGCTGTCCTTTGAACAATTAAAAAATTTATGAATTAGCTTCTTATTCCAGAGTACAAAGTGCAATGTTTCAAACTGTGGCAGGACCTCTATACTCTGTTGCAAAACAGAGACAGTAGTGTTTAAATAATAAACATTATTCGGGCCTAAAGCAACGTGACATTCTGCAGCCAAATGTCGAGTTCACTAAAATGTCTATTAGTATTGTAAAGCCCTAACGATAAGGATGGTGGGCTTGTTGATGATCCTGTGTTAACAGACATATATAGTTAAGTAGCAGAGGATGCCCAGTTATTTCGTCCTGTGAGCTGTCAAGTTATTAAATGACAGCTGGCTTGCCAACAGAGCGAAACAGCCAATCAGAGAGTGAGCTAATGCTAGCTAGCTAGACCTGCTAAGAATTTTGTGGCATATGTGCAATGAAAAGGTTATGAATTTAAAAGGCAATTATGCTTTCACATATTTTTTTATGATTGCTATTCCCCAGTGGACATATGTTTCGTGTGTTGCACTTGTAAACCGCTTTAAAGGCAGTTGCTGCAGCAGAAAAGTGTGACAGGGCCTGGCTAGCCTGGCTAGCCGTTGAAAGCTACTCCAGCTAGCTGTCAGTTGACCTGTCGTCCTTTCAGAGCGTTTTTATTCTTTTCATAGGAGGGCAATATTGTCAAAATGTGTAGTACCGCTTCTCCCCGGGTTGGTTACCGTAACACTGGCCTGCCCACCCTCTCGTAACCCCGCTGGCAGATGCAGCTCCCCCCTCCCGTCCAAGCCGGGCCCTCCCCTCTTACCTCGGAATTTCAGTTCGTGCTGAGGCTCCAAGAGCAGAACCTGTTCCGGCCTGGCCATATCCCAACAGCTGAAGCGTTGTTATCACACTGCAACCAGTTCCTGTCCGTTACCCCCGTGTTAGGATGTTGTTGAGTGCTGCAACGTCAACAGAGTTATTCTATCAATGAATTGGCTGTGAATATCCTGTCCCCCCAGTCGCTACTCGAGCTGTTGTGATGCAGCAGGAAGGGAGCGAGAAACAGCCCGGTGACGTCACTGCCTCTGCATAGCCGCCCAGCGGGGAGGGTGACGCCAGGGTGATGGGTGATGCCAGGGTGCACCCAGGGATGGTGGGGCCACCACCTCAACCAGTGTGAAAGGACATGGATAAAATATGCAGGTTTTTATTTCAGCCCACAAAGTCCAACATCAAAGATTATTAATTATCACCCCCTCTGCCTGAACGTGAAATAATTATGAAGGGTGCAAACTGGCATACTCTTGATTTCCAAAGAAATATTATTCTATTGGATCTGTTTAAGAGGGACTTTAGGGACTTTTACTCGAGTAAAAGTAGTAATACCATAATGTAAAAATATAATATGTTACAAGTAAAAGTCCTGCATTCAAAATTTTACTTATGTAAAAGTGCAGAGGTATTGTCATCAAAATATAGCCAACTTAAGGTACCAAAAGTTCAAGTAGGCCTACTCATTTGCAGAATCAGTATATTACTGGATTATAATTCGTGATGCATTAATGTGTATATCACTTAACGTTGCGGCTGGTAAATGTGGGGATAATTTCAGCTGCTTTATATACTGCTGGTTACCTTAATCCATATTATTACATCATAATGTATTAGTTGATTTATATTTTGTATTAATAATCTGAATCTGCAAGGTAACCAGTAGCTAAAGCTTTAAAATAAATGCAGTGGAGTAAAAAGTGCAAAATTAGCTTTTAAAATGTAGTGGAGTACTCTTGTGGAAATACTCGAGAAAAGTACAAGTAAAACTTTACTTAAGTAGACTACTTGAGTAAATGTACTTAGTTACATTACTTCACTGGCACCTTCTTTACTTATACATTTGTATTACAATATACAGTAACACTCCATTACACCTGGGGAGTATGCAGAGGGTTTTGGAGCAATTCCTCTTCCACATGTTATTAAATTGAATTTCATTCCTAATGCAAATTTACAGGTTAAAAGCCAGACTTTTTGGTTTTCACAAAGGAGGAAAAAAAATAGGATCAGTTTGTTTTTATATTCATCTCAAGGCCACGTAAACATGTTCTCTATATTTTTTTTATTGGTAGAAAGATATTGTTTTTGTATCTCATTAAAGGGGGGGGGATACTTGATGACATCATGGCTATTGGCCACAAAGGTGATTTATCAATCCTCTCAACATGAACAGTTTGAATTATAACAGCAAAACAAAACACAGGTGTACGATGTAACATTAACAATGTCTTCATTACAATTAACTGCAATGAACCAGTATGCACAATGCGAGCGCCCTGGCACACCTGAGCATCTAACTGCAAGTGCAGCCATTATTTTTGTTATTTAAGGGGTCAAAATGATGGCAACAGCATAAAGTAAGACATTGTAAAACACTCCCATGGATAGAAAGCAGCTCGATGGCAAAATCATACTATTGGAACTACACCAGTGTGTTGGTTTACCTTTAATTAATTTCATAAATCAATTTATTTTGTACCTGTCAAGCTTGCGTTCATTTTTTTCTCCTCATTTATACAAGCTCCCATGTTATTCCCACATGGCCGTGTAATGATTAATTATAAAATTGATTCCTGATGAGCCCTTAATTATTACAGGTGTAATAGTTTATAGCCATATTATTTTTTTTGTATTTCCCATTAATTTTCAAATATGCTTTATAAAGAAAGTGGGGTTGAGTAGGGGATTGGGAGGTTGTCAAATAAGTGTTCTGCCCTCTCAGCACTATTCAAAGATCAGTGAAAAGCCCTCTGCCAGTCAAACACGCATCTCAAATGTCATATTTATATATATAGCAGGTGGCTGTCTGCCAACTGAACAACACGACCAATCACTGACAACACTTATCGCTCTTGGGCCTAACATAAGGACGTGAGAAACTTAGGACCTTCTCTCTCGCACAGGCACACGCACACACTATTTTTTTTGTCAATCTTTTATTAGTAAACAAATTGACCATTCCCTTTTTTACACATTTGGAAATACACTGCAAACAAGTGTGTTTTCAGGCATTTGTTACAATCAATATGAAACATAGTAAAAAGCTAAATATGGTAACTACAATGCTGATGGAATTACTGCAAACCGTGCACAAGTCTATTGTGGTCACACAACTGGCTTAGAATAGAATATAGTCATTGATTTATGTGCAATTGGATGGTATGTATCTACACTAAAATATACATAATATAGATTCAACACATTCCCAGGGCCAGCCCAAGACTATTGGTATTTTTCAAAGCAAAAACTGCCACACAATTTCTATTAATGCCTCCTGTTTCCAAATAAGGGGAAAAACATGTGTCATTATCAAACTTCAAATATTTGTAAGCAATAACGTGATTAGCAATTTAAATCATTATTATACATTGACAATAAAATAAGAAAGGTTAATTAAGCTTGGTTTAGTAAAATGGTGTTGACTGAGCAAACAGTCAAAACCTAAAATAACATTGAGGGATGTTAAGTCTGATACATTTACAAGAATGTTTCATCAAGAGTTATCACACAGATATGAACAGACTGCAGGCATATTGATAGTTAGTAATAAGGGCCAATTCATTCATACAAATAGTCAAAGTGCAGCTTTCAAAGTACCAGAGTGATTCTCTTTAAGTTTAAGCTTTGACCAAAAATGCCACTCTGGTTTCATCATCATCATCATCATCATCATCATGTTTGAGACTGCTGGAATGAGATCACATTTTTTGCACGAGTGTGTGCTCTGCTGTGTGAACATTATCACTCTGTATCTGTTTTCTTGGATTAGGTCACATTTTACCTTTGTCATAATAACAACTATTGCACTCCATAGGAAAATCCTGAAAAAAGGCAGCACTGCTTTGCACACAACCCATCAATAACAGCTATTTAAGATGCTTAAAAAGGCAAATAAAGTGGCTTGCGCTGACAGAAGAGCACACACTCCAGATTTATAAATGTGGAAATGCAGTCTAATTAAGCCCACATCTGTATTTTTGGCAACTTTGAAAAGAGGTTTTGGGGCTAAAAGGGCTCAAGAGATACAGACAAGCATGAAATTACAAAGAATTAATAAATCTGCGGGGGCTCATGAGTCAACTGACCTCAATTAGGCCAATATAAGAGATAAATGAAATGACTGTAACATAGCATCACAGAGTGCATGTAGTAGAGGATGATAGAACTCTGTGAAAGCTGCTGTATAGTGTACCACATTTGTTTAAAACAAAATAAAAGCTGGACATACAACAAGGATGTGGCAAAAGAAGTTTGGAGCAAGAAAAATCAGAAGGCAGACCTCGGAACAAAGCACGCACAGTAATTCAGAGCAGAATGGAGACTAAGGTTCATTAAGGGGTCAGCATGTCGACACAGCGCCACGTCTGATTCTGCATTTATAACCTTCTGCTGAGGGGAGATTTAGGCTCCAAAATCGGAGTTTCCTCTTAACGAGGTCTAGTTTCCAGATCTCAGTGTTTTCATTGCAGGCCACGTAGTAAAACAACATTGCATGTGCGAGCCGCTGCTGATTATGTGCAAAAAAAGAAAAGATGAAAAATGTTTATGGGACAATTACAGAATCTGGCAAGACCTCACAACAATCAGTAAAACTGTTGTGAAGTAGCAGCAAAGGGTTGAGGACAGGCAGGCTCGCCAGTGAAAATAAGATTAGAGAAAAATAAAGCTAAAGTAATATTGTGAAGCCACTGTACTGCGTGCACTACATCAAACTTCATACACACGATTCAGTTTATACCTTTTCAGTAATTACAAGTGAAAGTGTGGAGCACATGTGAGCAGCTGGAACTGTTATTATATAATAATAAACTTGAAGCCTTGATTAAATTCCTATCATTGGAAGATGTGGACTGCACAGTCGTTCTCATCACGGAGACAATATTTTACAACAATTTGTTATCGTTCTCAGTGGTGTGAGTGACAATCAAAATATCCTTAGAAGCCAAAGTTCACAATTAAAGGAATAGTTTGTTTTGGGGAATACACCTATTCATTTTCTGGCAGAGAGTTAGATAAGAAGAGCGATACCATTCTCATATCTGTCTATTAAATATAAGACAACAGCCAGTAGCTGGTTAGATTAGTTTAGCATAAAACCTTGAAATGGGTAAAAACCTGGCTCTGTCAGATATAACGTGTGAATTAGTGAGCTTGAGAGCTGCTGGTAGGAAGATTTTGTTACCTTTGGACAGAGCCAGGCTAACCATTTCCCCATGTTTCCAGTCTTTGTGCTAAGCTGTGCTAACTGTCTCCTGCTTAATATTTACCATACAGACATGAGGATGGTATCAATATTGTCATTTCACCTTAGACACAAAAACAAAAAAGCATATTTCCCAAAAATTTCAAACTATTCCTTTAATGTAAAGGAAGTAGGCTCCCACACACCTTTCATTTCTGCATTTTCTACCGGGTGATTGCAATTTACATCAAAACACCCACTCTGTATTTTTGCCTTGAATTTTTTTTTGATGAAAACAGCAATCACACAATAAAACTTAAATGTAGTGTGCACAATCCATCTTGCTTGACTTTGATAACCAACATATCTCCAACTATCCTTTGAGAAAGCAAACATTGGGATTAACGATTGGTACAAATACTGATGACTACCATAACCTCTTTCATCAAACTCTTATGATAAATAAGTGATTCCGCACGTTAACTGGATCCTTCACAAAGTTAAAAATGTTTGGGGAGAGTTCTCCCCCCCCAAAAAAAGGCAAAAACGTCAGTGCTATCAAAATAATTTGGTGAAATGTATGTTTTTAGTCCATGTTTTGGTTATAAGATATGTAACATAAGTACAAATTATTTCTAAATTCATGTATATGGGGGTCTTTCACATACACATCAATGTTTTAATGCAGGCAATTGTCAAGGCTCAGTAAGTATTTGTCATGCCAACAATTTTCATGACACCCCCGTCATCAGAGTGGCATTGCTGCACCCCGGTATCAGGGACGGCAGTGTATTTGAGGGTGTGTGGTGGCTGTAAGCCGAAGCAGGCCGGGCACACACAGGGTAAGCAAAGGTCAGGTCACAGGTCATATGGGCACAGTCACCGGCATCATCAGCAGCACGTCCTGCGAGACTCTGACGCCTGACGTCCCAGTTTGAACGCTTTTCCTGAAGTTCCACCTGCTGCGTCGACAACGGGAATGCGCTTACCTTTGAAGAGACACACATCACACATGTACAGAGGTTCCCAACATTCAGCTGGCCTTTTCAAATTCTCCATTACCACACACACACACACTTTCCAACTGCGAAATACTTTGATTTTTCATATCTATTTTGTGTATACACACACATACAATTTTTCAATGTAGCACTACATACCAATTAACTGACTGTAGCTGTGTCCTCGTTTTCTACAGCTCACTGATTCTAAGCAAGTTGAGTATTTAATGTTTTCACACTGGGAAAAAAGTAAGTGGGCTCAAAAACGTCAGTATGCATCAAGGTGTGTTGTTGATAAATAAATCAAATGGAGGCACTATTCACATATGAGAAAACTTGAAATAAATTATGAATCGTGGTGAGACAGCTACAGAAAGATAAAAATAATGAGTAATAAATATTTGAAATTCATTTAGCTTTCTCTTTGTGAACTTAAATTTACACTAGCATTCCAATGTTGCCTTTTTATCACTGTTTTATGTTAAATTATTGCATACTAAGAGCAAAACCAGTGACAAAAGTGTGAAGATTAGACTACTAATATCTAGATATAGTAGAATATAGTACAAACTCGGTACAATTAGTATGGAATGGGGAAACAAGCAGTGTCCAGTTTTTAGTACGCAAAAAGACCTTTGTATGCTTAATTTCTCTACTCTTCCTGTATGAACACACAACATACTCAAAACCTGCTTAGAATTAATATGTAGTATGGAATTGGGACACAGCTAGTGAGTATGTGTCTTTAATGCTTATCGGTTGCCTCTCAAAACGGAATCACCTGCTCCCACAATCCCTTGTCTCTGCAAATGTGTGTTTCTGCTTTGGTATTATCTGTATCTTATTCTGAACTAGCTTATCCCTGTCGAAAGTCTGATCCAAACACAGAAAATAATGACTACACTTCTGAAATGTTTAGAAACTAATAGGCAATACTGTTCAAAACATAGTTTACCTGCTCGAAAACGCAAAAGGAGACAAGATAATTATCTTAATGCTGTACGATGCTTGATTTGTCACAGTTTGATGAGAATCTGGGGATGTACAACAGCACCAAGTACTCAAGAAACACTCACTTATCTCTATAAACACCTCGTTGATGTTAATGGCATTCTTGGCACTGGTTTCTACAAAGATGGCATGGATGGAGTCAGCGTAGTCCTTGGCATCCTTCTCTGGCACTTCCCTGTAAATACAAGAGATATTTTGAAATTATGATGATGCAATATGCGCACAGATAGTCCAATTTCATGCATTACCTGATAACCATCAGCTATTATGTGGAAGATTCCCAATTCCATGGATGATATGTGTCAGATTCTTTTTTGTCGGATTTTTACATTTTTCCCAAAAATTTAAATATGAAAGATTATTTAGTCCACTATACATAACCACAACTTTCTTCTAATCAGTCTGATCACTTTATATTCCACAAAAGTCAATAATAATCAATATTCCCCCTTGCAGCTCCTTGCAATGATATTTCCTTTTTTTAAAGATTATTTTTTGGGGGGCTTTTCCCTTTATTTGATAGTGACAGTGGATAAACAGGAAAGTTGGGAGAGAGATGGGGGACGACACGCAGCAAAGGGCCGGAGGTCGTACTCGAACCCGGGCCGCTGGAAAGGACTCAGCCTACATGGGGCGCACGCTCTTATTGAGTGAGCTAGAGGTCGCCCCTGCAATGATATTTCTAAGCCAAACATCAGATGTTATTCCTAAAAGTCATAAAATGTCCTTACAAGAATTCCCATCACTCTCAAGCTGTAAATGAGGAGGCCTCACATATTGCACACTAGCATTAGCAGTTCATCAGTTCATAATACACACAGCATTGTCTGTAATTCAGGTTTACCTGGCGTCTGTCAGGTCACATTTGTTGCCAGCGATGGCGACCACTATGTTAGGAGGACCATGCTGGCGCAGCTCCTTCACCCAGTTCTTCAGTGTTTGGAAGGATTCCTGATGATGCACAACATGTTATACTATATGCCTATGTGCTTTGTTGCCAAGAGTTAATTAAGAAGATAGATATCACATTTGTTTTCATGGTAAACACAAAGCTGGAGCCAGCAGCCAGTTAGCTTAGCTTAGCTTAGCATAACGAGACAGGAAAAAAACTAGCCTGACCAAAGGTAATTCTAAAGCTCACAAATGAACACATATTTTGTTTGTTTAAAAATGTTTACCATTTCACAGGGCGTTAGTAACTCTCTAATGGTTGCCTGCCAGCTGCTCCCGGGCACAAAACAGTCTGGCATATAATTGTTTGTGTGTAATTGTGTAGAATTGTTGTTTTTACACTTCCTTTTTCATATGGATTAAACAAACAAGATATAAAGGTGAGCTTTAAAGGTGCAGGTAGGCATATTTTGTTACCTTTCGACAACGCAGGGCTAGCTGTTTCCCCCCGTTACCCTGTACAGTGAGTCGTTAGTGGATTAAGTGGTTGAGAAGAAAAAGTAAATAATACCTCTTTCGTAATGTCATAAACAATGATGGCCGCCGCTGACCCTCTGTAGTACATTGGTGCCAGAGCACGAAACTATGAGAAGACAGAGAAAGTAAGCAATGAGTAATGTTGGACAGGGAGGAGGATGGCTTGTCTAAAGCCTCTGAATGACCTTCATTTCTGCCCATACTAGATTGTACAATCTGCTTGGAAACCATGTAAACATGATGATCAGAGTATAACCAAGAATGTATCGTTATCTTATTCAGAGATAATCAATCCTGACTCATCTTTGAAGACATCTTAATTTCCTTCCAACTTTTCATTTTTGGATATGAAAAGGGCACTCAAAATATCACTGCAGTATTGTACTTTTATGTTTTTACACCCTGTATACAAGAAACAGTGTCTAGGCTTTTCATAAACTATGGCTAATCTGTTACACAGGCACATGTTGATTACATCACTGTGAGTTTCATTAGATTAAATAGTATTGACTGTAACAAACTCAAAGTATACAAATTAGCAAAAAAGATACCAAGTACCATTTTACTAAATCAGAGGCCAAGTGTTCTGAGCCTAAGCCAAGTGGCCATATTTAAAATGGAAGTATGGCAAGTCTTTCCACCAAGACCTCACACATGTGGTAGCCATCAAGAGAAAGATGAGCAGAATATGTCAAAAGCTGTTATTTTGATATTTATGAAAGTCTATACATTTGATCTTAACCCAATACATCACAAAGCCCTGCATAACCAAAACAACATGTGCATTTCTGAATCCATAGCTGCCTGAGAGGCTGGGGGTTCTTCTTTTTGCCAAGTTTTGGTATTTTTCTGGTAAAATACTTTCCAATGCTCTTTGAAACCTGGTTTTAACAATCCCCTTCTGTCATAATATCTGTCATAAAACCTATTATTTTTAGCCATGCTAGCAACGTCCGTCCGTCCGTCTACCACTTTGGTCCAGACTTAAATATCTCAACAACTACAGGATGGATTGTCAAGAAATGGGGTACATACAGTATATTAATTGTGCCCAGAAAATGACACTTACTGACTTTGGTGATCCCCTGACTTTTCCTCTAGTGTTACCATGAGGTCCATATTTCTTAATCTCTCCAATACTTGGTGGTAATGACCAAACACCAACATAGCCTTCCCATCAGCATCAGCTATACTTTCTGTTTAGTGCTAATTAGCAAATGTTAGCATGCTAACACCCAAGTACAGCCTCACAGAGCCACTGGCATGATCATCTTTTCTGTCCATCTTTCAGTTCAAGCCATGGTCAACAGCGATTGGCTGCGCCCACAAACGCCATCGCAGCTCTGACCCAATCTTTACCTTTTCACATCCTTCCAAAACACACCGATAATCCGCAAATAACCAGATTACCATCAAATGTATAAAGAACACAGAAGCAAAACAGCAGCTGCGTAGAGCCCTGAAGCTGCACAAAGTTAACACAAAGTGGAGTATAAATTAATTCACTGAAGAAATAAATGATTTTTCTTCAACAAATATGGGTTATTATTATTAGCTCTTGATCTAATTCTGTAATATGCAATGCTTGCAATAGCCTTTACAGGGGTTTCAAAATCTTTGTTAGCTAAACAAACCTAAAGTTTATTTCAAGATAAGAAAATTAAAAAGAGCCTTCTCCAACTACTAACATCTTTTTATGCCTTCTTGCAGTATACACTAGACGGGGGCTTTTAACAGACTAATGAAACCATGTGTCATGTATTAACTAATGATATTTATTTTAAAAGAAACAACCCTCGTCTGAAAAAGACCTTCACTTGAAATGACCCTGCCTTCCCGCCAATTTCATTTTCCTTCACAATGCGATGGAATAAACTATCCATCTTGGAGTGACACTGTTACCTCAGGAAAGCACACATTCCACATAATTATAGTTGTTACTGGCCCCAAGTCCACCAACGGGAATCCAACTTGGGATATTTGGCAGGGTCACAGAGGAGAGTGCTGTCTGTTTCACTGGCTAGTGTTGGGCTGCACCACCACCAGTCATGTGTGGTCTATCTCTGCCTTAACCCAAAGAGTAATCACAGCGAGGCCAGACGTCTGGCCACACAGAAGCCCAAAAAACAGCCCCAGTGATGCCTGCTGAGTTCTGATTAATTGCTGAAGCCACAAGCTGGGTGCATAATAAGAACCTCCCCTATTCCAGTAGGATGCAAGGTTCCCTTCGCTTGTTTTCTGTGAGAAGGAACAGTCAGAGGGGGAGGACTCGATGGGCTGTTGACAGCTGGGCTCGGATGTACTCGTGAGGCCTCATCTGGTCTCGAGATATGGACTGTGGAAATCACAGAGCTTTCCTTTTTGCCCCAGTCTCTCCTTCCATGTGTATTGGCTGGCTTTGTTTTCCCCTTTCTAAACTCAACAGACCTTGATAGGCCAAAGCTTCACAGGAGTTAGAAAACAAGCCACGAAAGGTTTCAAGATGCCACAGCAGCTTTGTATGAAAACACACATACACATGCAAAACCTACCGAAGGAATGTTGCTATTTTTTCACACACAGATGTGAACCCTTTGGGATGTCTAGAGGCAACGTGGGAGTGAAAAAGTGGATTTGTGGGAATGAAAAAGGTGGAGAAAATGGAAAAGAACACAAAAGAATCACAGAAGAATAAATTGTTGCCAAGAAATATTCCACAAAGAGGATAAAAGAAGGACACTGTGGATGTTGAGTTGCAGTGACTCTCAGATAAGACACAGTGGCAGCATAGCACAAGCCAGTGGGCTGAGACAGCTTGGGTTTCATCCTTTCATCTTATCTTAAACGATGCTGCACTGATGTCCCCTCAATGCCGTGAAGAAGCCAAGGCCCCCAGGGGGAAAAGAGGATAAAAGACAGCATGTCTTATCTCACCTCTCTGGAGAGGACAGCAGCAGGGGCAGGGGAAAGACATTACAACAGCAGAGGAGTGTGCATGAGAAAAAGAGAAGGGCATACACAGAAGAAAAGGGGAAGTGGTGTGGCGAGCTAATGCAGAGAAATGTGGGATGCAATGTGTGAGTCAGAAGAGAAAGCAGTTCCTTTACGCTATAACTGTCTGGGGCTTGGTGTCATTTGGACAGGCTTAAATGCTACAACTGTACTCAAACACCAAGATTTCCTGTTCTTTATATCACAAATCATCTGTGAGTGGTTTCAGTCCTAAACCTTGTGTGGGTGATGAAGCATTTTAAATATTGCTACTGTAGACACACAGTAGTGTAGATTACATCAAGTGGCACCTGGACATGACAGTTGCTGAGAAACAACCAGTTTGAGATGTGTATGCAAGATAACACAATAACACAAAAGGAAAAGCAATGGTGCTCCTTTATTTGTGTCTCTTAAATGTATGACTGCAATGAGGAAGAATGAGCCAGAGGGCAAGGCAAAGATTAAAAGTGACAGAATGGACACATTGTGACAGACTTGCTGATGTTTCTGATAAACCAAACCTACGCCACTCCCTGATCTAAAGAATACAAATCCATTACACCACATGCATCATTTAAAAGGGGGCTCCTTAATCAAGAGCACTGAAAGAAGTAGGTTATTGGTTGAGGCAGAACTCTACCTAGAGGAAGGTAAATATTGCCCCCTATCAGAAGTAATGTATAACTGCAGTTTCTCCTAGGCTGGTTCAGGGAGTGGTACATGCACACGTGTAGGCAGTTTTCTCGCTTCCTTTAAAAAAACCACATGGGAGGGAGGAGTAGATTTTTTAAATTAGCCAAGTCAAACTGATCGATTACAATATCAAAAGTGTGTGCTGGTGTGGTTTGGCTGTGCAAAGCTAAAACACATCATGTGTATCTTGCTCTTGGTTTACTATCCAGCAATCCATTTGAAAAAAATGCTGAGGCCAAAACCTCAGTGGATGTTACTGACCCGCTCTTGTCCTGCCGTGTCCCAGATCAGGAACTTGTGCAGCTCGTTTTGGTATTGCACTGTCTTGGTCATGAAGGATGCCCTGGTGAAAAGAAAAGGCTTCATGATTAATGTTCTGTGTCACATCACAAATATTCATTTGATTTAGCGGTTTTAGAAATTATACAGGTTGTATCCCAACTCCTTTTCATGAGTCTGAGACAATGATAAAAACACACATATCCATTTAGATGATCAGTTGGTTTATTCCTTAAATTGTTTGCCAGCAATAACAATAACGTTATAAAACAATAACGTTATAAAACATTCAATAGGACTTACTTACATTGTATAAGAGTATAATAAGAGCTTGACTGATACTGTATTTTTGAGGATGATAACAATATGAAGCATTTGGTATTGATTGATCTGGCATTTCTGTACTGCAATTTCTTATTTGCCGACGTATCCTGACACAGATATATCTGGGATAAGCTGAAATTGACCCACAGCCACAAAAACACAATGTATTTAATTGATAATGTCATGAAAGACAGAAAAGAAAACAACTTCTTGCATTTGTAAAGATGAAACCAGCAAATATTGCAATATCTTTTTTTAATAATACATAAATAATATTACTAATTATCGAAACTGGAATTAGGTCTGCCACTAATGATTGTTTTTATTCTGAATAAACTGCCAATTATTTTCCTAATTAAGTAATGCATTGTTTGATCTATAGAATGTTAGAAAACAGTAAATAAATGCCCAACATGATGTATTCAAATTGCTTGTTTTGTCAGACTAACACCCAAAACTCCCCATGTGTGACAAGCTGGAACCACAAGAATTTGGGCATTTTTGCTTGAAAAGTGATTTAAACAATTACTGATTATCAACATTTTGGCTGAAAATTTTACAAATCCTTTCAGCTCTAACT
The DNA here is from genome assembly GCA_023631565.1 of Gymnocephalus cernua. NCBI lineage: Eukaryota > Metazoa > Chordata > Actinopteri > Perciformes > Percidae > Gymnocephalus > Gymnocephalus cernua. Next base: position 18,069,945 of record CM042428.1, read on the forward strand.
GGAATTGATTTGTCTATAAATAGACATAAATTAACTGATTGCATGAAAACGTCCTGTAACAACCCTACACACAAGCCAGTGAAACACAGAAAAAACACAACTAGCATTGGGAGACAGCAGGAACTTACCCAATTGTTGGGTTGATGTTTGGGTCAAAGCTGTCCTCCACAAATCTCCAAACAATACTCGACTTTCCAACGCCAGTGTCCTGCGGAGACAAAATAAAGACTATGCTTACTAAACATGGTCAGAAACAATTACTAGAAGTATAATCTGTGTATAAAAACAGATTCTCTGGCAATATGCCCAAATAGTATTGCTTTTTTGTGGCATCTTCTTCCTTCCTGCTCCTTGTAGGCCTGTAACTTTATGACAGTTAAACAGGACAGACCTAGTTACGCTTACATTGTTTGTTTTTCTTCATCTTATTAGTTGAGGATGAACAGGACATTTGAGAATGTTACTTCAGGAATGATGATGCTGCTGTTATATGCAGTACAGACATGGATGAATGTTGTTCCTCTGACTGATTTGTAAATAGACTGCAGCAAAAAACAGTAATGTTATTTAGGACACACAAGGGTTAGGGTTGCAACTAATTATTATTTTCATCATCTATTAAGCTATCTGTAATTCATTTGAATAATCAATAAAATATTTTCTGAAGTAGAAAATTAGAACTAACAGGTACAGTAAATAGTTTGTGCCTACAGCAATTAGACTGCAAAATGAAAAACTAAAACTGTAGGCCTATTGGTATTTTAACTGCATCATTGCACACTTATGCAACTCTGTGGCACTTTCATTTCTTTGATACTATTTTTACTATAGGTTTCTTCAGGTTATAAATTGCTTACTGCTTGTCGGAACTTCCTATTGTCTTATTCATTCAACCTTTATTTATCCTTGAGAGATCATTGAGGGGCGACCCTCATTTTCAATTTCGAGTCAGTTATGTATGCATTTACTGTATTGTCCATACTGACCATATTTTAAAGGGTTTTCTTTTTCTTTGAATCAACGTGTAAGACCATGTGAATTTCCCCTTGTGGATAATAAAGTTTACTTTGACTTTTTGACTTTGATGTCAAAAAAAATGTTTAACATACAAAGCACAAGTTTCCCAGAGTACATATGACAACTTCAAATGTGTTGTTTTGTCTGACAAATAGCCCAAATTATATAAATCAGCAAGTCACCATATTTGAAAAGCTGGACGCATAAAATGTTAGGCAATATTGTTGCTGATTATTTATCTACTGATCAACGAAACAACTTTTTTAGCTCGATTTCAATCTCATTAGGCTAGTAGATGGAGAGTATGCTATTCCAGGGATGTATTAATGGGATTCTGGTGGGCAAAAATATAGTTATGTGTTAGCCTATGTGCAGTTTGGACATACACAACTGTTGTACCTGTGAATGATTTAAACAGTTTTAAACTGCAGAATACACAGTAACAGTAAAGGTAATAAAATGCATTGTAACCCACTTGATTACAAGTATCAACGCATTTAACTCAGGTAAACAGACCTGTCAATCAATAGCCTGATGAAGCAGCAGTATGGATCATTTGATGCCACAAGTACAGTCAGATGTACAGTGAGGACTACAGACAGACGTGTTCACTTAAAACTCGATGCTGACTTACCCCCAGGAGACAGACTTTTAACTCTCTGAGCGCCATATCGATCTCCTCTCACTCAAAATGAGTTGTCGATGACCATTGACAGTGGTTTCCTTTTATCTTGAATATTCTTTAGGTGTTGTATGTTTACAAACAACTTTACTTCATTGTGGTCGAAAGCTGCTAAATGCGCATCTCAGGTTAAGTTATAACTATCGCTATTAGCGTTAAAACGTCCAGTAGTACGTCGCATTTGCCATATTGTGATTATTGTAAACAGCTAGCTACAGTAGCTACCAGTGAAGCTCGCGCAGTCTCCATCTTGAACTATGGGGTGCAGTCACGTGACAGTTTCGGCTTTTTTTTGTTTGGAGAAACATCCATGGGAGAAACACACAAAGCCCAACGCTGAAGTTAGCTTCCGATTCGGCAGTTAAGGGGACACATAAGGGAAACTTAAAGATGAAGTTAGCTTCCGGTTAAGGGAAACATACCAACTAAATTATCCCAAAGAGGCTAAATATTATTTAAAACACAGTTTCAGATTTGTGAGAGCTTTACTATTTGTGAAAACGCAATAAAGGGACAGTTCACTGATTATTTTTATATATTGGACCAGGTCTAGATCAAAAGCCACTATGCCTAGAGTTGTCAAATCAGGATTACATTATCGCAGAGAGGCTAAATATTCTTTAAAACACCGCTTCAGATTCGTGAAAGCCTTACAGTCGCTCAGCAATGTAAGTTATTTCCCCCTTAACCTTAACTGACGAATTGGGTGCTGCGAATCGGAAGCTAACTTCAGCGTTAAGTTTCTCCTTAACTGCTGAATCGGAAGCTACGAATCGGAAGCTGACTTCAGCGTCGTCAAAGATTAGCCCACAGGCTGTATTTACGCCCAGTTATGTCGAGTTTGTGCCCAATCTGAGAAACGGTTATCGGTTTGGGTTGTTTAAAAAGTTAATCGACCGGTGTATCCTAGCATCAGGAAGTACCTTCAGGAAGTAGTTTGCAGCCTTGTTTGAGTGACAGCTGTGCGGTGGTGACAGCCCACACGGGACGGCAGCCCGCTGAGCCGAGCCGATACTCAAGATGGCAGGTAATGGCACTTTTCAAACAGTGTGTTCTCTAATACTTATAAGCTGTGTTGGAACTTATAAATCTGCATTGTAGTCTCCAGAGTATACATGTTTAAAATAGCGGCTCTTACTGTACTGTATTTGTGGTATTCCCAGCCAAAGTGCGAGCTAAGGCGAGCCAAGTCAAGCGAAAGCGCTGGACAAGCCTTGTTAGCAAACTTAGCACTGCTAGCCAGCTAGCTAACGAAAGCTACTCATGGGTATCGACATGTGTGCCTTTGAGGCTACATTTAAACATATAACTACTCAGTACTTGTATATGTTTTTTAAAATGACCACTCACTTCTGTAGTTAGACAGTACCGCATGCTTTCAGTCGTGTTTGTTATCGAACTGTTGTCATAGCAAAGGCTAGCGAATTGACCTAGCTAGCTAGCTAACGTTAGCCGATTTGCTAAAGTCATTTCCAGCCATAAGCTGACCAAATCCTCCTTTATACCATAACAAAGGGGATATTTCTTTGCCAACATGTTTTGGTTTTTTTTGTTTAACTAGTCGTGGCGTGATTTACTCCACACACGACACACCTCTTTAAATGTGTCTTTTCGAGACCGGAGTTGTTTTGTAGTTGGAGCACATTCCCCTGCATACCCAGCTGTAAACACTGACACTGGCTGTCCCAGCACATGCTTCTCCTTCTGGGACTTCTTTCTAAGCTCTTCTTTTGACTACACTAGTCTGAGTTATTGTCCTATCTTTATGTGAGTGGTATTGAAAACAAATCAGGATTGGTATTGGAAACAAATCAGTTACTTGATCACACAGAAATATCTGTTAATGCATTGACAAGATCCTCTTTACAGTACTTGTCTAGTTTGTGTTTATCACTTTGGACTGCATGATAGTGGGAACTGGGATGCCAAGCTGGATGCTTCATTTTCAAACAACAAAATTAGTTTAGAAATTATTTTAGGACACTTAGTAACTTCTTTGTAGTTAAGGCAACATAACAAATATGCCCTGAATGACCTGAGGTGTTTGTGATTTGACCAAGAAGAACTTCAACATGCATTTTAACAAGAAAATAACTGCGTGGGATCCAGGAGTAACATCACATTGGACTGTATGATAACCTGGATGTGTCATTTTCAGCCACGTGCTTTATTCCTCCTTTTAATTTAGGCAACACAATTGTCTAAGTGATCCAACACATGTTTGTGATTTTGATTTAAAGTAACAGATAAGTCAAGGCTTAGCCTAATTGATCTCATGCAGGGAAATTTAAGGAGAATAAGACATACTTTATTGATCCCCAGGGGGGAAATTACATTTTTTCACTCTGTTGTTGTTACACATTATACACAGTGTCACAACAGCAAACATGCATGGAAATATGCACAGTATAGATGAGCAAATAAAACCGTATAGGCCTACGTTATGAGCATCTGTTCAAAATGAAGCATGAAGAAAAAATACATAAAGGTACTAAATACTTGCACCTGAGGCAATGGAGTCAGGGGGTGTCTCATGTCTGCAGAAAGCATAGATACGATACATAAATGTACAACAGAAATGTACCCACACCACACTGTAATCAGAGGTTCTTAAACTTTTATTAGCAGCATTTTGATCCAACACGTCTTTCTCAGATGAATATCCACATGAAGGAAAATAAAGGTGCATACATACATACACCGAAATGACCAGTGACAACATAATCACTCATAATACACGCTTTTTAGATTATTTTTTATAATTTATTGACAAGAGGAACCACACATGTTTAAAGGAAATCAACAAAGACAATATTTTGGGATCCAGAACATTACGCTTATATTTACTGACTTGTTTTGATTTCTTCTTTTTACACTGTACACTACACCGACAATGTCTGTCTAGCTTTGCAAAGTAATTAATCAGCGAGACCACAGTGATTTATTGTCAATCATACTGAAGGAGACTTTGTCCCTTTTTTAGTAATTGTCAACCTGCCAACCCAGAACTCCTTTCGTTTTGTAAAGGGGCGGTGCTGTATAGAATGATGGTATGTTGATTACATGTTTGGCACCATGGATTCACCCTCTAACTGCCCTATGCTTGCAGGTCTGTCTTTATACTTTGAAGATGGCCATGATGATCTGGATGATTGTGAGTACTTTGGTTATTTTTTAATTAGTTAACAACCACATTAAACAAAACCTGGATTGATGGATTAATTTCTTGTATGTGAAACTTTGTTTCCCCTCCTCCCTTCAGCAGGGAGGTATATGGAAGTGTCCTCTTTCTGGGAAACCCCATTGACACATGTGAAATATAAAGCTGTCAACAGTATTTCAGCGTTTTATGCCATGCTATAATTAGCGGTCATACAGGCCAACGGTCCCTGTTGTCTGCATTAGCGAGGGTGATGAAACAGCGTTTGGATCATACTGCGAAGCCAGTGTGTATTTATTGTTGAAACATTAAACAGAATAATTACTTGTACCTGAGGCTTTCTGCTATATTCACACATTGGAGTTTCTTTGTTTGTTTGTAGCATTTAGCCTGACTCTTCATCAACATGGCACTGTGACTACTGTGGTGGATGTGTCAGCCCTCAATTAAAATGTTTTGTTTTTGTAGGCATCAGTTGTGTGCTTCAGAGATGAAGGTTCCAGTTTTTGTGACAATAAAATTATCTTTTTTTTTCATGCTGCAGTTGGATTTGATGACTATGGTTCAGAGTGTGACGGAATCCGCATCACAGCCTTCCTTGATGCAGGACAAGACAACCTAACTCCTCTTGGGAGGCTAGAGAAGTATGCCTTCAGTGAGAATGTCTTCAACAGGTAAGTGAAGTCCCGTGGTTTAGGCTGTCAACACTCTGAAAAACAGACAAAAGGCTAAATATCAGACAGACAATGGGATGTTCATGAGGATTCTTTCAGGGTGTGAGGATGCATTGTCAAATTATATAGTGGAATGTAAACACATAGGGATGCGTATTGTAGTGCAGAAAATATATTATTTATTATATATTACATTTTTTTGACCTGCAAAGAAGTTGACTAGAACTCTGATTACTCTTCATTTTCGTTATTCACTGTTGGTAGCTGGCTTTCAGAGATAAAACGATGCAAAACTTACCGCTGCTGCAACTGAGGTTGACAGTAAAGGAATCTCTACAAAGCTTATAATATTAATACATTTTATTTAAATAGCGCTTTTCACAATACTTTATTTACAGAATTAAAAAAAGAAAACCACACATTAAACACACCCATTAATCAAACGGTTCTAAAAAAGGTGAGTTTTGACTTGTGATTTGAACATGGTCAGAGGGAGGGGGCACCTAACGGCTCTTGTCTGCTTAGATTGTAGAAGTCACAAATGTGCAGTTACACATTACAAAAAACAATTGGCCAGAATCATGCTGCGATCCATCCATCCACTGTTTCCTTTCTGACCTTGCCCACACTGATATTAATACACTTTAAATTAATCCTTTTTTCTGGCATCTACACTATATGCAAAAAATGCTAACAGATGAATACCATTTTTATTGGTATTTTGGTGTTGAAGTTTCAGGAAAATGAGAAAACTGTTTGATATATAAACCACGATTTCAAATGTATCTGCAGTTGTGTGGACATGTCCTAATGTGGACAATTTGTGTTGAGAGCATAACCATAGGCGGAGTTAGCAACAAGGAAATATCAGACTGCAACCTAGTGGAACTATCAAGGAAACGTGGCCAATGTCACTTATTGTAAAAGAAGTGATGTGAAGATGTAGCCAGATATTCAAATGAACTTTTCATCTAATTTTATAAACTACTAGGAAACTGTTTAAAACAGTGATAATACAGATTTTGCACCAAATTAGGTGATTTTTTTTTTTGGGTCTGTTGTTGTATTTTATGCTGTGAAAACAAGAATTTGTATTATTTGCACATTTGATTGTTAGATCGTTCACTTAATGTTCACTGATTGCAAGGAAATCATTGCTGAAAGTTTTATGTGGCTCAAATAAGTAATGGCATAATGTTGCACAATAATATATTGTTCTGTACTTCATATTCATTGTATAGGATACATTGTATTGAATAGTGGCTAAATTGTTTCATGAACACTGCATTGGAAAATTTTAAAGTGATAGATATATCGTCCACCTCAAGTAATCTCCAGATGTTTGTTTTTTATCAGTCATCTGGACGACTGTCTGCATTCCTGTGTATTTACTAATTGGATACCTGCCTTAACTCTGTAGTGCAGGAGTGCCAAAGACTTAAAGTAAAGCCATGGGTGAATGGTGTCTGTCTGAATGGATATGGCAATAAGTTGATAATACATTAGTAGCCCAAAGTCATGAATGATGACACATTTTGATTCATACAAACCCTAATTCCAATGAAGTTAGGACATTGTGTAAAATGTAAATGAAAACAGAAAACGATGATGTGCAAGTCTTTTTTGACCTATATTCAATTGCATACACTACAAAGATAAAATATGAATATTCAAACTGATAAACCTTATTGGTTTTTTTGGAAAATATTCACTCATTTTGAATTTGATGCCAGCAACACGTTCCAAAAAGCTGGGGCAGGGGCATGTTTACCACTGTGTCACATCACCTTTTATTGAAATTTCGAGTAACCCCTTGAGATGCAGCATCTTGTTTTCGAGGGTGTCCTTAACAATAAATAAATGAACAGTACAATCATAAGTAGACACAACAGTTAACCAAAGCAAAAACAGACACAAAATCAGACACAAAAACAAACAACAACAAAACAAAAACAAACCTCATAAGCACTCCATCATAATCAAGTTTGAGGTAGAGTCAGAAGGAAACTGGATATTAATAATATTAGAAGAAGTGTTATAATGGTATCATAGGTGATTATGAACAGGTACAGTTGATACTGTAATAAGAAAACAGGGCATTTTTAAAGGAGTGGAGGAATAAAATGGATCGAATGTTTACAGGTAGATTGTTCCAATCTGAGGGGGCTTTATACCTAAAGGCGTTCTTAGCTGTAGCGAAAGTTACAGCAGGGACAGAATAAAATAATTGTGTAGAATGTCTCAAGAGGTAGGTAGAGGAAAAAGGTACCATAAGCTGTTTTAGATAACTAGGGTAATTGAAATGTATACATTTATAAATAAACTGCAACCAATGTTTAGGGTGATGGTAGAGCAAGTCTTTCATACATAATACAATGATGAGTTGTGAAAGGACATCCAAGAACAAATCTACAAATTATATTATAAACAACATTGAGAGGGAGCAGATTAGTGCTGGGTGCAACCTGATATACAACATTGGCATAGTCCATAATTGGCAAGATAAGTTGTTGCACAAGTTTCTTTCTAACAGTAAGAGAGAAGCATTTTCTGGAGCGGTAGAGAACACTAATACCAAAGTTGATTCTTTTTAAAATATAATCAATATGATACTTAAATGAGAGCTCAGAATCTAGCCAAAGTTTAAGGTATTTGGTGTGTTCAGCTTTTTGCAGTGAACTACCATCAGAACATGTAATTACACATGTATGACCTTTTTATTTTGGCTTTGATGGTCTGTGGAGTTCCAAAAATCATAATGTGAGTTTTGGTTTTATTAAGTAGTAATTTATTTCTTATGAGCCAGTGTTGTAGGTTATCAAAGTCAGACTGCAGAGTTGATTCTATCTGTAATAAATTAGTTTTTGAAGTGTATAATACTGTGTCATCTTCATAAAGCTGAACCCAATGTTCAGAGCAGATTGATGGAAGGTCATTAACAAAAATAGAAAAGAGAAGTGGACCAAGAGTTGAACCTTGTGGGACACCTTGTTGCTGAATTAATATATCGGATTTGCACCCTTAGGCCTATATCATAACACATTGTTTTCTGTTATGAAGATAACAATTGAACCAGAGTAGTACCTTTTCTTTTAACACCCAAAAAGCATTTGGGAACTGAGGACACTTATTGTTGAAGCTTTGTAGGTGGAATTCTTTTCCATTCTTTTTATTTTTTTTTTTTTTTTTTTTTTTTTTTTTTTTTTTTTTTTTTTTTTTTAGGATTCCTCAACTTTCCAAGTCTTTTGTTGCCCCTGTCCCAGCTTTTTGGGAATGTGTTGCAGGCATCAAATTCAAAATGAGTGAATATTTGCAAAAAAAAAAACAATAATGTTTATCAGTTTGAACATTCAGTATCTTGTCTTTGTAGTGTACTCAATTGAATATAGGTTGGAAAGGATTTGCAAATCCTTGTACTCTGTTTTTATTTACGATTTACACAACATCCCAACTTCATTGGAATTGGGATTTGTATATTCTGTGCGATTTATAATGTTTATTTTGATGTAGTACTTTCCACGTAGTCCTAGTCTGCAAACATTTAACACAGCTCTATTGTCTCCACAATAACCTGTTTAGTTCCTGTCTTCATGCTTTTCATGCCCGGCTTTGCAGGGTTCAAGCCCACCTGTCATCTCTCTCTCTCTCTCTCTCTCTCTCTCTCTCTCTCTCTCTCTCTCTCTGTGTCTCTCTCTCTCTCTCTCTGTGTCTCTCTCTCTGTGTCTCTGTCTCTCTCTGTGTGTGTGATGCACTTGACAGCTCTGTCAGTGCTGTGTGTCACGCTCCATGCATTCAGCACTTGTAGGTATTGGCAGGCATTCTACTAACTTGACGCTCCTGTTGCTTTCTAGGCAGATCGTGGCTCGTGGCCTGCTTGATGTGCTTCGAGAATTCAGTGACAATGAAAATGACTTTATCAGTGTCATGGAGACAGTTGCCAGAATGTCAGAAGATGGAGGTAGATGATTTTTCCTTTTCATCAATTAAGTGGTTATGTCTCTAGATGATCTTTACGCTTTTTGACTGTGCTTTCTTTCTCTTTTTAAACTTCTTTAATGAAATTATTCCAGGATTTAATTTGAAACTTTATATGGTTACAAGCACATTGTTGCACTGTAATGCACACATTTTATGTTTGTACATTAAGTTTATACTTTAATGTGTGTATTCAGAGCCCACAGTGCGAGCTGAACTGATGGAGCAGGTCCCCAACATTGCCATGTTCTTACATGAGAGTCGGCCCAACTTCCCAGCAGCTTTCTCAAGATACTTGGTACCCATTGTAGTCCGATATCTCACTGATCCAAATAACCAGGTAGGTTTCAAATGTACTACTTTTCTAGCTTATTTTACAATGGAAACAACAAACACTGCTTGTCATTTTCTATTAGCTCTTTTTCTCAGCTTTTAGTAAATACGAGACGTTGAAAAAATAAGGTTCACTGGTTATTTATTTGAAGTCATTTATACCAAGAGTGATAGAGTTTTTAACTTCCATCTTCAATCTTTTCCAGGTGCGGAAGACCAGCCAGGCAGCACTGCTGGTCCTGTTGGAGCAAGGCCTCATCTCTAAAGCTGATATGGAGACCAAAGTTTGTCCAGTTCTGCTCGACCTCACAGAACCCAGCAGTGACGATGACTACAAAATCGAAGCAGTCGCTGTAAGAAACCCCTCTTTTATTTTTTTAAGCAAGAGATTTAATTGAAAAAATAGTCTGTGATTTATTATCGGAGATTAAGGCTTAAATGAAATTTAGCTGAAAACCATATTGTACTAGACAAAATGCAGAGAGGAACAGTGGATTTCATTTATTGCTTTACTGTGATCAGTCAAGGCCTTTAGCTGATCCAGTCGAAAATAAAAAATGGCCTCTATTTTGATGGAAATGATGGATGCCTGCAGAGATAGTTTTTGAGTTGTATAACCTGTAATTTGTCGTGTGTTATTGAACTGTCAAAGCTGAAAAAAGGCATTTGTTGAATTAATGAATTTAAAAATTTAATTTGCAATGCCTATTTTAAATTTATTGCAAATGCTCAAAGTTAAATGTGATAATTATTTATATTCCATTCACTAATTAATATTCAAGTTTTCTCAAATCAGTTTCAGCCTCCTGAAACACATGACCTGCTCCTTAAACACACACCAACACACCCACTTCCTCTTTCCCTCTCTACTCTTTATACCCCAATTGTTTCCCTCTGTGGCACATTGTTTAGCTCGCCGCAAAACCTTTCAGCTTAAGTCTTCAACTAGTTTTCTTTCATTAGTGCAGAATAGTTACGTAATTGAAGCACTATCTGAGTTGTAATGGCACTAAATGCTTTCCATACGTCTCTCTTACAGATCATGTGTAAAGTTGTCACCATGTTGAGCAAAGACACAGTGGAGCATCTACTACTGCCACGCTTCTGTGACCTGTGCAGTGATGCCAGACTCTTTCAAGTCCGCAAGGTAAAAACCTTAAAATCCTTTTTAGGGATCGACCGATATGGATTTTTTAGTGCCGATAACTTTTTTTTTTTTTTTTTTTTTTTTTTTTTTTGTCATCAGCCTTAGCCAATGTCCGATATGGGCTGCCGAATTTCTTGAGCCGATATTTGGAGCCGATACTGCTTTTGCTCCCTCAACTTTCTACATTAAATAAAATGAGCATGTCTAAGGCTAATATGCCACCTAATATGCAAAGACTACACACTAGTAGGTCTAAACGAAAATGTAAAAGAAGCTGCCAGATTTGTCAACCACAGAACATAAATCAGCAGAGGAAAATAATGTGATGTCAGATGCACATTAAAGGGATACTTCACCGATTTTAACATTCAGCTTTGTATCAGTAGAAACCCGGTAGTATTTCTGAATGACGGTGCTTCCCTCCCACATGTCCCCCTGAGAGGGGAGATCTCTGCGTTGAGGGTCTGGAAATCATTCCTCCAATGACGCAAAATGACGATTTTTACGTCATTGGAGGAATGGAAGGCCAGAGGCAAAGAACTACAAACAGTAGCAGGAGCTACTTCCGCATGTTTTCAACACGCCCATCACCCGAAGCGAGCCGATCTCAGCCGGAAAAAAACGAAATGTCAGCCATCTTGAATAGGGATGGGGCCGATCCGATCCAGTATCGGTATCGGGACCGATACCAGCGAAATTCAGGTATCGGATTTTCCCGATCCAACCTGCGGAGATTTCCGATACCACGAGCCATGTCTGCACTTTAACGTTGTCTGCTGAAATGGCTCCAAAAGTGATTCCTGCCAGTGCCGGCTGGTCTGCTGGTTGGCTGCAAACTGTGGAGTACATTTCCTGAACGGAGGCGCGGCTCAATGAGACACAGAGTTATGAGACACGCCCCCGCTCAGGAAGTCCATTCCGCAGTTTGCAGCCAGCTAGCAGGATAGTAGCATGAGCAGCATTGTGGCTAGCTCGATGCTATCCTGTGTGTCCGCTGTTTGGAAATACTTCACAGTGGAAACACCGCAGAGCAAGACAGCAACATGCAAAAACAAAACAGGACTTTCACAATCGTCTGTTCCGGGGTTGTCGCTGGCGTGTGGCGTTTCATTTCCCCGTTGTTGCGTCCCCCAGAGACCGCGGATCGTGTCCCGACGGCCGCTGTTTCAGAGCAGCCGCTGCGCAGCCGTGAAAACAGAGGTGTGTGTCTGTGTGTGTGTAACTAAGTGTGTGTGTGTAAGATGTTTACAGTTATTGCACTTTTCTTGTATTTCAGATATTTGACATTTTAAAACGTTGATTTGTTGATGCTACAAGAGCCAGTGTGCTTGATTTGCGCTGTTCACACACTGTTTTATTGATTGTGTGTGTGTGTGTGTGTGTGTGTGTGTGAGTGTGTGAGTGTGAGAGAGAGAGAGATTTTTACACTTGCACTTTTCTTATATTTCAAGACTCAAGTATTTGACATTTTGGGTATGTAATAAATATTGACATGACAATCAATTTGAAACCCTTACAGCTGCATATCTGTTTTCAGAATGAGATTTTTCCAGTTTTTCTGACTTCCTTTTCTGACCTTATACTTACCTCAAGTTGCCTTTTGGGACATACATGCATACGTACGTCCATATCATACTTGCCCGTTGAGAGGAGTTTATTTCAGCATCATATAAAATCAACAATAATATATATTAAATAATATTAATATAATAATATTAAAGCAAACACAGCTCTGGTATCGGAATAGTATCGGTATCGGCCGATATCCAAATTCAGGTATCGGGATCGGATCGGAAGTGAAAAAATGTGGATCGGTGCATCCCTAATCTTGAATTCTCGCTAAGCAGGGCTCTCTCTTCTCAGCAGCACAATTTTACAAAATGATGTGCTTTCAAACTACCGCACACGTATACCACCGGGATACATCGCTAAAGATCGGAGAATATTCAGGGAACGTTATTACAGACGGAATAATCAGCACACTAGGAGAGCTTCACCTGCACGGAGACCAGCGGTCTCGTTGAAGCCCCGAGCCGGCTTCCCACTTGGCCGATGAGGATGTCCTTCATCGGCCAAGTGGGAAGCTAACGCTAGCCGGGGAAAAGGCACATCCAGAGCGAGCTAACGCTAGCCGGCCACCTGTCCCATCAATCCTGATTGAAAGTGTCCGTTCATTAAACTACAAACTGGACTACATCCAACTTCAACGAAACTCCCAACGCGAGTTCAGAGACTTTTTCGTGGAAACATGGCTGAACAACAGCATACCGACTGTCCAGCTACCAGGCCTGCTAGCCCTCCGACGATCCGAGCTAAGTGTGTGGCAATATGTCAGCCAAGTCAAACAGTTAAAAGATGCTTTGAAAGTTTAAAACTTACCGTTGTCTTTAAGAGCAGGCTTCCAGCACTCTGCTAGTGGGGGAGGGGCAGTGCATGGTCTGACTGCATGTGAACAGCAGCGTCTCTAGCAACGCAGAGCTGCCTGTGTGGAGGCCTGTCTGTAAATAATGCCGGGAAAATCGGCGATGCCAATACACGTAAAAAACGCAAATATCGGCCCGATAAATCGGTCAATCACTATACCTTTTCATCTCTTCCTCCACCTCAAAAGTCAAGTCTGCAGCAACCACAGTTATTTTACAGTTGAATATGGTTAGTTATGGTGCCAGTTGGGGAAGGGTATTTAGGAGCTGCAAAGGTGGTCAAATTGTTAATATTTAGTTTTACAATTGTAAGACTTTTTTTCCCGCCAAAGTGTTCATCTTCCTTTTCTCTGCTCTATTAGCCCCCGCACCCAAAATAAGCATCTATGTTGTCCAGGGCTGCAGTCTCAATTAAACATACAAATCCTCATGTCTGAAAGCAGGAATAATTATATGAATGATCTGAACACTTTTACTGGTAGAAATATTGTATAAGTAGTGTTTATTGTATTTATAAATGTGTATATAATTGAATGTTATGTTAGAATTTCAACATAAGTGAGATCTATAGGAAATGGGATCTAGAATTGTTATTCCCCAAAACTGCATGTAAATAAAAATATGATCAGTTAACTGTTAAAAATCACCACAGTTTATTGTAGCTTTTCTGTTAATACTCTAGCTGCCAGAATGTGTGAAACCTTTCTTTTGTTGTGTTATTGGTATTCTTTTGCACCAAATTAATCTGTAACCTTGTAATCTGTGGAGTTTGTTTGTTGTTGATGGTTAAAAAACAAACATTGTTTTTGATTTATTTGGCATTTGAATTTTGCCTTGTTGTTCATTATTATGTTTGTATTGTGTATTACAGGTCTGTGCAGCTAATTTCGGAGAGTTTTGTTCTATTGTGGGTCAGGAGGCCACAGAAAAACTACTGGTGAGAAGCTCCAAGACTTTTTGTCTTTGAAATCTCTGAAACAACTCCATTTAATTCTTTTAGCATGATAGTTTAACATTGGTTCAAGAATGTCAGTAGTTTATTTGCACCCCTGCTATTGAAAATTCTCTTCACAGTTCAAACACTCAGGGCCCTATCTTGCACCCAGCGCAATTTACTTTGTACACCGACACATGTATCATTCCTATTTTGCACTTGACGCACGGCGGACTTTTCCCTCCACAGACGCACGTTGGTAAATTAGGGAATGAATTTGCGCTCCTGGGGGCGGTTCAGCGAAAAGAGAAGGCGTGTTCTGGCGCAAATGTTCCCTAGTGCTATTTTGCAGTTTCAGAAAACAATTCTGCCACTGACCAGAAAAAAACTGGTCTAAAGTCAGTGGCGCGTTATTCAGATGCTATTTTAGGGGCGCATGCTTGGACATAGCGTGTGCACAACACGCATACACTTCGCTTCTCTCATCTACACGGACGCAGTAGTTCCCATTTTTGCAAACCATACATAATTACAAGGAAAAATATTAGTGAAAATGCGCTTCAGGTGTTTGGATAAGTCAGGAGGAACTTTACAGTTCAGTCCTCAAAAAGTCGCAGCATTCTTTGTGGCTTGTTGTGTTTTACACATTTCCATGAATCATGGATGTGTTGATGACATAAATGAGGAAATATTAGAGGACTTAAGGAGACGTGATGTTGAACTACGGCGGGATTGGACACTTGAGGGTCCGGGAGTGGCAATGCGCGATGTGCTTTTGGTGGAGCGGGTGGACGGAGATGGAGTGGGGGGGAGGAGGAAGGGCAACAGGAGCAGGTGGTGCGTTTGGAGGCCCACGCTCCATGGCTGCAGCAACATCGCCACCCGGTCAAGACGGGCATTTATTACTCTGCTGCATCCCGGGCAGCTCCTGCTCCAGCCCTGACGAGAACGTCTCCTCGGCTGTGAACCGCTCCCGGCGTGCGCCAGGCAAATCCGCCGTCATAATAGCAATCCGCCATGGAACAAGCGCGCCTGCTCTTAAAGGGAATGTGAGATGACGCTCTGATTGGTTTATTGCACATTACGCCCAAACCACACCTAGCTACTTCAGACCAACCCATTTTAGATTTGCGTCAGGCGCAAGACTCATTTATCCCGCCAGTATAATAGCAACAGCGCCCGAGATCCGCCCACAAAGCTACTTGCGTTTCGCGCTTGATACTTGCATTTCAGATCGTTAAAATAGGGCCCTCAATGTTAGTTTCAAGTTATACTGACTTTTTTCTCTCTTTTTTTTTTTTTTTTTTTCCAGATGCCCAAGTTCTTTGATCTATGCTCAGACAGTCTGTGGGGCATCAGGAAAGCCTGTGCTGAGTGCTTCATGATGGTCTCCAATTCTACCTCTCCAGAAGTGCGACGTGCAAAATTGTCCCCCCTGTTCATCAGCCTCATCAGTGACCAGTCTCGCTGGGTAAGAAACCATTGTATTGTATAAAATGACAAGCACATTTACGTTTAACTTCCTCTGTGCTATGATGAAAATAGAAGAGTTGCTACTTAACATCTAGAAGTATTTTTTTCCTTGCCACTGTAAGGATCTTCTTGTTTCTTTTCTATACTGTTTAGTAAAAGTTAAAATAACAAACTGGCATTCTGAAAATCTGGTAAAAAAAGAAATGGTGGGCCTCTGATGAGAAACGAAGAATCTCTGGAAGTGTTACGGTACTTCAGTACTTAATATACTTTCAAATTGGGTGCAAAAATGATTATCAATGGGTCAGTGTTTTGGTCTTGAAGGGTTTGCAGCCCTAAGCCCAATCTGTACTTTCCTCATCTGTGCGGGCCCACGTGACATTGAAAATGACACCGAATGAGCTCAGAATAAATGACCACACAGACAGTTTGCAGCGATGAACATGTGTGATCTTGTCTGTGTATGCAGACGCTCGGTGTACTATACACAGAACGGCATGCTGTTCCACTGTCCGTCTCTTTGTACTATTTTGGACCATATCTGACCCTGGTGCCCCATGCAAATATTCCTTTTCATGAATGAGTGAATGAGAACATGAAATCATGAGCAATTGAAGACGATTGGCTTTTAGAGTTATGAAAAGTTCCTGTTGTCATGACGAAACTGACAGATTCCTCTCTGCCCTGATTTTAGGTGCGACAGGCTGCCTTTCAGTCTCTAGGGCGCTTCATCTCCACCTTTGCCAATCCCTCAAGCACAGGCTTTCACTTCAGAGAGGATGGCGCCCTACTAGAGGTCCCCCGGTGTACATTGGACAGGTAAGACTGCATGACCTTCATCACCACTGAATCTGTAATGAATAATGTATCTTAGCAGGTCAAACTTTGGCAGAAATTGTATTGTTATTTCATTTAGAGAGCTCTATTGTCTATGTTTAAGCAGTACTATAACAATATGCTTTGGAACCACACAATATAGTATATCATCTCTCCCTGTATTCTGTATTAGATATGAGGAATGAGCTGAGTCTTCCTATACATTTTGTTACTCTGATTTCAGCGACTGCTCCCTAAACTCTCTGAACTGCTCCGACATTAGTGGCTGCCACACAGGAAGAACCATCGCTCACACACCTCCCAACCAGGACGGCCGTGCCACACCGTCCCCAGAGCACGTGTCGACAGCTGACAGTGAGGAAATGCACAACTTTGATGACATCCACACTTCTCTTCCCAGAGAGATGTGTGGCGGCTTCATCCGCACATTCTCAAACAGCAACACCAACCCTACGACTACAAACAACGCTAAGAATGCAAAAGACACGGAGCAGACAGACGAGAACTTTAATTCTTTCAACTATTGGAGATCTCCTTTACCAGACATCAGTGGGGAACTGGAGATGCTAAATTGTCAAAAATCAGAGGAAGAGGAACTTGATTGTCCTGATTCCAAGTCCAGCCCTGGCAAAGCCACCAGCGACCAGATCCAGAAGGTCTTGGACTGTTTGCAACCGCACATGGATGACCCTGATGTACAAGGTGGGTATACAGAGCCAGATTACATATGTTTAGCTGTAAACCTTTGGCAATGTATTGGCATTTAGATTGAGTTGTGCATGTGAATTTACATCCAGCTCAAGTCCAGGTGTTGTCAGCGGCCCTAAAGGCAGCTCAGCTCGACAGCCCAGAAGATGACAGCCCAGCAGATGACGGCCTGACTGAACCCGAGCCACAAGAGCAGCCCGAGGACGACATCGACAGTGTGTCTGTGGAGAGTAAATCTGTGGAGGTTCAGTCTGAGAGTGAAGAGAGTCCCACAGAAGAGGAGCAAACAATGGAAACTTCTCCAGCCTCGGAGTCTAGCCCTGTCCAGGAGCAAGGGGACGAAGAGACGCAGACGGAGCCCCTGGAGGACCAGGAAGAGTCTCCTCCTGATTCCCCTATTTTAGTATGAGACTATTCAGATCTTTGCACTGTGTTAAGTCAGCTGTTGTATGTTATATGGTGGAACAGATATACTCAGTAACCACATAGACTCAAACAGGGGCTCTGCAATAGATACCTACGATGTAGGTTTTGATTTATAGCTCAGCAACAGATTTCTCCCATTATTGTGCTTTAAATACCCTGAAAACGTGGTTTCAAATCTTAAACATTTCTATATATTTGTCTAAATCAACAATGTAAGTCAAAGTTTGAAACATTGTCAGTAATTAGTTAAGGGTTTAACAGTAAAAACTTAGCTAATGTGTTTCATTAGGAATGCGTGGGTGTGTTTTCAGAAGAGTGACACAACATTTTAGCTTGTTTAATGTGTGGTGTGTTGGCTTGTTCCCTAATGTGTGTGTGTATTTGTATTTTCCCCAGGAGTCTGAACTAATTGAGAGTGTGGAGGAGGAGGAGGGAAAGGAAGACTCTGCTCACAGCCCAGTCTTTGAGGATAAGCCCAAAATCCAGGTCAGTCAGCACTTCTATTATACATCGGGGAAATATTGATCAGAACCTCACAGTGTGTATTGATTGGCACAGACATGTATAATCAAATACCTTCTCCCTGTGCAACCCGATTTCCTGTTTGTTCATCAAACTCTTTCATCTCTCCCCCCATCTCCAGAATGTCATCCCCCAGCAGCTGTTGGATCAGTACCTTTCTATGACTGACCCGGCTCGGGCCCAGACGGTGGATACAGAGATAGCCAAACACTGTGCCTTCAGCCTGCCGGGGGTAGCGCTCACTCTGGGACGACAGAACTGGCACTGCCTCAAGGACACATATGAAACCCTCGCTACTGATGTGCAGGTAGGCAGAGAAATGGGAAAATGATAAAGGTAATGTGGGGTTAGATTAGCTGTTTGATTCCAAAATGAGTGTTGAATCGCATGAAGAAATGTAAGCCACATTCTTAATGTAAAGCTCAATTTAAAATATTTTATTTGTTTGGATTTCGAAGCTCTGAGACTTTTGTCCTGAGATGGTTTTACTATAGTCATAACAACTGAACTAGTGTAGCATTTGAAATGAATTGATTAAGATGTGTTAAATGTGTTTTTATACCTCTTATTGGACTGTATTGTTTTAGGTTGCAGGAAATTAATTTAGCCATAAAAATCTTCCACAAAGTTGTTTTTTGTGATCGCTCTATTGAATTACTCTACTTAGCTTTACTGGCATGAATGTTAAAGTTACATGGTTGTCGAAGCTAAATGACGTAGCATGACATTACATAATTATGTTTTACTCAAGAAAACAAAGGTGGATAATCACAAGATAAAGTCTCTTATCTGACTTAACTTAACTGACTTTGATAAAAATCGACACACATGAGTGGCCAAAGTAGATTGAATGAGGAGACTTGTGTTTTTCTTTTGGTTGTGGCAACTACCATATATATCATTTTTGTTTGTATGTTTTGGTGTTAAAGCTAGTAACGGGAGTTACGGAGGATCAATTGTTTTAAGGTTTTGCCAGAATTTCTCTCAACCATGTTAATAAGAAACCTATTCACAACAATGTGCATGTTATGTTTTTTTTTTTTGTTTCATGTTTTTGGCTTGACTTGAGACAAATGCATTGTTTGAAGGGCAAGAAAGGGAACTGTGTGAGGCAGAGAAATGTTGCTTTACTTTACAGCAGCAGAGACGGTGTGACAGCACTCAGTCACACAGTCATTACTTCATCACAGCACTGAATACCACTGTGTTGGCATGACATCATTGCACTGTACAATGGATTCGGACCAGTCATTGGAGGGGTTCAGATAACTCTTTTTGCAATTTTCCTGCCTTATTGGTAAATGTAAATAAACCAATAAGTGGTTCCTATTTAAGAAGCAACATAGGAGTTTTTTTTTCTTTTACCAAGACACTGCTTGTTCACGACTGGTGCTTTAATCCTTGTGTGTGTTTCTTTTCCCTGTCCCTCACAATTGCAGTGGAAGGTGCGGCGTACACTGGCTTTCTCCATCCACGAGCTGGCAGTTATCCTGGGAGACCAGCTGACAGCAGCTGATCTGGTGCCTATCTTCAATGGTTTCCTCAAAGACCTGGACGAGGTCCGCATTGGCGTGCTCAAACACCTCTACGACTTCCTCAAAGTGAGATTATAGATTTATATACTGCCGATCCAAGTGTGAGAACACGTTTTGACAATAACATGAGTAAGTTTGGTCTTGTTACATAATGTTTGAGCAGGAGGCAATACGTTTCAGTTTGGGACATTACATTTCAGCAATGCTGTTGTGATAAATGACAAAAGTTGAATTCACAGCTCTGTTACGAGTGTGCTGTTTTGCAGCAGTTTTGGTTTCTAGTTAAAGACGAAAATCAGTTTGATTGCTTTACATGTTGTACTAGATAACTTTGGTTTATGTGCATCCTCTTGTTGCAGCTGCTGCACGCGGACAAAAGGAGAGAATACCTGTACCAGCTGCAGGAATTCATGGTGACGGACAACAGTCGTAACTGGAGATTCAGATATGAGCTGGCAGAGTATGTCTCCTCTTCCAATAGATAAATAATTACATTTAGATTTTAACAGACTCTCTTATCCAGATCAGTGTCTTGCTCAGACACTATGGCAGGGCTGAAGTCTGCTCTCGTAACACTAGGTGCCCTATTTTAACGATCTGAAACGCAAGTATCAAGCGCGAAACGCAAGTAGCTTTGTGGGCGGATCTCGGGCGCTGTTGCTATTATACCGGCAGGATAAATGAGTCTTGCGCCTGATGCAAATCTAAAATGGGTTGGTCTGAAGTAGCTAGATGTGGTTTGGGCATAACGTGCAATAAACCAATCAGAGCATCATCTCACATTCACTTTAAGAGCTTGTTCCATGGCGGATTTGCCTGGCGCACGCCGGGAGCAGTTCACAGCCGAGGAGACGTTCTCGTCAGGGCTGGAGCAGGAGTCCGTAGGGATGCGGCAAAGTATTAAATGCCCGTCTTGACTGGGTGGCGATGTTGCTGCAGCCATGTAGCGTGGGCCTCCAAACGCACCACCTGCTCCTGTTGCCCTTCCTCCTCCCCCCCACTCCATCTCCGTCCACCCGCTCCACCAAGAGCACATCGTGCATTGCCACTCCCGGACCCTCAAGTGTCCAATCCCGCCGTAGTTCAACATCACGTCTCCTTAAGTCCTCTAATATTTCCTCATTTATGTCATCAACACATCCATGATTCATGGAAATGTGTAAAACACAACAAGCCACAAAGAATGCTGCGACTTTTTGAGGACTGGACTGTAAAGTTCCTCCTGACCTATCCAAACACCTGAAGCGCATTTTCACTAATATTTTTCCTTATAATTATGTATGGTTTGCAAAAATGGGAACTACTGCGTCTGTGTAGATGAGAGAAGCAAAGTGTATGCGTGTTGTGCACACGCTACATTGTTTCCTGAAACTGCAAAATAGCACCAGGGAACATTTGCGCCTGAACACGCCTCCTCTTTTCACTGAAAAGGGAGCGCAAGTTCATTCCCTAATTTACCGAAGTGCGTCTATGGAGGGAAAAGTCCGCCGTGCGTCGGTTGCAAAATAGGAATGATACATGTGTCGGTGTACAAAGTCAATTGCGCTGGGTGCAAGATAGGGCCCTAAATGGGTTAGATTTAATTCTCCAGTGAATTTATAGTATCACCTAAACTGTTTATTTCCTAATTGCAACCCTTTTGTATTTCACTATATTATACTTCTATTTACAGGAAAGTGTGCACGTTTGCCTGACTGAAATGCTCTCTCTCTCTCTCTCTCTCTCTCTCTCGCTGTTCCCCTCCAGGCAGTTGATCTTGATCATAGAGTTGTACAGCCACAATGACGTGTTTGACTACCTCAGACAGATAGCCCTCACACTCTGCTCTGACAAAGTCTCAGAGGTCAGGTGGATCTCATACAAACTGGTAAGCGTACATTATTGAATTTGTTTTTGATGATGGTCGGTACGTGTTGTAGGTTCGTGATAAACTAATGCCCTGACGGGGTTGTATTTAAACCTCTTACTTTGGCTGCAATGAGACTGGGAAAGATACATTTACACCAAGTCAATTAGTCTATTATTTTTTGACACGGCGTGTTGCACAGAGCCGATCGAGCTGGGCAATGGTTAAGACAGGAGGCGGAAGCTCCTCAACATGTCAATTCTCTGTTATGTGTCCAATATTGGCCTTTGAACACACATTCTTAACCACCTCAAACACAAATTAGCATTTTTATTTTGTAGATTAACTACAGTTTTAAATCCTATTTTTTAAGTGTGTTATCACCTCTTGTGTTCTCAGGTTGTAGAGATCCTCCAGAAGCTGTATGCGTGTGGAGCCGATGATCTGGGCCTGAACTTCATCAACGAGCTCACCGTCAGGTTCTGCCACTGTCCCAAGTGGGTGGGACGGCAGGCCTTTGCCTTCATCTGCCAGGTCTGCAACTCTATTTTTTTTTAGGTTTTATTAGCTCAATCCAAATACAGTATAAATAATTTGGATGTTTAACAATCATTGTTGCACACTGCACAGTGACTTTTCAGTTACAGAAAGGGTTTGCCTTTGCAAGTTTGTTTATGGTGATGCATTTTAATTAAATACAATAAATATATATTTTTAAAATATATTTACAGTTCGCAGTTATTTTGTTTTAAATGGAAGGGGGGCCGTAAAATCGAATCGTAAATCTCTACTGTGTACCTGTTTGATTGCCTGTCTGACGGTTGTCCAAGCTATATAGAAAATGGAAATGAAATGGCAAATGAATTATTCTCTGGAGTTGAGGGGCAGAGCAAGTATCCCATTTTTGATTCTTGGAACATTTTTAATGCCATTTCCTTTAATTCCTCACTAAAAACATTTTCAGCATTCTTAAGCTTCTTGCTTTAACATTGTCATGAGTAAAGGTAAAATATGTTTTTAAGAGTAATACTTTATGCTGTCGTACAATATTGCTACAATATTGCTAAAGAGATGCAGACAAAACACTAGCTGCTTTCTATGTAATGTTCATGTTAGACAACCTGATGACAGGTAAGAGCTGCAGCTATGTATTGCGGTAATACTGTAGGGGAGAACTATTAGTTCATGAGTTTGTCAACATCTCTGTCTGATGATTACGTTCTTGATCTGTCAGCTCTTGTGACAGAGGTTCATATTCATAAACATGCCTCTTGGCTCCCTTCTTCCTGTGCTAGGTTAGCTGTCTAACTCCAGCCTGTCTGTGTGACTTTGTGTTTACTCTAGGCCATAGTGGAGGAGGACTGCATGCCCATGGAGCAGTTTGGCCAGCACCTCTTGCCCAGCCTGCTCAGCCTCTCCTCAGACCCGGTGGCCAATGTCCGCGTACTGGTGGCCAAGGCTCTACGACAGAGTGTCATGGAGAAAGGTAAAAAAAAATTAAATTCTTTTAAGGATAAGGCTGACGATATCCTGTATTTTTGTTATTGCCAACAAATTAGTTCACCAAAATTGACTGTGTGTTCAATACTTTTTCAACTGATTCTTATTGAAGAAGTAAATCTTTTTAAAACGGGTCACAAATAAATAGTTTAATTTTTAAAAGTTATTTCCTAAAACAGCTAAGCACTGTAGCTTTAAGCAAATGTTACTCAAACAGGATTAATCTGCATTTGTTGCGAGCTATTTTCTGCTGCGGATTTGTTGCTCTAGCAAGTATTTGCGGCACTAAGAAGGTGAATGACGGATCAACTCAAAATAATCTACAGTATATTGCCCATGTGAAATGAAGGAAAACGTCAGCCAGTGTCTGTTTTATGGACAACAATGGAGGTGAAGAATAAGTTATATCAGGCTTTGGATAACAATACTAGTTAGTATGATCAATTCACTTGGTCTTTCTAATGGGATTTGCTTATAATAAGAGCAATACAGAATATTGCCTCAAACGCACGCTCTGCCTCTTCTCTCTATTACTTGAACTAACAGAGTCTTGTGTTTTGTGTACAGCTTACTTCAAGGAGCCCTGCTGTGCCTACTCTGACGAGCTGGAAGAGACTGTGATGGCTCTGCAGTCCGACAAGGACCGGGACGTCCGCTTCTTTGCCAGCCTGGACCCCAACAAAGGCTTGATGGACACAGCTCCCTTGATTTAGCCTCAGCTCCTGAGTCCTATTACAGCCCACCTGCCTGTCTACCTACCTGTCTGTCTGACTGATGCACAGTCAGCGCAAACCTGCAACACCAGCACCTGACCAGATCCCCAACCACTCGCCTGCTGGGCAGACCTGCACCAACGACCACTTGGGAGTCATGTCAGATGATCAGATTACAAGATAAAAGTATGAGCGTGCTCAAACAACACAACCCAGCCTCTGGTTGAGCACCACATAGCGCACATTGCATTCACGATACAACATGCATACTTCTCAGAGTTTTCAAAAAATGAGCAGGACTCAAGAGGTTAGCTGCACCACTTTGTGGGAGCTGCCGTATTCACGCCTGAATTTTTCCTCACCCTCCTCCACACTAATATCGACCCAGTCCTTCCCCAATCGCAGACTTGTAAAACTACGACGGGCTCTTGCTCTCCAAAGCTAATTGTAAGCTTGATATAAAATTCCTGAATTGATTTTTTTCTTCTTCTCTCTCTTTGTGGATTTCTTCTTAACGAACAAGTGGGCAAGGCCTGCGTGACTCTGAAGTGTGCACTAACTCAGGGGGACTCATTTGAAAACCTAAACAGCATTATTAGCTTACATGATAAGCAGAAGCTCCTGGATCCCTGGTGAAAACAAACTCCAGCTGTCTGAGCAACAGACCAGCCAAACCAAGTAGCTCTGCTGGTGTCTCTCACCTCATTTCCTCTTAAATGCCTCTGTTGTCTCAGACGTCCTTTGTCTTCTGAGATGTCCTCTGGGTTATCGTCTGTTTCCCTTCTACCTTCTCTTCACTCTTTCTCTGCATTTCTCCACCTGGTCTTCATGGGCCACTGAAACCACTACTACTGCACAGAAGGAACAGTGATTCTGCCACTCAGCGTAACTCTTGATTAAACCCATATCTTGAAAGAACACCTTAATAAACTGTTGATTGCTCCCCTCCCCCTCCCCTTGTGTCTGTTTACCAATAATGTGACACGTCTCCCAAACGGCAGGGGACAAATAAATACCTCTGTTTGGACACGGCTGGCCAGTGTGGCTTACATGTAGAGGGACATCCACGGTTCAAACGGGCTCTGAATAACCTCGACGGGTGATTCTTTGGTGTCGACTAAAACATCTTAATGGCTCATGACGAAGTGACGCAGGGTGACGTAAATCTCCAAAAGAAGTGGAAGAAAGCAAGCACACTGTTTGATTATGCATGTCCCCCCCCCCCCCCCCACCCCCACCCCCCTTGTGTATAGTCTATTCCAATTCCTTAAGGTTGACCTCCTGATAATGAATTATGTGACCATGGTAACTTTCAGTGGATCTGACTGACCAGTTGTACAGTAGGTTATAGGAACGGCTGTGTGATGAGACTGAGAGGCAGCTCATCATTATTTCCCTGTCTTGGTGGAATGATTTTAAGTATGGGGTCTCTCAACGTTTTGCAACTCTTTTGTACAGCTTAAACCTGTGGAAAACGGTTTGTGTTTATGAAACCAAGGCCAGTTTTAGTCAGGTTTTTACTCATTGAGATGTGATACATTTTGGGAGAAGTCACCAAGTCACTTTTTGTAGTCTCTCAAGCTTGTCTGTTCTCCTTTTGTTGTAAATGGTAACCCCTTTTTTTTCTTCTTTTTTTTTTAAACCTAGACATAACTTGAGAACTTAAGCTGATTGTGGTGTGTGCTGTGCATCTCAAGTCTTTTTTCCCTTGAAAGGAGAGCTCACTGCGGTAATGGCGGTGTCTACTCATCTCGTCTGTCTGCGATGTGTGTCCATCTCATTTTTTATGTAGTAGAACAGTTAATATATACATTTTATGAAAATTATTTTTCTTTTCAATTATGCACCACTGTTCAAAGATTTTATATCCTAACTTTACAAAATTTACAACCTTTGTAATATTCAATGGTTTCTTTTAAAAAGACATTTTATGTAATGTTATTTTTAGTATTCTGTAATTAAAATGATGAAAATGAACATGTTGTGCTTAAGTTTTGTTTCCCAGTTCTGCGTAATTGACCACTGTGGTTCAGTCAGCTCCGATACAGAAAGCCGTAGCTGCTTGATAATGGAAAACTGTGTTTTATCATTTCATGTGCACAGTAATGATTGTATACATAAAGTAAACAGTTGTTTAGCCAGGTTAACTGCATTTTAATTAATACACAAATCAGTGTTTAACGGAATGAATGACAAAACTAATTCAAAGGTTTTAAATGTCACTATTTTCTGACTATTTTATAGACTAAACAATTAAGAAAGTAGTCTGCAGCTTAATCAATAATGAAATAATTGTCCTGTTGTCCTAATTGTCTTAAATAATTGTAAACTGCAGTCCTAATTGTCTTAATAGATAAATCTGTCAACAAAATATCAGTGACTTGAACTTGTCATAATCATTGCAGATTAATGTCGATCAACTGAACAATTTAACTTTACTTTTCTCCCATTCCCAACATTGATTTCTTTGGTCTTCCTGATCATGTCCCTGCAGCTCATGTGCAGCGGCAGATGATAACTGACGTCCCTTAATTTCATCGCCTTTTGAAGAGCAGCAGCTTGCGATCCCATGTAGTGCTGCCGAAGCTCCGGATGAGCTCCATGCCACAGTTTCTCTCCAGGTGCTCCCTGACGTGTTCTGCTACGTCCCCACGGATCTTCAGGGTCTTGAAGTGGTCAAAGTCCGAGCGGCCCAGCTTCCTCAGCCGCCGGGCCGCGGAGCGGTAGCACTTCCAGGGCTGCGCCTCCAGCAGGAGGTGCTGGCTGATGGAGGCCAGGCGAGAGAGCACCTGCAGCAGGCCTGAGTCTCCGTGGTTTAGGTGGACCCACATGGTGACAGCCAGGCACAGACACAGGTGGAAGTGGGAGCAGCCGTGGTGGTCGAGGTAATCCTGCAGCTGGTCGGTGTCTTTAGTGATGTCCAGGGGGATGAAGGAGATGCTGCGAGGCCGAGGGTTGTTCTGCTGAGCCCTCTGAATGAGGATCTCGTCCAAGTCGAAGCCCAGGAGATTAACTTTCCACTTATCCGACTCTTCTTGGCACACAGACTCCTGCGCTAGATGCTTGTAAAAGGCTACACTTAGTTCCTGCCATAGACAGAATGGGGAGGGGGGGGGACAGCCTTCACTACAAAAAAATGTGTTATGTGGACAACTTTATTTCAAATTCTATTCAAAATTGTGTCTCGCAAGATGACATACTGGATCACCAGGTTAAAAGTGGTGGAAGAAGTACTGCGATCTTTTAGTAGCATTACCCCAGTGTAAAAACAACGTCTTATAAAGTAAAAGTCCTGCATCAAAATCTTACTCATGTTTAAGGATAAGTATCAAAATACCATCAAAAAGTAAAATTATGCAGACTGGCCCATTTCAGAATAATATAGGCCTATATACTAGATAGATATATAATTATTGATGCATTAACGTGTAAGTTAGGGCTGCAACTAACGATTATTTTCATAGTTGATTATTCTGTTGATTTTTTTTCCGATTAATCGATTAGTTGTTTGGTCTCTAAAATGTCAGAAAATGGTGAAAAATGTGAAAAAAGACCAAGATGACGTCCTCAAATGTCTTGTTTTGTCCACACCTCAAAGATATTCAGTTTACTGTCACAGAGGAGAGAAGAAACTAGAAAATATTCACATTTAAGAAGCTGGAATCAAAGAATTTTAAGTTTTGTCTTAAAAAATTACTCAAACCGACTAATCGATTATCAAAATAGTTGGCAATTAATTTAAGAGTTGACAACTAATCGATTAATCTTTGCAGCTCTAGTGTAAGTATCACTACTATTGCAGCTGGGAAAGGTTAAATTACACTACATATACTGCCGGGCTTAATCCATAATAATATATCATCATTAGTGGGAATGCTGATTCAGCATTCCCAACTATTGTTATCCTGTTCTTTATTTTTTCTTTTTTTTCTTATTATTATTCCGTACGTTTTTTGGCTCTCCGTAACTTCTGCATACTTTCAGCTATTTAAACCATTCAACTTTTAAAATGTTCAGCTCTTTCAGCAGACGATGGGACTTCTTCAACTTTTTTTCTACTATTTATACTTTTTTAAATATTCAGCTTTTAAGCATTTTATTTTAACATTAAAGTCAATGAGAGCAAGCTTCAAATCCTTCAAATCTTCTTCCGCTCCCAAAAGTTTCAGCTCCTTCATACTTTCACCTACAGACACCAAACAAACTTTAAAATGTTCACAAACAATTCAGCTATTGGGCTTTGGCTTTTCAGATTGATATCTTTTACAGTTTTTGTAAAATAGCTGTTAAAGTTTAGTGATATTTTCAGGATGTTTTTGCTTTTTCAATGTGTGTGTATGTAGCTTCTTAGTGTGGAGTCTTCACAGCTTAGAGTGCGAAGCTTTGTAAACATTATCTTAAATCTTTCTCTATGAATTGCTCTCACACCCACAATTTTAACTTCACATGCACAATTTATACATCAAAACGTAGGTATTTTTATCTAGTGTCAGCCAATTTGCTCAGTTGTGCGATACGACTTATACTTTTGGCTCTGTGAGCTTCCAAATGACAAGAGTTCTGAATCTTTGTCCATTGACAGCAATGCAAAAGTTACTCCACTTTCCAAAGCAAAATGACCAGCAAACCACTTTTTGAAATCGCCGGTGTGGCCACATTTTTCACTTTATCCATATAAATTTTACATGATTTTGTTCAGGAAGGCCTCGTGGTCGTCATGATTTCGTCATTTGACTGATACCGCTTTTCATTTTGGCAGTATGAGCGTTTGTTTCGGAGGTCGGTATGCAATGTCTGTAGTTGAGTGCCTTGTCTGACAGGACACTTAACCGCAGCTGGAGCTCGTTACAGAGATCAAAGCATGTTTACAAACAGTCAGTGGTAGTAACCATAACAACACGTTCACAGACACTAAAGTTAAATACTACAGGTGTGTACACTATGCATGATTGTCTGATAGTGCAGATGACATGAAAGCAGCTTTTGTGTGGGAGAGCTGGGTTCAAATCCCACTGCTGCACATTAAAATGCAACTCTTTCTGTCTGTCTCTGCTTCCTTTACCCGTCTCTCTTGCTGTCAGTCTGTCTCTCTTTCTGTCTTTCTCTTTCTGTCTATTTCTCTTATACGTCTGTCTGTCTGGATCTCACTGTCTTCAATGTTTATAATTAGCAGGTGTTTGTAATTAAACATCAAAGGAAGGCTTGATTACAGCTGACGGAACACCTGCTGCTCCTCCTTATAGCATGACTCAGCACTTTTTCACAGACAATGAAATTACAATCACTCTCATTCAATTCAGTTTAGAATCAGCTTTTACATTTTTTTTTAAATATTCCACATACTTTTTACGTTAGTGGTGTTGTTCAACTTTTTAACGAAATTCGTGTTAATTACAACCATTCATACTTTTCCACCTATTCTCACTACTTCAACTTCTTTTTACAGATTTAAGCTGTTCATCCAGTTTAGCTTTAGCAATTTAGCTATTCACCACACACACAAACACACACACACACACACACACACACACACGACATAGACACACACACCCGCGAGACACACACACACCCGCGAGACACACACACACACACACACACGCGCGCACACACACACACATGCGCACACACACACATACAAACCTACACATACACACACACACACACACTCACACATACACACAGTCAGACACACACACAGACACACACACACACACACACACACACACACACACACACACACATAAATACATATGCAGACAGATACACACACGACACAGAGATCAAAGCATGTTTACAAACAGTCATTAGTAGTAACCATAACAACACGTTCACAGACACTAAAGTTAAATACTACAGGTGTGTGCTATGTACCTGACAGTCTGATGGTGCCTAGGACATGACACGTGGCTCTCGTGTGGGAGAACTGGGTTTGAATCACCCTGCTGCACATTAATCAATGTATCTCTGGGGATAACATTCTCTATTTTCTTTTCTTCTTCTTTGCGTTTTCTTTATCTCTCTCTCTCTCACACACACACACACACACACACACACACACACATACACATACATCCAAACACGTCCAAACCTACACACACACACACACACACAGACACACACACACACACACACACAGACACACACACACACACACACACACACACACACACACACACACACACACACACACACACACACACACACACACACACACACACACACATACACATACATCCAAACACGTCCAAACCTACACACACACACACACAGACACACACACACACACACACACACACACACACACACTCACTCATATGCATTTTCAGCAGTGCACTGCTATCCATTTCAGATTTTTCAAACAATGTTTCATATTTCTGCATTTTCATCAATGTCTCTCAAAGAATTTTTAAGTCTTCCATAATTATTCATGATTTTGAAAGCCATTCAATTCAGTTCAGCATGAGCTTTTCAAAAATCCTTTTAATACTGCACACATTTTATACATTAGTGGTGTTTTTCAACTGTTTTTAATGAAATTCGTGTCCATTCAAACTTTTCCACCTATTCTCACTACTTCAGCTTCTTCTTACGGATTTAAGCTATTCATCCACTTTAGCTTTAGCAATTTAGCTATTCAGCATTCCCACGCATTTTCTGCAGGAAATGCATTTTCTAGTGTTATTCTGTTCTTTCTTTTTTCTTCTTCTTCTTATTATTCCGTACGTTTTTTGGCACTCCGTAACTTCTGCATACTTTCAGCTATTTAAACCATTCAAATTTTAAAATATTCAGCTCTTTCAGCAGATGATGGGACTTCTTCAACTTTTTTTCTACTATTTATAATTTTTTAAATATTAAGCTTTTAAGCATTTTATTTTAACATTAAAGTCAATGAGAGCAAGCTTCAAATCCTTCAAATCTTCTTCCGCTCCCAAAAGTTTCAGCTCCTTCATACTTTCACCTACAGACACCAAACAAACTTTAAAATGTTCACAAACAATTCGGCTATTGGGCTTGTGCTTTTCAGATTGATATCTTTTACAGTTTTTGTGAAAAAGCTGTTCAAGTTTATTGATTTTTTCAGGATGTTTTTGCTTTTTCAATGTGTGTGTATGCAGCTCCCTTAGAGTGTTGATGTCCCAGCTAGAGTGCGTAGCTCTGTAACAATGATCTTAAATCTTTCTCTATGAATTGCTCTCACACCCACAATTTTAACTTCACATGCACAATTTATACATCAAAACGTAGGTATTTTTGTCTAGTTTCAGGCAATTTGCTCAGTTGTGCGATACGACTTATACTTTTGGCTCTGTGAGCTTCCAAATGACAAGAGTTCTGAATCATTGTCCATTGACAGCAATGCAAAAGTTAGTCAACTTTTCAAAGCAAAATGGACAGCAAACCACTTTTTGAAATCGCCGGTGTGGCCACATTTTTCACCTTATCCAAATAAATTTTACATGATTTCGTTCAGGAAGGCCTCGTGGTCGTCATGATTTCATCACTTGACTGATACCGCCTTTCATTTTGGCAGTATGAGCGTTTGTTTCGGAGGTCGTTCAGTGGCTGTGGATACCAGCAGTGTCTCAGTTTGAGCAGCTGCAGCTCGTTACAGAGATCAAAGCATGTTTACAAACAGTCATTGGTAGTAACCATAACAACACATTCACAGACACTAAAGTTAAATACTACAGGTGTGTACACTATACATGATTGTTATATAGTGCAGAAGACATGAAAGCAGCTGTCTGTCTGTCTCCTATTTTGCTGTCTGTCTGTCTGTCTGTCTGTCTGTCTGTCTGTCTGTCTGTCTGTCTGTCTGTCTCCTATTTTGCTGTCTGTCTGTCTGTCTGTCTGTCTGTCTGTCTGTCTGTCTGTCTGTCTGTCTGTCTCATACGTCTTTCTGTCTGTCTGTCTGTCTCTCTTATACGTCTTTCTGTCTGTCTGTCTGTCTCTCTTATACGTCTTTCTGTCTGTCTGTCTCTCTTATACGTCTTTCTGTCTCCTATTTTGCTGTCTGTCTGTCTCCTATTTTGCTGTCTGTCTGTCTGTCTGTCTGTCTGTCTCTCTTATACGTCTGTCTGTCTGTCTGTCTGTCTCTCTTATACGTCTTTCTGTCTGTCTGTCTGTCTCTCTTATACGTCTTTCTGTCTGTCTGTCTGTCTCTCTTATACGTCTTTCTGTCTGTCTGTCTGTCTGTCTCTCTTATACGTCTTTCTGTCTCCTATTTTGCTGTCTGTCTGTCTCTCTTATACGTCTTTCTGTCTCCTATTTTGCTGTCTGTCTGTCTCTCTTATACGTCTTTCTGTCTCCTATTTTGCTGTCTGTCTTTCTGTCTCCTATTTTGCTGTCTGTCTGTCTGTCTGTCTGTCTGTCTGTCTCTCTTATACGTCTGTCTGTCTGTCTGTCTCTCTTATACGTCTGTCTGTCTGTCTGTCTGTCTCTCTTATACGTCTGTCTGTCTGTCTGTCTCTCTTATACGTCTTTCTGTCTCCTATTTTGCTGTCTGTCTGTCTGTCTGTCTTTCTGTCTGTCTGTCTCTCTTATACGTCTTTCTGTCTGTCTGTCTGTCTCTCTTATACGTCTTTCTGTCTGTCTGTCTGTCTCTCTTATACGTCTTTCTGTCTGTCTCTCTTATACGTCTTTCTGTCTCCTATTTTGCTGTCTGTCTGTCTGTCTGTCTTGCTGTCTGTCTGTCTGTCTGTCTTTCTGTCTTGCTGTCTGTCTGTCTGTCTCTCTTATACGTCTTTCTGTCTGTCTGTCTGTCTGTCTCTCTTATACGTCTTTCTGTCTGTCTGTCTGTCTGTCTCTCTTATACGTCTTTCTGTCTGTCTGTCTTTCTGTCTTTCTGTCTCCTATTTTGCTGTCTGTCTGTCTGTCTGTCTGTCTGTCTGTCTGTCTGTCTCTCTTATACGTCTGTCTGTCTCTCTGTCTCTCTTATACGTCTGTCTGTCTGTCTGTCTCTCTGTCTCTCTGTCTGTCTGTCTGTCTGTCACATACACACTCACACATACACACAGTCAGTCTCACTCACACACAGACACACATGCAGACCTACAATCAAATGCAGACACACACTCACACACACACACACTCACACATACACACAGTTAGTCTCACTCACACACACACAGGCACACATGCAGACCTACAATCAAACACAAATACACACACACACACACACACACACACACAGGTTTACACACACACACTCGGACGCTCAGAAAGATGCACACACACACACACACACACACACACACACACACACACACACACACACACACACACACACAAACACACATCCAAACATCCAAACACACACACACACACACACATCCAAACACATCCAAACCTACACACACACACTCACACACACACACACACATACATTCACACATACACAAAGTCAGTCTCACTCACACACACAGACACGCAGACCTACAATCAAACACAAATACAGACACATACACACACACACACACACACACACACATTCACACAAATATACACTGACACACACACACACACATACATATGCAGACAGATACACACACACGTCACAGAGATCAAAGCATGTTTAGAAACAGTCATTAGCTCGTAACCATAACAACACATTCACAGACACTACAGTTAAATACTACATGAGAACCGGGTTCAACTCCCACTGCTGCACATTATTCAATTCATCTCTGATGATAATGTTCTCTATTTTCTTTTCTTTATGTTTTCTCTATCTCACACACACATACACACACACATGCACAATTATATGCAACAGACCTGTCTGGTAGTAATACAAAGAATTCATACTTTCAGCCTTTTTAGTCAATGTATTTGAACTTCCAGCAATTGGAAGTCGCTGTCTTTCTCTTCCTCTCTCTCTCTCTCTGTCTCTTTTCTCTTTCTTTCTCTCTCTTTTTGTCCCTCTCTCCCTTTCTCCCTCTCTTTCCCTCTCCCTCTCTCTCTGTCTCTCTCTCCCTCCCCTCTCTCTCGCCATCTCTCTCATTTCCCTGTCCCCCTCTCTTCCTCTCTCTGTATTTGAGCTCTTACCTTTTTTCAGTTTTTCCAGCAGTGCACTGCTATCCATTTGAGATTTTTCAAACAATGTTTCGTATTTCTGCATTTCTCTCAAAGCATTTTTAAGTCTTCCATAATTATTCATGATTTTGAAAGCCATTCAATTCAGTTCAGCATCAGCTTTTCAAAAAGCCTTTTAATATTAGACACATTTTATACATTAGCGGTGTTTTTCAACTGTTTTTAATGAAATTCGTGTCCATTCAAACTTTTCAACCTATTCTCACTACTTCAGCTTCTACTTACGGATTTAAGCTATTCATCCACTTTAGCTTTAGCAATTTAGCTATTCAGCATTCCCACGCATTTTCTGCAGGAAATGCATTTTCTAGTTTTAATAGTTGATTATATTTTGCATTAACAATCCATCTGTAAAGTAACTGATAGCCTAACTAATGTTGTCAAATAAAAGTAGTGAAGTAAAAAGTACAATATTTTACTCATATGTAAGTAACTGTAACTAGTGGAGTAGAAGTATTAAGTAGCATAAAACGAATATGAACGAAAAATAATCAGGTAAAGTATAAGTACCTCAAACTTGTACTGAAGTACAGTACTTGATTAAATGAAGCGTTACTACCATAGTTGTACCACCATTGTATTTGTACGCAAAATACATTAGAGATTTGGTTCTGGACTATAACGTTGAATTACATTCTGTGTGTAATGTTATCGAAACACGTGAAAAGTCCCATCTACTTAAAGGATAAGTTTAAGTTAAAATATGTCAGTCCAAACGGTTAAAGATACATTTTAAAAGCATATTGTTTAATGTCCCTGAGTCACATACCCCTGAATTACACCCCACGTCCAGGATCAGTGTGGTCTGATGGCCGTCTCTGTAACCTAAATCCTGGAGTAATGTGGCTGGAATCAGGCTCAAACGGTTCTCCGGAGGATTGAAGGTGTAATAGTTTATAAAGTTGCCATAAGGAGCGGCTCCTGGATCATTTATTTCATCAATATCACCGCTAGTTATCGAACATGTTGCCATTGTAATGTGTGCGCGTCGAAAATACTTCCGGTTGGAAACTTGGGCTGCTAGTCAAATAGGGACCTTTGTGTTTGTTATTAATAGTTTGTGGTTTAGATTAAACAAAGCAACACAAACTCCTCTATGTAGGTAGTCTAAATTTGAATAGTTAAAAAGAGAGAGATTTTTGAATGTCTCCATTATGTTTTATTATATTACACCGGAAACTATGGCAGTTCTATTGGCCCTACTTTCAAGTATTTTATTTTATTTCAGCTCATGCCTATGTGGAGAGTTTCTATATATTTCCTAGCAAAAGTTATAGGGGATACGCATTCTTTCAGACTGTATTTTCAGTCTGCCACAAAATAGTAAGTAGAAACATTTAAAACAAGCCTAGTGGTGTCTGTAGACACCGGGTCAGTAGGTGGCGCTCTGCAGTTTTATCAGAAGAAGAGAAAAGTCCCTTCTGGTTTTCCGTAACGTTACCTTACGAAAGCGTACGAAGGTTAGTTAGCTTGCGTGCTAACTTCACATATCGGCGTGCTGACATTGAGGACAACTAAGATAAGCTGCCCTTGTTATCGCCTTATAACTAAAAAAGGTAAACATATTTAAGTATTTGCTCTGAGAGGAGACATGAGAAGTCGATACAATAGTGTGCTAAATTATGTGCATAACGTTACACAGCAGCTGACCAACTCGCAAGCTTGTAGTGTTAAAGGGGAATATGTTATCTTGTAGAGACAACAAATAATAAGCATCAATGTAACGCAAATGTAGAAAAAAAAATGCCAGTTTAGGTTTTTTATACAGGCCCACCACAGCTGAATCTGGACTGTCGGGTGTATTTATCACAACCTCAAACTTTTGTTTCATTTCATCCTGAGAGAGGTTTACCGGATGTACAGAGCTGGGATAAAACCACAGGATAAAGCTAAAGACTGTAGGTATATAAAGCTAGACGACGCGTCATCCATGGTCTCCACCTTCTATGCAAAAGTGAAGCCGATTTTATTCCCAGTTACTTCCCTCCATGCCAATTAGTACTTGTCTGAACTTTGAGGCATTATATTTGTTTTACTTTGCAGCTACACTGTTGCATTACTTACATGTGTGCAAGTACTGTACTGCAGTGGTGGAAGAAGTATTCAGATTTCTTTCAGAATGCATCAGAGTTGATACACAAATTATATTATTGGATTATAATTACAGACCAGCTGACTTTAATTACTTTATATATTGTTTAGTTTTATTTCTGACAATACATTGTTTTATAAGCCTACTATGTGTTCTGTATGTTAATATTAATGTGACGGTTAGACAATAACTACACCTGTAAGATAATTGTAGTAAGTTATACAGTATCCCTCTAAAATGTAGTGCAATAGAAGTATCAAGTAGTATTAAATGCAATGTAGTACTAGGGGTGGGTATACCTCATTTCTTATAGTAATATTGGTATGTATCACGATAGGATAGCATTTTTTGGATAATAAATTGAGAAACTGTTAAATGGATAAAATAACCAGATGAAATGCCTTTTGGCTAACCACCTTATAAATCAAAGCACTTCCATCACACTGATGCAAAAATCATTTGTTCATAAAACAATACTGCAAAGTGATTTGCAGCATTTTGAAATTACCAGCTACCACACTATAAATGGTGTGGAGAAATCTTAAATTTATGGAGTCATAATGCCCACCCCTGTTGGATTTGAGTAACCACTACTGTACAGAGTATTATGTTGCTGAACCTGCTGACTTTTTGTTCCTTCAGGATCCTCATCATGGTGTCTGGAAAGCGACTGGCTGACATCGGCTATCGGACGTTTTCCGCCTCGATGATGCTGCTGACTGTCTACGGAGGCTACTTGTGTGCGATGCGAGGATACCGCTACATGCAGAAACAAAAAGAGCTGAAACTGGCAGCAGAAAACCAGGATCATGAAGTCATCAAAGACTGATGTGAGATGGACTATTCTTTTTTTCTTTTCTTTTTATTGTACAAATGTGGACATTTCCCATTCCTCCTTTTTTTTTTTGTCCGTCGCTAAATCATGAAGATGTTAATTCCTCTCTGGACATTTAAGTGATTTCATTGTTGACGGTCTTGTGCCCTCACAAGGAAGATGTTTATGAAAACCTCACCAAGCAAATTAATCAAGAACATATTTGCATCAATGGTCCGTGTGAAAGTGTGTTTCAGGAGTAAAAATGGCTGTAATTGTTTGTATTATATTAAATGCCTTTAACCACACAAAGCAATGTAGTGTTTTTAAAACAAGACTGCAACAAGAAAGACATCTTTCACAACAGAGTATATTTGTAAATATCTATTTTACAAGGCCCTCAAGTGAGAACGTGATACCAGACATTTAGTATAGTCCTGTCTGTTTTTAATGCACTGTTATCTCGTGATAACGACTTATTAATTTGTTAGATATAACAAAGTTTGTTTTCTCGTTAACAAATTAATTATTTTGTTATCTCGATATAAAGATAATTTTATCGAGATAACAAATTCATTAATAATGCTCTCCCTCCCCTTCTCCAGTCGAATACTTTGAAAAATCCCACTAAAACAGCCTTCAAATTAACCCGGGGAAGGGGCTCCATAAGGTAGACCTCTATCTGCGATCTTTATGTCGATAACGAAATAATTAATTTGTTATCGAGAAAACAAACTTTGTTATATTGAGATATATTAATAAGTCGTTATCACGAGATAACGGCGCATAAAAAATAAATCCATGGCCGTTCTCGGCTTCCGTAGGAATCTTTTATAGGCAGTGACAAACAATTTTATAAACATTTGGTCTCATAAGACGTAGTAAAAAAACAAACAGTAAAACAATAAGTCACAAAGTTGCCAAACAATGTTTTCAAAAGGAGAAATCGACAATAGATCGCAGAAGGCAGAAACTGCTGCTCTTTTAACTTTCAAGAGTGTATACTCAGCAGGTGCCCTTCTTTTAAGAGCTGATAAAACCACAGCGTTAACAATTATTTACAGTTATAGTTATTTATATGTATAATACCTGCTGTAACCTCATAGATTGGAAATGCAACACACTTCCAGAGTAGTATTTTCTGCCTTTTGTGATCCAGTGAATCAACCCGCAAGACAAAAATAATCAAGTTCATCTGACCAATAAAACTGGGAGAGAACATTTAAAACTAATCAACATCTGCAGCCAAACTCCCCATCAACACTCCCAAAATAAGGCTATGCAACTCACCTTCTAAAACAGATATTTCATAGTATTTCAGTGTTTACATGTCACCTCTGGAGTTGTGTCATACAGGGCTCTCCAAAGCAGATGTGTCCGCATATCCTGTGTGTGTGTGTGTGTGTGTGTGTGTGTGTGTGTTTCTTGCACGTCAAGGGAATGTCAAAAGACAAAGCTTCTGGAGACGTTGTGAGGGACGAACTGCAGGGGGCTCCCAGCCTTACGTCACCCGCTGCTGTGGTTCTGCCCTCGGGCTTTAGCAGCAGCACAGTGGCCGTTAGTGCCGTTTTCTCCCTTGGGAGTATGGAAAGAAGCCTTGGGGCCTTCTATGGGCGTGTTGGACTCTTCCCCTGAGCTGCTCTCAATGTCACTGCGGACATCGTTGCATACCTAGACAGATAGTGGAGGAAACAGGATATTATTCTTTGAGAGAAATGAGCACAATCTACAGAGGTTAGACAAACTAATGTAAACACTAAACGGCCAGCTTTGAAGTAACCTAATTATCATAACGAACACTGCTATAAATGAGCTATTTTATGTGGAACTCAAGTTCATCTTTTTGGCATCTGATGTGATTTTCTTACAGGTAAAACATGAGACTCATGTAGCTGTTAAAGGAGTTGAGGGTGGAGCTCTAGACTGTACCTGTAAATGGGCGGAAGAGTGAATAACATTTCTCATAATTGTAGTTAAGGTGTTTGAAGGAAACATCAGTAGTAATAATGTTGAGTATTTAAAAAAAAAAAAATACTTGTCTATAGATAGAAAAAGAATGAACCACAAGCACATGACAAAGTATTAATCTTTTACTTAAGTAAAAATAGGAATACCACAATCTAAAAAATACTGTTACAAATAAAAATCAATTCAAAATCTTACTCAGAAAAAGTACGCAAGTATTATCAAGAAAATGTACTTAAAGTATTGAAGTAAAAGTGTAGCTGTTACATTATATTATACTATTATAGTATTGTTGATGCAGAGGGTTAGGGTTTGAAGTATAAAGTAGAATAAAATGTAAAACACTCAAGTCAAGTAAGTCACAACTGTACAGCTGGAACCACTGGTTTAGTTTAATGACTAGTGTATTTGTGCAGCTTCATGCCCCACAAATTCCTTATTCATGCAAATCACCGGTGTCCACCCATACCACAAGGTTTGGCGCTGGACAATATCATCACACTCCT
The DNA here is from genome assembly GCA_023631565.1 of Gymnocephalus cernua. Lineage (NCBI taxonomy): Eukaryota > Metazoa > Chordata > Actinopteri > Perciformes > Percidae > Gymnocephalus > Gymnocephalus cernua. The sequence continues at coordinate 18,109,325 of CM042428.1, forward strand.
GCCTAATGACAAACAGTTGGGCATACCTGACATTCACGACACCATTACCACATTACTCATCATTTACAACTCTCCTCTTACTGCCGTCTTTGTGAGTGGGGTTGAATCCTAAGTGCTGATCTACTGCAACAGCTTTCCAATTTAAACCCACTGCAACTACACTGAATCAGTAGAGAAATGGACAAGGCATATGAAATAAAGATTTCTGAAAGGAATCGCAGCAGAGGGACTCAGACACTTACAGCCAGAAACAGACAGTAAAGGTCACAAGTGGACAAAGCAAACGGAGAAGAAGCGAGAGAGCATTGGAGAAGGGCTCATTGCACAAAGACAGACAGAAAGACAGGATCTCCCTCTCTCATTCCAGAGGGAGAGGAAACAAACGGCGTCTGCAGAGAGAATGAGAGACAGTCAGGGACAGCTAGGAAAGAAGTGTAGAGGCAGCAAATTCATCACCAACCATAGCTATGATGTGTTCAATAGACATTCTGGTCATAGACGGATGTCTGGCTGGGACTAATATTTATTTGGTGTTCCAAGTTAATGTTTTGAGGTCAATAGGTTTGGGACATTTGTTAATCTTTGCTTAGACAATATCTAATAATAATAATAATAATTAAAGAGTTCTGAACGATGGAAATACTTTTTTAAAAAGGCCACTTTGTGCTGGCTGCACTAAACCTCATGAAATTACACTGCAGCGATCAGATGTTTGTACCAGAAAACAAGTCAGAAGATGATTATTTTCTAGTTCTAGTAGCTGAAAAACAACAATGGTCTTGTGCGGGAATAGCTCGGATGTGTTGGATGTCAAACCCCTCAGCAGGTCATTACAGTAAGGCTGCAACTAATGATTTTCATTGACTGATCTGCTGCATATTTACTCAATCGAGAAAATAATCATTTTGTCAACAAAATGTTAGGAAATACTGTTAAGTAACCAATACAGTTTCAGAGAGCCCAGGGAGATATCTTTAAATGTTGTGTTATATTTGACCAGAAGTCTAAAATCCAACTACTATATTTAATTTACTGTCACATAAGACAACCAAAAGCAGCAAATCCTTACATTTTGAGAGGCTGGAACAGGTGAATTATTGTCCTTTTGTTCTTTAAACACTATCAAAATAGTATAAATAAGTTCTACATTACAGTAATTCTCAGTAATGTGTACTGTGTGGTGGTGACCCACCTTGCCCCGCAGCATGGCTTTGACAGCTATACGGGCTATGAGGTAGAACCAGATGATATGCAACACCTGAAGGACCAGCAGCAAGAAGTTGAAGAGCCACCAGGACGGGTATGGCCCGACGATGGCCCAGCTCTCAAACATAGTGGAGTTCAGGACCCTGGAAGACAAGGAGACACATAGATTTAATCTTTAATCATATTATTAACCAGTACTCTTCTAATGAGGCCAATTGAATGTAATTCCCATTTGGATTCCAAGGACAACCAAGCAGCTGAGTAACATGGCTTGACTGTAATGTTACGTAAGTAATTAGTGAGGTCATGTCTTCCTTTAAATCCCGGTGCATGACCGGAGATTGTCAACAGACCCACCCACCCCCCACCCCCCCCCCCCCCCCCCCCCCCCCAGCAGAGGTATGGATTTCAGCTGCACCGGCAACACTAGCTTTATCACTCACCCACACCAAGACACTGAATACAGCTGCTCAGGTTACTTCTATCAGTAGTAATAGGTTCCCTATTGTCCGTCTCTGTGGAGGTTAAGCTTCAACATCCAGGCCTCTGTCGAAGAACAGTCGCTATCCAAACGGCTCCCTTAACCCTCAACATTAGCGCACATCTCACATCAAGTAAAATGATGATGAAGCTGTCAGGCGTCCGGGAAATTGCCTCATCGGATTAGCAAACTGGTGGTAGTTGCATCACTTTATTTTGTGTTATTTCTCACAACAGAGCATGTTCTCAGCACGTTTTCAGATTACAGGTTGTGTGCTGCTGGCCAGTGTTACTAATTACAGCCACAAGGTATTATGTACTAAAACTTCATGCAATTAAAGAAATGAAAGCACTGTAGGATTATATTGTTTTCTGTGAATGCATTTGCTTACAAAAGCAAAGCTCAAAAGACTGCGTTAGGCTCATTAGGGATAGTCCGATTATCGGGCCGTTTTTTTTTTTTTGGCAGGTTGCAGATTATCTGTATAAGCGTTTTATTTGACCTATAACCGATAACGTTAGTTAATTAAAAAGTGCTACTGTGGCTCCGCTACAGCTCTGTGTCTGTCCCTCTGCTTCGGTTTCACTCACCACTGAGTCTGACTTCATGTCCCGCCCACAACTCTATCTGACTATCATTTACTGTGCATTATGTTGAAAGTTTCTAAGTTATTAAATATTTGCTTAATGCATTTAAATTGTGTTGGAGTTTGTAACGTTCCAAAATCTTAATTTTTCATTTTCACTGTAAATGAATATCGGTTCCAAATATCGGTTTCATTAACTACTAATAATCAGTATTGGCCTTGTAAAACAGTATCGGTCGATCCCTACTGCTCATATTTGCCAACCTGAGCTCAGCCAACTTTTTATTATTATTATTTCCTGCAAAAATACAGATATTGCAATGAGCTCTCGTGCATTAATACATTAATAAATGTTATGTCAGAGTAGTTATATTTATTAATATTTACTCTGAGGTGGCAGGTGTCACTGAGAACTCACCATACTGGATATATAACTAGTCGTGTGATGAAGAACGCCACACTAAACATAATGAAGAGGGAGTCACACAAGCGCTGGTACTTGGCATAGTTGGCCAGCTTGGCTGCCTGTAGAAAAACAATAACACAAGCAACAGTTAATGTTAAGTTTAATGTAGAGCATAAGTGTTTACCACGTATCAAGCCCGTTTCATTCCTGGGCTCATACACTAATCTATTTTACAATTTAGAATCTAAATCACTTGGATCTCAGCTGAGAGGATGTGACTGGAAACACTAAACAACAATTAAAATTCATCTCCACTGTGAAAGAAACCAACTGACGTGAAGCCAAAGCCTACTGAACAATATCCTAAGAGGAAACTATATCTTCCTTATCTTGCCTTTATTGGTTTAGTAGTAGTATATCAGCATATTAGCGATAGCGTCTGTTCAATATCAGATCTGTAAAAATAGCCAAACAGTGTTCTGATTTCAAATCACATCATACACTAAGTGGCCATGTCGTTAGACATACCTTCCCTTTCTACGCTGTCAGAAAAGCTGTAAATAAGTAAGAGCGTTCGCCCCATATGTTGGCTGAGTCCTGCAGCGGCGCAGGTTCGAGTCCGACCTGCTGCCCTTTGCTGCGTGTCGTCCCCCATCTCTCTCTCTCCCCCTTCCATGTCTATCCACTGTCACTACTTAATAAAGGGAAAAGCCCCCAAAAATGATAATATTTGATTTGTACTTAGTTGCTTTAAAACATTGCAGTGCATTTCCAGTGCAGTGCATTACAGTAGCGTGGTTATTTCAATACAATCTATCTATTCAATCAACAGTTTTGTGTGTGATTGGAGTCCCCACTGTGTCTGACTGACCTCTAGCAGGAAGTCAGAGGCATCGTGTACACACATTACGAGGCTCCCTACTCGCGTCATGTTGTTGACGTAAGAAAAGCTGATCAGGCCAACTGTCGCCAGGTGATGGATGAACATGATCTTGAAGTCCTGTAATGAAAAATGGTGAGACAGGGATGGTTAGCATACATGTTTACTTGTAAAATGATCTTGTGTTGTTGTGGAGTGTATTTTTTACACAAATCCCACTTCTTTGTTTTGCCATTGAGGGCATTGACTGTTGTGTTAAAAAGGAAATGCTACTGAGAATTAAAATTTGACACATTGGGGTGTTTTGGGTTCTGGTGAACTAGTGGTACAGACTCATACAAGTAACCCCAACGTTTTGGTTTGATTTCGGATGAAGACTCTTGTTGCGTGTCATACCCCTCTTTCTCTGCACTGTCACTATCAATAAAGGCAACATGCCAAAAAACATTGTCAAAAAGGTTGACACAAAGCATTCAGCACTGCTCCAAATCAAATAACCATGATAACACACAGGCCTTGGTAAATAAAGTTGCATTATAAGTCAAAATTAATAACATTGTTCTCAAAATAGCAGATCACTGACACAGCAACAAAAAGACCTGAGATAGACATGTGGTGGACATAAAAGCTTTGCTGACCCCAGACAATTGAGTGGTTTATATGTAATACATAAAATCAAGACTAAAACCAAGTTGATGCGCAAAAGTGATCAGATATGAATACTTTTTTAAGTGTCTGGCTGCAGCATTTTGCATGAGCTAAAGATGACAACACAAATGTTATTACCTCCATAAACCAAAACCACATTTGCTGTTAGCATCACCACAGCAAAAGAATGAGGAAAAGAAAAGTTGCTTTATGCCCTCTCTCAGCCCCACACATCACACCATTACTAATGTCCACACTATTTATGCATGTCAACTGTCACAAGATGGTAAGACAAGCAGACTGTGCACAAAAAGGCCATGCAACAGTGAACATGGCATAATATATGTGCCGGTGCTCTTTAAACTGGAAGTTCTCCTCTCTAAATATGTTTAGACTTGTACAGGGGGAGAAGATATAGGTGAGATATTAATAGTGCAGAACAACCGAAGACAAACACACATGCAGAGATGTTAGCAAAGATAGGAGACCTGCATCTGACAGTCAATACATCAAATCTGGCAGCAGCAGATTTGCAGGATGGATGGATAGACAGAAAGAAGGTCTTTGGTAGAAAATGTATTTGGTCTTAAATAAAAAATCTCCTAATGCAACATACATTCAGCAGTTTTAATGGTCTACAACAGCACGGCCCCTGAAGAGCACTGTGTAAAATGGCATAAACATAATGTGTAATTTTTTTTGCCAGAGTCCAGACTGACATATCCTGACTGTGGGATATTAAATGAAATACTGAAGTTCCAACTACAAAGACTTCAGAGTTTGTAAATTCAGTGATGTGCAACATCCATGTTCTCTCTAAAAAGGTCTTACAACCTGACAATGTTCTTCTGTTGACTAGTTTAAAATTTGTTTAATTTTGTTATGAATACTAGCTCTTTTGCTCGTCTTGAAATACTTTTTAACGTGCATGTTTACTCACTACCTTTGTGGTTTGGAGCAAACTGTAAAGTAATCATGCACCTGAGCTGAGTTAGGGTTGAGGAAGGTGAGAAAAGTGACAAATGCCTTTAGGAATTTCCTTTAGCTTGATAAACACAAATTTACTGAAACAATCAGCTTAACAGGAGTTCCATTTGACTCACCAAAACTTCACATTATGAAGAAAATATATATTATACAGAATGTGAAATCAGGCCAGATGCCTCTTTGCATTCAGCTCCACTCCTACACCCGTCAAAATAAAACAAGTCGCACTGGCCTACTTTTCCAGCTTTACATTCCAGATCTAAAATATTAAAGGATGTCTGTAACTAACTTCAGCTCTAATACACTGGTATTTAGAATACTTTCTGTAAGTCTTATGTTAGGCCTCCTCCATCCTGCAATCACATGACAGTGGGTACCCTCGTGCTGAAATTACAAAGCAGTCACAGACGGAGCATTCACAGACGGAAAAAAACAAAAACATGTGACCATCCTAAATTAACACAACTGTTAGAGCTTATGACAAACTTACAATCAAGTTTGATCTTGATGTACTGTGACTTATGTGCATTCATTTAAAAAACAACAACAACTTTGCATCTCACACACACACACACACACACTCTGCCACTGCCAAATGAGAACCAAATAGATGCATTAAGAAATGTTTCACAGCGAGTGTGTATCCAGTGTAGTCTAACCTAACAGAGACAGTGTTGGACAGGAGTGTTGTTCCTCTCACCTTCCTTTTAATGTCAGTGAATTGGGAGAACATGAGTGACCAGTAGAAGGCCAGTTCTGTCACATAGTAGCGGTAAAGACCCGGAGTCATGACCTGCAGAGACAGAGAGGTGAGACAGGTTCAGGGAGTCAATGTTTTGTTGAACACAAACTATACTGCATATCACACAGTATTAAGAGTGAAAGAATAAAGTGTGTGACCACCACTATGCTCATCACAAAACACCTCCTAGCCCAAAAAATCACCATGATGTCCAAAGTTAAGTAATAAAGCATGAGAAGTCCTGCTGCCCAGTGAATTGTGTCATTGTCTAACAATTATGTCTTAAACGGGGCTCAATCTACATGACAATCAAGACATTATATTAACTTGTCAGACTGCTTTTTATGAAACATCAGTTATACAAGGAACAGGAAAAAGACAGTGAAGTAAAACAGATACTGACAATGCTTCTGCTTTCACGCTCTGTGCCGTTTCCTTAAGTGTAAAGTGGCAAAGGAAAAAAGTCAACAACTGTGGACTGGATAACTGTGCACCAGTTTATTACGTACAAAGCCATGCAGTCCAATACAATAGCCCTGCAATAAAAGTTCAGTTCTTGACTTTGTTGGTTCAACTCGGAGGTAATTTCTGAGGCTGTAGTTGTTGTATTGGATTGTATTAATATATCATATAGACAGAGATTAGGACTGCATCATACCTGATAGGGATAACCGTACCAGCAATGCCGTGTATCCCACATCCAAGGATACTAAAAACAAATGCACATTAGTTCAGCGCACAATCCATGAGGCTATTATCTTTGGAAATATACCCAGGCAATCAAATATTATCAATGAAAGACCAAACAATTCTAACAGCTAATTTCTCCTCCACCCCGTTTATAAATGCTTCCAAGCTTGATCTGATGGTGTGCTCACCTGCCACAGAAACCGGAACCCATAGGTAAAAATGCACAAATAAAATGTAAACCTCCACCTACAAGTAAACGAGAAGGAATTATGATCCCGAAAATAGGGCTGCTATAAAAAAGAAACAGCACATTAAAAATAAAACACATGGTATGCATCTACTTGCCCCTTCCCTAACCATTAGCAATACATGTCTCCCCACAATCCTTACTCTAATATAACATGATTCTTATTTTAAATATTAATCCAAATCCTAACAATAAACAGGCCTCGAAGAAGCTAGAACCAGCCAAAATGTTCTCACTCTTAGAGAGCAATGCAGGAACATACACACACAAATACACACACCTACGCAGAAAACACAACCACTGTGTGCTCAAGCATGCAGAGAGGTTAAAGGGGAACACAATAGGGATTAACCTACATGCTCTCACAGAACTTAGTGTGTGTACTGGGTTTATCTTGGTTCCTGCGGTGTCTGAACCAACGCTGGACCTTTCGCACCTCCCAGTCCAGCTGCTTGGATAGGCCATCCAGATGGCGAGAGTCTGGATTCTGTGTGGAGAGAAAAGAAAGAGAAAATAAATCAGCTTGGATTAAAGCATGACAATGACGATTGTGATTGGTTGGTAAAGAATTGCCAATGCCCGTAATGTTGTGTGGACTAGCCAGACCCTCCTCCGTAGCGCTGTGGAGGAAGGTCTGGCAAAGCGAGACTAGAGCATGTGAAGTCAGCAAATACAAAAATTATCAGCAGAACGTGTGCTCGAAAAGTTTAAGTGAAAACTGCAACAATAGAAGTGAGCTATTTCTGCAAATGTTACAATCGGGACAGCAATGTGCTCTTGCATAATAGTTTAATCATGCGTGCCTGTGCCCAAGTTAAGGTTCCTTTAGTGGAATTTAAGTCCACCAAACAAAATCCATTACCTTGCTCATAATTTGATTTTTTTTTTTAACAAGCAATCCGTTTCACCTCCTGGATCCAGCCTCCTCTTAATCACAGGTTAGAAAAAACTGATGCCTCGCATCTATCGTTTCATGTAACTAAAGCCAATTGTAATGGATATACTGTTATATTGTGGAGGCAGCATATGTTTAGGGGGTTTTGGGGGTGGCAGTAGCTAACATTGTAAGAAGAATGTATGGCCTCTATGGACAAAGAAATATGTATGGCCATATGCCTACATGGAACAAGTCATAGCATTCCACCAGCACAAATTTCCCATAATTATTCAACCTTTATTTATACTTGAGAGATTATTGAGGCGTGACCCTTATTTACAATGACATCGAGTCAATTACAAAGACAACAAAGGAAAAGAAAAAACAACAGGGAGAAGCATCAATATCATCATAAAAATAATAGAAAGCTACTAAAACTTTATGATTGGGAAAGATGAATTAGGGAAAATTAGAGTATTAATAAAGTATAAATTATTATTATTATTATTATTATTATTATTATTATTATTATTATTTAACCCTCACATGACCAACTCTGTAACAATACATGCGTCTTTGAGTTGTCAGATGATATCGACCATTACTGATACTCCAGTACATAAATGCTTCTTTAAAAAGGAGAAGGAAGACATCAAGAAAGAAACCCAACCTTGGTGATGGATGTAAACACCTTCTCCAGCACTGCATTTGGCTGAGCTCTTCGTCCAACACCTGGCTGGATGTGAAGACTGCGGGCACAGGTACTGGCAATAAACCTGTGACAGAGGTGAAAATGGGGGAGATGAAGCAATCAAACAATGTTGTGCATGCAAACTGGCTCTCTGAAAGGAAAGCTTACAGGACTTCTTTGGCCCAAGTTTTAACTAACATTCAATCCGTAATCAGATGGATAACCAGGGTTCACACATTCAAAATTGAGAAACACTATGCAAAATATCTGAAATGTAAACACATTTTAAAGTGATGACTTTTTGACTAAAGGGTAAAGAAAAGCATTCATCGTGTTGACCTCAAGGCTACATTGTGCTCTGGCGAGAAACTGTGAATGTAAACATAACTTTTGTTTGTTTAAAACAACTCCACAGAGCACCTTTAAGTATTGTGAGGCACAACAGCAACCACAATAGTGTCACTCCCACTACTACATCAGCTGTCATCCATCTTCAGGCTCAGGCCAGTTTTGGGGTTTCTTCAAATGTAATTTATAAACACTTTCTCCCTCTCACATCTGTCTGTCTCTCTCAGGCTGGGCCAATAGCCTGAGTGTCTGAGTGTCTGTGTGCGTCAGAGTGCATGGTTAATGTCTGGCATTATCCTGACTGGCTAACATCTAATTCAATTCAATTTTAGTTATAGTATCAAATCATAACAGGAGTTATCTCAGGACACTTTACAGATGGTCTAGACCACACTCTATATTTTACAAAGACCCAACAATTCCAGTAATTCCCCCAAGAGCAAGCATTCAGTGCAACAGTGGCGAGAAAAAACTCCCTTTTAGGGAGAAACCTCGGACAGACCCGGGCTCTTGGTAGGCGGTGTCTGACGGTGCCGGTTGGGGGTGTGATGAACAGTGGCAATAACAGTCACAGTAAAGAATAATAAAGGATGAAATAAAGCAAACACTTGCTGAAGGGGAGCTTCTCAAAATCTCCAGTGATTCTGGGATGTCTCCTTCATTATGGGCAAGATTATGAGCTTGTATGAGCCCTGCCTGTAGTTCCGTTCTGTGTTATGACTGAACTGTCACATTTAGCAGGGAAAGACGGACAGATGGCTTATTAGCTAGTTACTTGCTTTACATAACTGTATTTTCTTTTGCGTTCTAATTTTCCCTAATTCATCTTTCCCAATCATAAAGTTTTAGTAGCTTTCTATTATTTTTATGATGATATTGATGCTTCTCCCTGTTGTTTTTTCCTTTTCCTTCGTTGTCTTTGTAATTGACTCGATGTCATTGTAAATAAGGGTCACCCCTATAGGAAATTTGTGCTGGTGGAATGCTATGACTTGTTCCATATAGGCTTATGGCCATACATATTTCTTTGTGAGAAAGCCTTCTTGCATGGCCATACATTCTTCTTTTTGAGGAAGGCATATATCTCAAATATAACAGATCGTAACTTGTCTTTAATTGCTCTTGTAATTCAAATTTATTTACTTTTACTCTTTTACTAGTTGTATATACCACTTATTTTATTATTCTTTTTTTGTACTATCTATCTGTACTCAATTCAACTCATTCAACACCTGAATCTCCCCTCAGGGGATCAATAAAGGTGTATCTTATCTTAACTATCTTAAACTACAGGTTAACATTAAGCAGCAACCTGTGAGTCAGTTGTAGTCAGGTTCAGTGTTATGGGACACATTTTGGTCTCTCAGTGATACATGAGCAGATTGCTCGGCTGCAACAATGCAAAGTAATTCACTGGCCTTCAAAAACATAGCTTTGTGTCATCAAAAAAGCATGACGGGAGAATTAAATAGCAGGAAATAAATGACATATTGTGGGTATTTAATTTTTTGGGCATTTTTAGGCCTTTATTGACAGGACAGCTAAAGAAATGAAAGGGGAGAGAGAGGGGGGGAATGACATGGACAAAGGGCCGCAGGTCAGAGTCGAACCCGGGGCCACTGCGTCGAGGAGTAAACCTCTATACATTGGAGCCCGCTCTACCAACTGAGCTATCCGGGCGCCCATATTGTGGGTACTTTAAGCATGTCTTAATGCATGTTGTGTTGTGGCTTGAGATGTTTGTGTTTAATGACCTTGTGCTGCAGCTCTTTCATCTAACCTCTTGCCAACATCACACACAAATCTAACAACTACCAACATAGCTTAATAAGTCTGAATTAATATTGCTACTGGTAAGTAACTCACACCATCCTGTGTCAAAAACAAAATCAAACCGTGCACTATCCCTTTGAATACTATTTTATTGTCAAGCGGAATAGAAAAGAGGTTCATTCAATCATTTACAAGGTTGTGTGGCTGCTGCAAAAATGTACATAGAAACCCTTGAAGAAAAACATTCCTGAGGTCTTTACCTGTGAAATCTAGTTCTGTGAACATGTCTCTCTAACATAAAGGAAAGGGTCTTTTGTCAGGCAAAAATGTGGAGCTGCTGCACTGAAATGGACATCGTAGCACCAAAAACAGTTACAGTAACAATAACAATAAAATAACGGACAATCTCAAATTTGTTTCTGCAAGGGAGCTTGAGTTTTAGTTTGTTGTTGATTTGAAAACAGATATGCACGCTTCCACTATATACAAAGAAAAAAATAAATCCAGACCTTTCCATTATTTTTCATGATAAAACACCAAGGCAGACATTATGTGATTCTCTGTTCATGTTGTTAAGAAATGACTTGAGAATGTGCAGTACATGACTAACAACAACAGCCTAACGCAATTAAAGCATACATTCCAGTAGTATTCTCACCAGAAATAGTGGAAATCTGTGCCCTGCAGACACATAATAATACAACTTTACGAGACTGCATTGTAAAACTGTAGTTTGGTTATTGTGGGAGCCAAATTTCTCACGTCAGAATAAAATGTTATTGTATCTTTGTTGCTACAATAGATATCTAGTTTATTTACTTATTTGTGCTTTGGGTTTAGTAAATATAAAAGGCAAGTTTGGTCCATAAGATTGACTTTACAGTCATTCCCCTTAGAGGTAATGAGGAATGCAAACTATGTTCATGCCTCAGAGTAAAGTGTAGACTCGTGAAGGAACTTGGTGACGAGTCATGAGTATAGCTAACAAAGTTGGCCCCCACCTCTTGGCTCACACACACACACAGAGAGAGAGAGAGAGAGAGAGAGAGAGAGAGAGAGAGAGAGAGAGAGAGAGAGAGAGAGAGAGAGAGAGAGAGAGAGAGAGAGAGAGAGTGTGTGTGTGTGCAGGAGTGGTCGAGCGAGCTAGAGAGTGAATGAAGAGGGGGAGCGCCAAAAAAGGGGAAAAGCGGCAGTTAGGCTGCACAACCTGTACGTGGGGCCCAAAGGGTAAATGCTAGATCGCACCCGGTACACGTGTTGACGTCAACACAGGCATACTGCGCAGGCGTCAACATTTGAGATTCAACACCAGTCAACAGACGTTACTGTAGTGTTTATATTTTACATACAAACATGGTTGCCGAGGTTGTTAATCATTTCTCCCCAATTTCCGATCACATTCCTGTTGAAACGTGTTCTATTTTGCAGCTTTTGGCTTAGAAGCCTTTTTTTCACGAGAGAAACAGTCGTCTTCAGCTGCAATGACGGACGGGAAGCCCAGCTGTTAATGGCTGCACAGTATGGTCGTGTTGACGTCGGTTGCTATCTAGCAATCTACCGACCCAAGGCTCTTTGCTGATGCCCAAAAACATCCTGCAATCACAAAAATAAGCAGAAAAAATAATACAGGCAGAGGACAAGGTCTCATTACACCACATACTTCTAGTGGGTCATTAAGTGAAGGACTCTTATTGTATTAATTAGTCTATACATTATAAGGAAAATCCTTATACCTTTATAAACATATAAACATATATAAAACCTACAATTAACTATTCTTTAATCTATGCATCCATCACTTTTGCTATGACAACATTCATCCCAAGTGTAAATGATGATTGTTTTCCAGGCATTATTTGTATTATTAAATTATAAATTGTCTACATTTAGAACAAATACATACCTACTGTTATCCTAAATTGAAATAAAGGTTAGAGAAGAGAGCATGTGACCGGGAGCTTGTCGGTTCAATCCCCAGACCAACAGGATAAAAATCTGGGTGGGGAAAGTGAAAGAGCAGCACTTGTCCCTCCCTCATTACCACCACTGAGGTGCCCTTGAGCAAGGCCCTTAACCTCCAACCGCTCCAGTGGAGCTGCTCAGTGGCCAGCGGATCAACTGGGCAGCTTCCAGGTATGAATGTGTGAATGTGATCAGGGCGTTCCTGCAAAAGAGAGGCTGCCTCTCAGTGAACCTTCCCTGACACACACACACACACATACACACACATACACACACACGCGCACACACATACACACACACGCACACACATACACACACACGCGCACACGCACACACACACATTGTATTAATGTATTTCTCTAAATGATTTGTATATGCGACCAGAAGATGTCTGTTAAATAGGTTTGTGGTGTCTTATATTCCCATATAGGATTGTTTGGCATGACACAAAAATAAAATAAAAGTAACTAACTAAATAGACATGACACAGCAGTGTTTAAAGGAACACGCCGACTTATTGGGACATTAGCTTATCTGTCTAACTGTCGGGGTTACGGTGAATAAGCTAATGTCCCAATAAGTCGGCATGTTCCTTTAACACGATTCTCTAAAGCTCTGGATGTCTTGTGGGTTTTCTTTTCATAATCACAAACTTCCACAAATGAGTAACAAAAAGTGAAACACACAAACCACAACGGTTTATTCAATGGGTTTTCCTCCACTTAAGACATTCTTCATGATCTCGTATCCACAGGAAGTCCCTCATAGTCACAGAAATTTGTCTACTTATCAAGTTGATTTAAATGAAAAATGAGTCACTGGTGTCTCCAGTTGATCATCATGTCAGCAAGATGTAATCAATTTAGTATTTGTTTAAAAAACACTCAACCACTATTGATCCATAGAGGAATTCTCTGTATGAGGAAACTCCATTGTCTAAGCAGCATAAGGATATGGTGGCTGGTGATGGCAATCTGACACTCACTGCAAAATAGCCTGTTCCATTTTAAGAAGGAAAAAGGAAAAAACAAAGAAACTAAAAAAACAAAGAAACAACGCCTCGCCTTTCGCCTGCTCACAGTTCTTGTCCTCCTTGTTTTATCCTTGTCTCAGCTTTTCCTCTTAGCACTTTTTCCTTGTCTTGAAGAGACCTTTAGTTCAGAGTAAGTATGTAGCTCAAAGTGGGGGTATTATATCATTTTCATACCATCCAAACTAGCAAGTGTACTTAAAGGTATAGTAAGTGATGTTAATCCAATACACTTTTTGTCAAATTCAGCAAATATCTCCTCACGGTCACCTAGCTCTTTATTTTCTCTTTGCGCTAAAGACAAATCCGGCATTAATACACAGCCCTGGCTGTGTAAATGGAAACCAAACAGAAAGGAGTGCACGAGTCACAAATTACTATTTCAGCCGATTGGCAACAGGCGGCGACAGTTGATGGTAGGGGGGGAGGCAGCATGTGAATGTGCCGGCAGGACACTAGTTATCTGTCCCCCCCCACCACCACCCCCTTCAGAAGAGCTTCTGAAGGGAAGAAGAGCTTCTGAAGGGGGTGGTGGTCGGGGGGGGGTTATATTTGCCTGGCAGTTTACAAATCAACAAACTTTGCGCAGCATTGCTTACTGCACCTTTAAACTATATGCATAAAGTTTAAAGAATACAAAAGAGTAATTATAAACTTACATGTGATTATATACTCAAAAACAACAACAGGTTCTTTAAGCAACGTTTTTTTTTTTTTACATGGTTCTTTAAATGGCCTTTGAAGAGCATTTCACTACACATATTAAATGAGTTTCACGACACAGAGAGTAAACTGGTCCAAAACCGCAATGTACTGATGACTCTGTGGCACTGACTGCCCAAAAGTTAGACTGCATAGGTCAGTTTCATGTGACAAGTGGTTGTTGTTGTTACTCATGGCGATCATTGCGATCCACATTTGACTGGTGCCACTTGAGCATAAAACTCTTTTAATGAGGAAAGCCAACATTCAGCAGTGCATCAGTGTTTGCCACTTAAAAGATCTGAATGTTGACTCAGTAGTTTGGCTCTAAGTGCCTATCAAACAATCTCTCCATCAAACTGTTACCCAATCACATGGCTAAAATATGACCTGATGTGGCACAGATACAAGATTCAAGATGCATATTGTCACACTGGTTAAACAAGTACAAACATTTGAAATTCTTTGAAGAAAACAGTTGGAGTAAATGTAAGGGATATATTAAAATATAGTAAAATAAGTTAATAACAACCTAAGAGGCAATGAATGAAAAACAGTAAATATAAAAAGACATATAGAAATATAATAGAATAAATTATAAATTGTCTTTTTATTTTTACAGTTTTTACAGATACAGGCAACAGTCTAGGCTCTCTTGTAAACACAGGACTTTCAAATGTATGACAATCAACCGAAATAGTCCACACAAGCCTGAGCCTGCAGCGCTAATCGGCGGACAGCAGCAACAGGAGGGAAAAAGGTGAGAGACGCAAGCTAATCTATTTATGTCAAACGTCAAAACATCCCTGTTCTTTCTCAGATCCTGACCACTCCAACATACACAAAGCCTGTTACCAAGACACAGGCTCAGTGTGGTCTGTGTACACGCTAGTGGCCCTGAAGCCTGAAGCAGCGAAACATACAACCTTGCCACTGGGAAAACTTTCCAGTTCCAGGGCCTAGGCTAAGGCACAGGCACGGCTATATTCATGGCACAGCACTGTGTGTAATTGTGGCCTTCATTTGACTTGTGAGGTTTTGAAACAGAATTAACAGTTACATGGCAGAAAGGTGCCTTTGGGGAGAGACAATGCCATAGTATGTAGGTAATGAACAGAATACTGAAC